>JAWNMV010000146.1:2230833-3616666 GCA_035043635.1 Drosophila rellima | reverse complement strand
CGTCTAAAAGGCCACACGAGAAGCCAACGGAGGTGACAAAATCTTTAACTTCTACATCTAAGAATACACCCAAGCAGAAAAAGAAACATCCATCGCCAGAGCCAATAACGCCTAAACAAGAAAAGTTGATCACTCCCAAGTCAGAGCCTAGAAATAAACGCTCTCATTTGGGTGACATAAATTCAGATAAGGTGGTGGTGAGACAGACACGCGGAATGCAGCGACTGACGCGATCTGCGGACTCACGAATGAATAGCAAATACATGGCACCCCTGAAGGCGTTGGATTTCGAAAAGAGAGTTTCACTCAAGGTAAAGCGTACACTTGATGTAAATCGAACCCCCAAGTCGAGTAAGCGCAGGAAGGAAGAGGAAGTTGTGGAAAAGGAGGATGCAGTCACGTCCAAAAAGTCAAACGCAGCAACAACAACAGATAAAGAGAAGCCAAAGGCCAAAAGAGGTCGCCCACCAAAGAAAAAGTTGTCCAATGAATTATCAAAGCCTTCCTGCAGCAAAATGAAAAATGAGGAAGTCCGCACAATAGTCTCGACGCCAGAGCTGCTTAACTCCGGGTCCAGCATTTCCAACTATTCGTCTTTGCAGTGCGCACAAAAGTTACCAGACAACCTCACAGAGCTGGAATCATTTTCTGATTTTCGCATACCTCAGGCACCGATGGCGACGCCTCCGATGCTGCCCTCCACTTTGAATTTCTTTAGCGACTCGGAGGTGATTGTTGTCCCTAACTCCGATCCTAAGCCAGACGTTGTGGTGATTAATAGCTCCAATGATGAGTGTTCTCAACAATCCACTGCGCAAAGTCGACGCACGCGCGCATTGAAAAAAAAGTCCTCCAACTTCTTCAAGGAACAATCGCAGCCCAGCACCTCGAGCTTTGGAATGCTGCTCGCACAGCAGCGCTCTGGGATCAACAAATCGCCCGACATCTTTAGCAACTGTTCCGATTTATCGCAAATAACACTGGCACAGCCAGTGCCGGCGGCATCCCCATTTGAAGGCTTCAAGATCTTTGGCTCTGAGGTGAAGCAGCTACAGCAACAGCACGCCAAGGTGCAACAGTCCACGGTGCCCAAAAAGAATCGTGAACGATCCTGTCTGGACCTCTTGGAGAATATGTTCGATCCGCATAAGACCAAAGGCAATCGAGAATCAGGCATCAGTTTGTTGCCCAACTTGTCCAGCCCACAGAAACAGTTGCCACCACGTCGCTTCACTTTGCTGGACGATGACATCTTTGAGATAACCAACAACGGCGAGTTTGGCAGTCGACTGCGTCTCGACTCCGCGGGCAATGTGTCGCCCGTCCATCAACAGCAACAGCAGCAACAACCACATCAACTATTACAACAACGTAACAAAATCACCAAGTATTTGATTAGCTCCGGCTGCACGCCAGAGGATGCCGGCCAACGCATTCAATCAAGTCAAGCACAGCGCAAATCTCCGAAAAGTATCAAATCCACACAGTCCACGAAGCTGACTCGTTGGTTCAACTCGGCGACAGCCTCGGGCTCTCAAAGTGCGCCCAGCACTCCGGTGGTGCCAGCTGAGAAGGCAAATGCTGCTCGTGTTGCACGAAGTGGAGGACCAACAAAACGCAAGCAACTTAATCTCTTTAAGTGATAAACTGAGGTTGTGGAAATCGTGATCTATTTCAAAAAAGACTCGAGAGACTCAAGACTATGCAGTGGATCGTGCTCTGACAACTTGCCAAAACTTTAACAATATCCAGATGATGGATTTAAATAATTTCAAGATTTTATTCAATTGAAATCATTTACCATTTTATATGTGAAGAAAGCATTCATGAGACTTGTAGAATTCTAAAAGTTCTAGAGCAATTGTAGTTAGTTGTTTAAAAGAGTATATTCACTCTATTCATTAAAGAAACTCTCTCGTTAGAGTTATTCGCTGTCACGATTTAAGGATTTTAATTACCTCAATCAAAAGCTAACAGCTTTCAAATAGAAAACAAATTTAACCATATTACAGACGTAAAGAGAATGAATCGACATTTTTAAGTTTTACTGTGAATAGCACAAATTTTAATAATGATTTATCTATTTTAGTTGACGATATTAATAAATACACGTAGTTATGTATTTTAATAATTTTGTTACTGAGAAACTTTTAGCAAACAGTTTATAGCTAATTTAGTTGTTTTTAATTAACTCTTCTTTTTGTACACACACAATATGAAATTGTAAAAATATATAAATGCGGAAATACATGCAGATACAAAACTATACAAAACGGGAATATGATGAACTATATATTTTTATAGTTGTTTACGATTTATGTTCTCTTCAGAATGTGCGTCAGATTGTACATGACTGCACGTCGCTGGAACTCGAGCTCTCGCCGACAGACGCTGCCCAAAAGGGGAGGACACTGGTACTCGATCTTCTCATTGGCGTAGGTATCAGATCCGCGGGCGATAAACCGGAAGTCGCTGTACGAATGCACTGTGAAAAAAAGAAAATATTCAAACATGCTCCACTGTCAATATTTCCGAGAACTTACAGCAATAGAAGCCGCCAAAGAAGCAGGTCTCATGATTCGATTCAATGGCCCATTCTTTTGGCTGGACACCCGGCATTGTCTTGGTCACAATATACTTGGCCGTAGCCTTGTTCAGCCAGTGCGGCCAGTGGGATAATCGCTCCGTATACTCCACCGTGTAGCGCCAATCGTGGGCGTGGCCGTGATCCGCCAAAATCTTGAAATTGATGCTGAAGAAAAAGGCAAATGCTAACATATGTTGATATATGGAAACTGCGGGTTCTCAACTCACATTGTGGGATTCAGCAGGCGCATTTTGTTAAAGTCTGCCACATATTCCCAAACCCTTTCCGGTCCCGTATTGCCGATAACGCCGTCTATTTGATATTTGTGATAGCCACTGGAGAACACAAAGACGTATAGCAAGAGGACAGCGCTAAAGAGCAGCGAGACTCGCTTGAGATTCCAAAGACGCACACTACGCATGGTGTGTGTATGTATTTGGCAGAAACAAATTCGAATTTCAAATAAACAAAGTAGAACTGTGCCGGTCACCGATCTTCAGAAAACAATATTCCAACAGAACCGCGACGAACCAAACAGCAGCGAAGCAAACTGAAGACTGAGGGCGGAAAAGAATTGGAAGGAAATTTGAGCGAGAGAATGATGTGTGAATATCGGAGATCATCAGAGGCTGGTACAGGGGCGTAGTGTGTAGGAAAAATGGGGGTTTTTGAATTCCTAATAAATTCGAATTTGAACTGTAATCATACAGACCATCTTCTAGTACAGTCACGTTTGTTGTCTTTGGACAAACATTCCCTCAGTCTCTGTAGTGCAATAAATTAATGCAAGTTCCTTGATTTACTTTATGAATTTATAGTGACATTTCATCTCTAAGCATTGATTCTTTTGTTGTGCCAACAGTATCAAGTAGAAAATTGTTTTTGTTACCACAAAGATATAGATAATACATGCAAAGTAAATTATTTACAGGGTATCTCTAATTACACGCACTTATATTCTCTGCAGTACAGAGATATCGGACTATTCAGCAGTTTGTCCCATATTCACACATACATGTGCACAGGCAGACACTCAACCGCTCTGTGATTGTGTGCGTGAGAGCTTTGCGTCAAAGCTCGACCACGTTACAAATGCCATATGATCAAAGCATTCAGTTTATAAACAACAGTTGCCGGTTGCAGGTCGACAACGACAACGACATCGATCTATTGAGGCAGCAACAAGTCGAATTTCGAAGCACTAACGTAAGGTAAGCACTTTTGTTATTGTTTTTAAATAATTGCTTATCAAGAGTCTCAAGTTGTCTGAATTGTTCAACTGCAGGTTTCAATTTGACAGCGAGAATTGGAGCCTCAGTTGCCCCCAGTGAATTGTTGGTTAGGTAATCGTCAGTCGAGCGTGTTAATAACAATTTGTGAATTTTGATTAGTCTAAACAAGGGGAATATACATTCATCAAAATGAGATTGCTGGTGAAAAGAGTAAACCTATTGCTGTTCAAATGTACGGCACAGGTTCGCCCCTCGGTGGGCATGGCAACCGGTTCGCAGTTCCACAAATTGGCGACAGCAACAACATTGGATACTGACAACAACAAATTAATGGTAGACATGATTAGTGTAATAAAACAGGAATTGAACTAATCCGTGTTTCATCTTCAATATATAGAGAGAATCAGTGGCAAAGTCGCCTCTCACCGACAGCTTTGGAAGACATCATACATATCTGAGAATTTCACTTACCGAACGCTGCAATTTGCGTTGTAAGTACGACATATTATTTAAATGTTACCACAGCAATCAATGTTATCACAAAATACCAAAACCTTGTGCTTGCTTTGATAAGAAACTACTAATGCTCTATGGTGAAATTCCAGGTGATTACTGCATGCCCGCCGAAGGTGTGCCACTCCAACCCAAATCGCAGCTGCTGAGCACGGAGGAGGTGCTTCGCCTGGCGCGCATCTTTGTGGAGCAGGGCGTGCGCAAGATCCGCCTGACGGGCGGTGAGCCGACAGTTCGCCGTGACATTGTCGAGGTTGTGGGGCAGCTGAAGGCGTTGCCACAACTCGAGCATGTGGGCATTACCACCAATGGTCTGGTGCTGACACGTCTGTTGCTGCCTCTGCAACGGGCTGGACTGGATTCCCTCAACATCAGCCTGGACACGTTGCGCAAGGACCGCTTCGAGAAGATCACACGACGCAAGGGCTGGGAGCGCGTCATAGCAGGCATCGATCTGGCCGTTCAACTCGGCTATCGACCCAAGGTCAGAGTGAAAATTCTCTTATCGAAATCGTATTAAATCTGGAAACTCATTCGTAGGTCAACTGTGTGCTCATGCGCAACTTCAACGAGGATGAGATCTGTGATTTTGTTGAATTTACCCGCGAGCGACCCGTCGATGTGCGTTTCATTGAGTACATGCCCTTCTCGGGCAACAAGTGGCACACGGAACGCCTAATCTCCTACAACGAAACAGTGAAGATCATCCGTGAACGCTGGCCCGAATTCCAGGCGCTGCCCAATGGACCAAATGACACATCGAAGGCGTATGCGGTGCCAGGATTTGCTGGCCAACTGGGCTTCATCACCTCCATGACGGAGCACTTTTGTGGCACCTGCAATCGCCTGCGCCTCACCGCAGATGGCAACATTAAGGTGTGCCTCTTTGGCAACAAGGAGTTCTCTCTACGTGATGCCATGCGCAGCGAGGATTGCACGGAGCAGCAGCTGGTCGAGCTGATTGGAAGTGCAGTGCAGCGCAAGAAGCGTCAACATGCCGGTGAGTGCTACTCCTAATCCTAATTTGTAGAGTTGTCTGTATTAATGGGCGATGTAATGTATCCGATGTAGGCATGCTGAATCTGTCGCAAATGGAGAATCGCCCAATGATACTCATAGGCGGCTAGTCCAGAGCTTGCACAACATTCCCCCCAAAAAACTGTTTGCTTGCAGATAACGGCGGCAACAGGATCTTGCTTCATCATCCTCATCATAGACAACAACATTTACAACAGCTGCGCAACTGCAGCAGCTTGACGCACATCAATGCCCAGGGCAAGGCACAAATGGTTGATGTGGCCGACAAGCCGCAGAGCACACGAATAGCCAGCGCCGAGGCCACTGTACAGGTGGGAGAGCGTCTCACGGCGCTGATAGCGGCCAATGAGCTGGCCAAGGGCGATGTTCTCAGCGTGGCCCAATTGGCCGGGATTATGGGTGCCAAGCAGACGTCGCAACTGATACCGTTGTGCCACAACATTGCACTGTCTTCGGTGCGTGTGCAGGCCACGCTTCTCGAGGCGGAGCAGTGTGTTCGCCTTGTGGCCACCGTACGCTGTCATGGCCAGACTGGCGTCGAAATGGAGGCCTTGACGGCCGTCTCCGTGGCCGCACTCACCGTCTACGACATGTGCAAGGCCGTGTCCCACGATATTACCATTAATAATGTGCGACTGCTGAGCAAATCGGGCGGCAAGCGAGATTACCAACGTCAATAAAGTCATCCATTTGCCATTTGAAATGAGCTTTTCTCTCAGTTTTTAATTGTGGGCCAAATTGTGGGCATGTTATGTGTATGTATGAGTTGTGAGTGTGTGAGTTTAATGATGAAAAGCGTTTAAGTGTGTGTGTGTGTCGAACGGCGCCTTAGAGCTAAAATTACATATAACATTAGAACATAATCAATGCATTAATTATTGTAGTGCCGCCGCACAATGAACCTCAATAAATACGCTTCGTACTTTCGTTTCACTCGATGTTGTTGCTGTTGTTGTTTTGGCATTCGGGATTAGCACACGATTAGGACACGAGCACATTACGATTTTCCGATTTGCTGCCACTTTCCGCCTCCGACGACTTGACGCCGTCGGTGCCAATCTGTTCGCCACGTATCTTGATATTGTGCTCCTCCTTAAATTTATTGAGTTCCACTCCCTTTTTGCTCAGATCCTCCGTTACCATTGTAATTGTTTTCGCTATGAAATCCTTATTCTCCACCAACTGGGGTAGGACATCTTTGACGGTGCGTTCGCACAGCACGCCACCAATTAGACGAAAGCATTTGCGTTCCGGATCCGCTGAATTGAGTGTTTCTATCACAGTTCTGTTTAAATTTATTGCAAATGACAATTAGTTGTTTATTATTTGGAGGTTAGGTTAGCGGCGGACAAATCTGACTCACTTGTGTTCACGCAGATCCATTTCCAACGTGTTGAGGCTGTTGGCCAAATTTCTTTGTTCATTCCGTAGCTGTTGGAACTGGGCCACAATTTTCTCCTGTGAGATTTGCGCTTTCGCCGCTTCGGTGCTCATTTTTTTAGTTAATTTTTAAACAGATGTCTACTAAAATTGAATGCTAGCTCGTTAGGGTGTGACCGACCGCTGTGAGCTTTGGCTCTTTATCTATCAAGTTTAATATTTCTTATGTTGGTGAGCTACGGTCACACTGCTGCAGTGTGTGGAATGTGTGGATTCTATTTGTTAATCAACACTGAAATATATCGATATTGCACTTCGATTACAGGACCAGGGCCGATAGCCCAGCTTATCGAGCGCGCATTTTGAACTTGTTTGCAATTTAAACAATACTTAAAGATATCTACAAATTTATTGTGTAATCAAAAAAATAATGATATTCAATAGCTCAGAATTTGTTCTATACAGTTGTTAGCAATTAAACAGCCCAGTTGATGGCTTTATAACCCAATTTACCTGCTAATTGGTTGACCAAATATTTACCTCGTTCCCGTTAAAGAATATTTTTGAGTCGCCTGATCTTGTTACGCTTTGTCTACTCTCATTCTTCAACGGACAACTGCGTTAAGAACTTGTGATGCATCTATTAATAGTACATCTGCTTTGCCTCGTGCCTCTGTTGCATGCCTCCTTCGATGTGATTGCGCCTTCACAGAATTTAACGGCTTTCCTGCATGCTCGCCAGAAGCGACATCAGTTGGTCTATCAGAACGGAGGAAGTATTCGCCTGGTCGTGGGACCTGTGATGGGTGTTCAACTCCAGGATCCGGTGGTATGGCGCAGCGTGGTTAACTTCTATGTGCTACACTTTGGTTCATATACGATGCCCTCCTCGCCCCTCTATCCATGGGACAAGTGGGAGTCCATATTTGCCAGATCGTTGGACAAACAGATTCGTCAGCTGGACGCATCCCATGAGGATGACACTCGACTGTTCGCCTACACTGCCTTGGAGCAGTATATGGACAGTGCCAGTGGCGTCTCGGGTCGTGGTCGGGAGTGCTTGCTGCGTGCCATGTGCGAGAATGCGCAAGTGCATCATCATGTGGGCATTATGGCCGAGCTCTTGAATGTGCTGCTAACGTAAGTGCAAATGATCGTTATCCAAATAGCCGTTTCACTACGTGATAAATTCCAGACCCGGAAAAACGAAGCTCGACGATGTCTACGGGGAAGCACACGCTGCGGGCTTGGCAGGTGTCGATTGCCTGCGACAGTTTCCCGGTTGTCCCCGTGGGCACAGTGTCCTGGATGCATTCGCTTTGGATGTGAATAATTGACGAATTGACTTGGCAGGCTAAGTTCAGATTTTATAATATACTTAAAACTTTAACAATTTGCATACCCTGCATCGGGGGTATTATAAGTATAACCCTGTAATTCATGTATGTTTGTGATCATCATTTACATTTGAGTCCTTTTAGATTACAGAGACTATAAGAGCTAGAGTGAGCAAACTTGATATGAACTTATGTACATATGTCGTCTCCTGTAGACCCTTCTTTTATTTTCTTCTAGTTTTATTATCAGTTTATCAGTATTATCAGTTGTGTTGTTGCAGTTCTGTTGTTGCCACGCCCCAAAAGCAGCCGTCACTTTAATGTCTCGTGGCCTTAGCTGCTTAACAGACGAGATGCAGAGAAGCGAACATGCGAACGCCATTTTGTCAACAACAATGGCGTCAATTAAATGGAAATGCAGCAAGCCCATCAACAACAACAACAACAGCAGCGACAACTGAAAGACAATAAATGCGTCTTAAGTGGCACATTAGACTTGCCAGGTGGCTACACACTGACAACGAGCCTACAGGGTGCTCCATTTGAAATCCGACTTAACAAACGACAACAATTAAATGCAGCTGGGACACCCTGTATTTTGTGTCATCCGTCGTTTTGTATGCACGGCTAATTCAAATGCGATTATGACAACGCGAACAACGCTGTGGATGCACGGGCGGTGGGTGGTTCAGGTGGAGGGGCAGGTGGAAGCCTGGTTTAGTCGAGCAGACAGGAGATGTGGCAGTGAGGCAGTGAGGCAGGCGTGGCAGTTGTGCAACTTTGCGGTATTTGAACTTGTGATGCAGCAAATGGGAATAGGTAACAATTCTGTGGCGGCGAGGTTTATGCGCATAACGAAAACGCGATCATTAAATGTAAGTTATGAAAATATATACAATTTGGTAGATGAAAACTAAACATAATCAGGAAATCGCAATCATCACTTATCGTAATAACGAACTGCGTGTAAACTGGTTTGTGTGATTAATTGTATCCGTTGTAGGTTTGTTTGTGCAGCCTCCATTAATGCCGTTTCCTGCCACATTTGCCCATACTCACTGCGAGCTTCTCCTTTGACGACAATACAAATTATGCAACAGCCACAACAACAACAACAAAAACTGGCATTAGTTATGCGCTTTGAATTGCCGAAAACCTTTATTGTTGTCTAATGCATGAAGCCAATCCAATCCATAACGAGAATTCCAATCAATCAATCAAATATTTCAGTTGTGCTCCAACATCAACAGCTCGTCCAGAAAGTTGAGGCCACGTGGACATGCCTTAAAAAGGGTCAGGCAATTAGCACCTGCCTGGCCAGCAGCAAAGGCATCGTGATAGCAGTTATCTAAATCCGCTTTGCCCGGACTACAAAGAGTTCAAAGATGATGATGTCAGAGAGCGAGCGAGAGATGGAAAAGGGGGCAACATAACATTGTTAAATTGTTTGCTCACCTCAGCACAATGTTTAGTATTTCGGAGAAAATGCCAACATGATGATGAACCTGAGCATTTTCGCATATGGAACGAAGTAGACATTGTCTGCCCAGAGGCATATCATTGTTCCTCCTGCCCATGTATTCCTCGAGGGCCGTGTAGACCAGGAGACGTGCATCGTCCGCATATCTAACGCCTCCGTTTGCCGTATGCCTCTCAATGTTGCGTCTCATTTGCTGCAGAGACCTGGCAAATGTGCTTTCCCATTTATCCCATGGCCAAATGGGCGCAGTTGGCAAACTGTAGGTGCCGCCCTGCAACGAGAAGGAGAGCACAGTAGAGCGAAAGGTCACGTGATCTCCCAAAGGAATTGGCAGAGATGGTCCAATGCTGAACTTGATGGAGCCACTATTCTGGTAGATGAGTCCTCGACGCTGGCGATGCAGCAGGAACTCGGTTAGATTCCTCGAGCCAGCACAGCAACCGCATCCGAGTGCCAATAATGCGAACAAAAAGATCAGAATCAGATTCCCTATTCCAGACATAGTCGTCGTAGCGCGTTTCAATCTCAACTGTGGGCGTCGATGTAACCAGCCGCAATCGGGCCGAATTCTAAACGAGCCATCAATGGTGACAAGTGGAAATGTTTCATAAACATTTGCTCAGTCAATTAGCATTATCACTTGGGATTGAATTGTGCTGGGAATTGAGACTGTGCAGAACAGAAAGCGGCGTCTTCCATTGACAGCCCAGAATTTGTTTGGTTTCATTTTCGGTTTTCTATTTGCACACGTGAGACTGAAATTGAGATACTCGTTGACAAAATCTGACACTTTTGGGTTCTATTTATCGTTTTTTTATATTTAATTTTTGTTGCGTGAGCCGCATGATAAGGCGTTGATACCCTGCACCAGATTAGCTTGTGGCAACTGTTCCTTTGAAGTGAAAAAAAGGAGACCACTTAAAAGACCATTAAGAAAGCATACAATGAAAAAGGAAAAATGTTTTCCAAATTATTTATGCAAATAAACATGAGAGAGCCACACACAGCAATGACGGGAGACACCAGAGACGACGATAGTGCGGCCAAGGAAACAGTTTTGCTGCAGATAATATCCTTTTAGGTTGTTTGTGATTTGTCGACGTGGCCGGAAATGAAAAGCAAACAGCAGCAGCCACAGTAGCAGCAGCAGCGGCTGAAGTAGCAGCAGTGCCAACAGCACACAAATAAATTTGCTTAAATAACAACAGGAAAGCAGGACATTTAACTCATACAAAGACTTGCAGATGCTCTTTCTTTTGTAAGAAATATATTTTAATTAGATTAGATGTATAATATTATTTGTTACCAGGGATTAAAGCCGTAGCGATAACCGTAATCGTTAACCGGTATTAACCGATTGAAATTGGTAACCGTAACTAAAAACGTAACTGAAACAAAACTTATTTATTAGATTATTATTCCAACCCAAATTACCGCTAAGATTTTAAAGAAAAATAGTGGAAATAAGTGCAATAGTACTTTTAAGATAAAGAACAAATTCAAGATTTAAAATTTTTGCAGCTTTTGGCTTAAATCTTTAAGAAACAAGTCGAAATTTAGTCCCAATGTACTTTTTTACCCTAATTTTATCACCTGGAGTCGATTTAAGCAATAAATTTAAGTTTTAAAATTTTTGAAATTTTTCGAAAAATGTTAAGGGGTAACACTGTAAAAATCGACAATTTTTCCAAAAAAAATTGTTGTCTCAGAACCAAAAAATTTAAATGCAAAGTTAAAGTAGGGTTAATATTGTGAAAAATAAGACATTCCTCATGGAAATCGGATGAGCTGTAATAAAGTTGTGCTTGTTGAAAGTACAAAAAGTCAAGATTTCTCATACTACTTATGAATGGAAACTTTAAATCCTCAGACTTTTTGCTGACACAACTCCATGCCAATTTTATAACATAAGGAGTTTAATACTTTCCAAATTTACAAGCATATTTAAATGATAGCTTTTACAGTAGAAGTACCTTTAGCTAGTGTATTGCCCGAAGTAACTAAGCTGGCCAGCGCAAGGCAACAGTTACATTATCACACACACACACAGACACTCACAGCACACACACACACACACACACACACACACACACACACACACACACACACACATTTAAGCATACACATCCATAGTGCATAGCAAGCAAGTTGACAAGCCTGACAAAAGCACAATGCTGTGATGCTGGCTCCTTACAGTGCTCAATAGAATAAGGCGCCCACTACTCCACCACATTTCGTCTCTTTCTCACTATCATCAGCTCTCTCGCTTTCTCACGCCCATATGGTTCATTTCCGCTTGGGAAACCGCATGAAACTTACACGAAACGAAAACGCAACGCAAATAAATTCGTGTTGACAATTTGAATGATTTATTTGTGGGTGCGTAGCGAAATTTTCATAAACCAAACAAAAACAACGAAATAAACACAGTCTACACCACTCACATACATAAGTGCAAAGATCAACAATATTAAATTTATTTAACGCCCAGCACAAAGATATCTCGGTTGGATATGAAATTGGCGAACCTGTGGAAAAAATTTGCAATATTAATTTAAATCGGCGACAATTTGTTATTTCATGAGAAAAGTCAATGTCCGGTGAATTTTGTTAAAGTGTGCGCTTATAATTCGCAACTTGTTTAAGCGCTGAGAGAACATCTTTGGTATTTTGCATGTTACCAAAGTAGTTTTTGCTTTTGACCATAATTTGTTTACTGCTGCACTTGGTGGTCGTTTCATGTTTTTATTCGAAATAACTTGTGTTCCCCTGCCGCAATTAGCCAAAGCAATTGAGAGAAATGAGAGAAAGGGAAAAGTTTGCAAGCATTTCTCAAACTGTCACAAAACGACGACGTCTCCAAAAACCCGCATTCCACAAGGGGCAAGGAACCTCCCCAGCGAGCAGTGTAGAGAATGGAAGGGAGTCCCTGGCATAGCATCTGTATATAATATTTATTATGTTGGCATAATAAATTGCAACATGGGGCAGATTCATTTTCTCACTTGCGGACATTTTTCATTTTGCTGCCCGGGCGGGCGGCAGCTGTTTGGACGTCTGTTCGAAAAGGGGGGACAGTCGGGGATTGGGGGCTGAGAGTTAGCCAGCAGCTGATAGGTAGCAAAGGGGTGTGAATGTCGCAATGGCGCCATGTCCGTGTCGCCAGCATCAACGCCATCGCCATCGCCATCGTTAGCCGCCTGCTTGCCACAGTTGAGAATGATGGGCGGAGAAAGGAAAGAAGAAAAAAAAAACTTGTTGCCTCCTCAGCAGTCTCTGGTGGTAACTGCAGCGCATCTTTCTGGCCAACTGGGCAACTTGCCATGTGCGCATTTTAAAAAGGAAATTTAATAAACCTTGTCCTATTTCATGCTCATTAGTGTCATGATAAATTTTAGAGCATCGCAGTTGGTAGTTCGTAGTTCATAGGTAGACCAGGTTGTTTGTCCTGGATGCTGGTTCTGGACATGTAAATGTTGGCGGGGTCGTCGGTTCAAAAAGCGCCGCAGGCGCTTAACTGTTGCATTCCATGTGGCCATAAATTAGAAAACTTTTCTGTGCGCGGAACAAGTTGCTTTGATTTGCCAGTTTGCCAACGTTTTATGGCCGTTTAATGTGCTGACATGTCGACAATTACTGGGCGGACTAAGGGAGGAGTAGGAAAAATAAAGGGGACGATAAAGAGACAGACAGAGAGAGAGAGAGAGAGAGAGAGTCTGAGAGAGATAGCTGACTTCATAGAGTGCACATAAATTTAACCAATAATCTCATTGTTTTCACATGAGCTTCATTGCTCGCGATTTTTAGTCGCGAGATACTCTTGACTGTAACACTTTCTCCTTGTTGTTGTCTATCTGTGTTATCGTTGTTGTTGTTGGCGTTGTCAACAAAGTTTTGCAGACACAATATGTCTGTGACGGTCGTCTGCTATATGTCTTTTGGTCTATTGGTCTGTCCGTCTGTCCGTCGTCGAGTTTGGTTTGCTTGCAGCTGCCAACTGATGTTGCTACTTTTATGTTTGATGTTATTACTTTTTGGTTCGCCATCTCTTTTCCTCCGGCATTCGCGCTCTCTTTTAGCCCCAAGCGTCTGCTGCATAAAAAGCATGGTAACTTTTTCCGAGTCATGACAAGCTAAAGCGTGAATACACTTTCTTTTGGAGTACTCGCATAACTTTCTCAAAATTTATCAGATATCTTTTTGAAGTTTCAATTTTTCCAAAACATTTTAGTTAGTTTGCAAAAATACTTAACTTTTAAAAACATAACATGTTTCAATTTCTTAAAACATAACTATTTTTAAAATTTAAAATTTATCTTCCTTGATTCTGCATCTAATATGTTGGTATTCGAATAATTTTCATTTAATAAATTGGCTTTAAAATTCAGTTTCTACTCTAATTTAAGGCGGATTATATCTTCTCTCACCAAAATATGGTACCCATTATGAGTAGAGTATCTGACAAGTTTGTAGTGTGGCTGTTGTTGTTGCATTATTGCTAGTTGCCTTTGTGGTTGCTGCTGCTGCACTTCAGACATCGCGACGACATTTAAAGCGCCATGAATATGCAAAACTTTTACACTCGCTTTTTATGCACAAATATATAAATCTAAAAAGCAAAAACGAAAAACGAAATACGAAAGAAGAGGAAAACAACTAGAGAGAATAACGAAACAGGAACACAACAGAGTGGGGATATTGTGCGGGGGATTTGCGCTATTAGTCGTCGTCTGGCGGGACGTCGCCAGCATTGGCAACTTCTGTTGCCGCTCCGCGTAATAATTCTTCAATAATAACAGACCGACGCGCTGGCTGCAGAATGGGACAATAGGAGAGAGAGAGAGAGAGGATGGAGGAAGGAGTATGAGGACTATGAAGGAGCAACAGCAAAGCGTTTGGCGGTTTTAGTCAGGAACCGGAGCCAAGTTAACTCTATGCCGGCTATAAAATAAACACTCGCTCACTTTTGCCTCCTTCCTTCAGCCAGGACGAAGGCTGCTCTTCCTGATCCTTCTGCTCCTCTTCTCCCTCTGCTCTTTGCCTTTGGCTATGCGTTTCGGTTTTGTCTTTCTCTGCGTTTTTGTCGCGCGCTGCGGTTTAAGTTTTTTCTCTGCGGCTCAACAAAATTTGTTTGCATTTGCAATGCAGAATTAAATTATTGCTTCCTCTGTCACTTGCCGCACATCCCGCCCCTCTCTTGTTTACAAAGCATTTTGCGTGTCCTGGCAAAGTCCTCGCTGTCCTGGCTGTCTCTGTCTCTGTCTCTGCTGCTGTTGCGGTTTTTGTAGCTATCCTCAGTTGTCGTTGTTGTTGTTGTTGTTGTTGTTATCGTTGTCAGTTGTTATTTTGCACACCGCAGCAACATTATCGCTGGGGTTTTCTCCGAGTTGTTTGGTCTTGTGCAATGCGGTCTGTGGAGCATATTGATTGGTACCCCCCGCCACTCTGAAGCCTGCTGAGTCGCAAACAGGGTGCGCCAATGTTTGTTATTGGCTAAATTGATTGAGCTTCCTTGGGGTAGGTTCAGGAGTGCCAGGATTTCGTTTTTTCAACTTATTTAAGAAAACCGATTTATAAAAATAATAGTTGTAGACTGGAAGTCGACATCTAATTAGAGATTAGAATAAAGAATAGAATAGGGATGCTTGGTTGATGTCTAGATGCTATACCATCCTCTGTGTTTAGATTCACATTTTAAAAATAAATATAATTTATTAGTTTTATTAATCTCTCATATGTGAATTTATAAATAAACTTGAATAGATAATCCGTCCTTGTATGGTTTATTTATTATTAGCCGTAACAGATGCACAGAATAATCTTTAGTTATTTTCCACGTCCTAGCTCAGACCTTTTAAATTTACTAAAGTTCTTATTGTATTTTCTTTGCACAAACTAGAAGGCAAAACAGAGAAATTCCTTAACGCGTTTTTGCATATCCTGTTGCTATTCCGGTTGCTGGCTGTCGTTTATTTGCCGCTTTGCATTCATTTCAAATATTTGGCGCCACATTTTACAAATAATTTTGCATGCATATTTGCCAGAGACAGCAGAAGCAGAAGCATCAGTCGGAAAAGTGAGAAAAAAAGTTGAAAAGCAAATAAGAAAAACGGATGACGGTTTTTGTGATTTTTATGGGCTAAGAGAAATCAACTATCCGAAAGCAGACAAGATGTCCGCATGGAGTCAAAGCAACTTCCTTCGGCTCATTGCGTCTCCCTAAATTATGCACAACGCAAACAACGCCAGAGAGCGGAAGAAAAGTGGAAAGCAGAAGAAGTGTAGGAAAATGATGGGAAATAGAGAAGAAAATGCTGAAGGTAACTGTCCGGGTTGCTGCAAAGGAAGTTTGCCAGCTTGTGCCATGACCTAACCTAGCCCGAACTCTGAACCTGCTCCTTTGGCATTACAACGCTCAAAAGTCAGACGTTGGGGGGGCGCATAAGGTGAGGGGAGAAGGGAGCATTGGGCTGCAAACTGGAAGCTGGCTTAAATATGTTTTTGTTATTTATGCAAATTCGTTTTTGTTGCCACTGCGAGGCGAACGTTGGCGGCAAGCGTTGGAAGCGACTTGAGCTTTGTTATATTGTCATAATGCCAGAGCAAAGCCAACAGCTACACATGGACGGGTGGCGCGGGGGAAGGGTAGAGGGAAGGGAAGGGAAGGGAAGGGAAGAGAGCTGGGTCGGGTGCTAACCTGTTGGCATTTGTAACGCTTCGCTCATCGCCTGTTTGTTTATGTGGCAACACTTGCGCGCTTTTCTTTCTCTCAGCTTTTTAGCCTTTCACTGCATCAGCTTTATGCAAATTATCTAAACGGGCGCATTTTCTTGCTCATTTTCCACAGCTACATAATAAAGTTGCAAACTTTGACTTGACATTTCCTTCTATTCATCCGAATGCTCTTACATATTTAATGACCAACAATAGTTTTGAATAATGCACGCATTTGCCTAACCATTTTGGCCAGAAAACACAAACACACACACTCACACACTCTCTCTCTCTCTCTCTCTCTCTCTCTCTCTTTTACTCTCAATAGTTAACACTCTCTGTCTGTGGGCCAATTCTGGAGTTTATTATATTTTTATGTCATAATTTCTAATGTGCTTGCGCCTTTGGTGCCTAATATCTGGGCAAGGCCAACATATTTGACATATTAAGTAAGAGCGCTTTGGGTCGATCCTGCTTACCAGCACAAAAGTCACAGCAACAACAACACCAACAACAACCTTGGCAACAAGGACAACAACAACAACAATGTCATGAGAAATTACTGGCAATTTATGGACCACAGGGTCAGAGAACCGTAGCGAGTGCTTGGCAGCTTTATAAGCCCAAAAAACCCTTGAAAAAACTTAATTAAAATTTGAGTTTAGTGTTTGTGGGTTTTTAGGAAGCTGAAGCTGTTTATTGTATAGAGTGTTGCCGTAGGTCCTGCTACGAGCTCATTATTATAAGAAATAAAATAAACAATTAAGATTTTATCTTAAAATAAATATCTAATTTTTTCTATTGCTTCAAAATCAAGCTATTAAAATAAAGATAGTAAAATATTAAGAAGTATGTATATAGCTTTATGTACTTTTTTGCAGTTTTGAATAAAACTCAATATTTCTCTGTATATAGGCTTTGGTTTATGTGGTCAGAATCACATAGAACAGTGCACATAGCACCCGTTACTTACACACACTCATTTATAGCCTAACAGCATAAGCACACACACACATACACAGAGCTGGGTTTTATGTTTATGTAATTTTAGTGAAACTAATATGAGGTCTACGACAAGGGCCCCAGCTTAAAGGGGAAGGAGTGTCAGGTTGTTATTTGTGTGACAGGGTTTCGGATATCCGAGTGTGTGTATCGGCTGTTGTATTGCTTTCTCCCTTTATCTGTCTCTCTCTCTGTCTCTCTCTCTCTCTGTGTTTAAGTATATGTGCGTGAGTTAATTTATTTAAATCTTACTTGTAATTCATATTTTAGAGGCGACATCGGACGCATAATAAGCATAGTTAAAGTACGAGTAGTAATAGTCCTCCTAGAACATGGTACTAGTCGAATTCTGTGCCTGTATACCCCAAAAACGACCTTTATGTGCATGTAGTTGAGTGTGTGTGAGTGTCTGCGAATATTTGAGATATAAATTCAGTAAATTTGGCCGAGACCAAAGTGTGCTACGTGTCGAGGACTCGTGCCGAGTGTAAATTTGCAGATAAGTCGCATAAGTTGGGCCCTCCATTTCGCTTGGTTGCTGTCCTTGTTGTTGCTGCTGGGTTATTATGTACTTAACGAGTGTTTATTAGCATTTTAATTACCTTTCGGCGCGTGAAAGCTGCGCGCATTAGTCAACCTTTAGACCTGGTTTTAGGCATTTCTCCCAAGGGTTCTTCTCCGTGTCAGGCAAAACTTTAATTATGTTTTTCAACTTTAATGAGGCAGCAACAATGTAACAATATATGTATTAACTTTGCATTGGAAATTACATGCAAACTTTATAATCTCTGTATATGTATATTATATATAAATTGTGTACACTTGATGGATGTGTAGCAGACCAGTGGAAAAATATTTGCGCTGCGCTAATAAAAGCATTGAAAAAATTGCGAAAACTAATTGGATGCGCAAAACTAACGCGTCAAAGGGGGAGATACATAAGTTGGGGGGGTGAAATATATTGTGGGCGTGGCAGTTGCTTGTTAAAAGTTCATTACACTCATAGAATGCTTGTAAAGCGAGATGATAAATTAATCTACAGTGTGCAACGAAGCGCGCTATTGAGTGGGCGCGCCAAGAGCATGAAAAGGGAAAAAAGAAAGAGAGGGAGACAACGAAAGAGAGAGCGAGAGTGCAGCAGCAGAGAGAGAAAATATATAAGATAGATAGAGCGAGAGAAAGAGGGCGCACATAAATGACGAGTTTAATTTGTATGCAAACAAGTTGGCGGCGTTGTCGACACAAACACGATGACGATGACGTTGGACCTACAATAATTACACAAACACTTGCACACACACACACATATTACACAATTACATACACAGACTTAAAGAAATGCAAGTGCACTCTCACACACATATACACCGGAAGTGGGTCGCAGGGGGAGGCGAGCGAGCGGGGCAGCCATGATGGCTGCTAACTGTTTCCGCTTGCCGCTGAGTGACGGTGACGTGCGAATGCCAGGAATGAAGCATTACTTGCTATGGACACCACTTTCAGAAAGGGAAGAGAGAGAGAGAAAAGAGCAGAAGGGGAGCAAATGATAAAGAGTACAGCAAAAGTAGAGAGATTTTAGCGATGATATAGTATGTGCATTAGTTAAAGTTGGGGAAGGAAGGAACACATAACAATGATAAAGAGAAGAAATTTAATAGTTTCTCAGGCTCCAGACATTTTTGCTTTAACAGAGTTGACAGCTGTAAATATGCAATGTAAATAAATTATTTGAAGAACTAAAATGTATCCAACATCATTTATCAAATGGAAAACAAGCTCAAGTATTATACATGACAAAGTGCACCTTTTAATATTGTTTATCTATTCGACTATTCATATTCATATAATTTTCAATTATAAATAATTAATATTTAAATTGCGTTTGATAAAGTATTGAATACATTCCTCAGCATAAGAATACGCTGCGTATGCGCTATAAATTATGGTAATTTAGTGCTCAAATTTGGCATTCAGACTTCTTATAATTGGACGCAAGCCAGCAAATGTTTTGTAGAAATGGCGCCGCGCATAATTAGCATAAACTTAAACAGTTAATTAGCGTAATAATTGCGTTAGATGCGAAAGCAAGAAGAAGACGCAGCCAATACTGATTTGGATTGCCAGCCAAGGAAGCATTGAACCAATGTAATCAAAGAGCACAAAACCACAATCCGCAACTTAAACTGAAACTAAAACTATTGGTGTCTTAATTAGCTTGCGTGTTCAATTACAATCAAGGGGAAGCTCTGAATGGGGTTGGTTTTTGGGTGAATAATATGCCATTATCAGCTGCTGTTACTTCAATTTATTTGCCAGACGAAACGAAGAAGCCCCAAGTACGTAGAGCTGAAGAGAATGCCACTCATGAATTTCAAATAATGTCGAACACTTTGACTTTGACTTGCTGCCGTGCAATGCAATGCGATTGAGAGGGTGGCTTACATAGCTCCTTGTTTTCCATTGTTTTTGCCCTGGTTGTTGCTGTTGTTGTTGAAGTCGTGATTCCAGTCTTGATGCTTGGCATGCCAAAATCCAATGAAAGGCGTTTAGTTTCCTTCTCGTCCTTGTTCTCATCGTTGTCCTCATCCTCGACGTTGTCGTCGCTGAAGAAATTCGCAAAGAAAACAAGCAATGAAATCGCATAACTAACAATGAATTCCTAACTTGGAGCTACTTGAGCAGCCCAGACCAGCCCAGACCAGCCCAGCCCAGGCACTGGATGAACGTGGTCTGCCCCAACACACGTATTTCTACACTGCATGAAATGTGCTTGGCCAACTCAGTCCTCTCACCCATCGACAATTGAAGTTTCCTGGGATTTCATGGTAAAACTAACTTCAAGCGTATTCTTTTTTCGCCCTGCGTGGGATTCATTCTTATGCTGTTTGTGTGCGCGATAGTCGCGATTTCTTGTTACACCCTGTAAGTGTTAAAGTAATGGGGTAGTTTGGTGGATCTCGAAGAATTTTTGCAAATACATAAGACGGTGAAGATTTACCTACAGCTCATCATCAAATATTTTGTATGGCTTATGCTTACATACTTGCACTAATTGCAGGGTATCTTGGAGTCAGTCAACTAGCCCGTTATTCGATTCCACTCTGATATCCTTTGCTATCTTTTGCGGTTTAGTTTGGTTGCGGGCGCATACTTGATTTTTCCTTTACATTTTTCACAGTGGATTTCCACAGACATTGCCAAAGCTTCAGCATGTTGTTAAAATTTTTGGATTGTCATGCCAATTGGCACGATCTTTGACGGGTGCTAAATAAATTGACGCAATATTGAATACATTCCTAACGGTTTTTATATGACTCAGCATCGGGGTAAACGTTTACCGAACATCAGAATTGAACGAAGATTTGAAAACGTTTTCATACGTTTCCAAACGTTCAGCAAACGTTCAGCAAACGTTCGATAAGATTAGAATGTTTGTAAACGTTTACCGAACGTTCGACAAGCTTCTATAAAAGCTGCGGCAATACTGAGCTTTTCATTCAGTTTGCACTGAGTGCTACAAGTGACAACATATTAAAAGTAAGTTCCCTATAAAGTTTCACATTTAAAAATGTCGCATGGAACAACAATTGAGTTGATGACTAAGCTAATTGATCAGGCTAATAAAGCGCAGAGTTTGCTATTAAGTGTCTTGAAACAGCTTGAAACAGAAGAGACACAATGCTTAGACAGTTCCCGACCTGAAAGAAATCACAAGAATTGTCGTCGCATTGAAGCTTCGGATTCGTCTGACGATGAGCTTTTGATAGTTAAGAAAAGCGCGGCACATGGGCGAGAGCGAGAGCAGAGAGTCGGCGTCGCTCAGATAGAAAGCGCGATCGTTCACACTCCCGGGGTCGCTCTCGTGGTCATTCCAGAGGGCGTTCCCATGGACGCTCGCGTTCTCGCTCTCACACGAATGCGCACCATAGGCAAATGTCATTGGCTGTACGAGTGTAGAGAGCGAACGAAATAAAGAGAGCGAGAGAGTTTGTTAAGCTGCAGTCATCAAAAGCTCAGCTGTGAGTAGAATGTGTTCAACTAATTCATAAGCTCCATTAAATAAATAAAATACAGTAAATATTTATAAGTAAAAAAAAAGTAATATTTCAAAAATAAAAATAAATAAATAAATAAAAAACTTGTCTTATTTCTAAATGGCTTTTGGTTTCATGGGTTTTTATTTTCACAGAGATAGAAAGCTGTACATTTTTAATTTTGGGAAATATTGCATCTGTTGATTGAGTTTCAATTGGAAATGAATTTGTTTTAGAAATGACATCAATAATTAAATATTGTATGTTATAACCTTCCATATTGGCTGACTTGTGGAATGCTTAAATTGCCTCAAGTTTAAGACAAAACTCGTATTCGAAAGGTGCTCGACTGTGTCGACTTTGCTCCTGCCTCAAGTTAATAAACATGTGTAATTACATTTGTAAACAACGCAAGCGCTTGTGTTTTGCTTACACAAAAATAAATAATAACAGAAAACAGAAGAACGAAAAAAAATAAATAAAAATAAGATAAACATTGCCCCCAAAAAGCATTTAACATTTACGTTAGCCATTGCAGCAGAAGTAACAACAAGCGTATACGTATATATATTTGTATTTATGTTGCATACTTTGGGGCAGCTGCGCTGTTGCTGCCGCTGCTCTTGACTCGCATTTCAAGTGCATGACGTGGCACGTTGCTGTTGCTGGTGCTGCAGTCGCTCCATTGTTGTGTGGCACATTGCCTTTGAACGAAACAATGCCACAGACTGCACATGGCGGCATTTCAAGTTGTTGCTGTTGTTGTTCTGTAGGCCTTGCCGCCAACGGCAACGGCAACTGCAACTGCAACTGCAGCAACAACTACTCAAACATGCTGAAAAACATGATGGTTGTTGCTGTTGCTGTTGCTGAGGCTGTTTCTGTTGTGGCTGCTACGATTATCATCGCTAATGCAAAAAGCGCCGCAATAGCTAGATTGCTGCATAATTTAAACGGGTCAACTTGAGATGGATAGTAGATGGAAAGCTGTTGAGACACAGCTTATCAAAGTCTCTAATCAGGGCAATAGCGCTTTAGTTGCTCCGAAGGATGAAGGCAACCAGAGCAAACGGAGCCAACATTAACAGCATCAACAGACGGCAAATAGGTGCTAAAAAAGCAGGAAAAAAGGTAAAATATAAATGTGTACAAAATAATTTCAGAAGAGGCAGAGCGAAAAAATAAACAAGCAACCAGAGGGCAAACGTCAAATGTTGTACAATGGCAATAAGCAGAAAAATATTCAGGTAAAAAAAAAGATTTTTTTAAATTTATATTTTATTTAAGCAGCAAGTATTGCTGTCTCGAACTTAGTTACAAACCCAAGCATAATAACAAAAATTGAATAAGTATAAAAATATAATAATGTTAGCAAATAATAAATTGAGTTCATAGGATTATTCAATATTAATCAATGTTAAAGTTATTCATACCTGACCAAAACGAATTTCTAGTTTGGTAAGCTAGCTCTTTAAAAATAAGTTAAATTTTGTACAATTTTACTCAAAAAGCATTGACACAAATTTTGATTTAAATTTTTAAACTTTTTAAGGATTTAACTATCTGGACAAAAAAGAAAAGAACTTGAATTTTTTGTACCCATCGTGCAGCTGTCATTTTGCGCGCTGGCAGCGTCGACATTTTTATGACACGCTGACACTGAGGCATACAACACGCCCGGCACACGCCCCCCGAACAACATGCGTCAAACACACGGCAGCTGCCCAGCCCTGGCTCTGTTTGGATGGATGCAGACAGCGACTGTGAGATGGCCCGAGAGAGGGGAGAAAGAAACTAGAATGGGAAGTCGCCTTGTACATATATATACATATATATATATATGGGGAGGCTGCTAGCAATTTAGCTGCCGGAAAGCCAAGACGAGGCAAGCGGCATTCAAAACTCAAAGCTAAAAGTCAGTCTCACAAATTCTAATAAATGTAAAAGAAATTGTATGAGGTTATGCCACGGCAGCTGTGAAAATAGCAAAAATTGCCAAGCAAACGCATTTGCACTGTTGCCGTGCTATGAAAATGAAAACTAAACGAGTTTTCCCAGACTCCGACTCAGACTCAGGAGGCGGCAAGTCAGGAGGCTTCTTGCCACGTCCTGTCTGCTGTCAGCAAATTGGCAACGCAGTGCGTAACTCGCAGGGCGCGAGTTATGAAAGTCTTGCAACTAGAAGAAGACGATACCGAGACACAAAATTGCTCAGCCAAAATGGATATCGTTTTAATTTTTTTTTAGCTTGCTTCTTTTGAATTACAACCACAAGAGTGGAGGCAGGCGAGAGGTTACTTCGTTAACAATGTGGGTGTGTTTGGTTCGTCAGGTGATTTGTGGCAAGCAGCAATTTGCAGGCGCCTTAAATTGGCTGGTTGGTGGGGCACGTTGCGCATTCGCCGCATTGTACAAGGTACATGCTGCTTGCTTGACTGACTTTACATAATGGCTGCTGATTAGTGCACAGCCAGTTGTATATGTGTGTGTGTGTGTTTGTAATGAGTCTGACCAGAGTTAATAGTCCCTGAAACTAAGTAGGGCTCAAAGTATATGTGTATAACGAGGCCGTTGCCATATGTAATTGCAAACTACATAATGCCCCAAAATGCGTATAACTGCAATATACATACATACATATGCATATACACAGTAAGTGTGTGTGCGTGTGCGTTGTGCGTACGCAAAATTCATGTCTCTATACGCACAACGACGGCGGCGAATGCGAATCAATAATGATGACCTGAATACGTACGTTGCAGCCGATTAACTGGACCTGCCCTGAATGCAACACGCCCCAAAAATATGCAACATACTCTCGTACTGCAAGCAGCTCTGCTCTTGGCTCTCGGCCTTTCGGTCTGTTGCTGGCTGTTGTTCTTGTTGTTGTTGTATTTCAATTTTCTGCCTGCTGCTGATTCCTCGCCTACTGCCTCTGCCTGCCGCCTACACAATTTTTCATTTTCATTTACGCTTTCGACAGCTGCGTTGCGTTTATTTCTTTTGCTTTCATTGTCTTTGCTTTCACTGTAAGTGTTGCGTGTGTGAGTGTGTGTGTGTGTGGTACGCTTGATTGTTCAAAGCGCAGTTTTCTGTGGAAAATTTGTAAAGTGCAAGCCGTCGCTGCCTCTTACCTGCGTCTCGCGTTTTACTACGATTCCCATATACACAAACACGACGGCAATACATAGGCCCACATATATGTGTGCCGTTATCTCATTGCGTGTGTGTGTGTGTGTGCCATATTTATGGGCCATGTGCAATGCGTTTGCATGTGTGTATCCATGTTCAGAGTATCTACTCGTTTTGCGCCTGCTGCTGCTGTCCATTTTCATTGTGGGTCATTCCCGTTCTCGTTGACGTTGCCGTTGCCGTTGTGAAATCCGCTTTACACACACACTCATACATATACAATCTTTCTCGTATATATACAATTATATACAAGCTCTGTCCATTGCCTGTGACTGTGTCCGTGTTTATGTGTTGCGTATACGCCGTGTCGCCCATTGTGTGCCGCACCTCGAATCGACTGCCGCCGCCTCGCGCGGTTCGTGGCTCGTTGTCTGTTCGTTTACATTACTCATATGCGAAATGCAACAACAGCAATGACAAATAAAAATAAAAAATAAACGCGCAAATAAAAAATTGCGAAATATTTATTCATTTACGTTGCAAACCAGGGCTGCAGTGCTTACGAAAAATCTGTGGGGATTATTTGGATTATGCATCAAAAGGAAGTTGAAATAAATGAAATTTTAATTTAAATAAATCAACAGTAATTTATTGTTTGATAAATAAAAAAGTAGAAAATGAACTGAAATGAAATGATTTATACTTGTATAAAGGAAATAACTATACACAATGTATGATTGAATTCAATTTTAATTAGAGAGCTTTATTGCAAGTAATATATTTTTATATTTAATAAAATATCCATTTAATCAATATTTTAAATGGTAAAGTAAATTAACTCAAGTAAAATTCATTTAATTGTATATCGAATTAAATATAAAATTAATCAATACTAAGAATAGTAGAAGCCTTAAGGTAACTGTAATTTTAAATATATATATAAATTTATTCTGTAAGTTTATTTTACAGCTTGCTGACCAAGTCTTACAGGTTTTCAATTTGTAAATATATAAATATATGTAAATATATGACTAAAGTTGTTCAGACCGCATCACAAATCTATTGTCCAGCCCTCGGATCGTTTACCAAATAACGTTTCCAGCGTCTTCTCTACTTTCTTGTGCATCTTTGCAATGCGTTTGCTGCATTTTATTTATTGTTCAGTGCATCTGCATGTTGTTGCATACATTTTGCCACTGCACTTCGTTGAATGTATGTGTGTGTGTATGTCCGCATGTATGTGGTGTGTGTGTGTGTGTGCATTTTGCATTTACGCCTGCTCCAATTTATTTATTGTATGTATATTTGTTTATGTCGTATATAGAATTGATGTTGCAGTTGTTGTTGCATGTGTTGTTGCTGTTGCTGTTGTTGTTGCAGCTTCATGTTTTTCCTTTTATCAATTTTTATTGGGCGTTGGCCGCTTTATCGATTGGTGTCCACATGTGTGTAAAGCAGCTCTTGGCGAACTGCAATGCAATTTCAATTATGCACGCACAAATAATTAAATTGTTTTAATTGCGCGAAACGAATTTGCCATGTTGTTAATTAAGGACCCGTAAGAGCTGCGAGCCAACGAAGCGCATGAAATCAGATGAAGTGCTTATCAGACTTGTTGCCACAACAAGACAACTGCCAGGGGGAGGACAGTTTCCAAACGGATACTCCGGGGGCCCAGGCAATATCATCAAAAACTTTTCTAGTGATTCTCAGTCCCTATTTTCGTATCCTTTCCTTCCTTTAATTTACGTTCGTTTCCATTGCTTTGCTTGCCTTTCATTTCATTTCATTTCATTTCGTTTTTAGCTTATCTAAAATTACTCTATGCACACACATCCTATGGGAAAAGGAGTCGAGACGGCATGTGTGTAGGCAGTACGCAGTAAGATTAGAAAATATTAAGGTCAACAGGTTAGTGTGCTGTACCCAAAGGACATAAAAAAAAGGAGAAGAAGAGCGGCAAAACGTAAAACTGTTTCAAATTTGAGTTGAAACTAGGTTGGGCAGGCAACACGCTCAAAGAGACCCTCGCACACACACACACTCGTACACTCGCATTGTGTGTGTGTGTGTATTTTGATTACTGCCTAATTTTGTGACGGGTCGGAATATAACATGGCGTATACTTAACGCTTTCACTTTGGTTCCCGTGTCGGGCATATACAGCTTCCCTTTGACATGAAATGTGTGTGTGTGTGTGTGTGTGTGTACGGTTTTTACTTGAGTGAATGAGGGAATACCCTCTTGTGTATGTGTCGCTCCCTTTCGCCCTCTCGTCCGCACCCATTCCATTCACTACTGCCCACCAACGCAATTTACGTACAATTGCCAGAGCGTGCGTGTGTGTGTGTGTGTGTGTGTGTGTGTGTGAGCAGTGAGTGTGCGTGTTGATGCTGCTGCCAGCAACGTTTCAGCAACACTTGTCGCAAAATGCCGCATTAAGCAATAGCAGTAGCAACAACAACGTGCGTGGTATATAAAGTCACCAAAACGGGCAACAGCCAAATACCCCATTTTCCTTTTTCCCCTTTTTCTCTTTACGTCTTTCCCAGCCCATTTCCCTACTCCCCTTTCAATTCCCTTTTACATTTTGAGTTTTAGTTGCCGTCTCGATTTCAGTTTGAGTTTCATTCTGAGCGCTGCTTAAAGTGGTTTCGTTTTATACGCTTTTGGCAAGACCTTCTGATTATTCAGTTTACTTGAGTCTAATAAGAGTGGATGCAATAGTTTGAAAATTAGTTTGAAGCTGATCAATGAACTAATATACTCGCACTGTTCACAGAATATAAGCTAAAGTTGCAAATTAGTGTTTAAGCTGGTAAGTTAACTGATAGGAAAACGGAGATGTTGGAAGTGATTAACTGAAATTAATATAGAAATAAGGGATAATGGTGTAATGGTTAGCTAAATAGCTAAATATTGCAAGTCGTAGTTCTTTTATTTCCTTACTTGAGCTATAACTTTATATTTAAATGCGAGCATTAATTTTTTTATTTTAATAAATAATTTTTGTTTATTGATTACTTGTAGATTGAAGAAAGGGTTATCTCCAAATCGAGTTGTTTTTTTTTAAATTTCATTTATTTGTTTTATTTGTTATACAACTTATTTAAATTTGGTGCAGTGTATATCTTCATATAGCGCTACTTATAGCTACCGGCTTTCCGCTATGCGACAGCACATACTCGCACACACACACACTCACATACACACATGTGCATTCTGTGCTCAAATGTCGACCGCCACACGGATGAAATGTTAGCATAATTTTAGGCACGAATGCGCTGCGTTGTCGTGTATGTAAGTGTGTGCGTGTGTGTATGTGAGCTAGTGTATTTTTCTATGTTGGTGTGTGTGTGTGTGTGTGTGGTCTACTACAACTACAATGCTAGGCGAGGGCTCGTTGTAAGCATAACTCAACGAGTCAATGACTTCTTGGTGTCGTCGTTGATGTGCTTTAATATTAACAACAACGCCAGTTGGCCAAGAGACCCACACACACACATACAAAGATATATATATGAATATATATATAGACTAAGTCCCCTTCATGTGCATGGGACGACATTTGAAGAGGACATTGCGCATCAAACTGCCACTTACCGACACACAAATAAATTTGCAAATGAACACGTTCCAAGCGTTGATGCTTCATGTGCAGCTTTCTCTCTGTGTCTAAATTTGTATGTGTATTTGTATATTTGTATTAGTGAACATGTTGATAAGTGTGTCAACAGCCAGGTTTTTTTTATGCTCCCTGCTGACTAAATCAGCAAATTGGCTACACTTGGGCCTGACTGACTTCTGCTTATTATTAATAATCATCTTGGCTTCGTTCTCATTTTTCCACTTTTTCTTCTCATTTTCTTTCTGCTTTCTTCTCATTTTTTTTGGGTCGTTTGCTGCTTTGGGGAATGACAATTAAGCAGAACACGATAATCAGTCAGCAAGGCAGAAATCAGCGGAGGGCGGCACTGGAGGGAGGAGAGAGTGTGGGCAATGCATAATTAAATAAAAGGCAACGTGATAAATAACAATCTTTCAGCTGGCTAAAGCGAATCTCTAGGGTGATTTTTGCATTAAATTGATTAAATGCGCAGCACATGCAAAATGATAACAGCAACAGCAACAACAACAAGAGGAAGCAGTGAAAATTATCAACTTGGTCCAAAAACCCGTCGAGACTCATAAAAATGTGCCACTTAGCAGCAATGGACGTTGTGGGCAGGATGTGAGTTAAGGTGGGGGTCGTAGGGGGCAAAAACATTGCGGTATAACAGTCAATGTATGTATGTGTGTGTGTGTGAGGCATTCAAATAAAATTGTTGCTAGCGATGCTGCTGCTCTCTCGTCATGGTGAGCATGCGCATTGGCCGAGATAGCCAAAATGGCGGCCAGTTTAAGAGGCAAGAGAGCGAGATGGAAACAGTGAGTGAGAGAGAGTGTCACTTGACTGCTGTTGATTCTCTAGCTAAAGTTGTAGCTGTAGCTGTAGCTGTTGCTGTTGCTGTTGCCTCGGCAGCAGTTGCCGCCGTAAATGTCAAGTGTAATGTCACAATCAGCAGCAATCAAATACGCAAACATATACAACCACACATGCATACAACTACACACATGCATAAATAACGAAAGAGAGGGGAAGAGGAAGAGAGTGACAGAGAAAGGAAGAGAGCGGAACTTGGACGTGCATAGCAAATGCAAATGCTAATGTGTGCGAATGCAGTTTTGCAATTGCAACGTGCACAGGAAATGGAAACGCAACGACAGACAGGCGGACAGAGAGTCAGACGGACATACAATTCAGTCAGACATTCAGGCAATCCCTCTACAGAGTGGGCGTTGGGGGAAGTACATGCGAATACATGACATTTTGGCAAATATTTAGAAATTGGATTAAATTTCAGCTACGCAACGGCAACTGCAACTGCAGCTGCTTCAACCGGCGATGCAGAAAACTTCATGTTGATCGCATTAAAACCGGAATACAAATTTAATATTAATTCTTTTGATTTTTAATTTACCATTTTTGAGCTACGGAACAGTTTATTCATTTTATTCAAATTGATTTGCAGAGTTCAAATTAGTAACTTTATTTAATAAGCGCAGATTTTGATTTAATTTATATATGGTTTGATTTGTTAGATTTATTCCAAGTTAAGCTAATTAAAATCAGTACAATTTCATCAACCAAATATTGTTGCTTTTACTTATGAAAGTTTCGCTTCATTTTATAATTTGGAAAACAAAATTAATTAGAAACTTTAATATAAAATATATTTTAACTATTTGGCTAATAGAAAGTTTGGACTTTTTGAAAAGAAATTGGCCACTCATTATATGTTTTTTACAGCATTTCCTTTGTTTTTTTTAAATCTTTTTGTAATGCAAAACTTTTTATAAAGCGCCAAAGAGGACCAAAACTAACAGTAAAAAGCCACTGACCAACAGCTGAGCAATTGCTGCTTGGATCAACCTCAAGTCTTGGCTTAAGTTTCAAGCGCTAGACAGGGGCAAGGAAGGAAGGGCAGAAGGGCTGACAGGGGGGTGTGGTAAAGTGTTATTAGTTTTTGCGGTGCACGCTCATAAAATGTTTTCCTTTTTCAAGTGCCGTCGACGCGAGCGCAAAGTTTTGGCATTTTCTTCTTTTGGTTTTTCCCAGTGTTTTTTATTTATAGTTTTTTTTCGGTTTACTTTTTTTTTTTGAAAGAGAAAGGGGGTGTAAAGAGAAAATAATTAAAAAATATGAAATGACTGCGTGCTTGCTTAACTATCAAGTTGAAAAACGCCACACAAAGTAGTTGGAGAAGTTGAACCAGCGAGGATTATGGTCAAAACCAAAACTTTGCCGACAAGGATCCGACAATGGATTATATTGAAAAATTGATTAAACTTGTAAGTGAAAAGGGGATAAGTTAAGCGTACTAAATTGGTATTTGTTATTTAAATAAAATCAATTAAAAATTGTTTTTCAATTGCCTATAAGGAAATATGAAATTGCTTTCGAAAATTTGACATAAAGTTGAGCTCATAAATTTATCAATATATTTATCAATAATCTTAAGCTATATAAAATTGTCAACTTAAGTAAACTTTTGTTTTGATATCAACAACTTTTTTCGTTGTACTTTGTTTTAAGCTGTTTATGTTTGGTTTTCAATACAGACGAGAGTCGCATGTTTGACACATACCATTACACACACTGACACATGTGGCTTGTTTCTGAGTGTGTGTGCGTGTGTCTTGTGTATCCATACTCCCTTTCAATGCAGCTTGCCGAAGTTGTCGGCAGTCAAGCGAAAATATATGGACTGCTACTCGCAAGTTCATAATGATGATGTTGCTGCTGATGTTGATGATAATGAGCACCTCTAGCAATGCCAGTTAAGTGGCACACTCACACACACACATTCACTTTTCTTGTGAGCTTGTTGAGTGGACAAAAGCGTCGAAAGCCTTTGTGGCATGAGGCAGTCGAAAGTGGCAGAGTAGCAAAGCAAAAATAGACAATTGTTCAGAAGCCTGAAACTTGCAGCCTACTTGTAATTAGCTTAAATCACAATAGACCACGATTCTAGCGATTCTTAGAAAAAAATTCAATCAAAAATTCATCTTTAAAATTCTTCATTTTAGAATGTGTTTTTTAAGTATATATTATTTTTAAATTATCACAAATTCTTATAGAGCACCGATAGTTAAAATATTTGCGGAGAAAACATTGAAAATCCAACATAGTTCAACTATTTCGTACTCGATTAAAGAATATCTGGGATTACTGAGCTTCTGCCACCGCGTGGATTGATTTGATCCCGGAAACCCGGATTTTTTTCCAGTGGAGATCTAGCATAAAGGGAACCCTTTTCCGTTCAACTCTGAACTCTGCCTCTGCAGTAGATGTAAACTTTTCTAGCATTTTCTCATAATTTCCTTACGCTTTTGCCTTGCCTTGGCTTCTGTTTTTCCTGCTGTTTTTTTCCTCTATATACACTTTAAGGGCTTTCGCCCCGTATCTAAAAAGCAACCGAAACGCCATTGGGGATCTGAGGTTGAAGCCTCTGCTGGCATTTGCCAACGTCAACGGCAGCTTGGCAAAGTTATTGTTCCCCCAAGTGCGTGCTGAACATTTATATTGGTCATAAAATATTTCTTGTATGTATGTGCAAAGTACACATGAAAAATGTCCAACGAACACACAATACAGTCTAAACATGTATGCGCTGTCCATGGCATTTTATTCGCTGTAGTTCAATCAACTTTTCATGGATTGTGCGCAAATTGTTTACAAATGCAATAGCAATTATGCAATAATTTGTGGCAGCAAATTAAAAGCGATTTATATGCAACAACTTAAGCCCCCCGCACTCAAGTGCCCATTTACAAAATCGATGGCCCAATACAGCAAATATAAATCGAGCTGTGCAAAGTACACAGGCTCAGTTGAGTTCCCTCTATGGACCCGGCCACCGACGGCGTCCACTCTAGTTGGTCTGGGGTCTGGGGCAGGTCAGTGATGTTGCAGTAGCAGCAGCAGCAACAACTGCAGCAGCCAACGCCCAATCGTCCTCAACGTTGTCGACGCTGATTGCATGCAATTGTATATGTGAGGGGACCACGCTGCGTATGAATGACCAGAGACCACATTGCGAACGAATGCTTTTGACTCATGCTCACGGGTTCCCATACTCGCTTTCCGCCTGCCTGCCCCACTCTCTCCTTCTCCTTCTTTGTCTCTCTCTCACTCTCATTCTCTCGCTTACTCTGTATGTATCTCTGTCTCCAAAGCTGGATTCTGGTCAGTCACAGCCACCCACTCGGGCAATGTGCATCTGCTTATTTGTATGTATTGTATTAGCCAACATAATGGCCGCTGCAACAACAATAGATAGACAGGGCATTGCTCATAACGCAGGCTCTTCACTCTTTATGTGTGTGGGTGTGTGTTCGTGTGTGTGTGTGTGTGTGGGTCAGGCAGCTTTGCCGCTTCCGTTTCCGGCTGTTGTTGTTGCTGCTGCTGCTGCAATCCAATTTTCGTTGCTGCTATGTTTTTGACACTTACAAAGTGGTTACGGCTTTTGCTTTGGCATTTCTCACTTCAGCAACCGCACAAGCACCCTTACATACACCCAAAAACACACACACACATCCATACCAATATACGCATACACCCACAAGCGCACACACACACATGCACATTCAGTAGGACCGCAGCAATTTACAAATGTGTGTCAAAATCCGCACACGTAGTGTGGCATGCCCCCTCCTCATTGGCCTCCTCCCATTCCATCCCATTCCATTCCATCCCATTCCATTCCATCCCATTCCATTTTATCTCACGTCTTGTCTCTCTTTGCTTTGCCATTACTCTGCCTGACTGGCGTTCAATTTCATTGACGAGGTCAGCTTTTAACAAAGCATAGCACTTGAGCTAATGCTGCAGCCCATCATCAGCATCGGCATCATCATTATCATCTTTATAATCATCATGATCTTATTGGGGGGGATTATTCAGCTAGTCCTTAGTGTGCCACTGTCTATTTCCATATGTCTATTTGGAACTGATGTGAGACACATTTATTTGCATTTGATTATTGCCATGGCCATAATTGATTTATCATTTCGAAATTGCAATGCGACGTCTGAATTTCAATTGGTTTACATTTCAGCAAAAATTATTTGAAGTGCTCAAGAGCCTCTTAATCTTTTCACAGCGGAAAGTATGGCAAGTAAATGATTATATTAAACTGCAATTAGGAAAATAATAGGACTAGAGTTAGAGATATATTTAAACGAGAAAAGTATATACTGATGATAAAGATTTAAGACTAGAAAGAGACTTAAAATGAGAAATTAGATAACGACTGAAATTCGAATATTGATAGATATTTTTTATAATGTGAAACTAATTTTTCATCTAATCGAATCGCAAATCAAATCAAGTTTTACTGCAAATCTTGCACATATTTCAAAAATATTTTCTAGATTTAACAAGAAATAGATGGACATTACATGTAGTATTGTTGATAAATTTTTATGTCGTCTACTTGTCAGTCCTTTAGGGTTCCGAAATTGATAATGTTGAACGTTGTTAGCCAGCACATATTACAAATGTTGTGCATTAAGGACATGAATTTTACACACTTATGACACCCAAGCGAGTCGTAAAAAGAACCGCACGCAAATAACATTAGTCCGCAATAGATGGTTGAATGCTGTGTAGGTGTAGAGAGAGGGGAGGAAAAGAGGGAGAAGGGTAGGGATATGGCTGACAGCTGAGCTGCTTTGGCATTTATTAGAGTTGCCACGCGACAGCCACAGCCGCAGAACCCACAACGCGCCTTAAGCTTATACCAAATGGTTGTCCATGTGACAGCGTCAAGCTGGCAGAGATATTATGGACTAGGAGTGAATGGGGGGATTTAGTAAAGATGACTTTGGTCTCTTTTGGTCCTGGTCCTGGTCCTTGTCCTGAACGTCTTATTGTTTTGCAAGGGATATCCCCAGAGCTCCACGGAGCGCTCTAACAAGGCAGTCAAATTATATTTGCATGCAAGTCGCTAGAAGAGTCACAAGCCTGCAATGAACGTCCTTGCCATCCTGGCTGGATTCTGGCTGGATGCTACAAATATGCAGATGCCTGGCAACAGATACAAGGCAGCAAAAGCAACGCATGCGACAGCCACGACAGTCTAAGTGAATTTTATGTCGAAAAGTTTGAAAAGGGTAGCTCCGAGCAAGGTGGGCGGAAAGAGCAAAACGACTCCTACAACTTAAGCAACAAGTGCTTAGCAAATGTGCAGCATAGTCTTCAAAATTTCCTCTTTCCCTCAATGCCATTACCATCGCCTCCTTTTCACACTCTCAGTCTCAGTCGCAGTCGCTGTCTCTCGCACTGTCTGTGTGGCATTTGCATTTTTTGAATCTTTCGGATTTTTGGTCGTCCTCTTGGCTGACAAATTATGTAAATGCTGAAATAAATTGAAATTTATACTTGAAACCGCGCTGCGGCATTGCTTAAGCTAATTGAAATATATACACTGTATTAAAGGATGCTCAAGGATTACTTCGCATTTTAATTATACCTTTCTGTCCCAGAGTGCGCCATCAAATGCGGCTGCAGCGAATTGCATTTGCACCATAAAGCTTCAACTGGCGACATTCTGGGGTCACTTGGCCACAAACTCTCATTGCAATTAACTGCAAAAGGCAATTGCAGTCAAGTTGCTTGGCCCGAACCTATAAAAAGATACGACAACTTACAGTCACGCACTTATGTGGCCATTTCAGTTGCCTTGCAAATTATGAACTCGACTCGAAGGGTGGCCAAATGGCGCAAGGGGGCTGAGAGGTTGTGAGACAGTCAGCTTAAAAGGCGCCCAACACAGCTGCCACATAACTTGCGCCAATTAGAAATATTTACAGCCATAAACAACATTCGCTGCCCCGTTGTGGCACTTATTGTTATTGTTGTTGGCTTTTTTGCTGTGCGTCTTTGGGTTTTTATTAAATTACGCGCAGCGACATTAATTTCCTGTCCCCGTCCCGTGGAATCCAATAAAGTATAACACAGCTGAGTCTGCGAATTCTAAGTCAGCCGGCAAAATAAAATCCCCTGAAATTTAATTGTCCTGCAGCTTTAAGCGCTAAAGCTTAATAAATAACAAGATAAGACTTGATAATATAAAAAAAATCATTGTGAAGTAGTGCAAATAGTCAGTGAGATTGCCAAATAAATTATTTCGAGCCCTTCAATTATTTGAAATGACCTCTAATAAAATCATACTTGAGATTTGAATTAGTTTAGATATTCTTGTTTAAATTTTTTGATACTCCACTTTAGAATCGAGGCTATAAAAATATTTATTTGGTAGCCAAAAATATGCTATAAACATTTATGTAAAATTCATTTGGAGCTTGGAGTTTTTGATGACGACTATAGTTGTTCATTAAAAACGAGTAAAAGTAAGAACTTTGGATTTTATTTAGTGCTCTAAATATTTTTACATAAATAAATAATAGTTCTGTAGACAAAAATGAATAAGAATTTATTTTTAAGAAATAAATCAAATATATCCTTCTCTACCTTTGCTTTATCTAGGCTAATCAGTTACTCTACATTATTTGTTTGTCAATTATTGTCAACTTGGCTATTTGTGGAATTTGTCCTAGCGTCTGTCAGTTGTTTGACTTGAGCTGAGGCAGCATTTCTCTTTCTTATATCAGCTGAACAAATCCTGTACATATTTGTAAGCTCGTCAAGAATCTTGGAACATCTCCTCTTACTCCCCCACGTTTTATTCATATTATAGACAATGCTCCACAGACTTTGGCACGCAAGCCGCATATTTAATAGATTTAGACGGCCGCATAGACACGTTTCGTGCCTAGCCATCCAGGTCAGGTCTTAGGGCTTAGATCAGTTGTTGGTTATGCCCAGAATTTTAAGCATAATTGGCCGCATATTTGGGCAGTGTATTATTTAACTATTAACGTTCAATTGCCACAAGGATTTATCGTGGTGCAGCATACGGACTAGACATTTTTTCATATCTTAAAGCCGTGCGCTGTGGAATGTCTCTGTAAGGCTAAGTGAAAGGGGGCAGCAGGGGGAAGACAGCGAAATCGAGTCAGTCTGAGCTGCACGAACAAAAAGGTAATTCAATATCTTAATATCCGCATAGATCAAGTGCAGGTACGTGCAGGTTTGCACAGTTTGACTTGGGCGCCGTTTAACGTTAGCTGCGTCTTTATTGTGGCTTCCCTTTGGGCTGGATATGGAGATGGAGACGAGGACAGACGTACAGTTAGACAGCTAAGGATTGGGTCTTTTACTGTTTATATTGCATGGCGCTGATTCGGGTTGGGGGGCTTCGCTTGATTAGAGCCGCTTTGCATTTTTGTGTGGCTGCTCAACGGTTTTATGGGCAAACAACATTCAGTCAGTCAGTCAGCCAGTCAGTCAATCAGTCAGTCACTTGTCGATTTGTGAATAACTGTAGTCAAACCCATTGCAAAGGGAAAGTGTTGTTGAGGCAAGTTTTGGGTAGCGCTTTGTGGCCGAAGTCCCAAAACTTGTGCCTTGTGGTTATTATTATACATAGACTTTTTTCTCTATGCTGTTTCGACCGAAAATCTCGTCGAAACTTTGGCAATAAAACTAAAAGTTTCAACGTTTATTGTCGCCAACTTGAAAGTTTAAACAATGAGCCACAGTTCATGAGCTACATTTTTTGAGGGGAGTCGAAGGGAATGTGTTGATCCTGTGGCCTGGGGCTGCCAGGATAATTAAAAGCCACAACCAAGTATGGGGTACAACAACTTTACAAAGCGTTAGTTTGCTCGGTTTTTGGTATTTGGGGGTGTGCAATTAATACGAAAAAGATAAGCTGCAAAAAATGAAATTAAAATTTTAAATACGAGAGTGTACAGTTAGACCAGTATTGTGTTGAAATTATAAAATATTAATCCTGTCTGGAAAACCAAATTAAATTCACACGCATTGAAAATATTACGTATACAGGTTTATATTTAATTTAAAACATAAAATTCAGAGCTGCCGTTGACATTTTTATTGAACCACCTTCCCTGCCCTTCAGCAAAATAGTGAAAAAAATAAATAATAATAATAATAAAATGACAACTAAAATTGCATTTTGTAGCAGCTGCATAGTATCAGTCCATGTATATAACAAACGTTCCATATATCGTTTTAATGCCTCTTTTTTAGTAAATAAAATTTATTTATTTAATTTATAGTTTGCCGCTACCATGTTCTCTGCAAACAAATGCGCGAACAATTCATTTAAAATGTAACGTGAGCACACACACATCTACATACATATACATATATGCAATATATATATATATATATATATATATACATAAAGACATACGTATTGCAGCTATTTGCATATAAAGTTGCTGGGGCAGCGGAAAGCCAACTTTTTTATATTGTGGCATATTTTTTGTGGCACATTTTGTGGTGATTTTATTTTTGCTTTTGATGCTTTTCAATTGATTTTTAGCGGATGTAAAGGGGCTAACAAATTGTAGATGTGTTTGCGTGTGTGTATAGGGGTAGAACCCGCATGCAAAGTTGTGATAGTGAGAGCATCGATAGCGCTAAGGGCTTTATCTAATGGGCTTATAGAAAAAACTTTAAACCGAAAATATTGAATTAATATTTAATTGTTGAAACGCCAACAAATTCCGCAGTAAAATTTATACACTTTATATAGTTTTAGATCTTCTCTATATATTGTATATTCCCATATTCTACCAAATTGTATTTAATTTAAGAAGTTGACATATTTAGATGTAATAAAAATATTGATAGAAGCTTCTCAAATAAATACTTATAGCTATGTATTATTCAAATTAAATGTAATTCAAATCACTTAATATTAGTAATTTTATTCTAATTTAATTCAGCATCAAAACGTTATTCATTTAAAAAAATTTAATTTTTTCCACAATTATTCACTATTGAGAAAAAAGTTTGATTTTAGGAAGAAGGGGCATAAAAATAGCATTCTTAAAAACAATATGCATTTAACGAAATTATTAATTTTTGAAAGCAGAATGAGTCAAGTGGTCAAGCAAATCACATTCCGATTATATCATCTTGATATTAAACTCGATTCACTGTTTGGTTTTTCATCACTACTTAATAGTTGAATATGTCCAACACTATGACACAAATAGCTCTGTTAGTCTGTTTAAGTGCACCTGTTGCTCAAGAGATTCAGAAACTGAGCTCTCTATGCATATTCATAGAGTTCGCAGAAGTATGCAGCTAACAGGATATTTTAAATAAATTAAAAAGCAGTCGCTATAACCGCAAAGCGAAATGCAGTGGCAAAAAAGTTATGTCATCGCCCCAAGAGGAAGGCAGAAAGGCAAATACAAACTGGTAAGGAGAAAGAAACGGCAACGACAGGGACTTGTGCATCTAATAAATGGCAATAGCTTGAGTAGAAATGCGGCAGTTATTGGGCTTGGTCCTGTTGCTGCTGCTACTGCTGGTTCAGGACAATTGCTTAAGAAACTTGCAAGTCGCTTTGCCTTTGGCTAAGCGAACGTAAAAACTTTTTGCAGCATTGTAAACAAATCCCAATACACAATTCAATGCGCTTCAACACGCCTTAATGTATGCTCAACAGTGAAAGTTGCTCACAGCTCTAGACAGAGATAGAAAGCAAGAGAGAGAGAGAGAGAGAGAGAGAGAGAGAGAGGACAGATGTTGTGAGTGGCTTTGAAAGTTGTGCTGCATATTATTGTATTAGTTTTTGTTTTGGCCAAGAGTCCCCAGAGTTGTTGCCAACATACATAAGTGGAATGAATGGAAGTCCCCTCACAACTTGATGATACACAGCCCAGATGCGAGCCATCAGTTCACTCAGCTCAGCTCAGCTCATCTTGAGTTTCGGCTACCACTCTGCTTGTACTTCAATCTGTTGGTTTATCTTGGCACTGTCCAGCCCTGCCTGCTGCTGTCAATTGGCCATTGGCATTTTGTTTGCTAAACATATCAAAAACTTTGGGAGTCGGGACTCTTTCAGTCCGCATCTTTTATATTAGTGCTCTTGAGCTTTGGGCGCCTGTTCATTATTGCGGTCTTATTATAATAACATAATATGCTTATCAGTTGGACCAGTTCATTGAACTCCTATGGCCAAATTGAGTCGCATTATGGTCAAGCTTGTTCGAATGAATTCTATAATATCGCAATAAATAAAAATGATATTAATTTCCGTTTTGTCTGTAATGCAAACGGACGCATACACAAATACACTTACAAGCGGCCGCCATTTTGTAGCGCACGCAACGGAAATGAGAATCCAAATACATAGATATCCGATTTAATTGCGTGTAATTGACAGTCGCTTTGAAGCATCAAATATACAAACCACAAAACGGATATTATGCTATTTTTTTTGGTTTATTCTTTTGACTATGTCGCGAACATTGTCTGCTTTGATAAGAAGCATGTTAAAACTGAATTCTATATTATTTAGAGTCTTCGTGTTGCTGTTCGTTGATTGAGTTCACCAAACAGCCTAAGAAAATATTTTATCGGCATATTTATATTTTCTAAAGCCAGCCTAAAAAGAAATATTTTTTATAGATGTTTAAGACTTTTCCAATTAATTAATAAACATTTCGTTAACTTAACAAGTATTGATCGACTCAACCCAAGGGAGAAGTGTATCTTAATTAAATTGTTTATAATGCTCGTAGTTGTTTCTGTAGCATGTTCGTTGGTTTGTCGGCTTGCCACAAGTAACTCATCCATTTTCATCATTATTGGTCGGTTTCAGTTTGTCAAGCAAACAAATTAGCTAACCGATGCTGTACAGGTGTGCACACCCCATTCACATACACATGCAGACAGAAAGCTGGAGAATGCAGTACTGTTATCGAATTGTGTGCTGGCTGGCAGACAAAGTCAATTTGCCTCAACTTTTGGCTAATATCCTGTCGCCGCATTGGCAAAACTATTTTCGATGTGCTATCGAAAGTGTTGTTGTGATTTTTAATTGCTTTTGCTGGGGGCGCTTGAGTCTTAATTATAATTTGAATTGCTTTTACGACTGCCGCAAAACTATGGCAATTATTTTGATTGCATTGCTCTGGGTCTTAACATTTTTCTAGGTTGAATGTTTTGTCTACTCATAGCCAAAGTTTTTGTTAATTTTCGGCGCATAATTGCTGTGGACTGTTGAAAACTACACAAAACGTATGCGCAATAAATTTTTCGAAAATTGCTTTTTATGGTCATTAATTAGAAATACAATTTCCGTTCGGATAACAGCTGTAGAATCAGCAGGAGCAGGAGCAGAAGCTGTCGAAGCAGCAGGAAGTGAACAATGCTCTGGGGCCTAAGCTGACACCTGAAAAACAAGACTCAGTTTCATCCGGTCAAAAGGACTGCCAGCTGGGCTAACTGATGAGATTAATTAAGCAAGGCAAACAAAAGGATTTTAGTTTCATGTATACACACTTGGCAGTGTTGTTCTTGATATTGAAGTTGTTGTTGCTTTGTCGTTGCCGTTGATGTTGCTGTTGCTGTCGCCTGACAGGCAGCAATGCGTTTGCCTGCTGGCATTTTTATTGACAAGGACACATTAATTACTCAATGACATTGTAATCAAATGTAAGCATTGCCTGCAAGCTCATCATGATTGTTGTTCTTGCTGTTGTGCGTGTGTGCAAGTCAAAGTTCAACTCTGGTCTGTAAATCTTTGCCGCTGTCAATATTGCGCATTCGCCCTGTGAAGCGCATGTTTACTTACGTATCTTATGTATACGTATATTTCACTCAAGTGCGTGTATGTTTGAGTCTGTGGCATGTTTTATTAATTACGTAATTATATAACAAATTAAATGCGTTGTGTAAGGGATGCAGCATTCGCGTTTCAAACTGAATGTATAGAGTTAAAAGGATTTTGAGCTACTCAAAATGTGTGTTGGCAGCATTCGTGAATGCTGGCTAAATGGGTTAACTTGGTTAAGCGACAGACATGTTGTGACATGTTGCGACATGTTGCGTTGCACAAAGGATCAGTGTGAGCATTTGCCATGGTCTGATGAACTCACAAGAACGTAAAGCACTTTTGAGTTTCTGAGTTAAAATGAAAGTAATTTCATGAATGGATCATGATAAGCTATTGAAGACAAGCCAAGAGTGGAATTATTTCAAAGAAAAAAATGATATATAAAGAATATTATATGAATGCAAGTGGGTCAATTAAGCATTTAGCCTTCAGCATCTTATACTTGAGAAAATGTTGCTATAAATGATAATACTTTAAACTATTTTTATAATGAATGTTATTTTGAAATAAATCCGAGCAATCAGTGAGCAGTGTTTATAATCAATTAGTGCTGGGTTGACATCATACTAATGCGATTGCCAACACGAATTGCGACACTAGCACTCAAACTTTGTTGGCTCTGCAGTCAGTCAGTCACACCTGAAATTGAGCACAACAGGCCGCAAGGCGCACAACCATAAAAACTTTCTCTTGGCATTTCCATTGCTGTCACATTTGTCTCATTTTCCGAGAAGGCGAAGACGAAGGCGGTGTCGGAGAAAAGACGATGCTGCTGATGAAACTGAATATTGAGCTTGTGCGTCGGGGGTCGCTCGCCTGGTTTCACATTACGCCGTGGCACGCATTTAAAATCCAAATTAAATATTTCCGCATGAAACTCAAATCTTACAACTGATTAAATAAACCAGCGTCGGATGAGAGATGCGGGTCCTGGGCAAATGGCTTTGGGGCAAAGTCAAAAAGGCAGAGCTGCCACCAAGCACGTAAATTGCGACAAATATGCTCTGTTTCGTATGTGCGTGTGTATGTGTGTGTGTATGTGTAGAGTACCTGTGTGTGTATATATATAATTGACATTCACAGGAGACACACGTTTTGCGGGTTGGCTGAAGCGGCTTCTACTATATCCTGCCGTTCGTAATGCGTTAAAATTTTTTAACATTTAACAAAAACTCAGAGCTACGTCGCCGGGGTAATTGTGTTGTTATTTGCCGCTACCTCCCTCGCTCTACAACTAAAACTTGCTCCAACACAAAAAACTCATTTGCCCGGACAGAGATGTTGCCATTTCCCAACTGCACACCTTGCGAGTGTCTGAGTGTGAGTGTTTTCGGGTGCTTTATGAATGAATACAGCTGCTCGCATTCAGAATCGCATTCGCATTCACATTCGTACATTTGCTTTAACTTCAACTTTACCTGGCTGAGTGACTGGGAAATGACAATGAGGCAAATGCCGCAGAAACGAAGATGAAAACTTTGTCCTTTGCTTTGCAGTTGCTCACTCCATCAAGCGCATATCCGCATCCGCTATTCCCCTTGCCACACTGCGTACAGTTACAGTTACAACTTGTTCAGGCAACACGAAGTTGCTGGTCCTGGCCCAGTCAAGCTAAGCTGAGAAAACCAAGTCAGGGCAGGCCAAAGTGAAAATCATTTGCACGGTAAAACGTTTTTCGGTAAACTTGACTTGACTTAGATTGTGGAATATAAAATAAAATTACCAACAAATTGAAAATTGCATCCTGCGTGCACTGCCAAAGGTTCCTCTCATTCTTCTCACTCTTTCTCTTTCTCTATATCTGTCTCCTCTTTCTCTCTCTCAAGTTCTCCCGCTCAGTGGGTACACGAAAACTTTTCTATTTCATACTCAAGGATTATGCTATGAATATAAAATCTTGCAAAATTACACACACATACACATACAGAGAATGTAACTATAAGTTGCGGTCGTGATGGTGCAATGGGAGGCGTTTTCGAGGTTATGACTATCTGTCTTTCCGACTGTATGTATATATATTTATATATGTGTGTGTGTGTGTTTGTGATTCGCTTTTGTGTGCACTGCAAAAAATGTCAGGTCAAATGAATTGCTGTCAGCTTAAGCAGTGATCAAACAATCTGAGCAGAAACACATTGTATCAACCAGAGAACATGGACTCTAATTTGTGGGTTAAATTTGATGTGAAGGCTTGTTGAAATGAACTTTAAAGTTTATGTGGATTAGGTATTAAAAATACTTTATGGCTCAGTTTATGTACTAAAGAATGACTATGATAATGTTAAGACAAAGTTTGGTATGGATTCAAAAATTTGTTCTCTTCACTTGCGAGAGTTCAATTTTTTGTGTTGAATGAAAATAAGTTTTCCTTCCTTATTAATTTTTAAATAACAAATGCAGATCGAAGATCTTTGAAATACACTTTAAGTTAAGAAGAATTCGTTCTTTTTTAAATTAATATTATATTAGATAAGGTAGAATATATTATCCCTAGTTAAGCTAGAATAATCCTTGAAACAGTATATTAATAGATAAGATCTATAATTAGCATTTTACGATATTCTAGCGTCACTAGCGTAAGTTTCCCTTTTCTCCTATCTTCATGCAAAACTTGTATGCAAAACTGTTTAGCTATAGAAACGTGTGATAAGAATGATGTTAATAAGAAAACGTGCTGAGCTTTAGTTAAAAGTAATCTTCCAATGCACAAACAAGTCGAGTAGTTAGTAATTTTAATCAGATCGTCAGCTACGGAACTTGTAGTGCTAAAAAGAATGCAATACACACACACACACACCAATTCATGCGTGTGTGAATTGAAACCGCCCTAGAGGTAAGTGTGCTCAGTGTAGCATCTCAAATTTGCTGCAATTTAAGCAACTTACTTGCAGTTTTTGTCGCTGCATCCTGCGGCAAAAGGAAGTGGGGAAAGGGGTAAAAGTTGGAGTTGGAGTAGCAGCTGGTGATGATGCCGCAAGCGCAATCATAAGCCAACACCTAAGCACGTCAACAACACTAGCAGTCCCCCCCCCCCCCAACCCTCTTCAACTTTCCTTCTCTTGTCCAAAACACCCTCATCAACAGTGACTCCTGCTGCTGGTGGTGCTAACGCTATTTAGTGTTAGAGACAGCGAAACTTTTTGCCAGGTCCTACAAGTAAAACTAAAATTTGCCAGATCATTGCTTCCGCTACGTGCAAGGATTCACTGAGGCAACAGCCGGAGCTGTTGCCTGGCACGGATTTCAGTGCCTTCCTTAGCTGCTGTGCTGCATACATAAGCAATTCCAGTTTTTTTGGCCAACTACAATGTAAGGTTCTAATGCATATAGTGCTCTTGCACTTGCTGCAGTCCATGTTGTGATTGTCACTGCTGAAAAGCTTGTGCAGAGAAACTTTTTACATTCTAGAGAGGTGTGTGTGTGTGTTGGGCCTTTAAGCCATATGCATGGTGCAAGTTTGGCCAAATTAAATGTTAATTAAATTGTTATCAGGCCTTTGCCTTTGCCTACGTCTCAGCCTGTGTTGTTGCTTAACAACAATTGTAGGAATTCGCTTATTTCTGTATTGCAGCTCGCTTTGAAACTAAAGTTAAACATAATTTCTGCACGAATTGCCACTTGGCAGCTGGGAAATGCAAAGAGCAGAGAATACAGCTTATAGCTTTAGCTCTGCCTGCTTGCTACTTGAGCGTAAATTGCATAGCTTCAGCACAAGAGTCCGAGTCAGAGTCAGAGTCGGAGTCAGAGTTTGAGTTGCTGTTGAAGTCGGATTGGAATCGGAGTTGGGAGTCCGCAATACACAAAGCCGTGCAGTGAGGCGAGCAAAGTAGGGGACACGGCAAGGCAAGGCTCGGATACTGGCAGAAGCCAAGTCAGTGAGGCAGCAACCAGTGGGTTCCTACAGCTACAGCTCCACTTTCAGTCATTGAGGCACTATAAAACAGCAATGAATGGTTAATCAAGCAACCGGCTTGAACTGCTTTTGGCTTCATTTTACCAGTGCACTCGTGCGAGTGCCGGGCCCAAAGGGCACCAAAGTAAGTATATAATAAGCAAAACGCATACATACAAAAACAAAAGCCGCCACAAAATAGGCCGAGTGCAGAAAGGTGCAGCACGGTTGACATGCCAATGATTCTAAAGAGATTTTAATCAGTGAAAAGGAGTACAAGAAAATGATGCAAAGTTCATTGGAGATTATCTACGAGTATGTAAGCATGTGTAATTAATGACAAGAACTATCTTTGCCTAATTAATCGATTGCTTTATTAATAAGCAGAGTGTGTGGGCAGATGATAGAGAACGTAAATTTCTCTAAACTTTATTTATTTACGACTTATATCTATTTTCATGACCCTATAAATCATAATAAACAGAAAATAATTGAATTTAAGCTATCGGAGTATGGAAAATACCTGTGTTTTAATCAACTCGCATATTTACTGCATAAATTCAGGCAATATTCTCGTACTCATATATGCATTGCTTTATTTTACGACTGTTGAAAGCTGCTTTTATATGCAGGCAAAACATAGCTGATAAATGGGAATCGGGTGATCCCTTTACAACTGCCTTCCAGCTGCTGCTCAGGTGCCGCACATCTGACAGTTTAACTATCTGTTAAAAGAAAAAAACGAAGTATAGTGTGCAAAAGGGCAACTAAAAATGAAATTTCCGTTTTTATTGGCTGCCAAGCTTAAAAACGTTGAATTTCTATTAAATAACTGGTGCTCCCGTCGTATACGTAATATCAGATTACGGCGCCGGCTTAAAGGCGAACAAACAAAAACAAAAGCAAAATGAAATAAAACAAAATAACAAAACAACAAAGGTAAATAGCGAAAAATAAAGAAGTGCAGCAAACAAAAACTCGCGCATAAAATAAAATGGAAATTACACAGAAAGACAGAAACACAGAGAGGCAGCAAGAGAGACCGAGACTGGGCAGTGGGTGAGCAGAGAGCGGAGAGCGGAGAGCGAAGCGCAAGTAGAAGTAGATAAGGGTAGGGTACGTGGAATCGGTGTAGTTGGCTAGGTATGGAGATGCTTACGCTTTTTTAATTACCTCGTTTAAGGCAGCGGGCCTTGAGCTTCCATTCGCATATGAGTGTATGTGTATGTGTATGTGTTTTTGTATTTGTGAGCTTTTCTCTATTTGTATTTGTGTGTGTGTGCCTATAAATGTATGTGTGTGAGTGTGTTTGGCTGTGTTCCCGCTTTTATCAACTCGTTTCGCCGTGTTTTACTGACTCGCAGACGTTGCCATAAGTTTTAATTAAAATTACTTTGCCCGCTGCTAGCTGACGGCTGCTGTTTCTCCTCTCTTCTCTTCTCTCCTTTCTCTTCCCCTATTTGCTTGTTGTTGTTGCTCTGGCTGCTAGTTGAGTGTTTTGCCGTGTGCTTTTTGTTATTTGCTGTTTGGCCGCTCACACTCGCCAGCTGCTCTTGAATGTGTGTGTGCTTGCGAGTGTTTTTTGCGGTTTTCTGGTGCTGCCGCCGTCGACGCCGTTGCAACTTCTGCTGATGCTGCTGCTGGCGCCGGCAGTTTGTTTGCGGCCTACGTCTCTGACATTGCCCCAGCAAATGACAATGGCGGCCGCCGCATTCACATTCGCCATCGCCATCGCCATCGCCGTCGCCGTCGCCATTGCAGTCAATGGCCGCTGGCTTTCACGCTGCAATTGTTGTTGCACACTTTTAGGCTGGCCGGATATTAAAAACCGCGAAAGTTGCAAAATATTGAACAATTGTTGTAAGTGCTGGACATTAATTTATGGCTGCTTAAATTTAAAAAATACTGCGCATTCCAATTACATACTTGAAACAATTTGCAGATTAATTATATCAAAAATATAAATAACATGATATTTATGTGGATAAAAGGCAAGCAGCAGTATTTACAAATATTTATAAAATGCACATATTGAAGCTGTAATTTAGCAGCTGTTTAACTGGGCGTGACAATTCAATGCCAGTTAGCATCAAAGCGCAGCTTTATGGGCTTTGCCCGCTGCTGACGTCGTCATCATTCAAACAATCAGCGAACTGTGAAGCGACGCGCCCAAACGAGCGGCTCTAAACGCGCATTTCAACGCTTGGCTTGGCTTGGCTCGGTTTGGTTCGGTTCGACTTGGTTTCTCAACAGCAGGGATAGCCATAGAGCCAGAGAGGGAGAGAGGGAGTGGAACAATCACTGGCACAGGCGGTGGTCCTGGAGTATATTTGCCACATGCTGATAAGCAGACATAATAATAAAAAATGTATGAGCTGCCTCACAAGCGCCAGTCATAATAAAATGTGCAGAATAAAATGAAATGGCGAATAACCACAGTGTAGTCGAGTAGAGTAGGAGCAGCATCAGGATCAGACTGAGCAAGTGGCGGCAACGGATGTGCGCCAAAAGCAGTAACGGAAACGTTGCACAATTTTGCGGCGACAACGCGACGCGGGTGGTGGACCGAGGAAACGCGACATAATGAAGTCAAAAGTTGGCCAAAGAGTTTTGAACGTTTTGCTAATGAGAGCTCTGAAAGGCGACTGTGATTATCTGGGCTGTTGGCCGAGTTGGGCTTAAAGTTGAAATGACAGTTTGTAATCCGCTTTCCACTGAATTTCTCCAAGTTTTCGCCCAGTCAGCAAAAATCCGTTAATGCCCAAAAGAGTTTCACATATGACAATTGCCGAAATTAAACAGAAATAGATTTACAAAAAAAAAAAAAAACAATATTGCCAGCATCAATAAAGCGTTTGTTGTTGACTTAAAAAAAAGAAAGAGAGAAAAGCGAAAAATATTTACGCAGTTGTAGTTATCGTTGTTGCTGGTTTTGTTGCTGTTGTCGTTGTTGATATTTTGCGACCCAGGCGACAACATTCATGGCCTTTGGCAGTAAGAACCTTCATAAATTTCTGAGTGAGCAGAACAGAACAGTTTGGAGCGAGCAGCAAAGTCTGCTTTTGATTGATACTTGACGGAGGCAGCGACGCCAGCAGCAGCAGCAGCCGTGTTAGAGAAGACGTTGAAGTTGACGTTGACGTTGGCAGAGACAGCGACGTTGGCATTGTTGTTATGTGTTTACTCTGTCAGTGTTATCGTTGTTGTTGCTATTGTGGTTGTTGTCATAAGCAACACAACACAATTTAATAATAGATTCATTACACACACTGACATAATATTCGCAGCTTCCCTAGTACACCAACATACACCCACACACACACACATATATATATAGATAGGAGTTTCTCACATACATATGCGATTGCTGCTCCTTGGGCGCCGTCTCTTAACTTGGCACGCGAACAACATTTGGGAGAATGTTTCCACAGCTTTATGCGTATCATTATGTCAACAGAAAATAAGTGTCTCTATATAGAATATAATAAATTGAATATATTTTCATCAGCAATAACAGCAAACAAACGCATCAGCAACAGCAGTAGCAACAACAATATCAATGAAAACATCATGTTAACAAAATGGCCAAGAAATCCGCCAGAAAATGGTAGCAATAAGAATAATAGGGCGCTGTGAGAGTGAGGGTGAGGGTGAGGATTCAACAATAGCGCGACAAGTGATGTGTGTGGTAAACAAAAAGATTGAGAACATCAAAGTGTGCTCTAATTGCGAGAGAAGCTTAAGATATTCCTGGCACTATTTCGTTTGACATTTTTCTGAGCCGAAATCAATGTTTTTTTTTTATTTTATACAATTTTTATTTACAATCGGTATGACCTTCTTGATCATATAGTTCAAATAAATTTTGAATCGATTTAATATCGAGTAGTACTCAATTTGTAGTCAACTTACTTTTGAACACTCTTATCAACCCTCGCATTTTAGGATATCTTCTATGTCTATCGCCGTTGCCACTAATACTAATTTATAATAAAACCCCAAATCTATTTGCTACATTCAAGTATTTGCCAAGATGTCGCTTTGCTAACTATCCCACATAGTATATATCTCTCGTATCCGTATCCGTATCTGTATCTGTAACTGGCTGTCAGGAGCTGAGCGCAATTGAAATGAGGCGACGATGCGCCAACATTTTGGAAGTTTATTTGGCAGCCAGGCAAGGACGTCGACGAGGATGAGATGGAAGATGTGGTTGAGGATGAGAAGTAGACGTGAAAACCGCCAAGATGCCAGCATTTCAACGCCATCAACTGACGCGTCGGCTGTTGTTTATCTGTTGTTGTAGTTATTGTTGTTGTTGTTGGAGCTTATTATCTTGAACTGGCAGGCGGTTCCAGCGCTACAGCGGAACCATCATCAACTGCAGAAGCCCTTTTCCATAAGCAGACGCCCCACGCTCGGTGCTTGCCAAGAAGTTTCAATAAAGTTTGCCGTCGTCTTGGCATAAAAATTTCATGTGAACTTGCTTTAATATTTTATTTATTTTTATTTGTTTGCAGCCCACAGTATGTTTTCTTTGGTCTCTCTTTCTTACTTTCGGTCTACTTCTAATCAATTCCGAATCATTTACCACACGCATGAGAGCTGTCAGCATGTTTGTTCGTTTGTGAGTGAGTGACTGTGGCGAGCGCCATTTTGTTTAAGTTAAAGCTGTGGGACTTTAAGCTCGTTGCTGGCCATAAATCAGGGGCGTGACGGCGCACAAAAGGCTGCTGACAAAGCCCAAAAGCTGTGCGGGTAATTATGACTAATTAACGTTGCAAATGAACACCCCAAAGACCCATTGCCGATTCTCGTCTTTCTCTACACTGGCCACATTTCTGCCTTCGATGGTTCTGCGAACTGCCTATCGATGTCGATTTTCTGCGAGTTGCCTTAATAAAATCATCAAATTTTCCTCGAGCCAAACATAAAAGGCTTTTGGTCCAGCCATAAAAACAATCCCAATGCCAATGCCAGTTTGATATGCCCCACACGCGCACCGCAGCTGATAAACTGAACAGCGCTCGGCATTTATGGACATGGCACATGGTCCATTGCCAGGACTCGATACGTAATGTAAGTGGCGTAAATTGTGGTCAAGAACTGGACGGCGAAACAATGCCATATTAAGGCGGCAGGGGAAACTAAAACTTTGTCACATGTAAGAGCACTCCCAGAGCGAAATGTCTTCCATTTTCCAACAATTTTGTGATACTTTATAACTGAGAGTACACCGAAAAAAAACAATCTGTGTCTGAAGTTTAAATCAAATGCTTTTTTATAAGCATATAAGGTTAATTTAACAATAATATTCTGAATTAATATTTTAAAAATACATGCTAAAATCAATAATTTTAAAATTTTTATTTTTGAATGTTTTTTTTTCTGTGTATGTGTTTCTTTGTGTGTGGCCCAGCATAAAATATGACAGTTCATTTCTACGTCTCACATATGGCTAAAATGTAATTTAATTTAACAGAAAAATTATAAACTGCGTTACGACATTTTGCCACTTTCAATTCTCACATCTGCCAAGCACTTTTCACTTGTAATGCACCACTTTAAGCACCACATTTGGTGGTGTCTTTCTTTGAGTTTACTTTGGATTATTTTGCTGGTAAAACCACATTTTTTCGCTTGGACTTATTTACTCTGGGCTCAGTCGGAATACGCAATTCTGCACGTTCCTTTTGTTCGCCGCAAATGTTCATAAATAAGTTGATTAGTTTTTTTTATGTGGTTAGCGCTGGGCGACATTTTGAGTGGCAGCCACAGGAGGTTGGTAGAGTGATGAGAAGGGGGATGGTGTTCAACACAACCTCCGGAGTCCGGATGCAGTACTGTAATTGAAAATGGTACTTACTGCGTGATTATTATATTCGCAGAGCCTGCCAGCAACGTGATAGGGCGAAAAAGCAACACTCCATTCATTTTGTTTATTATGCTCGTATATTATTAACGGTATCTATATATATATGTGTGTGAGTGTGTGTGTGTGTGTGTGTGTGTGTATTTTGAATGGAAAGTGCGTGTTAAGCTGCTTTTGTGCTGATCAAAAATATTTACCAAATGTTTGGCCCCTAAAGATGGACAGTAACAGATTATGTGTTATAAAATTTAAAATCTCAGAGATGATTTTTAATTTCAACTGTTCGGCGTAATTTTTAAAGCATTTGATTGATGGAAGTGTAGAGGATTGGCAAAAGAGAAAATTCTAAGTTGAATGAAAAACATTTTCAATTTAATGTTAAGCAGATACATTTTTATGACAGCTTGCAAATATTTTATTTTATTTGTAAAAATGCAAACAATTTATCTTTGACACTTTATTAACTGCAGTTAATTATTTAGATATTTATCTTTAAGTTTTCACATTTAAAATTCAATTTTCAAGATCATACAAATAAAAGCACTTTGAAAAGTTCTCGGCGTCTTGACATCAAGTAAACTTGGCCTTAACTTAAGGACTTTTTCTTTTTTTTATGCATTGTGTATGTCCCAAGGATGGCTCTTGGCTATAGCGGAAACTAAGTAACGGTTATTTGTCTATGCTGTAGATATAAGTATGTGTATATATTTGGAACTGTATATAAATGTACTAGTATTTATGTTGGCATTTTCGTCACAATTTCCGCTTGCCGGGCCAGCTAGAAACTCAAATCGAACAAAGCCAGATATAGATGAGCTAAAAACTTTGTTTCAACAACTTTTCGGGCATTCGGTTGCTCTTAAGTTTATATGCTCAACAACTACTTGGCAAATTGTTTGCCATTGCCATTTCCAATGCCATTTGATATACTTATATAAAACGATTGCACTGCAATCTGTTTTTTATACCCATTTCCCATAAAATTTCACCAGAAAAGAATAGTATCGCTGGATTGCAGATGGAGTAATAATTTCAACCGGTTTATGGCTGATAGTTGTTGTTGTGTTGTTCATGTGTAGCTGACATTTATGGATTGCAGCTATTGAGTAACGTTTGCTGTTTTCTGTTTTCGGGGCAAAAGTTTTTAATCATTTAATGTGCAACAACTCAAATTGCAGTCAGCTAGCTGCAAATGCATTTCGCATTATTTGTTTTTGTGTTTTGTGTTTCGTGCGCTGAAGCGTACTCTGGAATCAACACAGGGAAGAAGCTCATCCTACGAGTATCCCCTGTGCCTCGAGAGCAGGCTATTTGTATGCTGTCATGTGTGCCAGGGCAGCTAAGGGCTCAGGTTGGGGTTGTTGTTGTCGTTGTTGAGTGTATGTTGTCTCAAACAGCAAAACAGCAAACTCAACCCTACGATGCACTTACACTCTCACTTTAATTTGTGTGCCAGGTGGCGACCCACGAGGCCCCCCAAACAATGTCGCTTGTCCTTTGTGAGCTCACGTGTTACATGCAAATGCGCTTCCTGCCCAGAACAGAAGACTTACAACTCACAACTCACAACTCAACGTTGTTGCTGCTGTTCCTGCTTTCCTTTGTCTTTGACTTTGTCTTTCTCTTTGGCATCCCCAGCACTTATGGGGGAGGTTAAGAGGGAGCGCAAATAAATATTGTAATGATGTATGTGATTCCTTTTATGTGAGCCAACACACACAAAAGAAGCTCCTGCCTATCAGTTTATTGAAATCTCTTTAGCCCAACGACAACTCAGATCTGGTTCTGGCTCTGACTCAGACTCGACTCTTTTTCAAGTGGCAGTACCACTTGAGTGAAATTCGTAAAAAAATATGCAACATTTTGTAGGCATGCGTCTCTTAATGAAGTAACAACTTGGCAAAAAGTCATTAAAAATATGCTAAATGCATGTGGCATGCAAAAATCAATAAACAATCAACGGATAAAATGCATGTGTATATATTTATATATTTAAAATGGAAAAAAAGAAAGGTAAATTGTTCGCCTCAAGGCTGCAATTATGCGAATGCTGTCAAAGGAGTTTCCTAGGCTAAAAAAAAACATATACTCGTACTTGTATAAATGTGAAATGCGTTGACGATTGCATTTTTCAAGTGCACAGCCACATCAAGAGGGGCTTGCAATTTAAAAAAAGAGTGTGTGCATGCACACACACATACATACATACATATACATGGTCATCGTGTTGACGCGCGAAATGCATGTATACCAATTAAATGCAACGGACAACGCCCAAAAAAGTATTCGACAAAAAAAATGTATGGCAACTGCTGTCAATGACAGCGCAAATAAATGCAACAAAAAGCGTGTAAAACGCGCAAAACTGAAAATCAATAGTGCCCAACACCCACACCGATGCACAAACACACACACACACAGAGATATGTGTTTGTACATAAGATTGTATATAGGCGGGCTGGTCAGCTGCTGTTTGCTTAAACATAACATAGCCAACATTGCAGCTTGGGCATTTGTCATAACAGCGGCAATAATCAGAACGACAAGCCTACAATAACAACAACAACAACAACAACAGGCTGAGGAGGTGCAGCAGCAATAACAACAACAAGAACACGGGAAACGGAAACGGACTGTGCAGGCCCATGTTGACGTCAGTCACACAGCGTGCAAATGTTGACCTACATACAAAACGCTGAGCAAACAGGCGCATAAATGCCACGACAAACAACAACGGCAACAACAACAGCAACTGTGATGACAACAACAAATATTACAACAACAAAAACAACGCGCAGAGCAGATAAGTCTGTCTTTTTTTGTCCAGTTGCCAGTTGCATTGTTAGAAATATGACGGACATAGTCATAGTCATAGTCTATATATAGCTATATCTATCTGCATATCTACAGCTATAGCTAGAAATATTCTTGTTGTTGTTCTTGTTGCCGTTGTTCATGCTGTTATTGTTTTTAATACTAGCCAGCATCATAATTGTTATGTAGATTTATAGAATTGGGTTGGCAGCATTATTTGGTGTCCAGTGCCTAAGGGCGGATGGATGTGCCATAGCCATTTAAACAACCCAAACAATGTGAGCACTGTGCACAGTGGAGCACTAGTTACTACTTATTTATTATTTATTTGTGATAGCACGACTAAAAGCAGTCGTCAAGAAGTAAATTAATTTTGACAATTAAACTTATGCTAATTTTATAAATTAATTTATATAAGTTTAGGTTATTGACTGAATATTTGCAATATTTATTATACAGATGTATAGATTTATTTCAGATGTAAAATGTTATACTTCCAGACAACTTCCATTACAAACGGAGCTGAGCTGAGCGACATTTGAATTTGCACATTGACTTGATAGCGTCCAGCGGGATGAAAGAATGGAATAATCTTGGCCATAGCCATGTTTTTCAAGAAGTACACCTTCGGTGGGATTGGACACCTGAAGATAGTCTTATTCGCCACAATCGCTTGGTAAGTATAACCTAACGCTTTGCTCATCAATGGATTGTTAAGAAACTGACATCCATCCAGTTTTTTGATCTGATACATTATGCGCTGCGACGATAAAGCCCGAATGATGATGTTAATCGAGAAAGTTGGAGCCTCTTTGACCACACGGAAAGTGTACAACATCGCCGTGCCGGGCACTTTGTGAAAGTACTCCACAAAATCGTGATCACAATTGGTAAGCACTGACTCAATTATTATCTTCACTTTGCCATGCACATAAATCTATATAAAAAAGGGAGAAAAATTAAGAATAAATAAGAAAAATGTTAAATAGATGTGATCCTACCGAATCATTGGACTCCACTTTTGAGACAATCAGAGCATAGAGAAGAAAATCCAAAAGCGAGAACATAATAAACTGTAAACTGGAGATCCTCATTCAATAGTCATGAAAGAATAAAGTCGTTGTAAGCAAAGCGATATTATTTTGGTAATGGATCATTAGCTGCTAAATCGAAATATAATTGCAACACTGACTAATCTGTGATTAAGTAATTTTTATTATGACAACATTTTTAACGAATATTAATAACTTTGTACTTCCAGACAACCTCCATGACAAAGGGTGCGCGACTCTGGGGCATTTGAAGCCGCACACTAAGTTGGTAATATCCAAGCGGGTGAATTGTTGGCATTATGAAGGCCTTGGCCACGTTCTTCAGATAGTAGACCTTCGGTTGAATGGGGCACTTGAAGAAGCTGTTATTTACGACTAGAGTGTTGTAAGTGGATGCCAAAACTTTGTTCATCAATGGATTGTTGATAAACTGACAGCCATCCAGTTTGCTGATCTTGTACATTACCCGCTGCGATCTTATGGCTCGCATAACGATATTCAGATTGAAGGAAGGTGCCAGTCTTACGACCCGGAAAGTATGAAGCGTTTCCTGATTCGGAACTGGCCGGAAGAATTCCACAAAGTCGTGATCACAATTGGTTTCCACAGATTCCAAAATAACCTTCACCTTGCCATGCACAAACATCTACAGCGAAAGTTTATGAAAAATTTTTTAACAGATTTTGATAGGTATTTGTCTACAATTACAAGTTTCAGCAATGTGCAGAGTAGGAAAAGCCGAAGAGAGCACATTATAAGCTTCAAACTGCCGATCCTCAATTAACTGACCATATCAATTGTTTAGATTTTTTGTTGAGCCAACTCGACTGTTTTTACGAGTCTTAATTAACATATTTATTGATCAGTGATAACAAAGAACATTTAAAAATCTGCAAAATCATTTGCTTTGTCATGGTTCATTAGATGACTTTTATTTCAAATGTAATATCGAATATTTCCATTCAATCTCCATGACAAAAGGTGCTGGACTCTGCGACATTTTGATGCGCGCATTCATATGATATTTTCCATCAGGATGAAATGGCGGCATTGTATACACCGCCGAGGGACTTCTCATAAAATACACCCTCGGCTGAATGGGGCACTTAAAGGTATTATTTACCAGCACCTTACGATAAACTGATCCCAAGACTTTATTCATTATGGGATTTTTCAGAAATGAACAGCCTTCTAGGCTGATCCTGTACATTATTCGCTTGGTCTTTACCGCTCTCGTAATGATATTTATAGTGAAGGAGGGAGCCAGTTTTGCCACACGAAAAGTGTAGAGAAAGTCGTTGTGAGGCACCTTGTCGAAGAATTCCACGAAATCGTGATCACATCTGGTCTGCACTGACTCTATAATTGTTTTGACTTTACCACGCACGGATACGAACTAAAATGTACAGGAAGTTTAATAATATCGTAAATGTGTAGACGACTTATCCTACCGTTCCATTAGAGTCAACTGAGAGGATTTTTAGTATGCACAGCAGAAATATAAATAATGAACTCATTACAAGCGTCCAACCTGCGATTTTTAACTGCAGAGAGTGCACGAAATGTTGTAACTGTTGTGTAAAACATTAAATTCACTTCATCAAAGTTAGTTTTAAATTTAAACGATTTAAATAACTTTCAAATCAAGCAATTAAATTTAGATTTGATAAGTAACAGCATAAAAGGGAATACATACAATCGATTGGCATCAGAATTTGACCCACTGTGCGAGCCATTGTTGGTCATTTGGTCATAGACCGTAGTCATGTCCATGGCTGCCTTTTTGAGGGGCTGTGTTTGTGTTTTTGTATTATATTGTTGGCTCGGTGATGGGTCTCTCGGTTTTTGGCACGTTGCAACATGAAAGTGGCAAGGCAATATAGTGTGCCACCTGACAATGTCTAATGATGATGGAGTAAGTGCAGCAGCAACTATATAATCACAGTCATAACGTCAAGGTAACGTCAGTGCTGGTGTCTATTGTTGTTGTTGTTGATTTCATTGTGGTTGTTGCTTTTGTTGTTGTTCTTGTTGTTGCTGGGTACGTGCAGACACGCAGGCAGTCAACCAAGCAGACAACCAACCAGCGAACCATCCAACGAGCCAGTAAACAAACAAGCTAACGCTGCTTGAGCCAACGAGTGTTTTGCCTGTGGTAAGTGGGTTGAGTTTGCATCCTCCCAGTTAGGTAAGGGAGGCGTGGCATTTTGGGAGGCGTTTGCTTTAAAACACAAGCGTTTTGTTGTTATCGCACACTGGGAAAACTCAATGAGTCAATGACTTTTTGGTGTCGTTCGTTGATGCGAGACGCGGCGTCGTTGTCGTTGTCATTAGCAACAACACCGACACGCACTCACCGACAACGACACATAAAAGCACCGCACTCACACACACACACACACACACACACACACACACACACACAGAGATAGATACCACATGCGTCCATTTGTTGGCTACTGTTGTCCGTTTACTCGCTGGGGGGATATGTGAGCGCGTTCAGCAATAAATTTGGCAAACAAACACGTTTTGGCTTATGTTTTATTGTTGCTGTTGTTTGTTGGCATTGCGGCTGATGTTTCGTTGTTGTCCTTGGCGTACCTAATGTATGTCAACGATAGCCAACGCAGCTGCTGCTGCTGTTGCTGTTGCGGCTTTCCTTTTTTTCTCTTTTTTACTCATACATATTCAGATGCTGTTTGGGGGGATTCTGATTCGGCTTGCTTTTTACGCATTCACGCGCCTTAAATTGGCCAAACAGAATGTTGGGATACCAAAGTCAAATTATATGCTGCATGCTTTTAGGCAAAGTAATTATCATTTTTTGGCAACGAGAGCAACAACAGCAACACTTGGCACGACCATTTACCATTTATGTTGCTGGCTTTTTCTCACTCAGTAGACATAATTTCCCCAGTTGCTCATTAGCCGCACTCTGTGCTAAGCCAACATGGCTTTAAGTGTGAAATTGTTTGGCTAATGCCAAGTAAATTATGCAAATATATTATGAGTTCATAGATGTGTCCGTACAGCTTTCATCTCATCTCATCGGCCAGACAAATTTTCATTTACGCCCACGCACATTTTTAAGGGACTTTTGAACATGATTTGATTAATCTATTTACGAAATTTTTTTTAAAGTCCTTAAAGAAATTTTTTTTATTTAATTGACACTAAATATTAGATTAAATAAATACTACAAAATTAAAGAGATTTTTGGCATAATTTCATTTGAGGAGAACTATTTGTTACGCACTAATTTTGGAGAGTACTTTAAGATTTGCTTTTATTTAATTGACACTAAAAATTGGGCAACAGCCAGACGACAAATTTAAGAGATTTCTGGCATAATTAAATTGAGGAGAACTATTTGTTACGCACTCATTCGATTATGCTGAAAATAAATGTCATCTGGCCAAAATAATTGAAACATTAAACGAGGCGTTCAGCCATGGAGCAAAAAGGCCTTCTCCCAAAATATAGTTCTAGCCTGTCCAGTGTAAACACGGAGCACAGCTGTTAAAGCTGATTTTTCTCCATTCCCCTCTCCTCTTCAGAGAGTCGGTTCCCGCTGCGCCTCATGCTCGTGCCTAACCACAGACAACAAAATGTGGGGCGCATGCGTCGAGTGTGCAGTGCTGTCAAGTGCACCGCCAAAGCGGAAGCACCACACAGCACAGCACAGCACAGCATAGCCGACAGTGTCAGTGCTCGAGTCAGTTGCTTTTCGAGGTTCGTAGGATACGCACGGCTCAGGCGGTTCATAAAATGCGGCAACCGAGTGTACAGTGAGTGCTGTAAGTGAGTGCTTGCTGTGTGAGTGCGAGCGGTTCGAGTGCGAGTTCAAGTGGACCGACGTGTGTTGTGTGGTGAATAAGCGCCGATTGAAGAGCACACCAAAGAGAGAGTACAGATTCGCATCTAACGCATCTAAGAGCTTTGACAGCCTCGCTGCCAGAACAGGCATCGCAGTCAAGTCGAATCCTTGCAAGCGTGCAGTTGCCTCAACGGACGTGTTGTGCGAGAGTGTGTGTGCGAGCGTGTGTGTGAGTGTGTGCCGCTTGTGCCCGGAGTGTGCCGGCTTCAAAGTCTATTAAAACATGCTAAAACACAACAAAGTTATCATTGTTATCAATTAGCTAAATTTCCAAAATTAAATCCAAAAATTGTGCCAAAAAAAATGCAAGTTGAAATGTAAAGTCGCTTTGAAAGTGCAACACACAAATTGAATAAAAATTGCTCAATAAATCAGTGCATAAACCAAAAGGCAACTTTCTGCTACAAAACAAAACATCAAATAAAAAAAAAAAATCACGAAAGAAACCAACCGACGGAGTCGTAAAGTAAATCAAAATCAAAACAGAATACCGGAAAGCATGTGGATTAGTAGCCGCCTTTTTGTGATTTGTTTGCTGCTCAGGTTTGGTAGGTGCAACTTATCTCACTCTTTCCATTCCTCTTCTTCTTTTTCTCTCTTCTCTTTCCCTTACCAGCCGACTCTTTAGCCTCGCTGCCGGCTTTGCTAAGTCCAATCGCTTGTTACGCGCCACAAAGTATGCTAAGATTTTTGCCGTGTGGGTTTTTGTGTGTGTGTGTTTGTGAAATGGCCATCAACAGCTGTCGGCATTTTCCAAAACTTATTATGCCAAAAGGCGCTAAAGCTCATAAGGATTTTTGGGGATTTGCCGGGTTTTCCGTCAGCGAAATGGCGAAAACATGTCAGTTTACCAAGTGAGAAGCAATGGCTTAAACACGCAACTGTTTTTTCTCGGCCACTTGCATAGCCTCAAACTACTCTAACAATCCAATCAATTTCATATATAATTTTAGAATCAATTTCAAAATTTAATTTAATGCTATTATGCGATTTTGTTGGTATAGGGAACATGTCTGAATATAAATAAATATTCTTTTAATTTAAATAAAAATTATCTTCTCTGGCAACAAGATGATGGCTCACACTTTCAACGGTATGCGATTTCATGCTACAATGAGCATATATGAATATAAACGATTTTGGTAGAGGTGTTAACATAATTTATGGCTGAACACTCGCTCTACGTCTACGAGCTACGGGCCAAGTGCAAATGATTTGCTCGTTTTATGATAAAGTCGAGGCCATAAAAATGATGCTCATAGCAACAAAAACTAAGCCAGCAAACGCACAAAATGCGTATACATAATATGAAATTGCCATATGATAAAAATCCTGGCTTCAATTTATGCCACAAAATGTTGCTCCCTATATAAGAGTGTGTGTGTGTGAGAGAGTGTGTGAGCTTGTCTGCATATGAAAGACTAATGAAATGTGTCAAAAACAGAGTCAGGAATAGTCGATCGAACTGACAGGACTTATCAAACTCTTCACACACATAGAAATGGCAGAGAGTTTTTTTTTTGTTCGGAAATTTGATATTTTCCAATTTTCATTGCTTTCGTAGCTGTTTGCATTTTATGATGGCAATGCCAATAACAACTGACGCAAATATTTTTGGCCAGAACAAAATTACTGAAATGCCATTCAGATATTTCATATTTCATGCATAAATATACATACATACTTATGCTTCTATACATATAAATTATATATCTCTACTTGTATCTATATGTTTTCGCACCCCTGGCTGAGGTTGAAGCAAATGAAAAATATGCAAATGAATTTGTTACTCAATGTCGGAAGGGCGCTCTCTCATTTTTGTTGCGTTGTTATTTCATTTTTATGCGGATAAAAATACACATAAAATATAATGCGATTCATGAAATCGACACCAGGAAAAAAATCAAACAGAAATCATATTAACCCAACCTAAGTAGGGACTTCTCGTCTTCGACGCGCTTTCTCTTTTTTACGAATTTGACAACAAAATTAAGAAATATTTTTTGGGTTCAAAAAGGGCTGTTGCGCTCTTTGATTGATTGTGTTTTAAATCCTTTGTGACAAGCACATTAATTTGTTGTAGGATTAATGAAGTGCTTCCCCAAAAATGCTCCCATTCCAGGGGTAAGGGTCACAGAGGAATCAGCTGGCTTTGAAATTGAGAATTGAAAATTCTGCATTTTAATAAATAACCATCTAGTACTCTTCCTGTGAATGAAACTTAAATTGTGCATTCCTTTTTTTTTAAAATAATTTGTTTTAGTTTTTGATTTTAAATCTAATTCTCTAGTTTATTATTTTAGAAGGCCATTTGTTCTTTTTTTAAGGATCTATTTTTAAATTGTGTTTAATTCTCAAATAAATTAGAGTATATAAACTCTGTATTGATTCTGTTTGCCATTATTTGTATGTTTATTGTGACTTACTTTCTTTTTTCTGTTTCTTTGAAAATCAATTTGCCCAAAATACGTTTTCAGATCCCGTTGCCTTTTCTTGGGCCGTCTTTTGGGTTCGCTTTCGACGGCTCTTATTCTGTGTGCACTTCGGCTTTAAATGGGCTTAGGGCCAGCTGAAAAGCATCTTCCGGGCCAAAAATAAAAAAGAATCAAGTTATTTACAATTATTATAACTGTTGCTGTTTTTGCCTTTGCTATTGCTCGGTGCGCGTCGGCCTGTAATCGCTTTAAGTTCTATGAAGTCTTGGCTTAGACAATATTGACTTGGCATACACTCGCTGGTGTGTGGGCGTGTGTTTGCCTGTCTTGGCATTTCCTTTGCTTGTTTTTGCACATAAAAATTGAATTTCCTGAATTGTTGGGCTGATTGCGCATAAGGCATGGCCCACCATTTCCGGCAGGGCGTTTCAAAGTGCCTAACACTTTATCTGGATATTTCCGACTCCTTTCTTAAAGTTAGTACAGATCGGCTTGAAAGTCTTTAAGGTGAGCGAAAATCTAAAAGTGTGTTAGTTAGCTCGAAAAGCTGTCAGTTTTTATGGCCGCTCCGTAAAACTGCCCTCGAATTTAGCGGTGCCTTTATGTGCAGGTTATTATAGATATTATGTCTGCAGCGTCATAAATACAAAACTATAAATACATATACAAAGTCAGACAACGTCCTTAAAAAGCATGCACACATATATTTCTATTCACTTTGCCCAAAGGCAAAGAAATAATTTTAAAAAGTGCCAAAAGGGCAGAATCCAAAAAAAAAAGCCGTCTGAGACGCCTTGCAAAGCAACCCCTCGAGTCCCAGAGCCACCGCCAAGTGGATGAGAAAAACACACATTCCATATGAAAACCAGACAGAGAAAGACCGAGCGGAATTGCGTGGGTGACATGGGGAGAGCAGGGAGAAATGGAGGTAGCCACCGCAACTGCAATTGCTGTGGAGTGCAACGAACTGGCAGGAAGTTTGACAACTTGTTAAATGCTCACAGCTTTAAAGCCCCTTGAAATGGATCTGATTTCAGATCTTAGGTAACTGTGGCATGTCCCTTTACTTGTGGCAACTAGCTTAAATTGTCTCAATTTAATGGAAATGAAACTTAGACAGAATCCTAAAGATCCCCAAATGCTTTATGGCTTAGCCATGAAATACGCATAACCCAAAATGTAGCGTAGCCAAATGAGAATATTCGCGTAAATGTTGAGCTTGTTGTTTGAGCCGCCCTAGTCGAGGTGCTCAAAGAACAAGATGATGATGACGATGCTGGAATAGAAGAAGAATAAGATCTGGGACCGGGACAAAAAAAACATACACATATACATACAGACACAAGAGCAGGAACAACGGAATACACGCACAGTAGCGCTTGCAGCAAAGACTTTTTGTTTTCCCAGGAAAGAATAAAAAACCTACAAGTAGATGTACACACATACACAACCACATGAATGAGACACCCACACATGTGTGAGTGCGCTTTGAGGCACATGCTCGTAAAAATATACCCCTTCTGCCCGAAAAAAAAATGAACCGAGTGCCAAGCGTACTCAAGACATACTTGCAATAATTTTATGGCCTGGCTGAGGCCTCTTCCTCGTCCTCGCCTTTGTCCTGGTCCTCATCCTGTTCTTGTCCTGACAGCGGGAGTCATAAAATCAGCGGGGAAAAGCGAAATGAAACGAACACTGGTTGAGGCAGCAGAGACGTACAGAAAAACGAAACCAGAAGGAAGTAACATAAAAATCCATGATGCCAAGCATAAAACAAAAAGCGCCTGGCCAGGCACAACAACAACAACAACAGCTACAACAACAACAGCAACAACGAGAACAGCAACAAAAAACATACAAAAGCAAAAAAAAAGGAACAAAAACAACTCTAATTGCAGACACAATGACATGACGGAGCGGGACAGCGTACCGTACGGGGCGAGGGCGGGTTAAAGGGTGAGGGTGAGGAAGAGAGAAAGCAGGACGGAGTAAGAGACTCCTAGTTCGAGGCCCGAACGAGTTGCAAGGATTTGCACAACGCCGCAGGGACAGCCGCTTGGGTGGCACAGACAGTCGAGGCGCATTCATGTGGAATTTGAAGCGAAATGTCAATTTGAGAAATATATACATACATACATACATAAAAAAATATATATCGCTATTTGTATATATGAGTGAAGGTATATTTATAGAGATGGCAGAAAATGGAATCCAAGCTTAAGACAAAAATGTTATTCTAATTTAAGATAAGGCAAAAATCTGCCTGCCAAGCGAGACGAAAGTAGAAAAAACACATTGAAATGGTTTCCAATGGCAAATGCTAGAGGGATGGAATACATAAGAAATTTAAGTGCCTTTTAAAGGGGGTCATCTTAATACACCCCAAATCCAAATCTAAAAAGGCTTTTAACAGAAAAATACATAAATACATGCATATTTGAAAGGCATTTCACTTATTTGCACATGCGAAACAATTTGATGACCCCTTAAAATATTTGCATACATTAAATTTTGTTGGTTTTTCTATGCTTTTTGTTTAATATTATCGAATTTATGACCATTTCAAGGTGCAATTCATACACTTTTATAAGTAATTAACTATTTAAACGGAATATAATAAAATGTTATTGATAATTCTTCGAATGGTCAAATAAATTCTTCGAATGTTCAAATAAACTGTTTAAATCATTAAGCACAATACATTTTTACTAATATTTTAATTATTAAATCGAATTGGGTTGCAAACAATTTCTAAATATTAATTAACATTTTTTAAGTTTAATGGCTTATAAAAAATTTAATATTTTAAAATAGTTTATAAAATAAATCCCTTAAAACTAATCAAAAAACTTAAATTTCATCCCTAAAATCTTTAAAATATTTTAAGCTCTTGAAATTAAATGATTCTCACACTTTTGTTGCCTTTTACATTTGCAGATGCAACGATTAGCGAACCGTTCGAAACACATTTGCGTGGTCCCGGCTTCGTCATGGAGCCGCCGGGTCGCGTTGAGTTCTCCAACTCGTCCGGCGGCTGGCTGGACTGCTCCGCCTCGGGCAGTCCACAGCCGACGATCGACTGGGTGCATGCGGATGGCACGGCGGTCACAGAGATTCACGGAGTGCGACGGGTGCTGCGGAATGGGACATTGGTGCTGATGCCGTTCGCGGCGGCTGCCTATCATCAGGATATACATAATACGATCTATCGTTGCATTGCCAGCAACTCGGTGGGTCGCATTGTGTCGCGTGATGTGCAAGTGAGGGCGGGTAAGTTGAAGTTGACGTTGAGAGGCAACCATAATGCATAATATATATATAATTTTTGTATACTATATTGCAATTTTTGTATTTTTGTGGCAGTTGTGGCCCAGGCCTACAAAGTGGATGTGGAGGTATTATCTGCCTCGCGCGGCTGCACCGCCATTTTGCGTTGTGTGGTGCCCACGTTTGTCAAGGAATTGGTACGAGTGGTCTCGTGGGTTCATGAACCCGCTATCTACATCTATCCCTCGCTGCAAGGCGGTAAGTAACGGGACGACACAGCACTCGCCTCCTTTGGCTTTGGGGTGTGCATACTTGTAACGTCTATCTGTCTGCTTTTCTACTGCTGCTTCTGCTTCGGCTTCTGCTGCTGACGTGGCACCACCAGGAGCTGCAGCCTCGGCCCTCGTCAGCTGCATCCTTGTCCCTGTTACGGCTTACCAAGCCAACAAAGTGCATTGTTTGTTTGCAGTATTTGCCTCACATGTTTGCCTGCTTAACTGCCATCGCATTCCCTGCTCTGTACGTGTGTGTCTTTCAGTGTGTGTGTGTGTGTGTGTGTGTATATGTGCATGTGTATCTGTGCCCTGTGCTTTGATGCATAATTAACATTGTCCTTTGGCAATTTGAGAAGCACTTTTAACTTGCCTTAACCCTGCGCCCAACTAAGGTGTAACTCTGAGCTATGATAAGTTGGAAAGCCTTCGGTAAGCGCTTACAGATTTTTAAAACTTAACAATGCCTTTAAGAATTAGTTTGACATGTATATTAGATAACAGAATAACTTATTAAGCATATTCAGTCTGAACGGTCTCTTAAAAGCAATTCCTTCTGTACACACAATTCATTTGTAGATTTCCTGAAACTAGTTTGTTTTCACTGGTAGTTAAGGTTTCTATTAGTGATGTAAATCCAAACAGTGAATAGAGTTTACTATCGAAACGTTAACGTGTTTAGAAAAGTAGGTTTTCTAAATACAAATTAGACTAATATAGTTTGACTTTTAAAGTTACTAGATTAAAAATCAACTCAAGATTCAAACTTTTACAACAATGCCAAAACTGAAACTGGATTACGAAGCTTTTTACTTGATTTAAATTAAAAGTAAATTCTGCGTTAGACGTTTCCCCATAGACATAATAGTTTCTCTTCTCTCAGCATTCAATCGATTGAACTTTTATGAAAAATTGATAAATGATTCGGAACTTTATTACAAATTATCTTTTTGTTTTCATTCACAGATGGCAAATTCCATTTGCTACCCACCGGTGAGCTGCTCATTCATAATCTGCAGGAGAGCGATGAATCGCAATCCTTCCGCTGTCGCAGCATGCATCGTCTGACCCGTCAAGTTGTTGTCAGCTCTCCCACACGATTGCGTATTAATTGTGAGTAACCGAATCACAGCAACTGCTCAAACACACTTATACATATGTACAAGCTCCTGTCTACACACAAACATAGATACATACTCATACATACTTGTACTTAGACCACATAAACTAACCAATGTCAATCTCTACTCACACAGCGCATCGCGGCATCATTTCGCCGAGCGTTGTCGAGCACACGTCTCATGTGCAGGTGTCGCAGGACGAAGGTGCTGTGCTGCTGTGCGTGGCTCAGGGTTGTCCTTCGCCCGAATACAGGTGGGTAACATAACATAGAGTACGATTTAGTACGCTACGGTGAGCAAAATCGATGGCACTGCCAAGCCACATGGACACATTACTGGCGAAACTTTTGACGTTGACAGGGACAGGGCAGACAAGTTCGTGGGCTGCCTGTCGTTGTGTGAGTTAATTGGAACGCATACACATTCACACCTACAATATGTACATCAACTCACTCACTCACACGCACACTTGTGCGTGATATGAGTGAGCGTTTAGAGTTGCCAGGCATATAAATAAACTGGCGACCGCTGTGACTCGGCCATTAATTGTGTAAAATGTGTCGAGAGAGTTGCCAACTATGGAACGCTAATTGAAATATGAACTCAGCACGCATTGTCAACCTTAAAGTTTCACTATGTCGTCGGGCAAACGGTGCGTATGTGTAATATGTGTGCGTGCTGTGTATCGTTTTTAGCGGGAGCAGAGTAATTAAAGACAAAAGCTTAGGTAATGATGTGTGTAGCAGTTAAGCCGACAGGGAGGCAGCCTCTCCGGAGGTGTGGCCACATATGTGCACACATAATTACGCTTTGATAAGCAGACAAGTAATAAAAAACTTTTGCAGCACCACCGAGAGACCGAGAGAGAGATATAGCGGATTTACGAGTACTTGTACAATGTACATCCGGGCCACAATGCCAGACTGTAAACGCGAAACAAAAGAATCTATGAGCGAAACCAGACAACAGACGGATACATGGATAGATGGATAGATTGCTCAACAGAACAGCAGAAAATATGCAGAAAAACAGCAAAAAAAATATTGTAGCTATTTCATAATTAATATAGCCGCCAGAGAGAGATAGAGAGAGAGAGAGAGAGAAAGAGACTGAGAGAGGGATACGCCTAATGGGACATTGGAAAATGAGCCAGCCATAGGGATTAATGGAACATTAAACAAAGACAGAGTAGATAAAGCAGACAAACAAGGGAAGGGGAACGTAGAGTGTCCTGACTGTAGACTTTAAATGAGTTGGGAAGGCCTTGAACTTATTCAAATTAAAAGGAAATGGAAAAAATTCGACTTTAATGCATTAGAGATGGCAAAATATCAGGCAGAAGAATAAAATCCAAAAATATACGAGTACAAGTTATTTAGCAAAATTAGTAAGTTTGGTTAAATAAAAGTAAAATAAAGATCACCTCAGGAATAAATTTATGGCAAGGAATATTTTTAAATTTTTATCAATTTTAAGGTTTTATTGTAAATATTTCAATAAAATCTATTAAATTGTTTCTATTTCTAATTGTATTTAATAGCTGGTACACCCAGAATGGTGCTGGACCATTGCCCGTCTTAAGTGGACCACGTGTGCGACTGCTCGGACCGATACTGGCGATTGAGGCCGTGACCGGCGAGGATTCGGGTGTCTACAAGTGCACGGCTAGCAATGTGGGCGGTGAGGCGAGTGCCGAATTGCGGCTAACTGTGGCCACGCCCATACAGGTGGAAATCGCACCGAATGTGCTCAGTGTGCATATGGGAGGCACCGCCGAGTTTCGCTGCCTGGTGACCAGCAATGGCAGCCCCGTGGGCATGCAGAATATCCTGTGGTACAAGGACGGACGGCAGTTGCCCTCATCCGGTCGCATCGAGGATACGTTGGTGGTGCCGCGCGTCAGCCGTGAGAATCGCGGCATGTATCAGTGTGTGGTGCGACGGCCCGAGGGCGATACATTTCAGGCCACTGCCGAGCTCCAACTGGGCGGTAAGTAGAAAAAAAACCAAAATGGAGAATCGGCAAAGTAATTGCAGCTAAAATATTTATATGTACATACTATATCCGCAATCGCATCGCCCACACACAGATGCTCCGCCCGTGCTCCTCTATAGCTTCATTGAGCAAACGCTGCAACCGGGACCAGCTGTGAGCCTCAAATGCTCCGCAGCCGGCAATCCGACGCCGCAAATTTCATGGACATTGGACGGATTTTCGCTGCCATCAAACGGAAGGTAATTGAACTTGTTGAAAAGGGGATCCAAACGATGATGGGCCGGGGGGTAGAGCGAGGGCTTGGCAATGGCATCGCTGCGGGCGGCACTGCAGCAAAAAAAAAGAAATGAAAATGCGACTGAGGCTGCATTTATTGCGCTCGTTGTGTGTGTTTATTTTTTTCCACATTTTTTTTTTTAGCATTTGGCTTTCAAAACATTGCACGTATAGAAAGTGGCTGCCGACGACGACTGGCGGGCCTATCGAGTGGGCGGGTCGGGAAGGGAAGGGAAGGGAAGGGGAGGGTCGAGTCGGGTCGGGTCATGCCTCGGCCTGCTTGAGCGTTCATTCACTCTCTGTGGTTTCTTCTCGATGTCCCACTCCAGTGTCTGCGCCAAGGTTTTGACTTTGCCTTTCTTTTTGTTAATTAAGGCTGGGGCAAGTGTGTGTGTTTTATTTTCTTTGCTTCACGCATTTAATTACATTTTTAAGCTTGGCCAACTGCCAAGCTGCCAAGTTGTCAGCAGGCAATAGTTTGGGTCTTATTAAATTCTTAGTGGCCCTTTAATGACATTGACATTTGCATTTGACAGTCAAGCTGTGCAAATAGTTGTTGTCTTTGTTTGGTCCAAACAAATAAAATGCAACAACACAGCGATTGATTGGCAATCTCTCGTTCTCGTTCTCGTCCCCTTTCCCATCCTTCCCTTCTCCAATCCCTTCTGATCCTCATTCAACTCCTGTTTTCAATTGCTGCCGTGGCTCTTGCTTTGATGCTGCTGCTCTGACATTGTCGTTTGGCATTTCATTTGATTTTTACTGCTTTTCACTCTCTGATTTTCTCTCTATTTCCCTCCCTCTGTTTTTCTCTCTTTATCCCATTCTCCCTGTCGTTTGCGCTCAGTCTGCACTTCATTTGCAGTTTGTTGGCAGCTGCCACTAATTGTTTGAGTTACGTCTGTAATGATTTGCAAGTCAAAGTTGCCCCTTTGCGACTGTTGACTTCTGTTGTTGATTAAAAAATAGCTCTTGCTCTTCTTCAGATTTTTATTTCTATTTTTTTTATTAACATTGACTTTGGTCATCCATTAGTTTGCTCTGTTTGCAGTCCTATAAAAAAACATAGCAACAACATTTTAGCCACCGTTTCCAGTTTCTTGTCGTCCAGTTTTGCAGCTGTGCAGCTGCATTTTAATTAAAACTTGTACAATATGCTGTCCACTGGAAAATTTTATAAACAGTACAAGTATTCTTAGTACACTAGCAAATACCCTACAGAAATAAAATAATAGTTATGAAACGTGCACCAAATCTTCTTCTGCTACAAAGCTTTTCCCGGTTATATACACATAAGAACACGCGGTATTTTTTATGATAGCCAAACATCTGTACCCCTTCAACTTTCCCAACTAAAAAATTCAGTCAAAAATGTCGAATGCATAACGCTCTCGATACTGTCAACTTCAAGTTCTTTACGAGCTGCTCATGAATTTGTTTTTCTCAAGTGGTCAACGCATCCTCCGCATGTTGTCAGGACCCTCGATCTCGTTTCAATATTGTCCAGCCGTTTGTTGAGACTTTGGCTGACCACAAGCACAAATTGATTACAAGTATTTTGATGTGGTCAGTGCAGAAATGCTGGTGTTGGTGTTTGCTGGACTACAAACTTGCAGATAATTACAGTGATCGCCCGTGGCTTTAATTTAAAAGTTATTTGAGCAACACAATTTTGATACATAATGCCGTTAGGCATTATCCTGCTGTGGCAACTGGCAAGTGGCGTCGTGCAACCTAATTTGCCTTACAGCAGCAGCAGCAGCAGCAGCTGACAAGCCTCCGCAATGCTGCATAAATTTCGTTGCTAACGTCGCCCTGTTGTTATTGCCGAGTTTTAAGTGGTTTACATTATTCGGTTTAAAGGTATATCAACTTGGTAAGTGTATTTATTTAATACACGCGCAGTCAGTGCTGCCACCCACACGCCCAGACAGCCAGACAGCCAGGCAAACAGCAAAGAGAGAGTCACACAGACAGACAGAGAGAGACAGACAGACAGACTACCACTCAGGATAACTGAGGCTCAGCAAGAAGCTAAATCTGAAGCTGGGGCAGACGCCTTGGGGCGGAAATTAAATGATTGCGCGCACGAGGTAACGCAACACTCAAACGCTCATTTTACGCCATTTGCAAAAGTTTGTCTGCGGCATGTGGCAACGAGGCTGCCACAAGCGGAGCCACTTGCTCCGAGTGCCTTCTCCTTTCGGCAGCAGCATACATGTTCCTGGTGCGTTTCTGTGTCTACAACTGCAGGCACTGTACAAACATACACACACACACACACACTCAAACACATACGTACCAAGTGTGTATAATTTTGGTTTAAATAATAAAACGTGGAAAGTTCAGCGTTAAGTGCGACCACGCAGTACTTTGCCTAGACAAATTCAAAATGGAAAGTAGAGAGTGAAAAGTTGTTGGAGGAGTACATCGGAAATTTTAATAAGCTTTCATTTACCTTTCACACTATTAAAGTAAAGCCCCAAGACTTTTGTAATGGATCTGTTAATAATTTAATACTAGTAATATAAATCCAACCAGTGAATCGATACTACATTTTCCATTTCTGTCTACAAAATTTAATTAGCACCCTGTCGTTATCCCTAATAGTTTAAGCCCTTTGCGCCAACTGAAAACTCAACTCGCACAAATTGAAATTCATAATTTTGTAAGTTTGTTGGCGCAACTTTTTCTGTTCACACTGTTGTTTAAGTTGTACCGAAAGTTTTTTCTTTTTATTTTTTAAATTAAGCCACCCGCAAAACCCAAACACACACACGTTGGCACACACAGACTTGCACAACAATCAGCTAAAACAGCACACAAAAGCCGCGCCAAACTATTAGGTTTATATTGTTGCAACCAAAGCGTTTTATACCACAGCCCGGCCCCTTGATCCTGCTCATGGACTCCCACTGCCACTCCCATTCACACACACACACACACACTCATAATATGGTATGTATATACATCACCCACACACATGTATTTAAACTTTCGCATTGGCGTTTAAGCTGGAGAGAAACTCTTGCCTGCCATGTGCGGATGTGTGCAACTTTGTTGCAATTTTGTCCTGGCATTGTTTCAATGCGCTCAAGTGTGGCAGTTAGCATCCATGTCCATGGCTGAGCATCTCAGTATATCTCTGTGCTTGTGTGTGCTTGTATATGCTTGTCTGAGTTTTGAGCAGCTTCATTTTCATTTAACTACAGTTGTTGTTTTTAACAAGCGTCGCGCGGCTGTTGGGCACTTCATAAAGTGGCAACCGCCAGTCGACAGTCAGCTGTCGACAGTCGGAAGTCGCCAAGTTTTTTGGGGTTGACTTTGGCACTTTCTGGGGAAATCAGTGTCCAGGAAAGTGCACTTACGAGCAGCAGAAAAAGCTAATGCATTCATAAGCCTCGCCAAGGCTGCGGCTACGACTGCGGCTGCTGCAAAACTTAATTAAAATTTTAATTACTTTGTCTGCTGTTTCTCTAATGCCAATTGAAAAGTTGCGAGTGCCTCGCCCACAAACTAATGATCCGCTTGCTGAGATGCTCAGCTTAACAATAAGATGCCACAAAGCCGCTTGTGTGTGTATTTCAGCATGGTATGTACTTGGTGGTGTTTTGGGTTGTGTACCACAGGACGTATGCGTAACATTGTTTGCTGTAATTAATGTCTGTGCCAATAAGAAGCTCGGCAGATGGAGACGGCAAACAACTGGAGCGCTCATAAAATCCTTTTTTCATTATTTGCAACAGAGAAGCGTAACGGCCGCATTAAGTGCGAGTCGTATCTAATGGCGGGTAAAGGAGGAATCTGGGCTATCACTCTGTGGGCGTGGCCCATGACATTGAAAGCAGTGTGGAAACTATGCTAAGCCTGACAGCATGACATAAAGACAGCATCAACTGACAGCCTTCATTACGGCTGAATAATGCAATGTTACGTATACGCCGTGGTGTTGTGTCGAAAACAAATGAAGCCCACAGCCAAAGGATTTGGGTCAGCCTGCATATGAGATGCGCCTGGTTGAGTGTCAATGCATACATACATATATTTACATAGCCACAGAAAACACAAGCTCACGTATATGTAGTTGCTCGTTAATGCCCCTGGCCGGAGCGATTAAATATGCAAAAAACAATTCTAAAATGCATATCGCATTGCGCATACGGCGCGTGTGCCATACCAAATGTTTTCTATATTAATGTATTTTTTCCATTTTTTTTGTGTCTTTTTCTCCCTATAATTGCCACAGATTTATGATCGGACAATACATCACCGTGCATGGAGATGTAATTAGTCATGTTAACATAAGCCATGTCATGGTCGAGGATGGCGGAGAGTATTCCTGCATAGCCGAGAATCGTGCGGGTCGGGTGGAGCATGCGGCCCGCTTGAATATTTATGGTATGTGCCACATTCACCAACTCACAGACTCACACACAAAACTACAAATATGAGAGTGTCTCTGTGTAGCTACTTTACACATGCACTTAAACGTTTTTCAGAGCTTACAGTTTTTGTTTTTTTTATATCTTTCTCTTTGTGTTTTGGGCTATTTTTTTTTGTTGATGTTGCCTACTTTTGCTCGATTTTGTTTTACATCGCGTTTGCCATGTACCTAGTACCTACTAGAACCTACTTCACCCTTTGTTTGTCCTTGCCTATCCTTGCTTTTGCCTTTGCCTGCAGTTTGCTTTGCAGCTCTCTAAAGTGTTGTTCAAGGCACACACACAAACGAGCGCTTTTCCCAGCGGCGTCTCTGTGCGCCTCTTCTGTCTTGTTTTTGCAAGAAATCAAATATTTTTGTGTCGCCGGGCAAACAAAATGGCGTTGCCAGGCACAAGGTAACTCACAAACAGTAAGCCTGGCAAGGAAAAAAAGTAAATGAAAAAAAAAAACAAAAAAAACGGCGTCATGTTTGTACTCAAAGTTTGCGCTTAAAGTTAACAAAACCCGGAAAGAGCACACCAAGTCGGTATACACTACAGAAGCTTTATTTAATTGAATATTAGCTAAAATATATAATTTTAAAATTGCATTCATAAAAAAATACTAGAAAGCTCAAATTACTGAGATTTACAACTTAATGAAGTTTTTTTTTATAAATATGAATATATTATAATTATAGGTATAACATTTTTTAATTTAAATTTTGAGCTACACTTTCAAATTTTTATTCCTGACAAGCCTCATGAATTTTGAATTATACTCTAAGTAAGAGTGCAAACCAAAAACGCTGTTTCAGTTTAAATCACGCAAGCGTTATTTTTGTTTAAAGGCGTTTGCATTGTCGCTGATTACGCGACTTGGTAATGGCGGTGATTACAAAAATGTTACCCTTCCCAGACGAGACACAGACCGAGAGAACACCGAAGCACACACGTATGACATGCTCAAAAATTATGCATATTCTGCAGGAATCCACAAGCACAACCGAAAGGAGCAGACGACAACAGCAACAACGAGAGTAGTAAAGACTATGAGAGTTGCTGTTGTTGTTGTTGCTGTTGCCAGCCAACATTTGCTGCATTATTTCCTTCCGCATTTTGCAAGGGGCGCAACGCAAAGTGTTTCGGCGGCATCGGCACAGAAACCGTCAGGGTGCCAGGCTCTGTCAGGATATGCATATTACATTGTGGACTGCTTCCTGGTTGGGCTGCCTGCCAACCCATCTTTTTGTTTTTGTTTGTTGTTTTACTTGTATTGTTTGCCTTATATATTTTAGCTGCATTATTAAATGAGCAACGTGAGCACAAAATCAGTTAAGTATTTACATTGCCCATCCGTTTTGCAACATCTTTACCAGGTTTGCCCTACATTCGGCTCATACCGAAGGTGACCGCTGTCTCTGGCGAGACATTGAATCTGAAATGCCCCGTGGCCGGTTATCCCATCGAGGAGATTCACTGGGAGCGTGGCGGACGCGAGCTACCCGATGATATACGGCAGCGAGTTCAGCCGGATGGCTCGCTGACCATCAGTCCGGTACAGAAGCATACGGATTCCGGTGTCTACACGTGCTGGGCCCGCAACAAACAGGGTCACAGTGCTCGTCGCAGTGGCGAGGTGACGGTCATAGGTTAGTATACATTTTTTTGCAGTACCAACTGTCGGCCATTTGGCCAGTTTCCTTCACAGCATTTGAGGACGACAAGGAAATGAAAACAACTACAACGACATGAAAGTGAAGCCAAGTGAAAATTACATTTTAATTATTAACAGCAAACTAAGTACATACTCGTACTCGTACTCGTACTCGTACTCACTCGTAGTATCGTATGGCGCTTAAGAGTTTTTCATTTGCCTTTGCCTTTGGTTTTGCATTCTCTTTCGTTTCTCTGCTTTTAATATTGGTGTGTGCTCGACATTCGCTTTTGCTGTAATTAAATATGCGCAATAATCTAAGCTTAAAAGTTTGTAAATTAATAAAACAACGCAGGCAAGTAAAGGGATCCGATGGAATTCGAGCACGAGTCAGCGAAAAAGCAAGCTGCGACCCTTTTTTATTATTAATTTATATTTTTTTATATTTTACTCATTTTACTTAATGAATTCGCGTGCTAATGAAGCGCGACGTTGATTAAATTTTCATAATTTGTAACCCTTTTCTGGGATTTTATTGGATTTTTCTCAACTCTACACTTCCACAATTGTTGAGCATTAGCAACGACCAGAAAAGTTTGCTACACTTTATTGTTTTCTGTGTTTTTTTTCTCACTGATTGTGAGCCCTTCTTAGTTTGTTATTCATGTATGCCTTGACAACACCCACTTGCAGTGCCGCCGCGTCTAAGTCCCTTTCAAACATCGATACTACAACTGAACATGGGCGATCGCGCCTCACTCACCTGTTCCGTGGTCAAGGGTGATTTGCCGTTGACCATCAATTGGCGCAAGGACAGCCGCCCCATCGACCCCACACAGCACATGTCCGTCAAACAGGTGGATCAGTATAATAGCATTCTGGTCATTGAAAATCTGGGCAGTGATCACACTGGCAACTACTCCTGTGTGGTGCGCAACTCGGCGGCGGAGGTGGAAAACTCTCAGGCGCTTTTGGTGAATGGTAAAGAAACTTGTCGGGATACCTCCTACCTATTGAAAAAAAAATAAAATTATTTTACATTAACCGTATTTAGTTAAAAGTAGTAGTGTTTGTTTCGTATGCACTTTGTTCAATGTAAAAAAATTCACAAACATTCAAAAAACAAAAGATAAAAACGACAAATGGAATTTGATCTGTCTTGTTGTCCAATGCAATAATATCCTTATATACCTGTAAATTATGTTAACAAAACGGCATTTAGTTATCTTTCTGAATCACTCACACTTTAACTTTCGGAATGTTTGTAACCATAAGTAAAACACTTGAACTATTTCGTAGAGTTTACCAAATTTCTTTAACAAAACTGCGAAGGTTTAGATGTACATATGTATCTGTATAACAAATTAAAGAGAGAGGGAGAACTAACAAAATTTAATTAGATAACCGCAAACAGCAGCTCAGCGTGGGAACAGCTCAACATCGTCTGCATCATCGATATCGATATTGATATTAAGGCCACAAGCTGCAGTTGGTTTCCAATTGCAGTTCTTAACAATTCTGGTTGCTCTTTCCTACTTACAGTACCGCCGATCATAGAACCGTTCGTCTTTCAGGATGGCCTGTCCGAGGGGATGCGAACGCGCACCGTTTGTGGCGTATCCCGTGGCGATGCTCCGTTAAAGCTGATCTGGCTCAAGGATGGTGAGCCGTTGCCCGATCTGCTGGGTGCCAATGTCACCATGCTAGATCAGTACAGCTCGCTGCTGAGCATTCCCTCGCTATCGGCCACGCATTCCGGCGAATATACGTGCGTGGCCAAGAATCCGGCAGCTGAGATCAAGTATACCGCTCTATTGCAGGTCAAAGGTAGCGTACTAGGTTACAATACAGCAATCGAACAACAACATCAGTTCACTTTTACACTTATCAGATTATACACACACACACACCTAACATGTCTCACACGATCTTAACTGAACTTTCACGATTGCCCCTCAAATATCAATAATAATTTTTACTTTCTCGCTGCTGTACTTGTATTTGTATGAAGAAAAGCGCTTCTTAATGGTTTTCAGTTTTTGATTTTGTACTTTTTATTGTATTTCTAAAAACTAAACTCTCTTTTGATGCTTGTAATCTGTTTTACAAGCCCCATCGTAACTGAACGTTGCCTAACTCTTTGCTTAGCAAATGATGCTTTGATTTTGACGTTTACTCACAACCAAAATAAACCATACTAAAAACAAAACCATAAATAAACAAAAATACAACCCCAAAAAAAGAAAAGAATAAAAATGGCCCCTTTAAAATGAAATTATTTATACGAATCCCTATACCCTTAAGTCGCTTTGGCACGCTGTGGGTTTTTCGACAACAGTTTCACCAGGTAACCTTATCAACTGCACTGCTTTTTAAACGCTTCGTATCAAATACCGCAAATTTTTACACATAATTTTAAGTACTTATTATAAAGTATACTGAAAATATTTATTGCTAAGTTGCTGATATAATTTAAGCTGCTTTTTATATACAAAATATTCAGGTTTAAATGTAAACACGGCTTGCCGTAGTTAAAATGCGCAGTCCCAAGATTCAAACAGAATTGTTTATACTTATATTGTTTCTGTGTATCCGATGAGCTATAATTTTATTGGAAATTCAACAGAATTTTAGAATCAGATCTTAGAATTTTGCGTAAACCTTACTAATTTCCAGTGATGTTGTGATGATTACTTGGGAATGCGCAGGGCTTAAACATATAGTTGTAATTTTAATTTATACAAAGCCTCACATAAATAAGGAAACTTAAGCTGACTTAAGATTAATTTGCTTATTCGCTTTCTTCCCCTTGGTTGCTATCTCAACTGTTGTTAATAGAATACAATGCGATTGAATACTTATATATATTACTTGCCCTTTTTGTTTTTGCCAATTTTTGACTTGCAGCTTCAAAAAATTTAGCGCACAACGGCTGCTGTTTGCCCGCCTCCCCCTCAGCTTAAAGAAAAATAACTGAATGGCGAAGCCCTAGCTATAAATGTGCTGTGCTTAATTAACAAAAATAATAATAATAATAATAAACTAAATGAACAAGCAGAAAGAGCTAATAATCCAAAAAAGACGCGCTGCTTATGCTTCAATTTGGTTTTGGGTTCTAATTGCTTACTCTCAGCTCACTCTGCCAATGTGTGTGTGTGTTTTTGTGAATGTGTGAGTGTGTGAGTGTGGCTATTTTTCTACCCTTGGGTGAGTGTTATTTTTGTGCAGCTCAGAAAGTGCATAAACATATATTTTTTGCAGAACCAAAACGAGAAATGAAACACCAAATTACTAACAAAATATATAAATATAAAGCTTCGCAGTATTTGCTAATGTACTCGTAGTTGAGAATGATTGTAGCACATTCTTAGGCACGTTGTGGCATGTTGCGGCAGCTGCAAAGTATGCTACATATTTCCATTTGTTACATTTGCTTTGGCCGTTGCTTTTGCTTTTTGCATGCTGCATTTGTATATAGCATAAATTGCCTCCTCATTTGCTGCCATCTGCATGCGCGTAATGCTTGTAAAATTAATTTTAATTTCGATTATTTATGATTTGCTTGCTCTCAGCTTTGTTTTTTAGCCATTATTGTTTTTAAATTTGTTTTCACCGCAATTTCGCCAACGTGAAAATCTGAAATTGAACAGCGAATGCATTCTTAAAATATATCTTGGCGAAATAAAGTGAAAACTGTTTCTGAAATATGGCTTACACGCAATTTAATATGTTTTGTTTATTTAAAATGCGCAATTACCAAGGCTGCTGTTGTGTGCAAAGATTTTTTCCAACTAGTCGCTATTAACGATCGCGCTGTCGTATACCCAAAACCCGCTTTATATGCAACATACGAGAACCAATCCATAAAAAATCGCAAATGCTTTTTTATTAATGCTGTGTTCATAGACCCAGCTGTTTATTTCCATTATTATAAACATTTCCTTTTTATGTGTTCCAATATTTTATTCAAATTAATTATTGCCCAACAAACAAAAGGCTGAAGATTAAATACAATTCCTAAATAAACAATTATTGGCCTCATAAATTATTATCGCACAACGCCTTCTACTGTGGTGGGCGTTTTGTTCGATTTTCAAACTAATTATTGGAGGCCTTTTTGTGGTTCATTTTTATTATTGCAATTTTAAAGCTTTTTGTTTTTTGGTTTTCAACTGCGTGCCTAACAATTAAACTCATATATTCGTACATATAAAACATTTATGTATTTTATGTTGCGCATTTTATCATTTAAGTGCAAATATTTTCCAATACGCTTTTGGCATGCTTTTGTTATTTAATTTATGCGCCAACGAGAAGCAATTTTTTGTAAACTTGTTGTACAACAAACAGCGAGGCGCAGAGCGTGGGGCAAATATCAATAATAATAACTAATTTAAATATGACTATAAAAATCCTTGCACAACAACAATACCACAAAAAATAATGACTTTACCTAATGGATTTTCTTCAATAAAAAAATTTCAAGATCCATTATTAAAGCATCAAATTTTTGATTTTTTTCGATTTTGATTAAGTTGCATAAGAGATTTTTATTAAATTTTTTAAGATAAAGAATAAAAACCAAACAAAATTTTAAGCAAAATATGAAATACCCAATTGTATATTAGTTGAAAGTTTCTCTTTATACTACAAACCTTTCTACAATTGTTCTTAATCTTTTGAATAGACACCAAACTATATTTTGCCGTGTTTACTTTGCCAGAAATTTTCACATTTCCTCTCTATACTCTATAACTCTTTCTCTCTATCTACATCATTACTTTTCTGTATGTCTTAGAGGTTTATCATTTATATAATTTGTTGAATAGTTTATGTCGCTTTGTCTATGACAGCATATTTATGCACTTAAAATATTACGTATACGTTCCTTAGTACCACCACGATGGATTGTGGAACCTGTCGACGCGAATGTGGAACGGAATCGTCACATTATGCTGCATTGTCAAGCCCAGGGCGTGCCCACGCCCAGCATTGTGTGGAAAAAGGCAACGGGTAAGATAATAAAATATTAAAAAATATATATGTATACAATAGTTAAAAATTGATAAATTTTTGCATTAATAGGCAGCAAATCTGGCGAATATGAAGAAGTTCGAGAGCGTCCATTCACAAAGCTACTGGGCAATGGTTCGATGCTGCTGCAGCATGTGAAGGAGGATCGAGAGGGTTTCTATTTATGTCAGGCGAACAATGGTATTGGCACGGGTATTGGAAAGGTCATACAGCTCAAAGTTAACTGTAAGTATTGCAGGACGGTAAATGGGGAGGGGGAATGCAGATAGTGCTTAATGAAACGAAACATGGCAATTTGGTTAATTGCAACGTTGACGCCCCACGGGATTCCGATGCTGTCGACATAATTAAAATGCAAAATATTGTAATGTTGTAATTTTGTAATATTGTAATTGCAGCCTCGCCGTACTTCTCCTCCACTTCCCGCTCGGTTACCGTTAAGAAGGGCGACACGGCGCTGTTGCAATGTACTGTGAGTGGCGACAAGCCGATTAACATTGTGTGGATGCGTTCGGGCAAAAATACATTGAATCCATCAACCAATTACAAGTGAGTGCAGTCAACTGAACCCATTGCAACGACCTGGCAATATTCATTCCATTATAATTTTTTGCACACCCCAGACATAACTTTTTCTTTCCTTCAGTCTATAACTTAGAGTTTATATCAATTTCATTTATTTATTTGTAATTCTAGTTTAATTGCCATAATTAATTTACTTCTTCCATTCCCAATAGAATATCGGTTAAGCAGGAAGCAACTCCAGATGGCGTTTCGGCAGAGTTGCAAATTCGCACTGTGGATGCCACAGACAGTGGCCCCTATTTCTGCCGTGCCACCAATCTCTATGGCAATGATCAGCAGCTGGTGCAGCTCCAGGTGCAGGAGCCACCGCAACCACCCAGCGTCCTGGAGGCAGCCATGATTAGCAGTCGCTCCGTGAACCTCAAGTGGCAGCCCAAGGCTCTGAGCTCGGGCGATGTCTCGAAATACATTGTGGAGTATCGCGAGGCGGATCGTAAGTTGACTCAACCATCCACGTTTCGTGGCAGTCTCAACTCCACTTGGCAACTTTCTTTTTAGCCATACTCTTCATCGATCAGTGGCAGCACATTGAGGTCAAGGATCCGCCCAGTTACAATGCCTTGATCGAGAACCTGAAGCCGGCGACGCGTTATGCATTCCGTGTCATCGCCGAGGGCAATGCCGGACGCAGTGCACCCAGCCAGGAGTTGATTGTGCGCACCGAACCACAACGACCAGCTGGACCACCTTTGAGTCTGTCCGCGCGTCCGCTCTCCTCGACGGAGCTGCTGATTAGCTGGGTGGCACCGCTGCCAGAGCTGCGGCATGGCGACATTCAGGGCTACAATGTGGGCTATCGGCTGGCCAGTTCGGGTAACACGGCCTACAACTTCACCTCAGTCTCGGGCGATGGCGAGGGCGGCAGCGGGGAGTTGCTGCTCAGTGGACTGTCCAAATTCGCCAGATACAGCATTGTGGTGCAGGCCTTCAATCAAGTGGGTCCTGGTCCGCTCTCGGAGCCAACTGCCGCCCAGACTATGGAGGATGGTAAGCTTAAAGTTTCTCTCTTCCCCTCTCAGTTATTCATGGTCCAATCCAAACAGTGCCAAGTCGACCGCCAGAGGATGTGCGCTGTGCCGCATTGACTTCCCAGTCGCTGCAGGTCTCGTGGCAGCCTCCGCCCATCTACCACACAAATGGCCTGCTGCAGGGCTATAAGCTCGTCTTTGAGCCCATCATTGATGACATTGTGCCCAACAAGGATGAGGTTGAGTCCCGCAAGACCACGGCCTTGACAACTGTCCTCACTGGACTCCGAAAGTACACCAACTACAGCATCCAGGTGCTGGCCCACACTCGCATGGGAGATGGCGCCCTGTCCAAGCCTCTGTTTTGCCACACCGAGGAGGATGTTCCCGAGGCGCCATCTGATATCAAAGTGGTTGTCAGTTCGCCTCAGTCCCTCTACGTTTCCTGGCTGCCTCCGACCGAGCCCAACGGCGTCATTACCAAGTACAGTCTGTACACCCGCGTGGTGAATGGCCGCGAGGAGCTGAACAATGAGAAGCGCAGTCTGCCCTCACAGCAGGCCTACTACGAGGCCAAGAATCTGCATCCCCACATGGAGTACCAGTTCTGGGTGACGGCCTCCACTCGCGTGGGGGAGGGCAAGAGCTCCAGGGTCTCCTCCCAGATCACCACGAACCGCGTGCCGGCTAGAATCATATCCTTTGGCGGACCTGTGGTGCGTCCTTGGCGCTCGACAGTCACCCTGCCCTGCACGGCGGTGGGCAAGCCGAAGCGCGAGTGGTTCAAGGCGGATGTGGCACTGCGTCAAGGTGGCCTCCATAACTCACAGCTGCTGGACACGGGCGATCTGATCATCTCGAGTCTCCAGCTGGCGGACAGTGGCAACTACAGCTGCCAGGTGGACAATGGCATTGGCACAGACCGCCTGACGCACATGCTGCTCGTCCAGGTGCCGCCTTCGGCTCCTGTCCTCTATGTGACCAGCGCCACCTCGAGCAGCATCCTGATGCACTGGAAATGCGGATTCACTGGCAATGCTCCCATCACTGGCTACACTCTCTTCTATCGCCGTGCCACGGGCAACACGGATGAGAAGCAGCTGTCGCGCCATGCCTCCAGTCACGAGCTGAAGGGTTTGGTTTGCGGCAGCACCTATCAGATCCACCTGAATGCCCACAACAAGGTGGGCAGCTCCCCGGCCAGCATTATGCTCCATGTGCGCACTCAGGGACAGGCGCCGGGTATGCCGGCAACCACAAGTTTACTGGCTCCCAACTCCACCTCGGTATTGATTCGACTGCACACCTGGCCGGACAACGGCTGCCCCTTGATGTACTTCGTGCTGCAGTATCGAGCGGTGACCGATGATCCCGACAAGGAATGGATTTTGGGTGAGTTGAAGTTTCACCCTCAAATTGGTCAAACCAAGAAAATCATCTTGATTTCTCTACACAAAATAATATCCACAAAAGAAGTGGAATACCTTAATGATTTTCTGAAATGCTGAAAAAGTAAATAAAAGAAATTTTCATAAATAAATGTTTATTCTCTTCTCAGTTTCCAATGCTCTGAAGCCACAACGTCGCGTGGTCATCTCCAATCTGCAGTCCTCGACCCTCTATCAGCTCAGGATGGAGGCGCACAATGTGGCGGGCGTGTCGCAGGCGGAGTTCAGCTTTGTGACACTCACCAAGGATGGCGATCCGCCACCGCCGGAGATTGTGCAGCGAGGACAGCGCGGTCCAAGCGTCTTCTATGGCAACATCAATTTGCTGATTCCCAGCATTGCTGCTGTTTCCGGCATGATCTGTACCATAGCCTTGGTCATTGTCTGTTATCGGCACAGTACGTGAACCATAGGGGAGTCTCTAATTGATGCCAGACTAATTGTTATCCTTCTTATTTTTCGGAATAGAACAAAGCAATCACATACAAAAGGAATCGCTTGAGAATCGCGCCAACTCCGAGGCGGCACAGCGTGAGCGATATTATGCCACTATCCATAAGGTTTCCATGCAGAACAATGATAAGATTCCGGGTAAGCATCAGAATCATGGCATGATTTGAGCTTGAGCATTAAGCCTGAGGATATTTCACAGAAACCTCTGAGGACATTTCGCCATATGCCACCTTCCAACTGTCGGAGGCTGGCAACTTGTCACAGCCACATCATGGCGGTCCAGCCAATACTCTGCTGCACTCGTTCATGTACCACGAGAGGGCTCTGGCCGAGGGCTGCTCGTCGCCACCACCAGCTGCGGTACTAAAACCAACCACCACCACCCATCACCACCACCACCATAACCAACGTCCACAAAAGACAATTCATAATTATTATCAGACCTCACCGTTTCATAATATCGTGCGTTTGTTTATTCATTTCTTTGATTTTAGCTCTCTCTTTCTCTCTCTACCTTTAGCTCTCTTTCTCTCTATGAGCGAAGGGGGGCTTGTCCAACAATTAGTGTGTACTTTTCTATAGACTATACAACATACGTGCTTTTTACGTTGTTTCTCTCTGCTCGTGTCTTTATTTCTCAACTAAGTTCTTTTTAATGCAATGCCATAAATCATGGGCATTGAGCGAAGCGCTCTGCCTCGTGTCACATGTCAATCTTGAGTTAATTTTTTTGTTTTCTTTCGAAAGCGTTTACCATCCCAAAGCGCTTTTGTAGTCGCTAGTCGAATAATGGCCATGCAAGTCCAATTCCAACTAATTTCATGCTCTGTTCTCTGCGCAGTCCAAGAATCGACGGCGTCACTCACGCAAAACTGAGCCAGAAAGCGAGGAATCCGAATCGGATCAGGATCAACTGACTTCCAGTCGCACCGAGTCTTCCAATCAGCACGAGGGCAAAATTAAGCACAGTAAGTCGTGACCCTTGGATCCCTTCGACTCTAGGAAAGTTGTCCCTTAAGGAGGTCAATCAATAGTTAATCGAATCAAAGAGATTTATTTTGTATTTATGATTGATCGATGATTGACTGAAGATTGATTGTTGACTGATTGAAGATTGAATGGTGATAAATTGATGATTAGATTGATTGAAGATTGATTGTTGGATGATTGATTGATTGATTGATTGATGATTTATGATTAATTGATATTTGCTGATTGATTAACCTCCTTACTGTGATCTTTCCGAATACATTTAAATAAATAAAACTCCTCGTATTTTGTTCGTGGTAATCTTAGGCTATCAAATGGAGTAATCTACTCGCTCTCTTTCTCTTTTTGCGCTATTCTATTCTATATTGCAGACTCCGACTCTAGACTAATACAACACTTTCCAAATCACAACATATCGATAACATATCTGTAGTAGATCAACAACATATGCACAATTAATTACAAGCAGCACTAAAATTATTAAAATTATCAAGAAACATTGATTCGACCAGTAAAGAAAAGAGAGTAAACTGAAGACTAAGAAACTAATCAAATAATATTGTCAAATACTACGAGTAGTTAGAGTTTAAGTTAGTTTGTAAGTTTTGTGTGTGTGTTTTATTCCCCCTTTCCACATGCCGAATCTCTATTTGCCCGTATTTTCTTTCTTTCTTTCTCTCCAAAAAAAAAAAAAAAAAAAAAAAAAACTGAAATTGGTTTGTGCGGTGCAGGCATCATCTACCATGGAGCACAATCAAGCACATCCTCCGATCTGTCACCAATGTCCGAACAAAAATCATTGCCAAGACGCGGTCGCTCCAGGTATCATCATCAGCAATATCAGTTTTCCACCAATACAACACCGCGTCATCACAATAGCAACAAAAGCAATAACAACATAACCACAAACACGGTCACCAATACTAACACAGGCACATCGACAACTAATTCTAACAAAATTCTATCGCCACGCAACGGCACTGGCAATCTGAAATCCATATCGAGCACATTCAAATCACAAGACTCAATACAATGCCACATACCCACATTGGTTAAATCGCCATCGATAAGCACACAACAACAGAAACAATATCACAAACAGCAACAGCAACAACAGTTGAATAGTAAATCTGGTCAGAACCAGAATCAGAAACCCAATCAGACCCAATGCAGTAGTACCAGCAGTAGTTTGAAGCAACAGCAACCACTGCTGATCCAGCCAAAGCTGCATCAGCTCGAGCCGACGTCAACGCATGTTAATGGCCAGGAGCTGATGGGCTTGGATGGAGGCGTTAGTACCCTAGCATCTGTTGTGCCCGTCACTTGCATGCCACCCCCCTCCCAGTCACAGTTTCGACCCATACCACACAAGTCCATAATGCCCGCGCATGAGCCACACCACAATAACCATCATCATCAGCATCAGCACCAGCAACATCAACATCAGAGCGGCACTGCTCTGTTGAATCCCTCGACGGCTCTGCTATCCTCCAAGTTCTTTACGGCACCAACGCTGCCGCTGCCCAAATAGGATACGGCCAATGGGGGGAGTGAATATATGGGCGGTGGTGGTGCTGACAGCAGTATCAGCAGCAGCAGCACCACCTTTGGCTATAATAGCGGCGAGATATCGTGCACCTATATGGATCCCATAGATCAGACATGAGACTTGGCGTACGGTGAGGTGTGTGGTCCTGAGGGCGCCCATTAAAAAAGGAGCGGCCATCACACCACAACACCAACCACCAATCAACAACAAATAGATACCAACAACAACAACAACAAGAACAAGAACAAGAACTAGAACAACTACAAACACTACAACTACAAACACCACTAAGTCTCTCTTACTCTGATTGTGTGGTTGCTAGCAAAGTAAAGTATGAAAAACCAACTCTGGATACTCTTCTCCCTCTCACACATCCTGCAGAGCTGGCATCCTGCGCACGCTGCATCCGCTGCAGCTGCAGGCCGATTGCACCGCTGGTGCCCAGTCCTTCCATCATGGCGAACGCGATGCCGGCGAGCACATAGAGCTGGCCGAGGTTGAATGCGATGTGGACACAATCAAGAAGCTGAAGCTTGGACAGCGTTCATCGCTGTGGTCGCGTCCGAATTCAACCACATCGCAGTTGCAGCAGGATCATCAACAGCAGCAGCAGCAACAACAGCAGCAGCAACAGCAGCAGCAGCAACAACAACAACGTCAGCAACCACCACATAAACGAGCACATTCAAAGTCACCGCAACCGCAACAACAACAACCATTGCAACAACAACGCCCACAACAACATTCACCCGCTCCAGGCCAGAAATTGCTTAGCGAAAAATCGGATTATTCGATATCCGTGTGAGACATTGGTAAGATCTGATCGAACCAAGATGGCGAGCACTTAGGTTGAGGTCAGGTCAACAAAAAAAGTTAGCATTAAAGAGTTGGGCAAACACTCGCAAGTGGAAGAAAATTCCAGATCAACTTTTTTTTTGGGTATGCAACAGCTGAGCCGTTCTATTGTAGTACCCCTATTTATGTAATGCCAACACTTGAACTCTTCTCCCGTTATAACGTTATCCGTTAACCGTTATCCGTTAACCGTTGCCCGTTATCCACTCTACCTTAAGTCCACACCGTCTCCAGCTTGACAACCCCCAACCCGCAGAACCAACAACCAACAACCAAAACGACACTAGGAAAAACTTTCGGACAATCAATATCAAAATTCTTTGCACAACCATCAAAAAAAAAAGAAATGAAATAAACACTTCCCATTTAATAACTCTCCATTCCCAAAACAAACAAAAAGAAAACATAAATTATTATAATAATAATCAAATACTAATCTAAAGCTCATATAACCGTATATACAAACTTATACTAGTACATATATAATTATAAAATGGTAAAAACGATTTGTGCATGTTGTACGGCATGTCATCCAGAACCCAGGTCAGTTATCGAACTTCCAAGATGTTGTATATATACATATGCATACTTATGTGTACTATCTACTAACCTAGTTGTAAGTACTTTTGACTAATGTAAATCGAACTACTAACTCGAATACTATTTGAATACTAACGTAAAGCGTATTACTCGTACTACTCACATATTATCGAAACTGTATGTAGAGATTGAGGTTGTAAGTATTTCCTTTGGTTTATCGTTAATAATCGTATCGTATCTTTCTTATAGATAGTACTGATACTTGAGTTACACTTCTTAGATACAGCTACAAGTATATCGTATAGGTATTTTTTTCGGTATTATTGTAAGTTCAATACTTATGAATTCCGTTTCAAAAACTGCATTTGTAATTTGTAAAACGAGGAATTTAAACTAATATTAAACTGAAGACATATGCTGTGTACAAATTTATATATATTTATGTTCAAAAACATATGGTAGATGGACTCTTATGTACATATACATACAAAAATATATATTCATATATACCCAAATATACACTCACACTCACACATGAAAAATCTCTAGCTGTTATTCTGTAAATAAATCCCTGTAAGGCGCCCATTAAATAACAAAAGAAAATGACTGACAAAATGAAATGAAATGAAATGAAGCAAAATCTATAAATAATTGCATAAATACAATGAAAAATGTTAACTAAATGTATTTAATATATATTCACCGTGTACATGAATACTCGAACGCGAATACTCGTACACGAATGAATCGCCAGCTGAATCGAATCAGTATTCATATATGATATGACATGATGTCGCAGTATCTACACAATTTAGTGTTTCTATAACAATAAACTGTCGTTCGTCAACGTGTAGATAAATGTTTTTAAAAACCAAAAAGAATTCTAGAAATCAAATAGCAAGTCGTAATCAAATATTGACACACATACACACACACACACACTGACATATAAAATGGCCAAGATAAGAGCAGAAAAACAAACTACAAATTAAAATTAAAATTTAAATTAGTTCGTATTGATTAATCCACATAATAATTAGCTGTATTTTAAACTAGCCAACAAAAAGAGGAGAATCAGCAGCATAAGAGAATTAGCAGCAGATCAATAGAACTTTGCGAACCCTTTCGGAAACCATGTGCCAAAATTTGTTCAAGAAGATCAAATTTAAGTCGAGAAGAATTCATATTAACAAAATATACAATAAATGAACTAGCATCAGAGAGTTGTAGTTATAAGCGCCAGATATAATAATAATAAAAAAAACAAAGCAAAAACATACAAATCCATACTATATGTGACTATATAGGAACTGCAGTGGTTTACGTCTGGGTTGCCAGACAGTTTGCAGATTACAGTCAAGGGTATTTATATAGAATCCTTTGGCAGCCAACAAGTCTGTACTTACGAGTTTCATTTGCTGCAGCGTTAGAAACAATTAACAAATAATATGAACTAAAAAAACAAGAACTATACAATTAATAGGATTTATATGCAGCACTTTACTTTTAATTTTTTAATTAATAAGTATAGTCAACCGAAGGCGCTGCAGTATTTTTTATCCGTTTTTATACGCATTTATTTATATAATACATATGTAAAAAATGGTTTATTAAATTTAACATCGAATTTTACGAATTTATTAAATGAAATCAACACGAAAAAGTTGCAAATGGAAAATCACAAAGGCAAAGTCAACAAATCAAAAGATGGCAATTAACTTAAAAACAAAATAATACAATCAAAATGCAATACAACAAAACAATATATGAGCAAAACGAAAAACAAAACAAAAATAGCATTTTTATGTTTACCACTATAATTAGCACAAAAACTACAAAAGTAAAAACTATTAATGTAAAAACAAAAAAAAAACCATTAAAAAGTATAAAAATATTATAAAAACGATTAAATCGAGCATTTTTAATAAATTATTTCGTTTTATCTGGCAAATAAACAAAGTCAACGCCAGCGGCTACAAAACGTTTGCAACGTTCACTGAGTAAATATTAAACGTTAAGAGGTAAGAGCACGAGGGGAGTGTGGGGAGGGAGGGAACTGCAGTTGACGACGTTTTTAAAACGTTTACCCGCTGGCTATTTAAGCTTTGTAGCTGCGACGCAAACGATATCAGTTTGATTTGTGTGTTCAGTGAAGCAGCAACCGCAACAGCAAAGACAAAGACAAAATCAGAAGCAGAAGCAGCAGCCCCAGCGGCAACGTAAGTTTAATTCTTATCAGTGCCGAGTGTTAAACTGTAAACTAGTGCAAAAATGTCGCATGCTGAAGATAAGACACAAACGAATCCAGCGACATCCAATGAACCGCCCAAACTATGTAAGGGCTGTAGTGGCTTACAGCCACGCCCCAAACTTGTCGACTTGGAGGATCTGGAGAAAGTTGCCATGGAGACACTCATACGCAAAGCGAGCATTGCCCAGCAAATGTTGACTGATCTGATAGAGCAGCTGGCTGACATCCAGGCGAATCACGAAACGAATAAAACGAATGCATTGTTTAATATTCGATGAAACAATTTTCGCGCAAAGGTAAGAAATTGTAGTGGAACACCTGGACATGGCCTGAAATTCTTATTGAATTGTTTCATTTATTTCGTTATCAAACAATAAAATCCTTTAGCAATATAACATCCGCTTGCCATTTGAATTTGATTATTTCGTCGTTAGAAATCGATAATATTAGCAATGTTATCGACTTCAGTTGTACTGCTCCTCCTGTTAAAGCAACAACAGAATTTAATATTTGGTATATGTCTCGACTATTACAAGCCTTGTTCATGAAAGTCAGTCTAATACTGTTATTAACAGTTTTCAAATTCTGGTGCATGTCTCGGCTATAACATACACAACAAATGTTCTAAACCAAACGAAAGTCCGCTCCACACCCAGCAAACCGACTCCACACGGCTGCAGACTCAGCGAACGCTCATAACAGTGCTGCTCCACACTTAACGAACTAGCTCCACACATTGCACTGATGGTCAACTGTTATACAGTTTAGGCAGAATAAGTACCGCTGCAATAGAATACCCCGTCAAAGTTGTGGTACTTTTGAGATGTCTTCAGTAAATGTCCAAACTAAGTATATTATAATTGGCTTGTCAACTGTAAATTGGCCAATACATATTGGCAACAGCTAGCTGAGAGGCAGGACATCATCAATCACCAAGGACACACACACATACGCACGATTCCACACACACGCACCTATTTATTGACGCCATGACAGACAATTTTTTGTGCGTTAAAAGCAGGAAAATGTCGATCAAGCTAAGACTAAGTTGGCCAATAAAAAAAGGGTTATCTGAACCAAGCGCACATAACTTTCCAATGACCAGCTAATTAACATGCAAAACAGCTACGAGATGCTAGCCTTGCCAAATATATCAATTTTTTTTTGGCCAAAACTCTTAACCACAAAACGCCTTTGGCGCCATAACAATTTGATTAAATAACAATTTTTTGCTCGGTCGGAAAAGGGCGAGAAAAATAATATATGAAATGGCTAGGAATGAAAAAACGGAAAGGAAGGGAAAGAATTACGTATATATATATCAATAAATATATATATAAAGGATATAGGTGTTGGGTAGGCAAGGGAGGCGGTGGGGCAGAGGACAGTGGGCGGGGTGCAGGGGGCGTGGAAGGCTGTACGTATAAGCAATTCGTAATGCTCATTCTTTGTCATTTGGCTAGTAATTTTCATACGCCAAAACAGTTTGGTGTCTGGTCAGTTATGAATGTGATTGTGTGTATGTGTGTCTGTGTCTCTGTGTGTGTGTGTGTGTGTGTCGCACGTGACCATAAATGCGTCTGTTTGTCTCAGTCGTCGTTTTGGCCATATTGTGTATTTCAGTCATGTAACGGTAAAAATTGTTTGCATATTGTTTTGTGCTTCCATTGTGATTTGCTCAGCTTGAGCCGACGGACGGAATTGAACGGAACTGAACGGAACAGAACAGAACAGAACAGAACTATTTTGTGGGAACGTGTGCCAGATTGAATAAGGCAAATGAAGCGATCGTAATGATGATGAAGATGCAGGCGAAAGCCAGCAAAATGTGACGACCGACAAAAAGGACACAGCGACAAGTCGACAACTTTCACTTTCGCTTTCATTTTCGTTTTTGGCTTTTGTTAAACAAATTAAAATCAAATATATGCTGCTTGGTTATCCATAGGCCCTGCAACTGCCTCTGGCCATTCACGTCTTCCTTGGTCACGCACGTGCGCCTGTGGCTATGCAACGTATGTTGCCCCTCCGTCCCCCCTTTCACTCCTAGCACTCCTCCCCCCGCTGCCAGGCTGCCTGGGAAGTTGGCACACTCAAATTAATGGCTGCCATTGCCATAAAATATGCAGCTGCATATTAAACGCATGTGAGTGTTTAAGAGAAACAGAGAGAGTGAGAGTGAAGGGAAGAGTGAGAGAGAGAGAGAGAGAGAAGCGTAAGAAAAGGGAGATAGAAAGACAGAGGCCTATGCTTTGGTTGCTTGTCCCCTGCGAATGCTTTGCGGCATTTACACCAATTATCATACTAGCAAACACACAGACACACACACATGCACACACATGCACACACACACACACACACGCACACATGCTACCAACAAGTTATATCACACTGAGATTGAGAATATATTGCATTGCTAATGGTCAATTTTCACACGCCTGCTTAAGCAAATGTTGGTCAAACTAGTCGGAGACTTTCCCTCCCTTCCCTTTCTCTCTCTTCTCTCCTCTCAACGCCTTGCTTTATCTCTTTGGGTCGAACATACGAGTATGTGCACTGCATAGGAAAACAAACAAGCAGATCAAGGGCGTAGGCAGGGAGGGGCAATTGTTGCCCCACCTACATTAAATAACATTTACATTATTTTTGCTTGTAAACATCAGATTCAGGGATTAAAACCGTAACCATAACCGCAACCGTTAACTGAAATCGTAAAAACAAAATTATTCCAACCGAAATATCCGTTAAGATTTTAAAGAGAACAACTGGAAAAAGGTTCTAAGGTACTTTTTACCCTAATTTTATCACCTGGAGTCGATTAAAAGAATAAATTTAAGATTCAAAATTTTTGAAAATTTTCGAAAAATGTAAAGGGGTAACTATGTAAATATTCCGTAAAAAATCAATTTTTCAAAATCATTCAATTTTGATGCCAAATCAATATTTGATTAATAAAATGGTCAAAACATCATCCCTTTTGAAAATCGATCAATATTTGACAAATTTATTCATATTAAAAGAATACCATGTACCATAAATTGGGGAAATTTTACAGTTTTTGACTTAAATCTTAAAGAAACTAACCGAAATTTAGTCCAAAAGTACTTTTTTACCCTTTTTTTATCACCTGGAGTCGATTAAAAAACAAAAATAAAGATTTAAAATTTTTGAAAATTTTTGAAAAATTTAAAGGGGTAACACTGTAAAAATCGACAATTTTTCGAAAAAAAATGTTTGTCACAGAATCAAAATATTTAAATGCAAAGTTAAAGTAGGGTTAATATTATGGAAAATAAGACATTCCGAACGGAAATCGGATGAGTTTTAATAAAGTTGTGCTTGTTGAAAGTCGAAGTGTCCACATTTCTCATATATAGATCATTTTCAATAATTGATCATTATAGTAATTCAATTAATTAAATTTTGAAATTTGCAGCCCCCTTCTGCACAAAAATCACTACGCCCTTGAGGCAGACTGTGCGAAAAGACGCGCCAGACAAGCAAATAGTCGACTTAGTGTCCTCGTTACATATTTGCACATTAAGTGCGATCATAAATCAGTTAGATTCAATTCACTTGCGACCATTCACATTCGCAGTGCTAATTTTACTAGGTAACATAGCAGTGACACTGGCTGAAACCCCTTGGAAAAGAGATTTATAAAGCCAACTTAAAGGCTTGAGCATCCTCATCTATTCCGATTGCAGCACTCAGCCAGTGTCATTGGTATTAAATTGGTTAACACACAAGTCATTTGAACCATCAGATAAGAGGTCTTTAATATCGCCTGTGTTTAGGCAGCTGAGAGTCGCGGATTTAAAATTTGATTACATGCTGGACCTGAAACGGAACGACGCAGGTGTGTGAAGGACAACGTTGTCCCAGAATGGCATGTTGAGGCAGTGCCAAACAACGCGTAAAGTTGAAGAGCAGCCAGGACAACACACATAGACAGACAGACTGGCAGACACGCTTACACTCACACCCACACCCACACCCACACCCACACTCACACTCACACTCACACTCACACTCATACTCACTCTCATATGTATATTCACACTCACACTCTGATGTCCTGTGTCTGTCAACAGCTACGCTCAACGCCATTTCAATGTCTTGGCAATGTTTGCAATCTATCTCCCCCAACATTCCTCTACTTATATCTGTCTCTCTCTCTCTCTCTCCCTCTCCATCTCTATCTCCTTCTCTGTCTAGCACTTCCGTCTCGCTCTCTCGCTTGATGGCATTTGCTGATGATGCGTTTAAGTGCGTTGATTGCACAAAAATTGAATCTTAAGAACATATTTGCATTTGGTTATTTGTTGCTTGTGATTTATATGCAAAATTAGACCAAAAATGTGCTCCGTACACTTGTTACGTCTGCCAGCACATAATATTTATAAATGTGCCTCCTCTGAGTGTGTTTGTGTGTTCCCGACACATTTTATTTGATTGCATATCGTATACTTACACATACACACAGACCTATGTACACACATTCCACGACGATTTTTTTCTAAATTCCCAGCCAAACAATTCATTGCCACAAAAAAATAAAAAAATTAAATAAAAACAACATGCAAATGCCTCTATAGATTGGGAATAGGCAAACTTGAAGTTACTCTTACAAAAGTGCATAAATTAAAAGTATTTGTACTATCATATTTACATATATTTATATTCAATAGATTCTTCAGTAAATTCCTCTCTCCCTGAATTTATCCAATTAAATATCTCTTCTAATCATGAGTAGTATATTTATATATAAAACATTTGAGACTGTTCTTGTATTATATAATGTATTCACTGATATCGTTATGAACGATCCATTGTCTTCTCTGTAGTACAGTGTTACCAAAGACTTTTAATAGCGAAAGCATCTGAAGCTAAAGTGGATAGGGAGAAAGGGGGCATTACACTGGGGTCGCTTTATATACGTATATAAAAAATTTGTTTGCTTGAATCAATCGAGTCAATGCTGAAGGTTGCGGATCTGTTTATTCTGTTGCCTGCGCTCCGATGCAGTCACTGATATGTAAATGCTTTAATTTCACAGCTGTAACATAAAAATCAGTCGGGCATTCAGGCAGAGAGACAGAGAGGCAGACAGACAGACAGACACACTCACATCGATTTCAGCTACCCCAAAATTGTCTGCCCTCCTCCCAATTCGCAGTTCCTTTCCCCAATTCAATCGACTTCCTGCCGCCGCTTTCGTGTTTGCGGTCGCCAAAAAGCGCGTTGCATGTTTCTCCCGTTCAACGCGAACGTGTTGAAAACAAGCCAAGTGATGCAGACACAGACGCGGAGGCGGATGAGGAGGAGGATGCGGAGGCGGAGGCGGATGAGGATGCGGATGGGAATGTAAAAAACACGTAAAGCAAAGTTGCACTTGCGTAAAAGTTTCAGTTTCTCCACATTTTGTTGCAAATAAATTAAGTGCAGGCGACGTTGAGGCTTATTGGCACAGCTTTCGCTTATTTTGTAAACAAGCGAAAAGCGCTGAGAGGTCGAGGGGTGGCAGTAGGAGGGTTGGAAACTGGGAGCTGGGACGAACAAAGAGCACAAAGAGATTGGGACAAAACAGAACTCAAAACCAGTGCTGACTCCTTGCATCCGTTTGTCAGTTAAGTCAATACACGAAGCCATTGCAGTTGTCAATACTCTAACCGACATTATCGAAGTTGCCCATCTATCCCCTTTCCCTTGTCCCCTCTTCCTTTCCTACCTCTCTGCGGATGTGAATTTGTGCTGTTTCTTCAGTTCTCGTGTCAAAGTGAAAACAGTTTGCCACAAAGCAAATTCCCTTCCAATTCAAAGGCGACAGCAAAATGGCCAAAACGAGCTGAGCATGCAGGTAAAAAAAGCAGCTGGCCATCGTCGTAGTTAATTAGCATGCAGTGATTTTTAATGGCGTTAATTGCATGCCATAAATGATACTCTCTCCATCTCTCTCTATACATATATTTCTCTCTATCTGCATACCAATCCAACCATCAACTCCATTTCTGTGTTAATAAAAAATTTAATTAACAACAGTTGCACGCACAAAAACAAAATTCAGTTGCCGGCTTAAAGTGCAACGTGAGCTGGGCAAAAACATTGCAACAGTTTTAAATCATTTTATACCCTAAAGCCAGAAAAAAAATGATGAGCTCAGAATAAAGAGACAGCTCTATCGAGAAGATACCTTACTACTACATAGAGAGTATTTGCTAGTCGTGTAATGTAAACTCTCCTTTTGTTTCATAGAAATTCAATATTAAATGTAACATATATCCAATAATCCTAATTCTTCAGAAACTAAAAACTTTATATTTGATTACAGCATATTTGGCAGTCTGCAATATCTTGTTACTTTTGTCAGAATGAAGTTGCTTTAAAACCCACAGACAGCACAATTGAATATCGAAGTGATGATAATTCAATAAAAGCAATTATGATTGCCTTAAAATGCTTCCAACGTGCCTGGTAAAATTGCATTGCATTTGTTAACTATTGGCTATCTTATAGTAATGAATTTAATTTGTAATTGTCTTTCATTACTTATATAATTGATAGTTTAGTTAATTATCTTTTCAGTTTGACGAATTCCCATCAAACACATTTCAAAAATTTCCTGCTCGTTATCGTTTCCTCTTTTCAACTTCTTGATGTTCTTATATTTGTTCCCCTCTTTATCTTCCCCCTCCTCTGCTTCTTCCTCTTCTACTTTAATTCAGCGCAGTTAACAGTTAAGTAAATTGTTGAAACGCATGAAGGTATCATAACTCGAAGTGGCTCCCAGACGACAGGCTTTGACTTTGGCTTTGGCTAGCTGCCTGGATTGCAGGACAAAGTTTGCCAACAGGAAGTGACAGTTGATTTAACACGAATCAGACACACACACACATGGAGACGGAGCTGCAAACACAGACACGTGCACCTGTCGTCAAAACTTGCATAAGTCATGAAAATGCATGCACTCAACTCAACACGACAAAATCCGTCCAGACTTTTTGTAAAATGGCACAGACTTATTCCTTTTGGCTCATCCTGTTCCTCTTCCATTAAAAATGTCAACTCGAATGATTTTCGTGCTTGCTTTACTTTTCACTTTGATGCAAATAGCAAACCACAGCTTTATATTCTTCTCCATCTCCTTCTCCTCCTGCTTCTTCTCGAGCTTCTCCAGCTGCAGTGCCAGAAAATTTATGTCAACTAATTAAATTTAATGCGCTTTGTGTGCCATTTTGCATTGAAAGAGAGTAGTTTATGTTACCGACTTGGTCTGGGCCAGGTTAGTCAGTCTATCCTGGCCGAATAGCTGCACATTCACAGGCGTGTCGGATTGCAGTCTGAGCAGCTGCCAAAGTTCCCTTCAATTTTTGACAATCTTTTCAACGTGAAACGTGTCGTCGACTCTCAGGCAAGAACCGACCAAATTGGCTAAATTAAAGCTTTATGTGATTCTCTAGGAAAGTTTTCGGCTCTGAACTGTTAACCTAAAGACAACACACTCAAATTGACTATGACAGGCAACAGACACAACAACATGGCCAACAGCAAATGAAAACGTGTCAATTTGTGTGGCACCAAAATTACTTTGACTGGAACATGAAAATGAAATATGTGACACTTTGGGATATAAAATATACTGTAGATTCTCGAATATTAATACCATATTTGTCTTCTGGCTTGACAAATGCACAAATTAATCCAACTGATTTTTTTTGCAAGGCATATAATTTTTATACAAAAGGGGGGACAAAGGGAGTAAAAATAGCATTGGTAGGAAGAGAATTAATATTTTTCTCTAAAGAGTATTTGTCAAGCAAAGCTGTCTGCCTGTCATAAATTTTAATCTCACTTAAGAGGTTATTAAATTATTTAAATTATTTTATCTTTAAATCGTATAAATCAAAGCTTAAATATTTGAATTTGTTTTGAAATCCAATTAAATGCATTCCGAACATGTGGGTCAAACTCTTATAGCTGATCTGACCTGAAAACAGGATATCCTTCTTATCAGATATCTTTTTTAAATAGTTTATTTAAATGTAAGTTTATATGCGTTCTTAATACTCTGGTAACTGACCTGTTACAATATCCAATTTATTAAAGACTTATTCTTAAACTGATTAAAGCTGCTTAGGAAGTGCAGCTCGAAGACGAATTTTTCTTTTCGTTTGCACAAAATTTATGGGCCTAACGGCAAAAATTGGCAGTCAGAAACCCTTTGGTTTATAGATTGCGCTGTTTCCCTGCCTCAGTCCCCGCCAATCGCGTCGATCTCCGTCGAACGTCGCCAAATTCCCAACCACTTTCAGTGTTTATGTGCTTATTTATTATTTCACTTTTATATGGACGACATTACTTTACTTTGGTTGTGGTTTGCCAACGATTCGGGTTTCCATCGTCGTCTTCTGCTTCTTCCTCTTCTTCATCTTCGGGCTTCATTTTTATGGCAATTTGACGCCGTTTTATTGTCACACCGCAGCGCTGGCCACTTTAGAGTTGTCTCCCGGAGTCATAAATTCCGCCACGTCGGCCATTTTGTGGCATGCTGAGACATTAATTCGATGCCAATGTCCAAGTTGCCTCCCATTGTTGTCGTGTTGTTGTTGCTGCTGCTTACAGGTTTTCCTTCTCCGTTTGGCATAAGAACATAATTTATTTGCACTCGGTTTTTGCTCTTATAGAAACTTCATTTTTTGTCGGTATTGGTTGCTGATTGGAAACCTACACACACACAGGCTGTGCTGAGGGCTTTTCAATTTCATGTGAGGTAGCAACAACAACAACAACAACAACAACAAAACATAATTCCAAGTGCAGTCAAAGTTATGGCAGCAGCAACAACAACAGCACCTAAAGAGCTGCGTTAACCAGCGGCAAAGTAGCAACATTTGCTTGTGTGTGCTCGCGTGTGTGTGTGCGTGTGTGTGTGTGTGTCGTGTGTGTCGTGTGTGTGTGGGACTGAAGGACGCAGTAAGCAGCAAAATGCCAAACGCAAATGTCGCCAATATCCCAATGGCAATCGATGAAAATTTATAGAAAATTGCGCACAAATAAAATTTTACGTTTGTTTGCTATTTTCATTTACGATGCCGGCACGCACCCTCCCTTGTGCCCTTTCCTTTCTCCCACTCTCTCTCTCTCTCTCTATCTCTCTCTCTCTCTCTCTCCATCTCACTTGTACACAGCATCTGTCTCTTTTTATTACCAAGTCCGTTTTCTTGGCTTATTGAAATGCATTTTCTTGACTGCTGATGCTCGTCAACATGTTTTTTTTAGCCGCAACAAAACGATTTGCATTGCAGCTGCAACTCTTGTTGTTTTTTATTTTTGTTTTGTTTGTTTTTGCCACTGACTGTGATCACGCCCCCAAGCGCCTTACGCCCTCTTGTGGTGCACGTTGCTGTTGCTGTTGCTGTTGCTGTTGCTCCTGCTGTGCCACACACGCTCAAAGCTGTTAATGTTAATGTTTACGATTGTCGTTTTCCATTTCAGTTAATTGAAACATACAAAGAGCGAAGCAACCTTTTGGCCCCGAGAAATGAAGGAATATCCTTGTTATGTCCTGTCGCCTGCCAAGAGCCAAATATACGTACACGTATGTATACCACAACATTTTTTCATACTTACTGTTGTTTTAGTTTTAAGCATAAGCAAAGTAACATTTTTAAAGCTGTTGGCGTTGCTGTTGCTGCAAAATAATAAAAATAATAAATAAATGAAAAAACGAACAGCAATAGCTTTAGCTTTAGCTTATGCTCTTTCCAGTGCAAAGGGTCACCCTTTTGTTAAACTGTGTTAAACGAAAACTGCAGAGTAGAAAGATACTTATCAATGTCTGTCCAGCATTGGGAGTGAATAAACCTAACAAATTGGAACACTCTCTTTGAAAATATTTAGAAAATTTAAAAAGAGTTAGTTAACATTTAAAAGAAGTTCTAATTGCACATCTTTGTGCTTTTCCTTGAATTATCTTATAAGTTTGCCTCGTTTATTTTTATCTCTACCCCGTATTTCTACAGGCCATGTCTATAGCACACTTTCGACAATAATTTGTTTATTTCTTAAGTTTATCAGTGTACCAGGTTTGTTATTCTCTCTCTATGTGTGTGTAAGTGTGCACATTAGGCAATTATGAAAGTTGTACCTTGTTGAGTTAATTAAATGCCTTATCGTGAATATTTTTATGTGTAGCAAAATAAAGCGCCAACTTTTGTGGCTCAGGCTGCATAATTAGCTTAAACTTTAAGTTTTTGGCGGGGCCGTTGGGAAATGAGGACAACAACAACAAAAATAAGAACAACAACAAGACACAAGGCAGAAGCCCAAGAAAATATGTTTCAGCTATTGCTACTGCATAAATAAACGAATTTTGCACGAGCTTGCATTATTTTTTGGCTCACAGTAATTAATACAATTAAAAATTAAATAACTTTAAACTCAATTCCCGACGCTTCATTTAGCCGAGCAGCGCCTGCGTCTCCAGGGTCCTTTTAGTCCTTTGGCCAGCAGTTGTTGTTGTTGCCGCTACTGTTGGTATCATTGTTGTTGTTATTACTGTCAGAGGCCGCATGTTATTGGCCTGTGAGTATCGGCATTTACCGCAACGGCTAATTGTGGGCACACTTTGCCAAAGTCCAAGCAACCAGGCTCAAAGCAACCAGAACAACCGCAAAGCAGAAAGAAGCTTTGCGAGTCAAGAAGACAAGAATAGAAACTGAAAGCACTTTATGCACAAACTAGACCCCTAAGTACTCTGAGTGCCTCGACTGCCTCCCTGCGAAATGAAGATGACTGCAACAAAACAACAAATATTGCATATCAATAACTTTTCATACATAATATATACGTATGTATATCTAACGTTTTTGGGCGGGCGAGCAAGTTTTCCACATCATTAGATGTGGCTGGAGCACTCGAGTGAGCTGTCCTGGGAGTGTTGCTTCACTTGTCTTCTTCCTTTTAACCCCTTTTTCGCCTTTCGCTTTTGCTTTTGCTTGGCTTTAAGCAAACGCGTTATCCAGCAACTGTTTTTGGATATTGCTCCGAGTGCCATTCAGACTCATCACACGCCATATTCATCAACTTGATTTCAGTTTTTGCCATCCCTTCTCTCACCCTCTCCCTTTACCTCTTTTTACTATCTCTCTCTCTCTCTCTTTTTCTGTCTTTATCGCTCTCTCTTTCGCTTTGTTGCTCTCCGCAAAATCCTTGCTAAAGAACGCCTTAAGTTTACAATATGCCATAAGTTGTACAACTCAATGAATGAGCAAAAGCTGCTCGGAAGCCGGCTGAGAAAAAAAACATTGTTTACAAAGCGAATAAGGGAAATTTCGGTCAACTTTCCAACGAAAGCTCTGGAAAGAGAATACTGGTTACAGTTCTTCTGTTATAGCAAAAAGCTTAACGTTCTGTTGAGCTTTTAGCCAAGCACACAAAATTTAATCCCTTAGTGACTACAAGTTTTTAAAGCTTTTCAAAGTGTAGAAAGATTGGAAGTTTATTTGATGTGTGAAATAAATAGAAAGTAATATTACAGTCATGTCTCAATAAAAGAAATGTGTCTATTTATGCACAATATTCTGGATCATAGCGATAGTTCTACTGCTACTAGAGATAAATGCATACAACTTAGCATAGATAGTGATAGCTATTTGATAGGTACCTGGATGGGACTTGATAGAAAACCAGTCTAGGGAACTTTCTTAAACTTTAGCAGACACTCGTAGAGTGTCAGCTGCCGCGTCTCTGGCATCAGCGTGAAGACGAGCAGGCCGAAGGTGAAGCTTAGGCCCCCAAAGGTGAAAAAGAACACCGAGCCCTTGAAATGACTTTCAAAGGCGGCCGCCATGAGACTCAGCTGCAAGGCCTGCTCGCAGATGAGGATGCCGGCCAAACACCTGGCCTTGTGGGCCACGCTGAATGCCTCCCCAGTGTAGACGAGGGCGGGCACCGCGACGCCAGCAGCCACAATTATCTCGAAGAACAGCATGAGCAGAGCAATGGCCTGGAGATTGATGTCAAAGTAGGTCTTCTTGGCCGACTCCAAGTGCTCGAAGACGCCGCCAACCATGACAATGACAATGCCAGCGACGAAGAGCGACAGCGAACACAGCTTGCGACGTCCCTGCCAATCGACGAGCAGAGCACCAGCCAAGCTGCCAAGGAGTCCACAGAATGCCAGCCAGTACAGGCAATTCATGTCGCACTCCAGTCCATGCCCGCTAATCGCCAGGAAGGCCCGATTGTAGGGCAACGAGAGCGCCAGAGCAGCAAAGCAGCGCAGGAAGAGCACCTTGAGCAGCGGCAGAATGCGACGGCAGATGCGATGCCAGCCGGAGTCCACGGGCACCTCCGCGAACTGCTCCCAGTCGCGGGCATTGTGCAGCTGTCGGCAGTCCTCGCGCAGACGCAGCAGCTCCGTCCCAGACTGTGACTGGCCATTCAGCTGCTTCAGGGTGTCTCCCAGTGCCATGTCCCGCTCCTGGCGCAGCAGCAACAGTGGCGACTCCAGACGATGAGCCAGGGACATAATCACCGCGCCTATGCCCAAAGTGGCCAAGAGGACGCCGTGCAGCTGATTGATGTGCATCGTGTGTCCACTCTCTCCAGACTCCAGGGAATACCAAAGACGCGTGTAAAAGACTTGAATGGAGACGCCCAGCCACAGAAAGATGCGTTCACAGCTGAGCAGCATGCCGCGTATCGACTTGTGGGCCACCTCGGAGCCCGTGACCAGCGCCTGAACCTGGCTAAATCCGTAGGCAGTCCCCACGCTCACGCTGCTGTAGCAGGCGGAGCTGAAGTGATCCGGCAGCGTCAGATTCAGTATGCCAGCCACCAGCAGAAGAAAGCCACTTGAAGTCTGCAAATAATTATTAATAATTAAAACTATTATATCGAGTTAAATTTGGTTCGATTTTGAGTGAATATGAAAGCATGGATTAAAGGTATGAAGAATCTGTGACGAAGAAAAACATTTCAAACGCCTAAATTAAATTAAATTAATTTCCAAATTAGCAAGAGAGAACTAAAAAATATATTAGTCCGAATCAAGAAAATGCTGCTGGAGGTCTGCAAATTCTGACTAAGTTAGACTATTAAAACATTGATTAAAGTAAAACTAGCTTATAAAGCAAACATTTAAATCAATACGCTAAAATTAAATTTAATTAATTTCCCAATCAACACGGTTTACTAAAGTAAAAAATCTGTTAGAAATAAAACATTCCAATCAATGAATTAAAATTAAATTTAATAAATATCCCAATTAAAACGATAGAATAAATAAAAAAACATGAAATTCCAATAATACATGTTTCAACAATTAAAATTCCGTAGATTAGTTTATAATATGCCAATTAACTGGGCCACAATATCAAATTATATAAATTCAGTTAATGCTTCGCTAAGCCATGAAAATACGAAAAAAAAATTTGATTTAAATCAACAAATATAATGAAATTTGTTGGAGGGTTGTTCAATCTGTTTTTGGTTATAGTGGTACTTGTAAATCCCCCAAAATTGTGTCGGGGGCATAGCTCTAATTAAGATTGTCAGAGTTAATGGCAAATGCGATTTTGAAGTTTATCAGTTTATGGATGTGAGATAAGCAGCTAATGGCTGGCAGGCAGCCCACCAGCTAACACAGTTGGCAAGCTGGAGGGCGAGTAGTAGTACATAGGAGAGAGTACTCACATAGGCCACGTTTTTGGTGACGCGCTGGACAAAGATGGCCGCAAGGAGAGCTCCGAAGGCGGCGCCAATGAACCAGCTCATCATTAGTCTGTGTGTGCCGTAGCTGTTGCTGAACTTGCCAGCGGGTGTATCGAAAATGGACCAGGCTAGCCGCATTCCACTGCCCACGAACACAAGTGAAGCTGAAGAATAAGGTTTCAGAGTCAAATGTTACTTAGTCGGAGTCAGGGTCAAGGTCAAACCTTACCGGCGGTCATCGACTGAAACTGCAGCCGATAACGCCACATGAGACGCAGCCAGGACAGTTTTCCCTCCTCCTCAATGGTCGGCAGCAAAGGCATTTTCACTAATTATGTCCGAAGTGCGCTTAAACTGCGGTTTTCTTTCAATGAGCACAATCGATTTGTTTATTTGCTTGCCACAATCACAATCAGAATCACAATTCCAATCAGAATCACAACAACTTTTAATGTTATTCCTTCTTGTTTTCTTGTTATTAAATTCAGAAATTTCAGAACATGTCACTTGTTGTTGTGTCCGTATCCGTCATTTTCACATACTGAGTTGAGTCTCAATATTAATTGGGGTTCGATTTCGCGCGATATAAAATACTATTGCGATTCACTTGCCCTCGGGAGCGAGAGAGAGCTGGACAGTTGCTGTTCGCCTGACCGACCGGTTGAATGTGCAGTTGATAAACGGAAAGCACACACAACAGTTGTCTGAAGTGCTCGAGGCGAGTACGTCGAAGCTCTCTGATAAGATAAATACCCTTCCAGATACAAACAAACAAGCAGGCAAACAGACAAACCGACAAACTGACAAACAAGCAGGCAAACTGGCAGACGCACAAAACTTTTTCCGCGCTCACTTATCAATATGATTACTGGATATAAGTATAAATAAATTAATTAAATTTGAATAGTAGGCGTCAAAGTGGGTAGAGTGGACACGAAACTCAATAATCGAATAGCTTCCGAAACATAATGGCGATAACACACCGAATTTCGACTACTCTACTCACTACTTTTTATACCCGTGCCCATTGAAAATGGTCAAAAAGGGTATAATGGTTTTGTGCAATGTATGTAACAGGCAGAAGGAAGCATCTCCGACCCTATAAAGTATATATATTCTTGATCAGTATCAATAGCTGAGTTGATTGAGCCATGTCCGACTTTCTGTCCGTCTGTCCGTCTGTTTAATTTAGTAAAAGTATGAAAAAGTACTATTCGACTGAGCTGAAACATTTTCCACAATTAAAAATTTGAATTGTATGGGCAGTTTAATTCTACAAATTTTAGAATTTACAAATCAACAATTATCAAATTTTAAGTTAATGCATTTCATTTGAATTAAAACATTTTATTAATATAATTTATATAAAAGATATGATGCATCAAATAAGATGCAGTCTCAAAATATTACCAAATATTTTATGACTGCCGTCCAGGCAGTGCATGGTAGTAATTATATATTTTTAGTCACATTTATTTATTTATTTTATATTTAATTATATACTTATTCATATTTCAAATGAATCTAATAAATAATATGGTAAGTTATTTGTTAAATAAATACACAATATAAAGTACACAAAATAAACTATACTCTATGTTGAATTCTTCTATTTATTCTCAGAACTTTTATCTTTTCGTCAACAATAAGATATCTGTGTTTTCACATGCTGATCATCATTAATCAGCAATTGTCAGCAAATTATTTTTGAACAAATCTTTGTGAGAAATGGCAGCGATTTAATGAGAGCATTCAAGTAGTTGTAGAAATTGAACTTTGATTAGAAAGTAGTCAAATGCAAGAGTTTGAAATGTTTGCTGATATTTGAGGTTTATCAGTCGTTTAATATAAAAGTCTATACAGTATACATATTTTTTAATCAGGCAAATTTTACGTCTAAATATAGCTAGCACTAGGTAGTAGATAGTCTTTCTGTGTGTTGTGCCTACTTCTGGGCAGATCACGAGAAGTCCCGAAACTTTTGTTGCGCCTGTCGCAGTGTCAGAAACTTGGTCTCTGGCAGATACCAATGGCTAAAAGCGAAGCCCAGCAACAAGAACACGCCAAGGCCGAAAAAGTAAATGGTGGCAGTATGCAAACTCAAGTCCGCGCTGCAGACAAACATCTGTACAGTGAGCTCCAGCATATAGACGATGGCAATGCAAGTTCGCTTCACGGACAAGGGAAATGCCTCCGATAGATAGACGGAGCTGGGTGCAAAACCAAGACCAGCAAAGAACTGGAAGATTAACAGCAGCCACAATGCCATTCTCAGGTCTGGAATCCGCACAAAGTCCACGCCCGTGAATCTGCTGGCCACGGCCATGGACGCTCCACTGCAGATCATAAAGCCAATCAACTGGGTCAACTTGCGGCCCAGAGTGTCCTGGACGAAGGCGCCACTGCAGCTGCCCGCCAGACGCAGCAGGCCGAAGAGCACATAGGGTCCTGAGCTGATGCCATAGACACTGGTGCTGGTCACCGTGAGGGTGAAGATGACCAGCATGCTGGTGCTCATGGCGTAAAGAGCGCGAAGGAGGCAGAGGCGCAACAGGGCGGGCAAGGCTTGACACCAGGCCTGGGTCAGGCCCAGAGAGTTGTTGTGGGCGAGATAGGAACTGTGCTCGGTCAGCTGCTCATTGGTCTCAGTCGTGACAGCCCTGGGATACTGCAGACGAATCAGTGCCGCGATAGCTAACTCCTCCTCATCTCGGGCCAGCAGCAGCACTGGCGACTCAACGCTAAACAGGGTTGCCAAGCACAATGCAATGCCGCCATAAACGGCGCACAGAATACCCTGAAACTGGTCCACACTCAGCTCATATTCCGTACTCCAGCTAACGCTGATAACGATCTGCATAAACATGCCCAACGTAGAGGACATCTGTTCCGCGGCGGAGGCAATTGTGCCACGTTTATAGCACACTGCCAACTCCCCAGCCATGGCCAAAGTTGATGGCAGTGCCAGGCCATTTGCCAGGCCATTCAGGTAACGTGCTGCCAACATGGTCTGAACCTCAAGCTGAGTGGCAGTGACCAAGAAGCCACCAATGATGACGAGCAGGCAGCAGAATTGCTAAAAAAATAAGTTGTTGATTTGAACTAGTTCATTCAGCTACTAATTATTGTGCCACTTACCATTAGCAGCTTGTAGGAGAAGCGTCTGCCTAACAGAATGCCTAGTAGAGCACCTAAGATGGCTCCGATGAACCAAGCTACGCGAACATGCATACAAATCACCAGCTCATCCTCCAGACTGTCAAACCCAATGCTCCAGGCCATGTTCATTCCGCCGGACAAGAAGATCAAAGCAGCTAAAACGAAGAAATATTACGATATATTCAAAATATTGATGTAAATTCAATCTGGGAATTGAGATAGTATCGAAATGTAAAAATCGACAAATGAATTAATCGAGTTGTCGATATACATATCTTCAAATTATGACTTGTAAAGACGCAAGGTTGAACGTCAGACCATCATAACTTTGCCTAAACTGATCATCATGAAAATCGGTTTAAATAACACGATTGATTGCTAATCAAAATTGTCGATTAAGTACAAATAACAAATTTAAATCTATTATTCATGGTAAAGGTTTTCAGAACAATTACTATTTCATTTTGTGAGTAGGCTTGTCTAATATTTATCAAACGGGAAATATCTTTGGGTGCGGTGAACAATGCAGACATCCGTTTTAGATATTTTTCTATACCGTATTTTTAAGTTAAAGCAACAGAATAAATTTCTTGAATATATATTATAGATAACTGAAGATATTACTCATAGTTTCAGATATTTCATACCTGCTCCCAACGCATTTGCCTGCGGTTGGTTTCGCATGTCCCGATTACAGCAACTGGAAGGCTGTTGATATTGATGTGGGATGTGCGGTTGTTGTTGTTGTTGTGCTCTCAGATTTGGCTCTGGAAGCGGTGAATATCCCACTGTCGACTGTGAGGCCGTGCGTTGATATTCATTTCTTGGTTGATATTCCATATTCGTATTCGGGGAGCGTCCAGTTCCGTTGAGCAACTAGGTAGTACTAGTCGAGCACGAAGTACGAGTAGACAAATTTTGGGTGATATGCCGATTGTCGAACAGGTTTCCATTTGGTTTAGCCATTGGTAAACGAATCTTATCGTATATTGATTGATAAACGTAGGTGGTGTTATCGCTATCGCAACCTTTTAGCTAGTCACTTATCTCGTCTTTGTTTATATTGGATTCTAGGCATGGCAAATAGAAGCATACATATGTTACTTTTCTATAGCTCTTCGAATTTATATTGTTTCTTTATTTCAACAGATAAAAACAAGGTAAAAACTAAAAACCAATTGAAGTGCTCTTCGCTTACACAGTCTTCTCTTTCTATGTTTCTCTTCCTCTCTGGGTTCTCACTCTCTTGATGTGTCAATGACTCAAAAATGGAATTGCCCTGCGGAATTCTTGATTGCGATCATTCTGAGTAATACAAATTTATATGAAAGTCGTTGAAAGTAAAAGTCAATTTTTTGTGTTGCCTTCAATTCCAAATCGATTTCTTTTATTTGTTAAGTTATAGTTATTTAATTCTCCGTTGCTTCTTATTAAATGCAGATGATTTAGTTGGCATCGTTGAAATTCTTGCAACACGTTATGAAGCCTCTGAATTTTTGCTGTGCTCCACGGAGCGAAGTCCTTCGAGTCTCGGGCATCCAGAAAATAGCCAATACAAAGGAGGCCAACAAGATGCCTCCCACAATGTATAAGAATTCTGCGATTAAATCAGATACTCCAATGATGATAAAAACCAACATTTCGATAATTAAATTGAAGCTGATGAAGCTCTGCTTCACTTTCAAGGGGTAGGCCTCGGAAAGGTATGCCGAGGAGATAGTGAAAGTAAGGCCAGCAAAAATTTGGAAAAAGTACAGCCACATCTCGGCATCCCGGTAGGAAAAGACGATCTGGCTGGCGGCGACAAAGGCAAAGGCAGTGCTCCCGGCCAGACCCACGAGAATTGGAGCCTTACGTCCCAGAGAGTCCACGATTAAGGAAGCTATGAAGCTGCCCAGCAGCCTGCAGGCGCCAAATAAAATGTAGTGTCCCTGATTCCAATGGAACACATTAAAATCGGCAAGATATAGAATTTCGTAAAAGAAACTGGATATGCTGAGGGCACTGAGACCACGTAGAAGGCATAGTTTGATAAAGGCTGGAACTGCGTGGTTGAAGCTTTTCTCTCTCGACATACTCTCATTCTCGGCCACATATCGTTTGTGCTCCTCCAACTGAGCCAGAGTCTGATCACTGGGAGTGAAGAGGCGTTGCAGGCGACGCAGTGCATCCGTGGCTGCTTGCTCTCGTCCGCTGGCCACCAAATCGACTGGCGACTCGATGAAGAGCACTGTGGCAAGCACCAATCCCATAAATCCAAAAACTGCAGCAATAATTCCACTTACGCGCTCGGGATTGAAGCCATCGGAATGATATGATGGTGGTGAGTATCCAGAGTAGATCACGATTTGCAGAAAGATGCCCAGGTTGAAGCTCAACTGCTCAATGCTTGAACTGATCTTGCCACGCATATAAAACACGGCCAACTCACCGGCCAGGGCCAGAGTAGGAGCAAATACCAATCCATTGGCAATGCCATTCAAATAGAGATTCGCCGTGAGGGCATCGAGATTATAATGAGTGCTGGCATTAACAATTCCACCAATCATCACCATCATCGAGCAGAACAGCTGTAAATCAAAGCATTAGAGTGTGGTGCAGTGGTGCAGAGATCTTAGTACTCACTGTGATCACTTTCCTGGGTATGGCCTTGGGCAGAAAGGATGAGATGGCCGCTCCAATGATGGCGCCAATAAACCAAGCGACGCTCATATGCGTACTTATATTATAATAGATTCTATGGCGGAATCCAATGCTCCAGGCAATGTTGATGCCACCCGTGATAAATATGAGAGAGGCTATAAGGATACGATATAAGTATAGATAGTGTCAACCACATTTGTATATTGTGATCAATAAGTGAACTGCAATTAATGAACTAATAATCAAAATATCACGAGTATCTGCTTAACCTTATCTGAATATTTTTTGAACTTGGAACTTGATAGCCAGAAAAACGATGATTAATCATACAGTACCAAAATGGTAAAAATAATTAAATAAATATAAATGGTGACCCATGCAATTATTCCCGAGTTGGGAGATCTACAAAATAACGAGTAACGAAAAAGATGCTCTCTTAACTAATAAGCATTGAGTTTACTTGAGTACAAAATCCACTGCAGCACAGTGGTGCCAGTGGTTCAGTGGTTTCGTGAAACTTACCCGCAGTCAAGACGTTGCTTTGTGGTCTATTCATTTTAGTGCGTTTGAAGCAACCATTGGGACGCACAAAGATTATATTCTGCTGTGGGGGCGACTGTGATGTGGGTGGTGCAAATTGCTGTACGGGCGGTGGACCGTAGTTTTGTGGTGGTGGTGCAAAACTCTGCGGTGGATATGTGTGCTGTGGGTACACTTGTTGTGGCTGCACTTGCTGAGAAAATCCCTGTTGAGGATATCCTTGTTGTGGATATCCTTGTGATGGACACCCTTGTGATGGACACCCTTGTGGTGAATATCCTTGCGGTGGATATCCTTGCGGGGGATATCCGTGCAGGGGATATTCATGCTGAGAATAGCTTGGCGGCGGATAGTTCCGTGGGGCTTCTGTCGGTGCCGATGTAAAGCCAAATGCCGGTGGCTCTGGTGGTAAATATTTATCGTTGTTCATTTTCTTCTATTATTATTTACTAATTTATTTATCGATTGACTGAACTCGTTTGACAATAAACTTCACTGAATGGCGATATGACACTAAAAGCTCTGAGAGTCGACAAATCGTTTATAATACATTTTCGCTCAGTTGGAAAAACTTCGAGCTGTGGATTGATAATCATTTCGAATGATAAGGCCACATATGCTTTTGATAATAAAACTTGTTATGAATGTGGTTAGAGAAAGAGTCAGACGTAAAATGGCACGGGCGAATTAATTCGATCCCTGATTAGATAGTCTCTTTATTTATTGCCTTAAATACATGTGCTGTGTACTTTTCCTGTAAATGAATCAATATTCTACTTAGAGTCTGCCAAATATTTATTAGCCGTTATGTGAATTGTTGCGCTGACGCATTGAAGGTCTAATGCCAATCAGATGCAACCTTCATAAAGTGCAATTAGCAATTGGCAAAACTAATATTCAATAGTCGATTTTCAAGTGCAGTCAATCGATTGAAAGTCCCCTTGATACTATAGATAGGCTCTATGAGCTTAATATTGACAATGGGAATTTCTAAAACCTTAATGCCAGTGTTCAATTCTCAATTAAATACTCGTTTATTTACTGCCTTGAAACAAGGATAACTACTAATTCTAGAGCTTCCCTTAGATTTTAGCAATGCCAATGACTCCACAACCAATGCGAGCTCCGGCATTCCCAGTTGTCTTGCTCAGCTCATGTCCTCCCTGGCCCAAGTCATCGGGATCGGCGTGGACAACAACTGAGCGTCCAATGATGCTGTTTCTGCCAAACATCGTGATCTGGCAATCGCAAATATCGATCGCAGTGGGTCCATCGCCGGAAGCGGATATGTTGCCCAAGTCACCCAGATGACGATCGACGTCGGTGCGTGCTCCGTGCACCTTGTTGTGTGGATTAAAGTGGGGACCGGCGGATGTGCAGCCATTTGTGCTGTCGCCAAACTCATGTACATGGAAGCCGTGCAAGCCCTTTGTGAGACCCGTCACTTCACCGGTGATTTTCACGGCGCAAGTTTCCGACTTTTGTTCAAAGTAAATGGTACCCTTGGCATCCCCATTGAGAACGCAAATACCTTTGACAATCATCTTGAAATCAGAAAAAATATATCAATCTGCCACGTGTGGAATGAAATATGGTTTATTTCAACACTTTTTGAAATAATTTTAATAAAGTCGATTATAATTGTGTTATTCAAGAGACATTTATTGCAAAGTTATAGTTCTATGATGTATACATAATTTGTAGAATTCTTCGGGAATATAATTAATTTGTGGCGGACAGTTATTAACTAAGAGTAAACAAAACAATTTACTAACTTAGAAACCCGTGCTCTTTATACCCTTAAACTTATCCTGGGCCTCGCGAAGTGTGGTGCGTCGAGTTTCAGGTAAACAGAAAATGCCCAGGAGGAAACCGATCACTGAAAGTGCTCCGACAATGTAAAAGAAAATGGCATGACCGTCTTTGCTGTAATGGACACAGGCTATAATAATGAAGACCAGCATTTCGGCAATCAAAGTGAAGCCAATGTAATGTTGCTTAACTCCCAAAGGAAAAGCCTCGGACAGGTAGACAGAAGAAGCCGAAAAGGCAACGCCGGCAAAGATCTGGAAGATGCAGAGAAGGTAAAATATGGAATCTATCGGACCAAAGGGAAGACCGCCTATTATATTGGCAATGCCAAAGGCAAAGCCTCCGCTGACCAGGAGACCGATTAGTGTTGGCTTCTTGCGTCCGACCGACTCCATACACAGGCTAGCTATCAATGTGCCCAGCCAGCGGCAAATGGCAAAGACGAGGAACTGCCAGGAGAAACTTAGGAAACTCGAAATATTGTTCGCATAAACGGAAAGGACCAGAGCATAGAAGACAAAGGTGGACAGACTCATGGCATTGAGGGCACGCAAATAGATGAGTCGCAGAAGAGCCGGCAGTCCTTGAACAATGCTCTCACTGGTTGACATTGCCTTGTTCTGGGCCAGATATCGCTTGTGCTCCTCCAGCTGGGCATATGTCTCTGAGGTGATCACGTGCGGCGACTGCAGACGACGCAGTGCATCAATGGCCTCCTGCTCATGTCCATTGGCCAGCATGATCACTGGTGATTCGATGCTGAGTAAGGCGGCAAAAATTAATGCCATTAGTCCAAAAATGGCGGAGAGAACACCATGCAATTGCTCGGATGTAAAGCCGTTGTAGTAATTTATGCCTTCACCCCAGGATTCGGTATATACGACCTGAATAAAGAATCCGCACATGAAGCTGAGATGCTCGATGGATCCGGCTATCGTTCCTCGCATATATGACACAGCCAACTCTCCGGCCAGTGCCATTGTGGGGGCAAAGACCAATCCATTGGCAATGCCATCGAGGTAGAGACCAGCCTCAACGGCCCGGAGATTGTACTTGGTCGCTGCTCTGATAATTCCTGCTACTAACACAAGAGCCGAAGCGAAAACCTGTGAAAATCAAGATGTCATAATTGAGAAGATACAGATGGGAGTAAAATCCATTTAATGCTTACCATCAGCACTTTCTTGGGCAATTTGTTGGTCAGAAATAAACTGATTACAGCTCCAATGATGACGGCTATAAACCAGGCCACAAATGTATGTTGAGGTACAGCCTGATACACGAGACTGCGGAAGCCGACGCTCCATGCGATGTTCATGCCACCCGAGACGAAAACAAGTGTAGCTGAAATTTGCATTCATTATTATTATTATTATTATTGATATTATTATTAACTGAGTTCTAAAGAAATTTGCACGTAAGCCAGTAACAGTCCACTTGTCATGGCCTATCTTATCTGTTATCGGCTGCAGTTCTGTGATTGCCAGCTGACGCATTCCCTAGTGGTTCAGTGGTTCAGTGGTTCAACTCACCTGCGCCCAAAGCGTTCGATTGTGCCTTGTTCCTCCGGTTGCGATTGTACCAGCCGTTGGGGGCAATCACAACTGTGGTTTGCGGCAGTGTCTGTGGTGGTGGCGGCGGATTGAAGCCTTGTGGTGGTGCCGGATAGGTCTGTGCAGGATAACCTGGTTGTGGATATCCTTGCTGCGGATATCCTGGCTGTGGATATCCTGGCTGTGGATATCCTTGCTGTGGCGGGTATCCTTGTTGTGGCGGGTATCCATGCTGTGGTGCCTCGGCGAAGCCATGAGTCGGTGCCTCTGGTGGCATATATTTATCGTTCTGCATTTCGAATTTGTTAACAGATTCCGGAACCTGTTCTGCCCGCTTACTGGAGGAAACTGAAAGGTCTTACCTACGTTCAACGGTTTTTGACGCTTTCTGACTGAGTAACCATCGAAATGGATGGGCAACTTAGATAAACAACTATCGCAATACTGATAAGCTCCGATAAGCAGAGCTAAACAGAACTACAATCACATTCCCAAATGCCAATTGGTGATAAAAGAGCTTATCAAGTTGTTCATAAAGTAGATGTCAACTAAATTCAGCAAACCTTACAGGAATACGAGCACTTGAATTATAGTCTAAATGTTGAGTCAATCTATGTTCTGTACTTCCCCATTGTAAGAGTCATAATTTTAATATTGATTATTTGATGTTTATTGTGTGGACCACTCAAGGTAAATTCGTCATGGTTTATCAGTGTACTTCAGGTTATTCCAAAGACTTTGCCAGCTACCTGAATATGTTAACAATTTGATACGAAAAGTTATAGTCACTAAAATGTTTAATTATCGTGAATCTAGATGTTCCATTTATGGCTTACGGTGTCGTATTTAATCGATTTATTTAAGTGACTAATGTTTTTCCAGACTTTCTTCAGAAATCCTCGTTGAACCAATTGCGAATCTTTCGGTGAGCCTCGGCAAGTGTTGTCTGCCTCGTCTCCGGCAAACAGAAAATGCCCAACAGAAAAAAGCTCATGGAAATGCCGCCTAAGACATAAAAGTATGTGGCAATATCCTTGTGAGCTAGGCTAAAACAGCAAAGGCCGATCCTGATGAGCAGCTCGAGAGAATAGACGAGTGCCACAAAGAAGGGCTTGACTGCCAGGGGGAAGGCCTCCGTCAAGTAGACCGCAGAGGCGGCATGTGCCACGCCCGCAAAGAACTGAAAGCTGAACAACATGGACAATGCCGAGATCATGTGAGGCGTGCGCTGAAACAAGGTAGCAAAGGCAATCGCAAAGGTGCCTCCGGCAAAGGTGCCAAACAACGAGGGCTTCTTGCGGCCACCCGAGTCCATGAGGAAGACGACGCAACAGCTGCCGATGCAGCGCAGAGTCCCAAACACCACATAGGGCCAGGTGTGGAAATGAGGCGTCAGTTCCACGGCTGTTTCGAAGAGGGCTACCCAGATGATCGGGGTCAGACTGAGGACGTACAACGATCGATAGACAGCGATCTTCAGCAACGGCACCAGACCCCGTTGGATGCTCTGAGCCCAGCTGAGATCTCGATTGTCGGCCACATAGCGTTTGTGCTCGTCCAGCAACAGGAAGGTCTCGCTGGTCACCATCGATGGACGCTGCAAGTGCCGCAGGGCCACAACTGCAGCCTGTTCATTGCGACGCAGCAACAAATAAACTGGCGACTCGACGCATAAGGTTAATGCCAAGGCCAAGGCAGCAACGCCTAGGAAAATGCCAAGCAGGCCGTGCACCTGATCCGCCACAATGGTCAAATTCCAGCCACTGTTCCAGATGGCAGTGTAGAAGAGCTGAATAAATATGCCGAAATTACAACTCAGCTGCTCGATGGAAGCAGCCAAAACTCCGCGCATCTCACTGACCGACAGTTCCCCCACAGTGCTCAGGGTGGGCACAAAGACCAGGCCATTGGCAAGACCATCCAGGTAGCGAGCAGCCATAATCGCACCTGCTCGCCCAGGGAGAGTAAGGTAGAGGACACCGCAAAGTAACACCAGGCAGGAGCTAAAGATCTGCGAATTTAATAAACCAAGTCATCCAGTTCAGCCAATAAAATATATAAATAAAAATAATGGAAATACAAACAACTCACATAGACCGGTCGCTGTGGCGTGCGATGGGTCAGGAGAGCACTGATCACAGCTCCAAGCAGCGCAGCTCCATACCAACAGACTTGCAGCTGGACGCTCATCGAGATCAGCTCCAGATGGAGAGAATGCTCCGCAAACCCGGCTCCCCAGGCAAGACTCATTCCTCCAGAGACAAAGATGAGAGAGCTGGCTCCTAGGGCATTCCATTGTGGTTGATTCTTGCGACTGCGACTTATCCATTTCTCATCCTGATCCTTCGGCTCCTGCTGGAAGGAAACCCTCGAGGTTCTTGACTTGTCGCCTGTCATTGGCGCACTACAACCAGCTACCCACTAATGCTATTCATTTATAAATAAGTCACGCACGGATTGACGAGCCATGGGTATTATCAGCTTATCAATCTCATTACCATCCAGTAAGGCCCATTGCCCATTTCCATTTCCCATTTCTGCCACTTTCCATCTACCACGCTAAGCCCATCAATCCATATTCACAAAAAATCAATATACGAGTACCATATTAAGACTTTTAATAACCAGCTACTATTTCTGGGGCAATAAAATGGTATTAATATGCGATAAGCTACCCGATTTACCACCTCTTTAATGATGAACAACTGTTTGAGTTGGTTGCGTGATTCTTATTGAATTATCACATTTGGGCGTTTGGTTTTCATGTGGATTACTTAATAGAGATAATTTTAGTAAGTCCTTGAATAGATTATATAATATTGTCAGACTTCAGAAAATATCCAGGAATATTTTAGCATTCTTAACCTACTGATGATATAAAATAGATTGTAATTTTCACGAGCAATTCTACATCAGCAAGTGTAATAATTCCATATGTATTTTCTTTAAAATAGATTCTTTAATTCCACTTTTTTGAAGATATTCTCTAGTCTCTCTAGCATAAATTTCCATTTATAAAGCCTGTATATGACTACCAAAATTCCAGGAAAATGCGCATTGCTGCAACTTGCCAAAAAAATTACATCGCATTCGTTTGTTTATCTATTTTGCTGTTTCCGCTGCATCGCGAATACTGATTAAAGCGACCACGCCCACATGATGTCACTTCTGCCTTACACAACATTTTCCATTGCGTTGCACTTGTCAGCTTGTTTATGCGTTGCATTAGCCAACGTTGTTGCCACTTGTCCAGTCACCAGTCAGTGGGTTTGGCAGTGGACAGAGGTGCCGGAATCATGAATTACCTCTTTGCCGACTCCGAAAAGTGCCAGGGACTGCAGTAGGTGAATTCACACTCATACAAAAGGAATGTGTGATATATAAGGAGAGTGGAAAATGGCGCAGAAACTTTTATCGCAGGTACCATTGCTTCCTCATCCTCTAATTCCTGCTCCTTCTTCCCCTTTGCTGATACTGTGGAATCTCTCCCATCTTTTACGGCAAATTTAAGCGATTTCCGCCCACAGTTGCTGCAGAGGAAGGATAGACAAACGTTGCCGGGCATTGGCGTCCAAGTTTTCAACTAGCAACTAAGTTCGCGATAATGTTTGACTATGTGCGCACATGACACGCCCACAAACAGCCCCTCTCTGTGTGTGTATGTGTGTGGGTGTGTGTGTTTGTCTCACATTTGGCTGGCGTTAAAATAAATTTAATTTTATCGCTACATAAATAGAGGCTCTGCAACCGAACGATGCTTTGAGTGCTGGCCACCAATCGACTTGCCAAGTGACACTGCCATAGAAGTTTCTTTACATACCCTGTAAACAATGGAAAGTTGTAATGGGTATATTAAATGTAAATGTCTTCATTTTATTCAACATCTTGAGTGGATGTTATATTGTCCAGAGTTGAAATAGGAAACACACAAAGTGCTTTAGCTTACATATTTTTAGTCGAAAACTGAGTATCCCATAGTCAGGCTTTTTTACCTGCACAATTCTTACTTCGTATTCGTTGCTGCCTGTGGCGAGCCACATTTGAACTTTTATTTACAGGCACTGTGAGTTCCAGTCAATAAATCCTTGAGGATCTTTGGAGTTAAAATTGCGTGTGTCTTGCCTACTTTATGTTTGTTTCCTTGGAGATTTGTAGGTGTGCGAATGGTTATTAATTAGCCAGCATTGGCATCGCGTCATACAAATGCGCAATAGTTTTATTACCACTCTCACAGATATATAAATACATTTTTGATTGTATGTGTTATATGTTGGATATTGACTAAGAACAAAGAAATTGAATGGGATGAGATTATGTGCTTGTATGTGTATAAATGGCTATGGGTAAACTTACTCTTATGGCAATGGCAACTGGCGCTTGCCTCATTATGTTAGCTGACATTGCGCATACGCCGCGTGTGCATAATAATAACAATGCGTATTATGGCAACAATGCAGGCAGAATGCTGTAGGGGAATTGTGTGAGGGTATCAATGTTGCAGCGTAAGCAGTATAGATTGACATCACTGTAACTCACACGCACTGAAGCCGCTTTCAATTAGAGTTGCCTGCTTTCAAGCGTTTCGAAGAAACCGAAACTTTGCCTTAAAGCTGTTGAATTTGAAACTTTTCTCGACAATTTTTCTGCTCTAATAGCTACTCTCGATTAAATAAACAGAATCTGTGTCAACGTTTTCCAAGGAATTTGACTTTTCTGCAAAGGTAGTTTTCCTTGTACTCGTATCTGAGCCATTGGCATTTTTAGATTGTTTAACTTGCAACTCTATACGCTCAATCTTAAACTCAAGAGGCAAACTTTCTGGCTTTATGGCAAGTTTATTTGCTTGTGACCATTGACTGAGTGACAAATTGTGCCAGCGTCTGCTCACACACATACTAACAGCTCCTACCCCGCCATAAACAATAAATCCAAAGTTAATGTACTGAAATAATAGAGTTTTGTAGTTTGCTTTGTGCGTTTTTTCCTTGTGTTTGCTTATCGAGTGCAGAGTTTAAGGTTATTTGCCCCGAACTGTGCTTAATTTGCCAGGCTATAGAATTTTTATACTTCCTGCCGAGATTTACATGCAACCTTAGGCAAATGATATTTATGCAAATTTCTATGGAGTTGCCCGAGGGCAGATCACAAATTAATTTATCTGTGAAAGTCAACACAAATCCTGATTAACTTCCAGGCATGGAATATGCGACAGCATCTAGAACATAAAAAAAGCCAGAAATTTGCCATTTGCCCGCCAGGAAGACGAAACAATTGTAAATGCCGTCTACGCACTTAGGGATATGTGTGCATATGTGTGTGTGTGTGTCCTTGTGAGAGCGTGTGTTTGTTGGTTAATGCGTGCTAATAAATTTTCGTGACATTTGTACCTTTTTTCGGTCGGCGAAGGCGTGCTTTTATTGTTAACACAAGACGGCATCTTGCCTACCATCCTATCAAATTCCTTAACGTTTTCCTTTTGTCCTTGTCCGTGTCGCTGCCATTTTTTGTTGTCTTTATTGCCCAGCTATGTGGATTGCTGTTCGTCCGCCGTTCTAGCCCAGTCAAAGATGCCTGAAAAATGGCAACAATTCATTTGCAGCGCCAGTGAAAATCTCGTCAAGGCAGCAGCAGGAGTTTCGCCTGGAAGTGCAGCTCCTTCCGCAGGACTAAGCCAGGACTTTCATGTAACAGCTCATGTACGCATAGTTGTAAGTTTGCCAGCCAGAGTCTCCGGAGTTGCCGGAGCAGCAACCGTTCGAGCAAGTGATTTGTTTTGCTTCGTTTGGCAACAAATCAGAAGATAAACGACATCGATTGTGGCAAACGACATGGTTGCCACAGCACAGCTCCATCTCAAAAGCCGCCCAAAAGGGTTGCCCGGCTCCTTAAAGGCCAATGGCATCTGTATAGCATCGATAAATGTCACGGATTTTAGTTTTATGAGTCGCCTTTGCTTATACATCGGAGAAAAGATTTAATTGCAATTAAAATTGCATTATGCGTGGGAAAACAACTGTTGTTGCCCCTTAAACTAGCTTATGTTTTTAATATACCATTTACTCTATTGTTGTTGTCGTTGTAGCTCTAATTTAATTATGCATAACGAGCGACTTGGGCGTTTAAGGGTATAAACTAGGACACCCACAGAGCACACAGCAGGACAGCTGGGCAGCAGGTCGAAAGGACGAAAGGACAGCAAACAGGTTAGGTAATAATTGAAAACAATCGTATTAAAATATGCACAGTGGTCGACAAAAATTGAACTGAACAGAGGTAACGGAAATGAAAGAAATAATAAACATTTCTATACGAATTAAGTTGAGTGTGAGTGTGCGTGTGGGTCAATGACCTGTGGGATTAAAGAGTGAATAAATAAAATACAACCGAATACGACCTGTGTTATGCTGCACTCCGACCCCAGAGGAACAATTGCCACAGCTAATTCACAATGCAATTCTGTAAGCTCACATGTAGAATTGTTGATTAATTTATGCATCTTCTCATTCTTTGTCCCTTTCTGTCGATGTGTGTAATTTGTTTTGGCACAGCGAAGTTCTCATTTACATAAACAATAACAAAGTTAAGACAATAAAGGCTTATAAGTTAACACTATGCTAAAACACCTGCCCTCTCGAATTTAGAGCATTAGTTGCGGATGCTACAAAATGTAAATGAGTTTTGGCTGCCATTTGATTTTCGACAGCAGCGGTGTCAGATTCCACGACTTACGCGGCGTATGAGCAATCTAATTAAATGTTATGTTTATGTTATAAGTTACACAGACTCTCGCACATGCCACTTACAAACTTGCAATGTTAATTCGCCTAGTTGGGACTATCATGTGGCTTTGTTTCGGGGCTTCTCACATTTAACGAGGCACTCAAAATTTTATGCAGCGTCGTGAGGCCTAGTAAAAGTCATAATTTTTATGGTCGCATTGTCTTAAAATGGCTCAGCTTAATGTCGGTGTGGCATCATGGAGAACTTTAAGCTTAAGCTACCTGCCATAAAGTTCAACTTAGTTGCCAACTACGTTGCCTTCAACTAATGGCTAGGACTCTGGCACGCGCATTACCCTCCACATAAATCAATCATAATTGTCCTTGTTAACTACAATCATGAATATTTCGGCGTGCATAAAGCAAATGACAGTCATGCCATATATATTAAACCACACACATGCCTTCACCCTCCTCCCTCCTCCCTCATCCCATGCCACTGTCACATTCTGTGTGTGTGTAAGAGTGTGTGTCTTTCGGGTCAATTTTGGGCCGTTGCCTTGTCCTAATGCTTGACGTTTACCGGCTCTAATTGTTGACCGGGCTTGCAGTGAATGCCAGACCGTAACCAAAACTACATGCGGATACCAATCTCGAATCATTCCCGTAAAACGCAAAATGCTTTGCTGCTGCCAACCCCTAAGGATCGTGGTAAATGAGTTTTAATTAATTTAAAACCCGCAACGCATTTGACAGCCTTACACATTTGCAAATGGACCTCAACCCTGCTCTGGTTTCTGATCTCATTGTTGCTGTTTACACCGCACCGCACCTTGTGTTTACTTTAGTTAATTGATTTTCTTTCAATACGCTGATTTGCATAACAATTTGCTGACCGATCCAACAACGAACGAATGAAACCAAAACGAAACGAACCAAAACACGCTGAACCCAAAACTAAATCAAAAGTGAAAGCAAGAGTGAAAGCAAGAGTGAAAGCCAAAAACAAAATGCCGTCAACTGAATGGTTTGACAGTTTCATTTGCACTAGTAAGTGTGTGTGTCTTTTTATGTGTGACAGAAAACGATACAGCCCAAATTGCCATTGCCACAATTAAATTTAGAAAATGATTCAATTTGATTGCCTTTTTTACAGGAGGGATAAAAATGTCATTTTAAGTCCGAACCTTTTTAGATTCAGGCAATTATGGAGCTTAAAATAGTGTGTATTATGAGTCAATGGATAAATAATTAATTCGGGTTGCAAAGTTATTGTAGATAGCGCTAAAAATTTTTTACACAATATAATTGAATAATTACATAACAAATGTCTAGCTTCAATTTGCATGGTATATATTAAAACATTTATAAATAATTCAACAACTAATTAAATCAGATTATGAATGTTAGTTTATGGGAATTTGGTCTCTCATTTTTAAAGCTGCTCTGAAATTGGAAATGGCGAGTTGAGCTTATGACCTGCAGTTGCTTCTATCTGATGTCCTCTCGCGTGTCATGTGTGTCCTGTATCAAAGGACTTTTGCACGTACGCAAGGTGGCACGATTTGCAGCTCATTAGCTACCACAGGACAGGACACATGTCCAAACTGCTAAGCTGCGCTCTAAATCACTGGACACGACAGGACTTGACACGAATTGACTGCGACTGGGTGTCCTCCTGTATCCTGATTCCAGTCGTCCAGTCGCATAGCTTCCCCTTTTACTCTTCGCTTGCTTCAATTAGTCAACAATTACCAGAGACAATCCAAACTGTCCTGGTCACTGCAGGAATCTCAACAACAACCACAACAAGAAGAAGAGCGAGTCGAGGTACTCGTAAGCTGAGCGGGAAGCGAGTCGAGAGCGAGCTGGCCAACTCGGCTTTTGTATGCACGGCCGGCTAATGGCTTATGAGTAGTCACGTGCCGTGATGCCAACGCACTCACTGGAGAATCATTCTGCATTTCAGTCTGAGTGACTGTGTGGAGTTTCTATGTCTGGTAATGAAGGCACGTGAGTTCGCGGCAATGGCAACAGCAACAGAAAGTTTTTAGCTCAAATTTGAATAATTACACAAAATTAAAAGTGCGAGTTGGGCCGCATGGAGTTGGAGCCTAGTTGGGCAGATGAATGCCAGGCGCAGAAACTGTGTCTATTTCCTGTGTCTTCGCCTGTCGGTCGTGCCTGACACATGCAGAACATGTTGACAGACTCTGCTTAAACTTTTACCAGCAGCCTCGGTTCGGCTCTGCTCTGCTCGGAACCTGCTCGAGTCGTTAATAAAGTCAAGTGAATGCGCTTAATCAACACGTGTGGGCGCGGTTGTGGGCGTGGCAGAAGGCATGTCTGCCTGCGAATAAGACGCAACAGGGATGCTCGTCCTGCTGCCTGCAATTTCACCTACATAATTTGTTTGCATGCCTTTTAAATTTTGCCAACACCACACCACATCATCCCGAGCGCGAATTAATTAAATTTATTTCTTTTACACACACTTGCCACGATGTTGCGCTCATAAAGTTTGGCTTCGAGAGGGTTTTATGCATTCCAAAAATAAATATTATTTTTTAAACATTTTTATCTGTTTTCGGAGCACAAGACTAATAAACGAATAACCGAAAAAGAAAATATATGAAATAAAACCGAAGAGAAACAAAAAAGAATTGCGCTCACAAAAAAAAGCCAAAAAGGCGGCAGCGAGCACAAAAGCCAAACTCGTTGCCATTAAAAACGCATTATCCTTTGTGCTTTTTATTACTTTATATTTGAAGAGTATGAAGATTACAGCAGAGTATATGTCTGTGTGTGGATTTTCCCAGTTGCGTGTTTATGTGCTGTTGAGCAGTAAAGGAAATACAATACGATAATGTGTAGAAGGCCCAACAAATTATTGCACATGCAGAGCGTGGAAAATATTTACTTAATAATAAATAAGAGTATTTCTATTAAAGGCGGAAGCTAAGAAAAGAGATACAATATTAAAACACGTTTGCCAAAAAAGATATCAATTGTCTTTCGTTGCGAGACAGAAATGGAAATGGCAATGGCAAAGGAAGTTAAAGAAATGTCTCGACCAAGATGGAAAATATTCGATGGGTTCTCATTCGATACTGCCAATTTGGGCGCCCTTTTTCGCTTGGATGCCAAAGGATTACATTGGATTTTTATTTGATTTTTAAGATGAAAACAAAAAATCGAAGAAAAGTGGCTCAAAAGTGAATGCACTGGGGAATTGAGAAATTGTGGAGTAATGATTTACAATGTTGCCAAAATAGAATGTAAAATGAATTGGAGATATCTGCATCTGTTATCTTAATGGGAATCCTTTGTCTGTTGAGCAAATGGGTCTGTTTCAAGGAGCCGGGTGACTTAGAAAATTTAAATTCCCTTTTTGGGGATACTTTATTATAAGAGATCATAATTTTGAATCTGTATCCTTATCTGATCAATTTAAATTTCAAATAAATATAAATAATTCATCCTTAATTGATACGATTATCAATCAATTTGACAACAATTAACTATCTATCTGCTAATGATTCAGTCAATTTTAGTAGGAGGCTGATATAACATCTATTGTAATAACAACAAATTGCTAATCCTTGCTACTTTCGGTTATGAGCCCGTCTTTCACAACTGAGTGCAATTGAGACACAAACTGAGACGGAGACACTTATGGGTTATGGTCTCGAATGGCAGACGCCGTATTGTTCTTATTGTAACCCGCTTGGCATGTGGCACGTGCATTGAACGTAGCAAATTAAAACCAGCATAAGTAATGGGGCAATATCTGAAGAGGATGCAGACAAAAAGGGGGCGTATGTAAAACTCATAGTCGAGTCGAAAAAAATGAGAAAGTAACTGAAATTAATCGGCGACGCATATGAATTTATAATAAAAGAACAAACGAGAACATTCTGTGCAGCTGACTTTGAAATAAATTTCCACAAAAGAGCGCAAAACTTGAGCTTCGGTTTGTGTATGAGTATGAGTCTGTGTGTGGGCTAAGACGGCATTCATAATTCACCAACATAAATTGTATATAAGGTAGGGTAGAAGAGGTTAGAGAGGGATGTTGGGTTTAGGAGGTCAGACCTGTATACCTGTGTACCTGTGTGAGCCCTGGCTTGTTTTTGGCAGCCGTGTGTTAAGGTGCCACGTAAATTTTGGCTAACGATGCACTTTGCAGTGGCAATTCTCATGGGTTTTTGCCATGCTGCCTGCCACAATCAAGTGCAATTCATTTTGTGCTATGTCAGCACACACATGTGACACTGGGTCCTTAAAGCCCCGAGACCAGAATACAGTTGCTGGAAACAATAGACGTCGCCAACTATTTTTCTTGTGCCTCCAATTGGCCAAGTGGCGATTCCATTTGCCGGAGGTGGACCTTTCAATTTTTCATTTCTTCAAGTTCAGATTCATTTTTCTTTGCTTTGTTTCAGTGTTTCGTCCGCCGCTTGGCAGCCATGTCGAGTAAATAATTTATTTTATAAATTCCAAAGTAGGATTAGCACTGAAATATGCAGACTTCCAGAGGCGCAGTCAAGTGTAGCCTTACTCTGAAACCTGAAAGGGTCAGATGAAAAACGCAAATGCAAAACAAAAGCAGCGAGCAAATCCTAAAAAGGTCAGTTCGCCTTTTTCCTTTTGACTAAAACCTGTTCCTCAAACAGATTAGCAACCAAACAGTGCTAAGCCTATTTATATAGTTAAAATGATTGCAGGTTTCTTTTCCACTTTCTATTTCTTTCTCTTGATGGTGTTTCCATTTCTTTTGGCTGTCAACTTTTCAACAAATTAAATTCAGTTTGTTTTCTTATAGATGTTAAAACATTTCCCAGCATTTTGCACAGCATTATGTAGAACATACACTCAGTCAGACACATCACAGACACACACACACATATACTGCTGGTGCTGACAATTATTGGGCTGATGACAAATGTTTCTCAGCTTGATGATGTGTGTGCCTGTGAGTGTTAGGCAATTCGTGTATAGGTGTTAGGAATTTGAAGAGAGTGGAAAAACATTTGGTTTTCAGTCCTTTTGAATCGTAAGCTTGAATATTATAAATTGACTTGTTGCCATAGAACTGTTACAAGCAAAGACTAACAGAGAAACTTAATCGAGATATATTATTTATGTTTTCTGATTGAAACCGTGAATGTAATAAATATTTAAATTGCAATAATTTTTGGAAAACGCTAACATAATCTAATTCGTTTACAGACACTTAACAGAATGATAGATTGCTACTGTTAGATTAATGTGAGAAAGCCATGACTGTCATTGGATTTAAATTTAGTGAGCTACAAACGTTTTTCGCTTGTGGCAACAGCTACATGTGTATTTACTACTGCAACAACACACGCTGCGAGTGATAAGGAATGCCATTGATAGCAAGTAACATGTGTATTTCAGCGACGCGTCGCCTCGCAAGTTTCGATTTCGGCCCTGTCTGACACATTGACAACAAGCATACACACAAGTACAAGCATAAAGCACACGCTGGCAACTTTAGCGATAGCGTTAAATTAGACATCAACTTGGCAAAGTACACACAAGTCACACTCGCACACACCCCCACACGCACACACACTCACACACATTCACTGCTAACATTGATACCCCGTCGAGCTGATGTCAGACATCGCTTGTCGCTTATCAGCTAACACAAACAACAACAACAACAACTCGTCATGTCTTTGAGCGCCTTGGAAAAACACAAAGTGCAGCATGCACAACATTTAGTGGGCGTGGCCAGCGAGTGCACATGTTAAAGGCGCGACAGACTTCACGTCTGCCTCATCTCCACGCCCATCGCCCACCGCCCACCACTCGTTACGCCCCACGCCTCGTTTGCATATCCGAGTAGCTTGCATTCAAATGCCATTATCAGAGCCAAGGCATCGCTAACATCGCTTAAAACAAACAATGGTGCCCATTACTCAGCTCAAATGTATGACCAGAAGTCGTGTGTCTCTATGTTTATGGCCCTATGCGTATGTATGTATATATATGCTGTAGCTATATTACCATGGCTTGGTTATGCTCCTATCTATGGCAGTGTGGCACAGATCTCGTCCAAGATGTTTGGCTTGAGGCTAATGGCAGCACGCACATCAAAAGCCCGACCCACGCGCTTAGCTTCAGACACTGCTAACAATTTTCATATAAAATATATAGCCAAAGAGATAAGCAAACTTTTCATTTGAATTATTCGAATTTTAAATACAGTTCCTTGATGATAATTACGTAGATTACTCACGAGTGGATAACTATAAAATGAGATATATATTAATATATGTTATGCGTACGAAAAGGATAAATTATCACATTACCAAATTTTTCATTAGCCACTTTATTTTATCTAACAATCAAATTTTATTTAAAAACTTAATGAATAATTAATAAAACCCTAAATATAAATTACACACTTGGGTAATAAATATATTTATTGTCGAACCTCTCAGCAAATTCATTGTGCTTTGAATGAATAAAAATTAAGCTTTTGGCACGCGTCACACTCAAAGTCTGCGAATTGTTCGCTAGGAGCTCAAAATGAAATTTTGTGCCAACGGAAAATGTCGAATGAAAAGGATGGCAGGATGAGTGCGGGGGGCCGACTCAAAAGGACTTACAGCAACATCAGCAGGAATACAACTTTTGCTGTTCCTTTTTTTTATAAATGTTTATTAAGCGAAAAAAAGGAAAAGGCAAATGCCAAAAAGGTGAGCAAAACAACAACAACAACAATCAGCTGTCTTTTTTGTCTTAAAGCAAGGCCAGCGATGTTTTTGGATTACGCTTTTGGGATGCTTTTTGCCGCTTTGTTTCATTTGTATTTGTGTTTGCCTTTTTGTCGATTCTGTGCTTTCAACAATAATTTTGCTACTTAAACGGATTTTTGTATTTGTCTATCAACATTTTATTTGCTGACAGGTGTAAAATTATTCTTGCAGCTTTTCATCCTCCCTTCTTTCTCACCATTTTCCTTTCAACATCTCTCGGTAATCTTACCCCCATTGCTTTATGCCTAGACATTTACCATGGATAATTGCCAAAGCGCAACAAAGGCAACAAAAGCGATTAGCTTAATAGTTGCAATTAATGTTGTTTGCCTGAGCAATCATTTTATTTGTATCTGTAGCTATATTACGCATACGCCATGTTGCTTATTGCTTGCATCAATCAAAGACAGACTTTCACAACACATACATACACAGACATCAGTATTGATACATCAATTTTCAATATTCAGACAATAAATAATGTTTGCTGCTGTTTCCGTGTAGCATATTTTCCGACGTTCCGAATACTTTTCGCCTTCCCTCAGTTATCGGCGTCAATCGCAAGGCGAGTGCGTTACCATCAGCTTTTCCTTCTCTTTCGCCTTGCCACTTGCCACTCATACTAACTTGCAACTCATACCAACTTGGCATTTGTGCAGTGCTAGCAATTCCGCCGTGTTTGCCTTTTCCATGCACGTGCAATTTTTTCCATTTCCCATCGAAAATGTTTTGATAAATATGCACAACTTGAATTTTGAAGTGTGGCAAATGTGTAAGACGGGAAGCAAATACTGCTCAAAATATAGGTATAAGTATGAGCATGAGCATGTTGCATGGCGTTGTTTGCGCAATTTGATTGCACAAAGTTGGTTTGGCAATATGCAATTTGAGTGCAGACAGTCAGAAAAATTGCTTAAAATATTCTTTATGCCCAATGCCCATAATGAACATATCAATAAGCAAAGTGTACAATTTTGATTTGCAAACACATACGTCACGTTGGCCTCTGTCGTTTTCCAATCATTGTAGATATTCATCACACAATATTTTATAGCTATTAATTTATTATGGTTTGCTAAAGGATATTGCTACATTGCTGCCTTTTGACAGAAATATATATATACGTAATTTCTGCGATGCATTTGTTAATTGATTTTCCATTTCAAAAGTCATAAATGGTTCCAATTGAATAAATACGGAAGACGATGGTCTCGAAGCATACATATTCTTCATGGCACTTGGTGGCGATGCTGTTTTATCCACTTAAAACCACATAAATTTCCGTACAAATTATTATACTAATGAAAAGAGAAGATAAAAACGAGTAATGAACGAAATTAAAGATCGGCAACATAACTTTTATAAAAGGCGGAAGGAAAGCAAAAGACGCCACAGCCGAGAATATAATTTTGACTGAAATAATAAAATTAAATTAAATTCATTGCAGATTGCCGTTGCGTGGCGCAATAAGCAGCCGAAATTCGAAAAACTGAGCGCGAAAGCAGAGCAAAAGCAGTTGCGCTGAGTGTTTATTTAAAAAAAATAAATTACATTTTAAAAGCATCATAATTCAACGAAAACACTGCCAAGGCAAGAAACTGAAATGCTTTATCCAATCTGAGGCAGCCAGCAAGGCAGCTAGTCGGCCAGACTAGCAACCAGTCGGTTAAGGACAACGACCAGGAGCAGGAGCAGGCAAAGCTTCTGCTCCAGCTGAAATTCATTAAGCATGTTATAAATGCTTGAAATTTATAAGTAATTGTAAAGGTTTATGCGGTTCGCTATGGTTTGAACGTGTTTATCATCACAAAAGCGATTTCAAAACTCAAGGCATGCCACATAATTTATTTAAGGGCCAAATAAAGCGTCCTTCCCACCCACTGCCCCCTTCCTCTTTCCATGCCTCGTCCCTTTAGCCATTATGACTGACTTTAGCCCTGAGCATAAAACGTTTAGCGCAAATAATTGTGAGCAAATATTTTCTGAGCAGCTAACCAAAAGCGAATTTCATTCTGCGGTTTCACACACAAACACACACGTCCAAAGCACTTGTAATAGTTTCAGTTTGGTTTTCTCCTACACTAAGTGGGCATTTGTTCAAGTCGTTTACGATTTATACTTCAAAGCAAAAGTATTTCACTTTCATGCATTTTCGCTTTTAATTACATACTAAAGGACCTAAGTCCACAAGGTTTCGATTCTTGAAGTTGGAATATACTTAAGTAACGTATACGCAACATTCGAGTGAAGGTAATTACGCATACGCCGCATGGGCTGAAGTATTTGATTGCTCGATTTCAAATCAAAATATCAATGTTTACCCCAAGCAGAGCCAGTGTTTTCCTCAAGTGCTGTTGCAGTTGTTGAACTATCAAACTATTTGAATAGGCCTTGCACAGATGTGTCTGTTGTTGTGTACATTGGTGTGGTCGTATGCATTACAGCTCATAATTCAATATACTTGATGAGCTGCGGTTTATGTTGAATTACGGAGAAACAGAAGCTGTAATTGAGATCATGTTTCTATCAATATATATTCGATAAGTTCTTACCAAGATATTCCTTCAGATACTTTGCATGTTTTGAAAGCAAAGCTCTTTAGTAAACTCACACGCTTCTAAGCCATATAAAATAAATGTCACGCGAGTCCAATGCCAAAATCTGTAAATAATTCACATGGCGCTTGGCACAAATTAATGGCGTTACTTTGAAACCTTTATATATATGCCAGTAAGGCACAAAATTCCACCAAAACATAGAGAGCAAAAATAGAAAGAAACTCAGACAACAAAAATAACAACATGGAGAAATGCCTACGCAAAGCAAAGCTCGTAAATTTGTTGGCCATAAAAATCAATATGCTAATGGGCAAAAGTTTGCTACAGTTATTTGTGTGTGTTGTCCCTTTATACGTGTGTGTGTGCGATTGTGTGTGTGAAACTGTTGAAACATAAATCCTTCTGTCAACAATGGCCAGCAGCATTGACATGCCGTCGACGAGCGACGACAGCGGGGACACTTTGGAAGGACGAACGCGACCTGGAGAAGGATGCGGATGAAGAGCATCCATAGCCGGCGGTGACACTGACCGCAGCGTTAAATAAATACAATAAATACACATGCTGACATATGAATACGAATGCGAATGCGGATGCGAATACGAATGCGAGTATATACCCACAGCTGTGAGTACTGCAAAACCTCATTAAACTGTTAAATCTTTTGACAGCGCCTGACGCCAATGGACAACAGAAGAAGGACAACGGACAACGGTCGGCGGGCGGTGGACGACGGAAAACGGACGTTGAGCGGATGACGAAAGCGAATTCGACAGCCACAACCGGAGAATCAGGAACCGGCCGGGAGTTGGGGAACCGGAGACCCAAAGGCCCCGGTAACCAGCGGCAACTGGAGAAGCCGATGAGCTGCGCATTTAAAATATGCATGTGGAACACAAAAAAAGTCATGAAATTAAAATTGCAATTAAGCGTGGGAAATATGCGCAAAGTGTTGAAATGCGAGCTGACGGCGCTTTTCGAACTGAAATTATTGACCAAGCAAACACTCGACATGCCCCAACTTCATGCTCAGTCCTTGCCGCAAGCGCCACAACTGCCACAGTGAGCAAATAAGCCAAGGATAACTGTGAAATTTATGTAAAGATATGCCAAGCCACGCCTACTTCAAAAAGACCTGCGCCCCCTTTATCGTCGTCGTTTGCTCTTCGCTTTCAATTTCTGCAAGACACTCGTTGAGCTCAAAGCTCTCGAGTGAAGTCGACTTGAATCAACTAAAATTGATTTATGGGTATTTTTAGAGAAGAGAACAACCAAGTCGCGAGTTGTGCAATGAATGGGAAACTTTAAAGCGTGTTGCGTGTCAAGAACAAATATCAAAAATCGACATTCGACATTCGAGGCGTGGTCGTAAAACCGCTCGAAAATTATAGCTTTCAGTCTGCGCGCGAATTGTAATAAATTTAGAAAACTTATATACACATCGCTTCCGTCCACTCGCCGCCCAAACCCTTTGGCCGTTTTCATAAACTTGGCTCGCAATTGCAGCTTAACGTTCTCCATTTCTATGCCCCCATCCAGTAACGCCCCCACAGTCGGGTCTGCAAACGAGTTTCAACTATGCAAAGGTCGTTAACAGCTGGCAAGGCTTAAGCCTGGCCAATGAAAAAAAAAGTACGGTAGGTGCAAACAAGCGTGCCACAGAGAGCGGCTGGAGAAATAAGAGAGCAACAGAAGAGGATGTGGCCTAAAGTGCCTGACCTCGACCATGGAATACGCTGCAACGCCTCCAACAAAAACAAAGAGAAGATGGAGAAAAGAACACTTGGGTAATCGAAAATATGCTAATGTGAATATTATGACTTGGGTGGTGTTGGTCAATGGAAAGTTTGTCTAGCCTTACGCAAAACGAGCGGTGGATAATAGAAGAGCAAGGGGAAAAGCTCCAGTTGGAGTTATGCCAGAAAAGATCTTAGTAGCTATGACAATCAGAGTTATTGTTAAGGTGAAGAAAGAACCTTTCAAGTACATTTGAATCCTATATAATTATCCAAAATTGATGGGCTGGCAGACAACTGTACAAGTTTATCTGTGACACGCCCCCTTCACCATGTTGCACAGCTGCAGACAAAATAATAATACCCTTATAATCCCAACCATACAGCAGGGCATCAAAAACAACTTGCCTAAGTAGTGAAAAAGAACTTTCGGACGACTTAACACGCAATCCAAAAGGGGCTTAAAGGTTAAGCATTATAATTTTGTGCACCTTTTTTTCCTACTTTATTCTCCATGCAGTTGTTGTCGTTCATTTTGTTGTTGTTTTAATTGTTGTTGTTGCTGTTGATTTTGTGCCTAGAATTGCAAAAGTTAAAAATAGTTTTAAAAAGTTGGCCGACGGGCGGTTCCTTGGCCAATTGAATTAAATTGAAGGTGTCGGCGGCCTCCTGTTCAGTTTCTGTTTCAGTTTTTTGAGGCCAGTTGAAGCGTGCGAATGCCCAAATGTGTCTATTTTGTTGTTTATCCCCCAACTAATTTATGGGCTCCTCCAACTACCAAATGCGAGTATGTAAAGCAATTTTGCGATTGTAAGCTGGGTTATTTATTGTAAAATACCCGAGCTCCGATACTCAAAAAACTGTTAGATCGATATGGGGGCAGTCAAAGGGTAGTGGGAGAAGTATTGGGCGGAAGGGGAACCGATTGCTCGTATTTAATAATAATTTCTACATTTATTTATGCCGTTTGGCGTTGCTGTAATTGTTGCCAGTACGGGATCGGGGCCAACGGACTTGTTCCAGCAGTCGCTTTGGATTTGTAAATGCCTGACTGGCATTTAGGGGTAGTTGCCAGTTGGGGTTGGTTAGTGTTTGGGCTAGAATTGGGATTGGGATTGGAGTTGGGGTTGTCTTTAGTACATTGGCGTGCCAAACAAAAATATTTAACACTCGGGCCATAAACTATTGTCAGCTGGCTTTAGGGGATCAGTGACAGGGGAAACGAAGAAATTGGCTAGCAATTCAACGTAATGTAGGTCGTGGTTATGATACCGCTTGGAATGGATTAATGGTAAAAAATTAACCAAAAATTACTCGTATTTACACTTCCCTGAAATTCACGCCTGAACTGTTTGCATTCAGCAATGAATACGGCCATTATTTGTCCAGAACTGTAAATAAAAACAGGCATGAATGCAGGTAGTGAGCGAGCTTGACTCGTCGATACCCTGCAGACAGTTTTAATTTGGGAAAATCAAAAGGTAGACTTAAAGTTTTACTTCTCTCTTTTTTGCTTGTCATTTAAAGGGTGGAAAATGCGTTTAAATCAATTATTAATAAACTCAACCCAGAGTTAAGAGAGTGCAGTGCCTCCCATTTGCTAATTAATTTATATTTAATTATTACAATTAATATAACATTTCATATGCCATAAATCGCTGCTATTTGACAATAGAATATTTCTGGCATTAAAAATCTCCGCAATTTTAGTATTCCAATTCACGAAACATTTTAATTGCTTTGGCTCTCGAATTTTCACAGTTGTCTGGGAGAAGCGGGAAGAATAGGAGGAAATGGGAGGCGGAAAAAAATGACAGATGCTGAATTTAATTCATTTGAATTGAAATATCGCATTTATTTATTTCCACATTTTTGGAGAGGTTCATATAAATATTGACACATACACCATTGAATTTTCCAATACATTTATACGGCAGTTGGTTGGCATCCTATATACACTCTATATACATACTTATATAGGACTACTGATAACTGTGCGTGGTTTTCATGCCATAAAGTAAGCATTAATGTGTAACAGTGCATTGAACTTTATTTATATCGAATTAATATCGACATTGCAGTGGCTCAAATTATTTTTAAACTTTTAATAAGAATATTATAATAATATTATAATGGTTTTTATTTTTACAATAAAATTATATATACTATATTCCATAATACTGAGGCACCCTCATAAACATTGCGTATTTTTAGATTACTCATACGCATGGTGTTACGCACAAACCGAGCAAACAACCGCTTAAAAACTGCAATTGTTTTGTCGTTTTATAAATTTTTATAAAAAAATACTATCTTTACTGGAATTTTTTTTATAGCATATTTCAATGAATGATTTGTGTGTGTGCCTTTTTTCACAGAACGCAAAGCTGGAGTTTTTTGTAATGACTACGCGATAAGGCAGCAAACGAGACGAAAAAACGGCATGAAATAAGTGCAGCCTCATGATTATTGCTGTTCAAGGGATGGAGAAAGGGATGCAGAGTGGAGCTTAGTACAAGGTGCTTAAGATAGCACACAAAAGGCTGACAAAGAACAACAGCAACATTAAGCGAGAGTTGGCTGTCGACGGACAATGAAGTCGCAGCTTAGCACACGATGACAACGTTCGTTGAGAAGAGATCTGCGCAAGAAATGTGCCATAAAAGGATGGGCCTTAAGCAGAACAGCTGCTGCTTGTTGGTGTTGGTGTTTTGAGTACGTCTGCCAGACGCTCATTACGTAATTAATTATACGTCCCGTTGTACGCCTATGGCCGAAAAATGGCAAAACCGACTGCAGAAAGCGACAGAGCGACAGAATGACAGAGAACAACTAAAACCACAAACATAATGGGATAATCTGTACAAATGGCGCATACACTGGAAGCCTTAAAGGGGTCACCTAACTAACAATCTCTATCTCGCTTACTCTCCCTCTATCTCTGTCCTAAAAAAATATAGAAAAATGGCAGAAAAGTGAACTTTTGGCTTTAATGGCACTATGCGCTGTTTTTAATTAGCAGAGAGCGTGTGAAAAAAATATAAAGAAATGGCAGAGCAAAGAAATGAAGAAGGGCAACAGAAGATGAAACCGAGCGAATGTCGCAAATGCAACACTTTATATGCATTTTCTTTTAATTTTCATTTTTATGCGGAGGCTGCGACGACAATGTTGCCTCAGCTTCAGCCACAGCCTCAGCCTGGAAATTTAGGTTGGCATTTCTTGCGACACACTCGCGGTACATGCCACTGCCAGTGCCACTGCCACTGCCTCGGTTCCTGCCACGGAAGTGCAAGTGAATGTGAATGTGGATGTGAATGAGGATGTTGGCAAGGATGTGCCCCACTGACTATGGCAGGCCAACGTTATTGTATAAGTGCGAATGCGAGAGCATATAACTTGTAATTAGAGTGGAAAAAAACACGCAATTACCATTATGCACGCCGAATTTCGTTTTACGATTCAGACATACAGTAAAAGCTCTGTAGCAACTATAACAACTGAAACAACAACAAGAAGAACAACGGATACTGAAACTACAACTGCAGCAGCAACTACAATTGCTTACAGTGTCTCTTAGTTGACCTCAATTTATTTTAAATCCAAGGCGTTTAGCTTAAAACACGCGCACCAGACTGACAGGATATTGTACTATTTGCCAATGCTTATTCCTTTCTTTTTGCAATGCAGCTGCTGAATCTGCTTCGTCCTTGGGTGACGGTAGTCGTTGTTAAGTATTTATATATTTAATTTAATCGACTACCGTATAAAAGCAACAGCATTAAATGTAACTAATATTAACTATAACAATTATTATAGCTATTAAATTAGTTGAACAAAAATTCAATTATAATTTTTTTATTGTTTGTTGCATTTAGACTGTTATTTTGCCCATCACTTTAGCGTGGATTTTGGGATGATGAATTTAGCTGCAGGCTGACGGATCGTTATCCAAGTCCAAGTCCAAGTCCACAACGGGCAGCAGTGATTCATCCCAAGGTCAAGCTGTAGCTGACATTTATGGGGCTTTAGTTGCTGTTGATTGCTGGCCAAGCCGAGGTTCCCAAAAACAGAACCGAAGGTCAAGTTGTGACTGACATTTATGGGATTCTCGTTCTCCGGAAAACGGCGACATTTCACATTCAGCATGCTTAACAATTCAGCACATGGTTTTACTTATGCTGATGGTACGCAAAATTACAGAGCAACTCAGTGAGCTCCAAGTGCTACCATTTGACCCGAGAAACTGTGCATAAAAATGTCTCTATGCGGTCCCCGAAATCGCACACAAAATCCACCACAACTATTTTTTGGTCGCATGCTGAGCAATAAAAGTGTCCTGGCCGACCGGAGACACTTGTTCAGTCCATGTCTATCCTATAAAAAGGGGCACACACGCTAAATCTATACAGACAACACACACGGAGACAAACACACTCTGACTTCGTGAGGTTCAGGCCACAGCTGTGTGTTTCTGGCCAGGCTTACGTACTTAGCCAGACAGGACAGCAGCAACAACTGAGTGTGTGTATATATAAATGTGTGTGTATGCCACACAACGAGACTGACAATTTGGGTTACAAGAAATGCTGCCCAGCTTTCGTAGATGCAACAAAGCATTTGAGTGTGAGCAGAAAGATGGACAACGAGAGAGAGAGAGAGAGAGAGAGATGGGCCAGATCTAAGTCCTGCAGGCTGCTTAGCAGTTTTTGTGGCTTTTGCTGTTGCAAGGATAATATTTCAGCCAAAGTTTTCAGCTGCTGCAAGCAGTAATAAAATTGCTTTGAAGGCTTTGTGGGTAACATGTTAGTATTGAGAGACATTGAAAAAAAATGAATGTGCATAATTGCTCTGTGGCTGACCAACATAATAAGATGAGCGTTGTTTGTTAAATTTACATTTATATTTGAAATAATATTATAAATAGAACAAAATAAAAATATGATACCAGTGAAAATCTGTAAAATGTTAAAAACCAGGGTATCAAGCCGAAACGAATATCGGTTTCAGTTACGGTTTAAGTTATGCTCGCATTTAGGTTTTCGGTTAAGGGTTACGCAAAATTTTTATAACGTAACGACTAATATTTCTGTTTCGAAATACCGGAATAATTTTGGATGCAAAACACCTTTAAAAAACATTTAAGATAAAGTTATCAATTATTGTAAATTATCTATATATGAGATATGTGGACACTTCGACTTTCAACAAGCACAACTTTATTAAAGCTCATCCGATTTCCCTGAGGAATGTCTTATTTTTCATAATATTAACCCTACTTTAACTTTGCATTTAAATATTTTGATTCTGAGACAAAAATTTTTTTTCAAAAAATTGTCGATTTTTACAGTGTTACCCCTTTAAATTTTTCAAAAATTTTCAAAAATTTTAAATCTCTATTTTTGTCTTTTAATCGACTCCAGGTGATAAAATAAGGGTAAAAAAGTGCTTTTGGACTGAATTTCGGTTTGTTACTTTAAGATGTAAGCCAAAAACTGTAAAATTTGAAGAGATTTGTCAAATCTTGATCGATTTTAAGAAGGGATGTTTCTTTGATCATTTTATTAAATCAATATTTATTTGGCATCAAAATTGGATGCTTTTGAAAGATTCGTTTTTTTTCGGAAATTTTACATAGTTACATTTACATTTTTCCAAAATTTTATAAAAATTTAAAAATTAAATTTTATTTTTTATGTCGACTTATTTTGGTACAATAAAAGAGTTTTGTTTCGGTTACGATTTCAGATACGGTTACCAATTTCAGTCGGTTAATAATAATAGTTTAAAACCAATCTGAGCTAAAGCAGATGCTGTGTGTGTTTCTTTAAGCCGAATCACAGCAGAGGTAGAATATTCCACCTGCTTCCAGGCCGGCAAGTAAAGAGTGTCCTTTGTATTTGCATATAAAACCCAGCATTAGCAGTCATATTGCCATTGGCAAAATTCAACTTTATAGCACAATAATTATGCTAATTTCGTACAAACTTGTGAGCGGCATTTTCCCTTTGTCCCCAAATCCGTTCCCGTTGCCAGCTGGCAGCTGCCTGTTGCCCTGTGGGCCGTTTTCTGTTAGCATTGCAAAATTATGAGTATGAAATCGAAAAAGTTTCAATCATCCACGTGCAGGTTTTACACAGTTTTGCAGTTTTGCAGCGGTTTGCAACAGAAAGTTGCCAGCAGTTGGCAGCTTTGAAGTTGCAACTTCAACGCCCAACATCGCTCAAAAGTTGAACTCATTTCTGGCGCGGCAATAAAACGCTTGAAATGTTTTTTAATATGCAATAACTTAACCCAAATCGTACCCAGCTCAGCCTAGACCAGCCCAGCACGGCACGGCACTTGACCCAAAGTTTCAAGCAGACAGAAACCGACGTCAACTTCATAACAGACCCGAAGCCCCGAAGATCTCGCCGACTGATTAATTGATTAGGCGCTCTTAATGTTAATTTGTGCAAGCTGCATCTTAATCACACTGCTGGAAATCTGCTCCTCTGATGACGTGTGTGGCACAATTTCTTAATTTCATGCCACCGAGTGGCACTTGACGCGCCAAAGTTTCAGTTCGGGCCACTTCATTATACGGGCAACAGGGAGGAGGCGTTGGTATCCATTATAATTGAGTGCAAAATTATGCATTGAATTTACTGTGTGTGTGGTGGTGTCTGTGTGTGTGGAACTGCCAAAGGCTGCAGTAGGCACACTTCAACCAGCTGATAGCATCACGTGGCCATAAAACAACTAATAGCTCGGCTGCCCAGGCTACGAGTATAGTGGCCAGAGCATATTATAAACAACACTGTCGAGCTAACGATAACAGCGACAACGACAACGACAACGAGAACAACGACAACGGGAGTGGCAGCAATAACAACCACAGTTACAACAGCTGAACAACAATGGAGGCTAATAACTGCCAGCAAATGTGATAAACCATATAGAGCGTGTGCGCTGTAAATCAAAGACGTTCCTCAACTCGATTTCGCTCTGATAGCAAATGCACTTTGTACATGCAAATAGGATGAATGTGAGCTATGAAGCGAAACAGATTTCTGGAAAGTATACCTGCTTTACCATCAACCAAGAATTCGCTTCGTGTCGTGTTGGCTCGTGTCAATTTACGTTGGCCAGGCCAAGAGCGAACTTTAAGTTTTAAAGCCAGGCTGCCTGCCCCTCTAAGTGGCAATCATAATGCAATTCAGTTTGTAACGTTCCTCGGGGCACAATTTTTGGTAAACGGCAAAGATTAAGCGGCATTAAATTCAAAAGCAAAGCAAAAAAGCAATAAAAAGTAGCCGCATACAAAGCCACAAAAGACGCGGGAATAAAGGTCTTAAATGTGGACATTGTGAAAGCCAAAAGGCAGAAGGGAGATAAGGCAGAGATGGCAGCAATGTTGGCAGAACCAACATTTACAAGCTCATTGCCTAATGCTTGGCTCTATAAATTTGCAATTATATTTTATAGCTGGGCCACTGGTGGCGTATACGTAATTTTTCAAGTATTCACCGATTCGCGTTGTTAAACATAACTTATTTAGCCAATTAGTCGACGGAAGATGCAGCAAATTTGCATGGCCAGAGCCAAGAGGCGGCCAAGAAGCTGCCAACAAGATGAGACTTAAAACTTACCTGAAGCAAGAGGTAGGAAATAAGGCAAAAATTGTTGGCAACTGCTTTGCAATTATTACAGCCGTAAAGTATGCAACAATTTATACAGATTGAGAGTTGTCTTTGCAGTTTTCGTTGTCGTAGTCGTTGTCGTTGTCGCTGTTAGTCTCGTTGTACATTTCTATTTATATTGTTTGCTTTGCACTTTTGAGCTTTGGCAAAGATTTGCATTTTCAATTTCACTTTGCTTGTTGAGCAAACGGCTTAAATACACTGCAAAACATAATGTAAACTTTGAGATTGATTAGGGTAAAATATATGCGTGCTTGTGTAGCGTGTGCCTAGTTCGACTTTTCCCGGAATTTGCCACTCGACATTCAAATTCAAATGTGAAAATCAAATGTCATGTTTAAAAAATTGAACATTGCTATGGAAAATCTTAAGCTGGCAACGCATTGGCCAAGTCAATTGCTTGGGTCTTATCGGCATTTCGCATTGGCAGCCCTTCTCCTTCTTGGCCCGCTCTCTGTTCCTGGCCTTAATGGCATTGTAAGCGCGTTTAAGCTGAGACATTTTGTTTACAACTAGCAAAGGGCATGGATTTTTGAGCAGCCTCTTGTGCTCTCCCTCGTATCCTTTTACAATTGAATCGTCGTCTGGCATTAGATATACAAATTGACATGTTATGCTAAAAATGAATTGCGTAATTTGATGGGATTTTCCAGGGCTAGAAATAAAGCAACAAAGCAACAACTGAACAACGAAAACACATAACAAACTACATATCCAATTCGATAAAAGTAAAACGTAAAAAGTTTTGCTTTTTGCCAATTCTGTAACCTTATGCTTCTGTTGATCCTATGAGATTCTTGTCAGCATTTGTGTATTTGTGTGTCTGACTATTTATGTTGCCACTTTGCTGCACTAAATTGCATTTAATTTTGAGATTTGCGTTTCATGTACGAGTTTGTTATTTCATACTATTTTTTGCTCTGCGCTGCCGCCCGGTTTGTTTTTGCCGCCGCCTTTTGGGTCCTACATGGCCTTCACCTAAATATACCACTGCCCGCTTATGAGTGTGTGTGTGTGTGTGTGCGAGAAGTGTTGGTGTGTGCTTTCCTAAAAATTTATGTGCAAGAACAATGCACTCACACACATATACTCACACACAGAATTATACAAAACATGCATACTTACCACTCGCCAGTGAATGCGACAAAACAACACAAAAATGTTTGCATATTTTGCGCGGCTTTAAAATTTTGCACATAAAGAGAAATATGTATGTATGTGTGTGCTTTCGTATTTTGTTCGCATAATAATGACTAAAAAAATGTATAATAAAATGTTTGCATAATTATACACTATACTAAATGGGGTATTAAATTTATATATAAAGTTAGAAACCAGGTGACATTTCGATTTAAAGCTCAGCTTAAGAAAGAAAAGCATATAAGACAATGAATGGTAAATTTGTTTTGAAAAGATCACATAATTTAAATTAGCTGCACTAATATTTTCATATTTTTAGAGAACTTTCAGCTCGTCATCTTACAAGATAACCGTTGAAATAAATTCCATAGCTGACAATTTGAAAAAATTCAATTAAAATTGTATTGTATTTTAGTAAAGTATTTATTCTTTATTTACAAATTTTTAAATGATAAAACTGCCACTGCAAAACATTTTAATGTGCCTCTAAATTTTCAAGGAAAGCGATTTGCATTTAGTATTTAGATCAAAAATTTAAGTACTTAATTAAGTTAAATTAAGTTGCAGGTTCCACCCGAAAAGTGGCAGAAAGTTGAGACGATAAGCGGCAAATGTTCTAGATTTTTATGTTTACGACTCTGGCATTCTGCGAGGACTGGGACAGGACTAAGACAAACTCTTTTTGAATTGAGTTTGAGACAGAGAGTGGCGGAGACTTTCGTGGCGCAGTTGACACATTTCTTGGCATGCAGGACACGAACAAGTTTTACACGGCGGCGCTTAAAAACTTTCGCAACGACTTGCAGAGAGGATTGTGGAACTTAGCTCATCGCGGCGAAGGATATGGGGCAGAGGGACAGAGGATATATATTCGTAGAGAAAGTCTTGAAGCGGTTACTTTGACGAGATTTGCATAAAATTAAGGCTTATTGTAACAGGATTCGGTGAATTGCGTGAAATATTGAACTTTATGTACATATTGATGGGACAATGACGGCAGCCACTTTAGCTCAATCCTTTGACAAGGGTATCCCAAAATCCGCAATGTGTTTGCATCCATTTTATTAGGCAAATATTAGCGCAGGCTGATTTAATTTATGGCGACCTGACTAAACAATAAATCAGCCTGGACCAAGGACAGGAAGAGAGAACGAAGAACTGAGGACCTGATCCTTAACCACAATGCCATTGAGCTTGATTATTCAATTGCAAAATTTAGACAGCAGCAATTTGAAGGAAATGCGAAGATGCATTGCCCAGATAGCAAAGGCCAAACAATGCTCGATGAGCACATTGCGTCTCCAGCTGCATCCTTCGGCTTGATAATGACATTCTAAATGCACAACGCTTACATAATTGAACGCCTGATAACAATGGCCGCACTTTGATGTGCAATGCGGTCTCGGAAAATTTATGGGCCCTGAAACAGCAGAAACACTCATACAGAGCATCGCACAGGGAATATAAAATACGAAAATGAAACAGAAACAGAAACAGAAAGAAAGTGAAAAGAAACCAAGTTTGTTTCTCTATTAAAAATGAATTATATACAAAGCACGAAATATTGTATAGGGGCCACGTAGTAGGCTATAAATTTGCCAACCAAACTGACTTTATGGCCAGGCTCTTTGCCTATGTTGGGCTTGGAAAGAGGAGACTAGGGAGCTGGATTGGAATAGGAGGCAACAGGTGCACGCGCGTGCCTTCAGATATGGCTGTTTGCAGCTTTGGTTCCGGTTTCCGAGAGGCATTCACTGTCCAGAGACTGGCCCTTGTCTGTTGTTTAATGCATGCCCCTTCACATGCCTCGCCACAAACAATAAATCAAATAAAAATGTTGAGCTATTCGCATTTTCTGTTTTTTGCATTAAAATTTACAACCCACTAAACAAGACAACTCACCCCGAAAGTTGACGGCTGCACGCGCGAGTTTCCCTATATGAATAATTATGCATAATTTTAGCATTTATCTTTTCGAAGACCGTAAAACTTTAAAACGGCTCAAAGAACTTGGCAGGAGAAGGGACTACCTCAAGCAGTCATGCCTAATTAAGCCGGCTTCGATAGAACCAATTACACAAATCAGCCGAGCATCAGTTGCCAGACAATTACTGCAGACTTGGCAGAAGCCGGCTAGTAACTGGATGTCCTTTGGGTTCTAAGCAGGACCTTCCTTTAATCAATTGTGCGATATTGAGTTATTAGCAAGGCAAGGATTTTGTAGGCTTCTCTCTGCCTTCATGAAGTGCCACTTAATAGTGCCTAATGCGACAGCCGCGTTGCCACCAAAGACAAATTCGCTGAGAGGTAGGAGAAATCCTTGAAACAGGGGTTGGGACAGTGACAACTTGGGCACTCGAGCGTTAAACACCACAGCAACAATCACAACGACGGCAACGAAAACGACAACGACAACACTGGTGACAGCTTTTTTAGATTGTAGCTTGAAAATGGAAATTATTCTTGTTAACAGACGTTGTTGCCCAAAGTGTTTGTGGCTTATTTGGTGGCCGAGTTAAGAACATTAAAAATGCTTGAAGAAACTGAAGTGCTGAAAGTGCTTATGTCATGTCAAACATAATTAGAACATTTTCTGGATTAGCCAATTTATGCTAATACCAGATGAACAATATAAAGCAGGTAGCTTCAGCGGACAGTGTAGGAAAAAGAATAACATTTTTTAAATGTATACAATTTTGACGCAGGATCAAATAAGACGTCAAGCAATTGATAAATTGAAATTCCTCATGGAAATCGGTTAAGTTTTGACAATGTAAGAAAATATTGAAATTTTTGAAAAAGTGTCAAGGGGTAAGTATGGAAAAAAAGGAAATTGGTGGAAAAAAATTAAATTTTCCAATTGAATACAATTTTGATGCAGAATCCATTTAAAAGTTAAATAATGATTAAATTGACATTCCGCATCGGAAATCTATAAGAAATATTGTAAATTGAGTTTAATCTAAATCATTCATGAAAATCGTTTTAATCAACTCAATACATCGTCAAAAAATAATCAAATTAAAGTATCTGCTGATTGTACAATTAAACAGTTGAATTAAATGTCAGAGAATGATTGACAGACACGTATGCATTTGCTTAATCATCATTTAAAAGCAGACTTTAAGCTCGATGTAAACCAACTGTCAACTGATTATTTGATAGTGATTATTGACTCATTGACCAATTGCTGGTTTAATTTGTGGCTATAAATAGCGTATGTAAGACAGTTTCTGAGGCAGTTATATGGTTAATTGAATCAAGATGCAAGTGCTGGTTTTGTTCTCGCTGATGTGCTGTGTTTGGCTTGCAGTTACTCAGGAGACGCCGCCAACTGGGCCAAAGAATCCTTATTGTGATCAGCAGCTGTGTCCCAGGGGCAAGCGTCATGTGGCCTGTGAGAGGTTCCTGAACGTTAGTGAGTTTCTATTGGAGAAATGGCTGAAAGTTGAAAATTCTTGTGTATGCTAGGATTCCCATAAGGCTTGTGCCAGCGAGCAGACGCAGCTAGTGAATCTGACCAACCAGGCCGATATCATATTGAAGGCGCACAATGAGCTAAGGCAGCGTTTGGCCAACGGCAAGAACATGACACTGCCACGTGCTGCACGCTTGGTGGCAATGCAATGGAGCGAGGAGTTGGCCATTTTGGCCAGCTACAATGCACGCATGTGCCAGCCCAAGCACGACGATTGCCGCAACACGGCCAACTTTAAGCACTCTGGCCAAAACATCATTGTAAGTGCGGAGAAGGAATTGGGTGAATGGGTTGTGAACTTAAGGCCGAGTTGATCAAACATTGCCTCCCCTAACAGCTGTTCAACATGACGCGACTGGTGGAAAATGAGTTAATGGAGAAGATGTATCCGCAGTTGCTTGGCATTGGCGTGCGCAATTGGTGGGGAGAGCACAACAGCAACAACAGCAACACGATGACCGCAGCGGATGTCGAGCACTATCCGTGCCCGTTGAGATACAACCAGCCTCAGTAAGTGGCGTATGGTCAGTGGGTAAATGGACTTGCTAAACCTTTTGCTCCTCACTTTCTTCTGACACAGACTTTATCGCCATTTTGCGGTCATGGCCGTGGAGAACAACACGCATGTTGGCTGCGCCGGGTCCCGTTACGTGGCCAAAGAGATAACCTACTTCAAGCTGACCTGCAACTATGCTGAGGACTTTCAGTGTGGCAGGCCGATCTATCACTTCCGTGCCGTGGGCTGCCTCACCGGTCCCAACACACAGCACAAAGCGCTCTGCTCCAAAAAGGAGATGTTCGCCTAAATACCCAAATAACCAACTACACAAATACCCTGATATACGTAATACCCTAATACCCCCAACAGGCCACAAATAATCAATGTTCATCCGTTTTGGAGTGTTGAATTAATGCTATGCATATTTATCTCATTTCAATGTACGATTTCTCTGGCGCGTGCCAATCCCCCAATAAATATATTGTCCCAGTATTTAGTCTCTCTCCCCTCTCTCTGAGCTTTTCTCTCCACCCAATCTCTTTAGAAAATGCGAAATCATTACGCATGCAAAATTCAAATGGCACAGCATCAAAATGGAATTTCTGCCAATTTCCTGTGCATTGCAATAAAGTTTATCGCGCGGCCCGCGGGCATTGGCCAGAGTAAGGGTATCAAGGGGTAGGGTACTCGTATAACTATCAGGAAACCGGGAATTGGCGCTGTTGTGTGCCAAAGCAATTACCTGGACAAAAGCGACCAAGCTGCCAATGTGACACACTGAGAGGAAGACACAATTCAGATTTGCATGCAAAGCTCATAATTGGATGGATACCAGGATATCCAATAAATTATAGGGTATACTACGGATGTAACCAACATTATTTGCAAATAATTCAATTGTGGGTCACTAAGCCACGCTACAAATTGAGAATGGAAAATATTTATAAATGCATTTTAAATTCGATTAAAATGAGTTTTTATAAAGAGTTTTACTGGTATTTGATCAATTTGAGTTAGTATAGTATAGCTGTCAGCTAGAATGATTATTTATTGTTAACATATTGCAGTTGCCACAAAGATGTCCCCAGCGGTTACTGGTTGCTGTTAAGTCTCCCCACCAAAGAGCTTAGTATTTTATTGCAGTCAACCACAAGCCACAGTTGTGGGAACATATGTTTTTTCTGTTGTGCAGAAGCGAGTCAGCCCGATTGAGCGGGGAAAGAGATGAGGGGATTTCACCCCAGGGAGCTTAAAATGAAGTCAAACATTACAGAAAAGTGGGGGTTGGGGAGAAACTGTCAACCAGTTAATTGATATAGAGCCAGAGAATTATGTGTGCTATTTATATATCCCAATTGACTGCGAAATTGTTCGCCAATATCAGAATTGACTTTGCTTTGACTTGGCTCTGACTTGATTAATAAAAGACTTAAGGGCAATCCGATTAGCACTTCATTTTCATTATTTTATGCGACTTCAGTTGATTGAAAATGGAAATGCATGGGAAATGCGCTTTGGGAGCGTATCGGATTAGTTGAATGCGACGAACTGAGAAACAAAAGCAAAGCATGAAAACTGTTGCCAGTCGTGAACCTTAAATCAGCTTTCACTTTGAGCCAAGTCGGATTGCATTTAAGTTGGCATCGAGAACGCCTTTCTTCAACTCCCTTTCGCTCTCCTTTTTATTCAGTCAACTCTCCCTCTGATTTGCCCTTTTCCTGGCGCTCTTCCTTTGCTGCCAACACCTGGAAAAACTAAAAGTCGCCACTTCCGCTGCACATAAATTTGAAGGGCCGCTCGTTTTTAAGGTTTCCTGCAGCGCAAACAAAAAAAAAAGGAAGAATCAAATGAAAATGCCATGACTGGAAAGGCACAACTTGAAGATACTTTCCAGTACCTGAATTTACGTTAGTTGCAACTAATAGACACTTTATTACACATGTGTAGGGTATTAAAACAAAAAGGCGTCTAAATAGAAATTCCTTCCTGACATTTGTGGGTTGGCTTAGTTTAGTTTTAGTTTAGCTATTTTGTTTCTTTCTAGACTAAAACATGGCAAATTGTTGTTGCTCTTGGTGTTGCACTTGTATTGTGTTTGTTTCACAATTTGTTTTGCTTCGGCTAAGGTTACATTTGTGCTGTTGCTGTGTTATTAAACGCCTTAAGTTGAAGCTTTTAGCTTGTTTGCCTGCAAATAGTTCAACAATTTATCAAAATTTATGACCAGTTACAAATGTTGCATGCCCCCCCTTCCTCCTTTCTTCCTTTACAATCAAACACACAGACACACATGCACACACACTGAGACATAAATATCTATTACAGTCAGATGCAAGTGAAGATTTACGAGTCTTGTAGGACAGCTTTTGATAATGGTGCATTAGCGTGCATCGCTTTAGAATGCACTTTTGTCTGTGCTGAAGAATGAAGAGTGCAGCATTAGAAAACGTCTGTCAACCATAAGCCGCAACTCTCTTCACTCCACCCTGTCCCTCTCCCCAGAGAAGACACATACTTATTCAGCGGCAACGTCATTATCATTGTTAAACACCAGCACGTCACGTATTTAAGCCATGTGCGTTCTCAATGTGTGGTTCGCGGTTTCCTTTTGCATTTGCCCTTTGACCCACACAATTCACATTACGTTTACGTATACTCGTAATACGTTAAGTTGCTGCCCAAGCGAGTAAAATGCCTTTTGCAAGCCACTTGGCCGCATTTGCTTTTTATGGTCTCACTGCCGGCGGGTATCGAAGTGAGACAGAAAGTGTATAAAATGTAATGGAGCAGGTTCCAGCGAGTCCATAGAACATGTATATTGCTGATTAGCGCATTGCCAAAGAATCATTGAAAATAATGTGGGTGGTGAAGAGAGGAAGGGTGAGAGAGAGTATCAATAAGTACAAGTAAAGCCTAATTGGCTGCCCAAAATGCTACAAATTACGAGTGTATTAAATAAGTACTCGTTTTGTAAATTACACGATAAACGAGCGGACTGATTTAATTTGACCTTGTTCTAAGGTCCGTGCTGTAGAGCATCCCATAGTCTAGTTGACTGCGGTCTGTTCAGCTTTTATGAGCAACTCCATAATGGCGTACGGTTAACGTTTATTAGCATACTTCTAGTCACATTGGCTTCGGCTCAAGGTGCGTTTAATGGCACACAGGAACATCAATACGGACATCTAGTTGTCGACGGCTCTTTATGACTTCATTAGCAAGACATTTACGAGAGTGTGTAGCCCTCTTTCTCTTTCTTTGTCACTCTCTTTTCCTACTGCCGTTTTGTGTTGCTTTCTTTATGATCGCAGGTTTGAAAGCCAATTGATTTGACATAAAATTCTATTCAGGGAAACAATGGGACAGCAAAAGGAGCCCACAGCTAAAATCTAATGAAATTTATGCAGGCGCTGCAATGCGGTTGCACATGAATGGCAACTACAGGACATGTACACCTCATACACACACTCTAACAAGCACATACACACACACACACACACAAAGGTATAGATGGCGGTAACTTTTACCTGTAGTTGACCGCAATTTACAATGCGGCACCATTTGGTGTGTGTGTTTATGTGGTTTGTGTGTGTGTGTGTAACTGACCTACTTCAAGGGGGCACAGGACGCGGCGCGCTTTTACTTTGGCTCTCTGGCAAAACTGAACTTCGTCTATATGGCTTCGAACATTTTATGAACACTTTAGGGCTGCCTTTGTCTCGGCTCTTAGTTAAAACTGCATTGATGGCCAGCTGGAGTCCGTCTACAGGCACAGCCACATCCTCCACATTCACATCCTCATCCACATCCACATCCTTGCCGTCTGTCTCGTCCTTGCCGAGTGCGCGCGCATGTGGAAGTAACAGTTTAACGCTTAAATTTGCCCAAGTTACGTTCAACTCAAGTGCATAACACACACACACACACACACATGTCACTCTGTCTATGTGTGTGTGTGTTAGTTTTCACTTTTGCAAACTAAATTTGCACATATTTCTTAGCTCACTTGTAAAGTTTTTTGGATATAACAAATACAATTTGTGCTTTCGTCCAACAAGTTTAAGACAAAAATAAAAAAGAGCAGCTGTTTAAAATGCTGCGGCATTTAGATTGACTGAGTGAGTGAGCGAGTAAGAGAGCGAGAGAGGGATATGGCAGAGAGAAAGGATAGCAGTCTGGTCTGGTGTGGTGTTGGTCTTAGGTGTCAGTCGCTTGCCAACAGGAAGGAAGCTTTTCAAATGCCAAATGATAAATGCATTTTTAATGGAGCGCTCCTGAAGAGAGGCAAGAGGTTTGAGAGGAGAGGAGAACAGAGCAGAGAGTGGCGTCAAAAGGAGGCTAAGTCTGAATTTAACAAACAACTTCCTTGGCGTTTGCTGCTGAAAGCCTGACTAAGCGCCAGGATGCGCAAACGAGGCGCCGCAAAGCGACTGGGGAGTGCCTAAAGTCGGGAATCGGCCAGTTGAGAGTCGACAGTCGGCTGTCGACTGTGGACTGTTTGGGAGTTGTGAGTCGACCCAACGACTTACGGTTTAACAGATGATTTAGCTAATGCTTCACTCCTTTCATCATTTCGCTTTAAGCTGTTCACATTCTCGCTTAATTATCCACGCATTTTGTTTGCCATTCCCGTCAAAATAAATTGCCTTACTTTGAGCAAATATCCGACACGTGTTAAATAAATTGATGGACGGCGTTTAAAGCCCAACAATAGGCGCAATTGTTTCAGCTTTTATTTGTGCAATCAACGTTTAATGCAAGCTTGCAATTGTTGGCCATTTGATATTGGCTTTTGCTGCCCTTTGTTTTGGGCCAGCGTTTCAATTAAATCAATATTCCAAACACAAACAGAGTATGGCCTAAAATGTGCCCAAGCCCATCAGAATTCTCGTTCAAAATTGCGGCTAAACAAAAACTAAATGCTACACACATATACACATGAAGAGAAAATAAAACAGATAGTCCTGGGAGGGAATATGGGAGTGAAGAAGGATCTGGAACGTGCGCTGCTAAAAGCATGCCACGCAAATTGAAAATACTCGTAAAAGTTGGAGAACCATTTTAATTTAGTAAGTTCTGATGATGCTGAAAAATACACATACATATGTGTATATTTTTTATGTATATATTTGTACATATTTACATAGGCATATTGTGTATACGCACTGTGTATGAACAAATCACAAAACAAAAAGGAAAACTTTGCTGTAAATTTGAGAAATTGAAATGAAAAATTGCTGACCCCCCTCACACACAACCACACCTCCACTGGCCTAGTGTGTGCGTGAGTGTGTGAGGTGTGTGTTAGATAGTTATTGATATTGCACGGACATCGTGCTAACCTGCAGGCAAAAGGTAATCAATTCATATTGTAAGCGAGTTTGCCGTCGTGGTTTGTAAATTTATGAGCAGCTGGCAACTATACTTAATAGAAGGTAGCCCGTAGTCCGAACAAGAGAAAACCAGAGGACCGTCATTAACTTGAAGTGATTCTCAGCAAATGGACAGGATGATAGAGCAGACCAAAAACGATGAATTGAGCTAGGGAAGTGAAATGATAGCTGAAAGAATAAAATATGCTTGTGAAATTGCTATGAAATTACTCGATTCTCAGATCATTACGATAAGTAAGTTGTTGAAGCTTTATGGCGGACTAGCTATAAATGGATTTTTCATTGGAAACAGAATTGAGAGACTCAAAGTTGATTATTGCTTTTATCCTAAAAGTTCTTTCAATTGATTCTTTGCTTATTAACTTGTGCTTATTTCAGCTACTCTGCGACTTTTCATTAGTTTTTACTTTTCATTATAAGACATGCCATTTCTTGAGGCAATACAGCACTAACCGAACTGCCATTGAATCGTGCCCTTTGTTTTTGCCCATTTACTTCGCAATACACACAAAAAGAGAATGACATAAAAATCAAGTTATTTAGCTGTCAGCTATTGTGCTTGAGTCTTCATTGTTCTCTTCTAAGCTGTCGCAATAAAATCTTTTTAATGACATTTTAAGCAAACAGAAACAAGATGATTATGAATATTTTTATTTAGCGCGAGTTTTCTTAGCTAGGAAATTTTCTGTATTACCAGCGCTATTTGGAACTGTACTGTCATGTAGTTTACAATTTTGGAACAATGCCTTTTATGTACACAACTGTAGACAAAGGGACATGGAATAAAAATCCAGGTACAGGTCCAATTGGCACATGACAGACGCTGCTGATATGGAAATGCATTCCATGGAAAGGGGAAAGACACAACTTAGGGCCATTGTTGCCGTTGTCTGACACAGAAACAATGCCTGACGACGCGTTGTCTGTGTTCCGTTCCAATCCCGAACCAGTCTCTCCAAGACAAAGCCTCAACCAGCCTCCCGGCTAATGTTGCAGTTACCATTCTAGTCAACATTCACGGCTGCTCTATATCTAAACTTACCGCAATGATGTCGATTGTGGCCATATTTAGCCACTGACACGCCCTTTATATGTGTGGTTATTGTTGTTGTCTCCGTTGTTTATGCAACGCGCGTTGTTTCAATACATTTAACTACAGTACTCGAGGTGGCAGCATGAGAATGTTTTTTTAAGCTATGAGTTGAGTGAAATGTGTTTCATTTTCCTAGAGAAATAAGATCTATGTTTTGCTTGGAAGAGTACAGATCAAAAGTTGGTAATCTTAATAAAAATATGTTCTTTTTCCAGAAATTGAAATTCGTAGCCGTAACTGAAATCGTAACCGAAACCGAACTTTTTATTACCGAAACCCAAAAACCGAAATTATTCCAACCAAAATAACCGTTAAGATCTTATAGAAACAAAGTGGAAACTAGTTCTAAAGCACTTTTTTAACCTTATTTTATCACCTGGAGTCGATTAAAAGATAAAAATAATGATTTAAAATTTTTGAAAATTTTCAAAAAATGTAAAGGGGTAACTATGTAAAATTTCCGAAAAAAGTGAATTTTTCAGAATCATCCAATTTTGATGCCAAATCAATATTTGATTAATAAAATGTTCAAAAAAACATATCTTTTGAAAATTGATCAAGATTTGAGAGATCTATTCAAATTAAAAGAATACCATGTACTATGTTCAAATCAGGGAAAGTTTTGAAGTTTTTGGCTTATATCTTAAAGAAAAAAATCGAAATTTAGTCCAAAAGTACTTTTTTACCCTAATTTTATCACCTAGAATCGATTAAAAGAATAATACAAAGATTTTAAATTTTTGAAAATTTTCAAAAAATGTAAAGGGGTAACACTGTAAAAATCGACAAATTTTCCAAAAACAATTTTTGTCTCAGAATCAAAAAATGTAAATGCAAAGTTAACGTAGGGTTAGTATAATGAAAAACTAGACATTCCTCATGGAAATCGGATGAGCTTTTATGAAGTTGTGCTTCTTGAAAGACCAACGAGTCAACATTTCTCACATTTAGATAATTTACAATAATTGATATCTTTAATATTTTTTAAAAATGTTTTGCAAACCGAAATTAAACCGGTATTTCGAAACCGAAACATTAGTCGTTAAGTTACCGTTATATACAAATTTTTGGTAACCCTTAACTGAAAACCTAAATGCGAACATAACTGAATCCGTAACTGAAACCGATATTCGTTCGGTTTGATACCCTGGTTTTTTTTTTAAATCTTTTTCTTATAATTTATATATTTTTCAGTCTTCTTGATCCTGTTTTCAACATATTGAGCTCTGAACTGGTTGCAAGTTAGTTATTTGAATATTCCCTTAATAACCCCAAGAGAAGATAGAGTGAATTCGCATAGCAAAAGTGAACTACTTTGAGGCGTTTGGTTAAGTTACGATTACGACGACTTCATTGCAAGTTTTGCACTTGCAGGACTTTCTTTTATTGCCGCAGCAAAACCAAAAATGAGGTTAACGCGTGCACTTAACGACTCGAGGGTCGCTGCTGTCGCTGTCGCTGTGGCAGCAACTGCGGCTGCAACTGTGGCAGCAACTGTGGCAGCAACTGCTGTCGAGGACGATGTCGAGGACAACATTATAAATCCCGACCAGGCATTTGCAAGTGGCAGCCATTGCGGAACTCCTACCGCCTAAGAGCATTGCCAACTGTTAGTTTCGGACTGTTTTCCCGGCTTACAACTCAATTTAGTCAGTTTTTAATGAGCAACTGTGCTGCACATGTTATGGGCGTGGCAAGGGCCATTGGGGCGTTACCTTATTTGCATTTGGTAAGCGATTTTGGCTCAGTCGAACTCTATGCCATGCAGCTGCTATCTTCTCTATCAAAAGAAGGAATTTGCCTCGTTGTCTTTCATGTCATTTATTACCGTTACCGTTTGCAACGTGGCCTTAACTCCCTCTCCCTGCGTGCTCGTCCCATTCTTGGCCATCCGCCTGCCTTCCGTTTCATTCAATCGTTAGATATTTCCGGTGCGCTGTCCTTTTTAATGCGACGCTCTGTTGGTCCTTTGTGTGCAGTGTCCATTGCCAGTCCGAGCAGCGAGTCAGTCGGGCATGGCCCGTGTCCTGTGTCCTGTGCTCTGTTGTCTGTTGTTTGTGTAATCGCATAAAGATGGCTCAATAACAACATGACGAACTCGGAATGAGGGGTGAATGCGTTGTCCTTTGGGCTGCGCCAGCAATTTGTGGGTCAAATTGAATTTGTATTGAGCCAAGCCTCACAAAATTGATTGAAACATTTGCGTGAATTTATGTCCTTGAAATGATTGGCCATATCTCTGAGTCTTAAGTCCAGCCACTGACCATCAACTACGAGTACGAATAAGACAGCAACTTTGACTGTCCAGTGTCCTTCAAATGAAGAAGGGAGAAGCCATACCAAGCGGCTTCGTCCTTTGCATTATTTATGGGATTAGTGGCTTGGCTATATGGCTGCCACGTGCCCAACTTGTTGGCCTGAAAACTGATTAGGTTCAATGCAATTTTCGGTTTGTCCGTCCCCAAAGCAAGTTGAACTGCCACCCAACCGGCCGGCTTCATTCATTTTTCATGCAACTTACGCTGCCAAATAAAAACAAATTTGCACATTAATATGGGCTACGATAACCTTGAGTTCAAAATTCCCGTAAAAAACAGACTGAAAGAGACAAGAAAACCGCCTGACGTGCAACAAGTTGCTCTCTCTGGGTGTAATTGTGTGTTTGTGTTTTTGTGTGGCGTGTTTTTATGCTAGAAATCAGGACAGGCAACGCACTAAAAACTGCCAGCATCATGATGTAGCTCTTGGTCATATAAATCTAAACTATCCAACATAATAAATAACAAAATTCCAAATTCCAGTTGCATAAATTAAGCTGTACTTTATTTATATTTATATGTATAATAATAACGCAATATATATTCCACAATATATTTGCAGCATATATTTAAATAAATAAATACATATTTGGCTTTGTTTGATAAATATTATTTATATTTGCTTTGCCTGTGATTATTCTCCTGAGCTTAACATGATAATCGCGTAAATATGTGTTTATTGAACTCATAACTTTTATTGCTTGATTTTGTAAATAATCATAAATCTAATGTTGTGTTGTGCAGTGCTCTGTTTGTGTGTCTGTCGTCGTAATGAAGCCAATGTCATGCTTCAACATATTTTTTTTTAATTTATAAAATGGTGTTTTTCATAAAGACCAGACATACCGATATTTAAACGCAGTGACGATTACAAAAATATAAACCAGACACACGCAGTTGAGCGTAAAATAGTTAGTCTAATTTGTTTAAGTGCACACGTGGCGTATGTGGAATGTGCGATGGCTGCGACCACGACCACGACTATAACTGCACATTGTTAACAGCGTCAGAAAGTAGGCTGCAACAAAATTTCAATTACAAAATTTCAGACAAGCCGCAGATAGTATTGTAGCAAAAATAACAGCGACAAGCAACAACAATAGCAACAGATGCAACAACAGCACTTTGACACTCTAAGCTGGCGCTTGTTTTATCAAGATGTTTGTTTGTTTGTTTCTTCGTTTGAATACATGTTTCTCTGCGCCCTTAAGTGTGCGTGGGTGTGCGTGTTATCATTGTCGTTGTATAACAAGTCACTTAATACACACATTTATACACACACACACATACGAAATAAGTTAAATTTGATGCCTTTGTCTGCAGTTGTAAAACAATGGGCCAATTGTATCTCTGTCTGGCTGCTTGAATGTATCATGTATCTTTTTTGTGTGTTAGCTAAAGTCAATTGTGTCGCATATGCGTGTGTGTATGTGTGAGTTCCTTATCTTGTCCCGGGGCACGCCCTCTCTCTCTCTCTTTCACTCTCTCTCTCTCTTTCTCTCTTTCTATCTCTCTCTCTCTCTTTTATTGGCACTTGTCGGCCTATTGCGTACACTGATTGTTTGCATAAATTAGCATAATTAAGCAAGGTTGAGTGACGCTCTTTCTATCTTCCTCACACCCCCTCTCTCTCTGTCTCTTTCCATCACTTTATCCGCCAAAAATCTGTAGAAAGTACAAGTAAATTGTCTTAAAGACAATCACTCTTCTCCCCAGCGCTTCTCCCAAAAATATTCATGCAACTTACGAAGCAATTGCGCAACATTTTTTTTCGGAATACACGCCGCGACCTTTGCGCGCGTGACCAACCGTGCAAAGGCAATGAAACAAAGGAAGGACAACAGCAATGCAAAAGTAGAAAATAATGGATGGAAAAAAGCATCAGCAGGCAGCAAGCAGCAGGCAGCACGAGGCGTATACGCAATGTGCTATTGCCAGCGTCCATTGTCGTCGTCTTGTTAGCCTTTTGCGCGCCATTCGTTTCCATTTTGTATGCGTTGCTGGTTGCCATTATTTGGCTTTAATTGCTGCATGCATGTTGACCCGCTCCATGCCCCATGCCACATGCCCCGCAGTCCTATGTGTCGTCTCGCTCGCCCTTTTGGTTGAGGCGTTCAGTCTGTACGTGTTTTAATTAAAATATGCCATGCACAAAAAACGGAGCCTTTTCCCGAAATGATAGCTTTGCCAGTGTTCAATTTCATAAGGTGAATAAATACGAATATGAATGCGAATGCGCTGGCGATGGCGACTGCTTGGCATAATTAAGCAAATGAACTGTGAATATGAAGGATATTAAGAGTATAACAATATATTTATTGCGTGCGCCAATCAAAAAGCAACATGTCAAATGTCACAAACGAGTATCAGCTAATTTCTTTTGCTGCTCCTTTCTCATATTTCGCCCTCTCTCTCTCACTCTCTCCCTTTTGGCCAACAAAAAATTTATGCGCACACGGGCGAGGAAGAGGGAGGCATGGGTAATTAGCTCGCCAGGTGGCCAGGGGCAGTCAGCAATAAATAAATTAACATAAAACAAACAAAAATTAATGAATGAATAAATGATTGGCCTGGCAGCAGTCGGCAGTCAGAAGGCAGCGACCCAGGCCATCTCAAGCCCAGGGCGAGGCCATAAATTATTTGAAGGCAGCACAAAAATGGCAACTGTCGATCAATGTCAATTAGCTGCCTCACGAGAACGGGAATTGCCAACTTTTTTTGATGTGATTACTCTCTTATATGTATTTTCTTTCATTTCGTAAGATGATTGCCAACAAATCCCGGACCCGGGCATGTAAATTATATGCATATCAATCAGCCAACAGCTGGGTGACCCAACTTTCCCTTCTTCTTCTTTTTATATCTGTGAAATGGAGTCGTTGATTTATTAACAAATATATTTCAAATTTAAATTTGCATATACTGAACAGGCTGAAGAAATGATAATCAGTCTTTGTATTGATTTTCCACCAATTCTCAGTTAATGTCCTACACTGTTTTATTAATTAATTTATACGGTAACCGGCCAAAGTATCATCAAGAAGTCTACCGTACTTTGACTTGCAGACGTACTTGTATTTATTAGAGAAGTTCATAAGAATTGAGTGAAACTGTTAATTTCAATTAAATACAATTTATGTCAAAATTTGAGCAAAGTGAATGCATATTTCATGGCAGCAGTTTCCCTGCCAATTTTCTCCTTTTCCCTGTTCCTGAGCAAAAACACTTCACGCATAATATAATAAATAAAACTTACAGCCTCAGCGGAAATAATTAACACGGTGCGAGGCAACTAAAGAGGCCTTGTAAGCACTTTCTCAGTTATTACTGAACAATGATCATTATCATTGCAAGGATAATGATGTAAATGGAAATGGTAAGGCAATGCGTTGGCTCACAATTCGTTGTCAGCACTTTTTCTCACTTCAATAATAATAGCAAATAATAATAATAATAAATCGAAATTAATGAATTTGCGGTTGTTTCCCACCTGAAAACATGTAGCATTTAAGGCAAGCAAAGTTTTTTTTTTTTATTTTACTATGTAAGTAGAGCAAGACCGAGAACGAGAACTGTCTTTGGCAACCATCATTCAATTTGCATTGAAATTGTAAATTGTATCTCATATTTATGGCTCTCATTAATGCTGCAGCTGTCCAAGTAATACGTAATTAAAGTAATTTAATTTATTATTTGCCATTGATCAGCAAACTTGCACGCTGCATAAATCATTGCGAAATTATATTATTTTTTTTGACTCACCATTTCAGTATATTGTGTTGTATTTTATATAAATGCTGACACTGTGTAATTTTCATTTAAAATAGTATGGGGCAATAAGTTGTCTTAATTCCCAATGACATGAGCTAAAATGGGTAATTAATTTCTTAAAAGATACATTAATATTTGCATTACATTCTGTGAACAGGGTCAGAAAAGAAAACGAGCCCCGATTTCGAGTTTTAAAAAGCTTTTAATGTACATAATAGATCAATTAATTACATTCATTAGTTTAATTTAATTTTGAATTACTTATTTAGTCAAATTTTCAAAGAACTAAACCTTTAAGATTTTAGCCTTGGGAGCCTTTGTTAATTTAATGTTATATTTGATCTAGGGTATTAACTGCTATCAGCTTTCATCATCAATTCTCTTATATTAATTTGTTGTCAGTCTTTTCATATTAATTACAAAAACATTCCTCGACCCACTAAATGGCAGGTAAAATGAGTTATGCAGCAGCAGAGGCAATTTATGGATATTTATGGCCCGGCCAAGATGTATAGCCAACGATATGGTAAGGCCTAAACATTCATTCAATGTTGGCATTCAGCATTTTAATTATGATTTTTAATAAGCAGTTAAATCAACTAATCGCCGCTTAGCATCTCGACTTAAGGAATAAAGTAAGCCACGTTGTTGGTTCTTGGCTTTCACTTAGTCAACAAACATTTAATAACTTAATGCATGTGTGTACAAATGCTAAAAGTCGTTTTCATTTCTCTCTTTTTTTCTGTTTTCAGTTCTGTGAATTTAATAAGCTTAATGTGCTGCTCCCGGAACGGACCCGAACGCCAAACGGAACCCAACGGAACGAAGGGAAGCAAATGGCAAGAACTTAGATGAATTTCCCAAGATATGCTGGGACACACCCGTAAGACACACACACACACACACACACACACACGCACGCACACTCACACACACGCATCCTGGCAGGCGACTTGTGCGCACAGCAAATGCAATTAATTATAATTTTTAATTAGCTCAACAACAACAATAGCGAAGAAATACAAATACAATGAAGAGAAAAAAACAACAACGGTCTGAGGGGGGAAGAGAAAAACAAAACATAAGCGACTAAAACTCTATTTCATACTCGTACTACTCGTATTACCGACGCATGGAACTCGACACGCGATTAATAAAAAAGGACATAGCCAAGTGGTGGGCGGTGTGCGCTGTGGGCGTGGCACTGACAGCAAGTGAAAGGTATTTAGTCACGCGGAAAGAAATGTTTACTTTTATTTAACACAGCACGATGTTAGTGGGTGCCCCAGTATGAAGTATTAAGAGTTGGCCAAAGGCATGCTCCGGCAAGCTGGACGAGGATTAGCCGTCAGCAGTGGGCAGTGAGCAGTGTGGGGGTGGCCAAAAGGCACAGAATAAAAGGAGGCAGGTCGACACTCAATGTGTTCTTTACGTGCGAATTCTCAATGATGTTATGGCTACGCATGCGAGATACGCCTCAAAGGATTATGAATACCAAATATACTCGTACAGCAATTGACGGATGAAACCCTCTAATATATCATTCTACGCGTAGTAGGAGCCTTAACGGGAGTGCCAGCACTTTGTCGCGACGAATGCCTCAAGTTAAGGCCACTTAAGGCATTCACTTTCAAGGTCACAAAAATCCCGGCTGCCTGTTGTCTCTTCTCTGTAGTCTGTTTTCTGTCGTGTCAGATTTCTTATCCTTGGCCTCAGCTGCTAAGGCGCAAATTAGATTTGGACGAGCGCCAGTGACTCACAAACGCTGAAACAGCGCACAGAGTGAGAGGCAGAGCGGAGAGGAGAACAAACTGTTGTCTTTGTTTGTTGCTAATTAGGCAAAAATTACATTTTAAAAGGCTTTCAAGCATAAAATGGAAAAAGTTGTAACCAGAACTCTCATCTGTCTCTCAGTTGCCCCTTATTCAACGCACTCATATCTCTTCCTGCCCCAACTTTCACCCTCATAGCCCAATTTCCTCTTGCTCTCAGACAGCAGGAGGTCATCAAGCGAAGTGCTCATAACTTTTAGTGCCTGCAACTACAACGTCTGCAATAATGAATATGACATAAACGTGCTCTTGCTGATTTTTAGAGTACCAGTTTACCGAACTATGTCAGACAGAGACGGAAACACCGAGTGGACAAAAGAGTTATGTACTTGATAGAGTGTTTTATATATACCATATTGGTTAAATTTAAGAAATTGTCTACAGATAGATTTCGATTTGATAGTCAGCAAAAATATCGAGTTAAAGTACTTGAAAAACACTGATCCAAAAAAAATTACAGCTTAGAAGAAGTACAAAGCAGACTTGGTAATAATTTGAATAAAAATAAATTTCTTCTGTTAAAACCTGCAAAGAAAATATAATTTAATAAATACTTGAAAATTCAACTAAAAAGCCACTTAATGGTTTTAGAAGATTTTGTCAAGCTGAATTTAATTATTTATGACGTGAATAAAGTATTCTGTTTCAGATATACGAGAACTCCTTTTACTTTATTAACCCAATTTGAATCAGTTAAAGTTGGGGTAAAGTTTTCATTTGCAAATGTGGTTGAAAGCGATTTGGGAATCTTGAGCGATTGCAGTCTTATTGAGGTCTCACTTGCTAAGCCAATAAAAATCACACAAAATAGAATGACAAGCCGCCAAAATGTCAGGCACTCGTCAAAAGGGATTGGCAGACTGCCAGGCAGAGATAGAAAAAAAAACAAGAAAAACACCAACCAACAACAGCAACAACGAAGAGTGTGAAGTAAATAGCCAAATGTATAGAATGTTTAAGGCTGTCAGCTATTTGTGGCATATTTTACACGCTTCTCTACTTCATTTACACGCACGAATAAGAAGCAAGGTCCTCGCTCGCTAGCTCGGCACTCGTCCTAGACCTGCTGCTCCTGTTTCGGCATCGACTCGAATGGGAGGCGAAAATATTTGATATGTATGAGTGTGCATATAAAGTGAAAACATTTACACATGTTTGATTTATGGGTCAAGTGTGTGATAAAACTACAAAAGCGAGCATAACCCACATACACACACGCCCAGACACTAACACACTCTAACACCGACAGTTGAGAGACAAGAGCGAAGAGAAGGGAAGTGAAATCAGAGTAAATCATGCAAAATATAACCATGCGAATATTTCAGATTTCAGAAAATTATGCAGTCGCAAGGATGTCACAGGGAATGTGCGAAAAGTCACAATAAGAGCGCCTTGGCGCGCACATAAGTATGCAACAAAAAGCGCCGCACACAATAATAACAAGAGAAATAACAAAGGGATTTTCTTTTCTCCTTCACTTCACGCCTGTAGAGAGCAAGGCGTGTAAGCCATAAAAGCACATTTGAGTTAAGTGTCTGGCAACGAAGCTGGACGCCCTCCGTTGGCTCTGAGACAAGTGGGCGTGGTCAGCTTAAATTGCATTAAATTCATGCGCACATATTGAAAGTAATTGCAATTTATGCATCTGCATCGAACTTCAGTGTGTGAAAGTGAATGAGCCAAGTAAACGATCCAATTAGCCAGACTGTAGATAGCAAAGGGAATTTTTAAAAATAGCTGAAAATATAAACAATTTGCATATGAATATTTAAATTTATTAAGCTAAGCTATATTTATACTACAATTAAAATGCAACTTTTATTTATGATTTCTAAATGCCTACAAAAATTCCATTCGAGACAAAGGCCACAGAGTCTAAAATTGAAAATGACAAATTGCATTAGGGTTCCAACAGCAACAGTAACAAAAACAACAACAACACTAAAAGCTTTACAACTAACAACAACAACAACGACAACAATGAAGCAGGAATGACCGCAAAAATGACAGCACAAAGTGTGCAAAAAGTAAGCAACAATTTCGGTTCTAGGCGCCCATTTATGAGCATATATGGAGACAGCAATAACATCAACCAACAACTAAGAGCAAACTACTAAATACTGATCGGCGTTGCCATACTCTTAAGCCCTCTCACTGATCTTCGCTTGAATAAGAAATAAAAGAATGATTTATGTACTTCTAGCATACATATATGTAATTTCTCTCTGCTTTTCTCAATAAAAAAAGATTTGCTATACCCCTTCTATATTTCGTACAGGGTATTCAATAATAACAAGAGCAGCAACAACAATGTACCACATATTCAAAAAGCAATTCCTGGCTAGAAGGATTTGTGCTACAATGTGTGTTAGTGTCAGAGTGTGTAATCCGCACTACACACACACACACACCCAAATGAGGATTTGGTCAGCAATAGTCGTACAATGGTCTGCAGTAATTCTGAACGCATTTGGCGCGTTGCAAATGAAAACAAAAGCAAACAACAAACAAGCAAAACCAAAAACACAACGAAAACAACAAAATGACAACAATTTTAAAACGATTTTCTAATCAAAACGCATTACAGCATGGCCTAAGGTCAAACCTACATTGTGTTGGCCTAAATACGAGTATATTCCATGTTTAAATTTAATTATGCGAAAACCACAAAGTTTTTTTTCTTCTTCATTTTCTTTTTGCTTTTTCGTGAAAAATAATTAATATGAAAAATGAAAAATGACTGAATATGTGGCGCCAAATTTGTTTTTTCCCTTGGCCACTTTGCGGTGGGTGGGGCAGGTGGTGCATGCACGAATAACCACTGAAATTTCATTACATGTGTAAATTATATACGAAACAATTTGCCAAAAAATGAAACGAAGAAAACTCCAAGAGAGGCGGGAAAACAGGCAGCGGTTAAGCGAAAGCTAAAATAATTATTCTAATATTTTATGAATTTGCGTTTATCTGTATGTTTGTGTGAATTAGCATGTTAATAAGGCAAAGTCGGAACAAATGCGCTTACAGTAATTAAAATAAAATATAATAAATTAAAATAAAAGCAATTTCAATAAAAGCATATAAAACATTTCGGGTAAACTAATAAAAACACGAATGTTATTGCTGTAATTTGAAATATAACGTTACTTAAATTAAGATAAAACTTACAACTTTTTCATGTTTAAAGGGGTCAATTCAATCAGCTGTTGTATATAAAAAAAAAATCGTAGTAAACTTAATAACTTTTAATATATTCTTTTTGAACTCAATTTCCCTTACTTATAAAAGTAGTATTTGCTTAAAAATACGTTTTAAGAATACTGCAAAATTAAAAAGATAAATCCATTTGCTGTGGAACATTTAATTGGTTATTTCTCTATGCTTCTCTATTAAAAATGCTTTGGTATACAAATTCATTTCTAATTTAAAAGTGCTCTCTAAAACATTTGAATTCCGCAATCATTGACGAAATCATTTAATTAAACCACTTTGAGGATTCATTGCATAGTTCATGGCTGCACTTCCATGTAAATGCCGCGAAGCTTACAGCTTATGATGGAAGCATTTGCTTTGACAACTCGTTCCAAACAAATCGAGAAAAATAGGAACAGACTCAAATATGGTTCAACACTCCAACTGACGGCTGAAGGATGAAGTACATTTGGCAGGCCGACGCACAGTGCGAGTACTTGCCGGGGAACTACAGTACTTCAATGCCATGTCAATAAATTATGTAGTGGATTTTCAGCGATACACTCACACACAGTGGCGCAAGCATAAACACACACAACCTGAACTCACACACATGCTCTGTAGATATATGTGTGTGTGTGTTGTTTTTACATGTGGCACATAAGTCGCCTGATTTATGTTCAATATATGCGCACAGCTCCAAAGGGAATCAAAGGACAAACTCGAACATATACACGCTCGAATTGCGAATATTTTGGTTGTGGCAGCAGGTTCAATAAATTGCAGATTGAGAACGACAAATGCAAATAAATAAATGTAAAAAATCAAATCATATTTCCACATTAAAAATACATGCAGCAATAATAAGAGCAATATTCCCGTAAAGCAATCGCATCACTCCGCTATGACATCCTCCCAGGGAAAAAGCCAGCTTGACTGGTGACCCAGGCCATTTACCATCCCTCAGCAGACACCAAAGCAAATTCCTCGCCAAATTGCCATTTTTTTGTTATTTGCCTTTTCAAAGGTGCACAAAGTGTACTGAGTTTTTTAGGCGTAAACGCGTTTCATCGAGAGAAAAAAGAATGCGACTCAAAGCACATTACGTTGACAAATGAAAATGTCACAATGATGATAATTTATTTTGCCTTTGTCAATTGTCAGTCTCGCCAGCTGGCAAACATTCTTTAGACATTCCTCCCGCTTTCATTTGAAGTTTTCAGCCGCCTTACATGTGGCAACCAACAGCTGTGCACCAATCCCTTAGACCAAAGCTATAGCCCCGTGCAATTAAAAGTAAGTAACGCTTACAAATTGCCAGACCAGAGTAGCCAGCAAGTGTTGGGCACAAAAGCCGTATGCTCTTTCTTTGAACCGAGTACCAACAAAATTCCTGGAAAATCTATTGACGAATTCCCAGAAATTTACGATTTTAATCTGCGTGTTAAATGGGTATTTGCCAATTATGTGAAAGCACCTTTCGAGAGTCTCAAATGGACTAAGCATTAATATGTATTATTATAAAATTTTAAAAGCGAGATTTAGCTTGAAAAGAGGCTTTACAATCAAGTTTTATTGCGCTTTCAAGCGAAAGTAATGCAAGTATGGGCTTAATTTGACTGTTTATAATAATGTCGATTAATAAGTGTTTATATCTTTCTTGATCCAAAGTATGCTCATTTTTGAGGTAGGTTTTCCCATTCCACTGTCGTCTGATAATGCTGCAAATTCATTCTTAGGTCGTCAGTCAACTGAATAATAGAGTATACTACTTGCGAATATCGTTTTATTTCATGTTTCCGACTTCCTGTTGGCTGCGGCAAAACTTTACGCTTCATATAAGCTGAGTGTTCCTCCTGGTTTTTCCTTACGCTTTCCAGCCAATTCGCCTTGACGCGTTTTGCGCTATTAAACTTTTTGGCATGATATTGCCATTATTTCGGAATCAGTGAGAGCGAGGGATCGAGGGAGGGTGGGAAAAGAGGACTAGAGCTCAGCATACAGCTGAATACAAATATATGTACTTACTTGTCATATAATAAAGTTTTATGCTAACGGCTTTTGATGCCTTATAGCCTTACTGCCTTACAGAACGCACACATGGCCTGGTCAGGAAGAAACCCGAGGTCTCCTGCTGAGTCCAGCCAACAGTTTTCATACTTTTCGTTTGCTCTTTATTAGGCTGAAAAATGAAAATGCCACCAGCCTCAAAAGTGAAATCCCTTCTCCTCGAATTCACTGTGTGTGTCTATTGTGTGTGCCCGTTAATATTCTCAGGGTAAATGCATGAATTCCAATGGTTGTGGGCCAAATATTTGCATAAATCTTTTCAGTCGTTTCTCTATTTTGTTTATATTACTCATACGCAATGTGTATGCAATTTATTACGTGAATAACTTTTTTATCCCTTGCTCAGAGTGTGTCATGGAAAGTTAAAGACGTGAGCTTTTGTTGTTATATTTATCATTGTCATAATAACTAAAAACTTTATTTAAATGTTTTGCCGTTTTTATTTTTACAAGTTTATATAGTAGGTATATATAGTTAATCCTAATGCTTACTAACGCTCAGCTGGCGCCACTCACTTAAATATTAAAACAACTTTATAATCCAATATAATGCGTTTTCATATTGTTTGCAACAAAATATCATCATCATTCCCGTCATCATTAGCCTCATCATGATGACCTCTGTGACATATATACGGGCAGCTATTGTTTTTATTGTTATTACATATGTCCGATTATAATACTCAACTTAATTCATACATATATGTACATACATAAGTATATATAAGTATGTATTCTTTGCACTTAACTGCAATTATTGTTGTTTATTTAAAGTTTTTATTATGTTTGTTTTCTGTTTGTTTGTAGCAACATTAATTTACTCATTAAACATTCATTTAAATGTCGCGACTAATTTTCATGGCGCACACTTATAATTTTTAATTATTAATAATATTATTAATATTTGTTTGTTTCTCTCTGGGAAACTGTATACTGTAGCTACCACACACATACATATACAGAAACGAATACAAGTTGTATTGTTAAATTTATTAGTACCATATACTCGTATGCAGTTTTATTTACAATTTTGATCAGTTAAATGCCCTGCCAGCCGAATGGTCATAACATTTAATAGTCGACCAACCATTAAAGTGGACTCTGGACAGTGGACAGTCGCATGCATTTTTAAATGTGACACATTAAACGACGCTGAGCGTCAAATGGGGAAGAGGGAACTGGACACAGGATGAGGGAGTACCTGGGCGAGCATGAAGTTATCGACCCGGTCGAAAAGCAGGACGAAATTCGGGCGCAACACTTGAGTGGGTAGCTTGGCAAATGGAAAATGGAAATGCAAATATTTTGTTGACAGGCGATGGCAAAGTGACTTGAAGCTTTCTTGGGAAATACAGCCGGACATGGTGAAATGGAAGTTCCAGGAACAAGGCAAACTGCAAAAGTTGTTACAGTTAAGACACATATCCTTTCTACTTTATGAGATACTCGTAGACATTAAATGGGTTTTTCGAAGGAAAGGGATAAGCATACCATATCTTTCTTTCATATATATTTGCTTACTTCAAAATTCTTGTTGAAAACAAATGATTTTCGATAGCTTTGGAAGAGCGAAAGCAATAGATAGTTTTTGTACTGCAGGGTTAAGGAATTTCCTTGGGTTCTGGCTTAAACAAAAGTTGCTTTTAGGAACATTGTTAAATGAAAAAGAAATAAATACATAAAGTCATAAAGTTAACTGCCTTAAGTTTAACTTACTATTTACAAGTCTTAAAAGCTAAGCTTTATTGATAGCAGTGGTAATTATAAAACAAAGCTGATGAGCTATGTTAAGAAATAAGAATTGATATTTATATTTAACAATGACAATGAATGAATCTGAAAAAACTCTTGAGTATAACAAGTTATTGCCACAAGCCCGATTATAAAATAAAAATTCTCTCCGGGTAAGTATAATTACACGAATATACTAAGTGGTATGATTCCTATATAAGTTTTTTGTATGATCTCATTTGAGTGTTACGGCCAATGGTTTTCCATTTTGCTAATGTCTCTAGTGCTGGCATATGAGTTTTGGTAAGAGTACTATGTACATAGCTCGTATTATCTTATCCCTAACCCACTTAATTACCCACACATTTACTTACAACTTAAAGAGTATACCAGGAGCAGCAGCAGGAGGAGCATGGCCATAATTAGCTAACCACTTTTTTGGTGTAAACATTATGTGGCAACTGCAACTGATTCTAGTAGCCATCTCTCCGCTGCACTGCATCATTTGTGCGACAGCCAAGGTCCAAATCCTGATTGCTCTCCAGTGTGCTGACCACTTAGTTACATTCAGTTAGTTCACTTGGCTGCTGCGTTGGCGGTGGTGTTTCCCACAGTGTGGCTTTAATTTATCACCGTGCAGTTGTCCCACTTGTATTGACATGGTCAGACGTCGTCTGTTGGTCATCAGAACAGCTGCTGCTGTTGCTCCTGCCCTTCCTGACTGCTAGTGCCATTTGACTTTGCTGCGTTGTTGGCCGTGCTCCCCCTCCGTCTTCATCTTCGTCTCCATCTCCATCCCCGGCTCCACCAAGGGGGAGCAGCAGGGTGCAGCAGGCTTCCAACAATACAAATGCCGCGACCATTGTGCTAATTACTTTGACTGCCTGCGTTGCCTGTTTGGTGTGACAGGCCCAGGCCAAGGCGACAGCAGCCGGCGCCGCGTTTGTTTGCATGGCTTCGGGTCGCTCGCCTGAAATGTGAAATGAGCAAACAGAGAAGAGAAATTATTGCAGACATGCCATAAATGAGTTACAATTTGTTGGGCCTTATACACACACAGAAACACACCACATACACACACAACCACCAAGCTGCCCCTTAAGTACTTATTTGTGTTGTAGTTCGAGCTTCACTCGACAAAGTTGTTGTTCAAAAATGCATAAACTTTGTCGAGCTTTGAAAAATTGCACAGCATTTGCTCCCCACATCGATGTGTGTTGAGTGTGTCCTTCATCCTTCAGTTTGTTTGATTGCAAGTTCCATGCATGGGCAAAAAGGTCAAGTATGCAGTTATCAGACTTGAAAGCCCTTCAACTGCAACTGCAAGTTGTGCTCCTGGTTTTTCCCATTTCTTCTTAATTTGCCAACCTTCACTCATCCAATTATTGGGCATTTAAGCTCGTTTAAGATCCCTCCCCATAATAAAGTTAAACTCACCTTGCAGGACGTGGACGCGTATGCTGGCTATTTCGGTATTCGATGGATAGCAGGAGTATTTGCCGGAGTGCAATAAATCCGCATCGTAGATAAGCAGAATTGATTTGGTTTCCTCCGATTTAATGGTCTTAAACTTCAAGCGACCTCCCGCTGTCTCCTCGCTGAGCACCTGTGTATATAAGTGTGTGTGAGTGTGTGTGTTATTAACATATTTGAAAAAGAAAATGTTTATGGACGACAGTAAGGCAGTCAGGCTGGAAGCTAAATGCAAAAGCATGTTTTCTCATAATCATAAAAGCTAAAATTAAATACGTTGCGTATACGCAGCGTAAACAGAGGCGCGCAAACTCTGCCCAGCTCGTAAAAGTTGAAATCGTTTATCGAACGGCTATTGGCTGGGCGTTCTCTGCTGTGAACGAAGGCCTGCTGTGGGCGTGGCCACTGTGATTTTCATTAATTTTCTTTCAGCAACTTTTTGTGCGCGAACAAAACTCAATTATTGCAAGATAATTTGACGCGTACAAAGGACTTTTTAAATTCGGTTTCTTTTAATTTATTGAAATTCCACACAATGCTTTTAATGCTCACCTTATCCTGATGGTACCAGAAGATATGTGTTGGCGGCTCGGGACTGAACTTGATGATGCACGTAAGATTAATGGTACTGCCTTTGTCCACATAGAGATCGGGTCCGCCCAGGATCGTTGCTGTTGGCACTGCAATATATTGTAGTTGACATTGTGTTCATGAGTCGAAGCTTTCAAGAATGACTTTTCATCTCTCGCCCAATCGATTGTACAAATCATCGTTGAAATTTTACAGTCCACGTGACTGTTTTCAATCAGCAAACTAGCTACACAACGCGCATACTTTCTAACCATTTGGAATTTACTAGCACCGTTCCCTAGTTGACTCATCATGACTGAATTACCTGTCCAGATGCCTCAATGTGTGTGTGTGTATTGTGTGAAAGTATTTGTGGGCTAAGTTTGAAGCTGGTCAGGTTTCTGCCTCGGCCTCGGCCTCGGTCTCGGCCAATTGCCATCATACAGGATAAAGCCTCTCATTCTTCTCTTCTCCTGCAGCTGTTTGTCCTCCTCTGATGCTCCTGGCATTGTTACCGCTCTGGTTGCAAGCCAAACATTGTACCTGGGCATGTTTCATGTGCATGTGCATCAAATCAATGGCCAAGAGGAACGTCAGCAGAATTCACTTCACTCGCTGGCTGACTACGAAATGAGCAATTGCAGGGCAACTGATTGGGTACTTGGAGCTGACTAATTTCTCGGGTAATTTAAGACTGGTAATGATCCATTAACCATATTTATTTATTTCTTATAAACTAATTTGGCGCGGAATCGGGATTTTATTTTCATTATTATCGATAGTAGTATCGTTATCGAGATCGAATTTAAGATTGCGCTAAGATTATGCTAAAATTATGTTAAAGTTATGTTTGGTATAACATAAAGTGTGTTCTGAGAAAATGACAAGTCGCCACACGTTTTCTTCATCTAATAACATTTTATATACTTTTCAAGCTTAACCATTTTCGAATATCAAACATATTTTCAACTCGTTAGGGAAAACACTTGTCACACTTGTTCAATTACATTTCAAATATAAACAACTGGAAATCGTCTGGCAGCTTCAGTTAGTCGTAGTTTACGGATTGGAAATGCAACAATTACGGATAGTTTTGGCATTTGTTGGTCTGAGCTATGCCTTGGCCATAGACTTCTGTAATATGACGGAATGCAAGGGACAACCGCATTTGGGCTGCAACAATGATTTGGTAAGATCTTAACACATCATTCTAATTTTTAGCATTACCAAATGTTATTCTTTTGGTAGACCTTCCATAGCAGCTGCCTGCGAAGACGTGTGCTGATCAACATGCAGATATATGAGGAGTATCTGGTGAAAATACACAATAAATATCGTGAAGATGTAGCTGCGGGTGCAATTCGGGGTCTTCCGAAGGCTCAACAAATGCCAGAGATGCTGTGGCACTCAAAACTTGCCCTGATGGCCGAATACCACGTGAAGCGCTGCCTTTTAATGTTGAAAAACTATTGTGTGTCCCTCACGAATTTTACAGAGCCGGCTGTAAATTATGGAGTGAATTGGTTAAATGTAGAATCTATGATGAATTACCGTTCAAGAGTGAACTCAAACAAGATCACACTGCAAGTGGATCAATGGATGCATCAAGTACATAGACTGGCACAATCTGGACAGTCTGGAGATGAGGTGTATGAGATCAGAAATATACTAAACGATAGAAACTTCTATTTGGGCTGTGCGGCTGCTGAGGATTATGACCGGAGGAACAGTCGCTTTGTGTTGATTTGTTACTATGATGAGAAATATAATTGGGGAAGACCCGTCTATCAGAAAGGCACTTTTCTACCTATCAATTGCCCTCGCAATCGCAGCGATAACTATGCTCATTTGTGCAAGCCTTATAAGGACGTCGAGGACTAGGGAAATGAACAAATAAACTATTCTGAGTATTTCAATTTAAGAAACCTTACGCAACCCTTTTGACATTTTGGTGTCTAATTAAATGTGACAGAAACTTGTGCAATGAAAACATTTGTGCCACAGTATTTTCCATTAAAATGGCTCTGCACACACACAAAGAAAAAAATGTGCGAGTTAAAATGTATAGAGCAAAAAGTAAAGTAACAAACTGGCAAAGTTACTAGGGAGAAGTATTTTCTAAAGCAATTTGTTCGTCATGAGCCAGAAAAGCGCTGCTCAGGCCACAAGGCACTCGACAACTTTCTTCCATTTGGAGGACTTGCGAAAAACTGACGCGAAATATGTGAAAAAATATTAAAAAATAATATGCACAGTTGACAGCACTCCCCCTTTTCTTTTACTTATATCTCCCTTCTATCTCTGGCATCTGCAGTAACGGTAACTGGTTGGTAAAGCATGTCAGTTAACTGAACTTAAGAGTATGCACTGCTTATGGCATATTTCACTATGTAACACTACACTACAAACCCGCAACTGTCTGTATGGGTCCAAACATGCCGGCGAACTCATCGTCACTCGACTGATACACCCGATCGGCGGCTATATAGAAGGCATCATCGTTGAAATACTGCTGCATCACATTGCTCGTCTCCTCATCGATAAGATCTGATTGGAGTCAGGGTAAGTGAAATCAAAAAAAAGCACATAAAAAGAAAAAATAAAGAAAAATATAAATATATAAAGAAAGAAATCATGGAAAATAATTTTCAATAACTTATAATTAATTTAAAATAATAATTGCTTGTTAAATCATATTCAACAACAGCCTTTTCGCAAATTGTACTCTATCGAAATTACATTAAAAATGGTAAAAAATTAAAACAGAAATACTATTTCGCTTTCGCCTCCAGCTATATGAAAATGCATTCAGCATGTTATTCTTTTCACGTCAACGCACCCAACAGATTTTCACGTTCTTGTGGCATATTAAATGATAAACCAGATTGTGAATAGTTTTCACAATTTGCATAGTTTTCACGGCTTCCCTACGGACTAAAAGCGGATTCCATTTTATTATAGATGTATACAGTGTATTCGATATCTGTGGCCACGTTAGCTTTTCTCCACGTCAATTTTTCCACATATTTTTCAAAAGCCAAATAAAACTATTGCCCTTTTTCTCTCTCCGCCTCTATTCTGTAACTGATGTCCTGTTGTTTTCTTCCCTCAGCTGTTGATGCTGCCTTTGGTTGCTGTTGTTATTTTTAGTACTTTTATTTTATTTTATATTTTTTTGAATTTGTTTTTGTTATTGTTATTTTTGTAGCAAGATTGTCAAGTGTGCATAATTTACACTTTTGCAAATTGCATGAATATGCAAATAATAAAAATGCGAATACCCATCGTGCATCATGTTTTTTCAACGTGTCGAAATATTACGTATACGCTCCCAGCACCAGCATCAGCAGCTGAAATATGCAAAAGCCCAACGGCTAAAGGCTCGTCAGCTATCCTCGTATACTATATGCGTTCTTATGTTATATAGACTAATACATATATGTACATATGTGCTCACATGCATATTATATTTTCGATGACACAGTTTTTGGCTACAACTCACCCACAATATTTAAGTTGACCGAATAGCTGCGCACTGGCTGCGTTGATATTTGACATTCATAGACGCCAGCATCGCGTTGTTGAGCCCATTTTATTTGCAATGTCCACTCATCAATATCTCGATGATAGGAGGTCTGAAAACGCTGATCCGTCGTATAGGTATAGGTGCCAACCGTGAGTATGTGCAGATCACGATGTCGTATCCAGGCCACCTGATAAAATACACCAGAAAATAAATAAAAACTTTAATCAATTGACAGCTGTAGTCAGACTAAATCAAAATACACAAATGCAATTCAAAATGTCTTTTTAGAGACATTTTAAGATTTTAAGTGGAGTCGTGTTTAAATGATAAATCTGACCAGAACATACTTTTTATAGATTGAAATATTCTTTGTCGCAACCGCTTATTCAATGTGAGAAGTATTAAAAATATTTGAATATATCGTTAAGTGTCTTTTGTTGAGATTTTGCATTCACTAAGCGCTGATTTGCATTTTGATTGCGCAAAGCAAAAACTTGTGCAAATTTTCTGGCCAATGCTTTGGCCAGCCTCAGTCACAGTCTTGGCCACAGTGTGAGCCTCATTTCGAACCGCAGGCCAACAAAATTTATGCAGCTGGTAATCTAAATATTAAATAACTTAAAATTAGTGTGCGGCACGCATGAGAGAGCCGGAAAATGATACTTCCGTGCTCTCTTAAACATGTCGACATTCCTTTTCCGCATTGGCCACTACATTTTGTACATTTTTTATATCTTTTTTTTGAGTGGAGCCTGCCAATGTTTTTGGCAAGTTTTTCGGGCGCCTTGTTTATGCGGCGGCCAACTGTAAAACCAATGCACACATACACAAGCAGGCGGACAGAGGAACAGACAGACAGACAGATAGACATATAGACAGAACAGACACTGCGTCAGAGCCCAGCCAACTGTGCCAGGCATCCATCTGTGCAGTTCCAGTTGCCGTCTGTCTAATTCTGCAATAACAGTCCAACAGCGGGAAGGGGACTGGGGGAAAAAAGAAAAACTTTTTCCCGTCAGAGTTTTTGCCGCACTAGCAACATAAATTTACCGTTGGCCAAAAACGAGCCGCCAGTTAACTAGAGAAGCTTTTCCCCTCGCTACCGTCTCTCTCTCGCACTCTCTGCCTGACTCTGGCAATGTGTGTAGTTTACTGATTGCGGAAGCGGATTTGGTTATGTGGAAATCTATGACTCCTCCTCTTGCCATTGCCCCTGCCAACATGACCTCCAAGCACAGGGTGCCAAGTCCGTCGCTAAATCGCTTAACGTAATCAACGCTGGCCCAAAACCAGAAAACAGTTACCAGAAGAGAGAGAGAAGGCGAACACCTGCAAAGTTTCTCACGATTGCATGCAGAGCACATACATATGTACTATTTTGGGGATGCGTGCAAATATTTCCGCAATGCCGAAGTGTGAACTACACGGATACACACATATGTACACACATAGAATGTTAGTGTTAAATCCCATCGAATTTACGTTAAATGCTGAACTCATGCTGCGACAGATTGTGCTGCAGTGTCAGACTGTCAAGCGGCCTGACAAATGTCCAATCCCTCGAACTCGAACTCAAACTCAAACTGCGAGGCAACTTTCCAGAACTGACGCCTCAGCAGTTTATTATACTCGTACTTGTATTGCAGTTATGGCAACCAATTTAATTGGTTTGCTGAAATTCAATATACAAGGCAGAAGGAGTAGGAGGAGTGAGTGCGAAAGCTTTTGAGGAAAAACGAGATGTTAATTGCCTCACAGAAAAATAATCCCCTGGCGACTCGTTTAAGTTGGCCCCAAAACATGTCTCAGATGTTGTCAGAGTTGAGCGTTTAACTTTAGTTTCTCTAGGCTCGTAGAAAATCAAGTGAGGCCATAAAAATAATGACAATATCTGGACAGGATACTCGGACATGGCCAACATATGTTGTGTTGTGTTGGCGTGTGCTGTGCTCCTTTTTTGTGTGTTGGGTTCATTGTTTCAACGTCACGTAATACATAATAAACTGACAGCAAATTTAATAAGCGGCTGCCATTATGGCCCAAATACACATACACACAGGCACAGACACACGCACACTCGCACACTTTTGTCCGAGACCAATATTCCAACTATCTGAGTTGGTCGGCATATTGCCAACACTTGTCGCTACATTTTTGTTTATTAAATGTAAATAAAAATAAACATTATTAAAACAGACGCCCACGGAAACAGCCGACAATTTTTCTCCCTCTCATTCACTCTACATAGGCCTAAGCAAGCTGCTGCTAGATTGCCATCTCATGATTTGTATTTATGCTTATCTATATCTGTTTTTGCTTTTGTATTTGTATCTGTAAATGTAAATGTAAATGTATCTAGTACTCACCGTCTTGTTGCCGAGATGCTTGACTCGGCAGCCCAAATATGCGGATTTGCCCACGAGGGATGTGATATTCCTTGGCATTGTCAGATCAAAATATGGCTCATTCCATTTGTGGCCATGCGGATAATGTAATGGCGGCAAATGTGTTGGTTTTGATTCTGCGTTATTGTGATTGTTGTTATTATTATTCACTGATTGCCGCTGGTAGCACAATGTTAGCCCTGCAATTTAAATAAAATAGATAATAATGAAAAATATGTATATATATTTAATCATGCGTAATTTTCCATTAACTAAGGCCACTTTGATAAATGAAGGCCAAGACACCTTGTCCGGGACACATTGTCAATGGCGTCAGCTGAGACAGGAAACAGGAAGTGACAACGCTTTAACTGCACCTTAATACAAACTAATTGTACTTTAATAATAAGCATGACACAACCGACATTTTGGCACATACATAGTATACACATAAAAAACGTATGTCTCTCCTCTTTTTTGATTGGGTGCTAGCTTCTTGTGAAACTAAAACTAAAATTGCGCAAATGACAAACTCATTGTGCCGGGGCTCAAGTGGCCGTGGCAGTTGCATGTGCCTCGTTGGCTCGTCAAGTGTGCCTCTTATGGAGTGTGCCAGTTAAAGTTGCTGTTGTTTCAGTTGTTGTTGCCATTTTGCTGTGCATTCCATTTATGAGCCACTGGTAGGGGCTAATTTTGTAATTACTCGACGCGTCGACTTTCTATGACTTCGCCAGGCATTTGCGAAATGAAAACGGAGTGCCTTTTATGATGTTGAGCTTCAAGTGGTCTAATGTTTATGCTCTGCTATAATAACAGCATACAAAAAACAGCAACAAAATTCTGTAAACAGAAAATTTCATTTCCGGCCAAAGGCGAAAATAGCTAGCAAAAAAAAAAGGCGACTACCAAATTGTGAGGACCATGTCAAATTGAGAGGCGTCGTAAAAGGGTTAAAACTGGCTGAAAGTTTTTTGGAGCTGCAGAAATGTTGGCAACAATAACAACTGAACAACTGAAACAAGAATAACAAATGAACAAAGTTTCAACAAATTTTGTGTTGAACTCTTTTCAATTGAAAATCCACAAGCCGACAATTCGCAAAGGAATCTTCTATATGGAATTAAATTTGCAAATACTGCAAACAAACTAGGAGTAAATTAAGAAAACACTCAACGAGAGAGAGATTGACAGCAAGGATTATTATGAACTTTATATATTGTACAAAGTATAAAACACTTTAAATCTCTAGTAGATGTATTGCCAATTGAATGAAGCACCACAAATTGCATTGCTTTTAGGAATTTAAAGCTTTCACATTTAAATTTGAGTTTCGTTGTTGGTCTCGACAGGGCATTGCATTGCTGAGGTCCGATACCAATCAAATTTGTGCCTGCTGGCCAGCTTCAGGAGACTTGTTTACTCAAGCAGCCAAGTGTCGTTTAGCCAACGAGCCTTGGGCAGGTCAGCACTTGTAGAAAATTCCATGAAACTTTAAGAGTGCCAGCCTGAAGCACTACAAGCTTCTTTGACAGGATTAAAATTTTCCTGCCGAGCCGGGTGAGTGTGAGTAAATACGTGCGTGGGTGAGGTTGCGAATGGGCAGGCAAACACTGCACCGAAGTAAATGCAAATACGAGAGCAAGGTCTGTTTGGCATTTGCGTATTGCTTTTATAAAACAGCAAATAAACGACAGTTGGCCCAGCACCACGTAATCAGCAGGCCAACAACATAAATGGAAATGCAGTCAGTCATGCCAGCCAAAGGTCTATTCAAATCGGCCCATTGCATTGACTGGTCAATGCTCTAACAGTTGACAGTTGGCTTCAAGGCGCTTAAAAGTAGACTATGCAAACACAAATTGCTTAACATCCAAGTAATTGATAAAACCGTAAAAGGTCATAGCACAATAAAGACAATTTATGACAGAAATTAAAGAGGAAAATTATAACTTAATGCTCAACAATTAAATCCTACGCTGCGTATGCGGCATATTTCTATTGTGTCAGAATACAATTGTTGACGAGATTTAATTGCAGCTATAAATCAATTAAATCTGCTGACAAACATGCGCCTTGGGAATTAAAACAAAAGCTGCTCGAATATTACGCATACGACACCGTGCACAGTTTGAGGGGGTGGAAGAAGTTGGGCGGGGCCAACACGCAGCCGTTGGTATTTATGATTGATTCGGTTTACGTCCCATCGATGGTCAGAGCAGAGAGAATCATAACCAGTCGGAAGCGTAACCGGAACCCAGTGAACCCCAAACCGAGAGCCGAATGAAGCCGCACTCATTGCTCATTTGCATAGGCCATGTTGTGCAGCTTGTGGCTTTACACTGAGTGTTGAGCCTACCGGACTGAACTCTGTTCTCTATTTTGTGTACTCTCCACCCTGGACTGGATAATGAATCATTGGCGCATAGCTCGGGGACTCATTTTACGCAAAATTAGCTTTGGCATCCGTTGCAGAAGTCTAACGACAAAACAATTCATACCCTGCACTCATTGCAAGGTGCACCCGATTACAAAGGCGCTTGGGGATTAGTCGGGAGTTAAGCCCATGCCAGAACTATGAGCTCAGTACTTAGTGGCAATGTCTGGCAATAATGGATCCCATTGTGTGGTCTGTCTGTTAAATGGTCTTCAATATTTAAAATGCAAACTTGAAGCGACCGCAAAAGTAACAAGCAAAAAGTAAATGTAAATAGCCCGTAGCAATTTCATTTTAATTACAACGACTTTAAAATACTCTTAAGTTAATGTTTGATAGCCAATAAATGGTTGCACCTATAAATAATATTTGTAGTTAGGAAACTATACCAACAATCTCAGATAATTAATATGAAACTGATTGCGAGAGAAATGGTTAAGTAAATTTCGAAAATAAAAAGGAGAAAATAATGCTGAGTTAAATGAATTTCGGTTAAGATCTGCGTAAAGCACAAAGAAACAAGAGAAGGAAATTGTAAGACGAACGCTTTCGACTGCTCTCGGGGAAAATGTTACCTCAATTAAAGATAAGTATCAAAGTGCATAATAATCAAAAGGCAGCCAGGCGAGCGACGGGCCAATGAGTTACTTTCAGTGCCAGGGTAGAGGGATACCAGGTACCAGGGACCCAAGCCAGACAGAGTCTAGGTTGGTGGGCGTGGCACAATGTAAACACTGTGCGGTGTTGCCGTTGCTTTTGCCTTGTCAAAATGATTGTCTTACATGCATTACACACGTTGCTTGCCTCACTCGCAGCACTCACAGGCCACGGGCGCACCTGACGTATGCGCAATTTTTTACCTGCTCTTTGCTTGTTACTTTTGTTGCACATCGTTTTTCATAGACAGCAACAGCAAAAGCAACAACAATTGCAACGACAACATGGCCAGTTATTTCTGTGCCATTTTCGCTGCAATTTATGCACACTGGAGGCCATGATTGAAAGGGAACAGAAAGGGGAAGAGGAATTGCAAAAAATAAAAAAAAGGCAACAAAATGGCAAAAACAAAAAAGTAGACCAAATCCATGCCAGGCCTGCCCTCTTTTGGTCATTGCCTGTTAACACACCCAATGGGAGTTATTAATGTTTGTGGGGCTTTATTTACGGCTTGCAGGCAGGCATTGGCCACGGCAATGGCAAAGGCATTGGCAAAGGCATCGAGGCGATTTTTTACGAGTCCCGACGGCAACAGGACTCGCTGACAGGACTGCTAGCATGCTCCTTTTCCTGTGGGCCCCCACGCAGTTGATTTAAATTTGGGGTAGTTAATTTTTAACCCAATTTTCAGCTCTTTTTATTTATGTGAAACGCCCATTTAATGTTGCACATTTTTATTGCCAACTGACATTTCAAGTCCTTAAAGCCAACTTAAGAAAAGGTCTTTACTGAAATCGGTAAATGATTTTAAGATTATTTTCAAAATTTTAATGATTAAAATGTAACTATGCTTAACCACTGTTGAGCTTTCACTGTTGAGCTTTACATAAATACAGCATCAGCTTATGAGTTTAACTTATTAAGTTATTAAAAGGGATAATGCTGTGCAAAGTTATTTGTTTAGGTCAGAATTTTCCATTCGTTACATTATATTGCTCAGTTATAATAATGACAAGCTAATTACCTGTCTAGACAGAAATTATTACTGTTGCTGAGGTATTTAATATCAGAATTTAAAGCAAACATTTACAGATTGAATACTCGTATTTTTGCCAGCTTAGTTTGCAAATATATATGTGTATACACATTTTGTGCAGTTGACAACTTTTCAGATTTCACTTGGATCTTTAGCCAAGTTTTCAACTTGAGTTGCTTGTCATGTTTCCAGAGTCATTTGCAAATCAAATTGAAATTGAAGTTGTGTGTACCGCAATCCAGTTTCTCCCTCACTTTTTCTTCCTTCCTGACTACGTCAATGACAAACCGTTGACTGCGGAAAAAGATTGTTAAGTAAATTCTTAGTACATGTACTTATGCGTGTCGTATTGAAGCAGCTGAAATTTGCATGCAAATCTCCAGAGCAGACGAAGAGAAATAACTAAAAAAAAAAGAGTCAACTCATCTTTTAATGGGATATTTGATATTTGATTTATTAAAATGTTGCAATAAGCAGACAGGTAATTGGCTTCTGTCGAAGGGGAAAATATGTGTCACAGCTGCGCAAATAGGCGGAAAATCAATAGGCTAAACACTTCCAGGAACTTGGCACCTGATTAAATATGCGTATTTACCACTGCCATCTAAAGAAGGACCCCAAGCATTATCTATATAACTCGATGATGATTATGATGATGATGATGACGATGAGGTCGTTGTCGATGGCAATGCTGAAGTCGATGACCAGAGCTCGGTTGTTATTAAGTGCATGCAACTGAGAGCCGGTCACAACAACACGACAACATGTGAATAATGTGAGCAGGCAACAAACGGAAAGGAACAGAACGAAACGGAACGAAACGAAACGGTACGGTGCTGAGCGGAAGCGGAAGTGAATGTTAAGGGGCGGTGTGCCGCCCCCAAGTTAAGTTGGCTGCGCTGTCGTTCTGTGTGCGCTTCATTGCATGTCGAGTTTTAAAACGAACACACATATCCATAATTATAAATATTTCGCTTTTTTTCTCTCTTTTTTGCTGATGTTTATTAATGTACTTTCGTCGTCATGTTTATTTAGGCAATTATTATTTCTTGACATGGCATCTGTGTTCTGTAGGCGTAACATCTGTGGGCGTGACAATTTCAGCAGGATATATGATCATTTCATTTTACAATTATCCGTGCATGAAAGAGAGTTGAGACGAATCTATTTAAATAGACAAGTATTTAAATTCAATATTTGCATGACATGCCACAACAACAAGAGACAACAACGAGTCGCAGCGACAACAATTGCAGCTGTCAATTAAATTTATTATTTAAAATTATTGCGCTTTCAATTAAGCCTCAATTGGCAATTGTGGCTAATAGACAAAAAAAAAATAGACACTAATCGCATTATTTCAAAATTTCGTTCTATGTTTGCATTCAATTTACCAAATACAAATACACTCGAAAAAATGATGAATGCTCGTACGATTATACTCACACTCAGACTCATATTTAATACATTGCCAGGCGTGAAATTCACAATTTGTAACAAAAATATTTACACAATGCATACATCAAAAAAAGAGACAGGCGGACAAGGAGGCGGGGGGAGTAAGTGAAACAGACTGAGAGCGAAAGAGAGGAAGAGTTAAATGCGTCAAGAGTTTTCTGTTTGATGTTGTGCGGCGGCGGAAATTGCAAAATTGTAAAACGCCACTTTCCGGCCATTTGCATGGCCATCCAGCCAGGCCGAGACTCGGAGATTGACCGTCAGTCAGTCAGTCATTCAGCCAGTTAGCCAGTTAGTCTGGCTATTGGCCCAAAGGCCGTACATACATGTGAGCGTGTAAGTGATTGTATAGAGTTGTGAGTTTTGTGTTTGTGTTTTTGTGTTTGCTGCGAATCCACTGACCAGGCGTTAATTGAATTATGTTTGCCGCACAATTGACGCTACAAGCGCTCTAGTAACAACAATAACAATCCCTTGAAATGAATCACAGGAATCGAGTCAAACATGAGTCAAACTGCTTCTTGACTCATGAAAACACAAAGAGAATTCAATCCGATTAAACTGATACAAATATATTGAAGCATAAACTGAATTGAAGTTAAGCTTGTGAATAAAATATATGTTTGTATATTTATTTATATGATTTTGTACAAATCGATTGATATTTTAAATAATTAAAACGTACTTATTATTATTTATTTTAAAATTTAAAATTGTCCATTAAAACGGCTCTATTAAAATCCAATTAACCTGCTTATTTAATGTTTTATTCATGCGGCTAGCGAGCTCATTACAAACAATCAAATGTCAATAAGACGAACTCAAATTATACGCGTCATACGAAGGCAACCCAAATGCGAATAGCTTTCCTCCCACACAAACTACAATCCCAAATTGGCAGTCAACCCAATTGCCAACTGTCGACTGCCAAGTGCCAAATATATATAAAGCAGTAAAACTTAATTTGCTGTTTATACCAAAGTCTAATGATAACTGTCGACAGTCGTCAACTGGCGTCGGACATTGCCTCAGTTTGCTCTTGGTCTTGGTCGTGGACTGTTCCTTTGAGGATTAATAAGCCAAGTTTGGGAGGGCGCTAATGAACTGTGCGCTAAGCCCCAAGAAATGAACTGACGAACTGCAAATGAGCGGGCGATAGGCCGTCCAACGGGTCGTATGTGTGATGGCCAGCTTTGGCGACCATTTGACATTTTGCGCATATATTAGACACACATCAAATAGTATGTGCAAACAAACGTAGCAGTTGCGCTGATTGCCAAATGTCGACGGATGTTTTTGTTGTGCCACATAAAATATAATGAAGAGAAATAACTTAAAGCGTTGGGCCCATAAAATAAATGAGGCAGCAATGGGATGTTTTGTGGCTCAAATGTTACGTTATGTTTTGTTGCCAACACATGCCCACACACTTACATCTTTGCATTATCCCAACTAGCCATGGAGTTGGGCAAATTTCTTGGTAATTTGCATTGCTAAAAAGTTCTAGATGAAAAAGTTGACAATCCTTTTTCTGATCGCCCGACATAAGGGCGTTAAGACGTAAGGGACACAAGTTACATTTGGCTTATTTATTATGCCTTATATGAGATTTGTAAGGGCCAACCAAAATACATTTGTGGCCGCTTTAATGTCGCAGCATTCAGGGAATTCCATTTGGATGATAAATCAAAGACCCTTACGCTTTTTATTGGACTTGTTCGGGAATTTGTTTACGATTTGGTTGCTAACAATAACAAATGTCATCAAATGGCATTTGTATTTTTAGCGTAAATTTCATAAATCAAAAGTTTTGTTGTCCCTGAAAATTTCTTTGGGCAACTTTTGATTGGCTTTTTAGAAAATTGTTCAACATTGGCTAGGACTACTTTGCATGCCACGCAGAAAAACTTCAAAGACACCATCATTGCGTTGTTAGCTTAAAAGTTATGATGGCTCACTTTTCATTTCTCCAAGTGTCCATCTGTCTGACTCATAATTAAATAAATTTTCATTTAGCCTGTTGACACATTTGAGTGCTCATTAAACATTCAAATGGCGTTCACTGTGACGATACTAAATCATGTATGCTTTGTTCTCAGCTCCGTGCGCACTTCTGTAATTTATGCTCATTTCGATCTAATATTATATTAACTTGTTTAAACTCGACCGGCCACATTTTACGCAACAACAAGCCCAAATGAAACCAATGCTGTATTTTGTTTTGCCATAACTCGCGCATTAATTTCGATTTTATGAGCGTTTCCGAGCCAAAAGGCCCCAAATATCACGTCAACAATAAAATGTGTGAAGGGGCGTCGAGGGAGACCCATTTAAATCGTATAAATATAGTCTCAGAGTTAAATATGGGCTCACATGCCACACACAATTCAACTTTATTATTTAAATAGTTTTTTATAAACAAATCAAATTGCCAGACTAGCAAATACCCCGCACATAAAACGCTTAAGTTTTCAACACACTCTTTAGATACATCGTACAATATAAAATTATCATAAAATTTAATTTGTTTTGCCTTTTCACTCAATCAATCAACCAATTCTTTTTATGGTAGCTGTTTAGAGCAGTGTTTTTATTTGATAACATTTTAAATATTTTTTTATTATTCATTTAGTGTTTTAATCTTTAATGGAGCATTCGTTAAACACGAATTTATCCAAAACATTGTTTTAATCTGCACTTTTGAATGCCCACAGAAGTACCCAACAAAAAGTAACTCGCATGCTCGTATTTAATAATTTTATTATTTTTATGCTTTTATATGTTTATACACATCAGAAAATATGGTGGCCATGGTTTTACATGCTTTTAATGAGCGCGTTGCCGTCACAAATTATATGTTATATATGTACAATTATGTATTTTTTTTTAGTTAAATGACCTACCGAAATTTACAACACAATTAACAAGAAGTATGCATAATTTTATGAAATTCGCTAATAAAGTAATTTATGTATGCATTTGTGAATTTAAGAGCGTAATCTATGCTACCTGGATAAATATTTCGTATTTTAATTTGATCATATTTTATGTGGGCGGCATTAGGGTGTCTATTAATTATCTGTAAATGTGACAAAAGCACAGCGGAATCACTTTTGGAGAGCTCTGGACGTTGCTTTTGCTTTTGTTTTTGTTTTTAATGATCCTAAGATTTGACGACATAACGGCATATTAAAGGCAGACGAAGAAGAACGTCGGAGGACGCTAACGATGTACACTAAAAATAAAGCAAAACCTGAAGAAGACGACGACGAAGTGGAAAAATTGCCTCAGCCAGGCCAACATTATTAATAGGCACTTAAAAGTGTGTGGGGGCAAACTAGACACTATGTTAGGTAGGCGAAAGACGGAGCCGAGGGGCGGAGAAGTGCAAGGGAGATACAAGGACGGACGCGGCAGATTACGAGCCGTAGCGCGTTGATGAAGACACGTTTTTACGTTTCATATATTGACGTTAAAATTAGATGCCAACTTGTCGACGTTGCGTCGTCGTCGACTCTCTCAGTCGAAGAAACAACAAGTATCATATTTTAGCTGTTGTCTACGAAATGTTGATGATAATGATGATGGCTAAATGGGATGATGGGTAGCTCATCACATGGGATATGGGATATGGAAAATGCTATGCTGAGCTGCCCCTTAAATATGTTCCATGTGCAGGCGGCTTGTCATAATGCCGATGATATATGATTGTGACACAGTAATCAACATGTTAAATAAACCAAAACGGAGCCTCTAAGAGTAATGATTGCAGTCAATAGCAGGCTGTACTTTATTCATGAAATATTTCATTCGCATATGCTTAAGTATTTCCTCTATTTGGGCCACTTGTTGGGCTCCAGGGGCTCGATGTCTCTGTACTGTTCGCCAGCTTTGCAAAGTGCCGGAAAGAACTTGTCATGGCCGCTCTGGCAGCCACGACTCTTGATCCTATAAATGGGATATTCGGGCACGACATTGCTGGCATAGTTGCAGGCCAGCAGGAAGTGTTGGAGAAAGTTCTTGGTGTATCTGACGGCAGCACAGCCCACATAGGTATTGTTATCGCGAGCCATCACAGCAAAGTTGCGAATGAAACTATGAAGTGAAATATGTAAATAAAAAGATTCGATTAAATTTCGAGGAATTTACGCACTCGCTGATCTTGTTCTCCTTGGGATAATGCTCCACTCGCTCTCGGGTTATATTTGTGTGCTGATCCCACCAGTTATCGATGTTATTCTTGAGCAACTCCTCATCCGTTACCTCAACGGCAGTACTGATGTTCTGCAGAGCCAGATTCTGACCCGAGTTGCGAAACTCCGGAGTGTTGTGGCAGGGATCATAGATCAGGGCACACTGTTTGACATTCAGTGTGGCCAGCTGCTCCAGTTCCTCGCTCCATTGCATCGTGGCCATCTTCTCGGGTACCGGCAAGTTCTCCACTTTGCCAGAGGCCAGCAAATTGCGCAGAAGATTGTGTTGATTGAGTATCAGAGGCTGATACTCGGTGAGATTCAGCAGCTGAGCATTTGCTGGACAGGCTTTGGCCAGCTCCTATGGATTGATTAAACAATCAGCATCTTAAATTAATCCTCAGCCTCATACTCACTCCATTGTTTCTGCACGCAATGTGCTTTTTGAGCATCGGACACAATCCTGGCTGGCAATAATTGGTAGTTGCATTTTGGCCATAGACTTGCTGCAACAACAGCAGCAAAGTAGTGGCCAATAGATGCTTACAATTCGGTTGCATGCTGCTCACTGTTTGTTGGTTGTTTGGTATTGAACTGCTGCATTTATAGTCACTTCTAGCCAACTAGTCAGTGGGCCAGCTTTGGCAGTGCTATGACAACTGTTTTATGTTGGTCAAGAACAGCTGTTGCTTTGTATACTCGGCTTACTCATGCCTACTCCCAGCTTAGCACTTATTGACACATAATCTAGCCCAAAAGCAGACACAAAAACACACACAGAGTCTCACAAACTAACACAGTGAGAATTAAGCTAACAAATCGTTATTGGTTCAAATGTCAGGCGAATGAAGCTGACTCTTGTTCTGGGGCTATCAATGCCAAAGGTATACAAACTGTTCAAGTGAAGAGCTTGCCGCCTCGACTTGCCACACTTGACAGAGAAAACAAAATGAGAACTGCACAAAAAAAGTATAAAAAAATCAAAGAAAGATGAGAGCTGAAATGTGAACGCAAAAATTCTTTTCATGCTGCAATTTAAACAGCAAACACAAAAAAATGAGAATGAATTTTCTGTGAATCTCAGCTGCAATTCATGAACACACACACACTTACACAAAGGGACGAGAAAAAACGTGCAATGGAAGGAAGAGAAATGAAAATGCCGCCGTGTCCTTGTCGTTCATTTTGTACCTCAATTGAAATAGTTTTTGCCCATCTACGAGGACCGAATGGACATTCACCTGCAACAGTTTTTCACTTTCATTACATGCCACAATGTTTTGAAGCTCTTACGATGACGAGGGCGGCTTGAAGAGTCGGAGAATACATTAGAATTATCTCAAAGGAAATATGATAAAGATATTGAAGTATTTTACAGTTAAAGTGCTTATTATGTCAAGAAGTAAGAGGAGTACTTTGATAGTAGTTTCAATATATTGCGGAGCAACCCTCGCTTTGCTCTTTCAGCACAATACAAAGCATCAGGTAAAAGTTAGGCACACCAATGACCAATTCGAGAATCCTGTCTTCAAGTTTTTAGCTCGACCAGATGTTCCAGCTTGATGACAGCAATAACAAAGGAAAAGCTACTTACGGCAATAGCAAAAAATCTGTAGATGTCTCAGCTACCCGACGACTCTGTACTATTGGCTGTGTTATTATTATTACTACAGTGGACAATTTAAGTTCATGGTTTATTGTCGTGCTCCAAATAAAATGTAAAGCTATCCATAAGAAGAAAAAACAACAAGTTCAACAAAAACAGGAAGAGATACTCGTAGCAAGAGGGCAACCTGAGCCCTGGAAAAATCATCAGCCGGTGCAAGACGTGTCAGTGGCAGCTACTGCAATTTTCCAGGCAAAGTTCTCGCCATTTAGCGCGCATTAACTGAGCAGCTGAAGGGGAACAGGAAGAGGAAGTGAAGGAAAATTGTGGAGGAAAAGCTTCGGCTTACACTTGCTTTTCACTTAATTGGATTTGCTTTGGCAACGCGTACTCTGTACCACCTTCATTCAAGGCTAATAATTGCAGTTTGTAATTATTTTTAAGGGGATTAAGCCAGTTGCAAAGGACAGCGGCTTAAATGTAGCTCCTGAACAGGTTCCGCTCTCCATCTTTCTATCTTTCTCTCCTCACTCTTGCTGTCCCCCTTTGGCTATCTAAGAATCTCTCTTGTGATTGCTTCGAATGTCAATTTCAATTTAAAATTTTGTTCGCATATTTAAATAGTAAAATAAAATATATACACAAAGTAATTTTGTATGCCCCAACGGATATGACACACTCAACCACACACACACACAGACACACACACAGACGCATACATTCAAACACTGTTGAACTCTCACACTAGGGGTTAAAATCAATTTCATTTAATTTCCTCAAAAATCAGCAACGCGTTGCCAGCAGCGTCCTTCGACTTTGGTTTTCTTTTGATTGGCGGCAATTGGCAGTGTGCTTAGTATACACATACTTCTCTTTGCCACTGTTCAGTGTTGGTGTGCGAAAGCGGAAATTGAAATTCTCACACATTCACACACTCACATTATGCAGAGAGAGAGAGAGAGAGTTTTGAATTTGTTGCCTTCGTCCAACATTTATTTGCATATTTAAAGGCAAAAATTTAAATGTTATGCATGTAAAATCCAGCGAGGCGTAAACAAATCGTATGAATGTGTGTATCTGTGTGTATCTGTGGGTGTGTGGGTTGTGTATGTGAGTCCGCATTGGGATGTCAATAAAACAATGACAATGTCGCAATCTCGACTCGCATTTCTTTAGCATCAACATCGACATTTGCCTACGTCCTGTCACTTAAAATGCTCAACTCAATTCGTCTTGTCACGTCCATGTCGCATCGAGCAGTCAGCCAACTGAGAAACTGCCTGAGCTTCAGTTTATGTCACGCATTATTAACACACGCCCCATAGATGGTTGCCAACTGCTTGCAGCATGTGCAACGCGGCGTATGCGCAATGCTAAGCGACAGTCTCAGCAGTGCTTCGACAGGGATAGGAATAAGGACATGGACATAACCGGCGACTTCAACTGCAGACTCGTGAGTTGATTGCTAAACGCACTGCAATTCCAGTGTCAGGCAGCTGATCAGGATGTGTGGTGCCCACAGTTATTTTAATACCCTAACAAAGGGAACTTTATTATTTACTTCATGATCTTCTCTCTTCTTAAGTTGACTTACTTGCATATAAAGTCCAATTTAGCTTGTTTGTTCATAAAGTTTACTGCAACTTATTTAATTGTGTAAACAGTGAAGTCGTGAAGAGTATTTAAACTTCATCTTCGCGTTTGTTTTTTGCTTAACAAAAGCTTAGATTTGTTTGTCGTTGGGGAGCTGGGCAAAAAAAGGAAAATATTGTTCTCGCAATTCCTCTCTACCTTATTTATTTTGCGTTGTCGTCCGCCTGCGCTTATGCAATGCTTCTTGGCACGTTCTGCAATTCTTGAAACGCGTGCAGAACGCCCATGTGTGTGTTAGAGTGTGTGTGTGTGTGCAGCACTTGCACTAATGAAAAGTCTTGTGGTTAAGAAAAGTGAGCAGAGTGAATGCGTCCTTAAGTAGAGGGGACAAACAAGCGAGTAGCCAAAATATCTACACAAAAAAAAATTACTGGAAAGTCAAGCCTAAAATTCTCGATTTTAGCATGCATTGTAGAGAATCAAGTATTCAGTACTCGATTAAAGCATTTTCAAGATGACCAAACCTTTGACACCGTTTGGTCTCTGGTCAGGCTAATTTTCTAAGAATAAAAAAATACTGAGTTGTTTTTTTTTGTGTGTAATACAATGTGGTATATACTTTTATTAAATCGTAGACTGTGTGATTGCTTAAGTGTTTGAGAGTTTGTGTGCGCATGCTTCGCATTGTTTTCTGAGATTCCATTACGACGGGTAAATACAAATCCATCAACTGACTAATTTGGTTTTCATTTGAGCAGAGTTCACGGTCACAGCTCTCAGATATTGTATTCTGTGCTGTATGCTGACATTATCTAGCCAGACCACACACTGATAAGCACACAAGCACAGGGACAGTGTCGCAACGTGAACAATTTGCTTCGCTTGGCATGTGACCGAGAACATTGTTTATGCCACCTTGATGTAGTCGTCGTCGTCGCTGTCGTCTTGGCAAAGTCTCCTCCGTCAACGGTGGCGTCTTCCTCTGTGTCTGCCACGCTCGATATGCAGCACACAGAACACAGAGACCGTCTTCGGTCGTCAATCGGGTATACGCATCGAGGCATATGTTTTGGCTTTAACTTTAACTTCATCTACAGCTCCTTGTTGTTGTCGTCGTTGTCGTCGTCGTCATGTCGACACCCCCCGCCAAACCCCACGTGGTCACAACATCAGCGTTTGCCACAACATTGTCGATGTTGCCTTGTCGCCGGCGCGGTTGCCCAACGCCCTAACCACAATCTGATTTCTTGCCAACTGATTTTGTGATTTTCGCAGGAAATCGCAGAAACATTCGTGTATGGGATAACAGAGGGGGAAAGAGAGTCTGGTAGGGAGGGACTGTGCTCATTAAATACGCTTTGACATTTGCTGTGCATGTTGCTCACATTTTGCTTATCTTATTTAGACGGAAGGCAGCCAGACAATGAAACAGTCCCTCTGCCTATTATGTGCACACTTCCTCCCAAATCCCCATTCCTGCTACATTCGACATAAAAATCAAACATGTGGCAAGGCAGCCGCAACATTTCGACATTTATGCGACGGCATTAAACACCCCGTGGCAGGAACGAATCGCGGATCGTTCGTGAATCGTATAAACAGCCCACGTAATTAGCTGTGTGGGCTTTAAAAATTTAAATGCACTATTAAAACATGTGGCACATCGGGGGCATTTTTAGCATGCAAACAAGACAAATCTGTTTCAGCGACTCGTTTTTGCGTTTAACAATTTGACAATCTGTTTCCACAAATTCACTGCCCCGCTCCCTTTCTCCTGACATTTCCTCCCTCTGCTATCGCCACATAATTGTTATGTTGATTGCAAAATTTTTACCGCTTGTACTCTTGTAGTTAAGCCAAAATCCCCAGAATGCTTTGCAAACAACATGCTGATGAGGAGTCAAGAGGTGAACGAGTAGTGAGCGGGAGGGAGGGGTGGAGTGAAGCTTGGGGATCAGGACAAATCGCTGTGGGAATGGAGGACGACGTCGACGCACTTTTGACATGCAAATTTTATGCATTTTTTATGTCGTACTTGGGGGAAAAGTTGCTCGAAAGTCAGAGTTGAGGGTCGCTTGAGTTGTGTTGTTGTTAAGCTCGTTGCAGTTTCGTGTTGTTGCTACTTCATTGCAGTCGTAATTAATATAATTTCTGTTTTCGTACGCATAAATTAAACAATTCGCTGCGTGACTTTTAACGAGCTCTTAAAGCCATTTTGTACAACAATTTGAGCTGCAATTTTTCACACTTGACAGTTGGTCAGCGGTGGCAGCAACAGCAGTTGCCTCAATTGAAGATGCGGAGGGGATGGGATGGAGGTGGAGAGGGGGGAAATGTGAAGTTTCCCAGGCAGCACAGTGCCAACTAATTAAGAAAATATTTGCCAAGCAATCGCATGGCAAACTAAAGTTGCAAACGTTGGCCAAATGGAAAATGGCAAAAATGCGTTTCAAATGCTGCAGGAAATTCCAAAGCCAACGAAGGCAGAAGAAGAAGTAAATGCCTGGGTAGAGCCTGGACGGAAAAAAGGATGCAGACAAAGAGGCAGTCAGCCGTATATGGCTCGTATGTAGCAGGAGTCCCTGCTGAGATTGCCTCTCGGAATGACAGAGCTGCTGCACAGTTCACCAGCAATTGTGTGCCAAGAGCAGGTCCTAGATGCAGCCCAGCTTTGGCCTTGCAGCAAAAAGAAAACAGAATATGAATATAAAAAGAACATTCAAGTCTACTCTCGTACACTCGTATGACACCATTTTTATTCACTCTCTCAAAAAATAGCTAAGCTCGTTGGACTACTTGAGGAAACCACAATGCCATTAGCTGAATGCACGAATGCATTAAAATACTGTCTATTTTCATTAAAAATATAATTTTGTTGTTTTTTATAGAATAAATTAAGCATTTATTTTTATTCTTGATATTTTTTTAAAGTACATCAATGTTATTGCTCAACCTTGCCTCAGGGCAGTTTCACTTCACATCAGCTGCTTATTCAGTTGCTCGGTGAAATCATCACTGAATTGGGTCAGGTGTGATTGGCAAACTGTGTACATACAGCCCACTTTCTGCCCCCCTCAGTCCCCTCGTCAATGTCCATGAAATTTGTCGTTACTGTAAAGTTTTCTTATTCCTGTTTGGCCGCCTTCCTGTGCTGATGGACATCGTTATGTTCACTGTTCTTGATGCTGCTCTGGCGATAATCAACAGGGCCCCAAATGCATTTGCCACAACGCCATCGGTTTTATGATGAGATTTTCTTGCTCTTCCACTGTTAAGTTATACAAAGAATGGCCAAAATAAAGCCATAGCCATGGCCAGAGCCAGAGTCAAGGCGAAAGCTGTTACGTCCATTGCCAGGCCAAAAAAGGGACATCTCAAAGCTTTGTTCATGCAAATTGAAGTGCGTGCTGGGCGCCTTTGACTTTAATGAGATACACGCAAACAACAAAAACATAAACGAATGGGGCGTGCCAAGGATGAATACGAGGCTGATGGAGGATAAGGAGATGGAGAGTAGAAGACGCTTGCCGATGGCGTCAGTGTAAACAAAACTGCCACATGCAGCGCCGCAAAAATTAATATTTGTGTTAATAAAAGCCAAGAAGGGAGCGGAGCAGGAGAGCCAGCAAAAAAACAGGGCCAGAAGCAACAACCATGGCCAAAACGCTGTTCACAGTCAGCCCATTCCGGCAGCAGCTGTGCGGTCGTGAGTGTTTACATTTCTTGTTTGGATCTAAGCACGCGCATTAGACGAGCGTATGCGGATGTGGCATCCCCAAATGGGACGGGGATGGGAATTAAGAGGGGGAACAAATAACAAGTAAAACGTGCCAAAACGCTAAATCAGACGCCGTTACTTCAGCTGCAACTCGCTCCTAAAAGCCAAAACATGGACAATGTCGCTGAAAACCACTAAAAAAACTAAAACCTCAACCTAATCTTAAGTCCAGATTCAAGCCGCACTCCATACGGAAGCGTGTTTGCAATTGAAGCTCTGCAGCACACAATTCAATTAAAAAACTTTCCTCTCTTTTACCATTTCGCCTTCTTTGCGCTCTCTAGTATTTCCTCTCGGTGCTGTAAAAAGTCGGTGACGTCTCAATTTTTGCTATTCGAGCAATGCCGCGCACCAAAAGCCAAAAGCAATGCGAAAGTGGGAAAAAGAGGTAGTACGAGATTGAAGAGCAGTTGTAAGTGCCTAGTGTGAAGTGAGTACGACAATGGGAAAAACTGAGAATTGTTGAAAATGAGAAAGCAATTCAAATGATCGAATAAACAAGTGGAATAACTTAATAACTTATGATACAAAGATGAGCTCTGAGTTTATTTTGAACATTCTTGTTTATTTGATTTGTGTATTGCTTAGTTATTAACTCGATTAATTTTAATATAGTTGAATATTTTATACACTTATCAAGGTTTGTTGCTCATATGTAAATTCTTTGTAAATATATATATATATATTTTTATGGAAATCATTTTTAAATTGCTTGCAAGTCATTCAACATTCCTGAACATTCCACAAAAACTTGGCTTACAAAATGTAAAAGACAATAAGGAACTTTTCGTTCTCGTAATGTGATGTGGATGTTTAACCCTTTTTTCAGCGATTGCTTCCATTGTTGGCTGAGTGTTGTGGGCATCCGTTGGCTGCCTTTCTGAGTGGCAGCTTCCCTCGGTCTCACTTCGCATTCCTGGGCACCTCCATTCCATCTCTTCCTCCGACTCCTCGTTTCGGCATTGCATTTCAGTTTTGTGTGTGGTTTTTCTTTTTTTTCGTATTTTTTTTTGTTTGTTGTTCTTTTATTTTGCTTTTGCTTTTTTCTGTTTTCTGTTTGCCTTTTCTTTAGCACCCGCATCGACGGATGGAACTGAAGCGCAATGAAACTTCACACCATTTGCCACAGTCCCATTCCATTCACCTTGGCACTCGAAAATGGAGCAGCTGCTGCTGCTACTGCTTAGCAATGAATGAAATGCAATTAAGTTGATGTCGATGCATGTTTATAGTGGCTGACTGCTCGTCTGACTGCCTGATTGACTGATTGACTGACTGACTGACTGACTGACTGACTGACTGACAAAGCCATATTGATGCATTGTCGGGCAGAGTATTCGCAACAACACTTCTTCTATTGATTACTGTGTAGAATACTCTGGGAATTGGAAAGCGGAAATGAATTTTCAACGGCAAGTGGACAACACTTTTGAGTGGATTACCGAGTGTACTCGTGTGTGTATATGTAATGCCCAGTTGACATGCCAAATGCGTCACTTAATTAAGTTAATTTAAAGCATGCATACGACTTGCTCTCTCACATATTTCAGCTCTCAATTAAGCGAATGCCAACATGACTTAGCAAGGAATTGGCTGCCAACAGCTGCTCCAACTAAAAGCTGCAAAGTCACGACAACTTTGCCGGCAAATAGCATTAAATACTCTTCCAGCTCACAAAGCCTGTCACCCAAGAACCAACACCCAACTCCTTGCTTCTCTACCGTTCCGTTCTGGTGACCCCGCAGAGGCTTTGCATATTTGGTTAAAGCAAAAGTTGCGCAAGTTTTTCGCAATCATTTCGGAGGCTGCACTTTTTGTACATAAGCACATGTGAGATGTGTGGGACACGCCCACACACTTAGTGGGCGGCTTGCGGTGTTTCTTCATAATGGATGCTCTCTGCCCGTCGGGCGGACAAAAGGCGAGAAAATTTGCGGCTGCATGTTCATTTATCATTTGCTTGAGTAATTGAAATTTCAAGTCTGGAGCCATCAGACCAGACACCACACAGCAGACCCGAGCAGCCAAGCAGGCAATCAATGTGTACCCAGAGAGCAATCCACAACGCATCCCTAGACCCTCATCCCAGTCCCAATCCCAGTCCCAGTCCCCACCCGAGACCCAGGAGCCGAGACCAGCCAATACATTAGACTGCTTCTCTGACACATTTCGCTTTGAACTTAATGGATATGGAATAAATAAAAAACATTGTATAAAAGTGTATAAACTCACTCACTTCTGGCATGAAGCGTGTCCTAAGCATATGCATGAGTAATATGCAAAAAAAAAATTAAATAAGTAGAAGGAAGAGAAAAAGGTTGCCACAAAAAGGCATCTTAAAGTCAGAAAATGGCGGCCGGAAACTCATTGAATTGGCCTGAAAATCGATTGGGGATTACTTTCGGACGCTTTTCATTTTTACCTCGTTTCGGGCATGAAAGTATTTATTTTTGGCCCCAGCGGCTTATCCCTTATGAAGGTGGATGCCTCTAAGTAGGGACTCTACTGTCGCTTACGCATCGAAGCACAAATGATTTATAAGGTAGACACAACAAAAATTGTTGCCGCACCTAGCTGACTGGCCTCAAAAACTTTCAAGGGGGGCCACAAAACCCGATGGAATGGAATGGGAAGGGATGGGGTTGGGGGAGCGAAAGCTATTCCTAAGCCAACCTAGATAGATACTATATGCATTTACGAGAATTGGTAGCTATTTCCACACCAAGGCTGGTGACACAAAAACGCAACCATTTGACCATAAACATTGAACTAAATTCAAAATCAATTTAGCGGAATAATAAAATCGAACCTGGGTCACCATGTTTTGCTCTGTCAACGGGAATGCGACATGGGATTAGGGGCAGTTACGGGTGTGGCAGCACTCTGTTGTTATTATTGTTGTTGATAAAATTGTTGCTGTTGTTGGCTGCCATTATGAGCTTTGGCATGCTGCTGTGTTCCTGCAATTATGTCAACAATTGGCTGTGTGGCAGACAGTCAATGTACCACCGAAAACGAAAGTGTGCTATGTCATGAAAAGAAATTTCATGGCTCTCAGTTGAAGTGTATATGTTTCTGCCACATTTAACAATTAGGCAACAAATTACACAACTAGGATTCTGGCTATAACAAGCTGATTTATTACAATAGGTCTAACGATGCTATAAAGATGGGCTAGGGGCAAAACTAGTGTTGTATATCAAAACTGTAGATCAAGTTTAAAATCGAGATTTAAAATTCGTCAAATAATATCGATTTATCCTAAATTTTTGTATGATACAGATTTAAATTATAGGCCAAACCATGAAGAAATTGACAATTCGCAAGGAAATCGGTTGAGTTTTGACAAAGTTATCGGAATCTGTTCTTGAAAAAGTGTAAAGCGGTAGGTATGGAAAAAGTAGACAATCTTGAAACAAATTTAATTCATTTAGGTTTTGATGCAGAATCAAATAAGGGGACAAACAATGATTAAAATGAAAATCGGTAGAGTTTTGACAAAGTTATCGGAGTCATACATTTTTGAAAATGTGTCAAGGTGTATGTAGAGCTAAAGATCAATTCATGATCATAAAAATATTTCATACAATACAAAATTCATCAATATACTATAATTTATCCTTGTTTTGGGTAAATTCTTTTATTCTTCAATAAATATAGAAAGACTGTTCCTGGCAAGCACTTACGACAAATTGCCATAAATAAGTACAATTCTTACCAGCGTATGTATGTGAGTGTGTGTGTTCGTTTTTTGTTGGCCATGGCCAAAACGCAGTCAAGCAGCCAAGCGGCGACAACTGCAGCAGTCTCTGAGCTTATTTATGCCTTTAGCCAACCTCAGCAGCATCAACAATAATACATAATAACAACAGTAGCAACAACAACAACACGAACAGAAGAAGCTGCAGCTAGTGTAAAAAAAAACTATTGTAGCCAAAAGTCAAGTGAATTTCCTTTGCAGACCAACAACACACACACACACACAGGCGCAATAAAAAACGACACACATACGCTCACACATACAGAGAATGAAACCAAACAGGATGAACGACTTGCTCGCAAGGGCATGAAATGTACTTTGTTATGAATTTTTGTTACATCCTTTTTCGTTTTCGGTTTGCTTCTTTTGCTCGCATTTACTTCCTTCTGGCAATGCCAGCGACAGCAACAACAACAGCAACAACAAACGTTAGAAAAAGGACACAAACACATCCGTAAACAATTTGTTCATGCCTCTATTTTTTTTCTCCGTTTTCTTTCTTTTTTGTTGTTGTTGTTGCCACTCTGTTATGTCTTCTTTGTGTTTATTTGAATGCGTTGCTTTTTTGATAAGCAAAAAAAGTAATGAACAGAGAAATTGAAAATAGTGCAGAATAGAAAAAAGGAAAGGGATCAACTTCTCACAAAAACAAAAACAAGGGATAGAAATAAATGCGAGTGTAAATCAAGTAAAAGCCAAATAAAAATTGTTAAACGTTCTTTAGAAAGTGGCAATCGGATTTTGGGACACCAACAGCTTGGCAATTAAGGGAATAGATGGAAAAGATGGATTGAAGGAGAATGATAATTGATATAATATAAACTATAGCAAGTCACATTATACTCGTATTGTCGTATATAGAAATCAAAACAAAATATAATTTTAAAGTAAAAAATAATGATGTTGCCTTAATGTTGTACACATAAGACACAGCAGATTTAATTGGAGTATGTGGATAAGAAATAAGAGACAAGGTTAAGAGGTCGCTCCAACTGAGGAATGAGAAATACGAAACTCTCGCTTTGTCTCAGTATATTGTGCAGAAACGAGATGGACAATCAGATCAAGAAACTGTTGCTTTATAATGATGAGAAAGTGCGACAGAGATGAATTGCGAGGGGGACAAATCACAGTCACAGCTGAGTTGTTACTGTTGTTGTTGTTGCTGTGAGTGCCGTTGGCAGCGTTTGCCATTCCTGGAATATGTATCCATATAAGCAAAGTGTGTTTGTGTTAGTATGAGAGTGTATGAGTATATGTGTATATACTGTACATATGTGTCATTTATGTACATTTGGTTAAGTCAACGTAATTTTTCTTTCCCTTTTCAACTCGTATTTACCATTTCATTTCCATATGCACAAGGCAAATAAGTAAACAATGGGAGTTTACTTGCAAACAGAAACGTGTGCGAGTACTGAAGTTTATATATAGTTTGCACATTGTTGTTGCTATTGCCTTGGCAGCCAATTTTAAGGGGATAGGGTTTGGGGAATAGGCACATCCTTCAACTGAAGTCAGGACAACAACTTCACTGACTTCAGTGACACGCGTGAAATGTTTGCCGTGTTTTGGCTCAAGTTTTTGACAGGGAAAGGCGTTTGGCAAATTGGAAGCCAGGCCAAAGTTGACAGGATTTCCGCGCTAAAGGATTACGCGGAAATATCGGCTTCGGAATATGTATATATGTGGGTGTTGTGTGTGCACAGGATAATCGACAGGCTGTCATTGTGTTTACACTAAATTTCAATTAAATTTTGAGGCCTCGTTGACATTGACGGCACCAGCCGCATTGGTCGCAAATGCAAATAGCAGTCAAAATCCGAATCGGAATAAGAAACAGAAACAGAAGCAAGAAAAGCAGCAACAACAACCAGAGAGGAATATAGCAAAGGAAACAAAAACAATTGAAAATGCTGTCGCCAAACAAATCTCAACAAACTTTACAAAACAATTTTATGCGAGGAAATGAAGCCACTTTTCGCAGTACAACAACAAGAAGAACAACAACAACTATAAGAACCATGAGTAACACTCAAAATCGTCGCATGGGCAACTGCTACAAAATGCGGCTAATAGGAGGACAAGGGGCAGGGGGTAGGTGGTGCTGGGTAGGGGCATAGCTTGTGCGGATTTGCTGACTGGATTTAAAATGGAAATTATTTGAGAAAACCAATTCACTTTATTACTTTGGGGCATACGCAAAGTAAAACAAAAGCACCAACAGAACAACCACGACAACAACAACAAACAACAACAACTCACTGGGCAACACCAAAGGCAAAAAACAACAAAGCCAAGCGACCATAAAAATTAATGCAATAAAAACACATGGCACAAGAGGCAGCAGCAGCTAAAACAGCGCTCGGAACGGAACAAAGTTGAAGAGAAAAGAAAACCGAGACAAAGCCAAGGACAGAGAAAAAAAAACTTACAGCCGATAAGGAAGAAAGTACTTGTATATTATCAAGAACACGGAAAAGCAACAATATCCTGCTCATAGAGTCAGCAGGAACTTCATAAATAATGCTAGATGAAGTGGATAAATCTGAGGTAAATTTATCTTAATTATATTCGATATCGTTGCGAGATTACCTTTAAATTTCTAGTCTAACAATAAGTGGAATCAAAGTATAATTGCAAGAAAGTACACATATAAAAATGGTTTTGTCAATTCCTTCTCCGGAAATATTTTAATTATCGGTGCTTGGAAGGAAATTGTTCAGTTGTAGGTTTTTTTGACAATTTTATTGCTGGGTGGTTGCCGTTTTATCCGCATATTAAATCAATTTAACAACAATATTCTTATATTCTTTTCTGTGTAATTGCATTTCCAAACGCCGTTTAGAAAAGGGCATTCACTTCGTCAGTTTCCCGAGGGAAGCTTACATTTCTCTAAACTCTCTATGCGTTGGCTTTGCTGCCTTCTCTTCTGCTCTAGGCATCTGGGCACATCCTGCATCTGGCAGCAATTAAAAGGACCTGCGAGTCATAAACATTGTTGTTGTTGATTCTCCTGTTGTGCTTGATTGAGCTTAAAGTTGCGCCTCATAAAATCGCTCTTCTCCCGTGTCGTGGGCATAATTACACTTTTCAATTATGTATAATTATGTGCAGAGAGCAATTTGTGTTTGCCGTTTAAAATTTAAAGTGCAACAGCACCCCTCTAAACTCCCCCCTCTCTTATGTCTCCACTATGCCCTTCTTATGCTGAAACTCATACTTTATGCGCTTCTGTTATGTGATATGCCCGAAGCGAACTGAGGCAGATCGACCGCATTTTTGTTTGCCAGCCCGACTGCTTTCTGCTCTCACTCTCTGCGGTTGGCATTGGCCATGTCGCTGGCAAGGACAACGAGAGCAACAACAACAACAGCAGCGCAGCAGGCAGACATAAATCAGGATTTTCGCAGCCTGGGCCACAAATGTTTTTAAAAGGATTCGCTGTGGGGGCTGAGTAAAAAGAAGCAAAAACAAATATAACTTGGGGGTCGTTTTGGGTTCGTTGTCGCCTGCAATCGCTGATAATCTTATGCATGCTTAAACAGGATATAGATATGTATGTACTATATATGTATGTACGTATGTATCTATGTATGTCTGAATGGGTCTATGACAACGTTCAAGTGTCCTGGCCCGGGCCGCTTTGTGACTTACCCATCATGCAGCACAGCAGCGTCGAAAGGGTCAACATTTTGATGTGTTGGTTGGGCGCCAAGCGCCAATTGCTTCCTTTCTATCTGTCTCTCTTTCTCTGTCTCTCGCTCTTTATCACTCGCACTTTCCACCTTCCACTTTGCTTTATTTACGCTATCGATTTGCACTTTATTTGCTTTAAGTGTTTTTATAGCTGCACTTTTAGCAGTTTTTTTAACTCGTTTTTCTTCTCGTTGGTCTGGTTGTTGTCGTTGTTGTAGTTGTTGTCACTGTAAATGATATTTTCATTGCGCATTGTACACACAGCAGCAACAACAACAGCCTCGCAATGAATTAAACACTCGCCGTGACATTTAAAACACTTAATTCCATCGGCAGACAATTTAATCTTTTAAAGTTCGTTTGTTAACCTTTTTTTTGCCACTTTCGAATTGTTCTCGCTGTTGAAGTTGTTGCTGTTGTTATTTATTTACTTTTTTTTGGTCTTTCGTTCTAGGCCAAATATTATTTGTTTTTCTGCATTAACCTTTTGTTTATACCATTTTGCTGTTGCTTTGCTTTTTGCCCCGCAATCTCATCGCTTTTTTGCTGTCTTTTTGCGACCAAATTGATTTTGTCAGCGCTCGGAACTTAAATTGATTAAATTTGTCATTGTTTTTATAAGGCTCGTTTGTGTATCTTTGTGTGTGCGTATTTTCACCTAATGAAAGCCATAAATTGATCAAAATAAAATTGCGGAAAGGCACTTACAAAGCCATTAAGATTAAAGCCAAACAGATTAAAGCAGCACGAAATCAAAGTTACATCTATGCAATCTAAGCTAAACAAAAGTATAAATAATATTCGATAAATATGTAATAGTTTTCAGTTGACCTTAGAAGTTAACCTGCTCACTTTCAGTATAAAATACCTCAAACCAAAAAGTCAATTGAAATGTAACCATATCCACATAAGGCCAATAACAACGAAAAACAGCCAATATATAATTAACAGAAACTTTAGCTATAATTTTCATGAGGCATATTTGATGAGAACAACCGACACGCATGTCTATGAAATATTGATGGCCACCCAACCCACAGATTGAACCCAAGAATAAATCACGTTTAAATTTATATACCTATACATAAATATATATTTATATTATTGGGAGGAGAAACGAGGGGCGGGAATTGGATTATGACTAGCCCCGAGGGCTTGTCACGCCTCAAAACAGAAACCTGGCAACTGCTGGCAGCAATCTATCTGTCTGGCCAAAACTTTGGCATATCCTTAAGACTGTCAGTCATTTTTATGTATTCCATTCGACTCAGTTGGACATCAATCAATTCGGCCAATGGCAGGTTAAACTTTCTGGACCAAACTTCCTGTTCGATAAGAATAGCCAAAGCAGAATATGAATACTTGTGTAATCTGTTCACGGCACTTGAAAATTTGTCGCTGGCGTGTAAAATTAATTAAAAGCTAATTAGTTGTAAATTTGCAACAGTGTCACTAACTAATTACGAGCTGCAAATGGTGCTGCTCCCGGTTGAGGGTTTAACTTGAAGGAACAATGACTGACAGCAACCGAAGGAGGCGTAGGAATTGAGGTAACCCTTTGGCTGGCTTCAATCAGAAGGCTTCTTAGGTTCCAGGCTCAGCCTGGCGCCCTGTGTGGGCCACTTGTCACTGTTGCTTCCGTAATGGAATTAGAGACAGCCGGCAGACAACAGATAGCAGACAGCTGGCTGAAGGCAGGAAGAAAAGCACAGGACATCGCCGTCATGCCGTTTTCATGTCTCTCAAAAGTGTTAACGCACTCAAGTTCTTTGTGTATTGTTTCTGTGTGTGTGTGTGTGTGTGTGTGTGTATGGGTGTCTTATTGTACATATGTCCATGTGTGTATGTGAGTGTGGCTTGGTAATTGTTGCCTAAGGCACTGAAAGCTCAACTGAAGTCCACTTGTCGCTCTCTATCTCCCTGTGTCGCACTTTCCCACACTATCTCTTCATTGTGTTTTCCCTGTGTCTGTGTGTGTGTGGGTGTGTGTGTAGGTGTAATTGTCAACGTCTGCAGTTTGTTGCTTAGCACTTGAGCTCTGCTCTGCCCCCCTCTTGCGACGCTTGCTATTACGCTTAGTATCCGTGATTAGACGACATACCCAGATCCCACTTTCCCCTCTGTCCTCACTCATTTTGGCCATTTCCGCAATACTGCGCTTCAGTGATTCCCTGTGCGACATTGCTTCGCATTGTCCATGAATATTTTATTGATACAACAGTATTTTGTGCTTACTTTAGTTTCGTATTCATTTTGTTTGCTTGTTTAGCTAAATTGAAAGCAATTCCCCGAGATTTTCCCAGCATTTAAGCTAATGATTATGGGCTTCCTTCATTTCACAGTGGGAAACTGTCGAATTTCATCAGTTAAAGAAACTATTTTTATTGCAGCACAAAATAAGTTTCAATGTAAAGCTAAACCTATTTCATTTGAAAACAAGGTTAAATTTATTTTCTATTCCATAATCATTACATTCTTGCATGCAAACTGACAATATATGAAGTGTTTGGTATTGAATGGTTTGTCCTTGTGTCATTTTTGATTGACATTAGTGCTGTGGCAGCTTAAATAGGGATAAAAATAGCAAAATGGAACTTTGCACTTTGCCTTTTTGCTAGCTTTAGCTTTTTCTCCACTTTTGTTGATATGTATGTTCTCTTAGTTTCCAAAACTGAGCGAAACTTTTCTCGCCTGTCTTCAACTACTTAGTGCAACAATCGAGGACAAAGTTTCCCTTTTTTGCGAACAGCTTCATGCAAGAACAATGTTTGTGTGGTAGTTGTCAGCCTTACAGCGTTGTTCAACATGACGTATGTGTAACAAATTCGTTTACGCAATGCGCATACGCACTGTCCTCCCGTCCGCTGTTGATCATTTATCTGGTGTGTCCGCCACAGGGCCCCACATAAAAAATCCCCCAATGCGATGCTGACACATTTTTGTGTTAATTTTTTATGTGTTTTCTATTAATTTTTGTCACTATTCGTCCCGCGGCTGGGCGAAGGCTGTGAAAATATTAAATTACAAAATATTGCTGTTCGAACACAATTTGTTTTGACGTGTTATCCCATTTATCGGCACTGCCAAAGATCAAAGACGACTTAGTACATTTCGAGGTGCTTGTATTGAATTCGGATTTGTTTTGTTTTTGTTTTTTCTCTTTATGTTTTTAATTTGTTAATTTGTTCCGAGCGTTGTGGAAATGCTGAACTAAATATAGAACAACTTAATTTGCTGCCTGCTAATGAAACAGAGTGCTACCAATAAGAACTAAGAGCGGATTCTAGAAGGGCATGACTGGGGGAAGGTTTAGGGGAGACGCGTCGTGTGTAGGCGTAAACACATTTTTATTTGTTTTGTGTGCGTTTTGCTGTTTTTATTTTATTAGTTTCGTCTTTTGTCGCCTGCCATTGCTAACAAGTTGCGAACACGCGGCGAGCAAGCAGCGAACAGCAAGAAAAAAAGTAAATCGCATATAATTCGAAACGATGTCATAAAATATTCGCGTGCGTCGCGCGTTTTACTAAACTGCCCCAAAAGGCATACGGCTAACGACAGTTATAACAATAGCAACAACAATGGCAACAAAATTGGCAAGACCATTGGCAGCAACAAAGGGCCCATCCAATTTCATCTTATTCCAAGCCGGCAATGAGCCAATGAGGCTTTTCCTGCGCTTTCACACGTTCAAAATTTACGACTCTGACACTTTTCTTTTTAGTCGTTCTCAGAAAGTTGGTCTCAACTTTTGTTTTACACACACCACACATACTACACACCTTTACAAGTGCAGTTGTAAGTAAATTCGCTTCTCACGCTTTTTCTTTTTTTGCATTCGATTTATTTGTCATTTGCCGCTGACTTTGTTGGTTATCGAATACGTTATCGGAATTGGATTTGGACTTGGATTTGTTGACGAGAACGAAACTTTGCTGGACCCACACGCGTCACCCGCTGCGTTTATCAGTCGCATGCGTTCACCGTCGTTGTCGCACTGAAACTGAAACTTATTTTGGGCCTTGCACTTGCCAGACAGAAGAGCCTTAGTCTCCTCCATTATCAGGATGGGGTATCGCGTTGTTGTCGCTGTCGTTGTCGTTGTCGGTTGTCGGTTGTCGGTTTGTTGTTGCTGTGAGCATCGTGTTGTGTGTGGCATCGTCAACAACGTCGTCGTGTGGCAAAGCCGATTCCCCATCTCATGGCAATTCGCCGCAAACATGTTCTCTTACTTGACACTGACTCTTCGACTTGTGCTCTTTCAGCGTCTAACAAAAGTTGTTAGATCTAGAATCTAGATATAGGAAAGCGACAGACCAAAACTTGATAGATTTCCAAACAGAATATCATTTTAATTTCCAGAATTTTTTAAAAACAAAAAATTTAAATTAAATATTTAATTAACACCTGTCATAATTGACTAAACATAGTTCTGAAAATAAATTATGAGGAACGCAATCGATTTAATTAACTCGATTGATAGTCAACAAATTATCGAGTTAAAGCACTTTTCGATTTGTTTTGTACATCATCTTGAATTTAGCATTAGAATCATTTCAATACCCAATACGATTCTCTCTGAACATCATGTAAGACCGTTGCGACTGAGACAACAGCATCCGCAACAACTGTGGCTATAGGTCAGTGCTAGAAGCAAATGAAGAGAGGCAATTTCAAAGTGCGCATGTGCCACAAAAGACGTTCTCTCGCTCCCGCTAACAGTTCGCTTCTCTTTTGCGGCGAATTGAGGAATTTAATGAAATTTACGTGGCGACTTTACATAAAAAGAGCTAATGACAATATAAATTCACATGGCTTGAGGAAATCTGCTGCAGATGGGCAACGAGTGCTGACGTTGTCTATGCTTCCCGTTAGCAGCTACAACTGCAGACTTTATCTAAAATTATATATATATATATGTGTATATATAGTTGAGTATCTCTTGGGATGGCCGAGTACTGGGCAAATATGGAGCAGCAATGTTATCGTCGTAGCGAAAATCAGTAATTAGCGTAAATTGAGTTGGTAAAAAGCGCAAGTGCTTCAATTCCGCGCCGATTCACACAGGACAAACAGCCAACCGACTTTCCACTATGTATATACATATATATATATATATATATAGTTGTTGCCACAACAAGCGGCTCGTTGTTGTTTTTCTGGTTGATTATGTGGCAATTAGTTGTCGCTTTTGTGGTAAGCCTCCACGACTCTCGCCCACCTCTTTCCATGTTGTCTTGACAGCAGGTAAAGCCCATCCAGATCCCACCCAGAGAGCTTACCGAGCTAATTAAACAAGTTGATTAATTTCGCGCCAGTTGACCTTAAGTCTGTTAAGTTTGTAAGTTGCCAATGATAGGTTCTCTGCTTTAACGTGTGCACAGTTATGATAACTTTTGACCAGTCCTTCTCTTCACTGAACTTACCAACTTATTTTTCTCTCCACACAGATATTGTCATGTGTGCGGTAGTGTACGTTTAATATACAGCATGTGGCAAGACCAAGGTATTAAGCTGTTCAAAATGCCTGCAAGCAAATAAGTTTTCTTTCAAAGTTTTCCGTATTAATTCAAACCGAACTACAAATATTCTATAAACTGTGGAAATATTTGCTACAAAACTATTGCGAATTCATAAGGAATATTCTGTCCTTATATTCATTCTGCTGACCAAACAAATGACTTTATTTTCTACTTTTGGAACTTCCATTTTATGATTTATGAAAATATTCTGAGCAAAGCCACAAATATATTGGGCGTTGTAGCCCCGCCCACTTTGGTAATGCAATCAGCTTCAGCGTTAAATTAAATCTTCTAACAGAGTTTTCGAGGCAAGACTCTGGAAGGGAATTGTGTTGGGATTGTACGGGGTTTGTTTGGGGCATTGTTGCATATTCAACAATTGCAACTAGGGAAACCAACGAAGTAATAACAAATGCAAATGAATGCTCAAGAAAATTTAGTTACTAAAATTTTCGTATTTTTCGCTCTGACTGACAAATGCACAAATTAGTTTTGGCAACAGTCCTCGACTGAAAGCCAACAACCCCCCTTTTCCATTCAACAATTGAATTGGTTTACTTTTTTGCAAGAATACATTTGCGAGATACAAATAAGGAATAATTCTGTAGTACAATGTAATGTAACAAGGATATAAGTCAATATTAAAGCTGAGCACATACACGCACTGTCCTTTCGTCCTGTTATCCTGTCTTCCCACCAGTCAATATAATCAAGCTGCCCAATGGTTGCTTCACAGCAGTTGCTGCAAAATGACAAAAAATGAAGTGCCAATGTGTAGACGACATGTTACGAGTTACGAGAAGGGAGAGGGGATCAAAGAGGAGATGGGCGGAGGGAAGGAATGGGTGAGAGGATCTCGGCACTGATGAGTTCACTTCACTGAGCAAATGAAACGATATTGTTGTCAATTTAGGTGCAACAAAGAACAACAACGAACAACGACAGACAAGACAAAACAAACAGCATGCATGATGCTGACAAAGAAGCCAAGAGAGTGAGGCGTCTGATAGAAAAAGGGGCGGATTGAGGAGAAAGATATCAGAAAGGACGACAGCTACCAGCTCGCATAACAACAAAGGCAAACAACAACAAATTGCATGTCCTTCCGCCTTAGATGCAACACAATAAACGCACTCATATTTACTTTGTCAGGTAAAAACCAGAGGGAGTAGTCTCTGTGGGTTAAGGGCGGCACCCACCCTCCCCTCGCCACCACCTCTTTGTCATCGCTTTTGCCACGCTGCAGCATTAATGAAAACTGTAAGCGAACTGACACAGATACGAATCGCACTGTCAATGGGAGTGGCACTTACCCCTCGCCCCCCTTGTCAACTGGCCACCTTGCAACTGCACCATGGCAGGACAATTGCCGCATCCTGTGTGTGTTCATCGGAAGGCTGCCAAAGTGGACAGCTATTTAGTGCCCGATATACATATATGTGCACGTATGTGCATAGCTGCTATTAGGATACGAAGCTGCAGCTGAAACAATTGTCAACTCATTAAGTGCATCTAAAATTGACTTCATTGCGAAATTGAGTTTTCTCTATCGCAAAAGGAGGAAAACAACTTAAATATCAAATAGTTTAAAGGTAAACCTCGATACAATAAAGTTGAATTAAAGATATAGAAAAGAGTTGCAGAACAGAGTTTATATTAAGCTTACAGCTTAAGGGTATTCCTCGTTCAAATAAAACTTAATAAAATATATGGAAAATGATAAATTATAATAATATTCATTTGAATTACGAACTTAAAGACTAAGTGTATTTGTTAGGCTACCAACATTTTCCATTAACTTATCTTTACCCAAATAAAAACTTTGTAATTTGCGACAGAGATACATTTATTGTCGATAGAGATAGTAAATAAATTAAATAAATAAATTAGATATTATAATTAAGAGTACACTACATTTAGCTGGCTGTGTTGAAGGAAAATGGAAACGCAGTGGTGTCCCTTAAAGTCGGACAACTTCAACGCCCTGTGGCGCAAAAAGTGACTCGGCAGCCAATTTGAGTTTCTCATTGACCAATTTGGCAATTTTGGGCGTGCGTCGCCAGACGAATTCGCGTGTACGGTCGTGATTGTCCTTGCTCTCCACCTCCACCTGGGATGAAAGACAGAATTAAAGGATTAAAGCTAATTGCACAAAGCACAAAGAGAAAGAGGGATTGCAGTTAGTTTGCTTTTTACCTGTTTGGGCTGCTGCACCTTGATTGACATCAAGGTGGCCCGATCATCCAGCACACTGAACTTGATGCGTCCGATCATCTCATTGGTCCTGGCTGTAGCGCTTTTCACGCTACGCACGCTGCCCCGCTTAAAGGACTTCTCCACGCGCAGCGTCAATGGGCCCAGTGTGAATTTGGCCTTAATGGTCGAATTGCGACCTTCCGCATCGCTGATCACCTTCACATTGCCCACGCGCTTCAACGACGCCAGTCCGGACAGACTGCCCTCGGCCTTTTGCAGCTTCTCCACTTCTGAACCCGCTCCCGCTGCCGCTCCCGCCTTGGTTGACCCTGCCACGCCCGCTGGCTGATTGTAAGTGCCGCTGCCCGCCTTCAACGATGCCGCAGACGCTGCTTTTTTCGTGTTGTGTTTGTGCCCCGCACGATGCTGCTGATGTCCTGTTGTGGATTTCTTTTGGTTGGTTTTGCCGGCAGCCGCCATCTGTTCGCCATTGAACACGGTGCGAGTTTCCGCTTTTCCCGAACCGGAACCGGAACCGGATGCCACGGCCTGTTGCCCCGACTCAGCCTCTGACTGCGGCTCCTCAACCTTGCGCTGTTCGATGGCTTTGAGGCCAAGCTCTGACTGTAATTGCGTCAATTGCTCCTGCAATTTGACAGACTCGAGGGCGCCATCATTTGAGGCAGCACGCGGCTCCGAGCGAGTGTTCTTGCTGCAAGTCATAGAGATGAAGAGATTTGCGTCACAATTTGCTTTGAGCTTCGCACTGATTTTCAGTCTAAGGAAATTCTCTTACTGGCCGACTTGTCGTATACTTGATATTCTATTGCATACTTTACTATTCATTTCAATTGTTGACGTTTCACTTACAGTTTCTTATGCGTTGTTGATGTTGTTGTCTTTTGACTACCATTTCCCTTGGTCTTGGTTGTTGTCGTCTTCGAGGCAACTCCTCCTCCATAAGTGGGCGTGGCAGCCGCACGGCCAGCCAAACGCACCACAAACGGATCATAGTTGTCGGCAACGATGCGATTGATGCGAGAGAAAATGGCGTCGATGAAATGATTGTGACGCGCCTGGAAAGCATCCGTGGACATGTCGATGACGTTGTTTTTCAGATCACCTGCCCCACCCACATGGAAGATGTCAATGTTAATACGCTTGCATGCACATTGCATAGAAGTTCATTTTGTGGTTTTATGTATGTGTGTATAATATGAGTGTATTATGTGTGTATTGGTTTTTGAACGAAGGGAACTTTGCGGCTCTATTGCCGTGTGCGGTTAATTTCCCAGCATGCTTTTTCATGTAGTGTGCACAACTGTGTCTCTAATTACACATGTGTGAGTGTCAACCCGTGTGTGTGTGTGTGTTTGTGTGTAGGCGTGTTTATAAGCTGATGCTTCTGCCCACCACAAATACTCACACATAAGCGCACACTCACACAGTGATTACCGTGTGGCTTCGTGACCATGCCAGGGAGGGGGAGGTAGCAAGGGAGGCGGAAACATGCTGAGATTAGCAGAAAAAATAAATGTTATAAAAAGCATTGACATTGAAGCAGAGCAGCCATAAACTCTTATATAAATGAAAGCCACACTCATACCTCAAGCAACTAAACCAGGGATGGACATGCTAATTGATAATTAAAGTTTATTGAGATAGACAGCAAATAAGCAAGAGTTTTTTTTAAGTGAATCAAAAATTAATTTCGCCTTTAGGGATAGCAATATTTTTTCATGAATTTAAGAACAATTTTCGAATGAAATCCTTTAAAAGACTTTAACTATTTATTTCTTAAGCGATATATAGCAATATAGCGTAATTATTTTCCCATCCCTTAACCAAACACATTCCCATAGTTGTACAAAATGTACATTGTACAGCCATCGTTAGAAATAATGAGCTACTAATGTGCTTTCTACATGTCTCTCTCTGTCTTTCTCCCTCTCTCTCTCTCTCTCTCGCACTAAACAACTATTTGATTTTCTCTCTCTCTCTGTAAGTATTGCCTGTTTTATAATGTACAAGACAAGCATAGACTGGCAAACATATTGCCGTTATCCGGATTAGTTAGTTAGTTTAAGCTGATAATTTTAACTTTGCCCTTTTGTAATAGTTAATTGAAGCGAATTTCTGCTTAAGTTCAGTGCGCTTGTATCGTTAAGCATTTGACATATTTAAATTAGAATATAGAAAATAGATAATTGTATAATTAGTAAACCAACACCTGAGTAAGTGTGTGTGAGTGTGTGTGTGAGGATGTAAGCTATATAATTACTGTAGGTGCGACTGCTATAGTATAATACATACATAATCAGATGAATAGGATGAGTGAGACTGAGTGAAATTATAAGTAAAATAAACTTATAATCACTAGTTGAAAGAGAGAGAGAGAGAGAGATGGAGAGATTGAGATAGACAGCAATTGTACCCATTACCTTTAAATGTAGTACGCTTGAAAGTATGCTACGGATATTATCGTTAAATAAAACACAAATTCAGTTTTGTTTTTTCAATTGATTTGTCAAAAAGTTGTACACAAATTTCATTTAAAATTTATTTAAGCAAATTTTTCATTTCATGTGTGTGTGTTCAGCTTTGCTTTTGTTGTTCTTGTTGTTGTTGTTGTTGTTTTTACAATAAATAATAAATAAATAAATAAATAATAAATTACAAAATAAATGAACCTAAAATGCAAAGTTTAACAATTTGTGCAATGTAAATCGTTTCAATGACACTTTCATTATTTTCCTTCTCTTTTCAACTATTTTTGGAAAAAGTTGGTAAATTGTGCGCTGCCTTTCAAGCGTTCAACTTTCAGCTACAATTTACAGATTTGTTTAATTTAATTTGATGTAGTTTTTTTACATTTTGCGTTATTTACGTTTTTTTACGGAAATGTTATGCAAGCCAGAAAAGAAGCCAAAAAATAGTCAAACGATTAATTGATTGATGTCAATTGTAAGCCAAAATGTGTGAAAGCGTGAGTGAAAGGGAAAGTGAGCGACAGAGACAGAGAATACACATTTATAAAAACAGTTATAGATAGTATGTGTAATTTAGGTAATTATTTGTTGTTGTTGTTGTTGTTGCTTGTGAACAGTAAATTAATTAATTACAAAGTAAATGTGAAGCAAGAAAATTATAAATAATAATAATAAATAAATTACACTAAGTGAACAATTAATCTTGCTGTTGTTCTCCTTTATCTTCTTTTTGTTGTTTACATCAATTTAGCTATGTGTTTTTGAGTGAGTGTGTGTGTATGCATGTGTATGCGAGTGTGAGTGCATGGCATGGCTAGCAATTAAAATGGCTGCCAAAATGGCGGCTCAGCCAGTTAGCTCAGCCATTTTCCGTTGCCTTCGCCGTGCGTCGCGTTTTACACTCGATGTTTCTGAATTTTGCAAATTCCTTTATTACTCATTTTTTAATAATTCTTTTGCTCTGATTTTGGTTTCAACAATTTTGTGCTTCGGCATTAAACAACATTTTGTAGTTGTTGTTGTTGTTGTGGTTGTTGTGCGTTAGTTGTTTACAGTTTGCAGTTGTTGTTGTTTGTTTTTTGTGGTCGTGTAAAAACAGTCCGTGCGTAAAATAACTTGGCATAAATAAAACATAACGATTGTGAATTGTGAGGTGTAAGAAAACAAAGGGGAGGGGGGCTGGTGTTGCGTGCGCGTGCAGCTTTAAAAATTTGCATTGTTGTTGTTGTTTTTACTTTTGTCATTTTGCAGATAGTTTGACTAGCACCAAACTCTCAATCAACTCATTTCGAGGATATTGTTAAAAAATATTTGTTTGTTTGTTTTTGCGTAACTTAATTAATGCAATTTGTGTTTAAACTTGTAACTATAACTCAAAAATAAATAAATAAATAAATAAATTAGAAATAGTTGTTTTGTTTTTGATCGTTGTGTTGCTTTTTTGGGAATAGATTGGGATAGTCAGTGCAGGCAAAGAATTATGCAATGTCCGAGATTTCAAATGGTCCTACCCAAACAAATGATCAGTTGGCCTCGATGCCTTCTTGCAACGTCTTAAGTCATTTCAATGTTGTCCCTGTCATAATATTTTTGTTGTTGTTGTTGTTGTTCATGTTGTTGTTACAGTTGTTGTTGTTTGCTTTTTAATGCTTGAGCTCTTTTTTGGACTTCTTGGAAGCACTTGTTGATTTTTTGGCTTTGGTTGTTTTGCTGTCTGTTGTTGTTGTTGACTTGGACTCACGTGCTTCGCGTCTGGCCTCGATGACGTCGTCGCCAATAATATCATCATCGTCATCGTCGTCATCATCGTCATCAGCCTCCTCGTCGTCACCTGTCAGCGCACCTGTAATTTCATCGACTCCATCATCAATATCATCATCATCATCATCATCATCATTATCATCGTCATATTCATCGTCATCGTCCTCGTCGTTCTCGTCATCAGACGCTGCCCCGGCAGCAGCAACAGTTGCTGGCGCTGCAATTGGCCCATTTGCCACGCCCACAGCGCCAACAGCTGACTGTGCGGGGGCGGTGTTGATAACTAAGTGATTATTATTATTGTTTTTGTTTTTGTTGTTATTTATGAGAGTGTTCTTTGTTGCTGTTGTTGTTGATGTATGTGATGATGCTTGATTTGTTGCTGTTATGGTTTGATGTGTCGCATGTTGCAGTTGTTGTTGTTGTTGTTGTTGTTGTTGTTGCAGTTGTTCTTGCAGTTGTTGTTGTTCTTGTATGTTTTGTTTTTGTTGGTCAATTGCATTGGTGCTACTTAAACTATGGGTGCTACCACTACTACCATCTACAAGTGCATCTTCATCGTAAAAAACATTTAGTTCACCTTCGTTGTTGTTGTTCGCTGTCTGGGCAGGTGCCACACCTGCAGCCGCATCCTCGACAGCATTGCCAGCCGCAATAGTCTCGGCAGCATTGCCGCTCTCCGCGGGCAAATCGACGCCATCGGAGATGCCCGAGCTCAACGAGCTGCTGGCCGCGGCAGGTGCAACATCCTCGAGAGCCTGAATTGGGGCAGCAGCCGCAGGACTCTGCTGTGGACTGGCAGCGGGTCTCTCATCATCATCATCGTCCTCGTCATCATCATCTGCGCGAAATGGACTTTAATTTGCTGATCTGTTCAAGGGGATATTTAATAGCTTACCGCCTAGAATATCATCGAAAAGTCTGTCCAGATAATCATCATCATCGTCATCCTCTTCGTCATCATCATCACTGGCGGTGGCCGCTGGGGCTGCCTGACCCTGGGGCGTATCATCCTCCTCCTCATCGTCATCATCCTCGTCGTCGTCGTCATCTGTAAACCCCGAAAGCAAAATAACTGCGTTACCCAAAGGAGGAGGAAGGAGGACACACGAAAATGCTCGTTATTAATCACATCACACAAATATGCAAAAATTTCTGTAGTTTTCTAGTTGCCAGTGAGTGGTGCCGAGTGGTTGTCTCATTTGTGGCTGCAATTGCAATTGCAGTTGCAAGTGGTGCTGCTGTTGGGTGGCTGCTGGTGCTGCTGGTGCTGCTGGTGGTGCATTGTGGTGCTCTGGTGCTCGAGTGCTTACTTGATATTCTTATATATTCTTGTGTTTGTGCGTGTGTGCATTGTAAACTGTCGGTTCTACCTACCATCATCATCATCAACCAAATCTCCCAGATCCGGCTCATCATCGTCATCATCCTCATCGTCGTCATCGTCATCATCGCTGGACGCTGCCGCCGCCGCCGGTGCCACATCGTTGTTGACCGCCTGCTGTCGGGCGACGGCCCGTTCGCTCCTCGACAACAACTGCAGCGGGGAGGCCTCGATCTGCAGGAGGAGCGCACTCAGCACGCATAGCAAAATCACGAATTTCATCTTTTGTTTGTCTCTGCAAAAAACACACATAAATTACAGGCAATGAGTTAAAAGTTGAAATGAGAGTTGACAGAACTTTTACTTTTGCGGTTTGACCCAATTTTGATGCAACAACACTTGCAACACTTTCTTTTTCATGGCTTCCACAAATAAATTACATATTTATCGAACACAAAGCCAAGCTGAGTTACTCAGTCAGTCAATAAGACATCAAAGAAAGCCAGTACGATTGTGTGTGTGCATGTGTGTGTGTAAACATGTTTTTGAACTGCGCCTCAAAGTTGCCATCGGGCGGTGTTCACATGTCCATTTGTTGGCACTTGACATACAACAGCAATAGCAGCAACAACAACAGCACTTTTTGGACAGCTGCAGGCGCCATTGACGCCGACGTAGACGACGACGCCGACGCCAAGACCGTCGTCGTCGTCGTCGCCACAGTGGCAGGTAGAGACATCAAGACATCAGCCAGAGACAAACAAAGGTAAGTGTAAGTCTTAAGGTATAACAACTAAGTTGCCTCAGCTGCAACATGTTGACTTGACCAAAATAATGTTGAAAATAAATCGAACTTGAATATAATCAAAGTTTAAGTTACTCTGACTCTTTTCCAGTCTGAATTATGATCGCTTTTCAGGCTATTTATAGAGTATTTTCGGTATTCAGAGAACTTTCCATGCTCATTGACATTGTTGCTGTTGTTGTTGCTACAATTTCTGTTGCTACGATTGCTGTTGGCTCTTTAGCCATGACAATCAGCATGGCCAACAGCCAATGGCTATAACAAACAACCGCAACAATTGCTGTTGCTGTTGTTGCCAACGCTGTTGTGGCTCTTATTGCTGTTGCTTTTGTTGTTGTTGTCACACTGTCAAGTGCGGCTGCCACAAGTGAAAGCGACGTCGACGTCGACGTCGCTGCCATGAACAAGTTTTGTGCGGCAAACGCGTTGCCGCAGCGATTTGTCGACTGTCCATTGTTGCTGTTGGCCAACTGACTGGCGAGTCGGCCACTTATTGAAAAATGAGTAAAACGTTTTTTATTTCTTTTTTTAATCGAACTCAGCTTTAGCTGCTGATAAGCAAACGTCGCGTCGTTGGCCATAAACCAAAGTGAAAACCCAGTGACCTACTGTCGGCCAAATCCAGTTGCCAGTTGGCCAAAATGCAATGGCAGTTGCACTGTCTGTCGCTCTGACTGGTCGTTAAGGGCCTCTGCAGAGAGCTGTAGATAGCCCGACTTGATAAGCCCGAAAACGCCGTTTAATGGCCAAGTCCAAGTGACTGTCTTGCCTTGTGGTTGCCATGAAGATGCGACTGAAGATGCGACTGAGGACTGAGGACTGAAAACTGAAGATGCGTCATCGCGATGCGCCGCTTAATTAAAACTTTTACGACGCGCTCTTTCAAGCAGCGTTTATTAAAATCTGAAGCCCCACGGGAAGGGCGTTAACATTTAGGGCGTGGCAATGCAGAGACGACGACAACATATCACCTGGCCTCAGCTCGAGGCGCGTGCCTGTTTCAGCTGCGACTGCTAGGCAACGACAGACCCATGCACAGTGGAGCAAATCACAGCAAAAGCTGATAAAAAATATTCATAACTTAGCAAAGCACTTACGGTACTCTCTTAAGCAACATATTATTTAAATTGTCTTTAGCTGCGACTTCTGGGCAATGATACCCCGCGCACAGTGGAACAAATCACACAAAAAGCTGACTTAAATATTTAAAACTTGAGAGATTTATTTAAGATATTATTATTTAAATTGTCTGCTTAGTCCATCTTCTTTTTTATATTTTGAATTTTTGGCATTCTTGGCATTTGACACCCACTGTTGCCGTTGTCACTTTGGCAAACGCGTCATCTTCACTTGGGAACTTATAAACTCTGGTTATTGAAGTCTACGAAATTGCATTTACTTTGCCCATGTACGCGTCTTGTCAGAGCTCCTCTATCGTTCTACCTCTCCCTCTCCTTCCCCCTCTCTATCACTTCTTGTACTCTACTTGAGCCGCTCTCAATGTTCTTCCATTTTCTCACCTATCTGGGAGCATTTTACGCATCATTCTACAACAACAGTGGCAACAATGCGATGGTAAAACTTTTGACAAGCAAAATATAGAGACTGAGTTAACTGTTCCCGACCCCAACACCCCACCAGAACCTGCCTGCTCCTACCTCCCACCCTGCCCAATGGCAACCAGTTGTTGCTGCTTGTTCTGTGCATTGCCGTGGTTGTAGTTGTTGTTTGTTTTTTGCTCTATTGTAGGCAGCAACTCATATGGAACGTTGCTCCCACTATATTTTAATGCTCCATAGAAAAATGCAGCTAACCGTGTGTGCATTTTACATTAATATTCATGCGAGTTGAAGTGAGGGGAAAGAGAGAAAAAGAGAGCATTGAGAGGAGTCTGTGTGCTGTGCACTTGCATGACAGCCAGCAAAATTACTTAAGCTCCGCACACACAATGGAGGATTATTGAAGCCAATGCTTCGCCAGCTTCAGTTTCAGTTTCTCCTCCCTTGGGTCTTGATGTACCCTTGGGAGATGTTTTCGGTACTGACTGCATCTGCTTATGCTTTTGCCATTGCGTTGTCATATCAGCGTCATATCAATAAATATGGAAGGCCGCACAAAAGGCCACGTGCCTCAGCCCGTTGAAGTGCCTCAGGATTTGCATATCAGACTGTTGTCATCGCCTTATGCAGGAGTCTTTGTTTAAAGTTGGCTCATATGCTTTAGAGTCGTTGTCTTGCCGGCTGTTGCCGCTGCCGCTGCCGTTGCAGTTAATTTCCAAGACAATGGCAAAAGGAACTAAAGTGGAAAAATAAGCTTTACACGTGCCGCTTGAACTGCCACGCCCAACATCAGGTGAAGCACCTGCAACCGCAGCAAGAAGACCACAGTTGCTTCTCTCTCTTTCTTCCTATTACTCTCTTTGTCTGACAATCTCACATCTTATGCAGCCATCTCAGTCTGTTTATGCACTTGCACGTCGCATGAATTAGGAGCTGTTATCGTCGCGTCAGCGCCACCTGGCGGAACAACACTGCACTTGCAACTCAACCAACTAATGGACAAGGTCTACTCAGAGTTATTTTTTATGAATTCCCCATGGGGAACGATAAACGATAAAGAGTTCTCATATTCTGATTATAATTACAGCAGCAGTATTTTATTTAGAGATTTCCTTTTTGATCATGTTTTAAATATTTAAATTTTAAAAGAAGAAATCTTAATTTTAAATATTTCTAGAGTATTTCATAGTGGGGCAACCCATCTAAATATTTGTATTTCTTGTTTTTCTTCACTCTGAAGCTTTTGGAACTAAGTAAACTTTTGCATTTGTTGCCATAAACTTAGAAAACGACGAACAAAAAAAAAAGAAAAGAATGTGGAAATTTTTTTTGGGGGCATGTGTAGAACACTTGGGTTACAGAATTGGAAGAACCCGTTCACTATCGTGTGGACAGAGGACCACTCAAATTTCAGGGAAAAACCACAATGACGATGTCGAATATTTCTCAGTTAATAGCTTCTTCTACTTGGCTTAAGTGCATGTCTGCTCTCGTGTTGTTGTTGTTGTTGTTGTTCTCGTGACTGTTTGGAACAACACTTGAAAATGTTTTGTTTTGGCAGCTATGCAAGTGCAGAAGAAGTGGCAGTGTAAACAGCGTAAACTATAACTGCGATGCCAGGAAACACTTAAATTAGCCACTGGCTCGCACTCGGACTCGTATGTGGGTCAGTTTGTAAGAAGAAACCTGAACCTGGGCGAAGGCAGAAGGCAGAAGGCAGGATGAGAGATTACTCAACGATGCTGACCACACCGATGCTGAACATGAACATGAACATGAAAATGGAGCAGACTCTGTCGGATGGCATTGTATCTGGCCAGTATCTATATCTGTATCTGTATTTGGAGCAGAGCACATAAAAAAAGTCCGGGGATTGCTCTAAATTGCTGCGCAGATACAATTTATGACCCAGGCCAGTTAAGACTCCGAGTCCGAGACCGAGTCTGAGTACGAGTCCAAGTTCGAGCTGAAAGTCTTGGATGGGTTTTTGTGTGCTCTGAAAATCAATTAAAAGTTCTTGCTTAAGATGTTGCCAAGGCTATCACTGCTAGTGCAATATTTTATATGTGAATTGTTTTGTGGGTCAGCGGTCAGCAGCAGGCGAATGTGGTGCAATGTAGTGTAATCGCTTTGCATGCCAATTACATGGGCTTATCACACTACAACAGCAAGAAGCAGAAGAAGAATGAAGAAGGACACACACGATATTTATTTTATTCGATAATCCTCAGCATTTGACACTGTTAATCCAATGCTAACCTATGATGTTTGTGATGATAAAGTGAATCGAATATTCGATTCGTATTATATTGTTCAGTTCTAATTTGCTTGCTTCACACACCGTCAATTTTCAGTTCAGTTGATATTGTTTTTTTTTAGTTGAACGATAACCGATTGAAGTTTAATTAATATTTTTTCTTTTTAGTAACCGTTGCTCACACCTCGAGTACCCGTTGAAGACTGTCGCTGGTTGAGCTTCTATCGTATGGTTTTTAGCTCCATGCGATTCTTGACTGACTTTCTTTTTTTCAACGTTTGCTTTTTACCTGTTTCTCGCTGGGGGAGTTTGTTGGTTTGAGATTGTGATTGTAATTCTGGTTGCTTTATTCGTTGCTCGATGTTGGCAATTTTCACACCGCCGCGCACTCAACTGTCTCGCACGACTGACCGTCTGCAACTGATCGTGGCTGGAATCTTCAGTTACCAGCATAGTTGTAGACCAAGACACCGATCAAAGCTCCTCCGCCCCCTCCAACTCCCTCTTCAGCATTTTGTTTACATTGCTTTCTTTGTGCTCTCTTCCGTTAACCATCTCTCTCTCGCTCTCTTTGACTTGATCTCTTTCTCTCTATTCGTGGCTCTGTCTCTCTCTCTTCCTTCTTGAACCAACATGGTTTTCAATCCATTTTTGACTTGAGCTTGGGCGGTTCCTATGGGAAAGTATTTGGCACAATAAACGGCTCGTTATTACAGTTAGCGGCCAAACAGGCTATTTAAAGATGGGAACAGCCAGATCTTAACTTGTTATCAGCCGTATATTTTATTAAAATTAGAATATAGCATAGAATTAATTTAATAAATAAATGAATGTCTTGGTATTTAGTAACTGATGAAATATTAATTTTTACATATTATTAAAAGTATTTATTTTATTGATCCGAAAAAAATAAATATATATCTACTGATATTAAAATTGCTTTTTATTTGACTTTTTTCAATTTATTTCTAGTTAAATATTTAATATGAATAAACTTAAAATAAATTTAAGATTTGAATTGCAAATGAATTTTGCTTCGTATTTACTTGATTTATTTGCCACATTCACAAGGCACTTGCCTTCTAAGTGTGATTACTTTGACTGACGCGCCCTAACCCCATTCCTGACATGCCTGCTGGGCAGTTCCCTCACTTTGTGCTCAATAAACACACATTGACATATACAAATATTTTGCATGCTCATGTAGATATGTGTGCGACTTTTATTGATGAGTTCTTCTTTTTTCGCGCTTCATCGAACAGAAGTGCTAATTTTTGAGCTCTTGTGGCAAATACGAGCACATCAAAGTGAAATCGCAAGCCATTGAGCATTTGTAAAAAATAAACGAAATATATGTACATATATAGAAAAAAGTTAGTCATATCTTTGACAAGTTGTAATGTAATTAAGTTGAGTTGCATTTCATTTTCAATGTCCGGGATGCAGTGGGCCAAGGAAAATGGACAGTTAGTGGGCTGACTGTCAAAGTCAAAGCTTTCCCACACACACACACATACACACACTCACACACACAGTGACGTCGGCAGCGCAGTCGGCGTATTCAACAGTAAAACGTGTTCTACTCGTTTATAGTGGCCTCTTCTTGTTATTGTTGTTGTTGTTTGAGTTGTACTAGTTGGGCAAAAGTTGTTTTTTCTGTAGCTAAGAGCTGGACTGTCTATAACTTTCTTCGCAACTTGTTGTTGCTGTTGTTGTTGTTGTCGTCGTCGTTGTTATTGAGACAGCAGTCAAAGTAAGCAAGTCTTTGCAAAGCATTTCAGTTAACAGGTCAGTGGAGTTTTCTCAACTTAAAACTTAACTCGACGCAGTGACGTTTTCAGACTTTTGCCGCAGAATGTTACGAAATTTTATGTAATGTGCCGAAAAACAACAACATAAATGGCATCAGAAGATAAAAAAAAAACAGAAAACAAAAGAAGAGCTGCGACTAACGTCAACAACATTTCGACAAAAAAAAAACTTTCATTCAAGGCAACAAATTTTGGTTTGGCTTAACTTCAACTATTTTAAGGTCTTTAAAACAGTTTCAAAGGAGTCAGGGTAAATTTCTTGGTTCAAAAAATATATTACTTTGAGTATAAATACGATTTGACAGTTTCCCTGACACGGTCACTCAGGTGTCAAAAAACTGGAAAAACAAACTCTTTCAAGCCCAACGCCCGTGAAAAGGTGTTTTATCCAAGTTTAAACTTAGTTACAGTTAATCAAAATGTCTTTTACTATTTTGGCACTATAAGCAAATAAACGAGGCGTGTTCAAGTCCTAAGACGTTGTTTCATTCGACTAATTAATTTGTTTAACTTTCTTGCAACCCGCAAAAGCTGAAAATGCTCATTTTTTGGGTTGATTAGTTTTTCCAGCTGGCACAAAAGTTTTGCGAGTTTATTAATTTTCCCGCTTTGTGGTTTGTTGTTTCTTGATTGTTCATTTTTCAACGCAATTATTGGAAATCTTTATAAGAATTGATTTCATTGTTGAACTGTAAAACGGCACAAACTTTTCAGAAAACTAGAAACAGGAAAACTTGTGATTTATTAACTTAACTCAAAGCTGAAATTTATTTGGGTGCAGCTTAGTTCGAGCATTGTTTAAATTAAAATTTAGCATGTAATAATTTGTATATTTTATGATAAAAAATAGGAATTAAACTAAATGCTTGAATATACTTAATTATATTCCAATTACTAAATACCAAAGGACCAACCCAACTATAAATTATCCAATTTCATTTGTCGTCGCTAATTTGGCACTCATGACGATATTTGTCTGAGTACTCGTACCACGTCAAGTCATTTAATTGCTCCTCCTTGGCAACTAAGCATTGACGTTGACAATTAACTACTGGAAATTATTTGATTACCAGCAATTTCTTGTAACATGCCAAGTCAACGTCTCAAAAGTTTCGCTTTCCTTTGCTTGAATAGAAACATAAAAAAATACCTTCAGTGAGTTTATCTCCCTACACACGTGTTGTGGTTGTACTCGTAGTTAGTTTTGTGTGAGATTATGCATGAAAGCGTCGCTCTGTGCTCGGAATAATTAGCAGGGCTTACTATGAACGAGGAGGCAGAGGGGGGTTAAATGGCTGTCAATAAAACGAAATGCGTGTGGATGCCAACTAATCGATTTTCAAAGCGCTCTTTAGTTAGTCGCACCTCTATGTGGTCCTATCCAGCTCATCCAGCTGCTGCTGCCAACTATAATATGCGAACTGCGTGCGAACAATTTCATTTTGTTGAAAATTGAAATATGCATAAGCCAAACCGCAGCAATTGTCTATGCGCATTTGTGTTTGTTTGGTATTTGTATATGTATTTGTATTTTTGGATTTGGCTTTAGATTTGACGTTTCTGTTGGATTTCATTTGCGCATTATATTCAATTTTTCATGCTCTGCCCAAAACATCAGAGCGACTGTTGTTGTTGTGGCTTTTTTGATGAATTCATTCACGTACAAAAGCTGCACGATAACGACAACGACAATGGCAACGCCGGCGATTCTGTTGACCGTTAAGCCAGTGGCAAGTGGCATGAGGCATGAAGCTCCAAGTGTCTTCCTGTACTTTGTGCTGCTCATTTCGCATTCAATGAGCGGCCCATCCATCGAACGAAAGCCGAGCCGAGCCGAGCCAAGCAATTTCAATACGCATCGGCGAAAAAAAATAAAATGGTAAATGAAAGTGCCCTCAAAAAGTTTTCTAAATTTGTGCGGTTGACTTCGAAGTCTTTTGGGTTGGGCTACGTCGATGGCTTTATGGCAATGGCTACCTGACCATGCTCATCTCAATATCTACCTGACTTAATTGTGCCGCATTGCAATGAATGTCTAGAGACACATGAGAGAGAGAGAGAGAGAAAAAGCTCCCTGAAAACTTGTCTCGTTTTCGTTCAATTAGCGAAAGTCTCGGGTTAGAAGTAGCTGTTACATTAATAAATATATATGCATATGCATATATTAATCGTTCTACAAAAAGAAAAAGTTGTCAACGACAATGTCATTAAGAGATGCCCATTTTTACTTTCATGCTTTGTGCCAGGGCCAGATCAGAGCCAATCAGCTAAAAACCGAACACAGCCTATCAAAAACAAAATAAATAAATAAATAAATGCCCAAAGAGTCAACTCAAGTGGAAGTGGAAGAAGCATCGCGACTCTCGCACAGGAAGGGAAAGCTGTAAACGAACGTGTTACTTTGTATGAAACTGTATAAGTGTGTATGAGTGTGTGTGTGTGTGTGTGCAAGTGTCAGAGTGTCTGTGTGAGTTAATGTGAGGCTTGTTTCACAGCTTCAAAGAAAAGCAAAAGTCCGCAGTGGCCTCTACATGAACATTACAGGCAGAAATTGACATTCTTTGCCTCCTCGCTCACAGCCAACACATTGCACAGGCAATTCGAATAAGTAAATACCAAAAATAAAAAAAAACAACGAGAAAATACCAAAAACTGGCTAGAGGCACTTTCTCTTTCTTTCACTGCCGATAACGGCAATAGCAATAACAACAACAATAGCAACAACAACAACAGCAGGTAACAATAATAACAGACAGCAGCAACAAAAAGGGAAGCGCAAATCAACGATAAACATCCACAGCAAATAAAAAATAAATAGACCAATTGCTGCCAGCGCTTCTACAGTTGTTGTTGTTGCTGCCTCTTAGCAATTTATAATTTACACACACACATACACACAATTGTATTTGATTATTGGATGAGATTCAGTTTTGCTCCACGTCTCTTGGTAACTGACACTTTAAGGCATTGAAATGAATGCCGGCTACTGCTTTGGGCGTCACGGGGGGCGTGGCAAAGCAACTACAATATTAAACAAAATGCCATTTCTGCTCATAAAACTGTCAAACTCAAGTGTCGGCTTGACTAACATCAACATCAACATCAACATTATCATCAGCAACAACATCTACTACTGCTGCTGTCAGAAAATGCGCGAAGAGCAGCAAAAATTTCAAATCAATGTCAGTTTAGCATTAAATTAGCCATTGCAAAGCATTGGGAGTTTGTGGAAATTATTGGCTGTTAAATTATAAATTTCATTCGAATTTTAATGATAACAATATTCAGAGGAATTCATTCATAGGCAATTGCCCAGCTCTCAGTTCAATTTACATATTTAAAGGCATTTAACTTTCATTATTTGACAATTTCTGCAGAATTTCTGTTATGAGTCGACTTATTTCCATTGGCATTGTCAGCTGCCATGACTAACTTGGCGTTTTGGCTTAACAACAATTTAGTCACTTATAGTTTAAGGTTACCAAGACAGATGACAAACATAATCCAATAAGTTTAGATTTGTTTATGCAATTTACTAATTCATTTGCTCAACTATTAAGCTACACAAACAATTGAAATACCTTCGCATCACCTGAGTCTATTGCGTATACGCAGGTGTTTCTTCTTCCTCTTTCACCCACCCACACACACACAGTTACACACAGATATTCTGTTATCTGTTGCCTTCATGCTGCATATTCAAGCTTATCAAATTCAATCACGAAATTTAATAAATATGCAAATTATGTTCGTGTAAAATTACATGAAAATTTTTGATTTTCATTGTAAATATTGCTCGTTTTATTGTTGCTCTTCGTGTCACTCTCGTTGATGTTGTTGTTGTTATGCACTTTCAACTAGTGGCAATTGCCTTTGCCCAACTGGTAGCAGAAACGACTGCAGACAACGTGGCGTATGCGTATTGCTCATCTCTATATCTGTATGTATTTCTCTCTACGAGTATGCGACTCTCTGGTGACGTTTGTGATACTGTTGATGGACATTTAATTGCCATATACGCATTAAATGACAGTTAGTGCAGACTATTATTAGACACATCCGAGTAATTGTTTGTTGTGTCTCTTGGCCAGCTCAGTCCCGTTGGCACATTGCGCAATAGAAAAGTTTCGAATCGACATAAATTCACATTTTGTCACTTTTTCGTTGAATTATGCAAGCCCAAATTTGTTTAACACATTTAATTGAAAGCACTTTCTTTTCACGCACACACTCAAACACATTTAACGCCGTGTTGCGTGTGCTGTGCATTAAATAATGTCATTTGAGTTAACACCAACATTCAACCGTCGCGCCCCCGGTCGACCAACCCGGGCATTAGCATAACTTGTGGCTTAAACATTTTGTAGCATACTTTCGGGCGGCACCAGAAAATTACGTGAGTGGGTCGACGCATCGCTTATCAGTTTAGAGAAGGTCCCGCAATGTTAATAAGGCAAATATTTGCCTCAAATTTGAGTGGATACACAAATCAGAGACAGCCGATGTACAGGACGTCGTTTGGCTGTTGTCTGTCTGTTGTTGTTGTTGTAGACATTCACCGTCCAGCAATTACCATGGGAAAAGTGGCCGCCAGTCAGTGCATGACTTGGACTCGCTGACACTGACAGGCCTTAGGTCGGCAATGGCTTTCGGCCAAGTTGCTGGGCACTCTCGCATTTGCATGTAAAGTATTCATTCTACCCTACAAAAAGAAAAGTTCGAGAGTGTACGACAAGCACCTTTAACTTTATATAAACTAAATCATTTTATTCATGCATTTTAATTTGGTTTTTATTGATGATTTTATTTCAATATTGTAGGCTTTAGTCATATTTTTACAGCCTATTTGTTAGTCAATCATTTGCAGTTTTGTTGAATTTTTTTCTTACTTGTGCTCATTCGCACGCAGCGTGAATTTAATTTGCATTTGCAAATGTATCTCAAATCTGAACAAGCTTGCCGACCAAACTTGGACATCTGACAGCTTTTGGGTCCTGTGCTCAGTTTGGTGTTTTCCTTTAATTGGATGCCGTTTGGTCTACTCAGCTGCATTTCCCAGGTCGAATCAAGTTTGTTTCCCAAGTCGAGAGTCGGTATGTCGTGAAATGAATGCAGTCAGTTGATGAAATGGGAGAAGGGAGATCGAAATTCGACCGAGTCTTTTTACTGAAATCAAATGTCAAACACACATTGGTCGATGCTGGTAAACCAGGCCAAGACATAGCCTAACCTTGATAGACCTCGACAGCTGAGCCACCCTCGTTTTGCTTCCCTTTCGCCCCTATCTTTTCTCTTAGTCAGTTATTCGTTTTATGTTACCTGCTGTTTCTTTTGCTTCCCCATTGCCCCGAGGCTAAGGCTTGGGCTGGACTAAAGTGAAATCTTTGAGGATTTGTTGGCGCTGAGCTTCACTGCCATTTTATTATTGTTATAGGTGACCTGGCCGACCCGGCTGACACCGGTAACGGCTACGACTCGTCTTGTCTTGGCCGGCAACTTAACTTCCGGACGCAAATTTGATTTTCGTCGCATTTTATTTTGATTTCAATTCAATTTTCCTGGCGTTTAAGCACGGTAAACAATAATTAGATGTGCCGTCAACTGATCCCCGAATACGTTAACATCTTTAAGATGCAGGCAACCTCTCTGTGCCCTCTTCTCTTACCACTGACCACATGGGTTAACTTGTGGTCTAACGATGAGATTGCGTCCAGCTCGCTTCGATTTGGCCAAAGTGCAGAATCAGTGAAATTAAATTGGATTTTCATTGTGACGAACTGGGCAAGGCCGTTGGCCAGCAACAGGAACAGCGTCGCACTTGCGGTCAACAGAGCCTCACTCGTTGCCATAAACTTTTACTACTTTATGGCTTAAAGTCGAAGCTGCGATATTGTCCGTCCTGGACTGTCACTTGGCCTAATGTTTTTTTAAACGATGCTGCCGCTGGCAGCTGCCACTTGATGGGGGGCATAATTGACAGCCAGTACAGTTCTCAATTTTGCAGCCAATCATTTAAAGCTATGAATCTATGTATATATGAGAAATATTGACTTTTTGGACTTTCAAGAAGCACAACTTTATTAAAGCTAATCCGATTTCTACCACGAATGTCTTATTTTTCATAATATTAGCCCAACTTTAACTTTGCATTTAAATTTTTTGATTCTGAGAGAAATTTTTTTTTTCGAAAAATTTTAGATTTTTACAGTGTTACCCCTTTACATTTTTTGAAAATTTTCAAAAATTTTAAAACTTTATTTTTTTCTTTTAATCGACTCCATGTGATAAAATAAGGGTAAAAAAGTACTTTTGGGCTAAATTTCGTTTTGTTTTTGAAAGATTTATGCCAAAAACTGCGAAATTACCCTAATTTATAGTGCATGATATTCATATTTAAATAGATTCGTCAAATCTTGCTCGATTTTCAAAAGGGATGTTTTTTTGGCCATTTTATTATACAATTTAAAAAATTCGGTGATAAAAAATATGCTTTTGATCCTAAGTCTACTTTTTTCGTTAAAATATTAACGGTTACTTCCGTTGGAATAATTTCGGTTTTTGGGTTTCGGTATAATAAAAAAGTTTTGATTCGGTTAATACCGGTTATCAGTTACGGTTATGGTTACAGTTTTAATCCCTGATTTAAAGTAATCGATAAATTAGATATCATAAACAATCGAAAGATAGAAAAGCTATTCTATAATCTGTATGAAATGCAATGCATTTAATATAATCATACTATTTATCAACCATTTATTTATATCGATAAATAATCGCAATTGGAGTATCCATTTGAATGTCAACTTGTTAGAAAGGTCATAAAGCATTATGCGATATTATTTAAGGACCATCAATTTCTTACGATAATCGAGGCACTGTGCGATATTCAGAAGCTCCTTGTGGAATTGAGAATTGAGCAATTGAGCAATTGCATGGAAACGCAATTATTCTGTGTATTCACTGTGCTCCAACAATAATTATTATTGATCGCATTTCAATTTGTTGTGCACTTTTTATGCCTCGCTTACAATAAAATCCATTTGCCACAGCCAACGGCAACATCAGCGACAACAACGACGACGAGGCGTTGAGGACACTTTGTGGGTATTCTCGAATATTGTTGATGATTTTACAAATGCGCTTAATGACATCGCCTTACCATTTACCATTTGCCAGCCATCCAGGCGGTTGAGACCCCATCCAGCCAAGTTATCCAAATATTTGCTTAAACGCTACGCACTGTGTGGCTTGTGATTGAAGCTTAATGCATATGAAATGGTAATTACGCATTCGCCGCATTGTGCAGCGGAAGGAAGACCTGCCACTTATTGTCGCTCATTTATCTTATTAATAGCACGACGCTCAATTTATCAAGCAGCTGGATAGAAGAAAAAAACCAGAGCTCGTCGTCGTCAGTTCAGTTCAATTCGAGATGTCGCTGCGTTTGTCATTTCTATAATAAGTAGACTTCGGGCCATTGACTGAGCGGGTCTGGCTATGAAGTGTGGAACAGTAAAAAAGTAAGAAAGTAGCCAACAGTTTGACAGTTCTGTTCATCGCAGTTCACAGCGAGTCTAGACGCTGTAATTGTGGCCAGCATATCGTGTGTCCACTTTTGTTTAACTTGCCCTCCTGCCCAGCATTAATAGCACTAAATCAGCTTAGCTCCAATAAATCACCGAGTCAAGTCGCAAGACTTTAGTTTTTGACCTACCTTTTAAATCACAAGGTGTCACGACAGAACTGAGAACTGCTTTGCGGCCACTTTTGATGAGGGTCGCAGCAAAGTATGCTTCAAAGGCGAACAGAAATTCGAGTAGTTGTACCGACCAAGAGAATCGGGTCAGCATAAACATGTTAGCGTTGTTTGCTTAATATTTAGTTATTTATTTGGACAGCTTTCCAACAGTTGTTCGCGTTGTCACTGACAAACAGTCGCTGCTTGATTTATCAGCATTAACATTCGAACTCCAAGTACCACGTTTTGTTTTTTTGGTCATTTCTGTCTTGGTTTTTTCTTGTCTGTTGGCCAATTAGACGCAGCAATAAATTGCTCAACAATGTGAACCAAGCCGGAAATAAAGCCTGGCTTCTGTTTCTGGCTCTGGCTCTGGCTCTGGTCTGGCTCTGCAGTGCCCGTTAATTAAAAAGTTTTTCATACAAGTTAATTGAAATAGATCTCGATTGGAGTTTTTATTGATATTTTGCTTACGCTGACGTTTGCCATTGCCTTTTGCCTTTGCCTCAAAATGAAACTAAATAATTAGTTTGCTGGCCTCTTTTGGGTAAACTTTCTGGCATTTCGAGTGGCGAAGTTGCTTGGCTGACTGTTTGCCAACAACTCAAGTGGCAGCAGCAACGGCAACGGCAACGGCAACGACAACGGCACTCAAAACAGCTAACAGCCAACAACCAACAGTGGAAATGCCAAAAACTTAACACATTATGAGCATTTGGGCTCTTTAGCCGAATGCATTTGACATTTTGCTATTTGGTATTTACTTCAGCTCGTATTTCGTATATCAGCAAAAGCAGCTGCTACATAAATTTTAAAAGCAATGCCATGAAGAAAAGGAAAGGAAACGCAGGAAAAGGCATAGGAGTATAAACAATATATTAAGGACATGAACAGCGCATAAATAATACAAAGAAACTTTTTGTCAAAGAGCGCCCCAAGTGACACTCCAGGCGCACCCTTTTGATAAGTCTTGGCCCCCGCTGTCGACCAGGCCAATAACAAAATCAATAATGATTTGGCCTGGACCCCGACATCGACATCGAGCACGAGAACGAGAACGGCAACATCTTCATTGAGTTCAAATAGAAAATTAAAAGCTGTAATTGTATGCGACTAGTGTATACCCTTGCTGCTTTAATTCATAAATGATTATATTAAAATCCTAATCACATTAAAAAGTTGACTAATCAGTCAAGTGCTTTACCTTCCCTTCTTATAATATGTGTCAGACAAGTTCATAAGCCCTGTGAAGATGCTGGCAATGAGTCGAATACTTGGCCAGTCATCAAAGCAAAGTGTTTTAAAACTTTTCTTTTTTTTTTGCTGCAACTTTGGTACGTGGCGCAGCTGCGGCTTTGTGGCGCCTGCGGCACTTGTTATTGTTGTTATTTACTATTAAAGTTTGCCTCGCCATTGCCTGTGTCGTAAACAGCTTGCGGCCACTTGAAGGGGATTTTCCTTTCAATTTGCATGCTGCCTGCTGCAGCAGTTAGTGGCACTGCAATTCGCAACTTGCAACTTGCAACTGGCAACACATCGATTGGCTTTCCAAGTTTATGGCCTGCCGCAACAATTTCCATTTGGTCATCTAAAACGAGTAATCGTAATGGGCATTATTTGCAATTAGATGTATTCAATTGCCACGCAAATGTTTAAATGATGCGACAATTTGTGTCACTCTCTCACATACATAAATAGGAGTCTCGTTTATTGCTTTAGTCGCTGCCCGCAAAAGTAGGCAAATGTTTTTGGCATTTTCGGCTGCGTTTTTCGCATGTTTAATGCAACTAATCAACATTAAGCCATGTTTAGGCAAACGACAACCGCCAAAACCACATTGCCATTGTATTTGTGGGTCAGCCACACACACACACACAACACACACACACCACACACAGAAATACACACATTCATTTCCCAATGCCTGGCAACTGCTGCTGTCACATTTACATAATTTCATTTGCAACAGTTGCGAAGGCCAATTGCCAACAGTCGACACATTTCCGTTCCCATTCCCCTCCCCCTCTCTACCTCATTCCCTTGCCCCTTTTTCTATATTATTCCCATGGTAATTCCCTCAGAAATAACGAGCATTACACGTTTTTATAAACAACATTATATTCAGCTGTTGATTTGCCGCGTCAGCTTTATTTGAGTACTCGTACTCACATTCGAATGAATATTCATCAGTTACTCCCACTCATAATGTTAATATCTATGCGACTATAAATAGATGCAGGCATCATTCTGTGGCAAGTTTGAGTGCCACAGACTGCCAGCCGCAAGCTCTTTCATTAATTAACCATGATTTTTTTCTTCTTCTCTGCGTTGACTCTCAATTCTACCTTTGAATCTTGCACTTGAAATATATGTATTTTCTTGGTACGCCTCTGGCAGCCACAAAGGCCAAGAAGAAGCACGATGACGATGCCACAAATGACGCTCAATCCTGTTGAGTAAGCGCCACTAATTTGTTTTTTAATGCCATCAGTAGCCTTACAGGTGGCCTCTTGCCCTTTTGCCCTTTTGCTTCATGTGGCATGCGTTGGTGGCATGCATAATTTATTGAGCGCAAATTCGGATCGAATTGTGCTGGCACGTGTTCGAGTTTGAGACGCCGGCTTCACACAGATTCTTCTGCCTCAGGTTCAGATTCATTTTTGGGCGCCTTTTGCCATATTTGCTCCAGCTTTATTGAGAGCTGGCAACAAATGCCCTTTTAATAAGCAGAGCATCAACTTGAAATTCTGACAGATGCTGCACACCCACACACACGCACACACACACACACACACCCAAAGACAGGAACTCAAACTCAGGGCTGCCCATGCAATTTGGCCATTAAAAATCATTAGCAAAGGTATTTTGGCCAAGAGCCGATGAACAATAACGTTTTTGGCAGGCAACGGCTGCCTCAGCTGCACGTTGCATGCTGCATGTTGCATGCTGCATTCTTTATGGTGCCAGCCAAGGCATTTTCATTAAACAAGCAAGATAGCAGACAGCAGGCAGGAAGCATGCGATGACATTGTCGCAATTTCAACTTGTGTGTAGCACACACACAATACATGTATTCACATACACACTCATACTCTGTGTGGAGAGAATTCTTTGGTGAAATGGAGTGTCGTGCAGCGGGTTTGCCTGCCAACACTTCGAGTACACTCAGCTCAGAGGAGGAGCTGCTTGCGGAGGAGCAATCCCAGCTGAATTTGGATGAGATCTATGATCAATTGGAGCAGATGAAGCAGCGTGCCAAGAGTCTTCGCAAGCTTTTGATCAGAGATCAGCCCCTAACGGTGGAGTATGTCAAATGCCTGGAGGTGATCGAGAGGAAGGGTTCCCGGAATGCAGAGGTGCGAGCGGTGCAGCTGCAGACAGCGCATTTGGTGAATCAGATGACAACTCTGGCACGTCGATTTAGGGATGAAAGCACGCACGGGAACGGCCTGGAGTGCTACTTGAAGGAGAATCGCCTGAAAACCGATAAGCTATGTTCACGAATGGAAAAGTTGCAAAAGTGGCCGGAGAAGGTGGAACATCAGAGTGCAATGTGCCTGGATCGTTACCAGGATCTCAGCATCAGCTGCGTGAACATGGATGAGTTTAGTCCGTTCATAAAGCGCATCTATGAATCATTTAGCCATGCGGCTAGAAATAAAACTCCACTTACCTGTTACCAAGTGGATCATCGCAATGTGGCCAGGCGACTGACGAACAATTGGCGATTGATGCATGAATCATTTCGTTTCCTGCTCCAGAACCAGGACGATTTAACTCTGGCATTGAATAATCACAGGAGGCTTGGACACTTTTCACGTTCAGCCAGATCGATGCCCCAATCGGCAATAAGTCATCCGGACTGGGACGAGGAGAGCACCGAGAGCGGGACTGGCTCTCATTTTCCCTCACTCCCTCTCTAGGGAATGCTGCCACATACAAATACAATAACTACAATTGCCGATAATTACAAATGCACACACACAACCACTGAGACCACAAATTATTGTTATTTCAAGTGGATTCTGCACCACATCCGGTGAGTTTGTTGCTTAGTTTGCGCTTTGATTTTCAATTTGTGGCCAACGATTCCAATAAAAATGTTACATTTCAATAAACAATTGTCATGCTAATTGCACCCAAATGATAAAATGTTTATCAAATAATACTCCATTAACAAATTGGGTTGAAATCTGAGCCACAAAAATGTAATTAGCTTTTAGCAAGCAATTAACTTAGGAGTAAATGCTGCAAATGAAAATTGGTTTGGCCAAGAGTCACTTGATAATTCACAAAATTCAAAAACATCATCCGCAATGACACTTCACACACATCAAAAGCAGAAAACATTGAAATATCTAAATATTACGCATACGCCAGGTGGACGACGTTGACAATATGAAAATTTAAAGTCTCGATTATTGTACAATGAGAAAACTAAGACCAACAAATTGATGGGACTGTGATGTCTCTGACAGCACTGAACGTCATTTCATTTTGATGAGGGTTCAATGTTTGCCACACTGAGTGCAACAAGTGTGTGCCACACACAAACGGAGTGAGAGAGAGAGAGAGAGGGAGAGAGATAAAATGAACGCCTGCTGTTTTGAGTTATCAAATTGTGCAAACAAAAGTTTGTAGCTAAATTAATTGAAAGGACTTTGTCCTGTTTCTTCGCTACGCTGTCGACCGCAAAATTCATAAGAAATTCATGCCGTCTTTTCACCTTTTTCCGAAAGTGAATGATGGAAACTTTGACCGATGAGAACTTTGGCAGGTGTTGAAAAATTTTAAACCCAAGAAAACATGAAAAAAAGCAATTAAATTAATATTTTTATGCACACAACTTTTATGAGACCCACATAACCATTGTGTGAACAAGCTTCGATGTAATCTCCAACTCGCCTCGACACGGTTTGCAGCCAAGTAAAAACTTTTATTGTCGCTGTTGAGCAACGCAGTCAGTTGCTAGGATCCATGTCCTTTTGTAGTCCTGCTCAGCTCCTTCTACGGCTTCAGCTTCCCATAATTGCCGCACTCAGTGCAGACGCATTTTGTAGTTGTACTCGCGTATCTGTGCCGTCATTCCGAGTCCTGAGTCCTGGCTAAGGATTCTGTGCTGCCAGCTCGCAGCTCTTTGTCTGTTGCGTACAAGTGTTGGCTTTTGTCACCCGTGCGTGTGAATACCTGGAATACTTGTGCTGGCTTTCAATGCATTTGCCTGAATACGTTCAAGTTGAACTACTTATTTATCCTAACCAACAAGTGCCTGGCAATGTGAATGTCTGTGAATGCGTGTGACCTGTGCATAGTTATTCATTCACTTCCAAGCCCCCACAAGTGAATATTTCTCGAGTGCGAATAGCTGCATATTTGTTTTATGAGAATGAAAAATTGCGGAAATGAGAAATCCAATTCGAAAAGTGAAAGAAGAAATTAGAATATTGAATCATCACTTTATTCATTAATGCATTGAATTATGCACAAGCAGTGTATTCATAAAATGCAATCGTTAATGCCCGTTAATATTGACTATTTGTTTCCCTGCACGTGTTGTCCGACCCATCATTATTAATTAATTAAATGGCTTATGTTAAATCGTGCTCTTAAATCGCTGCATATTCGGCATTTTAACGCCGTTTACCTGTATAATTAATTCATTATTCATTCGGATTTTCAACTCACTCATTCAATTGCGCAATCTTGAAAATTTACTAACAATTCCCCCAGCTCAATTTTCCACGCTTTCCGCTTGCGCCGGAAGTTTTCTTTGCTTCCTTTGCAACCTGAGCGAACATACTCACACTCACACCAGCACCCACACCCACACGGACACCCATTCAATCAATCATTTATTCATTAAGTCATGGCCAGTTGCCCGCTCATTGTAAGCACAAACTTTACGACCATACGCAAAACAAATCGAAAATTTTAATAAAAATTCTTACGTTAAATTACGCTTGGAAATCAATGTGAAGCATTTCTCTTGTTTTTCCTTTTCCCTTTCCCTTTCGCTTTCCTCCCACCACAATCCACAATTGTTCAGCTTTGCCGTTGTCATTGTCCAACTGTTCGCTTAAGTGGTGTTAAGTATTTGAAAATCTGTGCCCCTCCCTTACCCCTGTCGGTCCCTTGGTACGTCCTGTTGTGTGGCCGCTTTACGCTTTTATTGTTTTACGACAGTTGGCCAAATACTTTAGCTAGGAAAACTTTTGCGCCTGATGGTCATTCATTTGTCTGTGATTTACGAAGGCCAGAATAATTCACCCACCCACCCACTCACAATCCACAACAAACTCCACTAGCATTTAGTGCTATTGATTTATTGCTCCTTTGCCACCTTAAATCTCCTCATAGCTCTCGACAATGCCGTGCGCACGCACCGCCTTCAAATCCCTGACGCATTGCTCCATGGGCGTGACTACGCAGAGTGGTTTCCGGCCGCTGTAGTAGGCGCTGCTGGAGCTCGTGTAGCTTATGTGGTGGCCATGCAACCAGGTCGTCAGCTCGTCCAGACACAGACACTGCCAGGGATTGCCCTCGATGTGGATGTGACGCAATTGGGGCAACAACAACGTCGGCAACTGCAACTTCAAATCAGGCAAGAAGGTCAGACGGTTGTTGTTGATTTCCAGCTCGGTCAGCTTGTCCAGTGTGCTGAGTATATCCTCGTCCATGTCCATCAATCGATTCTCGCTTAGCGTCAACAGCTGCAGGCGACGCAAGGGGGCAAACATTCGAATGTCTAGAGAAATCAACTTGTTGCGCCTCAATCGCAGCTGTTGCAGGAAGGGAAGCGAGGCGAAGGTCAACGGATGCAGTTCCTCAATGTTATTGTTGCTGAAATCCAAGTAGCTCAGGTTCCTTAACACAGTGCTGCCAAAGACATTCGCTCTCAGTTGCCTAATCTTATTCTTGCTCACGTCGAGCAGCTGCAAATCCGTCAAATTGCCAAAAACTTCATCGGGCAGATCCCGAATTTGGTTGCCTTGCAGCTGCAGGGACTTCAATTGACTGAGGCCTCTAAAGGCGCTGGCCGAGATCTTGTTGATCTGATTGAACCAGAGATTAAGTGTCTCCAGATGATGCAACCTATTGAATACATAATCCTCCAGCACCTTTACATTATTCGAACTAAAGTCGAGAAGACGCAGAGGAGGAAACACATCGGGACCGGGACCAATGAAAAGATTACGCTGAATCTCATAGATGTTATTATTGGACACGTTGAGCACTCGCAGCTGGGGCAGAGCATAGAAGATGCCCATGTCCAGGACCTCCAGCCAATTGCTGTGCAAATGCAGCTCCTGGAGCTGTGGCAATCCTCGCAGGCGACACCAATGGAACTGTATAAGATATGAAGTCCTTAAACTATTCGTGCAACTCAATTAATCAACTCAATTTCATTCAACTTACATCTCTCACATTATTGTTGCTAATGGACAAATAACGAAGATTGACATTGCTTCCAATCGTTATGTTCTCCAGTTCATTGGTGGTAAGGTCGAGGAACTGCAAGAAGACGAGCTCCTTGAAGGCATCTATCTCCACGCTGGCTATCAAATTATTCGAGAAGTTGACATAGACAAGATTTGGCAGCTGCCTCATTAGCGTTCGCCGAATGACCTGCAAGTCATTGTGGCTGACATCCAAGTTGACCAAAGACGCATTGCCAGCAAACTGATTATCGTGCAGTTCTTCCAGTTGACAGTGCGATAAGTTGAGCTGCTGCAGAGATATTAAATCCCTGAAGCCACGCCCACCCAAAGTCACGCCTCCGGACTCGGACAGATCCAGATAACGCAGATTCGACAGCCTGGAGAGGGGCTTGTCATCATTCTCAATTGCCGTGTGCTCGTTAACAATCTTCACCGATTGCCAATTCTCTTTAACATATTGTTGCAGTTGCTCAAAGCTCTCCATCTCCCGACACACATACTTCAGATCTGATAACTTCTCACATTCCCTTACATCTTTTGTTTGTACTTCGCAGATTGCAAGCGTAGCTAAAACTATAACCAGTCGCGAGAGCATCTTAAACTCAACTGAATCCTCTTCATTTTAAGGCAAAGTGCATAGCTTGTTTATTTTTAGGCGATGCAAAAAAACTTGTTCCAAATCTGGACAGCTGCTTGAGGATAAGCCGGTTTCATTGCGATTGAAGGCATCTCAAAATAATTGTAGGATGTTACAAGTAAGCTTAAGAACAACTTTAGTCAACGATAAACAGATTGTTTTATTATTGACATACTATATACATGGGTTCCTCATTGGTCGACGTCTTCCAAAGTTCATTAACCTTGCCAAGAATAAAGGTTTTTAAAAGTTTACAATATTACTATGATTATTCCATTCAACGGGTAATAAGTTTATTTTATGAAATATAAATAAATACATCGAGGTACATACATACGCACATCAAAATATTTATATTCAAATTCTAATTTGCAAGCTAATAAAAATACAGATATACATATTTTTCAGCCTCTTGATGAGACCGAGATAAATATATTGTTTATATATATTGAATATATTAAGACACTCAAAATACAGATACCTTATTAAAGTACATTGTGGACTCGTCCTACATAGTTTGTTTTTCTTTAGATTATTCATTGTAAATATACGATAAATTCATCAAGAAAAGGCAGATATAAAAATGCTTAATGGAAGAAACTATAAATAAATAATAATATTTAAGATATACTCCGGATTAAACAAAAACAAAAATTAACTTCAAATCGGTTGTAAATTGCTTATAGCAGAATTTTGGTAGAATTCAAATTCAATAATTTGGTTATTTCAAAGAGGTCGCTTTGGCCATAGGGAGACTAGTATGCGATAGTTAACAGAGCTTCGATATTATTAATATTCACTGGCATAATAACAAAAGGTAAAATGGTCAAAAAAGTTAGATAAAATTCAGGGCTACGCAACAGCAATCCCACAGAGGCTAGAACATGCCAGGGCGATCGGTCTCCCGATTTCCAGACTTCTCAAAGAACATCGCATCCTAAAAGAGAACAATTCAAAAGGTTAACAATTGGAAATGGAACAATGTAATGGATAATGCTTTATATCTAGCATAGACTAAATAAGCTGGGGCTCGGGTGAGTTTTCTTTTACCTCGGCACCAAAAGTCTCATAAGATTACAGATAAAACACAAGACTGCGATTAAATAACAGTTGAGATTGCTTACAATGAGGAACGTGGCGCCGAGAAGCACAGCTTTCATGCGAACATCCAAATCGAGGGGAAAAGTGATGCCAAAGAAGTCTGCATCCGTGAAGATTTCACGTGCCAAGCCGGACCACTGCTTTGAGATCTTTCCCACCTTTTCGCCGGTGAGTGAGACAACCTGTAGACCAAACAGAATGATTGATAAGCAAATGTGAATCGTTCTTTCAATATATGACTACTTACATTAAACTCGACATCACCGCAGAGTGAGAAGGTGCAGAATGGACCTTCGATGCGCAGCACCGTGTCGCCAATGTGATTGAGTATGCGAAACGAGGGCGAGCAGATGGACCACTCCTGTTCGATGGAGCCAATGACATTGCCAGGTGGTGCCGATACTTCCATCGACTGCAGGCAGCAGGGGAAGCAACAGGCGGAGCAAGCCAATGGACGGTACATGTGAATGACCTCTTGTTGGTAATTATCAAAGACTTTCATATCGAAGGGTCGTGACGGACCGCAAATGTTGCGTGTGCAGCAATCGTTGTCCTCCACCGCATAATAGACCTTCTGGCCGAGTGCGTTTTTGATTGAAAACTTATTGTTGGTCTCGAAGCCGGTGAATGCCTCGAGAAGTTCTACCTTTTGCTTAACTAAAAGCTGGTCGATACTCGTAAGGTATTCCAATCCGCGCGGACAGTTCGGAATTCCTGAAGGTATACTCATCCAGTCGCCTGTTTTCGAAAAGAGAAACAAACACATCAATAATAAATCAAATTAATAACCAAATACCACGTTTCAACGTGTGTTCGTCGTCGTCACCGCCCACAAAAGCGTGTCAATTGGTCAATGTCGTTATAATCGTGTCAATTGCTCAACGTGGAACATGGAATCTGCTTAATTGAAGGCATTACAATGGACCGACCGCGACCTCTGAAGCAGCGGGTTATTGTGCTGTTTACGGCACTTTATATCTAATCTTGTCATGGGCTTAGATAATGTTTACGACAATAGCCAATATACATATCATCATCACAATTTCATCACAATGGATGCTATCTTTGGATTGTCTGTCAGTCTAGCTATCTCCCTATATAAACTGGACTGGGATTAAATCAACCTTGAAAAGCCACTCAATCCGTGTCTGAAGTTGGCAGCTTACCTTCGATCCTCATCACTCATATAGAACTCGTAGCCCTTTCGCTTGGCCGACTTATTCAATCGCATTGTGTGTCGGAACTTCTTGGGCAAGGGCTTGTTGGCCTCGCGGCAGACCAATTGCTTTAGAGTCTGTGATCTTGTACAAAAATAGCTGTACTTGTTGTACAGTGTGTGCCAAATGAAGCGCAACACCTTTGAGCCACTGCTGGCACCAGCTGGCGTCCCCTCTTTCTGATCCCCCGGCTCGCTTCTAGTCAAATCCAATGTTGAGACGTAATTCGAGCTGCATGCTGGGACTGCGACTGCGGTTGGAGCTGATGACATCGCTAACGACGATGATTGGAATGTCAATCTATTGCTAATGCGACTGCTCTCGATGCAGCACCGAGCTAAACTGAAGTGTCCGCCTGGAGGAGGGCAAACAAGTTGACAGCACGTCGTGCCGGAAAATCATCGTAGCATCCAAATAGCCGAACGTGTTTTAAATAGCGCTTTGTATTATTTTATTGGTTCAATTAAAGCGAACGCGCCGCCGTCATGATAACAGACGGCACTCTGCAATCTCCGTTGGAAAAGTAAACGTGTTCGGCTTTGTAAACAAGCACAAGAACAACAATAACGCTGATAACTTGTTGCTCACAACAACATCAATGTCTTGGCTCATCTGGGTAAAAGGTACAAACATCTCAGCTCAAATATTTACAGTTCAGTTTTGGGTGCTAATCAAAAAACTACTTTGTAGTCTGCCGCTTGACGTGGAAGGAACCACTGCAGACTCTGCAACCACTGTGCATGTCATGCTGTGGTTCAATGGCAGTGGACTTGTCATTATCACAATTTCAGTCCATTGACATTTATTTGTGATCTGTGAGTAGAGAACTCGTTCGCTTCTGAATGCCTTTCTTTTGTCTCATTTGCATATTTTCATATCTGCATTCAATTCGGATTGCTGATTGTGGGAATCGCATATTTGTTTTCAGTATTTGGCCCTGATATGTTCTTCTATATTTATATATATATTCGTATAAATATATATGTACGTGACTGAAGATGTCTGTGGTCTGTGAGTTTATCTCACCTGCTGGTCCGCCTGGCCCCATGCCGGGATGAGGTTGATTCGGTGGCATTCCTGGCTGGGTTATAATGGGCGGCTGTCCATAAGGTGCTGGTGGCCCAAGTGCTGGAGCCGGTCCAGGTGGATAGCCATATGGCTGTACCACAGGACCACCTCCGGCGCCAAACGGCACTCCACCACCGCCTCCTCCGTTGTAAATATCTCCATAGGGCATTTGTGGAACTGGTGCGTAACCTCCGTGTGGTTGTCCAGGCGTAAAACCCTGCAATGAATTCAGTAAATTACTTTCGTTTTAAATAGCATATTGTAATAATCAACTTTAATCTGAGGATGATGTCAGACTGTTTCTTTCAGATTAAAATAGCCAACAATGTTATGTATGGTCCTTATAAAGAGGAATACTCATTTTTATTTTATTTTACTTATTTATTTAATGTAAACTAATGGCAGAGAGAGGGAGAAATGAGAGGAGAGAGAAATCAGCATAGAATATATAGAAAAGGTTCGTTTCGTATTTCAACAGAAAAGAGATCCGTATTTTAAGGAACAACTCACCAAATTAAGAGATCTTTGCAAATCGGAGCAGTTTTATTGAATCCGCGCTGTCTTTGTTCTGCTGACTTGTTTCGATAATGCCAAAAAATTGTAAAACCAGTTAATTGAAAATAAAACTGAATTGCGAGTGTGAGTGAATAACTGTTAATTTACATTATTTGAAATAAATAAATTGACCAAAACAAACAGTGAAACCTGCCTAAGACGAACCTATTACTGCTGCAGACGAGCTGCGACTTTCAACTGAATAAGTTTCTACACAGAAATTTGCCAAAATTGAAATATATTTAATGAAATTGATCGACTGTTAAAGGGAATTGTGTTCCCCCAAATAAATGAGCCTTGCATGACGTCAGATATAAGAATGAATGTATGATGACAATCTTGTTTGCATTTGCCAGCACGTTCATAAGTATTGTGTATATGTTTGTATGTATGTATATTAAAACTTGCATAGACAACGCCCCCAAATTACTCACATAGTTCACTGGCTGCGGCGATGGTGCTCCGTGCGGAACCGGGGGATATGGAGCATTTGGTGGGGCGTACGGACCGCCCTCGGCTGGCGGAGCATTCGGCGGATAAAAGCCGGGAGGCACGTATCCACCTTTATTTACATTGCTCATGTTCATGTTGATTTGCTTGGTCTTTGTTGTTGTTTTTCTTGTGCGTTTGTGCAGTTTGTCGGAAGCAGGGTTATCCGGAAGCACGCCGCAATATGATGCTGCTTTAATAGTTGCAATTTTAGGCCATATTTCGTATAATAATAAATCATTTACTTACGAGCTCTCCAAATTGCTTTCCTTGTTATTTTTTACTTTTTGTACTTTTTCATTCATAGCAGTGCTGCCAGTTTGCAGCGGTCCGTCCACGAAAAACAAGGTGGCAGCCCTGGCAATGGTTGCCAAATAAAACAAAACAAGGTGGCAGCCCTGGCAACGGTTGCCAAATAAAAAAAAAACATGGTGGCAGCCCGGCAGAAAAAACACATTTCCCTCCTTTTAGAAAAAGAGTGAAGTGGTGTTTTTTTTAAATTGGAAGCTAGAATTTAAATTTTACCTTAATTTTTGTTAAATTTTTCTTGATTTTTCTAGATTAAAAAAATTTTTTTTTTTTAATTTTTTACCCAACTTTGCCACGCGAAGAGCTAGGTGCACCAAATTAATTTTAGAATAAATTTTAGAATTTTAGAAAATTTTGAATTTTATTCGTTTAGTGATTTATTTTTATTTAATCAATTATTTAAACTTAAAAAAAAATTAAATAAAATCGTGATTTCCATAGCTGCCAACAGATGTCGCCACAGCGTTTAGCAAAGAATTGAAATATAGATGGCGTCCGTAAGAATTTCGTGCAATAACTGAACAAAGTTGGCGCCAAATTTGAATCATAAAAATAAATCTGTCGGCTTAAAATTTTTTTATTAAATGTTGAATAAAATAGAGATTATAAAATTACAAATTTAAATAATTTATTATTCTCTTAGAAAACTCGAATTGATGATCATATCTATATTTTTATATTTTAAGTTTATTTTTTGATGCATTGTTAAACTACCAAGCAAATAAATGTTCTAAATAAATTTATTATTCTCTTAGAAAACTCGAATTGATGATCATATTTATATTTTTATATTTTAAGTTTATTTTTTGATGCATTGTTAAACTACCAGCAAATAAATGTTCTAAATAAGTTTATCCTCTTTTTTAGTATTAACAAATCCGCCATTTTTTAGCTCACACTCTAACACACAAACACACACACAGGCCACATTTTTTCTAATGCGCAAATTCTGTGCGAGGGTGCGAGTAGTTCAGGGTGAGGGTAGGCAGAGGCAGAGGGAGAGAGAGTGAGAAAGAGAGAGAGAAAGGCGGTGAACGAATTGAGAGGACTGCAAGAGAGGGTGGCGTAGTTAGCGCACATAAAAAATGGCGGTTTCCGACGCGGGCAAACTGAAAAAAATTGCCGGACGAGGAGTCGTTTCTGCCCCCCTCCCCTACTGACTGTGAGAGTGAGCGAGCGAGCGAGAAAGGTTAGCTGAAAAAATTTCTATAAAAAAATGTTGGAAAAAAAAATAGCAAGCAAAATCCACCCCGTAGCACCGGGACAGCAAGCAGACGTCAAACACACACATACACAACACACACACTTTGACATCGTAATTACCAATACAAATGCAAAGAGCGAGGGAGAAATTATCATCATCATCACCATCGTCATCGTCATCGTTGTGTAAAGTGTCACGCCCCGCTCCCTGCATCCGTTGCCCACAAGCTGTCTTTGCATTGAACCTCCCCAACCCACTGCTGTGGGAGTGTAGAGGGGGGTGGGCGCTAAAATGAGACCCCTCGGGTCAGGGCAATGGCAATGCCAACAAAAAGAGCCAAAAGCGAAGCGAAGAAAAAATAGTTGAAATGAGCGCCTTAATGCGCCATATAACGCGATATTAATGTAGATGTGTGTGCGCATGTGTGTCTGTGTGTGTGTGTTTGTGTGTGTGTGTGTGTGTGTGCGGATGTGCGGGTATACGACTGTGTGTGTGTGAGTTTAGCACATTCAATTAGTTGGCATTGCTTTCATGGCATGGCAACAGCGGAAAACTACAACAAACCAACCTGCGAGGCAGAGAACATTTTTGCGGTTGGCAACCAACACAAAAGCTGCACAAACTAAAAACCGCCCAACCACCCAGCCACCCACGCATGACCTCGACCTCAACTCTTGCCGGCTTGGCGGTTGGCGGCTGTTGGGTGCCGGTTGTCGGTTGCCGGTTGCCTCATTGCCACTGCCACAGCAGCTGTCGCTTCAGTGCATCAAAATCTCGAAAAATCAGGCAGCCGGCAAACAAAATGCAGCTTCAGCTTCAGGGGCAGGTTGCATGCGGGTTACGCCCCCTCCAGCACAGCCTCCACCTACAGCTGGTCGATTGTGTAAATGCCCCCAGTTGGGGCAGGAACAGGGACAAGGAAGCGGGGGCAGCTCTCAGAGCTCATTAGCCGCATTCGTTGCGCCTTTAAGCATTGAAATACTAAATACAAATTTGCTGCTCAAAGCTGCTTTTTATCTTTTTCTTATTTATTGCCAGCTCAATCTAATTTATGTGAGTGTGTGAAAGTGTGTGTGCGTGTGTGTTATCGAGAGCAAAAGTTGTCCTCAATGGCCAAGCGAGGTCATAAATCAAGTTTCACAAGAGATCCTCCCAGTCGGAAGTTTCTAATGTCCACACAATCCTCCAACTGATCGATGGCTCTCGTGGTTGACTTTTTGCATTTTTATTGTGTGCCCGGCGACAGGAGAAACATCTGCTACTCGATGATGATTCCCAGCCAAAGATACGAGCCTGTCCCAGACACAGACACAATCGCAGACACGGAGACAGACTCAGACTGAATGATGTTCTTTGTTCCTTTTGGCGCGTGTCCAAAGGAATGTTCAATTCGCGGTCAAATGAGGACGGTCGACATCTGAAAGACAGATTGATGTGCATCGCATAGAAGGGTTCCATCCTGTAGGAAATCAAAATAGAAGTTAATGTCTGTTCCTTGCCCAATCTTTATTGTCCGATCCTAATTTTGAAACAAACTTGATCTGCGCCCGCTATTCATGAACCTACATACCAAGTTTCAAGTCTCTAGCTCTTATAGTCTCTGAGATCGACGCGTTCAAACAGATGGAAGGACAGATGGACAGACAGACGGACATGGCTCAATCGAATCGACATTATACACTTTTTGACCATTTTCAATGGGCACAGGGCATATAAAATCATCAAAACTTTGGGCGTGGTGGAGTTTCCTTTGTAACGAATATATTATACTATTTTACTCTGAAAGTAAGAGGAATATAAGGTATAAGAAGTATAGGTGAATATGAGAGGTATAGCAATCTGAAGCATTGATTGACCGATATTTCAATTTGGTGTCAAGTTTAACAGGTGATTTTCAGTTGAAATTCTTGTATGTGTCATGTGAGGCAATTTCAACAACAACAACAACATAATTGTGTCAATGTGAAGGGCAACATCAAGTTTGTTGGGGTTGTTGGCAACTGCAACTGCATTTGGCCAGCCAACTGTTGGCTAAGCTCAGCACAGCTGTGGCAATAACAACAGCAACAACAAAAACAACAACAACAACAGAAGGTCATGTGCACATACTGCCATGGCAACGCAATCAGGTTAAAGAATGACCGGAAATGCAGACACCCATACAAACTCACACACATACACGCAGACACACGCACATACATATATAGAAACAGAGTCAACGACACCTGTGATTAAATGGGAATCGCAAAAGCTGCTTGTCCTGGGTCATGGTTTTTTTTCTTCTCTGCCTTTGGGTCAGTTAGGCAAAGGCAAAAGGGTGAAAGTGTTTTTAGCTTAATTACTTAATTACCACTTGGTCAGGCTTGGCTCAGTCCACTGCCACTAGTATAACTGGGTCAGCAGCGTAACGAGCAAAAGGGTTTAAATATTTATATATATATATATATATATATATATAGAGAGAGAGAGAGAGAGAGACGCAATGCAAATCTTAATGAGTTTTATTTTATTTTCATTTTTTATTTTATTTTCTGGGCGTCCTTCTGGTACGTTTTCTAATTAAAAGCACAATGACCCGACCGGCGACCCTTTTGCCGGCTCGTTAATGAAACGGCACGCACTTTGGACTCCGTCGGTGGATAGGGGGGTAAAGGGGTCAAGGGGTTATGCTGGGGCTTCTGAGCTGGCGCGTAATTAATTATCAAGTGTTGAACTTGAACTTGGCGGCTTTAAGCGGCGCCTTGGCGCTTATTGATTTTACTAAAGAGAAAGAGTAAGCAAAAAAAAAAGAGAGAGAGAGAGAGTGAAAGGGATAGAGTCTTCAACTGGCCAAAAGATTTTAATCAAAACTGACGGCAACAACAACAGTTTGAAACTTGCAGAGTGTGTTGTATTTTGTTTTTTAACCCCTTCGCATTGTGCTCGAACCTCAGACCCCTGCTTAATTTGCATGGACTTTGGGCAGAACTTTGACAGGATGCTGCTACATGGTAATTGCTTATTTAAGCGCGCGTTCGTCCTTTTACGGGATGCCAGGATGTCAGGATGCTGGCAATCTACAGCAACAACTACATACTCGTTCAAAAAAAATCAAAAAACGAAACTGAAAACAAAGCAAAAGCAAATGCCGCGTGTAATTATTGGACGGGTCGAAGTCCAGGTCATAAAATAGAGAGTCGGGGAAAGGGATAGGGGTAGGGGTAGAGGCAGGAGCAGAGGCGAGTGGCTGACTGAGTAGCCAGCCAGTCATCCGGGCAGCTGTCTAGCCAGGACCTCAGCTCTGACCAGCCCGAAATGAACTGCAAATCAAACAAGAACTCAACATGTTCCTCATGCGTGCATATTAAAAATGTTTTAAAATGAAATTTCGGCAGCGGCAACTCTTTATTTTTTATTTTTTACCATCTCTCGTTTTATTTAGGCAAAGGGTTAAGGCTTTTGTTGTGCAGCCAACTGTGAGCTTAGGTCCTGTGATCCTTGTTCGTGTGTGTGCGAGTGCGAGTGATTGCCTGGTCACAAAACTGGTTTGCAGCTGCCGTTATCTAGTCTGGGCTATCACTGCTTGAACTTGAGCTTGAACCAAGAGCCAAGGGTCAGCCCAGCCGCAGGGTTGATCGAACTATAAACCTCGATATATCTCATTGATGCTGTGTTTTAGGCTTTTTGGGGTTTTCACAGCCTGGCGCGTTTGGTTAGCCGATAAGCAAATCAGCAGGCAACAACTCAATATAAATAGCAATAACAATAACAATGAGAATGAGAATAAGAATAACATTAGCAATTGCAGAAACACAGTGAAAAAAGCTGTGGTCATAAATTATAACGAGTTTGTCTGTTTGGTGGGCATGAACAAACATACGGGCAAAATATGCTGAAACATTTTTCAATTTTAATGACACCAAATGAAGGTAGAGCTCCAGCCAGTCGGCTCATAGAACTCGCCTGACACAAGAAATAACAGAAATTATTGTCAATAATTACAATGGGACTGGTGCCAGTCTTTGACGCGATTGACAGACGGTAGGAGTTGAAAAGCGGCGTGTGAGTTGCTTGGCTTCAGGTGCTGATTGGTCAGTGGCGTAGCTAAATAGAGTGCAAGAGGATGCATTGGTAATTTTTCGAAAAAAAAAAGAATATTCGTAATTGATCAATATCTAGCTGAATAATAAATATTGAGGTCAATCAATGTTCAAACTGACATTGTTTATCAATATCGGTTAAGTTTTGACAATGTTTTAATAGTTGAAAATTTTTGAAAAAGTGTCAAGGGGTAAATATGGAAATAATCGAAATATTTCGATAAAATTAATGTTCCTAAATGACCAAAATTGAAATGCAAAGTCATTTTTAACTTTAAACCATGAATAGATGAACTATCCGTAGGATAGTTTTGATAGTATTTTGAGAATATATAAATGTTCAAGTTTAAATGGAAATTCATATTAGAAGGTAGTTAATTTCCAATTCTACCCCTTGAGAAAACACACCACTGCGTCTTAAACTTGCACCAGCCGCGAATCTAAAGCTGCTTAAAGCGCTTAAAACGTTTGGCTTAAGCATTTGCATGGAACAACCACAAGATTAACAGCTACAACAATAATAGCAGCAGCAACAACAACAACTACAACTACGATTGGCATGCCAAATAGCCGTAATCGTAATAAACGTATGTAATAATAATGAATTTTAATGTAGCGCATTAACAATTCTTGCATTTTAATTGGGCGAACTGCAAACTGCAAACTGGAACTGAAAACTGACGCTAAAACTGCGGCTGAAACTGAAACTGAAACTGGACCTGCAGTCTGATTCTGATTCTGAATCTGATTCTGAGTTGGAGTCGATTCTCCGTGTGGGTTTGCATAAATTGCTGTTGATATGATTTAGTGACATGGAACAATGCACTGGAATTTATGACAAAAGCTGCATACATTTAAGCGGATTATGTCAGAATTTTACCATTTTAGTTGTAAATAAAAATTGCAATATTTCATTATGGCAAAACAAAAATTTGTCAGCTCTGTCGCTAAAGCCTCAACACAACTGTAGACTCTTAACTTTTAGAATGTTAAATGTAATTAGTGCACAAATCATTTGGCCTGCGGACACTGACAAAAGGGGGGCGTTTTCCCTCCATCGATAAGCGATTGAACTTGAAATTGTGGGCGTAACCCCAACACAGAAAGAATGACAAATGCCAAGGGAGACAGGGAGGGAGGGCAGTAACTGGATTTACTCTTGGTAGGTGTCCAAATGGCACTTACAAATCTGGCCAGCTTTGCGGCGTGTTTCCATTATGAAATCTGCTCAATCATTGTCGGCCATAAACTAATTTTTATTGGTACAAAGTTGTGGCAAGTTGCAAGTTGCAAGCTAGTTGGCTACACTCAAGAAAAGAGGCAACTAAATCTTTTAACATAACTATCTTTGCATTCGATAAGCCGTTTTGACCAAAACCCAATTGGCCACGTCCAGGCTCCTTTGGGTTAGTCGTAAAATAATTTACATGCGCCGGCGCTACAAGCAATGGGCTGATCTTCATTAGAGCCTAAATGGCTTTCCAATTCGAAATGGCCTTTGGAAACTTACGAGCTGGCCAAGAGACCACCAGGAATGGCAACATTCAATGATGACATAATTTGTAGCCGCCAAGTGCTTTGAAGAATTATGAATATGCGATTTGTGCATTGTTTATGAAGTCGTAAATAGCCGAGTCTTCGAGTATTATACCAATGATGCACTGAGAGTCTGTCCATTTGCAGTGGGCCCAATTTGCTGCCCTGGCAGCTGTCACATGCAATTAGAACTGCGCACCACACACACACACTAATTAACTGCCAAGAAGTCTCGGGCCAGAGGATGCCTTTACCTTAGTTTTGCTTTCAAGTCTCGGCTCCCGGGTTTCGAGTAGACACTTGTAATGTCGCAGCGCCACTCGAGGGAGCCCAAAGCGGGCCAAAAGCAGCCAGGACCCAGCCCAGCTGTTTGTCAACAGGCTACAGGCTACAGGCATCATGCTGTAAGACAGGCCACGAAATGAAAAGAAATTGCCACTGTCTGTCGTACTTAAAAATAAAGAAACCAACAAAAAAAAAAAAAGAAAAAGCTGAAAAATAAATGAAGGAAAATCGAGTAAAGGGGCAAAGCCCGTAGAGAAAGCCAACGGAAAAAGAGTAAAGCAGAGACAGTGACAGTGGCAAAGGCAGAGGGAGAGGGAGAGGGAGAGGGAGAGGGAGAGGGAAAGTAAAGGAAGCGCAACCATCTGCACGAATTGTAATTGAAAAGATTTCCCTCGAAGGAATTACACGCGACGCCGTCGTCCTTGTCTGAGCTGCAAATTTAATAAGGAAGCCCCGGCGAGCTTATATTGTACTTTGTGTGAAAAATAATAGTTTTTTAAATGCACTGCAATTTCCCGGGGAGTTGGCGGGAACACGACGCGATTTTATGAACTGCAAAATATTTTTGCGGCCAAAGTCCAAGCCGAAGCGAAATATGCGCGTAATTAAGAAATATTAGTGAGTTTCTGGCATTCAACATTTGAAGGCATTCTTCCTGAGTTGCCCCCGCAAGCGGTCTGAAATGTTAAATGAAAAAGCTGTGGCATTTTCAAATGAAATGCATGCCAGAACGAGTGAGAAGTGGCAACAGAGAGGAAGAGAGGGACAGCGAAAGAGAGATGAGAAGGAGCCGTTCGCCACTGTCCGTTGCGGTTTACGATTTATGTGGAATTTATTTTTTGAAAGTACAGTTGCTGAAGGTATTTCATATAAGGCACTCCATTTAAACATATTTGAATTTCGTTAGCATGGAATGCAAATTAAAACTTTAATATATTCATTAGTAAAAACTGAAGTTTAATAATTAAATACATGGAAAACACATTTAACCTTTTGCAAATTTGTGAAAGCTTAATTTCAGTAATAAAATAAATTAAAAAGCAAAAATCTCCATCAATTCAGAAGAAAAACAAAAACTAAAACTTTCAGAATGATTAATTTTTAAAGATGCAAATAGAAAAGTATTAAAGTATAATTTTTTTAGGGAAAAATATAATTTTGGATGAATTTCAAAATAATTACTTAAGACTTCACTTAGCAATTCTCTCTACTTCAACTGTCTTTCAGTTAGTGTCACCATTATTTTAATACAGAGTCGTAAGCATCAGACAACTGTCAAGTGGCACATGGCAACCCAAAAGAAAGCTGTGAAATATTTACCACAAAGTGGGAAAGCTTTCAGAGTGGGCGTGGCAGCATCGCACTAGTGACTGTACTTTTTCATTTTCTGTGCGAATTCTCTGACTGAAAGGAACTTCTTTTGGGTTTGCAATTGGGAAAGAGACTTTCACGGGCCAAAAGAAAGCGGCGCAAGGGTCGTCGATGAACTCAGGTGGCAAATTAAAGTATTACGATAATTTAATACGCTGGGGAGCTGTAACAGAGCCCAGTCAATGCAATTATGAGCAGCAGCAAATTAGTGTGACTTTTCTTCATCCGCATGGGAAGGGGGTTGCCCAGGGGCTTTGCCTTTTTCCATCACAACAATTAGGAACAGTCTCAAAGGTAAATGGTAAACAGACCATAATCAATAATGAAATCAATGCAGACCACACAATCGATCGCAAATCGACACTTATTCACAACACAACCAGCTAACAACTACAACAACAACAACAACAAAAACTATCGGCAAAGTGAGCATTGATCGTTTGGTGTGAAAATGTGCGTCGAGGGGTGCGTCCTCAGGGGTGAGCCAGGCACAACCCCTGGCCGAACGACCCGTCACTGTTTTTTTTCTTTCTTTTTTTGTTATATAAATTTTTTTTTGTTGTATATTGTATTTGGAAAAAAGGTTAATAGGCTTAATTCTGGCATACACTTTCGACTTTTATTTATTGTAAAATTTGCCCAAGCACTTGAAACTGACAATTTTAGCTGTCAGCTTGTGTCGTCGGCTGAGAGGTCTCTGACTTTGCTTTATTGACTTGTTAGCGCCGTCAAAATCTCATTTGTATGTCAATAAATTTGCAAAAAAATCCGAATAGAGAGGGCGCACAGACAGACAGAGAGAGAAAGAGTGTGAGAGACAGAGAAAGAAGAGATACCGCCATGTTGTGGGCTGCCTGTTGCTGCTTTGGGTTGAGCAAATTGGCTGTTGATTGATGTGCTCACGTAGACAGCGATGAGCTGCTAAGATTAATGTGGTTTTAAGTTAGTGGAAAAGTTACGAGTTACGAGATAGGAGATATGAGTACGTGTACCAATCGGTTTTTATACATACAAGTAGTTGATGAAGTTGCCCATTCAATTAAGTTGTTGAAAATTAAAGTCATTGAGCTGGAAAATGTAAGCAAGGCGGGGAAATTGTTGGGCAATTCATCAACCTTAAAAATGAATTCAATAGTATTTAAATATAAAATGAAATGACAATAGTATGTGAAGAAATGCAAAGCTTTCATGTGCTTTTACAGCTCATTAACAAGACTTTTAACTATTTATAAAGAAATGTTTTATGTGCCTTTACCGCTTACAGATTCATTATAGTAAAATTTCCAAACACACAACTTTCTCACAGTTATTCGAATATATTTGAATGCACTGCAAAGACCTGTGTACTAAAGACTTGTAATTAGCATTTATGCTATGCTTCAACAATTAAGATGCGACTAAAGCTCTTTGGAATTGGCCATCAACTAAACACTTTACATTTTGGCATAGCCATGTGTCTAAGTCATAAATCATTAGATAGCCACTCGTTATCCTGCTCTCTAAGTACTACCAACTGCAGTCATTATCTCGACCATAAAGTGCTGCCCGCGGTATGCACAAAAAGCCAAATCCCTGAGTCAGACAACAATCTGTTCACGCACTTACATTTGCATTTTATGCTCCGTAATTCAGAAGTTTTTTGTTAATTTATATTTTTTTGATTTTAGCTTATTGCTGCTCTTCACGAAAACAAGTCAGAATATATAACATAAAACGCATCCGACAGCTTGTCAGTAACAATGCGCTTTTAAGCTAACAAGCGTGTGCGAAACGAAACGCAACAACAACAACAACAACGACAACAATACCAAAATCCATTTGCATTAAAATTTATAGAGCGTAAACTGTGCGCTTTTTTAATTTCATTTAAATATTTTTTACTTTAATTTTTTTTTGTTTTGCACCCCTGAAAAAACTGTTACAGTTTGGCTATAAAATTACTCTTTTTATGTAGAAAAAGTCTTTTTTGTTGTTGGCAAGGAATATGTCAGCATGTGATTGCCAGCACGAAAAAAATATATATAAAATAAAAAAAAAACAATAAGTAAAAGCGGAGCGGAAATTATGTGCGTGCAGAAGCAACAACATCGACAGAGCTGGTCCTCTGGCAGACGAGCTAAAAGGAACCCGAGGAGACCCGACCCAAACTCGATCTCGAACCGTACGAGTATACGGCATATAATACCCGGACTGTGACCGTAAGTACGCAGCACATATTGTTGCCATGTCAGGGCACATTTTTTCCAGTTCTGTGTTGTTTTTTTTTATTTTTTTGTGTATTTTTTTTATTCTTTTGCCACACTATTTTAATTTTCCGAGTCCTTCTCTCACTCGCTATCGTCGCACGAACAATTGAATTATTTTTGTACGTGAAATCAGCGAGGGGTGGGACGTTGCCCATTAGCACAGCGCCACCCCACTATCATCATCATCATCATCGTCATCAACCTCCTCAGCATCGCCATCGCTACTATTCCTCATCATCACCAAAAACAAAAAAAAATGTTTTGAAAAAAAATTTGTAGCTAAAGTTGTACGACGTGACTGCGAGGAACTTTTTTTTTATTTTTAATTTTTTTGGTCATTTTTTGCTTTCTATTATAATTTTTTTTATGTTGTTACAAATTTTTAGACGGCTTGATTGGAATGTCAGATAAAGTCAAATGGATTTCAGCGTAAATTAAGTTCCTGTTTGCTCAAAATGGGGCGGCAAAATGAATTCCTCATCTACCCGCAGCTGCAGCCGCTGTCCAAGTTTTCCGATAGATTGTAAAGATTGGAAAAGTTTTTCAAGTGGAAAATGTGAACTAAAAAAGTTCATATTTAGATAAGTAAATTAACAAAATTTGAAATGATATGCAAAGTGTATTTATTTTTAAATATTGAGACTTTGAAGTAGCGATTTACGTACTTTTGAATCACTTCTAAAGTTGCTAGGTCGAAAAGCAGACAAATAATTTGTTCCCCATCACATTGAGTTTTAAGCAAAAAATCTTAAGCTCAGAATAACCTCAACTTAATCTCTGCAAATATGCAAATTTACATCAATACTTCGAAGAATACTTTCTTAAAAATCCTTTGCTTCGTAGAATTCATTGTCATTTACATTCTTCGCTTTTCTTATTATAGATTTTATTTATTTACATATCTGAACAGCTGAGGTCGGTACTCAATTGTTAATTTGGCTCCGACTGGCGCTGCTTGAAAACATCCCACAGATGCAGCATTTTTAGGTATTACAAGGCGTTCAAATATCTCAAGGTCTCTGAGCAGCTTGCGATCTGCATTGGTCTGATCGAGATATTAGTTTACTCGTACCAAGGGGTAAATTGTAACAGACCGGTTTAACCGGTTGCCATTAGAAATATTGTGGTATTTTTTTATGAAAATATTTGGCACATTTCAATAAATAGAGAATTGTAGATTAATCCGGGGCTCAAATATTAGTTGCAGAATGAAGCGGGACGCAGCTGCGCGCCAAGCACCCAAATGACAACCAAGTTTCAACAATTTCCAGGTAAAAATTTCAATTAAAAATGGGTTGGAAAATATGTAAAAAAAAGTAAAGAGGAGAGGGGAAAAGGGTTGCGGAATAGCTTGAAAAGACGCACAGCATCAGGATCATCATCAGATGCTGTGATTCTGTTTCGATCCCTCGAAATAATAACACAAAAAAAAAAACAAAACGATCGCCACTTTGGGTGCACATTGTGAGAACAAGAACAATCACCCTTTCATTCATATACTTATACACTCATTCATTCATTTAGTTATTCAGTTATTCTGTGTACGTTGACAAAATTGTAGCGCCAGTTTCTAATGCCGCTTTATCCTACTGTTCGGCCTGTGTCCTGTGAAGTGACATTCGTCTAATTTGAATATTCCTTGTGTCACAGTCTTTCCCACGATTTATGTTTATGATTGCCGATTCCTAAGGCTCTTCGGTTCCTTCTTTTCTTGGTGCCTTCACTTAACCCGTGTCAAACTATGCCGCACTCGAAATCCTTATGCTATTGCAGTAGCCATAATTCTCGTTGCTGTTGGTCCTGCCACAGGTTTAGCTGCAGCCAAATGTCATAAAATTTAATTTATGCATGGCCTTTGTATGTTCGGCAATTGTTGAAAATTATTTACACGCTTTTAATTGGCATTCAAGTGGTTGCGATCGAAGGCAGCCACCTCCTGCTGCTCCCGTTGATGCCGTTGCTCCTGCAGAACTTTCATCCTGTATCCTGGCCAATGCTAAGCTAAATAACTGTTTACCTCATTAGTGTTGGCCAGAAGCTTACAGTAGCTGCTGTAGTTCATACACATAATTAATAATTTCATTTCATGTGTTAAAGCAAAGCTCAGCAGAGACAGAATGCGATGGAGAGAGAGAGGGGTTGTGTAAGAGAGAGAAAGGGAGTCCGACGCATATCAGTTGCTTCTCAACAACAACATCAGCAGCAGCAGCAGCAGCATAAAAATGAGAGAAAAAAAGTAATTATGCCGACTAAGAGCTTCATCAGACATCCCATTATGCAACCAGGACTGCACTCGACAAGCGGCCCACACATGCCACACGGTGTGGCAGGGAGTAGAAGGAGGAGCGCGAGCAGGAGGAGGATCAGGAGCAGGAGGAGGCATAACAAAAGCAGTCGGACTACCTTTGTGCCCACAGCGAAAGGCAGCCGACGTCGTCATCATAAATGTTTGCATATGAAGTGCAGTGGGCGTGGCATGCACTTCAGTTGCGGCATTGAAAAAAAGCAAAAACAAAAAATACAGAAAAGCAGAAAAAATCTTGCGTCAGGATTAAAAATGCAGCGCATTGAATTTGCACGAGTCTTCCACCTTTTGCCACGCCTCCCGCCCCGCACATTTCGCAACAAATAATGATGCACTTGAAAAATGTTTTAGAGTGTGTGTGCACAACATCAGCAGCAACAACAACAACAACAATAATGGGAGCAAAAAATCATTATAAAAATCCATCCCAGATGGGGAGTCCCACCCACAAAAATAAATAAAGAGGGAGGCGAACCTGCGTCTGGTTTACATTATTAGAGAGAGAATCTGCGTCTTGCCTTGAATGTCATCAACGCCATTAATATTTCATTTAACGCTGCAATTGTCCTGAGAGCAACTACGGCACACACACACACACTCACACACACACAATGTACACCTCTAAAGAGACGCCCCCTCCTTAAATAGCCGTAAAATGTTTAATTCATTTTATGCGATTTCATTCAGCGTCAGTTTTAATTATGAGCAGAGCTGCCTAGAGTGGGGAAGACTCATCCTTTTAACTGCTTCACAGTCACAGCCACAAGAGAGGAGAACTGGAGAGAAAGGACGAGAGAGGAGAGAGGCACTAGCCAACTGACTTGTGTAATTTGTGCATAAGTTTCATTTACTTTGAGGGGGCGACATAATCTTCAGTTACCCTGTCCATGGGCTAATGCCAGGTCGGGTTGGCTCCTGGTGCTGACTCCTGGTTCCCTTGGCGTCATCTCACTCGAAAATTGTCTCAATGGCCTTGCCAGGATGCTGACAGCCTGAGAATGAGCCTGGCCAGCACGACGCGACGTCGACGTTGTGATTATGCACTTGATGTGATGTGCATAAAGCTGAATTTTAATTACGAGTAAATATTTAAACCATTATGCCTGAGGAGTGGGCTGTCCAAGGGGCTCGAAAATAATAACAAAATATGATGATGCCATCAAAAATGTATCGTTATATTTAACAAATATATAAGACGGATATTCTTTATTTTGGATACCGGTCTTACTCATCTGCATATCTGTATTTATCTAATTTCTCCTGAGAAGAAACTATTAATATTAACCATTTTCATTGAATGTTTCTTTTTGCTTTACAGGTTTAAATTAATTAACATTATGCACGATTTATATTGTTATTGTAAATATTGAAAAACATGGCCACAACCTGAATTGAGGACCATAAATTTCAGCCGGGCCATTGAATGTAACGCCCGAGCAGGCAATTAATATAAAAAAATTGGCAAATTAAGCGACTTAATTAAAATAAATAAAAGTTTTGTACACAAAAAATGAATGTGTTGAGACAGGAAGAAAAAAATGCATGAATGAATGAATGAATTCATTTGTATTTATTGGAAATATTGTGTGGTAAATACAAGAGCAAATATATTAATTGCGAAAGGTTCGGCTTGGCTTCAATTAAAAGTTTCAACAGCATCCATCAAAGCGCTTCAATGAGTGTCGATAACAGTCGCTGCGAAAGTATGTGCACACAATAAATAAAATACATAAAATGTGAAACATAAAAACAAAATGATAAAAAAATCTCCTATCGATCGCTCCAATGGGAAACTTTTCAACAATGCCATAAAAAAAAACAACAACAAAATATGCCAGCATATATACTAATGGAAAAAATAATTTCATTTGTAGTTAACAAGGATGAGGAAGTACTGAAAAGGACCTATTACAATTGTTTTTGTTGTAGTTGGCGCCTTATTCCTCCACTGATTATATGTATGTATTTGCATGGTAAAGTTGCATAAGTTGGAAGTGCCATTGCCATGGCCATTGCCATCGCCATGTCCTGCGTCGTCCTGCGGTATTTGCGAGGCCCTGGAGTGTGTCGGCTCTTGAAAGTAATAGCCAAAACGAAAGCATTCTCTCGTTTCTCCCCCCAGCCACTCTACAGCCCATTACCGCCCCTTGTCTCCACGTTGTTAACGTAATTTCCATAAAACATTTTGTTACTTATTTATCTTAATTAAAATAAATTTACATTTTTCTAATTTAAGAGCGCGACGGCAGCGGCAGCGGCAATGGCAGTGGCAACACCAATACCAACAAGACGACTAGTCAGCCCTGTCCTCCTGTCGTCCTGCCCCCCTCCTGGGCAGACCCCTGTCACTTTTGTCGAGCACAAGTTGCCGGGCATTAGAGAGCGACATTTTCTTAACAAGCCAAAAGGACATTTGCCAGATCAGGGACGGGGAGTGGAGGATGGGACCAGAACGAAACAACATCAACGACAACGAGAAAAAATGCTGGAAAATGAAGAAAAAGAAGAGAATTCGATGTAATGGAAAGTTGCCTCCATGCTCTGCGTTTGGATCTCATTAGCGTTGCCAAGGGAAAGCAGGCGGGCACGAAGCGTGGACGTCTTTTGAGTTTGGCTTAGTTGTTGTTTTTGTGTGCTGTTGCCGTCTAAATGGCAGCCATTCCTGGCCAGCTCCCAGCTCTCATTTCCCAGTTCGATGTTGGAATCACAAAAAAAAACAGCATAAAGAAAGAAGAGCACGAACTTCGTCCATCTTTTGCTTCTGCTCCTGCTCCTGAGACATCAGGGAAAGCATAAAATTAAAAGCTGACGAGCAAAATAAAAAGATTTTGCGTATTTGCGTACACTTTGTAGCCGTTTTCAGTGTCCTGAAGCAATTCAATACAAAATGTTTGCCTTCTCGACTGAGACAATAAGAGCAGGAAAGAGGCAGAGTGAGTGGTGATGAAGGGGAGATGAAGATAAGGCTGATGAGGGACAACTAATAGGTTAGACAGGGTCTTTGACATGGAAGACTATTAGTAATATACTGCTTGAGTATTTCTACTATTACTGATTTAATTTTAGGTAAGAAATTCAATATAACGACGTAATGAAAATATTAAGTAAATAACAATATTATAAAAATTTTCAATTAATATTAAAAAGACTTTTGAAAAACTTAAGGAATTAAGAGAATATACATTTTATTCCCTTAGCCCTTAATTTCCACAACTTGCTCAGAGATATGTTTCCTGCCCAGCTGCAGAATATTTATTACATTCGTTATTAGCCACGTATTTGGCCTAAACATGGCACAAATCTGTCCAGAAAACAAAGCAGCAACAAATCAAAAATCAATATGAGCTAGCGCCATTTTGTAACGTTAAAAAAAAGCGTCAAATGAAACCAATACAAAACCATAACTAAATCTGTGTGTGAGTGTGTTTATGTGTGAGAGTGTGTATACAACAAGTACAGCAGCAACTCAGAGCTGGCAACAAGAAATGTTGGCAGCAGAAGCAGCAGGCATACAAAATCAACAACGCCTGCAACGGGGCAACATTTTTGCCATGCCGGAAAGGAGGAGTCAAGTCAGTCGACCAGGCAAAGAAAAGCAACAAAAAAAGAACAAGAACGAAAGAAAAAATAAGCTGAAAAAGGAAAACAGAAAAATAAAAATAAATTCAAAGCAAACGAGACTAAAATTATAAAAATTGCCCTCCTGGTGGTGCTGTTGCCGAGAGTGCGCGACCAGGACGAAATGGACGGGGACGAAAGGACGAGGAACGAGGCGAGACGAACGCGATTCCAATACGGGACATCAACGTCAACGAGGGTGGCAAAAGCAGCCCAACCAGGAGGTGGGTGATGCTGCTGATGTTGATGGACTGCTGCTGAGGGTGGTGGTGGTGGTGGTGGTGTTGGAGTTGGTGGTGCCGATGCTGCGAATGATGATGATGATGGTGGTGGTGGTACATAATGTGCCCCGTGCACTGCCGTTGGCCTGAACGCCGCATTAAGCTCAGCATAGTGAGTGCGAAGAGAGAATAAAGAAGAGAGAGAGGGAGGGAGGGAAGTGGTGTACATGGACAAGGTACATATATATATATATATTCAAGTGTACATAGAACTGGCATGGCCCGCAGCGTCAATGGACCAAAATAATAACGACTAACGGCCTGTTAAGGGAAAATGCAATGATGAAATGAGAGACGAGGATGGGGCAACGGGGGGAATGGGGAAATGGGAAATGGCATGGAAATGGAAATGGAAATGGAGCTGGGTTGGTGGCTCAAGGTTTTTTAAGTGGTTGCGCGTGACGTGCACGACGAACTGTCCAGTGGATGGGTAAGGGGCAGGGAGAGAGAAGGGGAGCATGGTACTGCAGATGCCATTGGAGCTGCTGACGTGGTATTTGCCTGCTCTCGTTGACGCCGAGACATGGACATGGACATGGACATGGACATGGTCCTGGCCGTGGTTGGCCGTGAGTGTGGTTGTGGACGCCGATCGGCATGACGCTGCCTGGCAATTTTTTTCCACTTATTTGTACACAAAACTCTTGTTACTAGCTGCCATTATGATTTTGAAAAGCCATTGCCGCTGCTGCTGTTGTTTTTTGTTTCTCTTTTTTTTTCACTTGCTTTTTTTCTTTTATTTGGATTTGCTTTGCTTTTTGCCGCTCATTGAAAAACTGTGAAATTTTATAATAAGCATTTTTTTGCCGCTGCCGGATTATTGTCGATGATTGTGATTGCGTTTTATGTTGTTCCTTTTATTACCACTTTGGGAGCGGGATATTTGGAAAACGTTGTAAAATCGGGGGAATGGGGGAAATGGGAGAAATGGGAGAAGCACTACTCTGACTTCGCTCTTTTGACTGGACTTTGGCTCTGGGGGCCATTCTGTGCGAGTTTTTGTTATTGGTGCTGTAATATTCCTTTTGAAAAATGTTTGCGCCGTGTGCTATTCTATTTTATTTTGCCTTATTTTTCCTTATTTTTTTCCACATTTTTCCTTGGCTTTTGATGCTCGTTCAAGCGCTATTGGTTTCAATTTAAGCTTATTAATTTTAAATGCGAATTTTAATTAAATATTATCAGAGTGTGTCGTGGCTGTCATTAGGTTTTCAGCTGCCGCGGGTAATTCGCGAGGTGACTTTTAAGCAAAGCGCTGAGAAGCGAATAGAGAGGCGTTGTTATAACTACAAGATTTTGGGGTGAGTGCTTAATTTCTGTAGTAGGTGGTTCTCAGCAATGCAAAGAACTGATACGACATGCTGATTACCTAAAAAATAAATAGTTTTTAAGTAATAGAAATATAGCTCAGTCTTGTATATTGAGCTCACCTTCATATAGGTAACTAGCGAAATAGGAGGAAACGTTGGGGGTCTAATCATCGCTGGCTTTTGACTACGCATTATCATCATTTTCAATAGAATGCAATAGGTTTTGCTGCACTGAAACCAGTTCTGATTATAGGCAGCGTCGCCCACTCGCAGACTCTGCAATTTATTTATATTTTTAGAGAACACTTGGGATAGAAATTTCTCTCGTTCTTACCGCAGCTATTAGAGCATCGCCGTAGTAACAAACTAGAAATACTTGAACCATCGATGTCATTAGAAATATGCAGTATATGAGAATAACTTCAATTGTCGACTCGGTCACTTGAAAGGCAATAAAACAAATTTGCATCGAGGCCATCAGAAAGTTGAGTAACAAGGAGAAGCTATACATGTTGTTGATGTGTTCGCAGAGTCTGTAAACGATGGATTTGAATTTACTAATTAGTAATTAATTAAATTAATTAGGTTAACATTTATCACTCACGTTAGGCACTTGTCGTGGTATTTAATCATGGATGAGAGGAATCGCACGTTCTCCAAGTCCCGATCCGAGTCACAGGGATGCCTCTCCAGGCTAGTGGCAATGTAATTGAAGTGCATGCACAGCTGGGTAATGACCACGACGAGCAGCAAGTCGGCACAGAGGAAGGCAATGCCGGCCAAGTAGGCGCCGTGAGCTATGTCCCAATAGGTTATCCAATATACCAAATTATTGCCCGTTGCGTCGTAGGGAAACCAGATAAGAAATCCAAAGTTCCGATCAAAAGTCTCATAGCCTAGGAAATTAAACTTGATCGACGCTTTGACGGCCGGATACAGAGTGAAGGTGGTCGTGTATGCCAGACAGAGGAAAGTAAAGATGCCAATGACTCGTTTCATGGTTCGCTCGAAATTCTCCATTTTGTAGGCCCGCTGCTCCTCCAGTGTCTTTGGATGCATCTCCTCCAGTTCGCCAAGCAGGCTCGTCAATGTGTTCTTATGCAGTGCCATGGTCAACTGCTTACAGTCCGCCACGAGGGAGAATCCAATGCAAGGAGCCACTGCGATGGCCAGACGCACTGTCTCGAAGTCCTGCATGGACTTGTAGAAGAAAACCAACTCGCCGCAGACCAGCAAATTGAAGTTGATGAATCCCGCATACAAGTAGATCTTGAGCAGCAGCGAATTCAAAGGATTCGTCGATCGATGAGCATAAATGTCCTCGCCAATTGTCTTGTAGAGTCGCACAGGAGCCCGCATCATGTCCCCAAAGGAACGTGGGGAATCCACCAAATCCTTGCTCATTTTGTTCCTTGACTTCTAGGTAAGTTGCTCAATTCGGTTATTTTAAAATACTGTTTGACTTCTATTCACTACTTGTCTTTTATATAGTCCGAATAGTTTCCATTAAATGGGCGTGGCTTCAAACTTTTTGTGCCCCATCATGTCACCTGGGCCAAGTGTTGATAATTGTGCGTAAGTTTTTTACTTCTACTTAAATTATTTCCCCCTTAAACTATGAACAGTCAATGTAATTAGCCCTTGGAGCTGTGAAGTTTATCACTGGCAGCTGTGATGTTCACACTGATTTCAAGGAGCTGTTAAGATAATTGGCCCAGGACTCAGCGACCTTCATTGATTAATGTTTTAAACTCATTTAGCAAATTTTAAAATTACTGGAATTTAAAGAAATATAAACTAAATGCAAGTTTAATTTTTGGGAATTTTTATTTATTGCGGGTAGATAAAATTGTATTTATATAATTATTTGGAATATATGTTTCTGTGACTAATTTTTAAATTTAGATATTACAAACAAACAACATGGAATCTACAAATCATAGAAACTTCTGAATTTTAGTTATTGAAAGGTTGTTAAAACTATTTACATAAAAATTGTATTGAAATTAATATATAGCAAAACTTTGTTTCGGTTATAAGTAGCAGTTATTAAATATAAAAAAAAAATTTCTGAGAATTATTTTACCCGTGTTTCTAATTATGCAATTCTTATAGTCAAGCTATATTTGAATGTAGAATAGTTTAACTCGAGTTGTTGGAAATCTGGTCTAGTACGTGCCTCGACTGCAAGGCCAAAACGAAATTATGAATAGCCAATGGAAGCCACCTCAGCCCTTCTACCTCAACTCAAATTGGAGCTTGTCTCGGTCGAGTGGCAATGAATGGATTTGCGAAGAGTGCAAAGATTTGATTTTTTTCCATTATGCTAAATGTGTTCAAGTTGAATGAAATGAAAATAATTTTTCTTGTTATCCTGCCTCCTGAGCACAAATTGAGCAGAAAATAACTAATAAAGTCGAACGTTGACGTCGACATGAATATAATGCAAAGGCGGCAATGTGGATGCCACGTTGCAGGCAGCCAAGAACTCAACGATTGCCGTCGACCATTAGCAGAGCAGAGGGAACGGGATGGAGAACGGGACACAGTCCATGGGGCATGTAGCATGTGGCGTGGGGCAAGGGGCACGTGCAAAATGGCAGCTCAAATTGAAATGCTGCTGCCACAATGGTTAATTTTCATTTCAATTTTCGCAGTTTTGTGAAAACCCTAGACCTCTTCACCTCCCCTTATCACAGTCCACTTCTAACATTTTTTGCTCATTTGCTACATTGAGATCTATTTTTTTTTTCATCTTGCATTTTGTAAAACTTTTACTTGCAGCTGCGTGTGGCAAGGAAAAAACTTTTTGCGATTGCGTTGTAGAAATGTTTCAAGCATATTGAAAAATGGTTCGCATTCTTCGGCTACAATTTATTTGGGGTCGGATGTCTAAAAACTTTTGCTATTTGAATTATTCAATATGACCGTCGACTGTCCAAATGACAGACAGAAGCTGTCCATGTCTAACAAAAACTACAACATTGATAACAACAAATCCATACCAAACTATTAAAGAAACTTTTTTGTTATTTTAAAAAGATACTTCTCTCGATATTCAATGCAAGTTTCGATTAATTAGCACGTCGGGGGAACACAAACCCATATCTGTTAAAAATACTCTCAATACAATTCACAGCTCTCAAAATTTGAGTCTCTCTTTCACTCCACATTGCTCCTGCGAGCAGCGCATTGAGTCGAGTAAATTTACTCGAAGGGGCAATTGAGACTGAGTGCATCCTGCTTGAGTGAGTCTCTGCTCAATTCAACTTAACTCAACTCAATGCGATGTTATGCGATGTTAACATCGCTCACTCGCACCCCTACAATCGATGTTGTGCTACGTTGATGGGGTAACTGTTCTCAATGCGATGTTCTGTGTCTGCAATATTTGCTGACAGAGAACAGTTTGTAGTTTACGCCAGATGGCGCTAGTGTGCTGTTAAGGATATATTTATTAATTCTATGACTTGCTCTGATTTATTTTCTGGAGATTTGCATAGATGGCGCCTTACGGTTGACAAACTTCTAAACTTGCCGCTTTCAATCGCCTTTCATGGCCTATTAAATATTTCATTTTGCATATTTCAGTGGCTCTTTCAACACTTTTGCGTCCATTCCTGCTGCGGCTCCTCCATCTCCATCTCCATCTCCGTCTCTTTCTCCTTCGTTTTATACATTTTTTTAAGGACCTGCACTTAAGCGCAGATTTTAATTACTTTCCGGCCGACTGGCAGCGTCAACGGAAGGCGAACAAAGATGCTGCCTCGACAGGGGCAAGTAGGAGTAGGGGATGGGGCTCCAGTTTGCATCCTTTGGCAACATTTGGAGAATGCAGTTATATCTGACGGACTGAGTCGGCGACAGGACCCTGAGCCACGTCGTCATTTGAATTAGCCGAGCGCCTTTGTCACTCGCTCGGAGCGTGGGGAAAGCGCCTCAAGTGCAGTGCATTATGTATTCATGGCAAATGCTGCTGCAAAAAAACAGAACGCAAACATAATAAAAGAAGGCACATGTGAGGGTGTGGATAAGAGGGGTGGGTACATGCACACACCCCACACATACGAAGACAGACACACACACATAAGCATACACTCAAAGCGAAAATGGCAAAAGGAAAAGCAATGAAAGGTAAAGAAATGCTGGGCAAGTGCACTTAGCATCTAGAAGCCGCCCCAGTTGACATTGCCGCAAATACACACACACATGGACAATACATGCATGCCACTTGCCACTTGGGGGTTGTTTTTCTTGGCCATAAAAATTCGCACATGAGCGTAGAACCCACACACAAGACAATGGCGAATAGAAGGAGGAGGAGGAGGAGGGAAAGTTGCTGTTGGGCCAAAGTGGTTGTTGCACCCCTTAGGTTGCACCACACTGCTGCAATTTTCAAATGGCCTAAACGCTCAAGGCGCTGCCAACGACAACGACAACGACAACAACGCCAGCTGCCCCTCAAGTTGCTGTTGCTGTTGCTGTTGCTATTTCTGTTGCTGTTGCTGTTTCTGCAATTATCCAGCGACAAGCGAACAACTAAACCGACAACAACAGCAGCCCAAGTCCATGTCCATGTCCTGGCCGCCTTTTGTTGTACACCCTCTGTGTGGGGGAAGGGAAAGGGAGGGGGCTTTTGGCTACATGTAATCACAAACATGTAACAAAAGCCAAAACAGGCTCAAGTTAATGACTTGGCAACATGTTGACTGCAACTTGGACCAAACATTTGATGCACCTGTGACTGCGTTTTATTGCATCCTGCCGCCGGGGCCTCAAAACAATGTGGCCTTTGTCTAGGCAAACACACTCACACACACAGAGAGACACACACACAAACACATGTCTGTCTAGGCATGCAGCTGCTTGGTTTAGTTTGATAAACCCCTTTTACTTGCCACAGATAACTTCTCAGTTGCCACAGACAAAGGCAGCTGCTGCTGATGCCACTGATGCAACTGCAACTGCCTCTTCTCCTCTTTTTGCTGCATTTGGCAACAAGGCAAATTTGTCCAAGCTGCGTACAAAGCTGACAAAGTGTCAGTCAGCATTGCGTTTACCATATCCAACGATAGTTGGCCAACAATAAGTGTGTGTGCGTGTGTGTGTATGCCAATCGATCGATCGATCGTTTGGTCTTTCGATCTTTCGATTGTTTGATCGGTTGATCGGTTGATCGCTTGGTTGATTGGCCCATTGGACAAGTCACGCATGCGCTGTTGTCACTTGTCTTTGGCCGCGACACTTCGCCGCCTGTTGTCACCATTTTTGGGCAAATAACTTGCTTATAAGACAAACCAAAAAAAAAAAAAAGAGAAGCAATCCCGTTAGCGAGCCGCTGGCTAAAGAGTTGTCATTCAGTTTGTCTCGGGACATCGGGACTTGGCGACCACCGACTTCGATTGTGGCGTGTTGTCGTCTGCAAATTGTTCGCGTCGCTATTATCCAGGGGCATCAATCTCCAAGCAATTGACAGATGCTGCTGCCAGACAGTCCCCCTCGCCCCCTACCCCACCTGGTGCCACCTCGTGTGGCACAAACCAAAGCAAAGCAACACTGCCCACCCTCACGCCACTGTCTGCACTTTTATGGCAATACGAAATTATTTACTCAGCTGCTGTTGTTGTTGTTATTGTGGTTGTTGTGGTTGCTCCACCGTCGCAATTGTCCACACGGGAATTGGCCATGGCGATCGCGCTGACTTGACTGTTAGCTGAAGTTGGCATCTGGTTATAAGGCAATTTGATTTGTTGCCAGTTTTCTGTAAATTGTCTCTGGGAGTTTTCTCAACTCCAATTCCAACTTTAACTCCAACTTCAATTCGAGCAATCTTCAAACTACACAACATCAACAAGTTCTTTAAGCTTACCACCAACTTTAAGTTGTGGTTTTTTCGAAACCAAAACTCAGCCCATTGCAGATATCAATGCAATGTACAAAGAAAACTTGCAATAAAAAAAAATGATTCAAACCAGGCAAGGCCTTCGGGCTAAAAGAGGAAACCAGAGGAAAAAGGGCTGTCCAATGCATTTCTGTTGCTTTTGACGCGGTTTTCCCACACAGCTTTACAGCATTCGGTTTTTTGTTCTTCAAAAAAAAAATAAAAATAAAGACGAGAGGAAAGGCGAAAAAAAAGAAAATACTTTCGCAATTTTTAATTACAGCGCTGAAAAGCGCCGAAAAAAATGTTTTGCAGTTCTCCTTAATTACCGCGAGTCTGAGTCAGAGAGACAGAGAGAGAGATAGGTGTAGAGTGAGGTAAGAGATGAAGCACATTCTGTTGTGGCTCGACGCTGATGAGGCGCACTTGGATGAAAGAATTGCAGCCGACGACGACGCAATTATGGCAACATGGAAATAAAAGGAAAATAAAAATGGGGAAAAATAATACTTGAAGAGCTACCTGGCAACAACAACCACAAGAACGAGAAGAACTCTATTTTGCCAGTGGTTGGCTGGTTCCCTTTGCATGCCAAGTGGAAATGCATTGAGGCATGCAACAACAACAAGAACAACAACAACTGCAGCAATTTTAAAAAAATGAAATAATATACAAATTTGCAGGCGTGGCAGACAACGCCTACACAGTTGGCCGCCATGTCTCTCTTGGATTTTTATGCATATGAAAGACCAAAAATCAACAGCAGAGAGAGAAGGGCCAAAGAAAGAGACAGAGAGAGAGACAGAGACAGCGAGACAGTTATAATTATGCTGACAAGTTAAACACAAAAGCTGTAGATATAGATACTTTTGAATCTGTTTTTTTATTTTTACTTTTGCCATTGCCATCGCCAATGCAATGGAAATGAAAATGTCATTAATATTGCGAGCCCATTAAATTTGACGCCAAGCGGAAAGCTGCAAGCGCCTCGGGAATTGGAGCCTCTGCGCTTTGAAATGCGGTTAAGCTGCCTTGATGAACACCAAGGCGAAGGAGAGACGAGTAGAGGGGGCAGAGGAGGTTGTAGAGGATAGGGGGAATTTTCAATCGGAAGCTGCTGCTTAAGCATTGCATTTTGAATGGGCTTCATTAGTGCGGTTTTGATTGAAACGCCAGGTTGGCAACGCACAATGCACAGATAAAGATGCAGATACAGATACGGATACATCATCAGCATCAGCTATAGATATAGTAACAAGTAGCCATAGATAGATTGGATGGATGCATTTCATTGATATCAAAGCCAAGCATCATTCAAAGCGAACTATACAATTGCAAAAAATTAGTAAGGCCCTCCATTGGGAGTGAGAATGAGAATGGGTATTTGATGGCTTAACTGAAGTCATTTGCTTGACTGGGCAATAAAACAACTTATAATTACAATCAGTTGTTCAGCTCTGACTTAAAGGAATTCCTTAAAAATCAACGAAGAATAGATTTTTATATTATGCTCTTCCTATGACTTAAACAAATTTGCTTGCAGCTTTGTGACTTTCGCATATCAATTTTAACTGCTCTTGAGTCACGCCCCTTTGACCCCCTCTAGAGATTGAACTAAAACTGTAACTGTAATAATTAGCGTCAATTTTTTGTTATTAACGATTGAGGCTTTAAGGCCATAACTGGGGTCACTTGCTCGATTCCCTAACTGGGGCTGGAGCGGCGCCTGTGAGGGGCCATTAATCATACGCCCTAATAAACTTGCTAACAGAAGAAGTTGCCTGTATTTTAATTTTTGTTTTGTTTTTTTTTTTTGTTTTTTTGGCAAATGTAAACAAAATGCACGCCCCGTTCTCTGTGGCTGACAAATGCTTGGCCAAATGGCCAATGGGCTGGCCGAAACCAGACTGCCAACTGTATGTAGGAGCCATAGGAGGATATGTAGGATCGCATGATGTTTTTTCTTTTGCGAGCAGCCTTTGTTTTTGGCAACAAATATGAAATTAAGTTTGTGGCCAGCTCGCCATTTGCTCGGACATGGTCAACTGGTCAAATTTATGGTCCTAGGGGGTTGACCAAGGAGGGGAGGGAGGAATTGCTGAATTGCTTACCCAATGGCTGCATATAAATTGAACTTAGCATGAGTGCGATCCACAACAACTGCACCACCACCACCACCATCACCACCAGCTCTCATCAGTAGAAATGGCAGTGGCAAGTGGCAAGTGGCAAGTGGCAAGTGGCAACTGACAACTGGCAAATGGCTGATATGCAGTTCTCATCGTGGGCTTAGCTTAGTTGTTGTTAGCCTGCTCGCTTGGCCGCACCTTTAAGAGCTAGTTAAACACTTTTAATTTGCTTTTTATTATGCAAATTCGTCTCATTATTCACCCGTACTCTGTTTTTTTCAAAATGCTCTCCTTTTGTCCGCAACTTAATTAACTTGGCTAATTGCAAGGCGCTACCGTTTGCCAGTTGCTGCAAAACGCACAACGCTCGTTGCATGCATTTTATGGCGTGATAATTGCTCAGCTCGATGGCTTTTTAGGTTTACAATTCCTGAAATCATCCATCTGTTTAGCCCACAAATATTTAGCTGTCATATTTTCTTTCATATTGGTAAATAGTAAATTTATTACAGTAATATCCTTTGTAATTGTTTTTATTTGCAGCACAATTTTCTTATCAGTTTCTTCGGCTGCAATGCCTCCTGTTCCGTTGTCTGTCACTTGCAACTCGTTTGTTCCGCCACGCAGTTCATTTTGTGGCATAAAGTTTAATGCTTTCAAGTTGTGCAAATCAGCGTTAAAAGAAGAAACACAAAAAACTTTGTTCCCCGTTTTCCCACTTTATATTACTTATAAGTTAGTTTTGCTATAGATGCAGTAAGTATCCACATTCCTCTCCGATTCTTTTTATTGTTTTAAGCTGTCGCAGCGATAAAACTTTGAGCTAAAACTTTTGCCAGAGCTGTCAATACAGCGCTTGAATATTTATAAATTTCAGACTAGTGATGTAAAAATACATCGAAAAATCGACAATTCGATTCTTGCGAAATAGATTTTCTAGCACTTTAATTCCATGACTTTTTTCAACAATGATTCATGAATTATTTTCAACCAACTCGATTTACAGCTTGGATTTACTGAACTAATTTTCATACTTCTTGTATGAAAATCGTGCTGTCGATTTTTTGATATATTTTTACACCACTTATTTATAATGTTTCTTAGGTTCCAAGTTTGGAGGAGGCACTGTCGTTGCCAAACAGGAAAGTTCCATATTCTACCCGGAGTATTTAGTTGTCTGAGCCATATCAGCGAAGATAATGCAATCTTCACCTTCCCCTTATTATTCGCCGATTGTTTATCTTCTAGTCAATTTTTACCAACACTATTCAAAGTTTGGACTAACATCACTTATTCAGATGAATCTGTAGATATATAGTTTTCTCTCTCTGTTACTTTTCCTTTCTGCAGTCTGCAGCTGTCTTGACTTGACAGTGTGGTATAAAAAATTCACACGCCGACCAAATTTGCATAGAGTTTGTTGAAAGGCAACGAGAAAAAAATATAAAAACATGAGCGGCGGTTTCTATATTTTTGTATCTTTAACTGTTTGACAGAGAATTATATGGAAATTATGCAAATGCATGCGAGCAAGGGATGTCCTGGGATGAAGGGATATAAGAAGAGAGATGAGGGGACCACCAGGACACCGATAGAGGTTCAATAGGGGTTCACATTTCAGACTCAATGTCAGCAGCAAGATTTGCTGCTGATGCTGCTGTGCTTAATTGCAACATTCAGAGTCCGTTGCATGCATCATACTTTTGTATCCTTTTGTATGTCCTTTGTTGCTGCTGGTGCTGCAAGTCAAGTGCAGAGAGTCGGCATGCCCAGGACAATGCGAGGACTCGTTGCATACAGTCAGCTGGCTGACTCTGTTTGTTTTACTGAGTGCCTTTTATATGCCTGCCAGCAACAAAAGGTTACCATTCCCCCCTCCTGATGCCAACTGCCCCACTTCTCTTCATCCTCCTGCTCCTACTGTTCCTGCCCAGCTCCTCACCCATTGAGGACTTTGACGTGACGTTGTGGCATTTGGCATTTGGCACTGGCAATTGATATTTTTGCAGCCCCTTTTGCGGCTGCCACAAAAATAATATTGATTGTCAATTGGCAATAATCAATGGCATAAGTGATAATTTGCATTGTTAGTTTATCAGTTTCACAATTGCTTCTGCAATGTCGAGGGTTGTTAATTTTGGAGTGTTTTTGATGTTTGCATTGAAATTGCAGTTGAAGAGCCCAGCAATTATATGTGTAATAACAATAATTAATGACTTTTATTTATATTAAAGACTAAAAGAATTTGTTAGCAAGGTTTCTGAGGGGCGTGGTATATAACTTCAGTTCGTCTGGCAGTTTATATGATTAATACAACATACAAAAAATTATCATAAATTGTTTAAGGTCTGACGCGAATGGTCCCTCAGCTTAATCATCATTACAACTCCAAGGTTGTCAACTGCAGTGCTGTTAATTCGTTCCCATTTCGCTCTCACTGATTCTTTCTCTTGCCGCTTTCTTTCTCTATTTGATTCATTCCATTCCCAATTATACACCCAAAATGACATTCACAATTTGCTGTTCGCCCAGTAGCTTTTTGGCTCCAGACTCAATGCCAATTCACACCTACAACTTCTGGCGCACTGGGGCAAGGACATAATTCCCATACACACACAGGCACACAAACACACATACATACATACATATATATATGTATATACATAGTGCGACAAAAAGTTTGTGCCACGCGCAGCAGCCAAAGCCACAATTATTTACAGCAAAATGCCGGCCGGGAGAGTCTTTGGAAAGAGTGGGAAAAGAGCAAAAGTTGCTAGGAGAAGGAGGACTAGAAAAAGGAGGGGAAGGAGAAGCAGCAACTGGCAATAAGCAAAGGCGCTAAAAGTTAATTAAAAACTGTTGCTCTCGATTCTGTGCGCCTGTTACAAGTGACAGCCAATTGCGCTGCGTGCCGGCAAGAGAGAAAGAGAGCCAAAGAGAGCTTGTGAGCGAGACAGCACAGAGATGAATGCCACAAAGAGAGTCAGAGAGAGTGTGCGAGATAGAGACAGAAAGCGAGTGAGGGAGAGAGAGTGAGTGTGGGAGAGCAATAGAGAATTGGTGTTAATTACATTATCGTCAGCTGCCGCCAACTTTGACCCAAATGGTGGCTAACCAAATGCTGCCCCACCACCTCCATTGCTGCCAGCACGTTTTGCGGTCAACACTTTGGCAATCAGGTCAGGCCGCCAACATCTTAACAAAAGCAGCGCGACACAATTCTCCTTCCACCCCCCCTCCTCACACTCTTGTTGTTGTCTGGCCATAAAAAATATCCTTACCAAGTTTGGCGCGACTTTTTCTGTTTTTTTTTTTGGTGCGTTAATAACTTTCTTTTTACCCTCGACCCTGGACACGTCGGTAATTTAATGTGGGACTGGGGGTCATCCTTGGGGCGGAACAAACGACTCTTTGGGTCGCTGCCCGTGACAGTGAAAATGATGCGACGCTGGAGATGGCGCGGTACTTGGCTAATTAGGTTTTAGCCGCTTCCACGTTTATGCTTTGCCCATTCTGTGACGTCATAAATGTGGGTCGCAATTGTTGTTGTCGTTGTTGTTTTTGCTTTTGCTTGTGTAATTTGGTATGAAATTAAATTAGACCGCGTGGAGTGTCGCGTTTGGGGCAGCGCTTTGTAATGAGTTTTTGTTTATAATTTTTTATTTCTCGGGTCTTTTCTGTGGGTTTAACTAATTTGCATTTCGTAAAATTTCGGTCAAGGCCAAGGCCAACATCGATTTACCTTCAGGGTCAGGGTCAGCTCAGGTTAATTTTGAAAATTATGTTGTTAAATATTAGAGAGATGTGGGTATTAGCCAGCCTCCGTCTATGAAACATTTTAAAAGAAATAAATATTTTGGTTAAATTGCGGTTAAAGAAACTCAAGCTGTACACTAGAAATTAAGATAAATTTGGGATGCTGCAGGGCTTATTATATGTTTTCATATAATTTTGTGCCTTTTCCCCTCAAACAGTCTGAGATACCTCTGCCATATTTTCTTGCTACTTTTGGATTAAAACTTTAGCACAACTGTAAGTACAGTCTTGCCTTACATAAAGGAACAACTTAGCACACACATAGATGTATGTCTGCACCCTCAGTTTAAGATCAGACAGAACTCTTGCCAAATGCGCACAAGTTGCCGCCCATCATTTTCCCATTTTCCAATTGTTGTTGTCGTTGTTGCCGTTGTTGTTGTCCTTTTCGCAAATCAACGACAGACAAAAATCTTTTATTCAAATTTTATTTGATTGCTTTGCGATTTTCGCTGTTGTTGCGCGTGACTTAAAAAGAAAGAGACGGAGACTGACAACAAAACCGAGAGAGCGAGAGAGAGACGCACATTTATTTGTATGAGAAATCAGCATTGGAGGGCACTGAAAATATTATTTCGACGACAACAACTTAGGGTTATTGTTCAATTTATATACGCAGACATTTGGAAAAGTGGAAAAATGTGCGACGTCAAGCAAAAAGGACAAATGGGAAATGCTCAACTAGTAGATGCCCTGTTACAAATGAATAGTGCTTTTATATTGCCCAGGAAAATGTAAAAAACTGGATTGACTTGTCATTTTCACATACCTCTTTCCCTGTTTGTATGACTGCAGGGTATCAGAATGATAGAAAGAAAACAAAGTAAGAAGGACAACAACGAGACGAATGAAAGAACGAAAGAAAATGTCAGGCCAGGCAGTCACTTGCAGTCGGGAACAAATTTGGCCAGTGAATAGTTTGAAGCATACTTTAAGGCAGCTCGCAGCATCAGACGCTCAGACATTGCATCGGCAAATTACATGAAATTGCATTTGCCGCCTCAACAGCAACAAGAACAACGACAACAAGAACAACAAACAACATTAAACTCTTTAACCGCCGTTGGGTCGTAATACTTTATTATTAAATTCTGCACATTAGCGGGAAATGTCGGAGCTGGCAAAACAAAATCTAGATAAATATGGCAAGCAGATATGATAGAGGAAGAGAAGAAGAAGTATGAGGTGAAAGTAGACAGAGACGGCTGCTGAACTGAGGAACTGAGCAGTGAAGCGTACGGTTCAATTTTGAGGCAACAAACATTTTGCCTTATAGTTGAACATGGAAGAGGACATGCAAGAGGACTTGGAGGTGGTCCTAAACGTGGACTTGGACACATAAGCGAGCGCCAGTCAGTCGTCTATAAATTATATCCGTTCCAAATTGAAATGCGCGTTAAAATGCAGTTAACTTGGTCGTTGGCTTGGCTACGTTCTGGCCGTGTTGTTATGGCCACCGTTGCGAAACTGCCTTTTTTTATAACGTCTACTCGGCTGCTGTCTCTCTCTACTACTCCCCCTCTCTATCTCTCTTGCTCACTCTTTTTTTACAGTTTGTGCGCACATAAAAATAGAAAATGGCTTTGAACGCTTTTGCCTGGAACAAGAACACATTAGACCATGGCCAGAAGGTCCTGGGACCAGTTACCAGTTACCAAGGACCACTAACCATGTCGATGACTGGCCGTTTTGGCCCAAATGCTGATGGCACTTTTTGCACACGCAGCTGATAAAACATCGTATCATTGGGACGCAGGTGAGCAGACACAGGTTGAATACAGTAAAACCTTAAATGAACCTCAACTGCAATTTTGATATACAAATTTGTATGCTGATTGGATATATTAAGGCTGAATATAATTCAAGTTTATAAATATATTTTTTATACATTGATTACATATTTGATTGGATCTCTTCAATGCGTGATTCCAGGAATCCTCTGCTGGAAGACGCAGCATTCTACACTTTATTTAGAACACAACGTATATATTAGAGACTATGAATCCAACTGGGTCCCTTTGATGTTCTATACATATCGAGCTGGGAGCTGAGCGCTTAAAGTTGGCCAACTGTAGGTTGGTCAAAACGTATTTGCAGTTAGCTGCGTGTGGCGCTCAAGTGTTAACTCATTTCATCATTGAGGCATGAATGAGCTTTGGACACACTGCCTGATTAAGCACGGGCCAATAGGTCTCAATTTGCCTTTTAGGTTTACTTTAAGGCTTTAAGATCTAAGCAGTCTGGCCGTGCTGCAAATTTGGCTAAAAGCAGAAACCACACAAAACGCCAAGAACTATGCAACGCTTCACTGGCGAAAGTCAAAGGCAAAAAGTTGTCTATGTGTGGGTTAGTTGAGTGGTTCGGTGGTTCGGTTTCTTTAGTTCACATGAAGAAAGCACACGCAATTTGGCAAAATGCGTATAAAGTTTTGAGGTTCTATGAGAACAAACATGGCGGTGCTGCTTGTAAATACATTTGCTGAATAGCTCTGAAATTAGAAGAGAGAAAATGGCAATGGAAATGGAATAGGGCGGAAGAAGTATGGGTAAGAGAAAAGGAAACAGTCATTTGGCTAACGCAAGGGGCCAAAAACTAACAAAAGCCATGCGCCAACACATAAAGAAAATTTCCCATTTTATATGAAAAACAAATACAAACACACACGGAGCCATCAGCAGCAGCACCAACCCCATCCCCATCCACCACCAGAAACAGGATAACCACCCATGTGTGCATGTGTATTGCTTTAATAGAAAATTGCAAAAGTTTCGCAAAAGAAAATGCCTCAGCCAGTCAGCCAACCCAAACGAGTCCGGGAACACACAGTCGACGTTGAAATTGAAAAGAATGTGCAAAAGTAGCAAGATAGAGAGAGAATTGACTGGTGGGTGAAGGTGCCTAGGTGGCTGGGTGGTTGGGTGGTTTGTTGCCAAACTTGGGCGGTGTGGTGGCAGATCTACGACGATTCACATTGGGGGCTGCTTACGGCGCTGGCAAGAAAACCAAAGTAAGCTGGAAATAAACCCTCATCGCCAACGGCAGCTTCGTTGTTGTCTGCAGTGCAATCCAGGAATGAAACATCTGCTGAGACATACAGCACTTGAAATGCTCTTTCAAAGCGAGGCAGAACTATCTGCGAATTATTCGAGAAAGGTTAGAAGCCTTTGTATTAAATAATTTGAAGAAAAAAAATAAAATAATGAATTTTAGAAAATATTAATGCTTAAAAGTAAAACTAGAGGTAACAAATTTTAATTTAGTTAATAATAGGCAAAAAAATGAAATTACTTAAAGCTTGTGATTATGGTAATAGCATGTATGATTTCAATACATTTTAAACTAAGATAGAAGATAGAATTCTCTCTTTCGCCAAGGCGCTTTTTAAATGAAATAAGCAGAAAGTCCTGTGAGCGAAAACCTCAGTTAGGGTATTTATACAGGACAGGACAACGTACGCAGCAAACTCTATGAAGATTTACCGGTTTTAACGTTGCCCGTCAGCAGTTCGTTTATGTGTCTATATCTGTATGTATGTGCCAGTATTTACCTCCTATATGTATAAATGTATATGTGAGGGGTCGGTCTATGTCGCGTCTGGCATTATAAAGCCGGGCGAATGTTGCGTCGCTTGTCGCTATCCCCACGTCAAGTTTCAGCCTCAGTTTCAGCTTCAGCCTCAGATTCAGCTTCAATTTCAGCTTTAGCTTCAGCTTCCTGTGCGCCCTGCCATGTCGTCATGCTATCTGAGGTCCTTGCCGGAAGGACCAACAACTCGGCTGAGGCATGCAACGCGTATCGATTTTGTTGAGAGAGAGAGAGAGGGAGAGCGAGAAAGAGAGTGCTAAAGAGGATGAGGCAGATTAATACAGGTGAAAGAAACTTATATTCACCACATGTTGAGTTCTGAACCATTGCGATTCATACGAATATTCAATTTATCGAGAAGGTAAATGTGTTAATTGCCGAGGCATTTAATTCTGTGTGGAGAGCTGGTTACTTTTCATGATTGCAGCCCGTATATCTTGGCGAATTTATGTGTTTTTGGTTTTTGTTGCTGTTGTGGTCTTATCTATGCACACGCTGTGTTGCATATTTGATGGCCGATTTGCGGGCGATAACTGCCGCCCCATAATTAGGCATTACCCCTAGTCGAATATATACTTTCCACGGAAGCAGAGGTTGCATGCATGCAACTTTGTGTTGCGGCACTGCCCCTCAGTCAAATAAATATGAAACTAGATACAAGCTACCTGTGAGTATGTTCAGCTATCAGTGGTGACTATCTAAACGGTAGGGAGGAACAGAGGGAAACAGAGAGGGAGAGAGGGAGAAACTCTACCTATGGCCAGGTAGAGTAGTGCGTGTGGCAGAGCCATAAACAATGCCAACTCCGCTCGAATGTTGGCCAATTGCACTTGTATTCGCATTCTCATGTCGCGTTGTTCCCGATGGAAAATAATTAAGTTAATGTAAAATGCATTTTCAAATTGTATACCGAAGCCTAATTATCATAGCGAGCCATGCTTAGAATTATAATTTTAAATTTCAATGCAGAAATATGGTCAAAACACATATACATTCGTATCCATACTCGTATATCATTTATAATGTGAAAGCCACAGTTGGGATAATGATAAGAGCACACCTTAAGGCGTTTCTCAACTGCATGTTAAATGCGTAGAACGAGGGGGAAGGGTGGAAAATACCCGAATATTATAAATGTGCACAATTTGAGGGTCTTTCCCTTTAAGAAGGGTTATCAGAGCTTGGAGTTACTTTCATCACCTTTTCACGATACGTTTATGATCTGCACAAAATGGTTTGCGCTTTCATCGAATTTGTTTGGGGAATACAGGTATCTGCCCCATAATCTGAAACCTAAACTGGTTTCAGTTGGGCCTAACCTTCGCGTTGTTTGGGCCAGTTTGCCACTGTGTCAGGTCATTAATTTCATTAAAATTGCATCAAAATTTATGGTGGTAGAGCTGAGGCCAATTTGCTTGTAATCCATCAGCGGATCAGTTGGCCAACCCTAAGGCTGTTTTGTGTACTTTTCGCAATTGCAACTGAAACTTAAGCTGGACCTGAACTGGGCTTTAAAGCATAAATTACAGCGTGGCCCTTAACATGTTAATAAAATTACAATGGCACATGCAAAACTACTTATAGCCGGACTTGACGCGTTTTCAGCTCAGCGCCAATTCAATTAAAGCCAGCTTGTGCGATAAGTGGCAAGTGGATTGGTCGAAAGTCCTAGATAAGCTGCCGACCCATATCATTGTCGTCTGATCTGCGGTGGCAGTTGCAGTTGCAGTTGCAGTTGCAGCTGCAGCCACAATACTCGAACTCAATGCTCAATGGGTGTTTTGGGGCATTCACTTGAATATTTATGCAACGTGTGAGAAACGAGCTGAATGCGTAATTCAATAAGCAGACGGAAGGAGGCAGGAGACTGGATTAAAAGGCGACTTTGTAATATGTAAAACTGCAAGTTAATTGTTAATTAAAGGGCTGACTATAAAATGCAGCCTGGGGCATGTCACGTTGCAACAGCAGCTGCCACTTGATCAACGTCTATCAAAGTAATGACACTGAGAAGAAGAACAAAATGATGATCGACTAAGAGTTGAAGAAGCCTCTCCCAGTTATGACTGAAGTGTGGAAATTATAATAAATTTTAAGTTCGGACACCGCAATTATGCAGACACCTTGCACTGGCCAGACTCGTATTGGCATATTGACAGCTTGATTGATGCACGTTCAGTCCGATCCGATCCGACGTCTGTTTAGCATTTTTACGCCTAATCGAAAAAATCGATCGAAGCGTTTTGCATAAGTTCAGCGAGATCGCCAACGGGTGGTCGCCCCTCAATGAATGCCATCAGAGACAATAAATTTCATGAATAGCTTTTGCATAAACTACTATAATATACCCGTCTCCCTCTCTCTGTCTCTCTGCCTGTCTCTCTCCCCTTTTGTCCCACTCCTTTATCTCGCCGCCTCCCGCTGTGTTGATATTAATTGGACGACATAATTGCAGCGCACCGCTGCCCATAATAATCGACCCGAACCGTAGCAGAAGTTTGGCCAGCTCTCGTTATTGGCCAGGCCAAAACACGTTTGCGGGCCAATCTTCATAAAGCAGCCAGGTTCACCAGCCAGCAGCTTAACTCCGGTAGTCGCCCAGCTCGCCTGGCAATTGGAATTTGTGTAAATTTGGCAAACGTTGCACCGACGACACCGACTGAACACCTGGACAACAGGGAAACGGGGCAACTGGGCAACTGGGAGGATTGCATGTTGTCCGCTTCCATAATTACGGGTTGCATTCTATACCCTCCCTGTGGAGGGACGCAATAATTCCTCAATTCCGCAAAGTAACGAACTGGGGGAAATCTCTGAATACTCTTACGATATGACTAATTGATTTTGTTGACTTATTTAACGCCAAACTATTAATTACTTTGATCATTTTTTAAATGTCAGCTTATCTATCTATCTAACTATTAATAGCTTCCTAAAATATCTATCTAAATTTATACATATATTTCAGTCATCTAATCTGAATTATTTTTTGAAGAGTATTTTTGCTTCGATGCATTCTCAATATAGAATTGCAGTACTTTTTTTTGGAATATATACATTTATGATATTGTGCAACAGTTGAGGCGCAGGCGCAGCATGTGTGCAATTATCGGTGTGTGTCCCGGCAAATTTATTGTCTTTGGCGTTGCCCTAAATCCAAACGTAATACAATACACGCATTTATCATATTTAAGTGCCGAGTCCAAGAACACATCCTGTATTTATGGCCTGCTAATATGCGGTTTAAGTTTAATGAGTCTAAGGGATTGCATCGATGGGGTAGAGAAATACTGGGGTTATTGAGTGAGGGTCAGTGGGATTTCGGGAATATGTGGGGTGCTCAGGACTGTGACTGGCTGTCAAGTGCAGGACTCGATGCGCCACAGGAGACTGACAGAAGGAAAACAAAAGACAATTGAAAATTAAAATTCTTGCTCTTCAAGTTGTTTGCTCATCATCAGCAGAAGGACGCACGCCTCCCCCAGAACAGGACACGAGAGGACAGCACATTGTTTTCTTTATAAATATTTATATTTATTTTATGCGCTGCTCTCCTTTTGTGCCCCTGAAATCGGTTAAATGGACTGTGCCGTGTTTACTTTGTTTGGTGCGACAGTTTTACGCGCTGTCTTTTAATAAGCCCTATGAATAATGGCCAAGGCTTATGGCCGAAACCGAAAACGAATCGAGAGACGAGACGAGTCGAGCTGAGCTGAGCTGAGCTGAATATAACTGCAACAATTGCTCATGTGTGTCCTGTGTATGAGTCACATATGTGTGTGTGCGTGTACTGAACAAAATGGCGATGAATAACAGCACACAATTGGCCATAGATAGAGAAAGGTGCAGAGAAATAGAGTGGGAGAGAAATGCCAGAATACAGAAAAATGTATGAATGAAAATAGCCAAAGAAAACAGAAAACTGGAGGAAAAATGCTGAACAGAAGATGTTCAAACTGCGGGCAAGTGGGCAGCATTCAAAACGCCACAAAAATTGCGCACAATTACGGGCCAAAAGCCCAGGCAAGTGTCCTTCTCCCTCTCCTCTCTTCCCCCTCTTCATTCAGCCAGCTCATACCCATCGCACCTTATCCGAGCGGAAAAGAATTATTACGTTGAATTTTCTTTCGCATTCTCGTTTTTGGGAGTTGAGCAGTACCCAAAAAACACAAAACAAAGAATAAAAAAGAAGAAAAACAGAAAAGAAATCTCGTTTTTTGATAGCGCCAGCCGGACGGACGGGAAGAGATCCAGAAGTGGCCTGCAAGGAGTAGAGCAGCCAGGACACGTCTCACGTGCACATGACAGTGGAGTAAACAATTTCATTTCGCGCGGCCAGCGCAGCAGGAGCAGGACGATAACTGCTACAAACGAGGCACAAGATGCTGCCAGCAGCAACAACAATAGCAACAACAATGACAACAGCAGCCAGGACACTTGAGTTTCTTTTTCTTGATTTTATTCTGTTGCCGAGTTCAGCAACAACAACAACAACCACCACCACAAAAAAGCATAAGAAGCTGCGTAAATATATTGTCCTGTCGCTATTTGGCGTGGGGTTGCAAGGAGGTTACCATAAACAGGAGACACTCTACAGGATGTAGAATGTGGAATGTGGATGTGGATGTGGAACTGGATCTGGATGTGGACGATTGCGACGCAGTTAGTCGAGCGTGCCTGGCGGCCTTTAATGCGTGCCTCTATAAATTTTGCACGCCTTTTGTGGCCGTTGGGCTCTTGGTGGGCGTTGCACGTGGCCTGACCAGTTTTTTCCGAGGCTGTCAAATTGTTACTGCTGCTCCTTCGGGGGTAGTCGGGCAACGGAATTATTTATGTCTTTTATTTTCATCTTTTCGGATACAATATCTGCATATATTACAGATAACATGTTATACTAGAATCTCTAGAAACCGAAATGTTCACTAACGTTGTCCTCGTGCTCATCTTCAGTTTGTAAACGGGGATCCACTGAATTATTGTCATTATATTGTAGGGATTGATAATGTCCCTGATATGTGTTGCTATTGGAGTTCGGTATAGCAACATCATTTTCTTCGACACTAGCATCATCCGAGGATTCTTCTTCTTGTGTGCTATTACTTTGATGCGATTCATCGTCCTGCTCATTTTCATCATCATTTTCTTCATTATTAGCCACAGTCTCTTGTTCTTGTGAGCTATCACTCTGAAGCACTGCATCGTCCTGTTCTTCTTCCTCATTAAATTGTCCATCAACAGTACTCTCAACATTTTCATCATCATCATCCATGTCACTTTGTCGCATTTCTTCTTCATTTTCATTATCATCATCTAAGGACTCATCTTCTTGTGAGCTATAATTCTGAAGCGCTTCATTGCCCTGTTCCTCTTTAATTTCAAATGCTTCATCAGCTGCATTTTCATCATTATTATCCAAGCTTTCATCTTCATTCGAGCTCTCACTTTGATGCGATTCATCGTCTTGATTCTCTTCATCTTCATTTTCATTTTCATCTAAAGATTCTTCTTCATTTGAGCTTTCACTTTCTTCCTCTTCCTCTTCCTCTTCAACTTCATTTTCATTGTCTTCATCTAATGAATCATCTTCTTTAGAACTCTCACTCTGCTGCGATTCATCATCCTCTTCCTCTTTATCTGTATCTGTATCTTCATTTTCATCTTCCTCATCTAGGGATTCATCTTCGTTTGAGCTTTGATCATCATTCTGCTCATATTCTCCCACCTGTTGTTCTTGTACATCAACAACAGCGTTACTATCATAATAACCATCATGTACATAAAGAGAATCATTATTTGGATATTCTGCTTGAAATTCATCATCTTTTGAGCTGTCAAGTTGCTCAAATTCCACTGTCTGTTGAATATATTCATCAGGAAATGCATCTAAGGCCTCATTATATTCTGCATTTGTGGCCTCATATTGCTGCGATTCATTTAACAGTTCATATTCAAAAGCCTGCTGATCAAATGGATCTTCATCATTTAAGGATTTGATTTCTTCTCCATAAGTTGCCTCACAATGCTGTGATTCATCCTCCTCGTCATATTCATAATCCTGTTGATCATAATCATCTACAATTGAGTCACTATCATCAGAGGATTCGGATTCTTCTTTAAATGAGGTCTCCAAGTTCATCGTCTCATCCTTATTCTGAGCAAAGCAAGCCTTTATTTTTAGGATGTCGAGGAACTCCAGCCATTCCTCATAGCCAGCTACCTTTTCAGCAGGCATTTTTTGTTCCTTTGATGCATCCTTTGACTCGACGCAGAATCCGAGCAACAGATTTCGGGGCGTGGTGTGGAGTTTATAAAACGGAGCTCCTTTGCTGACATATGCCTTGATCAGAAAATCTTCAGTACTCAGTTTAGAGCGTTTGGTATTCGACTTTCTATTTAAATTTTCATCATTTGAGTCGTATTCCCGTACGAGACGCTCAAAGTCCCAAATCGTCATCTGGCAATCCTGTCCGCCGACCACAAAAATATTGTTATCCAACGGGAACTCAATGCAGTTAATGAAAGCCGTGTGATACAATAGAGATCGAACTAAGACCTCCTTGTCGATGTCCCAAACAATTATATAACGATCGTCAGCACCCGAGACCAAGTAGCGTCCACAGATGGAGTAGGCAATGGCATTGATAGTTCCTCTGTGACCAGTGAAGACTCGCACCTGGAGGGCTTTAATGATGTCCCACAGTCGGACGGTACAGTCGGCTGAACCTGTTGCCAAGTAGTGCCTATTTGGATGGAACTTGCAGCAGACAACCTCGGCCAAATGGCCAACGAGAATGCAGATGGTCTTCTTGTTGTCCTGCGTCCAGATGCGAGCCGTGCGATCATCCGAGCCGCTGGCAAAGTAATATCCAGACGGAGCGTAGTTCACACAGTAGACGGCCGAGGAGTGGCCCGGATAGATGACGACACATCGCCAGGTGAGCAGGCACCAACAACGCACGGTCCGATCCTGCGATGAGCTGAGCAGAAAGCGATCGTGGGGAGCGAAGACGCATCCATAGACGGGCCCCTGGTGACCGTAGAGTTTTCGGGTCACGCTCTTGTTGGACTCATCCAACATGCTCTCGTCAATGCCGGACATGCTGGTGTCCAGTTTCTTCAGGCAATTCGCCGGCTTGAGCTGCACCAACTTGGACGAGGTCAGGGAGAAGACGTGAACTGTGGCCGCTGTGGTTCCAATGCCCAGCATTGTGGTGTTACTCGAGAACGAGGCACAGATCACGGTCTCCAGCTGCTCGATGGCCGTGTATATGTAGGCCGAGGGTAGATTCTCACGATTCAGGGGCACTCGATGCTCCTCGTCGTCCTTCTGTCGCTCCAGATCCCAACGCTTGGGCATCGGATTATAGAGTCGATTGCCGGTTGGCATTTGCAGATTTCGAGTGGGAGATGCTTTGGATGTTTTCTTCGAGCGCTTGCGTCGTATGGGCCGAGGACTAGTCTCCTTCAATGTCTCGCTGGTGGCCCAGTAAATCTTCTCCAATGTTGCACTGCCAATTCGAAGATGCTGACTTGGTTTCCCATCATTTAATTTGGATACAAGATCAAAATGTCGCAGGAACGTCAACTGCAAGTTACGATTCCAGGCTGAAATTGAGATCAATAACAGATCGTAAGTCTCCTCACACATGGAGACTACAATCTGATCGTCATTCTCGTTGACCAGCAACTTTTTGGCCTTCTTCGGCAGATCTGCGGCGGATTGAAGAGCCAACAATTTATCCACACGTCCCATGTATGAATCGTCAATGTAACGCAGAGTGCTTTCCACAAAGGCTTTTCCCCTTCGAAACTTTCCGCTGGCAATCATACGCAGATAGGCCATGACCAATACCGGATACAGAAGGCTGTATACCTCATACTTGAACCGATTGGAGACCTTATCAACCATCTTGCGGAACTCATGAAAGAGCTGTTCGTAGTCGTTTAACACGTTTGTTTGGGAATGCTCCGAAAGGATCCTCTCAAACTCACGTGAGCTGATTCTATCATCCTCACAATTACTGTCGTCTTCGTAAAAGTCTCGGCCACTAATGACCTCAGTCATTACCGCTTTGGTCTTTTGACGCCAATTGGAATCATCGCTGTCCGATTCCTTGCCGGATGTTGCCGAAAAGTTATTATCGGCCGGCAATGCGCTAATATTCTCTTCTCTACGTTTAACTGGTGAATCTGTCTCATCCAATTTCAATTTTTCTGCTGTGCTAATGGAAGGACATTCGTTGGCACTTGAACTCGATGAACTAACATCGTTCTCTTCTGTATTCGTAATGCTTAACTTGGCCTTTCTCTTGCGGACTTCAGAAGGCCTTGTTTTCTGAAAGCTGACGGGCTTATTAGTCTGTTCTTGTCCCTTTAATTCATTAGTTTCTTCTGATTGTTCTGCTGCTTTTTCTATATCTTCTGTTTTCATTGTTTGATTAGTTTTTTCGGTTTTGTCCATTTTATGCTGTTTAAATTTAGGAAAGGCGACATCGAATGATCCCATCGCTTCGGCTATAAGACAGAGTGGACTGGGAGAAATCATTTTGTCGGCTCGTTTGCTGTTTAGTATGGAAAAAGATGTTAGTAGTCTGAACAAATTAATTATTAGTTGGAAGTTAACCTTTGTTTAGTCGATGGGCCAAATTCATGACTTGACTTTCGATGATGAAGACCATCTGTCGGTACTGAAATATTGCTTGATTTTAATGGACTTTGAATGGAAGAGTTTGAATTGCGATTGTGAACTGAAACAAAAATTAGTTGGAAGTCGCAATTATTTAATTAATACGTCGATCTGCCAATCAAATGATCTAATCCAATATATTCTTACTCATCCGTACCGAAATGATATAAATAGTCGAACTCGACATTTTCATCATAATACTCTCGAATTTGCCTACCTGTTCTAATTACTTCTTCTATTTCTTTCTCATAATCATAATCATCTTCAGATGCTTCATCTGAGCTACTGAATTGAATTGAATTATCTTCCGATTCGTATGAAGTTTTAGAGTCTGAATTATTCGAGCTTTCGTTGCCAGATTTATTCTCAACCTTTTCATAGCCGATCATTTTAATTGAGTTTTCAATTTCCTCAGCTTTTCTAACTTGTAAATCTGTATTGGGTGTTGCCTTTGGTGAATTGAGTGTTTTTTCCATCTCTAAATTCTCCACAACTTTCATCGGCACAGGAATAAGATCTAATTTGACACGTTCATCTGGTGATTTGGGTGTTTGCTCCTCCTCAAGATTATCCGCAATATTCAAACTATGAATTGCCAATCCAACAGTGTCCACGGTTTCAATTTCATCTTTTTCTGGACATATTCTTTCGCGTTTAGCTTCAACAACTGAACAGAATTCTTCAGAGGACCGTTTCCGAGAAGCTGTCAGCTTTGTACTTTCTGAATCCTGTGATATTGATTCCTCTGTCATCTGCCGCTAAACGAAGTTAAAATATATATTTAATATAACTATAAAAAAAATAATCTGCCGTAGAGAACAACTTACAATGTCTTCTTTAGTCGCCATATTATTTTCTTCAATTGGATTTTTGCAGTCCATTATTAAAATTTTTAGAAATAATGCGAGCGTCAGATTTATTCCGATATTTGTAGTAGAAGACAATAAAATTGCAGTGTCTGTCAAATTAGAGACAATATTATCGAGACAGAATCGATATCAATATAACACTGAATTTGGGAGATACTAACACGACTGATTTTCATTTAATAACTACCGCTTTTATAGTCACAGAAATCCTGATTATGCTTAAACCAAAATACTTAAGCTTGATTATCAACAATACTATCAATGAACGACTTGTTCCATGATGTATGTTGTCTCTTTGGATTAGAGATGGGAAAATTATTAGCAGAAAAAATTACAGTTGCAATGTTAAGAACACATTTTCAACTCTCAGTTCCATTTCAATGCCCAGTTCAACATTTTACATAACTTTAAATTTTACTCAATTAATCTCAACATTTTAAAGTAAAGTTGCAGACTGTCACGGGAACATATCTTGGCATCGTAACGTAACATCGCATCATAGATCAGAAACAATATGCTGCCCTTAAAAAACTACTAGAGGGAGAGGAGTATGCAGGGTGTAGCAAGGTCTGTAGGTAAGAAAAAAAATTAATTTGCATACCCAATATTCAACGGATTTGCTGTGCCTCCCTCCCTTTCCGCTGGTTTATTTATTTTTTGTATACTCGACAAAACATGCAAAAAACTCAAAATAAATCAATAAAAGAACACACTTTGTATTTGTTGCATCGACTAGTAAATGTCCTAAAAATAATTATTATAAATTAAAAAGGCGATTCGTATTTTTAATTCATTTATTTATAAAGCAATTATTAAATATGTAAATAAAAAAAAATGTCTATAAAGAGAAGTTATCAAAGTGCTTGACCAAATTGAAATACCCTTTGAAATACCCTTAACAAAGTACAACAGTAGAACTGGCAAACCCGCAGAAGGCGATTGTTGCCGCACATTGAATGAGATTCAGCCTGCATATTGTTTTATAATTTCTCTATGATTTATAACATGAAATATTGCAGCAGTAAAAAATGTGTAAATGTGAAAAATATATTCGAAGAGGAAGCGTATTTTATATACATAGACTTACATTTAAAGATACAGATGCGTATTCAGTAGATACACCGATAGAAAATACAACTGGCATTTGTCATTGGGACAGCTTGAAGGCGCAATTGAAATGCATCATATTGTTTATGTCTATGTATTACACATGTCAAAATTCAAGGGCTATCATTAGATGCAAACAATGACAAACAAAGGCCTCATTATATCCAACAACAATTGAGAAGCGAGCAAATCACTTGAAAGTGTAATGCAGCCATAAATAAATCACATCACATCGCATCGCATGAGATTGGGTTGAATCGGTTTGGATGGGATCGCATTCAGTCGGTCGATGCAACTGCAAAATAATCCATTGTAAAGTGTCGAAAAAGTGCAATTGAAATGCAAATCAATGCAAATCGATACTTGAATCATCATCAGCTACAACAACAACAGCAGCCAGAACAATGAGTGAATGAATGAATGATTCATGCCTCGCACGCGAGCCACATTCAAATGCAAATGTCAAATGCCAAATGCGAAATGCAAATTGCAAAAATTTGCAACCAATGCGATTTTGGGTGGGTCTTCCAGGAGTCAGAGGCGGATCCATTGGTAGAATTTGTAGAATTTAGAGGCTACCCGCTGATCTGTGAACAATCAAATCAAAATAAAATGCACCACATACACAATAAAAATTGCAACCGAAAATAAACACGGCAAACAATGGGAAATCGTACACAAAGGTGAAAGTGGTTGCTGATTTTAGCACTTCCTGTTAGCTGTTGCTAATTTGATTAGAGAGTTGAGAGTTAAGAATAAACTTCTATGAGGGAAAGGCAGTTGGAAAAGCGCACAAAATTTTGCTGTTTGGGCTGCCAACTTATGCAAATTGTGGCGCTGTGATTTATGTGGCCTGCGAGACTGAAAAGTTTGCTCCTCTGGGATATCTAGACAGCCAGAAGATTTTGTAAATTGAATTTAAGTATTTCATAGTTCGTATAATCGTAAATCGCTTTCACACGCATTGCGCTTTTGTGCCTTTTTCACCGGCTTTCATATTCAAATTCCAACTCAATCATATGCGCTGTCATAAGACTCGAGCCTTCTTTATGTCCTTTTCTGTTCGCATCAGAACTTGTTTGTGCTTTAGCCAGAAACCCTTTGTGTATTGTTCCCTCGCATCCTGAACTTGTCCCAGACATTGTCATGCTAATTGCCGGTCTATGAGATGATGGAAGTTGGAAGATGCTGGGTTAAGTGTGAGAGAGTTTCTGAGACAAACAACAATCAGGTAGGTTTGCCGTTGATCGAGATTGAGTTTATGCAGGATGTGATTATTTAGTTGGTCCTTCAATGCCAGTGTGTAAAGACCTTAATGAAGGATGAGTGTGTGACTCAAAAGATAATATTAAATTATTTAAAGTATGAACCGTGTATTTATTAATTGAAGTGCGGTGTTTAAGTCTACCTTAGAATGTCAAGAAAAATTATGTCGAATTAATTTTTCCGTAACAATTATTAAGACTGAAAAGTTTGTCGAGAAAATGTCCTGAACACGCCCCTTCTGCCACCCCCACTTAGAAAGAAAACAACAGCACATTAACACGGCCTCTGACGCAATTTAACACCAATTACAATATCCGTTACATCTAATTATTGTAAGCGCGCCCACAAGGAAGCCATTTGCCCAGTGACTAAATTAAAGAAAAACAAGCCGAAGATGGAGATACTGATGTAGATGGAGACGGAGAAAGAAATGAGAGAAAAGAAATGAGGGAATCGAAGGAAACCGCACAAGGCAAACCAAACATTGAAGGTGGGGCAGATTGGTCGCCATTTGTGGTTGCCAGGACATTAACAATGGCAACTACAACCACAACAACACGAGCAACAACAACTCGAAATGGCGCTCATAAAACAACAGAACAGAACCCGGAATACCCATGAAATATGACGGTGACGGAGCCTGAACGGGGGGCAGTTAAACTCTGCTTGGACCTCAGTTGTGTAGTTGAGTACACAGAGAAAAAATCCAGGACACCTTTCCGGGATTTTTCTCAAGCCAAAAACGAATTACTTGATTCAAATACGATTTATCAATTCTCTCTTATCATTTTTTTTTTAGTTAAATCAAATGAAAGAATACATATTTAGAAAACACATGCTAAAATCAAGAATTTCAAATTTGAAATATAGATTGGTTTTTTTTGTTCAGTGTACGAGTATCTGGGTGGTTGGGCGGTTGACTGGCTAAAAACATTTCTTAATTTTCAACAATTTACGCTGAAAGCTTTCAGCGCTCAAATGACGCACTGTTCTGGGGCGTTCGTCCTGCGGTTCGTGTCCCGTGTCTAGTGTCCTGTGTCGTGTGTCCTGTCCTCAATCCTGGCCAAGGCGACGATGATCTAACGCCATTACTTCGCTGCCAAACGACAGGCAGTTGTTAATGGGGCTTACCACTTAAGCGCGACGGCATAAAATAAACACGCGGCTTCACTCCACTTCCTTCGACCCCAGCGCCAGCTTCCTCCCCTCCCGATTCTCCTCGGATGTCCTGGCAAATTAATTAACATTGCGCGCGTTCGCCTGCAGCTTTTTCTGCGACTTGTTTGGGTTTTTCTTTACTTTTTTCTTGTTATGTATTTTCTTGTCTTTTGGCGGTTTTTGCCGGTTCTGTTTAATTGTGTGGCACTTCGTTCTCTATGCTCGTCCTTTGCCTGCTTTCAAGGAGGGCAGGGGGACATTGGCCAGCGGCAGTTAAACAATTAGGAAACGTTTAAAGTTTGCGTCACCTTAAATTTGGTCAGGTTTCTTACGGGCTGCAAGGCAGGGGCAAAGGCAGAAACAGGAGCAGAAGCCCAACCCACAGACAGGACATTGAGCATACGCGGCACGTATCTACATCCGTTTGACACCTTTGTGCCCCGTGGCCAGGAAATGAGCTGCCCCGTACGTGACTCGTTTCAGCAAAAGCCTCTCTATGCAAATATTTGGTTGTCTGATTGTTTGCTGCGCAAGTTTTTGGGCAACTTATCTTAAGAAATTGCCTGACCTGGTAGTTTCTCTATTCTAGAAAGGGATTGGGAGAAACGAGTTATCCCACAAGAAGTTGCTGGCAACTTTAAGCAGTCCTCCATTGTCAAATTTGCTACTGTTTAAAATTCCAAATTTGTGCACTCGCTCAATTTCCTTGAGTCCACAAAGTAATTACCCCCGAAAAAGACTGAAAGATTTGCCATCAATTTTTGTTGCCGTGTCCTGCCGGAATAATTAGTGGCCCATTGATGCTGCTACGTGCCAAGCACAACGTCCTGCGGCAAGGACAGACCTTGAGGAGCTGCCATAATTGCAATTAAAATGTGCGCCAGGATGCCGCGCGTGAAGTGCAAACACTTTGGGGCAGCAACATACGAAAAAATATAAAAAAAATGAAGAAAATAAACAAAGATTGTGCAAATTAAAATATAATTAGAGATAAACAAGACGAAACAAGACGTAACAAGTCGAAACAAGTCCGCAGCAAACGCCGGCAATTAGCAAAGCCTTAGAGTTCACTTCAGACGGCAGTGGCGCCGCCTGTCGGCCAGCGGCTGCGGCTACGGCTACGGCAGCACGCACTTTCCACTGGAATTGTGCGACTGGAAATTAGCGTCTCCTGAGACCACCCCTTACCCCTCAACCACCGCACAATATGATTACAGTGCGTGTGCGAGCGAGAGCGTGAGCGAGAGAAGGAGGGATAGAGGCAAGGCGCTGCCGCTGTCGGCGTCGGCCTCGCGGTTGACGTCGCCGCTACCTGGCAACTAACGAGCCAGTAATTTTGTGAGGCAACTAATGCTGCCTCAAAGGCCTACGCTGAACTTCTGCTTCAGCTTCTTGTGCGTTGACGTTGCCTTGGCTACTTTAAGCCAACGACGCGACGCGTCGTCATCGTGTCTTTCATGTTAAGTATACGCCGCGTTTGGCTCATGTGAGCACAGAACAGGGAGGGATTTGTACTTGGACTCTCAGCCCTTAGTCTGTGAGGGTCGTTTTTTTTTCGTTTCTTGCTTTCTTGTTTGTTTTTTTTTTTTTGTTGCCGAGGCCACACCTTCCGCAGGGGTGACTGAAACTGAAATTTTCTGCCTGCGCCGTCGACGTTGCTTTTACTTTTGTTTGCTTGGATTTTCGATAGAAAAAGAGAAGACATTTTTTTGCTGCTTTATATAAATAAAAATCTACATTGGGTGGGAACCGAAATCTGCTTTATGAAATGTCAAAACTTCAAAGCAAATTTAAGTTAAATGCAAGAAAATGAGAAAATATACACTTGAGTGCGTATGAAGGAACATTTTCAACTGCGCAGCCAGCATCATGATTTTGTTCTTCTCGCTGTTTTTCTTGTTCTTGTTGTTGTTGTTTGTTTTCCTTCGCCAGTTTTTCATTGTCCATTGCACGTCGTTAGGATTGTTTTCGTTGTTGTTGTTTTTGTTGCTGTGTTGTTTGAACTGTTGTTGATAGCCTTTATTAGTTGTTGGCCCAAAGCTTAGGCGCATTACATTTTCTTTTGCACTTCCTGCTTGGACTTTGCCCAAACAAAATGGAAGCGAGATTTGACGAGATGTGGCCTCGTGCGTTGTGTAAATAGCTTATAAAGCTATAGAGCATATAGACTATGACATGAGCTTGGCTTACATCAAGACAGTTAAAATTTACATGTAAATAAATATTTGGTAAGCCTATTGGTATCAAAGATAAAGTTAATTTTTTTTTAATTTAAATTTAAAAACTGTATACCCGTAAAATTCTATATTTTCTTTAATTAATATATTAATACTTTTAAAATTATTTAAGGAAGCGAACTTTTCTAAACTATCAACATCACAGCCATTTCTTCAATCTTCTTTTTGAAGTGTATATAAAAATCGCATATAAAAATATATCATCTTTACTTGTTTTTCCGTCGATTTTTTTCTTTTGAGATTTTGTTTTGTATTTTCGACAGAAGATTTTATTAAAAAATTGTATATTAAATCAATTGCGTGCAGCTTTCGCTGGGGTGTCGAATGTGCTCATGCATAAAGCGGGTGGGCGGGCACATTGAATGGTATAAATCATATTACGACCATGGGAAACCGAGTATTAAACATTTTTCACAGGAAAATGAAAATCTTTTTAAAACATTACTGTGCCTTCTTCATTGCTTATTTGAAATTTGATAACATACTAAGATAATATTAATACTGCACAATATCCTTTAGATTTCAGAAGAATTGACGCACTTTTGAGCAGCTCATTTAGTTTGTTTATACACTATTTCCAATTAAATTTATTAAATTATTGTTGAATCAGAAATATCAAAATAATAATCGATACTCATAAATATTAAAAGGGTCAGACAATTAAAGCAATTGCCCCTTGTTTAGCCTAACACCTTTGTTGTCTTCAATTAACTTGTTAATATTATGACATATGCTGTCACTGAAAGTCAATAAAAGGAACCATTTTGATGTGCTCCTGTTCAATTGTTTTAACGCCTTTGCAATGATTGACTCCGCTGCAACTCGGTTCCATAAGATAATAAAACTGATTCGCTTCTGTGTGGGGATTTGTGGAACAGATGTGGCAGATCCAGAGTATCGAATGTGGGCGCTGACTTACGCCATAATCGCTGTGATTTTCTTCTTTTTCGCCTCCACCGCATACACAATGTATGTGGGACTGGTGCTGAATAACGATTGGACCGTGATCCTTCAGGCATGTGCCATGGTCGGATCTGCGGTTCAGGGGCTGACAAAACTACTCTGCACGGTGAACAAGGCTCCCCTGATGCGACATATCCAAGGAACCTACGAGTCCATCTACGAGGAGTACGAAATTCTGGGGGGCGAGTATACCAAATACCTACATAAACGGATCAATGCCTTCTGGAACCTGATGATGGGATTCATGTGGGTGTATATCATTCTCGTGGTCGGATTGGTCTCCCATCCCATCTTCTGTTTGGTTTTCCGCAACGAGAAGTTCCTGGTCATGCAGTTCCTCGTGCCGGGAATCGATCGGGACAGCGACAGTGGACATCTAATGTTGGTTACACTTCACGTGATGTGTCTCTGCTTTGGAGCCTTTGGCAACTTTGGCGGTGACATGTATCTCTTTCTGTTTATAACAAATGTACCCTTATTGAAGGACGTTTTTAAAGTGAAACTACACGAGTTCAACGAGGTTGTCGAGCAGAGGAAAGACTATAAAAAGACGGTTACCATGATGTGCGAATTGATATGCTGGCATCAGAAATATGTTTCGTAAGTGGGCATAGTTTTCAATCTGAAGAGCTAGTTATTTATCCTTCGTCCTTTAGCATTCTACGTAGTACTGAACAAATCTATAATATTGTCATGGGTGTCCAGCTTTCGTCCGCCTGCATTGGCATCCTTTGCACCATTTCTTGCATTTTCATCAACGTTTGGCCTGCAGCTCCTGTCTACTTGATCTATTCCTTTATCGTGCTCTACACCTTCTGCTACTTGGGAACTGTCGTCGAGACTTCGGTTGGGCCAAGTAAAAAAATCTATATATATTTCTATGCTTTACTTGATTTTCTCTTTTAGAATTCCGACTTTAACTTTGAGATCTACTCCAACTGCTTGTGGTATAAACTGCCAACGAGAGAGCAGAAACTCATCATTCTCATGCTGGCCAAGTCTCAGAATGAATTGGCTTTAACGGCAGCTTCTTTTCTACCCCTATCGATGGCCACGGCACTGCAGTTGACCAAGGGTATCTACAGTTTCAGCATGATGTTGTTTACCTACTTGGAGTACGAGAAGTAAAGATTATTCTTATTTAATATCATATTATTATGTGCACCATATTTTATTGATCAATAAAGCACTTAAAGGAACAAACACACTTGTATTAATAATCTGAGTAAATCATAAAAATAAACTGTAACATTCCTTCAAGAATTTGAAGTCGACATAATAAAGATATAATTTATATTATTGGAAAAACCTTTAAATGGAAAAACCTCTCAATTACTTCAACAGCTGCTAAATCCCAGCTAAATTCTTATTGATTTTATACGCCATTCATATAATTAGTTTGCGCAAAAGCATGTAATAGATAATAGGAAACAGACTTCGTGAATTATATATATTTTTGTTCAACAGCAACATCCGAGTCGATGTAGCCATGTCCGACTGCCTGTCTGTCTGTGTGAACGACCTGATCTCATGGGATTAGGAAGATCAAGTTTATTTTAAATATCTTCGAGGTGCCTTAAGTTATGGTACGTATGCCTTGAAAATTGAATAAAGATCCGATAATAAACTGGGAAGAATATACATTTTCATGCATTGTGCTGAAAGTTTTCATGGCGCACGGTATCTCGAAGTCGTGATATCTGGGTTAAGTGGAAATGTTTAATAGTATTAATGTTAAAAGGTCAAGTTTATCAATATGACAACTGTCCTTACACGTGTCCCCGAGGAGACAATTACATTGTCGCCTGGTATAAATAGCAAGAATTACGCGACAATTTCTCAATTAGTTGTTGTGGATTGGAGAAAGTCGCAAGTATGGCAGCTGGTTTAAAAGTTGACGTGGTAGCTGGGCAAAGTTGCTTGTCGCGATATCGTCGTATCATAGATCTCGTGAAGATCTGTGCTAAAGTCTGTGGGGCGGATATCTCAGATCCCAATTATCGGTTGAATATCATGACCTACGTGTTGTTGTCACTGCTCCTAATTTTCTACTGCGGCACCGTTTACACGATCTATGTGACTGTCCTTGAGGAAGGAACCTACACGATTATCCTGCAGGCAACCTGCTTTGTGAGCACCGCTGTGCAGAGTAATGTGAAACTCTTCTGTTTCATAGCTCAGCGCGTCAGGGTGCGAGAGGCGCAGACTTTTCTGGACAGCACCTACAAGGACTATGAGACAAGAGGGGGCAACTATCAGAAAGTGCTTATGAAGAGTATTGAGGCTACGATGAAGGGCATCAAAGCGTTCGGCATCATTTATATTTGTGTGGTTTTGGCCTGCACCGGGTTTCCGGTCGTCTACGGTGCCCTCTACGATGAGAAGATTCTGATCATGCAGTTTCTGTTGCCTGGCCTGGATCCTTCCACAAATACTGGATTTTATTTGCTAAGTTTTCTCCATGTGTTTTGTCTTTGCCTGGGAGCTTTCGGCAATTTTGCCAGCGACATGTATCTGCTCACATTCATCGGAAGTGTGCCGCTCCTGAAGAATATCCTGCGTTGCAAGTTCGATGATCTCAACGGGTTGATAAACCGCGAGACGCAGCCGACAAGGACGCAAATCCGAAATGCCATGTTTGACATTGTCTTCTGGCATAAAGAGTACCTCAGGTGGGTGGTTGTCTCTACTAACTGTCATCTGTCATAAGTTTCTTTTCCCTTTCATCTTTAGGTTGCTCTCCTGTACGGCGCGGATCTTCTATATCATCATTTTTGCTCACGTGCTTTGCTCCTCTGCGAGTGTTGTTTGCACATTGTACTGTATGTTAATTGGCGTTTGGCCCGCGGCTCCATTTTATCTGGTCTGGTCCCTGGCGTGTCTCTATTTGTACTGCGGCATGGGCACGGTCGTGGATAATTCGGTGGGTGCAAATTGGAGAACACTCTACATTAATTAATTATATATATAAATATTTGTATTTATTTATTTATTTTATTTTTTTTTGATTGCTTATGATTTGTGTTTTTTATTTGAGTTATTATAAATTTATAATTTATATAGTAGCTGTAATGTGTGTTCAAATTAATCGTATTGATTTGTGTTTACTGCACAGAATGAAGACTGCACTGATATCATCTACACAAGTTCCTGGTATGACCTCCCGATAACTGAGCAGCGCGTCGTGCTCCTCATGCTGCTCAAGTCCCAGGGCACGGAGAGTCTCACCGTGGGCAGCATGGCGCCTCTGACTGTTGCCACGGCGTTGAGCATTACAAAGACCGTCTACAGTATGCTGATGCTGTTGATGAGCGGCCGCGATTAGTGACCCCAATGCTGGGGAGGAGATGGGAAACTGTATCTCCTGTTCCCGCTGCTGCTTGGCTGATTAATTTTAGCTTTTTGTCTAATGAACTTGTCCGCAAGAATTTAATAAACATTGTAATACCCCGCTTTACGAGCCACAAAAAAATAAGATGACCAACGTCTGCGGCAGGGTAAATGAAAAATAGTAAAAAAAAGATAACACGAACAAAAAAGCACAAAAATAATGCATGAAAATGAAGTAAAGTAAAAATCATCTCTGGTAAGTAGTAAAAATTGTCTTTTAATGCCACGAAAATCCAGCAGATTGCCACGTAGTGCTAATAAAATAAAGTTATGCCCAGGCATAAAAAATCCACACAAAATTGTGAGAAATAGTGTGCGGTTGCCTTTTTTTACATTTTTTATTTTCACTTTTTTCTCAATCTAGCAAAAAATGGCGTTGAAAATTGTGCGCGCGCGCAAGCTGCCCGGCGAAGTGGCGGTAAACGCATCATTAATCAAATGTCCGGCGCCTAAGCACCGTTATTCATCATTGCCTCTGGATGAGACGACAGAACCAACCCAACCCAACCCAATCCGACCCCCAATCTTGCAGACACTCCTCATGCTGCGGCCATATTTGTTCCCTCTGCGGCTGATTTTGTGGCTAAAAAGTTTTTGGGATTTCGATTTTGGATGAGGCATACACATTAAAACTTCAGATCCCCTTCTTTGTGCTTAAAAGAAGAAAATTCTTACAGAAATCGTTTTTTTCAAATATATATTATAAAAAAAATATAATTTTCATCCGCTACTACTTTTAGCAACAGAACTAAAGTAGAAAATTATATATTTTCCATTGAAGTTTCAAGAATTTATTCGTTAAAGTCAGGGTATCAAACCGAAACGAATATCGGTTTCAGTTACGGTTTCGGTTATATTCGCATTTAGATTTACGGTTAACGGTTACGCAAAATTTCTATATTTCGGTTACCGTTACACGGATTTTTTTAATATTTTGGTTTCGAAATTCCGGTAAGATTTCGGTTTGAAAAACAATTTTAAAAAATATTGAAGATAAAGATATCAATTAATGTAAATTATCTACATATATGAGAAATGTTGACTCTTTGGACTTTCAGCAAGCACAACTTTATTACAGCTCATGCGATTTCCATGAGGAATGTCTGAGTTTTCATAATATTAATCCTTCATTAACTTTGCATTTAAATTTTTTGATTCTGAGACAAAAAATTTTTTTCGAAAAATTGTCGATTTTTACAGTGTTACCCCTTTAAATTTTTCGAAAATTTTCAAAAATTTTAAATCTCTATTTTTGTCTTTTAATCGACTCTAGGTGATAAAATAAGGGTAAAAAAGTACTTTTGGACTAAATTTCGGTTAGTTTCCTTAAGATTTAAGCCAAAAACTGCGTAATTTCTTTAAATCTAGTCAATTAATTTAAATATTATAATTTATTTATACATATGGGTTTTATGCTTCCAATTCTAAATATTTGTAGCTGAATTAAAAGTCGCTGCAGCCAAACAATTATCACTTCACTTGCTGCTTGCAACACTCAAGGAGCCACACGTGTATCTGAAATGCCAAGTCGCTGTTAAAATCAACCAAAATAAGAAATTCAGCCACCCTAATGGCTCATATCAATTTGGCTCTGATGCGTGCTACTGATGGTTTTGCTTCTATTTTTATTCTTTGCTTTCTTTTCCTATTTTTTTTCTTTTCTTTTTTTGGGTGCTTTTATCCGTATTTTCTCAAGAGTGCGGCCGGATTTTAATATACTAGTGAATAATATTTGTGGGTAACGGAAAGTTACGGCTAAGTTGTTGGTTGGACTGGCAGTGAATTTTGAGCATCATAAATCAGGCTTATATTTCAGTAAATCATCAAACACGCGACAACTTTTAAAGGCCACTGTACCGACTAATGCTGCTAATGGAGTTCTTACATTAGAAATATCCCTGGCAGAGACAGAAGCTGCGGCTGATGTTGTTTCTGCTTTTTTTTGTATTTTTGTTTTTTTTTAGCCGGATTCGGTTATCACAACAGCATCAAATGTTGCTCTGACACCCCTTCAAGTGTCAGTTACATATTGTCGAGACAACAAAATGCTTCACTTTCCATCAAATGGGAAAACAAGCTGCCCAAAATAAAAAAAAGGAGAGAAAACAGAAAAACTCGTAAAAAGGTTGCAGACAAAACGAGAAATTTGCATACGCAGCAGCTGAGCAGGATGCGGATGCGATACTTTTTTTACTCTCTCCTGTTGTTGTTCCTGTTTCTGTTGTTGTTGTTGTCTATGCAGGAAGTGTGTGCACACTGAAAGGTTGTAGAATTTCAGTGAAAACAACGTCAAAGAAATGGCTACAAAAATGCCGCTAAACTTTGCCAGTCATCCGACAGCTGCCCAGCCAAAAAAGAGAAAAAAAGGACTTCGACCTCAACCTCCCCTCAGCATGGTTGTTGTGTTTTTTCTATTTTTCGTAAATTAAATAGAAATCATATGCAAATTCAAATTGAGTTTTCGATTAACCCCAAAATGCCAGTCCAAAGTTGAACTGAGAAATCATATTTGGTTACGCTGTGGCCAGGACTCTCAGTCCTTTCGCTTTCACATCACGTCGACGTGTTTAAGTACGCATCATTTGCTGTTTGGTTGTAATTTAATTGGTTTGGCTTTTTAGCAGGTAACCTGCCTCCGTCTCAGTTCTCAGTCCTCAGTCCCAGTGCGAGTCGAGTCTCAGTGTCAGCCAATGAGGCAACTAATTTATTCGGAGACGTCACGAAATGCTGTTAAAAGGGTTGCTGTGTTGCCGTGTTTTGTTGCACGTGCAACGTTCTTGAGAAGTTGCTTTATTAATTATTATTCTAATTAATAAGAAGTCTGCCAGCCTGCCAATTTGCATATGAGTGACACAACAGGACATTCGCTTCCTGTCACGCAGGCTGCAGGCAGCCACAAAAGGATAAGGACGATGAGACTCAAGTCGGGGCACGTTTTGATAGAGCGAACGAGACTGAGTGTGGCAGCTTCCCAAAGGGGCATGCCTTATGCATAATGCAACTGAAGCAAAAGACGCGTGAGAAACTCACAGGATCTACAGGACATTGCTCACCTTGAGAAGATCTATCGCACGTTTGCAGCTGCCTTAAACTAAATCGTATAGAGTATCAAAAGATCATCATTAAACATTAGCTCTGTTAATTATCCATGGAGCTCAACAGGTCCTGTTGACAACTCCCTGGCAATTTGGCAAATGCGAAATGCAAAATGCAAATTCCTAATCCTCTTTGATAGTTTTTCACCCTCGTGTTAAGTAAAAGTCATGCAACCCCCGTTGCATTCTATGTTATTGGCCAATCGTTTATTGATTCTCAGTTGCCGATTTGCCAAATCGACAGTGTCAAATGTCAAATCAATTAAGTCGCAAAATTCGAAAAGGACTTTTGAGGGTCGCAAATCCCCTGTTAACTTTGTTTGTTTTGTTGTGTGTCATTTACATTGTCATGTTTGCTAATTCCCTCTGTTGTTGCCTTTTTTGCGCCTATTTTTGCAATTTCACTTTCACTCTCACCGCAATCCGCTTTCTTTTGTTATCGGATATCGTTGGGGTTGTACCCCGGGAAAGTGTGCCAATTATGAAGTGCTTATGACAGGCGATTTGTCGGGATTTGACTTTATTTGAGGTGTTAAATTAGAAAACAATACGAGAATTGAGCTCGCTGTTTACTCCTGGGGAAAGATATGAAAAGACTTTCAAATAGTTGACTTAATTCGTTATGATTTCGCTTGCATTGTTTTCATTTTGTTTGCAGCTTAAACATAACTGCAATAATATTATGTTTAGCGATTGTCTTTTGATACTGTTTTTTTAATTTTTGTTGTTCAGCCTGAGCTTCAATGAAATTCATAAAAATTCAGCACAAAACAATTTCATTTATGGGCATTTATTCTGGAATGCCCCGCCTACTAGGGAGATTTCTCTCCTTGTGGGGGCGGCAGCTCAGCGAAATTGGTTTTTAAAAATATTCCACATTTCAATCTTTCGCTTCGGCTTTCCCCTCGCTGCCTTCCCCCTCCGGTTTTGTGTAGGCAGCGGTTGCTACCTTCGTGGCAAGTTATGGACGCGCATTATAATAAAAGCCACTGCCACAGCTTCTGTCCTGAGTGTCTTGTGTGTCCTGTGGGGAACAAGCTCCTTGGCTTTTACTGTCCCCACAAATAACAATCAAAATGTTCCCGGCATTGCCTTGGCAGCCAGCTTCCTTCGTCCTTCGTATTCGTAATCTTCGGCCGCAGGATAAGCGCCGCTGTTGGCCTGGAAATTGCCATTGCCATTGCCAGGGCCAGAAATTACAGGTGCCTCCGCCTAATGCAAATTTGTGTGTGGCATATTTTGTGGTTGCGCCTCTTGGACAGAAAATTTAAATAAAAATAATTCCAAATTTTTGTGCCAGCTTTGCAAAAAAATCAATTCTTTTTTTTCTTCTTTCACAATTTTCAGTTTTTGCTGTCTGATGTTGATTCGATTTGTTGCCGTAGACGTCTTCCAGCTGATTGTCATCATTCAGGCTGAAAAACAGATTTGCCTCCAATCAACGTACACTTAATTTCGTTTATTTGATTGGATTTGTGTTTACATGGTTGCCTGACTCAGACACACACATACATACACACACACACACACACACACACAGCGGCCAAAAATCCAAATTCGCTTTGAATTTTTTAGTCACTGTGGCAAATTAGAAAATCAAATCAGTTGCCCCAAAATGTGTGTGTGTGAGTGCCACAAAACGTTTATGCAACAAAATTTATGAATATTGAAAAATTAAATTGAAATGTTTGCTGTGCAAAAAGTCGTTTCCCCTCCCTCCTCGCCCACCCCACCACTCGGTCAGCCACCCTCAAGTCGGAGTTGCCAAAAATACAGCAGAGAACAGAAAACAGAAAAAAAAACATGGCCTCGGAAGTGGTGCACACACATTTTTTTGCTTCTATTTTTTGCTTTCGCCCATTTTTCCAATGATGGATTTTCGAAATTTTAATGGTTGCTCGCTGCTCGGCTGAGCAGCCGCTGAAGAGGCAGCTCCGTTAAGTCCCAATGCCCGTTCCCACTGACCGCTTCCCTCTCCCCACCACCCCTCTCCTCAACATCCTCTTCTCAGCTTGAGTTGCCGTCGCTGTCGCAGTCGTCGTCTGGCGTTGTCAGGGTGGTGCGCCTGTGGGTGGGTGGTGCTTTTTTTTTTCTCTCCATTTCCTTTGTTTGGCAGCCATTGAGGGTAACTTTGACTGTGCCGTGGGTGTAAACTTAAGGGATGGAATCGATATTTGTTTTCTATAACACTGGCATCAGGATTGCCACCCAGACACGACTCGACGGCGGCCTAATCTAATGCGCCTCGTGCGCGTTTCTCTCTGGGGCCTTAGGCCTGCTGATGTTTACCCTTGTCCTCCCCTCCTCTTCACCCTTCCACCCACTCACCCGCCTCACATCGCCTCTACTACAGTCCTAATCAATATGCGCAAATGATAATTTTTAATGGCTTCCGAACGCGTTTGTTTATCGGCAACGTTCGCTGATTTGGCCATATTTGATTTGGCCAACGTCGAACGCAAATTTAATTTTAATGCCGTTCTCGACGCCTCGGCAACTAAACGGAAATTTAATTTCCAAGCAACTTTCTGACGGCTCAGCTCAGCTCAGCTCAGTTGACTTCAGCTCAGCTCAGTTCGGTTCAAGTTGAGTCTTGGCCAAGAGAGTCTGAGAAAGAGAGAGCGAAAGAGAGAGCGAGAGAGAGAGCACCACTTAATGCCGCCCATACGCTGTGGTTTTCCTTCTTTCTTTCTGACTCCTTGCAACGCCTCTTGCCGATTTCTCCCCGCCCCGTCTCTGGCAACGCCTTTTGTCTGTTGTTTTCCCCGATATTTAAATGCTAATTGCTTTTTAATACTGTAATTTTGGCTGTTTCGAGGCAAGCTTATTGCGGATTAATTTTACAAGCTAATTTCTTATGTAAATGCCGCGCGTTGCATGTTATTTTTTTATCCACAGGCTGCCATTTTTCCGGCAGGTGAGCAAGTTACATTTTGTGGCAGGTAAACCTTGTACAAATGCTAATTTGAAGGCGTTCTCTGTAATTAGAAGGTAATTTAAGTTATAATAAATATTTCAGTTGCAGCTTAAGCTGCGTGCTCCAAGGGGGGCGGGTCCTGTACTTAATGCTAAAGATTAAGATGCCAAGCGTTTAGCATTGATATGGAAAGTTTCAACTGTGATTTGTTACCAAGGACAGTTTAAAGAGGACTTTTTGGCTATTTTAAACACATCTGGAGCATAAATTAAAAGAGCATTTTTTGGATCTGATAAATCTTGTCGTGTCTATTTTAAGGGTATTTGTTCCGAGCCCAAATTCGAATTTGAACAAGCAACGCCGCTGATTATAAAAGTGAAATCGTATCCATGCTAATTTTCAAACCATCATTCAAAGCAAAAACTGAAAACGAGCTGACAGGCCCAACTATGGAACAATCCTCCCAAAAAAAAACACACACAGAGACAGACAGAGAGACAGAGAAGCAGACGGACGGACAGTCGGAGAGACAGACACAAACCGACAGATGCACGGCATATTAATCTCAAACAAACAGATATCAACGAACCATTTCCTATCACACAATCACAGGACAGACAATACTCAGTATAAAAAAAAGGAAATCTGGCTATAAAATCCTTTTTTTTGTGCCTGTCGTTGGCTCGTTTAATGCTAAATTATATCCGTATGCAAATAAGTTTTTTTCTGTTGATTTTTTCATTAAATCATGACGATTTGACAGTGGAGAAAAAAAAGAGAGTTAAGAACTGATTGCCGTGGCCTCGATACGGGCACTGTGCAAAGAAAGGGTTGTCTAGCCCGTGTTTTTTTGTGCCCGAGGTCATAGGGCAAAGGGGAAAAGAGGCAAAGGCTAGCGGGTAGAGGGGTAGTGAACTGTGAGACACGTTAAGTTTGTTTGTTTGCCTGAGCCGCCGCTTGTCGGCTAGTTTTGCCTGGAGGCGACTGAAATGTTGAGCTGGAGTCACAGTCTAATGGCTTACGAAATTGGAGACCTTAATGGAGCTCTATGATCTGCGAATTCAGGCATGAAATTCAGTCGAGTACACTCCGAAAAATACGGAATGTTTTGTTCTACAGAGAAAGTTCTTAAATTAATTTCGTTTCGTTTTAGAATTTGTACAGAGCGATTCAGTCTTTAATTCGTCTTAAAGAAATTAATTAAAATATAAGTGAAGCTTTGTGACATCAAAACTGCTTAATGTACAATATTTTCCACATATAAATTGTAGTTTTCCCATTATTTGGTATCTCTTTTCCTCATTCGTTCACTTTTCATAGCTTCTCCAGCAATAGAATTCCAATATCTCTATTGATCTCCCAATCAACTCCGAGCAACCCCTAAATCAATAACCCAGACCAGAAATCGAGGCACAGCAGCGCCGCCTGGCGTTGAGTGGCTGTCAGTGCAGTGCTTGCCAAACTGTAGGCAACGCCTCTCACTTGGTTTTTTTTGTTGATACCTTTCGATAATTTGGGAGTACGCATAGTATGAGGAAATGTAGGCCAACGAGTACACTGCGCAGCAGCCCCCATTATTACACTCAACTACAAACTCATTAATGCAAAATAAACAACTGCAACAGGGCACAAGAAAAAGGTTCGCCTTACAATATAATTTGCATGCCTCAGTCATCGATTCATCATCCATCGTGCCACATAATAAGGCCGGACTTGGATCTCGGTTGCAGCTTTCGATCAGTGACACAACTCGGAGGCAGGTTGCAAGTGTTGTGTAAGCGCAATTTACAATTTGCAGTTGCCAGTTGCAAGTTGTTGGTTGCTGGTTGCTGGTTGCAAGTTGCAAGTTGCTGGTTGCTGTTACTCAAACCCATCCCACTTGGCGGTGAATGTCGCCTTGCAATTAACACAAGTGCCCAGCGACGCTGTTCCCGTTCCCAGAACTGCCGCGTCTCGTTGTCCTTCGCATGCTGTTGTTGTTGTTTGAATTGGAGTTGGGCAACATCGTTGTCGTTGTTGTCCTCGTTGTCGTACTTAATGTCTGAGGCGTGCGTCACAAGCAGCAAGCGCGGCCCTGTCATTAAAATAATGCATACACATGTGAAGTATGTGGGCAGTCGGGGTTGCAGGATGCGTGGCGACAGGCAGACAGAAGGACGAACCGAGACAGAGTATGAGAATGATAGAGATAGATAACGAGAGTGAGAGAGTGAGAGACACATTGGTAGGAAGGTGTTTATTAACAGATCGTTGTCGTCTGTGCACTCTCGAGTGTCGAGTGCCATTGAAAATGTTCTCCTGCTTCCCCTACCCCTTTTTCCTGCCCCTTGCTCCTGCCCCTCTGCTCCTGCTGCTCCCTCGACTGCACGGCAGACTTAATCAAGCATTCGAGCAGAAAATCATACAAAGTGTGCGATATATTTAAAAATAATTATAATAACATGAATTATGAAATATACGTTTATTACGTATTCGCACACACACACAAGCCAACTCCGTCTAGGCTATTATTATTAGTAGTTAATACACAAGTGTTTTGGCCCAGTTTACATGTGACTCGGACTGCAGTTTTAAGCCTGATTGCCATCTTTATGAAGACATAACGACTCACACAACCAATGGAGCTTGACTTGGACTCCGTCTCTGTTCCCATCTCCAGCCCCATCTCAAACTTCAACTCCATCTCAGGTTCATTGGGGATTGCGTGCAAGAAACTTCAAAACATTGTAATTAGAATGCACAACACCAAGACATGGGCTATTAAGTATATGGCAAAATTGAATTATGCGCTTTTCATGTTAATTTTTTGGCGCTTGTTGTAATTTGTTCTTGACATGAAAGTTGGCTCCAAGCAACCTGGCCAATAAAGGCGTCGATGAAACCCGAAAAACGGGCTTCAAAATAAGAACTGTTAAAGAGTTGAAGAATTTTACTACGCTTTGTTATTTTATTTTCAAATAACGAATCTCTTTTTTTTGGGCCAGAATCCCTACAAAGCTAACCGGCGATAACCAGTTTCTGTCTCTGCAACTTTTACTTTTTAGTGGCCCAAATGAAGCGCCAAGTCCACAAAGAAAAGAAACAACATACCTGGCCACAATTGTAATGGGGTCTTCCCATTACAGTTGAGCTGGAATTGATGTGCCTGACAGCCAAAAGGCTCTGTTGATGGATGTATTGCATTTTGGTCGAAGTTCAGAGATAATTACATTTAATTTGCTGCGAATGAATGTGAAGCTCGCTTGAGAATGCGTCCAACAGCATTTTGTGAGTTGCCTCTGTCCTCCTCCCTCTCTCTTCTTTTCCCCTCTATTCCCAACAGCAACAACTTTTGTTTGCTTAACAGTGCGAATCCTAACGCCGGCCATTTGGCCCAGTTGAGCTCCTGCTCCGTCCTATTCCGGGTCTGGCTGATTGAAGGGTTTCATGTCTTGTGGCATCGGCACGCAAAGTGCTGCATGTTTACACTGGCGATTATCCCCCGTTTGGCTTTCAGTGTGCGTGTGTGTGTGTGTGTGTGTGTGTGTGTGTGTGTGTCTGGTGTGTGTGTTTGCACTCCGGAACAGCCATAAAAAGAGGAGATAATTTGCTGGCCAAAACTGATCGATTGAACACCGATCCTGCGAGCTTCGTTGCTTAACGGCTTAAACATATCTTCTTGTTTGTTTTCCTTTTCCTTACCTTTCCATTCCTTTCCTTTCTTTCATTTTTTTTACTGCTTTTGTAACCCGATCGTTAACGCAAATTAACGAGCAATCATCAAATCGAAGTCGCTCGATCAGCTCTCGACTCGTTCAGTTGCTCAGACTTGTTCCGTTCCATTCTGCCCCCCATTGACAGCGTTTATTTTGAAATTAATGCGCAGCTTGAGGAGCTTCAGCAAATGCTCAAATGCGGTAGCAGCTGCGCCAGTGCAACGGCATCAACGGCATCAACTTGCGGTATTCTCATTAACCATTGAAATTACAACGACGCAACGACACTGGCCAGCCAGCTGTATGGCCAAGAGACTGGCCAAAAGGCCTGGCCAACACACCGGACCAGACTGGAGAGTCTCTTAGTATGCGCGGCATTTACAACATAATTCATTCTGCTCCTGCCCCATAATTATGAATAGGCATTTGGGCAACTTGTTGCCCATCGTCGGTTTATTAATTGCTTTTTAATAATTTCAGTCTGCGAAACAATTTACAATCTTCCATTTACCATTTACATTCTACAATTTAGCATTCTGCACTCTGGCATCTTGTACGGAAATTATTGAAATTAATTTTTGCATTATCAAGTTTTACATATTTTTGTATCAATTCGAAATGTTAATTATTCATTACGGCAACTTCCCTGATAATTAGCAATGGCATTTTTATTTTATATTCCCCTTTCCTATTCATTAAATAAAAAACAATTAATAAGAAAAACAATTTAAAAGTTAATTATCTTTAAGCATTTAATTTTCATATTTTGAATAAACATCTCAGTTGGGCACTGCTTGTTTGCTGCAGCATCAGTTGCACTGCTTGCTGTGAGTGCGTGTCCTTTGCGTTTCCAAGGTTGTGCCATAGATGGCGGCAGCTAGACAACGGCTCAACTTGCTGGCTGTTGTTGCAAGAGATTTAAATAATAATAGTTTTTATTCAAGTTGTAATTGGACAGTTAATATTGTTGATTTAATTAAAGTGTTAATGATCGTTACGAATTTTATAGCCATCAGATTTGATAGTTTCAGTAGAGACTTGAACTATTAATGCAATGACATATTCATAACTTGATTTATTACTGAAAACAACTTTAATATTAATAATAAAAATATGTTTTACCACTTGTGAGTTAAGCGTCGTCGATTTAATTAACTTTATGATCAATGATTTATAGTAGTCACCCTTTATAGATGTTATCGCGAAGTTTTGCAGCAGTCAGCTGCATTTACTGTATTTTAAAACTAACATTCAGTTTCGCTCAGTGTGGCATCCCTTTTTCTTTTGTGCGCTAATTAAACAAAAGAAAACCCTTTCACACCTTGTATAAAAAAAAACTGTTACAACTTCTTTGTGTGAGAAATTTGCATAAATTTTGCGCATCGCCAAAATGTGCCAAAAACCAAAACGAGCCAAAATATTAATTTTCACAGTTTGACGTGTCCTGTGTCCTTTGAAGCCTGTGTAAAACGGCATTCAAATGCAAATGCAAATGAGGCAACAATGACAACAACAGCGGCGACATTTGATCGCTTTTTCTCTCGATGCGATCCTCGTTGAGGTCCTGCGGCCTTTTCTTCTGCGCAGCATTTTACATATAAATCATTTTTCCTTTTCCAGCTGCAAGGATTGCAACCCCGAGATGTCAAGGAATTTGCATGCGAGTACTGCGAAAAGTGAAAGGGCTGCTCTGCGACTCAATTTTCACTTGGTGGATAATGGAAAAACCCGAAAACACACTTTTCACTTGAGCCGTGTGAACTTGCTTAGAATGAGTAATTCAATTAGACCTCTTTTACTTAGAGTAGTGATATTCGATGAAAAAACTCCAGTGAGTTGATGATTTTCCATGAAAATCGATTTAATTAAATCGATTAATAGTCAAAAAAATTATCGACTTAAATTACTTGAAAGTCGCTTCCGCGAAAAGCAAATTTCGATGTATTTTTACATCAGCAACTTAGGGGTAAAGTAAAGAAATGGATGGTAAGGAAAGGAAAGGCACAAAAGAGCATGTCAGAACCTATTTCGATTATCTTTTGTCAGAAGTGTTCTGTACTTGGTACAACTGTTTATGCATTCCATTTTGACTGTCTGTTAACATGATTTATTGAATGCTGGAAGCGGGCAAGAATCCAGGCCCAATCCGGGCCTCAATTCACCTGCCCCAAAAAGTGCTCAACTGCACGTGTGCCGAATTCATTTCCATGCCATCGTGGGCGACTATTGGTGTGTCTGTATGTATGTGTGTGCGTGTGTGTGAGAGTGTGTGCCTGTTTGCTAAAGGATAACAACAACAAGGACAGCTAATACACAATTTGCATATATTTATCCATCAAATTGATGGATGCTACTGCACACTGAGCCAGGACGAGGCAAGAGACATCCAAGCGTGGCGTTGTTGCTTTGACACGTCGCAATACCCCCAAAAGGATAATGACAAAGACAGCGCCAGCCACGACAATGCCGCACACACTCGCACACTCGCACACACACACACACAGACACTAACACATACATACACGAGACAAGCGTGAGCAATTTGCAAGGCGCTGGTGAAAAAGGGCAACAGGAAACTGGCGATGCGAGGCGAGAAGAAGCGCAAGGAGCAAAGGAGCATCCTTAAGTTTCCTTTTCGCCTAGGTAGCAAGCCCAACTCAACCCAACCGACCGACCGACCAACCGACCGACCGACACTTCAATCGTGCATCGTTCGACGAGGACAACGACGACAACGACAACGACAACGTGGAACGAGCCTGACTGCCATGAGAAAATTACATTTTCTCCGGAAAAGCACTCAACCCGAAGACATCTTCCGTTGGCAGTGGCAACGCCAACAAGGAGTAGGCACGCGGGGGTGGCAACACCGGGGCAGGGGTCGTTTGTAGTGCGGTGAAAGAAGCTTCCAAGCATGCTGAGTCTGAGGGTTGAGCTGCCACTGCCATTTCAAGTGCCTCACACACACACACACACACATGACTACAAAAGCATACACGCTGCGTGTGTGTGTGTGTGTGTGTGTGTGTGTGTGTGTGTGTGTGTGTGTGCTGCTTTATATCCTTTCGCCGTAGCTGCCTGATAACAAAATTTTCTATTTTATCTCATAAAAATATATGTTTGTACTCGTAGAACGTAGTACTGTACCCTCAGAGCTCAACGAGGCCGTGCCAGAAAATATAATACTTTTAAATATATATGTATTTTTTTATGTTGCGATTTTTATGCCGTTGTCCTTTGGGTGTCCCCGCTGCCACTGTTGCCACTGTTTCCGTTGCTCTTGTTTTTGGCCAACAATCGATATTTGTTATGCACACAATTAAGCACAATGTAAAGTGCCAGGATTTTAAACCTGCCCTAAATAGAACTCAATGTTAAATCTGCTGCTGATATTATGAAATTTTCCTTTGCCTACTTCGCGGTGTCTTTTAACTCTTTTTATTTTTTGGAAAAAGCTTTTTAATGAACAGCTGGCGAAGCAAACGATAAAAATAAAGAAAGCGCACAAAACAAAACGCACAAAAATTAAAAGAAAATGAATGAAAGAACGACGACGTCATCAGCTGTTGCTGTTGCTCTGCTGTCGTCATTAAAAGAGAAGAGACGACCAGGAAGGGGGCAGAAGAGGGGTGGCATTGAGTGGGCAAAATGAATGAAAATGAAAAGCGCGCAAATGAAAATGAGTGCTAAAGCACGTGTTGCCGGTTCGCAAACAGCCAAGAGAGAGATAGAGAGAGAGAATTAAGCTAAAGAGAGAATAAGAGTGGGAATGTTTAGAGATGGTAGTAATCGAAAATGTCTAATTGCGATGAGAACTTGAGTTAAATTAAATTTAATAATTTGCATGCGATTAAATTTAATATTTGGTGATATATATATATAAATACTTAAACTGATAATAATTGTTTTTCTATTTAATGAAAATAATGACTTTTATTTATTTAATTAATATTTACTGATGCTATAAGCAATGCAAATTATTATTTAATGCATTAGTCACACATTAGAAATAATGAATTAATATAATAAATTTTAAAATAAGTAATTTTTCTATCAACCATTAAATCACAAATTTATTTTATTTATTTAAATTGCCTTGGATCATCTGACATATTTATTTATAATTAAATGAAATAAATTCATATGACCGTTTAATCTATAACTGTTATTTATTCATCCAAATATGTAAATATGTATATGTATATATATTTCAGCCCCACTTTATCAATTGCTTTCCATCGTAATCCCAAAACTTGAATCAAAATGAATTCGATTTAGTCCCATACCAAATTTCCAACTCATCTCTTTCAATCCATACATGATTTGTTGGTCTCGCTCTCTCTCTCTCTCTCGAGCTCAGTCAGACTCACAATTAAAATAAGCAACAACAAAAATGCCAATTCCCATGTCCCATAAGCCATTGCCAACCATTCCACTCACAGCACCCACAACAGCAGAGAAGCATCGCTGTGGCTTCTGCTGCGTCGGCACGTCGTTGTCGGTGTTGTTGTTGTCGTGCGTTGTTGTTGTTGTTGTTGGCTCGTGTCCTTGAACTAGAAACCCGTTTAATTTAACTGTTGCTTAATTGCTGACAGCGACGTCGACGCCACGTTACGTCATTAAATTTTTGTTTCCTGCGCTGCCAATGACCGTGCCTCTGTCGCTGTCTCTGTCGCTGCCACTGTCGCTGCTGCTCTGCTGCTGCTGCTGCTGCTGGTGAACTTCATTTTGGGTAATTTTCGGTAGTCTTTGTTTCTCATTTTCATTTTCATTCATTACGTGCTGAGCGGCGGGTCGCTTCGGCTGTCTGTTCGGGGCGTAGTGTTAATTTCCACGTGCCATATGCCAGAGCATTCCCCTTAGCAATTATACGGCACGAAACGGAATGAAACATAGCTGCTGTTGTTGTTGTTGCTGCTGCTGCTGGTGGTGGTTGTTCTCACACTAACTCCGTTGGAGTAGTGCGAGCGAGAAGATAGCAGTGGTTTGAGTAAGCGTCTGAAAGAGATGAAGAATGAAAATAACAGCAACGGCAGGACGCTTGCGCACTGGACGCTGCTGTCGTCGACGTCGACGTCGCCGCCGCCTTGTTTCCCCTCACAGCCGCAACGCCGGCAACGAAGCAGCGTGTGCAGGGCTAAAGGCGAATAATGGTGGCTCGGTCTGTTGCCAGTCCCGTTGCTGTTATTGTTGCTGCCTCGGGCTCTGCGTCGACAGCGACGGAGACAGCGACGCGAACAGCCGCAGGGGCTGTATACGAAATTTGCATGCGCCCAAAATCGGGTTAACTATATGTGTGAGTGTACATACATATATCTTTATATATAGATGTATTTGTGTGTGTGTGTTTGACAGAGAGAAGAAGCTATATAGTATTGAATGTAGATGCTAGAGGAATATTCAGGGGCAGAGGGGAGGAGGAGTTGGCAACGCTTCAACAATATTGCTGTATTTTTGAAATTCCAATTTGCATATTTTGATGTGCGTCGTTGTCGTTCGACGCTACCAGCAAGAAAGCGACTGACAAACTGACTGACTGACTGACTGACAGATTTTCATTCAATCTGGCTGCCTTCGTTCAGTGCAATTTTCACATTTTATAAATTTTATAGAATTCGCTATTGACTGCGCCTTGAAGTTGGCAACGTTTTTTTGTAACAACTTGAATCAATTAAAAAATTGTTTCCACAAGAGCCACCAGTTGCAGAAACTGATTAGTTGACAGCGCAGGTTATTCACCTTTCTTCATTATCCTGTGCTGCTCCTAATCAACGTCAACGTCAACGTCGACGACGACGTCGACGCTGGCGTCGCTTAATGAAAGCCAAGCGAAAGCAGAATGCAAAACAATAAACTTCCAAAACGACGCGACGTTGGCATCACCTTGACCTTGAAACCCACATTTAAAATAATTCACTCGTTAGCGCAGGCAACAGCAACAACTTCATCATCATACTCATTATCATCAACATCATCGTCATCATCATTATTGTGAGGCTGCGTCGCAGCAGCCGGCGCGAAAGGCAAAGTAAAAACACAGAGACACAGCCATTATCTCATCAACGAAAATGAAAATGAGCGAAGCAGCAGCAGCGACAGTGGAAGAGTCAGAAGCAGAGGCAGAGGCAGAGGGAGCCACCCTCAGTACTCAGCGCTCGGCTGTGGCCGTCGCGACGGCAGCGCAGTCAGCGATGCTCCCATGGACGCCGCCGCCGCCTCATCAGCTGCGAATGCTCTCATTATCATTTATTCATTTTCGTTTCATTCATTCCCATTCATTTGGCGGCAGCGACGCCGACTGGCGCTCTCTTGTGGCTTGCGCCAAAACAAACTAGCGAACGCAGGACGAGGACGATGGAGGACAAGAGGAGGAGGGGACGAGGGTACGCAAGCCGAAACACCAGCGAGTGGGTTGCAAAGTAAATTTTTAATGGGCGAACAAAATTATAACGCAGGCAGCAAGCAGGTGGGTGGACACCCGAAGGAAGCGAGGAGTAGGGGAGGTGGCGCCCGCCAACAGTCTGAAATAAATGAAATGAAACAAGCGGAGCACAGCATCAGCAGCAACAAGGCGCTGCAGTTGCTGCTGCTGTCTCTGTCTCTGTCGCTGCCGCAGTCGACGTCGACCGATGCTCCCACTGACTAACTACGAACTTGGCTCATTTTCACACACAGCGGCAGCAATGACGTTGCCACACTGCCGACTGTTGCGCCCCCGTTTTAATGCAACAGTTTTCTTTTTTTGTTGGCACCCCCCTCCAGGCACATCCCCCCCTCCTTCCAGCCTTGCCTGCATTTGGCCTTGCAACCGAAAATGAAAACGAAAGCGAAATTAAAATGGCAAAATAAATTAATGGCCAAAGCGTGTGGGAGAATTTGCAATGTGATTGTGATTTGTGGAGTGGAAACTGTTTGGGCCAGCCCGAAACTGAAATCACTACAGCTGAGCATGTGTGTGTGTCTGTGTGTGTAAATATGAACATATGCAAAGTATTCTCGGATTTCCAAAAATAAACCAATACAGATTTCCACTTGTCAATAGCCCAAGGGAGCTGGCGGAAATTGGAATGGATTTCGACTTATGGAATACAACAAGACTAATCCTACCTGAGAGTTCTTTGCTAAAGTTATCACGCTGATTTAACTCTGAAATAAAAATAGATAAACAAATTTAGAAGCAGGTTTAAAAAGTTTATTGTCAACTTATTTTCATGAACTTTAAAACTGCTGTAATTCAAATTGTTCTTTTGATGTGAAGAAATCAGGATTACTTAAGAAATTAATTGGATAAAACTTTATTTTTATTCTCAGTAGATTTTAAACAAAATAAATATAAGAAAATATTATACCCAATCAACAATCTTGGCTCCCCACTTTCCAACTAACTCGTTAAGCTGTATTCTAACTTAATTACTTAACCAACTCAGTTATAACCAAAGCTACTTGAGCATCCTTTACCTTGAGCTGTCACAGGATAAACTAGACAAAATTCCCCAAAAAAGGCAATTGCCAACAAGGACCACAAACTTTCCCAGCTTTCCACCTTCTTGAATTTCCCTTCGCTCATCCACAGTCAACTCTTTTGTTTGGCCTAAAGAAAAATCATTTCAGTGCTGATTCAAAAGAAAATCTGCTTCAATTCGCAGAGCAGAGACCAAGAAGCAAAAAAGGGCAACGAAAAAAAAACAATTGACAGGACTTCAACTGACCCTTTTATATCTACTTCTTCTACTCTTCTCTTTTTTGGAACTGGGTAGGGGGAGGGAAATGAAAGAAAAGAAAAGAAAAGAAAAGAAAAGAAAAGAAGTGAAAAGAGCATTTTCCAGCATTGGTTGTCACAGTTTCAATTCGCCTTTTGCTGCCTGGTTGAGTTTTGCCAATGTTTGTGATTAGAATCAAGCGACGCGCATCAATGACACTGAATGGCTTAAGGCTACAGATATACATATCATGATATATACATGATGTATACATATATTGTATGTATAAGTACATTTCCGTTGATATTTATGCCTAATAGTCTTTATTTGGTATGCTCTTTATTGCAAATGAGATTAAAGAGCGAAAGCTTTGCTTCTACTTCACTTTCTGATTTTCCTTAGTGTTTTTTTTTTTGGTAAAAGAAAATGGCAAATTTCCAGTACATTAATATGGCAGCCGATAAGGCATGCCATGAAGGCAGTGGGGGAGGGAGGGCGAAGGGGCGTGGCAGGTACAGCTACATGTGTGACATATCACATGACATTTTGCGCGTTGTATTTTCAAAGAGTTTTTTGCGAATTTCGCTTGCCTCGAAATTGAATAAAACAACCTGAAATGACAAACGAACGAACAGTGCGAGAGAATGGAGAGGGAAGGGCGAATGCAGGGGGTGGGGGGTGGTAGCAGGGTGGGTGTTATTCTTTCGAAAGTATGTGTATGTTGTATGTGTGTACTGCACGTGTGCACCCGTAATTTTCCATTTGTGAACTTTTCCCTTTGCACTGAACGCTGTAGATTTTCACGCTTCCGGCATGCGAACAACATTGATGAAGCTGCCGTCGTCCTGGCCGCAGCTTGACAGCCAGATAGACACAACAACAACACACTAACAAGCTCTCACTCTGAGTGTGTGTGTGTGTGTGTGTGTGTGTGAGGGTGTCAATTTGCAAAAAAGGAGAGGAGAGGAGAGGAAGAAAATACGCGACGGGCAAAAATCGAAGTTGAAAAATAAATGGAAGACAAGAAGCGAGGATGTTGCATGGGGTTCGAGTCCTGTTGCCGTGTCCTGTTTGTTTATATGCGGCCTATACACGAGTGTGTGCTTAAATTAAAATGGCTGCCAAGCACCAACATGTGTGTGTGTGTGTGTGTCTGTGTGTGTGTGCGTATGTGTAATAAGATATTTTAGTGACTTGTGTCACAACGCGTTCAAATCCATCAAATGCGAAACACACGAGCCACCAAACAGGGCTAAGAACTTGGCTCAGTGCGTTCGCGTTATTTGTAATGGGATCACAAACACACTTCAATTTCATTTGTGACGCTTTACGCACAAACACACAGATACACACACACACACACACACACACACACACAGAGAGACAGACAGTGGGAAGAGCATAGAGTCGAGGGGGCAGAGGGGGATGGCAGAGCGTATCAATCACAAATTAATGAGATGTGAGTGCCGCTGCTTTTTGCCAACGCCAACTGTCAGTTGCCAGTTTGCCACGTTCTTGGCCGTTTTGTTGTTGTTGTTGCCCGGTTTTTATTTTTTTTATTTCGCCTTTTTGCGCTTTTAGTGCAGACCAAACAAATTTCGCTCACTTTGGGATGCCTCGCATGCAAATGCCATTTCTCAGTCCAAATTACACAATTCATCACATTTCATTTGACTCGACTCGACTCGACTCTCGAGTCAAACAGTCAAAGAGTCCAACAGAGAATTCCCCTTCCTTTATTTCCATTTCCATTCTCATTCTCTTCTTCATTCTCTGGCAAATGTGTTTCCAATTCGGGTTTTGTCCAAATTGGCAGTCGGAATTTTTAATGGGATTTATTTTGTGACGAAAGCTTTCAACTGATGTGGAACTGCAAGAAAAACACATATGAATTTATTTTGCTAGTTTAATTGAAGCTAATTTTATTTGACGATATTCAATTAATCTGTACAAATAATATGTAAAGTAAAGAAAATCATTTTTGGGTTAACTTTATCATGATACACTTTAAACAAGTTTCTGTCTGAAATCGCACTCAATTTAGACAAGTTAACACCATCATATCTCACCTTATCTGCATATCAATCGCACATTCTCATTGTTCAGTCTGTCTGCAATCATTTGTTATCAGGTGATCTGTAATTTCGAAAAGTAGCTACAATAACCCGACCGATTCCCACCTAATCATAGTTGCTTCATCATGGTCCAAACTACCTGGCCACGCTCTGACTCTCACCCCTCTCTCAACAATGGGGCTCAGAGTACAATTTGCCAAAGACTGTGACGCCACAAAATAAAAGTGGGAGAAGAAAAAAAGATCCAACCTCAGCCACAAATTGCGCAGCGTCATAAAATGGAAAATTTTCAATTGTCTACAATTTGTGTGCAGAGTTTGCGCTTGAACTCCGTGGAGGAATAGGAGCTGGAAGGGGGGCAATCCAGAGATGGCCAACACATTTTCATAGCTGCTTACACAGTTTGGCAGCAACGTGTTGGCCGCTTACATTGTTCACATGCTGCCGCTGCGACTACTAACTTGGCTGAAAGGCAAAGTATTAGAAATACAATAAAGTGGAGTCAAAGTGAAAAGTTTTACGCAGCGGCTGCTCCATCGTCCTCGTCCTCATCCTCGTCCAACAAAGAAATGGTGCAAAAAACGGCTGCTGCGAAAAAACTTTGCAAACAGTAAAGTTTACTGGCGCCCAACGTGGGGCTGGCGACTACCGGGTACCAAGTACCAAGTAGCGAGTACCGACTACCTTGTGACCAGGCGGAGATGGGGAGAGACGAAAAGCACTAGCACAAACAACTTTGTTTGCCTCATGTGAGCTTCTCTTTCCTTTCTTTTCTTTAACTCACATGCAACAGAGTCTGAGTCGGAGTCAGAGTCTTGAATCTGTTTGAGGCGCGGCTTAAAAACTTTTAACAATGCACAAAGAGCGGCAAAGTGATTTCTTTCATATTATTAACTTGACTCGAGTGTGCCATGTGCGGCATAGAATGGGAACTCACATATGAAGGCTGAAGAGCCAAGAGAGCTAAAGAACCGAGAGCTGAAAAGAGTGTAAAGTCGCCATTGAAGTGACTCCCCTTTTAGGGTCCAAGTGGCAGTCGCAATGCCACTTGACCGTAAACTTAACGCATGCGTGGTCCCGCTAACGTTTTCATTACGATTTCAATTCCAAAGTTCTGTTAATTTATAAGTGCTAAACTCGTCTCGACTCGACTCGACCAACACTCACGGGCTTCACGCACAAACTGAGCTGAGCTGAGCTGAGGTGCAGGATTTGCATGCAGCTGTGATGAGCAACCGTTTTTACTCATGCAAATCGCCATAAATTGTAATTTATGCAGCAGAACCCGCTGCGAGCTCATCGACAAAAGGGCCAAAAGGGCTGGGGTTGCCCAGGTAGACAGTCGATTCAGGCATCGCAGCTTCCGTGTGGTTGTCTCCTTTGAGGCGTTTACGCAGGCGCATAAATTATGCCAAAAATATTAGTAAAAAAAGGGAACCCCTTTGGCTGCGTGTCGACTTCAGCGACTTTCTACTGGCAGGTCACGTAATGCCCACATCAATCGTAGCATAGCGAATTTCCAGTTACGAGCGGAGGCTCTCGGATGCCTACGAGTCCTGCGAGTTGTCCTTCGAATCCGTCCTTCCTGCTCGACGGCTTATCAGCTGACAAATTTGCGTGAGTTTGGTTAAGTCCCTGACATTTGATTGATGACCAGGCGTTTCTTCATTTTATTTTTCAAAGGTATTAACACTTAAGACTAGGGAGTTTTCTTTGACAATGGGTTCTCTAAACGAATACTTAGCATTATCAAAATCCATTGATAGTTGAGCTTCTGAAATTCTCTCTAAAAACTATCAAAAGTCACTCCATATTAACACGTGTCATTTCATGGCCAATCTGTGTTGAACCCTTTAAACAAAACCCATGACATCAAAATAGATTACCACCAGAAAGAGTCGAAAAAAACCAGCATGTAAATGTTCTGTTAAATGCGCGTAGGACATAAAGAGAAATCGGCATAAAATTTAAAGCATCGCGCATAAATCACGAATTTGTTTTTTATTTGCAATATCAGAGATAACGGTGCATAGACACATAGAGAATCCCCGTCCCCTGCACCGCCAGGAGCTTAACATATGCTCGCCCATTAACAATTGTCAGTTGGCAGGGGCATTATGAATATTCATAGTTCGATTTTTGATTCGGCATTGTCTAAAATCGGCGTAACGTAAATTAAAAGGCAAATTTATAATAATGCCTTGCACAACCGCACTCCCCACCCCAACCCCCTGATCTTTGCCCATACCCAGAGCGAGGGTATTCAGCATATCTATCGATAAATGCGCACAAACCACTTTCGATTTTCGGCGCAAATCGGCAATAAATCGCCTTCGGATGGCACAACAGACAATAGGCAGGACAAAAGGGTTTCGAGAGCATCCTTTTTGTGTGTTTGTTGGTTTTGCTGTCAAGCAAGCTACCAGAGGGTTAAACAATGTACACACAGATATAGATATTGGCTTGGGAATGAGTAAGAGTATGAGTTCGAGTATGGGTATGAATATGAGTACATGGTTATGGGGTACCTGACTTTCCACCGCTCGCTACGCACAAACATTGAACTGAGACTCGAGTGTCTGTGGTTCTACTTAATTAGAGTTTTATAAACAGAACAAACACAGCAAAGTTTCCGAGTAGATTTCATGCTCAAATTGCTGATGTGGCATCTGAAAGGAGAATGTGAGCTCTTTGCATATGGCATAGATGTCTATCTATGTAAATGCCCCTATTTCTATGGCTATCATATTATTTGTTTTTTTCTTCTTCCTACCTGAACAACGCATTGTGTTTGTCTTCACGCATCATGAATTTGATTGAGGATTTTATGCTTTATTTTTAATAATTTGATGCAGCGTCTTTACGGAGCTTGGCCTGTCATCGAACAGTGGCAAATACATTTTGAAAACTCAAAATAAATCTCTTATTTTTTTATTTTATCTTTGAAAGCGAAAGTTCCTGTGAAGGGCAAAGTTTTGCAACTAAAAGTAAAGGCACTTGACAGAGACAACTCCTGTGAGATCCGCAAATCCTTGTTGTTAATGATAAGGCGGCAACTGTAACGGGAACACGATTGGAAAGTGGATGAATAGATATTGAAACCAGTTAACCCAGTATATAGTTTAAGCTGACAACCCTATTAAAATCACAGGTTTTCAAATTATTAAGCTTTCTTTAATCATAATCAAGCTAACTATTTTTTTTATTTTTACATTTTTAATATAACTTACCACACAATTGGATTATAGATTTTGTTTACTGATTATGATTATTTGATAATGTTTGAGTTGATGAATTTGGTTAGTTGTCGCTTTGGCCCACTTCTCCCGTTTTCTTAGCCGAAACTCAACATATTCCACATCTGCTCAATCTCCCTTGAATCTGTGTAATGAAGTAAGAACAACAAGTCACAACAACAAAATGAAATTAAGCCAACGCTGCCGTCGTCGACGTCGACGTCTCGGTTGTTGAGTCTTGTGTCCCTGATAAACCACCCAAACCACCCACAACCACCCACAACCACCGTACACAGCTAAATTTTCATTGCTTTGTGTACGTGAAAATGAAAATTTTGCCCTTAACTTTTTGTGCTTTGGCTCATTTTCATTTTCATTTGAAATTCGCTGTCGCTGTCTTAGTATTGGAGTGTGTGTGGGGGTGTAGATGTGTGTGTATGTGTGTGTTGAGCGCAATTAATTAAAACTTTGTTGGGGCTGGTTATGGACGTGTCCTTGTGCGGGCGTCGTCGACTTCGTCCTTCTCGTCGGGCTGGTGGCTGGCTGGCTGGCTGGGAAATTATGTCAAAGTGTCTGGAGCTGCCTTCTCCTTCTCCTTGCTCTCCCCGCGCTCCTTGCCTTCTTGTCCGCTTTCGTCTGCGTCTTCATCTTCGTCCTTTTTAGAGCTGTCTGGCGCGTTCGTGGGAATTCCCTCAATTATTTTTGCCGTCGACGTTGACGTTGACGTCGCTCATTTGTTTGCAGCTTAATTTGTTTTTACTTTCAGCTGAAAGTTTTTTTGCGGGCGCTCTTGCCACTTGTTGCTGCCACACGGCCACACGGCCACACGGCTCTCTGGGGCACGTTTAATGAAATCAATTATGACAGCAACTGTTGCTGCTTGTCTGATGAAAATTAAATGCCACCAGCGACGGGCAACAATTTGTCAACGTATAAAAGGCGCAACATCGATTGGTTCATTGGATTTTAGGGTTCAAGTGGCAAGAAAAGGGAAGGGGAAGGGGAATGGGAAGGAGAATTGTATGGTCACATCCTGCCTCAAGTGGCGCGTTCCGTTTGGCAAGCTGCCACACAATGGCCACAGCTTCAGCTTCAGCTTCAGCTTCAGTTGCTGCTCCTTGTTGACATGGCATTTAAAATTCATGCAGCCCACGCAGCTCCTTTCACATATGCAGATGATGTTTGTTGACGATCCTTGGAAATTCTTACACACACACACCCATATATACATATATAGCATACTCACGCATCCTGTGCGACACATTCAATTCAACATTCCCTATCCAAAGTACCCGTCCCTCTGTGTTTTTCCCTCGTACCCCTTTTACCTTTTCAACGAGCTTCGCTCGTTGTTGTCGTCGTTTGATTTTTATTCATTTCTCGCATGACAATGACGCTTATTATGAATTCTTTGTGATTTCGCTTATTTTTTTTATTTCCACTTTATTATTTTTCTTGTATTTCTTTTCATATTTTCAATATCTCTTCAACGCTTCCGTTCCCCTCCAATCGAAATAACTTGCATGCGGCATGATTGTTATTCAAATGTGATTTCTGTGCTCAGTTTTGTATTTTCTTGTTTTTTTTTTGTCCTTGCCAAGCGTATCCTCGCATCCTTTACCCGTTCCCATTCCCCCCTCTGGGCTCCCTCTCTGGCTCCTGTTTCTATCGCATGTTTGTTGTTTGCTTAACATTTTGTATGCAAAAATAATTATTTAGATTGTTGCATTTGGCATGTGAGGAATTTGATTTGTGAATTCCGATTTTCGGGTTTGAGTTGCATGTGTGCTAACTGAGGCGTTAAGAAAGTAGGAGTAGGAGAGAGAGAGAGAGAGGGGACGGGGAAAGTGGAGCTATTGACCTTCTGATTTATGCAGAGAAGTCACTTGTAGAATTCTAAGGTTTATATTAGCATTTTATTTTGAATATAACAAATAAATCACAATTTCGAATTTGAACTCACACAATTTAACAGCAAATACTGAAAATGAATTTAATTGATATTGAAATTAGTTTTTAAAGCCTTTCTAAAGATAATATAGATTATCTTACACTATTATAATGGATTTTAATTTCAGTTAAATGTAGAAACTAACAGAGATACTATTTAAAAAAAAAAATCAGTCTTGAATATTCTGTGTAACTTTTATATATATTTTTGTTAATAAATTATTAAGGTATCACTTAAATGGATTATGGATTACAAACTTTTTGAAGAAATCTGAATTGTTGTGCCAAACATATTTATATTCTGGGTCGATTTTTTGACATTGCTTTTGGGCCAAGTGTTGCGAACACGTCCCGCAGCTGTTTATGAGCCCCTTTGGAATATTTCGTACAGCTCAGACATAAAATCCAAATTGATGACGCATCATGATGGGGCCATAAGAAAATTTTCACAATTTCCACTAAAACACATTTAAAGTGTTGCAAGACGCCCTTCCCCCGTCCCCCATCCAGCATCCCCAACATTTGCTATTCGTGACCTCTGCCCCCGTTCCTGCCCCATGGCTGCTGCTCGTGAAATGCGCGTCGATTAAACCTTTCTTTTATGCGCTGTCTTTTTGGAGTGCGCCTTTGTCGAGAGCCTCGCAAACCGAAGAGAAGAGAGAAGAGTGAAGAGAGTTTGATGGGGCGGACAGTAACGGGGGGAGGGACTGGCCAACGTCGTTTTGTTGGCGGCTGTCATCAAAAAATATTGTATTGTTATTATTTTATTTTTATGTGCCCTCGCTGTTATTTGCATAAGGATGGCCTGCTTCGGTCTGGGTCCGGGTCTGGATGCTGGGTCCTGTGTCCTGTGTCCTGGGTCCTGCTTTGGGTTCGCCTTCGAGCTTTGTGTCCTGGGCAAGGACCAGCAGCAAACAAAAAGCGTTTCGCTCGCTTATTTCGCATTGTAAATTTTTATGTCATGGTGTGCGTGTGTATGGGTGTGTGTGTGTGTGTGTGTGTGTAGGGCGTCTCCCGGTCTCCCGCCCTCATGCCGAATCCAGCAATCACACACATTGTAATTGAACACACACGCTCGAACGCATTTTGTTTAGATTTCATTTTTTCTTCGTCCTTTTGGCAACTTCTTCTTCTTCTTCTACTACAATACTTCTGCATCATTTTGAGTCGCCTCCTGTTCTCGTCATGTTTTGGTCCTCCAAGTCGTGTTCTTCTTTATGCTTTTCGGCTTCGGAGTTGTCGACATAAAATGCAAAACAGAATTTCATTTTCGGCTGGAATGCTCGGGTTGTTATTGTTGTTGTTGTTCTCGTTGTTATTGGGAATGCTACAACATTGTTGAAGCATGTAATATCCTGCCAAGGATAAGGGTTGCAATACACCCTACACACACTCGCACACACACACACACACACACACACACACACACACACATATTCCCTCTCATCATGTATGGGTTTTTGTGTTGTTGTTGACGATTTCTGCTACGTTTCGTTTTCTCTTCTCTTTTCCAACACATTTTTTATACGAATTTAGTTTATTGGTTTTGCGTGTGTGTGTGTGACTGTGGGAGGAGCTGGAATCATGTGTGTGAGTGAGTGTGTGTGTACCAGCTCTTTTTTGGGGTGATTGATTGGCATTACGAGTTGCCATTTACATACACATTTCATTTATGCAAATACTCGCAATTCATATTCCACAAATACTTGCCGAATTACAATAAACATTTCGCAACAACAATGACACATAGAGAGGGAGTAATTGAAGGGGGAGAAGATTGAAGAGTGGAGAGAGAGGCTTTTAATATATATTATACATATATACGCATTCGTTAAGCATTTGTCGCAGCCAATTTCCCTTTAAGATTTGCAGCACTTTGATATCCATTCGGATTCAGATTGAGATCAGCCAGCCAACTGTCTGTTCGTCTAACTGTTCCTGTTTCTCCCTGCTGTTTTTGCTTAATTTCCTGTTAAGCCATTTTCAATAAGTATTTGGCATAATCAAGTTGAGCGCGCTGCAAAATGGCAGCGACATGCATTAAAGGCGTGCCAAATAAATGACAGCCCAGTTCCCAAGAAGTACTATTCAGTCAGTCAGTCATTGAGTCACTGAGTCATTCAGTCAGTCAGTCATTCAGCCAGCCTATGGGATATTTGCCGGCAGTTCCAGAGTTATGCATGACGAGTTATGCTGATGAGGAGGCGTTTACCCAGCGCCACAGTGGTCTAAAAGCCATTGTTGTGGCTGTAAAAGCATCAAGTTTCTCATCTATAAGTTAAGCGAAATTGAAGTGAATTTTACTACAATTTATCTGCAATAAGCACACAATTTACTGTAGTATTATAGAGACTCGGATGAATCATGTTAAATATTAAAAAGTAAATAATAAAATAAAAGGGAATTTTAATCCGAATTTGTTACACTGTGCTTGAGCAGAGGAAACTTCCTCTTGCTGAACGCTTATAATGTCGAAGACTGGGCTTTAAATTAGCATTTTGCATAAATGTTTGGCATGTCATCATAAAGAACAACTCACACACACATACACTCTCTCACACACACACACACTCACTCGCAGCGGTAGCCCGGCTTAAACATCAAACAACCATAACGCAACACGCTGCGTATGCGTAATGTGTGCATACACTTTGAGGCCATATCCTTATGAGCAGCTTGAGCAGCGCCTTGTCTTTTTCCGCCCACACAGCTCGCTCCTTAAGGACGCCACTCATAATCGTATTTCAACGCATTTGCCGTAAACGGTTTCAACTTTTGGCCCAAATCACAGGCGCCTTTTCTTTCAGCGGGGCGTGGCTGCAGCTGATGCTTTTTTGCAGTTCCATTTGTGCAATCAGCTAAAGCTATCGGATTTGCCAAATCGCTGCCTAGGTAATGTCTCAGCTCTCAGCTACAACATTCTTGGTCTATCGGCAGCCAGAGGAAATTAATGTTCCCTTTTGTGGATTGGGTAACATCATTGGCATCATCTCTTCAATTCGATGCCTGCTGCTGACGTCTGCGCCGAGTGTGGCAGATTAATGATACTAAAAACGCAATTTGCCTTCCGTTACACACACACACAGTCTCACACACGCACACAATGAAACTGTTGATGCCCAAACCATTTCTGATTAGCTTTTGCCAGCGGCTTTACGGTCATTAGTCGCTGCTCAGGAATTTTGCTTATTGGATGCCAAAGTTGACTACACAAAATAGCCAACTACTTGGATGGAGTGCGGGAAGCGGCAGAGGGATAGGGGAACAGTGGGAACCCCCCACATGCCTGGCTAACTATACACACAAATTATAATAAAAAATAAAAAAATGTTGAAAGCCAAATAACTCGAAATGCCTTTTTAATGTTGTAGAAAATATTCATGCAGGCAACAAGAGCAACAAAAAACACATACAAGTTTTTCGCATTCATACAAAGAGAAGAAAAGGATCTTATAATAAATTCCACTATGGGCAACAAGATGACGACGACGATGATGATGAGAAGAGGCTTCTCCATTCCCGCATTCGCTTTCATATGTGCAACCGAGTTCTGATGAGCATCAGGAGTTGCCTCAAGTTTTCCACATAGTTTTTCTGTATTTTTTTCTGTATTTTTTTTTGCTCTTCTCATTTTCTCCTTAGCCATTTTCCCCCTTTTTTCATATTTGGCCAAATTGTTGCATGCAAATGTTGCTAGGCAAGCGGCAGTCGCCTCAGTGCAATATACATAATATGTGTTGTAGTTTCATTAGGATTACAGTTAGCTTACAGTTGGCTCAGACTCGACTCCTGCCTCAGTTGCCTCAGACTCGACTTCTACTATACAGCTTTTGATGGTTGCCTTTGCTGCCTGCTTATTGAGTTATGACGCATGCGAATTGTAAGCAAAAGTATGAGATGGAAATAAAAATTTGCTGCTTATAAAACTTGACAAGAAGAACAACAACAACAGCACATAGTTATAAAATATCTATCTCAATGTATATGTGTTTTTGTGTGTGTGTGTGCACAACAAAAGCTTTAGCTTTGGCTTTGGCTTTGGCATAGCAAGAGAATGTTCGTTGGGCAAATCACAACTCAAAGTTAGACCTACCCCGACCGTCGACTGTCGACAGTCGGGCATGTTTTGCATTGAAGTTGCAGCTGATCCATAAAAGTATGTTGCATGCAGCACAACAACAACAGCAACACAAAAAGCATGACTCGAGTGCTGCTACTTACGACTAGTTGCCTCAGAGTGCCTCATAAAACGTACGGCACACACAACAAAATGTGGCACTGAAACTCAAACGAATCCCAGCACAAAATGTGAAATATTGTCAAGTACCAAGACTCTTCGACAAGTCCAAAAGAGTAGCACAAAAGTCTGTGTAAGTCAAGCGAACAAATTACAATATTTGCTATTCAAAAGTCTGTTCAACAAACAAATTAAGGTCAACGAATACAACCAAAATTTAAATAAAATGAATATAAAATGAAGTGAGGTAAACTCACGTTAGATGAAACCAGACTATAATTAAATGAGGACATTTAATTCAAAAACGTGTACGATGATTTTTAATTCTATGAATCATTTGATTGAATTGAAATAATAGTTTGAAATTTGGCATGAAAAATCCTATTATAATTTAATTACAAAATATGTAAAAATTTCAATAAAATTAATAATATTAAATGGCACCTATAGGTATTTCTATCTTGCGTTCATTTGCATATTTTAAATATTTTCCTAAGAATATTACAAATTAAATGTCAACAATCGTCGGATTAAAAAATCAACTCTTTGCTTAAACCAATGCTGTTAAAGTTGTTGATTTTTGGTTCTCGTTCAGACTACAACATCGATTTGAGGCTGTTTCCGTCCTGCTGCTGCTGCTTCTGGCAACTCTCGTTGTTGGTGCTGTTGTTGTTGTTGCCACTGTTGCATTCTGAATTTTTACTTCGTTAACTTGATTTCCGGTGCCAAGCGAATGCAGTCATCGAAAAAGTTGACAGCTTGAAATGGCTGTAACTCAACTTAAAGTTTTAAGTTGATCACTTTTTACTTATTTTATTTAAATAATATATAAATATATATGTATATTTAAGCTGTCTAAATATTTGACAGTGTGGAGGGAGAGTTGCTTGTAAAGCATAAAAAATATGCAAAATTCAATTTACGCCAAACAAAATCATAATCCATCTATCATTCATCAACGGCAGCGAACACTTGGCGCAAATGTCTGCGGCAAACGGAAGGAACTTCATAGATACGCGAGTCTCACACACACACATTCACAGAGATACAGATACTCTGTAGTGTATGTGTGTGTGCTCTCATGCCAGGGCTTTTCTTTATTTCTTTTTACATATTTTGTTACGCTTGTAAAGCTCAAATCCCCAGCGTATAAGCATTTCTACTTCAGCTGCTCAGTTTAGCGCCGCCTCATCCCGTTGCCAATTGCTCTCTTCTCCTTGCCAATCCCCTTGCTGGCCCCATTTTGGCCTTAACGTTGGCGCCTCTGTTTGCCTTTGTTGCGTGCGCAAAAACCAAAAAATGACAAAATGCGTGGCCTGGCAGCTGGCTGATAAGACGCCAGCTCTTCCAACTATTGATGGGCCTGCCTGACTTGTCCTTAAAGCTGCGTCGTCTGCGCAACTTCAACGGCCCCAACAAAGGCAACAACAACGACAACGACAACGACAACGAATAGTCGGCAACTTGATTTCAAAGCTGTGGTGGATTATTTGCCTGGCCCAAGACGCAGGGGAAAATACGCAGCACGCAATGCGTTTTCCAAGCGAGGTTTTCCGACCAGGCGACGACGCCTGGAAGCGTGCTGCAGTTTTTTTTTTTGTAATTTTTGCTTAAGGAGAAATATCCACCTGAGGGGGTAGCTATGAATGCTGTTGCTGCTGCTGCTGCTGCTGCAGAGAAAGAGAGGAGAGGCGTCAAGTGCGCGTGCGCAGAACTTGAACTTCATGGCTGACGACGGCGACGTCGGCAGCGCAGCACTTGACGGCCATTCGGGGGTGGCAAATTCAACTGCTCGAGTGCTTCCAGTGGCAGTGGCACGTCCGTGTCGAAAACAAACGTCAGCCAGCAATATTGTGGGCAGTAGCAGTTGGGCCTTGCGCCCGACTGGTGCGTCCTGTCCTGTCCTGTCCTGATCTGGCATTGCTCGACCTTCTGCGCTAAAGTCTTTTTGCGGTCCGGCGCCACTTCGACACAAGACACGCAACTCTCGAAGACACATACGCGGCTTTGTGTGTCTCCGACTTCATTTGAATTTCATCTTGGCGCAGCAGCGACGTCGCTGCCGACGACGACGCCTTCATCTTAGCGTGATTACTCCAATTCCAATTCCAATTCGTGTGCGAGTGATAAGAAACCGAAACGCGAAACGGCAACTGAATCCAACAGTACAACGGTACAACTGAGCGCCAACGTATTTTTTGGAGTCAAAGTCAAAATCATTCTTTAATGCGACGTGTATCGGTTCGGTTGTGCGCGTTTCCATCTAAGAAAGTTTTCTTGTGACAAGGATAATTCAATATAAATATAATACTACTCTGGCATTTCAAGTGAACTTCTATTCAAAATCTGTGCAATTTCACAACTAAAACACTTTTGATTAAATTATGCAAATAAATAATTATATTATATTCCATGGTTTAGTAATTTAAAATATAATAATTTTTGAACAATTTAATTAAAAACAATGACAACAAATTCCACTACAGGTGAGTTTAAATGGTTTTAATAACTGTTAACAAAAAAGGAAATTAATAAAGTTGTAATCAATTAAAGCACAGTTTGTCAAATTGTTAAATATTTAAAATAGTAATATTTTTAATTAAATGCTATATTCAGTTTCAATTGGTTGTTCGCTTATAATCTTATTGTCATAATATAGCAAAAAGTATTATGAAAATATAATGCACAATTTAAGTTGAAGCTATGATTTATTTAAGTGCCTTTTTATTAATTCGAGCATAGTTGAGAATATACAATTTACAAACATTCTGAAAAACGCAATTTATGATTTTAAATTCGTAATACTGTTTATGTATTTATTAAAATTTGCGAAACACAATAAATATGTGATGTTAAATTAAAAAAACTTTTTACATAAATAATAAAAACCACGTAACATAATAAATAATTTTATTGATAAATCGATCGTTAAAAATTATTGTATTCAGAATATTAGATAAAAGTCTTAAACTTTCTTAATGATCGCAAAAAAATTCGTCACAAGTTTCACCAACTTTATATTTGTTTTCGACAAGTTTCCGGTTCCGTTGAAGTATTTTTAGTATCTCAGTTTTTATTAGTTTGATCGTAAAATCAGTTAAGAGCTTAAAGACACAACCGCACCCAACGAGCCGACGCACCAAAATAACAGCACATGCCGGAAAAATACGACAAAAAACCAAAACAAGGAGAATCCTTCGACTGGCCTACATTTGATGAGGCAAAAGGACTCGCACAGCCGGCAAAATAATTGCATAAATTAAAATCTTAATTATGCGAAGGCACTCACTGCCGGCAGCAGAGGTCCTGGCAGAAGCAGAGGCAGAGACAGCGACTGAGGCTGAGGCCGAGCCTCTGATAGAGACAGAGACACGGCGAGAGTGAGAGAGCATGTCGTGACGTCACTAAATGAGCGCGGTACAAAATGAAAAATGAAACACGAAAATTAAAAAAAGCAGGAGGAGAAATTTGTTGCGGAAATGGAAGGCGAAGCAACAACAAAAGTATGCGAAAAAGCGACGGCGAAATTAATGAGCGGCGTCGGCAGTAACAGGAGCAGCAGCAGCAGGAGCAGAATCTGAATCAGAATCAGAAGGAGCCAGGACCAGTTGCAGCGTCACGGCCAGAACGAGGACAACGACGGCAGCGTCGCAGTTGCGCGCTCATTAGGCAAAATGAAAAGCACAAGACGAAGAACGTTGCCGTCGTCCTTGGCCGTGATTTCACTGCCTTCGCTCTCTCTCTCTGTTTCTCTTCGCCCGGCCACTCTCGACGTTCATTAACATAATTTTAATTTGGGTTAGTGAGACAACTTGGCGCAGTTCGTTGAACTTGGCAACAAGGATGTACGGAAGCGAGGCCAGGATACAGCTGCCTGCCTGTCAGACAGCATCAGAATTTCCCGTTTCATATTGGATTCGCTCTTTTTTTCTTGCTTCACTTTTTTGCTGTTTTGTTTAATTTTATGTTAATGAGCGGCTGCTGGGTCATGGTTCGAGGGGGTAAGTAAGCTTACCCCTAGACCGACCTACCCCTTTCACTTTCAACGCACTCTCGTTTTTTTCACATTTCTATTTCCGTTTTTATGCAAATGAGCTTTTTGTCTACCTGAGAGAACTACGGGTCTGACTTCTTTTTTTGTTTCTTTTGCCCCTGGCTGTCAGCTGTCTCTAGTTTATCCCAGAACTGGATACGTGATTTAATTGCAGAGAGTTGCAGCTAATTTGCATAAATTGTTTCGCAATTTCTTTTGCTTTTTTGCAAACCTTATGCAAATTCAAGTGCATTATTTGCAAATCATGTTCTCCATACGACTCTGCTGTCAATTATTGATTGGGATTGTTCCCAGTGTACGAGTGTTTGAGTGATTGAGGGTTTGTCTACTCGTACAGTGGGTCCTGGCAATTATGGGCTTAGTAGCGGCACAGCACGTTTACTAACAAGTTCTGCGGGTACAAGAGTCTGAAGGGGTTTTGGGATACAGCTTACAGATACCTAAGAAGCTTTAAGAATGTTCTAGCAACCAATTTTATAATAATTGGATTTTATTCTGTTATTATTCTTATTATATTATATTTTGAATTATTTAATTTATTAAATGATGATATATAAATTTAAATTAAAATCATTTTACATTTATATACATTTGAGCAGTGCACACAAAAATAAAATCAATATGAGTAAGTTTATTTGGAGTGCAGTTTTTATAGCCGCATCTGAAACCCTGTTTTACACTTATTGCCTCTTTGTGTGCTGCCATCAATCTGCACTTAAGCCGTTTTAGATATGCGATGGATGCAAAGCCGTTTATGACAGCCATAGTTCAATCTAAAGCGTTTTCAACCCGCTAACTAAAGTGGAAATTGCCACCCACAAGACTTCGTCCTCCCTCTGCGACTCAGCAACCCGCAATTTACAGCAGCAACCAACCATTTTCTTTTGGCTTTTGCAAATTTGTTGCGCACACACATAAACACACGCACACACACATACTCACACATGTGCATTTTAACGTTTTTCTTGTACAAGACACATGAGCAAATGTTTGATGGTTGCTGTACAAATACAAACAACAACCACACATACACTCACTCACGCACACACACGCAGTTAGACACACATGGCGGGGGTGATTGCTTTGGCGAACAAAGCAAAAAGCGACAACGACGATGACAAAAAAAGAAGAAAATAAAATAAAAAATAAAGAGAAGGAAAATGCGACAAAAGCGTGGGACACACATGAAAATCCGAGACTGTCTTTGGCTGGGGTTGGGTGGTGGTTGGATGGTTGGATGGTTGGGGGGTGGTGCTTTGTGGTTCTAACTGGGTGGGTCTGCATTTCATATTGGCATGTGCAAAAATCCAAATATTCTATATATGTATGAAGCGTTGCTCTGTCTGTCACTTCAGCTCCCCTTCTCACACTCTCGTGATTTCTTTCGCTCTCTCTCTGTCCCTCTCCCTCCCTTTATCACTCTGTTTCTCTGTCGTTCTATCTGTCTGTTAGCTCCTTTGCCTTTCGTTTGCCTTCTCGGTCTGCGCGACTGCTTTGTGTTAGCGTAATCCTTTTTAGCAGGCAAACGAAAAATACGAGTACATATCAAAATGTAGAAAATGTCTGACAGGATTGCCAAGTCCCCCCTTTCTCTCGCCCTCTCTCTCCACTATTATCCTGTTCAGCTGTCGTCTTGCTGTCGCGCTTCTTGAACTGAATTCAATTTATATCTGTGCATACATAAATTCCTCTCTTGCAAAGCGTTGTCCTTGCATAAAGTCAAATAGTTATGAACAGTCAATAGTTAAAGGGTATACGATGTTCGACTACGTCAGAATATCCTTTGCCAGCTGTCTCTATTTGTATTTGCCAAGAGTGTTCGTTGCTGTTTTCCTTTGTCAGGTGCGCCGCTAAAACCAATTTTCAAATATTTTCACTTAGGTATTCTCTGTCTGTCTGTCCCGTCGCTCTCTCTCTCTCTCTCTCTCTCTCAGTCTGGCTCGAGCTGTCAGTTTCTGTCAGGCTACTCATTGGCAAAATATTTGCCTAACCGAATGTACAAACACAGATACAAACGCACACACACACACAGATATAAATACACGGCAAGTCAACAATGCAATCAATTTGCTTATTGGCGACAGAAGAGAACGAGAACGAAAGTAAAGTTTTATTTTCGCAAATCCTTTAACAAGGCAGGCAGCAATCCTTCGTCCTGCCGATTATGCAAATTAACAGGGATTACTTGTAGTCTATTTCCCTCTCTTTCTCTCTCTCTCTCTCTCTCTCAATCAATAACATAGCCAAGTCAGTTCAATTCGATCGAGTCCGTCGATGTGTCGCATTTGTTCGATCGGAAAAGAAATTTGCATAAATTTTTAGCCAACGTCAGTTGTCAGTTTGGCAGTTGGCAACCCTGCCCCGGGTTGTCCCGGGCACTTTTCACTGTTTTACTGTCACCTACGTACAAATTTTTATTAGTTTTGCAACAACAGCAACGAGGACTCTGCATTTTGCAATGTGTAATGTGCGTGCTTCGGAGTATTGGCAAATATGCAAATTAACTTCAAGTTGCGTTTTGCGTTTTATTGAAAGGCAGCTTCAACTTCACCCCTCTCCATCTCTCTCCATCCATATATATATTTCTATATATACATATACTCCCTGGCTTGAGGGTTGAGGGTTGCAGCAGCGAGCGCCTGATAAGCAAATTGTGTTTGCAAAAATTGTTGTTATCGATTTTATTTTGAGGTTGAAGCACTGAAACTTTTGAATGTTGCAATTGCAAATGCAACAAAATTAGCACTACGAAGTGACAACTTTATTTGCTCGTCTGTAAATCTTTTCAAACTGTTAAATTAAAATAAAATGTATATTATTATTTTATAAGCAAGCATATTCCAACTTTGAAGCTTTGGATTTATTTGCTTGCTTTCATTTCAAACAAAATGTAACAAACACTTCTTATTTTCTTGCTTTGTTGTTGTAGTTGTCTTGTAGAAATTTTCAATTTCCTTTACACACACAGACCCACACACAAACACACACACACACACACACACACACATATTCAGACTCAAGTACAGTTGGCAGTTAAGAGTTTCCATTTCTCTGGCTGCCATAAAGGCCGTTTGCCTTTGCCTTTTGGCCCAAGCTCCTCCATTCGCAGTTTCGCATTCGCGCATCAGCGAAATAAAATGCAAAATATTAAGCATAAAATATGTAACCCATTTCAAAAGAGAAAATGGCCAAGCAGCCAAGCAGCACGAAGGATCCCATCCGACTTGCCACTGCGTTGCCAAATCTAGAGGCAAATTCTGGCAGATTTACTGCATATTGGCCTGGCGTCAAAAGCAGCCAAAAATTGCGCGGCACAGTCGAGTGAGTCGCCTCCCTCTTAGCCAAGTCCAACCCCAACCCCAAACCCAACGCAGCCCGACCTTTGTGACCTCCCAACCTGCCCAGTTTTCTCAACACTCAGTCCCCATTTTCATGCTCATCTCCATCGCCAAACTACAAGTTGCTTACAATTTTCTCTTATTTTTTTATATGTTTTTTCTCTGGCTGCTGTTGGCAGTTGGCAGTTGGCAGCTGAAAGTCAGCATTGTCGTCCTGGCGTGGCAACCGAGAATTTATTTCCATCATTAGTTGCGGCACTTGAAGCCGAACATAAATGTGATTTATTTGGCCTTTTGTGGCTGCTGTCCAGGCATTATTAGTATTATCATCTGCCAACGCACCAAAAATCAATCTGCCTGACAAAATACGCAAGTTTTCGCCCACACACAAGCCACAAATATATATTGTTAAATATATATAAGTTTATATATATACATAATCGAGTCTCTATCCACATCATCATCGAATATGCATTATTTAAACATTAGCATAATTTACTCTGCGCGCATCGCAACTTGGGAGCTTCGAAGTTGCTCATCTCCTTCCATTCATCACAATCCTGCCATTTACCATGACACATGCCATCCTCCAACTCCTCCTCAACTCCCTCGTCCTTTCGTCTCCTGCCTGTCATTGGCACTGCCAGCTACGTTCGCTTTGCCATTTGCCTTGTTACAAATAGGATTCCATCATAATAATGTCTTGCGTGGCGGAGTCTACAATCTTAATACGAATACATACATCTATATATATATATACACTTATATATATTTTGTATATATGTGTGAGTGTACGTGTATGTGTGTATCCGGTGACAAATACGACAGGATTCGCAATTGCGAATATTTCAAACTCAAACACACGATGTCAAAGTCTCTGCTTAAGCTTTAAGTGGAAGGTTTTCATCTTTATTTTCTTCTACTTTTATTTGGATGGATTTTTTTTTGGGGATTTGGCTACAGCTACAGCTATAGAGTTCACAGTAAAATTGATGACTACAGTGCGTGGTGTCATTTTCGTGACAGCCGGCTATCAAAAGCGACAACGCCACCGGAGATTGGGGAAGGCAATCATTCATCTATTTTATTTAGCTGATTATTTAAGAGACACAGTAGGACAAATAATATTTGACAACAATTTTTGCTGGCATTAAATAACTTGCACATATTAAGTATACGAAGTGTAGACCACTAATTGCTTGCCACGCCTTCATTCAAGTTTCAATGTCACGGTACTGCAAATGCCAAAGTCCACTAAACAAGTCAAAATGCCGGCAAAAGTTCTTGACCTAGAAACAAAGGAAGGCAGGCAGTTGATGACGACATAAACCAGAACAACAAGCAAGAAGAAGAAGAAGATTAAGAAGAAGACCAGGAACAAGAAGAAGAAGCAGACAGCAAGGGCGACGTCACCAAATTGCCAGCAAGAAAAGCCCAAGAAGGCAGCGGCAAAAAACGAAACGTAGACCAAACAAAAATTAAAATTAAAACAAGGACACAAAAAATAAACACCACAACCCACACAGAAAGAGAGAGAGAAGCTGAAACAGTGTTTGAGCGAGAGAAAGAGAGAGAGAGAGACAGCTGTTTGCCAAGTCGAAAGACTGAAACTGGGTTAATAAGCAAACGAGGAAAATAATGATGATGATGATGACGTTGCTGGGAGAAGTGCATAATCAAGAAGAGACGCTCACCAAGGCTGTTGGGTGGCTGAATCCCCCTCCCACCCCACACCACTCATCCTTCCTGTGGGTGCGAAAAACGCAAACTTTACTCATTTTCATTTAGTCCTGCGAGCTGTGGGTCGAGGAGCCAGGATAAAGTTGGAAGGCTGCAGGCGGCTCCAAAGCGTCTGCTGGTGTCATTGGCTGTGTGTGCGTGTGTGTGTGTAGTGTGTGTTGGTGTGTGTGTGTGTGCAACGACTCCTTGCTGTTTTTAATTTCATTGCAAGAAAATGAACGAACAGCGACAAGGACGAAAGCGAGCATGAAGAGAATACCAGGATGCCTTCGTCTTCGTCTTCTCTTTCGCCTTCGCCTTTGCCTTCGCTTTCTCCTTGAGCGCAAATGAAGCCAAAACCGAAAGACACTGCCTGGCCAAGTCTGTGCGCCAAGTCGAGACAACCGCCCAGCCATGACTCCCCCTCAACCACCAGCACCACCAACAACAAAAGCCAACCCACCCACCCGCCGGCTAAATTAGCTGCAGCAGCCGCGCGACATTAAAAAGTTTGCCGGCTTCGTCGTCTTCGTCCTTCTTGGGTAAAATAAAAGAAAAGTGAGCACAAAAGTAAAAGAAAATTTGCCGCGAAAAGTGAAATTAAAATGCGGCAGGCAATGGCAATGGAAAAGGGAAAGGAAAAAGGTGAACAGCAAAAAACGAGAATAAAAAAATCATCGCCGGCAAATTAGGTAAGCAAATGAATGAAGGAAAAGGCGAAGTAGATGAGCAAAACAAATGGGCAAAAGTATAAGCTGGAAATGAAAATGAGCCAAGGGAATGGGAATACTTATTAAGCAACCTGTTGCAAGCAACCTCAACTAAGTAGTTAAAAAGGCTCTCAACTCTGATTAATAACAAGTTGAAAGAAACTTGACTTAATAATTAATATTTGTAGCAAACTAGTTTATGATTTTTTGCTCTCATTAATCAAGTCATCTTTCTCTCTCCACTTTTTGAACTTCATCAATTAATTGTGTATTTACCTTTTTCACTCTTTTTTAACTTGCAGCTAATTGGCTCAGACAACACGACTGCAACTTCGTCAACTTTGTAGTGCCAAACAGGACAGCTTTGCGATTCAAACTGGTATCAGTATTAATTTGGTCAACATAAAACGTAAATTGATTAAGGCCATTTAACAGCATCAACTACGGGGAGGGGCAGAGAACGATAAACGAAAGACTTTTGCAAATTAACAAATGACGATAATTAAATATACCGTTAGTGTTTGCAGAGCGAGACAAACTAAATAAAATGCAGAATAAATGAAATACAAATAAATACGATAGAAATTAAACTGAGTCTTAATTTAGCATTTATTATTAAAATAAATCAATATATAGCTCGCAATGTTTACTTAACATTTACTTAACAATATTGTTATATGTTTAATTAAATTCCTAATTTCAAGTCAAGATATTGAGTCAGTTAAGTAAACTAATATCCTCAAATGTAGGCAAGTTTTCTGTCAAGACAAATTCGAGTTGTTGTTCCAACTGACTGAGCCAGTTAAAATAGCCTCAAGTGGAGGCTCTTTAGTGCACTCGAGTTGAAAGCCAGGCTACAACAGTTTACAATTTTATTGAATTGAATAAAAAAAAGCAAATAGGTAAAGTTGTTCTTACTACGAAAGCCACTTGGTAATTAAACAGGTTTCAAATTAACATGAAATAAAATTAAATAAATAAAAGTGCTGCGTTCGGAACTGAGTGCCAGGCTGCTGTCAGGTTGCCACGTTGCCACATGGCCAAGTTGCCACGTTTCCAGGTTGCCAAGATGCCAAGATGCCTGTAAACATGTTTCAACGCCGCGCAAAATTAGCAACTTGTAGCCGACAGACAGTCAGTGTGTGTGTGAGTGTGTGTGTGTGTGTGTGTGTGAGTGCGTGTGACTGTGCAACATGTTGCCTGGCAGAATGCCGACGCTTATAGATAAATTTCTGTCAAAACTGCTGATTGACTTCATTAATAACCACGAGCCAGGCCGAAAGACTCAAGTCGAACTCGCAGTCGGCGTCGCAGTCAACGTCACTGTCGCAGTCGCAGTCGCCGTCGAAGGCAGCTGCTGAAATGTGCAACTTGGGGGGAGGGACGTGGAGCGTGGGCAAATTAATAGCAAACTTGTAGCTGGCAGCTTGTAACCTGTTGGGAGGGTTTTCTATTTTATTTAACCTGTATCTCCATCTCCATCTCCATCTGCATCTCCATCTCCATCTGAATCTGCATCTGTGTCTGAAAGCAGTGGCACGATTGATAAGCTGCGTGCTGCGTGGCCATGTTCAATGTCCAAGTGCTGGCACAACATGTTCTGGAACTGGTAACAAATACAAGTAAACAAAACACACAAACACACACACACATATGTCCAACTCAAGAAATCAGTGCGAAAATTTATGTTGGTCTGATGGAATTTTAATGTGTGTTGCCTGCCAATGAGGAAGCGATTTTGCATGTGCAGCTTTTGGCCAACGACGCGTCGTTTTGGCCAACGTCTTGGTCTTCATCGTTGCCTGCCGTTAAATGCCGTTTAATTGCGTTGCAAAAACCGTTTGCTTTTAATTGGCTGGTCAACTGCAGCAAGACACTGTCTCTGTCTCTGTCTCTGTCTCTGGCTCTGCTCACATTATAAATGCCAGGCAGATAACTCAATAAATGTACAGATTAGTTTCAAGCGCAATCAATCAGCGTCAAAGGCCAGCCGCACCAAATTGTCAGTGGCAAAATAATTACGAATCTATGACTTTATAATGTACACAATAACAACAACAAGCCAAGCCTGCAGATCGATCCTTTCTATTCAACAAATTGCAGGCAATAGCTATAAAAGACAGATACAATGACACGAGCTGAAAGCCAGACAAGTCAGAGATGGGCAAAGGAAGCATTAAAGCAAAGTCGCATTTAAGCACCGCCAAGAACATTTAAACTAGTGTAAATTAAACGATTACCTAAGCATCACGTTCAGCTCGTATAAATGTATCTTCGCTGAAGGTATAAATGTATCTTCTGACATCTAAGTTGATCTGCGTGTGCTCGTAATTTGGTTGCCTTTCACAAAAGACATTTAACGTGGCCGGCAGTTATGTTAGTAGACGGACCGGACAGTCGGACAGCGGATAGACATTGTTGACAACGGACATGGCACATGGAAAACCGACAGCTTTGTCGTCGCCACAAAAGTCCACGTCGTCAACGATGTCCGATGTCCGATGTCCGATGTCCGACAGTTGGCAGCCCGTTGATCATCAACGTATGTGCCATGCATTTTTTACGAGCTGCGGGATAACATTGGTCTGTGTCTCTGTCTGTATCTTCAGAGCGCCAACTGTGAGCTACATAAATTTTTGTGGTAACCGGCGAAAGGCAAAAATTAAAATGCGCTTATAAAGCAATAAAATTCAACATAATAATAATAACGAATAATGACCGCATAATGAAAACGTCCACAGACAGACACAGAGATAGAGATACAAAGATACAAAGATGCGTCTTCAGCTGCCGTAAAGTGTTGAATTTGTGAGTGCGCTAAATGAAAGGCCGCCAAAGAGCTGCCAATTATGGCAATTGTATCTGATAGATGCAATATCTGTTCAAGCGATTGTAATTGAATTGCCAGATATGTATCTGGCAGATACGAAAACAGTGCATCTTCTATAAAACGTAATTAAAGCGCAACTTTCTACACATTGTAAAGTATATCATGGCTATAAATATATATTTATGTAAACTAATTAAATTTAGACTTCACAATGCAGATTGCCTCCATTGCTAGGCCCAAAGAAAAACACTCGGCTCAAATGTATCTCGCAGATACAGACACAGATTCAGATTGGATTGCCAGAGCGAACGTATCTCACATGCTGTCTGCACTCGCTGTCAACGGCAATTTGCCATAACATAAAACTGCACGTTTACACTAATAGCACAGGTAGATGTGAGAGCGAGGTTCACAGCAGGTGAGCTGCCCACTCGCCATGGCCAGACCTTCACTTTTACAGTATGACAAGCGTTCAGATGGCGCCTGCCATTCAATGTATCTAACACTTTGCATCACCCGGGGAATCGTTTTTACAATTACAATATAAAATTATTCGATTACAAATCTTTCTCTTTCTCTCTTTTGCAGTTCACTTCAACGAAAGCTTCTACATATGAGCGACAATCGAGCTCAGATGTCAGATACGTATAAAAAACTACAACAACATTACTACTTCAAATTAAATAATTTAAACATTATATACCATAAATAATCTTCTTACTCATTCTCTCTTCTTTCCCAGGGACCAACTTGAACTTCCCCAAAAAAAAAGGAGAAACAGAAATTGCAAAAATAAACTTCATCAAAATTTCACAGCACGTTTTACCGTTTGGAGGCGTTGCACATTTGCCGCTCTTGGGGGCGTGGCTGTGCATCAGGCGTAGCGTAACCAACTTGATACATTTTAATTTACTCGGCTTAATTAATTTTTTCAACGCTTTAAGCCTGCGCTCTCTTGACTTTCAGTTGCCGTTGTTTATTTTGTATTTTTCGTTTTTTGTGCTAAGCAATTTGGTGTTTTAATTAATTCTTTCTAAGTGAAAGATTGCCTGACTAGTCCCAGTCTGAGACCCAGTCTGTCTGACCGACTGTCTGTCTGTCGTCAGAGTGAAATGGGTCGCTTGTCAGCAAATGTGAACGGAATCACATTCGAAATTGACTTTTCGCCAAGCTCAATTGCAAGCAAAAATCCTGTCACAAATTGAAGTAACCAGGTGGCAACTATTGACCCCAACTTGAAACTGAACCATAAACCAGCCAGCCTAATCAGGTTGCCCATTAGGCAGCCGAAAACGTCAACACTTTACAGTTGGCGATAAAAACAAACTCATCTGGTCAAAATGCTCCCATCTGGCACTGGCAGTTCATCAGCTCAGTAAGCTCCACTCGAGTGTATCTTTCAGATACATATATTGCAACGTGCATTCAGTGGATTTATGTGCGAATTTTGTTTCTCTCTCTCTGTATGTTTTTGTTTCTCCTTTGGATTTGGATTTGCTTTGATGGCGCTTTGTATGCAAACTGTCAATCAAAGGCAGTCGTCGCTCAATGGTTACTTGGATACTTGGATTTGGATGCCTGCCCGATGCTAATCAGCGCACTGTCCGCCAGTTTATATACTCAGCCGGGACTTTTGGTTGCCTGCCACAAGTTATGGCGCCATTATATGACGCTGAGCAGCTGCAACATAGAAGGAAGCAAACAGAAGCAGAAGCAGAAGCAGAAGGAGCCTCAATTTTGAACTGTATCTGCAACTCTCGTGACATGTCACACACATGTCTGTCGGCAATTGCCAATTGGCAAAACGTATTGGAAAATCTCCTTTGTCCCAGCGGGCGGCCGATTTACTAAGCTACCGAATCAAATATATATGTATCTATGCAGAAGAAGAAGAAAAAATCGAACAGCAAAATTGATTTACGTCGCGCACAGACTAGAAACCAACGACAAACAAGCAAAAGCCCAAAAGCAAAGCAGCAAAGACTAAATGCAAATCACGCTGTACGGTTAACACTTAGAGGCGAATGTATCTGGCAGATACTTGTTGCCAAAGTAACTTGGCAATCAAATGCATTTATTTTGCATATAATTGAAATGATAATTTCAGTGTGCAGCCAAGTGGTTTGTTGTTGTTCATAATACCATTGTTTTTGTTGTTTTTCTTGTTGTTGTTGCTGTGGGCGTTAAAGAGCCGTTGTTGTTATTGTAGCTGTAGCTGTAGCTGTTGCTGCCTTTTCAAAATGTCAACTTGTGCAGTTCTGTCAGATAAATCAATCAAGTTGATTAGTTTTTTGTGTTGCAGCAGGTAATTAGCGAAGCCCGACTCAATTCAACTCAATTCAACTCAACTCGACTCGACTCGACTCGAGTGTCGGGTGTGACTTGCTCCATAAGACACTGTACCTTTGTATCTCCCACTGTCTAACTGTCTGTCAAGCGGGTGGAAAATTATCAAGATAATTCAAGGTTGGAAATCAGCAATTGGAATTGTTTTAATTTCATGTGTGTGGACTGTTCGCAATTGCCAATTGTCAATATATATATAAATTTGCTAAGTGAATTGCGGTTATTCACAAATGTGGCCAACACACAACCTTTTAAGGCACATTTAGTTTTTCAGCTTGGCAGCAGCTTAAGAAGTAAGCTTATCTTTTACTTTCCATCTTTTTATGGCTAATGTGCACAAGGCATAAGTTTATCTCGACCCTCTTTTTTGGCCCAGGTTACAGGCAAAGACGACAGGCGACAGCAGGCGACGGCTAATGTAAAGATATAAAATTTTAAGACCAGACCCAATATATATACATATCTCTATCTGCAAGAGCTACCATGTATCTAAAGCAGTTTTTTTGGAGCACCCAGACAGACAGGCGACTGTTGAATCAATTTCGTTATTAAGCCACTGCCAATATCTGGCAAAAAAAAGCAACCAAAAAACAAAATAAAATAATAGAAAACACAGACGAAGGAATGTTGTCTATAATCCGTTTATGACTTTAATTGCAGCTTAAAATTCAAAATTGACAAGTCAAACACAGAGACACAAGTGGGAGAAGCACAAGTCGGATTTCCATTGAGTAAGTAGACATGTGAGTTGCATTGTGCACAAGTGAAACGAAATCTTTGAGATACTCGTACGACAAAAACAAAGATAACGAAGCCTATTTACCATCAGCGAGGTATAGAGTTCCTACGTGCAAATCGCAATAGTCGTAGGAACTTAATACCGTGCTCTTGGAGGGCTGTCGACCAGCAAATACCAAAATAATTAAGTGAAAAGTGATTAAATCAAAATATCTAATAAGCCTAGCACATTATATAACCTTGTCTAGAAAGCTTAAAATGTATAATATTGAGATCTTCTTTTCCGAATAGAGAGCATTATAAATATCTTGTAATTGAAATAAAATGTAAAATAATACTTAGAAAATACATTAAAAATGATTTTAAAATTTAAGCTACTCTTTAATGTCCAATACAAAAAAATATATGGAATAATATTTCTTTGAATAAAAACTATTTACTAAGCTACATTTAAGCAATCATACAGTTTATTAAATTTAATTTTGTATAATCAATTTAAATAAAGAAATATTTTGTAATAAGTTTTAAGTGAATGTTGCTTCAATAAAGAACGTTTACATTCTATCTATTCTCACATGTTTCAAATTTCCCTTGCAACAGTATGGAAATGCCCAAACCCTTGCTTTATATTCACAATAAGAATTTTCCTCGACACATCATATATCAAATATTGCATTGACGACTTTGAGAAGGGTTTCCATTCGATTCCCTTCAATATCCTGTGGGTCAGGCTGCAACAAAGAAAAGACAAATTGATGTACAAGTTTCTTGGGAGTTCATCAACCTCTGCCCGTTGGCCCGTCTTAGAGAGACGCATAGAACCCTTAGCTTAGGGGCAACTCTGCGATATACACACTCGTATTCAACTTCAACCCCTTCGGCCCTCCTATCGGACTCCTATCGCTGGCACTTTATCTTTCGGCATTTGCATTACAACGTTTAATTGCGAATGCAACGCAAATGCATCGAAGGATGCGTTTCACGCACCCGTTACGTAATTGATAACGGTTCATTTGGCCGACATTTGCGGATTTGCCCTGCGTATCAAGTTGATTAACGGTAAAGTAAGCCCATACAGGGTTTACCTCAGGTATTTGCTATGCCCTTAGCAAGGAACCCAATGTCCCGTTCGATTTTGATGAGTTTTGTGGCAATGGAGCGTTAAGTTATGAATATGCAACGGGCGGAGGGGACGAAAGAAATGAATCTAAATTGAAAGTTGACCCCTCACAGTATTCAATAGATACTATAACAGAAAAATATGTGCTATATCATACAAAATACAAAAAACAATTCTGCATTAAAATTCTATTAATATCGGAAATTTAATTTTCTTTGAACAAGTTTCACTTATTTCCATACTTACCCCTTGACACTAGTCTTTGAGGCCTTACAACTTGGTCAAAACTAAACCGATTTTAATGGAAAATGGCTTTCTGACCATAGTTTGGCCTCTAAATTGATTCTGCATCAAAATTTTATTTAATTGAAAAATTTCATTTTTTTGCAAAAAATGTCCTTTTTCCATACTTACCCCTTGCCTCTTTTTCGAAAATTTCAATATCTTCTAACTTTGTCAAAACTTCACCGATTTCCATGCGGAATGCCTTTTTGATCATAGTTTGGCCTCTAAATTGATTCTGCATCAAAATTTTATTCAACTGAAAAATTTCATTTTTTTGCAAAATTGTCCTTTTTTCCATACTTACCCCTTGACACTTTATCGAAAATTTGAATCTCTTCTAACTTTGTCAAAACTTCACCGATTTCCAAGCAGAATGTCATTTTGATCATGGTTTGGCTTCTAAATTCAATTTACATTCAAATTATTTTGATTTCGATCAAATAATTTTTTTCATAAGATATCGATTAATCAAAAATAGATTTTGTCACTACTTTGAAATAAAGAGAACACTCTCTGATCATACTAGATTTATCTAGGCTCATTCATAAAGAACTCTTAGAGGAATCTCTAATACGAATCCAATAAGTAATACTCTAACTCTAACGAACTTAGACAAGTTTCACACCACTTTTCTAACACCCTTAAAATAAGTTTGAGAAGTGCGCAGTTGCCAATCTGGGCTGAAGTTCACATTTCCGCCAATAGATGACGTCAAAAACAGCCTTAAATATAGAATTTATCACCGCGGGGTTGCAGCTCAATCACTTTTCAATTTTTTGGTGGAGCGTTCACTGAATTTATGCCGCACTCAATTCCAAACTCCGCTCACAGTCAATGTTAGACAGCGTTGCACATAAAAATCAATTAACTTGCAATGACTTTGCGAAGTTGTAGTAAAATCGCCAGCATTTATTGGATTTGCCAAAGCAAAACAAATACAAGTAGAGAAGAAAGACAAAACAGGAACTGGAGAGGCAGCCTGAGCTTTGACAGCATTTGCGTAGACGTTCAAATGAAATGGGAAATGGAAAATGGAAATCGATGGGGCTGCTGCCGTTGTTGCCTCTGTTCAACTGGCGGCCACCTGCTGCGCCTTTGTGCCCCATCTGATCAAAGGTTGGGAGAGGGGAGAGGGGAGGGGAGTCTGTGACACTAATCTCCGCCAGCGTCGTCTGGCTTGCGCATCAATTATGTTAATTTGTCGCAGCAATTACAAGCAGTTTTCAAATTAAACTATGCGCCCAGACGAAGCTGTCGCTCGGTGGCTTCGCGAGATTTTAAGACATCATTGGACAGTTTTGTGGAGCAGCTAATGAAATGGAAGTTGTTTCTGTCGATAATAAAGATAAATGATATTATGGCCGGGCTTAAATCGAATTTTAATCAATTTCAAATCGCACGCAACATCATATATCACAATTCAACTCACACACAACATAGATTAACATAGAAATAATGGCTCACTGATTTACATATGTATTTACTTAGCCAAGACACGCACCCTAAAATCACAGCATTTCCTCAGTTGAGTTTCTTTGCGATGTTTTCTAAGGACCTGGGAACAGTTAAATGCGTGCTCATAGAAAGACATCGCACAAACACCGCAACGTATTCATAGCCATTCCCCTGCCAAGCGATTTCACTCAATGCGCACGAAACTCACTCAATGCGAGAGAAAACACAAACACAATACGAAAAGTAGGCGGAGCGCTCGTCGCACGCGAGTGAGCAGCTCAGCAGCAGTTGCTGGCGAGCCAAACAGAAAACATCGCAAACATCGCTGGCGAGTGAAATGCCAGCGTGCTTGCCCCTGACTTTGAGTGAGTTGCTCGTTGACTTTGAGTCGGTTAAGGGCGCTGTCGCTGTCGATGTTGCCGAGCTGAAACCCTCCCCATTTGCAGCACGAAAGGAGACTAACAAAACAGAAAGGAAAAGAATAGAAATGAACAAAACTCAACCCTTTGGCTAACCCTTAAACGTTGACACTTTTGCGCTGACCACACATTCCACATGCCTCAGAGAGCGGGAGAGTCGCCATGCAACATCAACATCGACAACGACATCAGCAGGAAAGGCGATAGCACCCAGTGCCATTACCCTTTCCCAGTCCACATCCATATTCAGTGGCTGAGTTGTTTTTAGTGCGTGCGTCGTTTGTTTGTGTTTTTTTTTATCTAAGCGTTCCCCTCTCTCCCCTTATCGCACTGGGTCTAACCCCCCCGCAACCCCTAATGGCTAACTGCGTAACGTAACGCGCTCAACCCTTTCCGTGTGTGTGCCCAAAATCGAACAAGTTTTGAGCGAAGCACCAACAACAACAACAAGGAGGACAACAACAACAACAATGGGCACGCAGCTTTTGCTTTTGTCTTCTTTTCTCAAGTGCCGGTCAAATTGATGCGTTTTTCCGCGACGGCGGCAACAACTTTCGACACAAACAGTTTGCCGGCGTCGCTCGCGTCGAACAGAGAAACCCCAAAAGAGTCCGGGTCCGGGTCCGATAGCGTTACCGATTCCGGGTCTGCCAAAGTGCGTGTCGAAAAGGGTTAAGCACATGTGAGTGCTGTTGTGTGTGATTGAGTGTCTCTTATTGTTGTGTGTGTGACTTCGCTTAACAAAAGTGCGTAATTTTATTTAGCGAAAAAGGAATTCGAAAAAACGCAATAAAAAACAGAAAAAAATTCAATGTAAATTAAGAGAGTTGCAGGACAATGGAAATGACTCACTTGGAATCGGCTGAAGGATATTCAATGCTTATTCAACAAGGCAAAACAAAGTGAGCTGTCAAACTTAATGGTAAATAAGACAATTTATTTAATTCTTATAATTAAATATTTATTAAAAATTGGTTGATTTCTGAAAAATGTTTAAAATCATTGAAAATGTGCTGCAGGCTATCGATAAATTTGACCAACACGCAATGAAGTTATCTCTATAACTGGTATAAATTAAAATTAAACTATCTAAAAATAGTTAAGCTTTTAAGACTATAAACAAACAAAAAACGGCAAAGCAAAAAATACTGCGAACATTTCCAATCTGAGAAAACAAATGAACGGCAAAGCTAAAACCGATTTTCGCTTTAATGACATTTTAATGAGCCGCAAAATGAACGCCGATTTGGGCTGAAAATTAATTAATTTAATTAAAAATATGCATATGTATTTCGTTGTTGCTATTTCGCTATTCAATTTGTTTGCTGTACATTTAAAATTCGATATTAGTCTATTTTAATTGCCATCGCCAAACTGAATGTTGAATACTAAAACTTTGTCAAGCGAATGATTATTACATACATTTTGTGAATGCTTAAAAATGGGTAGACCGAGGAGAGGAACAAAAGTTTATGGCCGTTGCCGACCAAATATAGCGAAACTTGATTAAAACGGCTATTAAATGAGAGCCGTAGTGCGAGATTAATGATCAAGCCGAAATAAAAAATACACATGGTTAAAAGTCATGTTTACGAGCCTTGTATTTGCATTTTGAAGCCAAAGTTTGTAGGGCTCAAAATAATTGGTTAAAACTCTGGCTAATAAAATCACTTTCAACATTTAAGTTAATTAATCATTGCCTGAAGCCTGCAGGAGAGAAGGAAACACCCTGTGACAAGGAAACACGGCAGTCGCTTCTCTTCCTCTTTACCCTCTCAGACATATGAGCGAACTCACATGTGAGCGGTTGTTGTTGTTTGTGGTTGTTGTTGTTGTAGTTTTTGCCTACGGCAATCACTTGCTAAAATGCACACAATTACATTTTCAAAATGGCGTCAAAAGTGCAATACACGAAAAAAAAAAAAAATAGAATTGCAGAAGCCGCAAAAAGAAAGACGACAACAACAACAGAAACTTGCATTACTTGCTGCTGAGAGGGAGGTTCCCCGGGGGTAGTATGAGTTACAGGGGTTGCTGTCGCTGTCGCTGCCTCAGTCGCTGCTGCTGCTGCTGCTGCTGCTGCACTCTCACATCTGCACTCAGTGCGATGAGAGCCGCGAGTACGCGGCAACTGAGTTTAATTATATCGAGGCTAACGAGTTTTTAGATGGCGCACAGACTCAGCGAACCGTTAATAAGCATTTAATTACTCACGGCGTGCGAGCGAGCGAGCGAGCGAGTGAGCGAGAGAGAGCCAACACATTCGCTAAGAGCTCAACGATATGACGATGACACTCTCCGTTTACCTCTGCCACTCTCTCCCTCTCCCGCTGCCCCTGCTGCTGACATGCTGCTGGCGCTGCGCCAGCGTTGCTACCTTCGCGCAGACGCTTGTCTTGAAAAAAGGGGGCGGAGTTTTTTCTTTCTTTTTTTTAGATATCAACTCGGTGCGCCACTTGACGCCCACCCACCCCCTTCAGTGACGCGCGCCCTTCAGCTGCGTTGCCAGGGCAAATAAAAGTTTCATATACAATTTTTTTTGTGTTCTCTCAACGTTCTCATTCTTCTTCTTCTTCTGCTGCTGCTGCTGCTGTTGTTGTTCTTGTTGCTGTTGCTGTTGTTGTTGTCATTACGTGCGCTCTCGCGACGTCGTCGTCGCCTTTGCTCTCAGGCGCTTTGGCAAATTGTAGCCATATTGGATTTTTAGTACATTTGGTTGTTGTTTTCATTTTTTCATTTTATTTTTTTTTTTTCTGCCAGCGACTGTAACTCAAATGCCGGTGGTTTCTGTGGGTGGTTGCGTTTGCGAGTCACCCTCATTTTGTGGCAGGGTGGCAAGCATTTTTTCCCTTATTTCGATGCTGTTGTTGTTTTTTTTTATTCATGGCGTTTGCACATAAATTTTGTATATAGTGTGCGGGGCACGTGTATTGATGCCTGCTGCTGCTGCCTCTGGTATTGGTGAGTGTAGAGTTGCCTAGTGTGTGTGTGTGTGTGTGTGTGTTGCTCACTGTTGCTAGGTGAACTCACACACACACACGTGCACGCCTATATAAAGTATGTATATGTATTTTTATTCGCGTGATGCCTTCATTTGTGGCTTTGATTTACGTGCTGCTTAGACTCGCGTGTGTGTGTGTGTGTGTGTGTGTGTGTGTGTGTGTGTGGCATGAGCTTATGTATTGATGTATCTTTTGGCTCACTAGTTCGCTCAGTCTTCTCTTCCTTCTCCTCTTATTCTTCTCCCACTTCTGTTCTTCTTGCATTTCTTGGCTACTTTCCCCGCTTTTTTGTGAGCTTTGAGCGCAACTCAAAAATCGCCGCTTCATTAGAAAAAACCGTTGGCTGCGCAGTCGACGCCAGCTGCGATGTGCGTTGTCCTGCGGTTAACGTCGCGACGTTGCGTCGCTGCTGCTGCTGCGGCTGCTCCATTTTTATTTTCAACACCAGCAAACTGCCGTTAATTTGCATATGCATGAATGTGTGTATGTGTGTGTGTGTGTGTGTGTGTGTGCGTGCTGGAGTAGATTGTTTTTTTTTTTTTTATTTATTTATATTTTTTTTTTGGTTTTTGGCGGTTTGCGCAACCACCAACAACTAGGCGAACGGCCAGGGCCATGGCCAATGCCACCCCCTTTGGTAGCTGGTAGCTGGTCGCTGACTGCTGGCCGCTGTCGACGTCGCGAGCGGATCGTGCGCCGGCTACAAGTTCGTCGTGCCCAGGCTCCGTGGTTTATCCTGCCGTTTGGCCTTGTGCAGTATGACAACAGCAGCCGCTGTTGCCAGTTCCCAGTTGCCGCAGAGCGCGACAAATAAATCTTAGTCATAGTCAACAGCAGACTGTCCAGTTAGCCAGTCATTCAGTCAGCCAGTCTGTTTCACAGTAAGCCCCCAGTAAGCCAGACCAGACTGACACTTGCAGCAGCAGCAGCAGCGACCGACGAACGACGAGCGACGAGCGACGACGACTTTGCAACTTGAAATTGATTTATGGCGCAAATTTTATTGTCTGGTTCGGGACTGGAACGTGTGTGGACCCACTTGGCTGTCTGCTGTCTGCTGTCTGGTGTCTGGTCAGTTTCAACTTGTTAGCCACTAGCTGTAACTGTAAAAAGTGCGTATGTGTTGGTGAATTGTGCGCGTGTCCATGTGATGTTGCTGCTGTTGTTGCTGCTGCCGTTGCTGCTGTGACATTGACTGAGTTAAGGGGGGACTGGCGGAAAGTTTTCATTTCACAAACAAATCATACGAATGACTGAGTGCAACTTTGTACACAAAATCGTTATAAATTATATGGCGCGCGAGTTGCGAGTAAAATCATAAATTTAATAAAACATGTGACAACTTTCGCTGGAACACAACAACACACACACACAACAACACACACAGGCGCTGTGAGGAAGGCTAATGTACAGAATGGTCAACAAGTAAGTCCTAATTCACCTGTATTTTATTATGCAAATTCAATTGGGAAACTTTTGCTCACACATTATGTGTTATTTTAAACTTAATTAAATATGCAAAACTTATTTATTACAATATATGCATTAATTTTATTAATTGTTTTGACTTGAACAAATTCAATTTATTATGTCTATTCAATTATTTATTTTGTTGTAGCAATTATGCAATATACAGCATATTTTTGAACTCAAAATATGTAAAAGTTTAATTGATTATGAAATTAGACATGTCATTGAAAATACGCTACTGATAATTTAGCTGTCAATATTTATAGATTTATAAAATAAACAAATAATTTTTTTGTTATTTATTTTCTACATTTTATATACTTTTAGCGAGATTATGAACTCATCACAACTAATTTAACAGAAAATATTTATGGATATATTTTAGACATATTTCATAAACATATAATTTAATTACTGGCTTTTATTGTTCAGCTTAATTTAAATAACGATAATGCTTTATTTATAACAATATAGGTTTTTATTTAAAACCTCTTTTAGTAAATTTTATGAATATTTAATAATGTATTTTAAAATATTTTTAGTACGTTTTTTGTATTTATTGTTTGATTATTGCAAACCAGTTTTTGCAGCACTTAATTAGTTATTTATATATTTAAATCAATTTCATTAAAGACACTTGACATTTTAGCTTTAATTACTTAGTTTTTTCTGGTTGCTTGTTTTGTTGCTTACATATATTTTCGTTGTTGTCCATTAATTACTCAATATGACTGAGACTCAGAAATGAATATCAACTTGTTTGCAACTCTTTTAATTTCTTAATGGAAATGGCATAGTATTGCTGAAAGTGCAGAGCACCTGAGAGAGTTCATTAAATTAAATCAGTGGCGTTTTTAACGCCATTCCCCAGCCCAATTCAGATTTTCGAATCTCAGTGCTGACAACTATCGAATTAAATTGGTTTATTTTTTTCGTCTGCCTTTTCAATATTGATATTCAATCAGTTGAAGCTGGGCAGAAGTTTGCTTTTAACAGAACTGAAGTATGCACAGAGAAAAACAACAACAGCAATAATCAGGGAGAAGACTGCATTTCTGTGTACTTTAGTAAAGCGCATTACGGCTTTCGCATTACGATGTCCAGCCGCTTATCAAGGACCACTTAAAAGCCGCCCCAGCTTCCCAGCCACAAAGTCAGTTCAGTTCAGTCCCGTCCAACGCATCAGTCCAGTCCGTCAATGGAGCTTGGTCAGTTATTTTTGGGTGGTACTGGTGACTGCAATTTACTGTGGTTGCAATGCCAAACGAGGGGAGCGAGCGGGGGCACAGATTTCAGAACTGGACTGACGGCATTTTGGGGAATCGGCAACGGTTGGGGGGTTGTGGGATTGGCATCGGTGTCCAGTCAATGGTAATGAAATGTTTCGTCATTAAAAAAGAAACGAAAGGGCCAAAAATAAAGTAAAAGGTTCATTTCGTATATAAACAACAACAAGTGAAATGTGTTCATATATTTATGATCATCATGATGACGATGAGGATGTTAACTGCGTAAATACGGGCATGTGTGTGTGTGTGTGAGTGTGTGTGCATTAATTTATTGCCTGCATCAGGTGACGGTGACCCATTTAAAATTTGATGAAGCCGCCTTGCAATGCTCTTCTGCATTGTACACATAAATTGTGATGGGATTCGCCCTGATGCCTTTGTGGTTAAGAAATGAGGACTGGCAAGCTCCGTATGTACAACTGCGAATAAATTGGCAAGAGACAGTTAATTTAATTTCCCGAAATTCATCTGATATTGCAGTAGATATATCAAGAGTAGTTTGGTATTTATATCAACAGAGCTACATTTTCTATATTTATACAATTCTTATAAACCTTTCCAATCTCTATTGGTCATCTGTACAAATTTATCAGATTCATTAAGAAACTTTTCATTCAACTTTCTTGTTTGGAACTCATCAGACGAAACTTCTTTAGTTTTTGTATCTTTACTTTTATAGCTTTATGAATCAATTCCCGCCCCCAGACTCAGACTCATTACATTTCGTACCATTCACTCTTTCGGTCAATAATCCTTTTTCCTTGTCCATTCCTTTTTGTTTAACAACTTCTTCTTTTGCGCTGTACCTTTTGCTTTGTGCTTTGTGTCAGGCTTTTAATTTTCAGCTGATTTTTTGATTAATGCTTAAGCGGATGCTCCTCTCTTTTATTCTGGCCATTTTCCTTAGCTTCATGCAAATCGCCGGCACTTTAATTAGAAATATAAAAAAAGGAACGAAATCCATTTGCTGTAAGGGGAGCCAGAAAAATGCCGTTAATTTGGCAACTCGCCGTTGCAAGTTGGTCGCCCAAGTTTTGCTCATTATGCTGATGATTTTGTCTCTGTCGTTTGGTTTGTCATTTATAAATTGGAAAAGTTTCTTAAGCAAATTATGGCATTTTTCTTGTCTTTTTTTTCTTTATTTGGAACCCTTTTTCGTGGCACTTCATACTGGGTTTTAGTCGAGCAAATGCTTTTCCTTTTTGCTGGAAATTCGTTGCGCTTTGTGTCGTCATCAGAATTTCTATCTGCTGTATGTAAGAGTACTAGTAAATGCAAAGTAGCATCCAACTGCGACTAAGACCCTTTCGTCCTTGCAGCACAGACAAACAAATTAAAGGGGGATTATCATCATTTCATCTTGTTGGCTGACGATTGCCCCTGCCCTTTATCCTCTACTCGTTATACCCCCCGTTCGGTCTCTACTTGAACCCTTCATCCGCTTGAACCCTTCTCTGGCCATCGCTCAGCTGACGTTTCTCAGCGCGACAACGACAACGACAACGACTGCGTCACTTGGCTGTCTGTTTGTCTGCCTTCCTTTTTTTTTTTTTTGGTTTTTTTTTTCCTACTGCGACTCAGATTTGTCTTTCAAGATTCGGACTTCGGAGTCGGCATTGAGGTAGGCAAGGGTTCAAATTCAGGCTTCAGGTTCCCAAGCGACGACTTTTGCATCCGTTCGCTTGGTGCATTCAACTTTATGCCTTTGATTTATTGTCGCTGTCCCTTTGCCTCTTCCACTCTCTCTCTCTCTCTCTCTGTCTTCCGCAGGCAATGAAAGCGAAACAATGGATGCGACTCGAATCCAGAAACGAGCCCCTGTTCTTAAGCCAACTGTCTGTGTAGATCTGTAAGTAGGTCTATAGGCTACCGTGGCACTTTCGGTTTTCAGCCACATTCACCAAACAACCGCGTGGGTTAAGACCAACAACTTCTCTGATTCTGATTGTCTTGTATTGTTTGTGTGTTTGTGTGTTTGTGTGTGTTCAGCTTCCTTTTTGCCTTCTGATGATGTAATAAATATGCGACCCTTTTGTTTGTGGCCAGATTCCATGTGAAAATGGGAACATGTGTTCTTGTCGCCGCTCTCGTCGACTCGTCGAAGGGAAGTGCCATAAATACACGTTGAAAATCTGTTGATTGCTGAGCAAATAAATTCTTGTCTATTATGTGGTCATCTCCAGACTTTCTCAGAGAGATTATGTAATAAAGATAGGTGAAAAGAGGAATACGAATATAAGAACAACAGCAAGTGTTGCTGCTGGGCGTGACTCCTTTTGTGGTGCTGTAATTAGCCGAGGGGCATGTGGCATGCTGCTGAGTTATGTGGGCGTGCCAGTTTCAGTTTCATTCATGCACCGCAGACTTTGGTTCACTTCACTTGTCGAGACCCTTTTCAGATCCCTTGCCTTGCCCTGACTAAATCGGTGTCTGCCATGAATTCTAATGGTTTTCAGCAACTACCAAAGTTTTGCTTGTTTGTCGGTTGGTTTTTGTGTGCTGCAAAAGTAGACCACAAAATTGTTGGTATTGCTATCACCATCCTCCCTCTGTCCCCTTCCATTACTGAGCATTTTAGCCAACAGCTCACTGCATAAACCAAAAAAGTGCAAACAAATTACCACACAAATTGTGACAAGCGCACAGCAAAAGTTTTTTTCATTTCTCGTTTTTCGCTTTATTGACTTTTTTGGGGCGGGTAACGCATACGCCGTGTTGCCTGCCACATGTACGACTATTCAGGCATTGCCTTTAGCAGATGTGCAGCTGGCAAATGCCAAGTTGTTTTTTTTGCCTTTGTTGTTGTTGTTGTTGTGGTCGTGATTGACTTGCCGCAACTTGATTGATGACTGCTGCTGGCTGCTGTGCATTCAAAGAAAATTCAACTCAAATTGTTAATTGAATCAAAAATCAAAATATTGATATTAAAGATTAATGTCTGGTGTAATTTATGGGGATTATATCAAATTGATTTGGCTCTAAACAAACTTAACTGTATTTATATAATGAAATATATTTCATGCACAGTTTTCGGGTGCAATATATCAAGTTGTTGAGATTTCAAGACTAAGTTTGTTCACATACTAAATCTAATTTTTTTTTAGAACTGAGCATTCAAAGCTGTCTGATAGATATTCTTCTGCTAAAATTCTTTCAGTGCAGTTTGGCATTTAATTAACAGCCAACGCGGCCCAAGATCCCGTCTCACATCAATCTTAAATCAGAATTCTTCATTTATTGCATGCAAATAGCAGCACCACTAAATGGCAGCAACACCCACCCATTATAATTGCTGTTGTTGCCGCAGCAAGTGGGTGTCTCGAGAAAAAAAAACAAAGCAATTGCCAATTGCCAATTGGCAAACTGGTGTGATGTGAGAAATAAGATTCACTCGTTCACATCACATTCACAGGCATTCACACTCACATTCACTCACCGTCAACTCACTCACTCACTCAACCAAACAGTTTTCCCCTCATTTTGTGCTCTGTCATGCGCAGATCGAGACACAGCTCCGAGCTCATTTCATTTCAGTGCAGTTTTGTGAGCAAATGTCACCTTCGATCGGCGACGACAATAACAACGGCTTTCAGTGTGGCTGAGTGAAACTTGGCTGGACTGTTGTTGCTGTTGTTGTTGTTGTTGCTGCTGCCACAAGTACTCGTAGGCGCATCCAAGCCAAAAGGAAATGTCAGTCAGGCGACAAGCCCACAAACAGCAACACAAGCAACTACTCGCGAGTGCAACAACAGTTGTTTGGTTCTAGGGCTAATCCTGAGCCACAACACGTGCAACGGCGGCAACAGCAACTGTGGTGAATTCGGCGAGGCGACAAAGCTGCACGGCAACAAAAGTCGGGCAACATGTTGCAGTTGCTGCAGCTGCAGCTGACTAAATTGCAATTCCACAAGCACAACGAGGGGAGCTTGCATGTTTCTCGACTCACTTCACGACGCCAGCAGCAACAGCAGCAGCAGCAACAGCAGCAACAGCGAGAGCAACAACAACAACAACTGAAATGGCAGCGGCTGAGGCAGCGACTGCGAAAATTGTGCCGCCCGGCCTATAAGACCAAAGCTGACATTGCTGTTGTTTTTGCTTTTGCTGCTGCTGTTGCTGTTGCTTTTGCAGTTCGCCGTCGATTCCGATTGCCAGTCGGAGTCCGAGTCGCTTTTTTAGCAACCCAGTTGCTATTGCCGCATTCGCATTTCGGCTTTCGTGCCGCGCGGCAGCCAAAACCAAGAGAATTCTCCAGAGAACTTTTTGCACGCGTGCTATTTAATCGTATTCAAGTATCCTAGCGGGTTACCAAAAATATTACGTGTCTCTCCTCTCTCTCTCTCTCTTATTCACTGTCTCTGTGTGCTCCGTGTGTTATTAACTGAAACAAACTGAAAGCTAAAACTCAAACTAAAACTGAATTGTTGTAATCGTGCAGTTTGCCAATTGGCGACGGCAAAAGTTTTGTGACCTTTTAACGGAAACATTTCGAGAGGAAATTGCATTTTGCACTTTCCACTTTTGCATTTAACATTTCGCAATTTGTATTTCTCCATTCGCTGGATTCTCGATTTTTGTGTGAGGGCCAAGCAAATATGTTGGCCATGTGAACAATTTGTGTGTCGACTTCTTAAATGTTCAACTGAGGAACTTTGCATTGGCTGACAATAAATGCACTCAATTGGTGAGTTAGCCTAGTTGATTGCGTATTTACAAAAAGAAAAACATAAAGCGTTTTGCAAGAAATATAAAAATTTAAGAAATATTGTAATCAAACTGTTTATTAAATCAAGAAAATAAAGGGAAATACCAAAACCAATTATTAAGTGATTCATCCTGCTGAGCAATATAATTGTTCTTTTAATTAATAATAGACTCCGAAAAAAAACGTCTCAGCATTTAATTTTCTTTATTTACGAAGCATTTATTTCTTCTCAAAAATTTATTCAATCTACAGACTAAATTTATTCAAGCTTATTTTTAATATAAATCTAATTATTCGTAGAAATTTATGTTAAATCACAATAAATTCTCTTACGAATTTAAGCTGAAAGGATTAGGTAAATTGTCAAAATAAGCCATTTACAATCGAATTACCTAATCTAAACGTACAATAAATTTGCTGAACAATTAAGAAACTCATTTTGTACAATTTATTGCTTGCCGAATACAAAACGAAACCATTTAATTATTCTATTAAAATTCAATTGGCTGTCAAAGCTCGTATATTTCAGGCGAAGAGTTTAAGTTTTGCCAAAGCTTAAGCTAACCACATATCATCTAAAATAACAACTACAAAATATTCTGTTGACTGCTTAGCAGCTGTCTAACAATCAGTTTCAAGATAAATGTCAAGCAGCCAACTTCTTCCGGCTGTGGTTGCCGACTTCGAGTTGATTCCCAGTCTTCGTCGTCATCGGACACATGCGCAACAAAAAGACCCCGACCCCGACCCAGACCCCGACCCAGACCCAGACCTCGACAGAGACAGAGACAGAGTCAGAACAAGCCATACACTAATACCAAAACCAGTAATCACTAACATACTCATGTGTACATGGCTTATACGAGTACGAGAGCCATAATCGTCAGCTTCCTTTTGGTCAGCGCCATGGCGCTGCTTCCTGCACGACAGCAACAACAACAATAGCAACAACAATCGCAACAACAACACTAATAAATAATGCTAGAGCATAGTATGGATATATGTGTGTACACATGTATGTATAAGCTGCAGTTGGCATCTCTTTCTCCTGCTGTCTAATATAATTTTGAAATAACTCAACTAAGCAGCGGCCACAACTCAACTGAGGATGAAGACGAAGAGTTTGGCCAAGTGGCCCATCGAAATGCCAAAACCAAGTTAGAAAACAAAATGATTGCAGTCCAACAAAGTTACCAATTGCCAGTTGCCAGTTGCCAGTCGCCAGGCGGTCGTCTCATTGAGCCAAAACCACGCCAAACAAAACAAAACACAACAGTATAAAATAAAACTAACCAACGAGACTCAAGTCAACAACGACAACAATAGCAACAACGTGGAAAAAAGGGATAAGCCGGAAAGCAACACGGAACCCAAATTAATACAATAATTGAAGCCAATTTAGTGTAATTTTCTTCAATTTCGTTGTTGTTGTTGCTGTTGTTGTTGCTGTTGTTATTCCAGTATGTTGCTGTTGTTGGTTTTGCTGTCTAGCCATTGACTTTGCCAACTATTATCGCATTTGTTTGGCATTTGGCCACTCCACCTTTCTGCCGGGTAACCCCCTTCTCTCTCTCTCTCTTTCTCTCTAAAGTCCCCTCTATCTTCTCTGTGTTCTCTCCTTTGTAATCTGCTTTTAAATAACTTAAGTTAATTTTCCCGTGTTCCTTGTAAGCCATTTTCTCGGTCTCAATTGCAACTCAAACCGCACCCAAAGTTTATTTACACATTTTATTGTTCTCTTTCTCTGCTCGGACATTTTATTAGCCAGACTACAGCTCTCTTACCTTATTTAATTAAGCCAAACCAGCGCCTTGACCCACCTCATTCCGAGTCTCAGTTAAAGTTGCAGTTGGCCAGGTGAAAGTGGCATCCACATTGGAGGCCTTTCACAAAAATCTACCCATTTGTTTCTCGGGCTTAGGTTTTATCTCAGCAACAGCGTTTCGACCATAAAAACTACTCGTAGGCCCGTCTGTTCGATAGAGAATTAAGTTTTATTGGTTGTACGGCTGTGGAAAAATAAATTAAAATAGGAAAATATAAAGTATATGATCATAGTTTACGATCGAAATGAATTTTAACAAAACTTAACTGACAAAGAGGAAAACCATTAAAGATAAATATTAAGATCTGTGTTATCGAGTCAATTGTATTTAAATGATATGCAATATATCATTTAATAAATAAAAACTCCATGAAATGACCCCCTTTTTTTAAAGGCTTTCAGCTTTTTATTTATATCTGAAAAAATGTTATTCATCAAAACTTCCAGCTGAGTGTTATTAACATGTTTCCTCTTGTCACAGTTAAGTAATCTTGTCACACGTCAGTTCGAATCTTTCAATACCATTTACATTGTAAATGCTGAACATATTTTTAATCAGAAACATCAACTCGAGTGTACACAAATATGCCAAAAATAACATTGCAAATACAAGTATTAATAAAAACTGAAATTAAAATTTGTGTTTCTGGATTTTTTTTTTTTGCTTTTGCGAAAATTGTTTTCATTTACAATTTGAGTTCAGTTTTTCGGTTTTTCCTTCTGCTGCTTTTGCAGTTGTAGATTGTAATTTGAAAAACATCACCGCAAACTGTCAAAATGCACTGACATTTACAAATTATTTTGCTGGCAGCAGCCGTGGGGTGCCGGTGGTGCACTGCCAGCACCACCACCACCATCAGCACCACCATCAGCAGTACGACGAAACGAAACCCATTGGCATCAGCTTTGGGCCACGTTGCCTGCTGCCTGTTGCCCGCGTTTGACGCTTTGAAATGCGAAATGCGAAATGGAAGCGGTCACCGTTAATTTGCGTCAACGGGCTAATAAAGTTTCGTGTCGCCTTTTTGCTTTTGATTTCACTTTTTGGCATTTGCGATATTTTTTCGACATATTTTGTATTTGGTTATTTGGGGACGACGACGACAAAGTTGGCTAATGCATTCAGTCGTAGCTGTATCTGTACCTGTATCTGTGACTGCATCTGGCGAGTTATAGCCATGTCTGTGACTGTATCTGTATCTGCAAATTGCTTGCGAGCCAAATAGCCAAATGGCCAAATGGCCAGCTAGCAAATTAGCCAAAGCAATCACACATATATGAAAAGCTGACATTTCAATAGTCCCTTTTTTTTAAGGGGTAAGGGAATGAAAACTTCCGTCGTCTTTCCAGCTGACTGGACAAAGTCTCGCATCTGCATCTTGAAGTTAAACTTTGTATCTGCCTCAGGCTCTTTATGAAATTCCGATTACCCATTAATTGCCTTTGATTGAGCACCTGAGCTGCTGCCTCAGTTGCTGTTGCAACAAAGTATCAATGAACCTTCCTTGCGCCCCGGGCGATGCAACCGAATAAGTGAGGATCGTTTGTCGTTGTTGTTGTTGTTGTTGTTTAACTTGTTGCTGTTGTTGTTGTTGGTTGTTGCGCAAGGTGCAAACTGGCTGCATAGATTGGGCCCTACCTGTGCCCACATCTGCCTATCTGACTGCCTGTCTGGTTTATGGGTCTGCGTGCCTAGGAGTGGCCGTGCCTAATAGCAGATGAATACCCAGAGCGAAGACTCTAGCAGCACAAAATAGTATACAAAAAGAATACCAAAAAAATAAAGAAAGAAAGAAAAAAATGAATTATGATTTGACGGTAGGCATTTAATGGATGGCCATGGATCTTTGACTCGAAAATATTCTCGTTTGGCGCCAACAAATTGACAGCTGTATGTGTGTGTGTGATGGTTGTGTGTGTGTGAAGTTATTTGGCTGGACAGGTGAATGCTGTTTAGTTAGAATGCCTTTGTATCCGTCTGTCCGTCCATCAGAATGTCTGTCTTTTTTTGTATCTTTTGTATTTTTTATTTTCTAATTGAATTTAGCTGCCACGACAGCGTCGCATTGTCTTCTGACGTGCAACGTGAGACAAGAACCGATAAGGAAGTGCACCACAGCACCACATGAACCACCTGAACCACAATGAACACTGAGCTCTAAGCAGCCACTGAAAAGCATTTAAAATTGGAGCATGACAGGAGTTTTGGGCCGTTTGATGGATAGGTGTTGCTTTGTGGTTGACATTGATGGCTGAATGCGATTGATGGCCGTTGAAAGGGACATGCACTGAGAGAAATTGAGTGAGTGAGCGATACGCTCTGCAAGGTTCAAAGTTCAACTTGGGAGAGGCCTACTTTGATCTCAAACTTCCCTTGGGCCAATTAGCCGATGTCTCTGTCTCTGGATCCTTTAGAGTTTAGGCCGTATTTTGCTGGGCCACTTGCTCAACTCCCACACACCACAAAAGAGATCCGTAAAGGGAAAAAAGCCAACCGCATGGGCGTTGCAACAGCGACAATAGCAATAACCACAAGTTGCTATAAAAATGTTAAAAACCCTAAGCAGTTCACCAAAAACACATCTCGCAATTTAATGGCTCTAAAATACAGCCGGCTAACTGACAATCTGCTAACTGGCAACTGGCAACTGGCAACTGCCAACTGGTAAATGGTAAAAGGGGAAAACAGAGCCGCCCACCTTTGGAGCAACTTATAAACAATGGCGATGCATAAATTTCGGAGCCACAAAGGAGACGAACTGAAAAACTCATTAGGCGCATCGCCTACGAAACATAAATGCAATAATATTGTTGAAAATTACGAGCCTAATAACATAAATAACAAGAGTTGTGGACGGGGGAGTTAACGCAACGACCTTTTGCATAGACTGCAGTTTAGTATCTATGAGATACGCATTGCGTTCAAGTTCATTATGTAAAAGGAGTTGGCCCGGGTCTTATCCAAACTTATGGGCCAGAAATATGCGTCGAACAGCGCCATAAACATAAACTAGGCGAATTAATTGAGATGGCGAGAAAAGGAGAAAGATAGAGAGAGAGAGAGAGAGAGAGAGAGGGAGAGGGAGGGTAGAGAATCAAGAGATCTGAACGGCTCATAAAGCCTGGAAATTATGCATTTTGAAGTCGCATGTTGCACCTGCAACAGTCGCTGCCGTTGCCGCATTAGAGTCGCATTTGGCCAAAAGCGGCCAATGAGGCCATCAAGCCAGCTACCTGACCAAAAAGGCCGCTTGGCCGGGCTCTAATTGAGTTTTGAGAGTCGTTACACTTCATCGCAATGGGAGTAAATTAAACTGTCATTAGTTTACCCTTTGGCACTTTTGTCGCCCCGTCGGCCCCTCAGCTGCCCTCGGGTGTTGCGAACCCGATCCAAACGATCTCAACATGTGAAGTGGCGCGTTTTTTTCTTATTTTTATTTTTGTGTTATTTTTTTGTCTTTCTTTGCAGCCGTAATAATTTTGTAGGTTTTACGAGTGCCGCCAAGACAATTAGGCATTTGTTGTGTGTACACACATGTGTGTGTCTGTGTGTGTATATATTGCCAAGTGTGGGCATTTTGTTTAGCGGCTTTTGACGCTTTGATGTGCGCAACTGAAAAACGCGCGCGAGACGCGCGACTCGCGAGTCCGCAACGAATCTAACGCCTTTTCAAAAACTTTGTTAGCTACATGGCTTTTAACTTTTCTTCTTGTTATTGTTGCTGTTGTAGCATGCTGAAGATTTATTTTTCCATTATAGTGTGCCGACATCGACATCGACATCGACATCATTGTGGGTGTCTGTGCCTTGACACAAGCCATTGGGGCATGACGTGCACAAAGCAATAACAACAACAACAACAACAACAAAACAAAACAGCAAAAAAAGTTTCGGTTTTTTACTTTCTGTCGAACTAAGATGATTGTTAGATTTCAATTTCAGACGGTTCTTAAGACGCGTGAGAAGAAAACGCATAAAGTGGATTTAAACGCTAGTATTAATCAAAAGTAAAAAAATTACTTACTAAGCTATACATTGTCGTTAATAGTTTTGTAATTTTAGCACATAAATCAATTGACACTTTTTGTCAATTTGTAATGAATGTTGTACCAAAGAAATAAAAGTTTGTAATTAAATATTTCTATTTCTAGTGCTTAAATTAGTTACGTTCGCTTAAGCGAATGTTTTGGGCGCGTTTGAAGCGCGTTTTTAATCGCGGCGAATGCTGTGTGAGTTTGAGTGTTAAATTTAAATGTTTACTACCCAAATCATTGGCTGGCCCAACGCGATTTGTTTCGGCTTGTGGCCAATGCATAAAATTGACTAACACCACAAACAAACTGACAAACTGACGAACTGTTGTATTAACATATTGAGTAGCCCACATCAGACAAATCCGCAATCAGTTTATTGCACCGGCCATAAAAAAGAATCCGCCCAAAAGGCGCGATCAAACTAAGCCGTGTGCTTGCAAGTTTTCTACTTTTTATGACAAGCTAAAAAGTTATAAAACCCACTTTTTAATTCAAAAGCTCTACGAAATGTTATAGACCATCAAATGATTTGCATAAACTGCTGTCAAGGCACGTGTCACAAAAAACTAACAAAACTGAGAGCAAATCTATTTGCCAAGCACATTCTGATACCAGCAATGATGATAAAAAATAAATATTAAAAAAATTTGTTTCAAAAGGCGGGCATTAAAAAATATAAAGTTTAAACACTAGTCGTATAAATATGAATAGCAACAGATAAAGCAGGGAAGCAAATTGTCTTTTGGTTTTTGATTCTTGATTTTTGATTTTGCCTTTTGTTGTTAATGATTCACTTGCCGTTGTTCTTGTTGTTGTTGTTGCTGTTAATGACTTGACAGTAACGCAGCCTACACAATTTATGGCAAACTTGTCCGCCTACAATCAGTTTTCATTCACTAATAAACGTGTGTGTGTTTGTGATTTTAATGCCTTCGTCTAGTTTGGTTTTTTAATTGAAACATTTTTGACCATATTTTCTTAATGATCTGACATGACATGGCGTCTGTTTTACTGTGCTTGTGTGTGTGTGTGTGAGTGTGTATCTGCTTTGAATTTGACTTTATAAAATTAACGTAATTTTGGCTAATTTAAAGCAGCAAACTAAAATACAAATGGCTTTGACATATAAGATCGAAGCATACACATAAGTATATATTAAACACTAACACATATGTACATATGTGTGCTGCTCACACATATCATTATTATAATTTGTACATTGTGTTCTGCCCTCTCACTCATCACCTCTCTCTCTCTCTCTCTTATTGGTTTATTGCAGTCTCCAGCGAATACAACAACGCCAACGCCTTTGGGCCACAAGCTGCAAATGCTGGGTAAGTTTTCATTATTGTTGTCTTCAATATTGTTGCTGTTATTGCTGTTGTTGTTGCCAAGCACTTTTATAGTCACTTGTCGTTAAAAAAATGTGTTGAAAATGTTTTTTTATGACACGAAATGAGCAGGGCCATAAAATTGAGCCGAGTGAGCAATATAACGATGTGCCTTGCGGCTGGTTGAATTCTGCAAATGGCATTTGCATTTCGTATGCAACAACCGACCCAAAGCATCGGCCACTGAACTGCACATTGAGCGTGGATGCCATAAAAATACAAATAATAAAAAAGGAGCAGTCTATTTTCCCAGGTCGTCATCATGTGTCTGAAGTACTATTAAAAGTCAAACAAACAATCTGCATTGTTTTTCTAGCAGAATATTAATTCAATTAGCCAAGGGGTGCATCGATGTAGTTTTTGTAAAATTACTGTTAAAAGTATAACATTCTGTTATGCTCTTATGCTATGTATATTTTTAACATTACAACAGATTAACATAGCAGTCGAGTAAAAGTGTTTTAAATTTCATCAGCTTTATGTTTATTATTATTCATCACTCATTGTTGACCTTAACTTCAGTTTGATTGACCTCTCGAACTCTTATCAATCGTTTGATTGGTTCGCGGGTAAGCGAATCTCAATAGAGCTGAGCTGCTTCTGTTCAACTTTAAACCTTGCCAAATTGAACCTCAGTCAATTCAACAAAAGGTATAAAGATAAAGACGCAGATAAAGACTACTAAATATAATGCCAACTAATTGAATTGATTTATGCTTGTCGCGCATTTTAATGAAGTATTTTCCCTTTGCTGTAGCTGTGGTGACTTCCATTTGATTAATTTGAATTTATTTATGTGGCTTCGATATTCGTTGCCATAGCATAATTTTCGTTTTTTTTTTGCTCTATCAATTTCAATGATGGCACATTATACTATATGTTAGGTTTCATCTGCGTTGTCCGTTGTCTGTTTGGTGTCCACACTTGCTATTATTTATTTATTTATGCATAGCCAAATGGCCAAAAGAGCCAAAGCTGTTGCCAGCTGAGAGCTGAGCAAACTAATAAGACAGACAGGAGAGTGTTGACCAAACGAGCGGGTCGCGGAAGAAGAGGAGGAGATGAAGAAGGAGGCGGAATTGATTTATGCCTGGCACTTTTTATGGCCATTTTGTTGGTAATTTATTAACAAGCTTGTTAACAACGTCGTCTGGCCAATATGCAGATGCAGATACCGAAAACTTACATACCCAGTCCCACTCTCAGTCTCAGTCTCAGTCTCAGTCTCAGTTTGAGTCTCAGCCAGAGTCCAAAAGAGGTTAAAGGCCACGGGAATGGGAGTCGGGTAGACGGGTAGCCAAGTTAACTGGAAAATGGCAACAGCAGGTGGCTTTCAGGCTCGCAAGCATATTTATAGAAAGTTTTATGACCAAGAGGCGTGCATTGTGTACACACACTCGCACACACACGCACACCTGCAGTTGGCAGTCAAATTAAACAAAAGCTTGCGCTCTTAAATATTTAAACAATAATTTAAAAAAAACAGAAAGACAGTTCTTCAGTTCGATCCTCCACATTCACACATGATTTGTTTGCCCAACCACACGCGGTAGCCAAGTGGGGCCAAAGTGAGTAAGTTGGTAGTTGGGTGTTGCTGGTTGGTAAGTTGGTAAAGTTGGTAAGTTGGTAAGTTGGTAAAGTTGGCAAGTTGGCCGAGCTGTTGTTTAAATATTCTAAATATTTGCTAAATAATAGAGAAGACAGCAATCGGAGTCGAACCAGTGGCAAGACTCTTGGCCAGGCCCAGTCAAGCGTTGGCAAACATTGGCCCAAAGACCGGGCCCATCGGCACATGGCTGATAGCTAATGGCAGTTGCTTTGGCCGTTTAAATAGCGGCTACTATTTGCGTAGTAAAGTGTACCCAACTGACAGATTGACGGACTGACGGACTGCCTGTCAAAAGACAGACGCAGACACTGTCGATACTGTGTGCAGGAGAACAGTGAAGCACTTCAGTCAAGCGACAGCTTTTTAAGAGTTGAGCGTTTTGTTGTTTTCATGTTTTACGGGCCTTTTCATTTCATTAGGGCCAAGTTCAGATTTCTCATATAATAATTGAGGGTTTTTTTTTTGCCAGCGATATTAACTGTTATGCTTATGGCTATGGCTCTCGTTTGACTGACTAACTGATTTATCAGTGCAACAATCTAATTTCAATTGTGTGGCTGAACAGCTTTGGGCCAGGCCGACTCGAACAGCTTTGGGCCAATTGAGAGCTGTGTCAGCGGCAGCGCCAAGTTGTCAACTTAATTTACAGCTAACATGTGAGCTACAAGTTCACAACGATTGAGCAAGCGATAAAAAGTATTAATTTCATAGTTCCATGCAATTAACATAAAGTGGACAAACGGACAGACAGACAGACTGTTAGAGAGACACTGTCGATAGTTATAAATATGCAAATAAGCCTGGCTAAATAGTTCAGATTACAAGCTGACTAGAGAATCGAGATTAAATTGAGAATGCATTGGCTTGTCTTGCCCCAATCGCCGATATCGCAAAGTTACATTTTGTATCTATTGGTAATATTTCTGTTATTGATATCGAGTTTTATGTGGCAATAGCACGACACGGCACGAGCGTCGACATTTGGCTGACAAATGTGCTGACGTGTTTGACTAAATGGCAATAGACCGACACTTGCCAGAAGGCGCCAGGCAAACAGACATAGCACAGAAATATTTATTGATAATGCGGCTAATTCAATTCGAAAATCGAACCATCAATTGGCAAGCATTAGCATAATTGAAAATGAGTTTCTTAAATGCCACCAAAGCCATAAAAATCACAAACTAAAGGTTAGCATATTCACAAAGATAATGGAATCGATTAATATCATCAAATCAAATGCAGTTATCCGAATTGGGAGCTTAACTCACACTGCCAAAAACTGCAAAATATAATCAAGTATGAGGATACCATCTGAATTCGGAAATCGAAAATCGAAAATCAGGTTCATCTGAAATCAGGTTAACAAATCACACAATCAACAATGCAATATCGATACAACGACCAAATAAAAATCGTATTCAGAAACATTAATTTTTACAGTGATTCGAACCATAAATATGCCAATAAATTGCCCCAATACACAATCATAAATAAGTATTAATATCGATATATCCAATGCACGTTCTTCTCTAACACAAAATCATTGAGCTCATTGATCTTCATTCACTGATTACTGTCAACTCAGTCTTCAACTTCCGATTTTAAAGCGGAATGTCATTTTGATCACTGTTAAGTTTTTACTTTTAATCAACTCCTTATGTCATAATAAGAATAGTTGATTAATTATTCCTAGTCTAGCACATACAGCAGTCATTTATTGTAAACTTCATCACTTTACCTAGGGTATTCAAAAATGTTTAAGACAAAATCAACAACAACAACAAGAGCAGTGACAGCAGTAACAAAAATAACAATCGATAAGCAATTTCAATAAATCGTGCTAGTACAATAAAAGTAAATTAAACGCTTTGGTTGCCGCTTCTGTCGAGTTGTGTCTCAATTTGTCGGACCGGTCAGTTCCAGTTGCCACATTCACATCCACATCCACATTCACATCGACATCCATATCCACGTTCATCGCCAGTGGCCAATGGCCAGATCTGATGAGGTGCCGCAATATGCGTGAGTTAAGTGCGCAAACGTGGCCCAAAGGAGGCAGCAACAACAACTTGAGCTCTTCACACAATTACATGGAAGCTGACATGAAAAAACAAAAAAAAAATACAAAAAATATGAAATGAAACCCAAAAAAACTGAAGTTAAAAAAACTTTCTACTTCATGTCGGCTTGGCAGCCTCAAGGGCAGCCAAAAACAAAAAGAAATAAAATAAAATTCAGACCCTTTTGCTGGGCCGTCAATGAAATGCAAATGCTTAGCCTTGTTGTTGCTGCTTATCAAAAATCTATTGGCCAAAAATGTTGTCCAGATAAGCGGCGGCCTTTCTCTTGTTTTCGTTGCTCAACTGCTGCTGCTATTAAGCCATAAAACGCATGCAAATGAAGGCGTTGAAATGCGCATGGTCAAGTCCTGGGTAATGGTTCTGGCCTGGTCCTTTGCCTGGTCCTCTTTATGGGCCTTTTTGCGCCTGCTTAATGGGCGCAAAAACTAACGCGCTTCAGTTGCAGATGAGCCGACGCACAAGGGGCAGCTGTCGTGGCAGTGGCAGGGGCAGACAGAGGGGCAGGGGCAGCTTTGCTGGGGGTAACTCGCTGTGGCAGTGTGGCAGCTAAAACGAGGCACCGGCTGACTGGCAATTAATTATGGTCATAGCTTCAGCTCAGTGGCTGGCATATGTTTATTTACTTAATTTACTTAATGACACACATAACAGAGCAACAACAGCAACAACAAATTGTATCTCAAAGATGGGCACGAGTCGCGTACATTTGGGTGAGGTCATCGTGGTTCTATAAAAGCATTTATATCTTTCTCTCTCTCTCTCTCGCTCTCGCTGTGTGTCTGCCTCACTCTCTATCTGTGTGTGGGTCTAATAAATAACATTATTAATTACCAGTGCAATTAACTATAAGTACACCAACACACACTCAGCCGAGGGACAGTGAGGCGCCCCTAAGGCGACAAAGCAGAAGACGACGCCTCAATTTAATTTCCATGTAGCTAAACATACAAAGCATCTCATAGATACACACGCACACACACTCGCAGTCGTTTGCTGCAGTTTGTGACCCAATTTGAATTTTTCATAAGTTTCTCGCAGTTATTAAAGCGAATTTTGTTTTGTTTTTAGATCTCTCACTCGTTAAAGTTCTCAGAGAGTTTTTCTTTATTTAATGGTTCATTTCGTCTTATATTGAGTGATATATGAATGCATTAATCTTAGTTTATGTTTATTACCATATGTTATGGGCGTGTATGTGTGTGTGTGTGGGTATCGAGTTTTATGCAAAATGTGCAATACGATCGGTGATTCTAAAAAGAACTAAGATACATTAAGATACTTCCAGTAACCACGATTTATGTTCGTCATAGTCAATTTTATAGTCATTTTACGAGACGATATTAAGTTTAAATTTCCCGATATGATTTAAGATTTCATTTAACGATCACAAGGATAGATAGTACAGTTAGATAGCTAAAATCTAGCTAAAGGAAGGAAAGCTTACGAAAAAAGATACTTTTAAGTATATTGGAAACATATTAATCATTTTGAAATATAGATGAAAGAAAACTTCAACACTTGATAAAAGATATTTGAAATATTCTCTTAAGAATATATATATTCTCGGCATATACTTCTATATATATATGTATACTCAAATACATATGTATAAAGTTATTTATGTATTTGTACCTTTTGTTGTCTGCTGTCTTCTGGGAACATTGCTTCATTAATCTTTTGGCTTTTCTCTTGTTTCTTGTTATGCTTTAAATATTGAAACTGTCAAGTGCATAATCATCTGCTCCACAACAACAACAACAACATTAGCAATGCCAGAAATTACAGGGCAACTAAAAATGTTTCAAACATTTAACCCAAACTGCAGGGAAAACTTGGCTGCTTCTTGTCTGTTTCTGCTTAGACTTGCCTTGCCCCCTTGCCACATGCCACTTGCCACTTGCCACTCGTCTGCTGTAGCTGCTGTTGTTGCACTGCTGCTGCTGCTGGCTGTGTCACAACGCTTAATCTTTATTAATTACAGTGGAATAATAAGGCAGAGAGATAGATGGCCCAGCTAACACAGAGCTGCTCATGTGCTCTTGGCTCTTGGCTCTTGGCGCATAGTTTGGCAGCCAGACAAGGCAGTCAGGGCAGTCAGGGCCCTGTCTCAGTCCCAGAGTCCGCCAACTGATTAATGCCGCAGCCAAAGAGCCAACAAGCAAACATGCCACATCCAACACACCCCCAACTACAACTGCAACAACTTTTAGTTGAAGGAATTTTAGCTACGGGTTTTTGTTTTGGTTTCGGTTTTGGTTTTTTGGTTTTCTGGCTCAGACTCTGACATTGGCTTTTGGCTTTGTATTTGACTTTTGGAAGCAAGTGCGTTGTAGTTAGGCACACTCTCTCTATCTCTCTCCCTCTCTCTCCCTCTCTCTCTCTGTCTCGCTCTCTATGTCTATGTGTCGTGGCATTCATCAACGTTGGCGTCAACAAATGCCCTCCACATGCAAAACAGAACTTCGAACGCGACGCTGCCAAATGCACAGCGGGAAGTCGAGACGGAGTTATTCTATTGAAATGCAGGGAGAATCGGGCAATGAGTTTGGGCTAAGGGCCAAGTCAGTTAAATGGGCATGGCAAGCATATAAAAGGCGGCAAGGTAAAATTAGATAGTAACTATGAAAACCATTTGATCCTTTGTGCGACGGCACCGCCTGTTGTCGACTCGACCTTTTCCGAGCTGGAAAGAGTCGCCTAATTACGCCTCTATTTTGGGCTAATCAGCAGTGACCCCGTCTCTGAACCGTACCCCGACCCTGACCCCGGCAAGGGTCAGCTGCAGTCGGCAGTCGGCATGTAAATGAAGTTCAAGTTGCCAGCAGCTGTGCTGTGGGAAGTGAAGTGAAGTGAAGTAACGACTAAATAAGCAACATTTCGATGCCTCCATTACGATTGTCAATCAGTTTTCGGGTGCTGTGCAAATATTTGACAAATTCTGTGGCCGTTTGCTTATTTGCACTTCAACTTAATGCGAATGCAAATGCAAATGCAAATGCAACTCGCAGATAAATGATAGACAGAGAGACAGCAATTAAATATGCGCATAACTGTTGATAATCATCGAATCAATATGCCGACAATTTTCTCACGCACCAAGTTTTGTATCTATCAGATACGCCAGTCGCATCCGCAGCCAGGACAATGACATCAACGTCATGTCGGGGTTCAGTTCGAGCGAATGAAGTCAACGAGCAAGGCTTAGAAAGGGGTTCCGAATTAAAAGCAAACCAACAACAACAAAAAAAGGAAAAGAAAGGCAAAAAGGATTTGTAATTTGAATTTTAAATAGCAGACGACGCGACGCGGCAGGAGCAAAAGTTGCTGTGGCAGCATCACGTTGCCTGCCACTCGTTGATGCCCTGTAAATTGTATTTACTGCTGAATTAATTTCAACATTTCATTTTTAGTTCTTTCTCCCATTTTCTGTGCATCGATTTACGGGAATAAAGGAAATCGCAGCCAAGCCAACAACTCTTTCATTCTCTCTTGTGTTTGCTTAGGTTTCCCTATTAAAAGCGAAACCTTTTTTTTAAATCGCTTTTATATTTTTCATTTTTTTTTTGGTGTTTTCTTAAAAGTTTCTGACAGGCGCAGTCATATGTAAATATATGCTTGAAAGGCCGAAAAGAAGGCGAGTCGACTGAAATTTGAAATTGGGTGTGGCCGTATCGAAAGGGCAAGACGCAGCTGCCTTTTAGCTCAGATTTCAATTAATAATTCTCAAACAATTCTTAAGGTCTTTTAAAGAGAATGTAACGGTCTTGAAACGATCAAGGAAAATCTTAGAGAAATCTATATGTTCAATATATATTATTTCCATATCAAATGGAGTCGAATTACAGTCCTAAAACAATTTAATAATCACAGCAAAGTCAATATTCACTCAAGTTTGCAAAAATCAAAATAACATTAGAGGAAACGCTTCTAAAACGATTCTTAAATGTGTTTTAAATACTGAATATTGCGCAATTAGTATGGTTTCGCCTGCTGTGCAGTTCTCGGAATCAATTTAGTTTTGTGTGTGTCCTTTGAGGGATTATCCAGGAGCAGGAGCCGGAGCTGGCAACGCCCAAGTCCTGTCACGAGGACAAGCCGAAGCCCTTGCCAATTGAATTGCTTCGAATGGCAAAATGCTGAATTGCAGCAATAATATTGCAACTGACATCGATATGTGCCATTTGATTTGCATAATTCTAGCAGACAGCACACACAGCACAGCACAGGACGATGACAAGGACGACAAAGAGAACGGCAAGGGATGGAAAGGAAAGGAAAGGAAAGGGTTGCCAAACGTGGCTGTGTTTTGTGCCCAGCCCAAAAACCAACTAGCAAATTTATTGACAAGCATAGTGAAAAGCAAGTCCTGGGCAGGACCTGGGCAGGACCATTCACTATTCACTATTCACTGGCTGACTGTGAGCCGCTTAAGCTGCCAACGGCCGCGCCCCCTTTTTTTGTGTCGTCCTCGTTGTCTGTTTGTATTTTTGCAAATTCATCGATAATTGGCAATTTGAAATGGCAACAACAACTGACAACGACAACAACCGACAACCGACAACAGACAACAGACAAAGGCGCGACGTGTGTCCCGGGGTTGCTTTTGACTCCTTGACTCTTTTGGCACGTTGCCCTCTGTGCCGGTGACCCCCTCGCTACCCTCCTCTCTCCTTCTCTTCGCCTCTCGTGCCCTTCTGCTCTCCCCTCGCTCGCTCGTCGGTTGTGCGAAAAAATATATCGGGTTATGTCAAGGGCGCATTGCATTTTGGCAACAACAAAAACGACAATAACGAAAACAAACCTCTCATAATGCCAAGCCGATAATAACTTAATGACGTTTTAATTGCACAAAACAACAAGTTAATTAATTTCATTTTGTGTATATGTGTGTGTGTGTGAGTGTGTGTTTTAGGTCCAGCAGTCAAAACCAATTCCAATCAATGCCAAATTCGATAACTTGTTGACGGTCAACAGTCGCCAAAAAGTGTGTGTTGTTGTTGCCATTGTTGTTATTGCCGTTGTTGTTGTTGTTGTTGTCTTTGTTTCGCCGCGATTGTCTGCACGGTGGCAGCAATTAGTGTCAGACATTTAATTGCCATACAACACATATTTAGAAATTATTAAAAATGCATTTAAAAAGCAACAATACGACAAGACACAACGAGACAAGACGAATCAAATCAAGTTGCTTCACAAGCCGAAAAAAACCGGACGATCCATAAATCTTTTATAATTATTTCACAACGCGGAAAAAATGTCGAAATATTGAAATATTCTCAATTGCACTGACAACTTGACAATAACAACAACAACTTCAGAATACTACAACTGAAATAGTAAATAGAGCTTTAAGTATTTTTTCTATAAAGGAGTTCAATTCAAAAATGGCCTCGCATATTGAGACTTCACTTTCTGTGGTTTGTTGTGGATACATGTGTAAGTTGAGTGTAAAGAGAGGGAGGAAGGGAAACCTATTAAAGTGGTTCCAAAACTTTAACACAAGAGTCAAATTAATAGCCCACGTCTTGTTGGCAAATGAAATCGATTTGTCTAACATTTCATAGTTTTTTTTTGTCTGGAAGATTACTTGAAATCATGATAGATATACGGACATCTAGATAGACAGATATGTACATAGATAAAATGTGTTACTTGTTGTAAGACCCGAAACATGATCATTTTGTTTTTTTCTTTTCGTTGTAACATGTTTTATATGTAATTATTTCTAATAAGAATCTTTTGCTTTTGGATTCATTTGCAGATTTGAGACTGGCGGCAATTCCTCTCTCGCTTCGGTCCGAAGGTAAGCAAAACTACAACTTGGCCAAAAGAAAAAAAATACGTACAAAAAGGGCAAACGCCCCAAAGTGGCAATAACAAAGAGAACAAGCATCGCAATATGGCCAACTTTTACTTGGGGGCTCTTTGGTGGCTTCGAGTCAAGTCGCAGCTCTTGGACCTGGTCGACGTCTCGGCGAAACTCTTTCAAGTTTTTTTGACAGCTGCTGTCAAATGTTGAAAGCAAGCCAGGTCCCAGCCCCAGCCCCATACAATGTGCCAAGAGAACAACCATACAGAAATCTAAAACAAGTCAGAGTCAGGCACAGACACAGACAAAGATACAGATACAGATAGAGATACAACTACAAATACAGCCAAATAGCCATAGAGTCAGTCATGGCCATGGCCCAAAGTGCCCCAAAGTTTCTTCCCATCTCACTCGTCGCATATCAGGCAACATCTTTATATGTTCATAACACACACACACACACATACACATTCTTATAGCCTTCCTTAACTCTCTAAGCAAACTTTTCAAATTGAAACCAAAACAAGAAAACACAAGAGAGAAAAAAGAAATACAACGAAACATAAAACAATAAAACCATTTTATAGTTTTCATGCACGAAGTCCACGAAATGAAAAATTCTACAATTTAAACTGACATTTAAATTGATAGTTCAAGAGATGCACACGACAGATACCAATGAGAGAGAGAAAGAGAGACTGAGAGATACACAAGGGGGACAAGGGGGCAGAGTATAGTGAAAAGTACGTACTCACATGATGCTATAGTCTTTATAGTACAAAGGGGTAACGGAAAGGGGAAAGCACATACATATAAATATGCATTTATATTTGTATATATATATATACATATATATTGCAATGGGTGACGTACTACAAGTTGTTGTTATTGTTGTTGTAGCAGCGGCTTTTGGCGGCTGATGATGATGCTGATGTGTGCTGAGCTCTCATTGTTGTTGTTGTTGTTATTGCCACCACAACAGCACAAAAAAATGCATAAAAATATTTCAACTTGAATTGCAGTTGCTGGGAAACAACAGCAAAGCCAAAAAAAAAACAATTGCAAAAGTGTGGAAATATGTCAGTAAATAAGAGAAAGATGGAAGTAGGGCATAGAAAGATTTATTCGGATTAGAACTATCAAATTAATCGCAGCACTAAGCACATATTTAAAACAAGCACTTTAACCTTTTCTTTTTAATCTTTGAAAATGTTTAAAAAATCTTTGTTTTGATTGAACGATTTAAAAATTGTTAAATATGGCTAAATTTACATGTTCCATAGCAACAATCAGTATAAGCTACTGATGATTTGAAAGTCATCGAAAGCTTTAATTTGAAACAGAGAATTATCGGTGCTTAAGCTTAGTGATAAATTGAACAATTGCAACACCAAAAGCGCATTTAATAACAGTTGCAAAAATGAAAAGCCGAAAGCGTCCAATCGACGTGTTCTATTGAGCAGCAACTCCATAAATCATTGTTGGCTAGCAACCACAGTGGTTACGCGATACATATTAAGCGTGTTACCAAACATATTATCTAACACATTGCGGGCATATTTGTTAAATAAACATTGCATTTCCACACACACACTCGAATTTTCATGCATAGTACCGAATGCGAATGCGAATCGAAAACCAAATAAATATGGCAAGATAAAGTGTAAAATGAATGTACATATATGTGCATATCTCAGTATCTGTAGATGTTGATGTTGATGTAAATGTATCTGTATCTGTTGCTGTATCTGCCAAGTCAGACTCTATATATTGTTGTCAACAGTTTGCCGCCTTTGTCCCGTTGCGTGTGCGCTATCAGGCAGCTCTGAGATGAATGCGGAGATACTATACTACGAGATACTCCATGGCGCATAGTTCCTACTCTGCACTAATCTTATAATTAGCATTCTTGGCAGATAGCAACAACAACAACAAGAAGAGTATAAACAACTAGTTGTTCGCTTGGACTACAAATAACAAACAAGTTGCAATTACGAACACAACAGCAGAGACAGAGAAAGAGACAGAGACAGAGATAGAGAGTTAGAGATAGAGACAGAGTGAGACTTGAGCCAAGTCGAGTGCTGAGTGGAGTTGACTCTTAATCGGATTGCATGATAACTGCACATTAATTAAAAAAAATCAACTAATACTTTTATGAAACGAAACAGTGCTAATTGAATTATTGCTGCCATGCACTCGACGTCTCGTTTGCTTTCATTTCATGGCATTTTTTAGTTTTATTTTCATTTTCATTTTCGTTTTCCTGCTTCGCCTTTTGTTATTGCTGTTGCTTTTGCTGTTGTTTAACAAGCAGCTCATTTAATTGGAACTTCGTTCTCTCCCACTGCCAACCGAAATTTAGAACCTAACGAATCCCGCACCCGCAGCGACATATTGCTTACGCTTCCAGGAAGACCTAAAAATGCCAAAGAGGGAGATAGAGACAGAGAGAGAGAGAGAGAGTGTGGGAGAGACAGAGAAGGAGGGAAGCAGTCAAAAATTTTAGCATATATGCCGACTTCTAACGGTAACCAGCCAAAGCCTGCTTAAACCAGTCTAAGTTCAGTTTTTCGGGCAATCCATAAACCTACAAATCAACAACAACAAGAAGAACTTTAGCAAAAAAAACAGAAACCTCAACAACAAGACAACAAAAATGTCAAGCTCAGTTTTCAATTGCAACAACGACGAGACGGTCACATGTTGTTCCTCCTCCATTTTTTTGGCATGTAATCCGAGAGCAAAATCCAAACAACAACAATTTAAAGAGGTAGCCAGATAAGCAAACACTGTTGTTGTCGTTGTTGTTGTTATTGGGGCAGAAAGTGCGGGCTTAGTCATTTGGTTGTTGCTTTAGTTGGCCTTCTGCTGCTCCTTTCATGGCCCGGCATATTAGTTTTCAAGAGACATCCACATTCACATTGTTGTTCATTATGATGAGCCAACGAACATGAAACAACAAAAGAACAACAACAGCAACAAGAACAACTAGTGCCAGTGCAAAAGACGAGCCCAAAAAAAATTGACAATGGCCGTTGACGCTCAAGTATCTGCAAGTGCACGCAATGTACACAAGTTCGTTTTGTATCTTCCAGATACATGCAACGAACTGTGGACACTACACTGCAAGGGCCAACACAAAAGGGCTGCCAGTGATAGAGGAGGGGGTAAGTGACGTCCGAGAGGGGGGCGGACTTTGAATTAAGGCGTTGCAGACATTTCAACAGCATGTCGCTTCATTTAAGTTTTTTGCATCAATGCATTCGTGACAATTTGTCATCAAAAAGATATAAAAAAAAAGAAGAACACAGAGAGAAAGATATAAAAATGAGAAAAAGCAAATAACATAACATATGAAATGAGATATAAAGTCCTATATTTTAAATTAATAAAAGCCTCATTTTCGAGTGCGGGCAATAGGGAAAATAAATTATATGTTCGAGGGGCACAGGAAAAGTTTGACTTGCAACAGAAGTTCTTGGAACAAATTGCCCAAGTTCGTGCCATTAGAAGGGATTTCAAACTTTAAATTTGGTGACCGAGAACTTAAGAACTATAACGAAAACGAAGTCTTTATTTTATTTGGGACTTATCTACAAATGTCTATCTGAAATCTCTAACGCCCATTAACCATGTTTTCTTTTAACAAACTTAACTGCAGCTTAATGAAACCTAATTACATGAATATAAAAGTCATCTTTGGCATTAACACTGGTCAACTGTGTGCGGTCTTTGCCATATGACGACGACCCCTCGCTGTGAGTTTCCGTATGCGTCACGGAATTAAAACAAAAAGAAACAAAAATTGAAGGAATAAAAAAAGATATAATTACAAGCAGCTAAATGTCAGCTGAGCCCACTTAAACTTAAACTTATGCATATTTATATAATTCATTTTTAAATATTTAAAATCACACAAGGCAGACAGAAGGCAAATACAGATACAGAGAAACACTCAAAACATACTATATTAAATATCAAATTTTATGATGCATAATGCGAGCAGGCGGAGGAAGAGAGGAAGAAAGAGATAGAGGGTGCCGAGAGAGAAGGTGGATTTTTATTACCAATAATTTTGAAATTTGTTGCGACGAGTGCAAGCAGGCAACTTGTTATAAATATAACCACAGATCGAAATACCTATATATATATTTATTTTATATACACATGTGTGTGTGTGTGTTGAGTGTGCAAGTGAATTGATTGTAAAGCCGTCCGACCCCGTCCGACACGATTATTTACGGTTTATTTTCAACGCTTCAGAAATAAACATAAGAGTGAAAGAAAGAGGAACAACAAAATACAAAAAAAAGCGCAACATGAATTTCTTTTTGTCTCATTTCTTGTTTTTATTTTTAATTCCTTTTTTCCTTTTTTTTTATTTGGTTGAAACAAAAATATTGCATACTAATTTTAATACGTAACACGCGGGCTTTGAAGGCGCATCCAAGCCAAAAATAGATGCCAAGTGAAATGAACAAGAAAGAAAGCCAACATGCGAAAAGAGTGGAAGGAAGAGGGAGTGGAAGGGGCGAGAGGGTATTGGAGGCAGATTTAGGGTAGAGGGTACGGAGGAAAGTTTGGGTGTTGCTTGGCAAAAGTGTCGAGCGACGACGTAGCGAGTGTATTTTTGAATTTTTGGCAGGTGGAACCACGACAAGTGCCCCAAGTCAGCAGCTACAACAACAACAACAAGAAACAACAACAACAACATGAAACAGAGCAAGAGCAGCCCCAAACTGCATTCATATTTCAATATTTTGTTGCTCGTTTGCTTTTATTTGTTGCTTTCCATATTTATAAATAGATGCGCGTAGCGAGCGCACGGAAAACACTGAAAATTAATTTCCACATAATTTTTATGAGGCAATTACTCATCGACACTCTGCAGCACACACACACACACACACACACACACACACACGCACACATTGCTAACATATTTATATGCTACATATATACTTGTTGTTGTTGTTTTTGGTTGTGCATTTAAATAGAATTTGGCCAAGAATTGTTTGTTGATTAAACATGACGTATACGTAATTTTGATGCCCATGCAAATTTCATCAACTATTACAAGAGCTTTCATTCGAATTTCTTTAATTTTTCTGTTAAATTTCACAGTGTAATTTATATAGATTTCACTGATTAAATAACCAAATTGTCAGCTTATTAAATAGCTACCCTTATCACAGCCGATCTATCCAACCGTCCGACTGGCCCTTCATAGGGTATTCTTATGCCCATTACTGGCTACATAATTACGCAGACACGCCCCACTAAATATATTTAAAAGATATTCTTTTCCTTCTCTCTATTTTATTACATATTAAACTCAAATTGCTCCTTTGCTGGAAATGTGTTGTAATTATTTGGAAATGCTTTCTAGCGATAATTGCGGGTGCCACTTTTTTTCTACATGTTACGTTTCTTTTTTTCAGTCGACTTCTATATAGTTTTTGTCTTTGAGTTGAGGTTCGCGTTTGTTCTTCAGCTGGTTTTTATTTTATTTTTTTGTCAAATTATACAACATTTATCATCAATTATCGCAGTGTTGTTGCTTGGCTTGAGACATGCTTGTTCTATGTGACGCACGCGACTCTAACTCTAAGTGAGTGTGTGTGTGCGTGTGTGTGTGTGTGTGTGGGGCGACATCGTGTCATGAAATTGAATAAGCAAATGACGTGCTGAATGCCAGTTGAAATACATATTTTTCTTTTTATTCTACATTGTTGCCGTGTGGCATTCACCTCAGTCGGGGGGAGGGGGACAACCGCAAAACGCAGTTTAAATGGGAACCGCTCTCTATACATATGTATCTAGATATGTATATTTGTGTGTAACTGTTACATTTCATGCCAAAATGTAGACAATTGTCAATTTGTGGCTGCCACAACGCTCAAACACCCCTTTTTGCAACCGTCAAGCACTTTGTTAGTACTAGCATATGAATGTAAAAGTATCTCGTGCAGTGTGTGCGACAGATAGACACTCGTATATAGATACATATGTATCTCTTTTGTATATGCGACGCACATGCTAAACGAATGTTGACAAACAATTATTATTTTATTATTATTTGTTTGTCTGGCGTATGTTATGCCTCCCCTGCCCCTCTCTATTCCCCTTTGCCCTAGCATTGACTCGATGGTTCTATCTGTCTATCTGTCTGTCTGTCAGTTAGTTTGCATGACTTTGCTGCACGGCTCCAGAATTTAGCGTCAGTTGTCGTCAGTCCGTCTGCCTGCCGCATACGAACTCGCTATCCATCTCTTTCACTCACTCTATATACATCTCTCTCTCTCTCTCTCTCTCTCTTTACTCCGCTATCTGTTGTTTGTTTATTTGTCTAACTGCTTTTGTAATACGATTCGTTGTTATATTTGCACTGTTGATTATTTTTTATTAATATTTGGATCATTGTTTGAACAAATTTCCACATGCAATGCCAACTTGTTTCCCTTCTCTTTCCTTTTCTCTGCCTCTATTTCATTCTTTTTAAACGAGGCTTGCACATTTCAATAACCAAAATTAGCCTAAATCAACATATGAGTTACCAGCATAGAATTGAAAGACAGAGAGAGAGAGAAAAAGAGATGGAGCGAAAAGTTGGTAAATATAAATAAACAAACTTTGACAGTTGCAAATCAACATTGGAAAACTGTGGGTTATTTTTATTGTTACTGCAGTCTGGCCACACTAATTGTGGGCAAAATTTTAATGAAGCCTTCAACTGTCTGTCGCTCTGACGCTTTGCAACTAAATGACAGTCATTTGGCGTTGACAAGGCTGACAGACAGACAGACAGACAGACAGGTAGAAAGATAGACAAGAGCTAGACTAGAGAGTTGTATTATGTTATGGGGGAGTTGCTGAATTCATACCTGATTCATGTCGTGTGGAATTCAATGCAACATGTTGTAATTTTTTTTCTCTTTCCATTCTTAAGATCATCTATCAGTTTAACAAGTTGCAGAGAACATAATCTCACAAATTGATTCTATGGGCTGGCATACAGTTTTCCAGCTCAAGCGTATCTAATAACTTAATTCGTTTCGTTTCGTAGAAATGCATTGAATACGAGTATCATAAGCATTTTCCACTCTTTTTTTTCTCAGTTTCTCAGTTCGGTTTCAGTCGGAGATAGACAAAACTTTGGGCGTATCTAAACACAGAAATCTAAAGCTTAATGGCTCATTAAAATAAAAAAAGAAAATGGAAAAACTGAAAACTGAAAACTGAAAACTAGAAAAAAGAAGCAGCAAGTGGGGCACAGACACTGAAAGAGGTACTGCGATTTGATTACAAATTTATTGTTGGTAATATGAATATGAATAAAAACGAAAATGAAAATTCTTCACTTCTCGCCACTCGACTGAGACTCGAGCTCTGAGCTGACTGTTAATTATGCATGCCACAAACACACATACATATGCTCACATAGCAGAGAGTGAAAATCTTCACTCGGGGCTCCCCTTTGTGGCATTAGAAATGGCAGCAGCAGCAGCAGCAGCAGCACAGGCTGCCAGCTTATGCAATGCGAAAAATAGAAAGGAATTATAATAATAATGCATCAACAAAATATAATGAAAAATACAAACAACGAATCACGCAGTTGGCCTACCAAATGAGCGCCAACATTCGCATCGTGTGAATTTCAATTAAACTAGCGGCAACAACAGCAACAGTTGCTGCCTGCAACAACAGCAGCAGCAACAGTTAGACGCACTGAGAGTCATGAGCTTACTGCTAATTAAATGCAGCATATGCTGCTAATTAAATTTATGTGCCCGTCGCACAGCTCTGATTATCAAAAATTATTTATGCAAAATCTGACAGGAAATAGCTGCAAGCAACCGACAGGCAAACTGGCAACTGGCAAACTGGCAACTGGCAATGCATGGCTGATAAAGATAAAGCCGCAAGCCAACAATGTGAACTGCAACTGCAACTGAGCTGCAACTCCAACTTCAGCCTGGCTAATTTAATTGTACATAGTTTTTGGTTGCATATTTAATTATGTTGTACTTGCAACTAGTTGAGGTTGCTGTCAGTTCATTGTTGCTGTTGCTGTTGTTATTGTTGTTGTGGTGGGGTGCATATTATGGCCATGACTAATCACCAGCCTGTTGTACACACTCAACAGCACTGACTGTACTTCAAGTGTTTGCCTGTTTGCATAAGCCAAGACTTGGCTAATATCTAGATTGAGCTATTGTTTAAGCACTGTCATTTGTGAACTATCCATCAACTACAAACCTTATTTAGTTGACTAGCCAAATAGAGTTATTTTTAAATTGCCATCGCATTCGATTATAATAATTACTTTAATCATAGCCTTAGACTTGAGCTGATTTCTAGTTAACAATCATTTGATTGACTTCTTAAATCATTAAAGCATTTGATAACTCTTCCTATCAATTAGATCACAATCACTTGTATTATGCTTAATAATAATTGTAAATAAAAACAAGATCCCCTTATTTATTTACCTTTTTATTATATAAATATTCGAATAATCTTAATTACGATCTTACTGTCTAATAAATAAATATTTTACCTCAACTCGTTTTTGTTTATTAGTGTATAATGTGATCTATATATTATATGAAATCGAATCACTTGATTGACTTGCATTCCTCAATGAGTTGCTTCCACATTTACGCGATTCTATGAATGACGAATCCCACACGCAGGCACAAATAGATACAAATATATCTATAAGATAGTGGTATATATCTGCCTCAACAATGTACAGCAAACACTTGCACTATGCGCATAATCGACTAAATAAAAAAATAAAAAATTCAGAGAAAAATGTAGAAAAAAGCAACAACAAAAAATAAAAAAATGAAACTCTTACATATTTATTGTGCCAAGGCGACGAGCGAACTGCACACAAAGTGACTCAGCAGCAACTTAAGGCAGTTGAAGGGGGTGTAGAGAGGGGAGTGAGGGGTAAATTCCACTACTGCATTGATGTCTTTATACTTATATGTCCACTCTGGTCAGTGCTTGCGAGTGTGTGTGTGTGTGTGTGTGTGTGTGTTTAATTCATTAAATTAAAATTAATGTTTATTTACGCGCAATTTTACAGCGTGCCTGAAATGTGGCGTTGCTGCTGCTGGCCAAAAGTATTGCCAACCGAGCATAAATTAAAATATATTACAAGCAACAAACAACAGCAGCAACAGCAACAACAAGTGCAAAAGCAGAGAAACTTCAGCCCAAAATGTTGTTGTTGCCATTTAAAATTAGCAACTGCAACTGCCAACTGCAGCAGCAACAGCAGCAACAACATCAACAACAACATCATTATTATTATTATTAGCAACATGAGCATTACAATAACAACAACAGACACTGTAGCTGCAGTTGTATCTGTATCTGGCAGATACATTCGCTGAGCGTTTCCTTGCTGTGTGTGCTTATCTGAACATTGGAAATCTCGCATTTGCTTTTCACTTCACATTTAGCCGGCTGCTGTTGCTGTTGTATCTGTTGCTGCTGCTGATGTTGGCTGCTGCCTTTTGCCTTTTTTGCGTAATTTAATTAGTATTCTGTGGCCAGAAATCCGATATTGTTTATGGCTCGGCTTTTGCACTGACATTGATTGACAGCAAATAGTATAATTTCAGTATCTATATGGTGCCTATGCGCTGTCTGCATAAGCAAGCGACTGTATCTTTGTATCTTGTCGTTTGGCAGCAGCGGCAGCAGCAGCAGCAACAAAGTATCTCAAGCTCTCTTTCTCTCGGATGGCATTTAATAAAATCTTTGTACTACTGACTGATTGGCTAATGGCCTAAATGCAGTTCCCCAATATTTGTGGCAGCTGCAGCAAGCAAACGGCAATTTTCAACTGGTTTTCCAGCACATTTTCTTCAGCCTGTGTCTGTGTGTGTGTGTGCCCCATTTAATCAGTGGGAAAACATGAGCTCACAATCAGATTGCGATCGACAATCAAATCAATTTTGGATCACACATTGATCGACTCGTAAGCTCCGTCAACAGTTTTGATGTTGTTCAAATGGACAAGAGAAATAGTCAATTCAAAAGAAGATAGAAAACGAAAAAATAATGTTCAATCCCCTTCCAGTGGCGTGGTCAGCAATGGGGGCTGATACCCAAACCGCACCTGATAAAGACAGAGCTAAAGTTGTTTAGTTCGTGCGTGAGTCACGTTTCCTGTTCTCTCAATTTTATCAATTGTCGTGAGTCGGTTGACTCACTCCCTTGGCAACTGCCTAACTGTCTGACTGTACGCCTTTGTGCAGCAGCTAACTAAACACATTTGAAGCACTATAATTAAATGATCGTTGGCCAGCGATAGGAAATTAAAAACGTTTTAACAGCGATACAAACTGATAAGACCTCGACCAAACCAAACCAAGCCAAGTCAAATACAAAAGCAAATACTCGTAAAATACACACACACAAAAAAGTCTCAAATTATAAGAGAGAAAAAAATAAAAGCAACAACAACAAATGTGTAACAAGCGCGACAACAAAACTAAATACATATTTGACGATTAGTGCCATTATGTGCTTTTTTTCTATTTCAATGCATTGCATGAGTGCGTGTGTGTGTGTGTGTGTGTGAGTTTGTCATTAGAAATGCCAATTGGACGTAATACGTCAAATGTTTAGTGAAATTATTTTTAATGAAATGTTGTGTCATTAGACGAGCCAAGCGGACAGAAGTAGACAGACAGACCGAGAGTGAGAGAGAGAGAGATACAGATACAGATACAGATACACGTACTCAGAGATACACATTCTACAATTCGAAGGGGCGCGTCCGTTGAGCGATTAGTCGCTTCTTCTTTCACTCTCTCACATTCTCTATCTCTCTCTGCCTCGCTTTGCTTATGTTTTGTTAATTTAGCTAAAAGTCCATTTAATATTACAGTTCTTTTTACGAGGACTGCGACTACTAAAGCAATTGTTTATAAGCCAGCCTGCACTCTGGCTAACTATTTACCTTATGGATAAATTCAATAGCCTTAATTATTATGATGTGTGATATGCAGGACAGTCATCATCATTACGTCAAGGAAAAAGCAGACAAAGTGAAGGGTTTATATGATTGTTAACTGATTTTTATGAAGCAGCAAAAAATAACAACAGAGAGATTTTTTGTTTTGTTTTGATAGCACATAAATATTGAATGAAGCATGAAAAGAGTGCAAATTATATGGGATTCGGTCTTTAATATCAACGGAGCATAGTGGAAAATTAAATTAATTAGAGCTAGATAGAGAGAGAGTGAGAGAGAGAGATAGATAGGGAGTGATTGCTATAAGTCTGGGACTACCTACACATGATTTTGTTATTGGCCTTGTCCACTTGTCAATGCATTCGATTCAGACAGACAGTCCGACGGACAGACAGACTAAAGGATAGACAGACAGAAACAACAACAATCACTGGCGATGGCTGTAAAAGTCAAGCACTCAAAAAGAACTCAACACTTGCCTCGTTTTATTACATTTAGCAACGGTTAGTTACATTTTACAATCAAAGTGGATGCCCTTCCCCTCTCCCTTCCGCACTTTGTTCAATTGGCAACGACTACGTCTCTGTCTGCCTCTCCGGAATGTGGAATCGGAGGTCTTATTCTGACTCTGACTCCGACTCTGATTCCGACTCTGACTGTGCCGTCTCTCTAAATGCCTCACTTTACTTAAGCAAACAGATTTTTATCATCGCTGCCGTCGCGTCGTTTTATGAGCATCATCAAAAACTAATAAAAACTCAATGCGTTCTTTATTTGCAGGCGACCGCAGCAGAAGTTGAAGCAACAACAACAACGAAGAAGAAGAAAACAGCAACAGCAACAACTGCAACTTGTGCTTCTCGGTACAGCGGCAACATGTTGCACTCGTGCACTCGCCGAAGCAATTTGCATACAAATGTTGCCGTGTGGCACTTGAAAATGCATTCGCAATCACTGAAGGAAAGACCCCAAGAGAGGAAGGGGGGGCACTACGAGTGGAGGGGGGGGAATGCAACAGCAGCTGGCCCGTTTCATAATTTGATATTAAACATACGGGGCATGTAGAACTTGTAAATTTGCAAATTGCTAAAACGCATGACAGCCAAAGCAGCAGCTGCCCCTCAGTCTCCCCCTCCGCCCCTCAACCATCGAACTCGAACTCATTCTTTACCTTTCTCCAAGTTGGGAAGTGGAAAGCGGGAAGCGGGAAGCGGGAATCGGGAATAGGGAAGCGGGAATCGGCAGTCAGAGTCTGACCAACAGTTCAAAAGGCTTTTTGCCCGCGAGCACTGCGTGAATTTGCATTTACAAGGCACTCAAAAAGCGACCCAAACCCAGAGTCGAGTCCGCAAGAAGTTCAATGCAGACTCCCTCCCTCTCCATCGCTCCTTCGCTCCTTCTCTCCCTTTCTCACTTAGCCCTTCTACGTCTCTGGTACATCGCTCAATTGACTTTCAATTGCAAAACAAACACAATACAAAAGCAGTTCGAAAAAACAACAACATAAAAAAGCAGCTGAATTTATTTTAAATGTATTGCTGTTGGTGTTGTTGTTGTTGCTGTACATGATGTGTTGATTTCCAAGTGCTCATATATGTATAGTATATTTGATTGACATGCTCATGCTTCCCGATCAATTGGTCGCCTGGGAGTGGAAGTGGAAGCTTGCAGCCAAGTGTTTATTTTGCAAATTATTTTTATTTCTCTTTGTCTTTTTGCCATTTCTCAAAAGATTTGCAGTACAAATTTGTTAATATTGCACTTGGCAGCGATATAAAATGATGGCTCTGAAGTGTGCAACACGCTTATCTCGATGGGAAAGTGGGCCGAAGGTGTGTTAGCCTTTGTCTTAAAGCGCCTCAACTGTGGCTTAAAAGCCAAGAGTGCACTTTAGCCGGAGACATCTCAAATATACGGCCAATGAAAAGAAAACAAAGGTGAAATATTAAAATCAATAGTTGAAAGAAGCACTTGAAACCACGAAGTCAACTTCTTTGGGCATTAAAAGCACATGATATTTCAAAGCTAACTTATACTTCCTTGTAATATTATTAGTTTGAGCTCCATTATGAATGCCATATTAGACGAATGCTAGTTTCATCCAAAGCTCGTCTAAGCTTCCATGTGCTTTTAAGAGAACATGTGAATGAGCTTTTACTTTAAGATTAAGTCTTACCTTAAAAGTTTTGGTTCTTTTAGCTAGTGTCACTCGACTTTAGGGCAACAATATTTTGCCAACACATTTCCATGACTTTTCCGGCCCAAACACACAATTAGGCATAAATCATTTTTATGAGACATTTCCCTTAACAACAACAACAACGTTAACTGAATATTTAATAGTCACGCAACGCAGCGAAACGCAGAAATCGAATTCAGAGGGAAAAACATTTGCGGGAAAATCCATAATTTCAACGTAAGCAGCTAGAAAAGGATAACGATAAGGTCAAGGCGACTGCCTCGTTCACTCCCAGCCAAGTGTGTTATTTGCGTGGAATATGACAAGCTGATGGAAAACAATAATCAATAGGCCAAGAACAAGTTGCAAGTAGAATGAAAAGGGGAAGGAAAAGGAGAATGGTAAACGAAATGCAGATGTAGGAAAAAAAGGACCAAGTCGAAGAGGAAGTCAATGTTCCACTTATGAGTACTTTGTGTGTGTGTGTGTTAGCCACCCCCACAGGATACACATATGTGTGTGCGTGTGTGTGCAGTTTTTCTGGGTAGTTCATAACTTTTGTGACTTTTCTCCTCGGCAGTTTGTGGTGGTTTCTTGGCCTAGAGCTAAAGACGAACGAAGTGTCTGCCATATTTGTGTTGGGCCAACACACACACTTATACATACTCACATACGCACACTCACATACGCACACACACATACGTAGGCGTCGTCCTATGACTGTCTCGCTTGCACCCGCAGACCCCGTAGAGCCTTTGTAAAAACTGTGCCAATAACTTGGCAAAGAACTTGGCAACTGGCACACACACACACTGCAAGTTGTTGTAAACAGCATAAGAGATATATATATATAGACGGTTATGGTTTATCGTTGAATGTGTTTATTTTTAGAGTAATCGGGCGGGTCGCGGTTCAGAGAGTATCAATCTTATCAGCTCACATACTCACACTCATATTCACACCCATTCGAGTACTCATACTCATATTAATGTGTGTATAATCATCAGGGGCTTCGACACGTCCCCTCGATGAGCAATTGAAAACGCAACCGTTGCGAAATTTAAATGATGTCAGAACACAGACGGCAACGACTGATACCAATATATTTCTACTGATAACAGGCAATAGCAACAACAACATCGCAAATCCAAAAAGAAAAGAAAAAATAAAAGTAAAGAGCTGTGAGATGAGAAGAGAAACTGTATCTGCAAGTCATTAGGTTGTGCGTAGGATCCCTCACAGCTGATTTATGTCGTAAGTTCCATTGAAATTCATGAGTGATCAACAAGAATTATATTCCAAATGAAAACATAATAGCCAACAACCCAAAAAAAAACAACAAAAAAAACATTTCTGAATCGAATTTTCAAAAATGAGTGGAGAAAAAAGTAATGAAGTCAACAAAGTGGAGATGTGGGTGCTCAACTCCCAGATACCCTGTAGATCAGGAAATTTAAAGTCAAAATTAACTTCTAAGACTCGCGCTTCTTTACAAAACTTTGAATTTAAACTTACCTATACTGAAATTGGAATTATTTTTTTATCTAAAAATTTAATTTTATTCGAAATTGAGAATTTAGAAACTTGTTTTTTGAGAAACCAGAATCATCAGAATACTTTCACCTAAAAAAAAAATAGAGTAATATCAAAGAACTATTTCTTCAGTCAATACATGATTTCTTGGATTTTAGCATGTCTGTTTCATTTATCGTGCTCGAAGCATGATTTCGCCCAGTTGTATATTCTCGATGAATTCAGTCTGCACAGGGTATATGGACCATCCGAAACGGGGCGTGCTTCGAGCAATGAAAATGTGTGGCCGTTGTGGCTTTGGTTTTTAGGCTTTTGCCTCTGCTTTGGCTGCACCTACGCGTCGCGTCGCTTAAGATTTATATACATACATACATACATACAAACATATGTATTTATGGGGGAAACAGCGGTGGATCAGATACACATACACACATAATCGCATACACACACATAATGACGCCCAAAAAAACAAATTATAATTTATATATATTTTTTGGAGTTTCGACAACATTTGACAACAACGCAGGCATATTAAATTTAAAAAAAGTAAAATAATATTAATAATAATAAATACAAACCTGTCCATAGATTATGAAAGGAACTGTTGATGTACGAAATGTATGCGTTCGTATAAGCATAAACATAAATCTATTGGACCCCGTCAAGGTGTGCGCTGAAGTGTCAGCCATAAATTTAAAACTTATGTTCATCTTTTCGGCCAAAGTCAAAGCACAAAGAAAATGCTCGCTATATGGCATAGAGTAGAGAAAAAGATTGGTAGATAAGGAAGGGCAAGAGGCGGTTTTTAGTTAGCCATAAAATCGTATAATTTCAATTAAATGCTGCCACGACAGTTGCGTCATTTTGGCTGACCCATTTTCCCTGTTACGGCGTTAATTTCCTGGGATTCGCCCCCTCGACCCGCACTTGTTCTTGAAAGTTAACCCACAACTCGTATGGTGAAATTGACGCTAATCATTGTCATTTGCCTTTATCTACGACTCATGTTCGCTGCTTACAATTCTGGTGCAAATAATCCCAGTTATATCTCTGAAACGAACAGTGAAATCTTTTATATTCAGTGAGTATAACTCTAATGTGCTTTCGATATGGAGACAACGAGAGCTTTTGATAAAGAAACCTGATGTATTTGTAATAGAAAATGTTGACAATGACTGTTGATGCCTTTTTTTTTATAAAATGTCATTTCTATATGAAATTTGGTTAACTGACGCTTTTCAGTTGGCAGTCAAAAGTTCCCGTTACATAAGCATTATCAAGCCAAGTCATCAAAGAGACCAATTCTCACATAATCAGCCCACCTATCCACGCAAACGGCTCATTAAACTCACAGACAAAAAAGTAAAAAACAAAACACTAGTAAAAAAAAAACAAAAAATAAAAGTTGACCTTCAAAAACGCACAGAAATCAAACAACAATTACAAAAACAACAAAGCAAATCAACCAAGCGAAAATCAAACCTTAAAAAACTACACACATGTGTGTGTGTGGTGTGTGTGTGTGTGTGTACATATGTTATATAGATGGTGTTTCGCTTGGAAACAGGTTGTTGTTGTGGTCTGTGTGAGTTTTTGTGTTATTGTTAACATTTATTTCATTATGCTTTTTAAAACCCAAAAAGTTGAGTTGAGAGCTACGCATACTTTCGCATACACACAGACACACACACACACACACAAAGTCAGGCAGTCATCCAAACAAAGAATCTGAAATTGGCGCACCAAAAAGTAACTCAAGTATAGAATGGGACAACAAAAAATAAATAAATGACACCAGAATTTGATTGCACTTCAATTTCAAATAAATTGTGCTGTAGCCAACAATCTTAAAATCGTACAATCTTTAAAAATAATTGTGTCTGATGTCATCTACAACAAAGTTTTTATTTACAAAAAAAAACCCAAGAAAAGCGAAGCAAGAAAAATTACTCGTATAGAGGATCAAAAACACTACCCACTTAAAATTGGAAACACTACAATTTCAAAAGGTATTCTTTATTTTTATTATCTGAGATAAGTAACTTTGAAAATTCTCATACAAAACTTTTACTTTTCAAATCAAATCAAATAAGTTTCTTATGGCTTAAAATTCGAAAGGATAGACATGGCTTAAAACGTTGTGTGCTTACTGAAATGGTATATTCGGATATGCCTCTTACATTATTCAAAGCACAGTTTGTCATTAAAAATATAATGTCCCATTGCAGGGGTATAGAACAAAAGCAGCAACTGCAGCGAACACGTGCCAAATTTGCTAATGAATAGGCCAAAAAAAGCAACGGCTTTGAGGTGTTAATCAGCGCAAGCGTCGAAACAAAAAAAAGGCGCCAAAAATTTGTTAGACTCGTCGCGCCAAATTCTAATCATAAATGGACGTTGTTTCTGTTGCTTCCACTTTAAAAGTCGTGTGCGTTTTGTTTGCTGTTGTTGTTGTTGTTGTTTTGTGAGTGTGCGTCTTACGGTAAATAGCAGACAAACGCGCGCGCGTATCTAGATACATATCTCTGACTACATACATCTACAAGTGTAAATAAACATACATATCTATGCATATATGTACATATGTATGAGTATGCGTATCTGTGTGAAAATACACTTGAGGCGTGCTACTGTACATACGCTGCGCTGACTGCGCAGTCAGCGTACGTCTTATAGGCCTACGAACATTTACGTCGCGGCTGCGGCTGCTGCGGCAGCTCGTGAAGGCAACGACCAACAACAACGGTAAAGAACGATGCCGCGCAAAATAATCGTAAACAGATCATCGAACTCCCTTTGCAAAAGCATCCAAGTTGTTGTTGTTGCTTCTGTTTATCGGTTGCTGCTGCTGCCTTTGGCCTTGAAATGTGTGCGCTTTTGTATTTTTGGTCAGTATTTAATTTTCATTAATTAAAAGCTGCTTTTTTATATTAATTGAGTTGGCAACGCGTGCGGCGCCCACGCGAAACAGCAACAGAAAACGCAAAGGCTGCAGAGACTGCAGCAGCAGCAGCAACAGCAGCAACAACTTCAAAGCGACATTCAAATACAGCTTTCACCGTTTGCCTTCGCTTGCGTCATATCTGCGTTTGCGTGCGCGACAAAGCTACAAGCACACGAAGCCGCTGCATCGGCATGTTGCTGCGCTGCAGCGACAACAACACAATTCAACACACTCAGAGGGCAACAAACCACCACCAAACGGCAGCAGCCGCAGCAGCAGCAACAGAAACGTTAGCAGCAGCGCCACGGCAGCGATTGCGCTAGCAGAGACAGAAGCAGCGCAGTAGCAGCAGCCAACCAGCAGCGGCAGAGGCAGCGACAGCGACAAGCCGACAAGCGACTTCGGCTTCGGGTTTTTTGTAGCTTTGTGGCGTCAGTCGCTTATTGACGGCGAACGTGTTCAGTTGTGTTAACGGTAAAACGTATGCTGCTCCTGCTTGCTGTTGTTGTTGTTTAACTGGAATTTCTTGATCGCTCGTTCGTTCGTTCATTCGTGTGGGTGTGTGTGTGTTTGTGTGTTGAGTGTATGTTTTCTCGTGTATGTGTGTTGCACTTGTAGCGCTGCTGCTGCTGCCGACTGCGACTGGGGGCCCGCTGCTGCTGCTACCACTGCCGCTGCTTACGTGCCCAAGTGAACGTCAACGTTTTCTAATCTGACGATTATCGATTGATAGTAAGAGCAGCAGCAGCAGATAAGCAACTTCTCGGCTGCAGCAACAGCAACACCAACACTCACACACACACACACACACATACACATGCCGATCCCGCGGCCAAAGCAGCGACTACGACTGCGACGCCGCCGCGCAGCCGCAGTCGACGCCGTGCTCCGTGCGCTGCGCTGCCCGATTTCGAGTTATTTTCTGCGCGACTGTGTTGCGTTTTTCTCAGTTCGCTTTTGGAGCTGCCACTAAACGTTAACAAATCGCTCCGTGTTGCCGACGCGACGCTTTTTGCGCGTTTTCAAATATTTCGTATAAAAAATATAAGTTAACGAAATTTAAAAAAAATAAATGTAAATATATTAAAACTTTTTCTGTGATAAGTGTGTGTTCAAATATAAAAAAAAATATAAAAACTATCGGAATCAAATGAAACGGTCAATAAACGAATACAAATAAATGAATCGAATTAAATGAATAAAACGCAACTAAGCCATAAAAGTTGAAATACAAAAATTTTTCTGATTGAGCTTAAAATAAATTGCCGTAAATTCCAAACACACACATACACACGATTTTAATGCCATAATCTTATAAAATAAACTATAAAAATTCAAAATCAATCGATTAACAATTTTGAATCAGGTCATAAAATACGCCAATAAAAAAAATTTACTCGCAGTATAAAAACTTTCCACAAGAGATTTGTTTTTGCATAACGTTTCATTTAAAATGCTTCAACTAAAACTTTTTAGCATATGTATTTAATTTTTACGTAAATTAATTCACTATTGATTTAAATAACTGCCAAATGGAAACTGGAGAAAAGAGGCGAAGGAAACCGAAAAGCGGTGTAAAGCAATTCAAGTTCCCCTTTTTACAAACAAAATCCCAAAAAAGCAACGCAACAGAAGAAGAAAAAACAAAATGTTGAAATCTTTTTAAGCTGTCTATGTGAGAGTGAGAACGAAGAAAGAGGAAATGCTGTTAAGAAAGAAGAATTTGAAAATATGCTACCTGGTTTTTGCCATCAGCGAGGTATAGAGTTCCTACGTTCAATTTAAATACTCGTAGGAACTTCATACCGTGCTCTTGGAAGACCAAAACACAACGAAAAGAACCAACAACGCAGCAACAGACGAAAAAGAAACAACAATCAAAGAAAAACCACACAAAAAAGAGCGCGATTTTAACCGCACACACACAAAAACGCTAGCGATTTTGCATGCAGCTTAAACGTGCCCAAAAAAACGCAACGAAATAGCTGGCAAAATCGGAAATATTACGTGCCGTTTTGAGCCAGTATAACAAGTGCTAAACGACCATAAAAATAAAGAACTTTGCAACTCGTGCAACACATGAAAAATGCTTAAAATATTTTTTACTCGCCACATGCAACATGAATTGAACAATCCAGCAAATTGCAACAGCAACTCAAACTTAAACTGAGCCGTTAAACAGTCAAAGATAAAGACGCTATATATTCGATATTCTAATCGATTGCGCATTTATCGAAGTTAGAGATGATATATTAGGTTATCATGGCAATTTCAGAGTGTTTACAATAAGAGGAAGGGAAGTAAGCCCAAGAAAATGTGTTTACAATGTAAATACACTTCAGAAGTGGTAAATGAACATAAAAAAACAAAGTTGATAGAAAAATATCAAAAAGAATACGCAAAATAGCACTTAAAGAAATAAAACCTTTTTTTCTATTCAGGATTATATCAAAAAAATTAGCATAACTACAATATATAATGTATTAAGCTCACATTTCAGTGCTCAGAATGGATATTCATATTAATATTCATTTGGATTAATAGCTCGTAATTTCTTGGCCTAATCGTTTGGGGCTTGTTAAAATCTATATGAGTATTTGTATCAGTTGCACATTAAGCTTTGCACTTGCAACAACAACAAAAGTTAATGGAGAATGTTGATTAACAAGAGAATTGTATAATTATACTCACCGGTCACATTCCAGACAGAGAGATACATATATTAAAAGAGAGGGATAGAGAATGATTGAAAGAGGAAGAGATGTTGAGAACAAGCTAACAAACTAAATGAGAATTTCATGTACAGAGATTTCTCCTACATTCTCTGGAAATCTGATATATTATTGTGGATTGATGCAGTTAACAGTCTCATAAAACAGTTCTCACAATGCTGATAAGATATTTACTCTAGATGAGAGGTATTTCAAATATTTCTACGACTTAAACCAATTCCCAATTCCCCAGCTGCAATCACAACGTTGTTGTTGCAGTTGCTGTTGCAGTGGCAATTGCTGATGCTGTTGCCGTTGCACCATTCCAAAGACCTTCGAATGTTGCAATGTCAAAAACCTTTCGGCAAAGCGTTGTCAGGCGGGCAGGCAGGGAGCTTGACAAAATGAGAAGAAAAATAAATTGTAGCATACAAGAGAAAAATGCTGCTAAAATTGCTGTGTTTCTTTCGCGTCGACTTTCAAAAAGTGCAACAACGCGCCAAAGTTGAAGCCAAAAGTCGCAGCCGAAAGCCCAAGCGCAGTTTGAGTTAATGGCCCAGCAATAAAACAGCCAAACTGGAGGCAACCACAGGGCACAGGCAGAGAGTTGCAGCAGCAACATCATCAGCAACAACAGCATCAGCAACAACAGCAACATCATCATCATCATCATCAAGTGGCCCAGACAGTCCCCAGCAATTGCTCACGCACATTTTTTGCAGCTTTTGAGTTCTGCGATTCGTCTGTGAGGCACATGTGTTGGGGCCAGTCGAAAAAATAAAAAAACAGAAACTGAAACAGAAACATAAGCAAAAGATATGCACTTTATAGATACGCCTCGAGCAGCAGCAGCAGCAGCTGTTGTTGCTGTTGCTGTTGCTGAACTGATACGCTGATAGCAACAAGCAAAATGCATACAACTTTATTTGTGCGCTATGCCGATAAGCGTCGAATAAAATACAGTATAAGTACTAACAGCCACACACAGATACAACACACACTATCGTCGCGACACTCGCCATACACTTTTATCAGAGCGGTAACAAAAAAAACAAAAAATATCAAAAATACGTAAGAAAAAGGAAAAAGTATTAACTATGTATATTTTCTTTATCGCATGAAATGGGAATGGCACTGGAAAAGGGAATGGGAATTGGAAGTAGTTTCCTTCAGATTCCGAAAATGTTGCCGCTTGCAATTTTCGCAGCGTCGTCAGCAACTGCAACTGCAACAACAACAACTGCAACAGCAAAATAATAACAATTTCTGTTGGTTTCTTTTCATTTTAATTTTTCACATTTATTTTTATTTTTATATTTTTTATGCTGTCAGTCGACGCAACTGGAACTGGACAACCAACTTGGGCTTGGGGCATTGCATTTTGTTGTCCATTTCAACGCTTTAAATTCTTGTGGTTGCCGTTCCTGGTGCTGTTGTTGCTGTTGTTGTAGCTGCAGCAGTTAATTTAATTTCAGCTCATAAATCAAAACTGTGCCGCGCAAAATGTTTGCTTTTGACGCGGCTTTTTTGTCGCCAGAGTCACAGAGACAATTTTTCGGTCTGATATTATTTTTGGTAAGGGAAAATGAGGAAGGGGGAGGGCTGGGGAAAAGCAGCCGGAATTGTGACTGAATTGGGGGCTGGAGCTGTTAAGTTAGTCAACTTTACAGCCGCTTGACGTTTGACAAACAATGGCAACAGCAACAACAACTACAACAACAAAGGCACAGTCTTAACTTGGTCAACGGCCAAGCTCACAAATTGCAGGCAGCTGCTTTTCGGCCCAAACTGCGGACACTAAAGAGACCAAAATTGAGCTGTTGCTGAACTTTGACAAAAACTGAATATCTTTAACGATTTAATATGATTTACATATCAACAGAATAATTAAGAGAAGCATTACAGAAATTGAATACTGAGTATGTCAATATAGTTGAAATTCCACTACAATTATATAATAATACTAACATAATATATAATTAATTACAACAGTACTAAAAATACAAAACGCTGACTGTAAGCTATAAAAATATCACTCTGTTTTAATCATATATCAAATCACATTTTTAATAAAATACATTTTTAAAACAAAATTTCGTTTTTATTTCTGACAATCTTAGCTGCCGTTTTATGTCATTTTGACAGTCAAAGCGAATTGAATGAATAGAAGAATCTGTCTGTCTAAAGAGCTAATTGCATAGCAACAGCGACAGAGCAATTGATCTGGGTCTCTGGCCCAGCCCAGCCCAACTCTACTGAAATGTGGCCCAGCCCAACTAACATATTTATGCCCATCGCCAGAGTCAACGACGTCAGCTTGAAGCGCACTTGAGAGCGTGACAGTAAATAGTAAACTAAATGACAACTACTGGATAGATAGCTAGATAGAGAGCTGGCCATATACATTGGCCAGCAACTAGAGAGATACTATATTTACTGGGTGTGTTTTGATGCCAAAATGTTAACCCTACAATGCACAATGGGGCGCTGGCAGTCACAATGAGAATGCGAATGATAACTTAAACTCAAACTGAAACAAAGTAAAACTCGAAGCTCGTAAGTCGTTAAATGTTAATCGTTGACACGACTAAAACGCTGACTAAGTCCACTTCTACTTTAGTAAGAGGACAGTGACAGTGACAGTGACTCAAAGCAGGCGGATGACGATGACGATGCCAATGTGAATATGTTGATATCGAATGCGATGGCCGTCGGCAAACTTCTATAAAACAAACAAACTAAGGCAAATAAGTATACATACTTATAACTCAGTATGTATACTAAACATGCTGACAAGCGCCAATTTTGAATACCCTGTGATAGTAAGATAAAATCGCAAGAGTATGCACAACACTAAAGTAAATGCTTTCAAGAGCAGGCAGAATAATTTGTCACTATTTATATGTACATAGTAAGGTACTGAAATCGTTCAATAGATTAAAAAACTTAATTAAATTTCTTATTTATAAATTATTATTTAAAAAGGCTGCAACCATAAAATGATCATGTAATTTAATGATAGTTTCCAATTTCAGTCGACCCAATAAAAAGCATCCCACATACCCACATATTGTGTTTTTCATTTCATTTGCCCCGCAGACCCTTAACACTTCTTGGCCATGTTTAGTTTAGCTTGTAGTTGAATTCAATACCCGTTTCCCAGTCTCCAGAACGTTGAGTTCAGCCCAGCCCAGTTTTCAGCACAAATGCTGACCCATATCAGCACAAAATATGCTAATTACTCGAACCAATGGGGCTCAGTTAGTTGGGTAAGTTCTCTTCAGGCAAATTCAGTCAGTCAGTTGGGCAGTTATTCAGTTAGTCAGTTAGTCAGTTAGTCGGCGAATGAGAGACAACAAAGTCGACGGTCAAGGCTATTGGACAAAAAGGTTTACAAAGCCAGGTCGACAACAGATTCAGACTCATGCGAATGAATATTCTCGTATACATATTGTGGAAATTAATATTTGGGTACTATATAAATTAGACTCATAGATTCATAACACATCAGCCACGTGCAACTTGAATGATTCAGTCTGAATCGGATACGAGATTCGAATTCAAGTTAAAGTCGTGCTGGGCAAACGGAGATTTTTGCTTTGTATTTAGTTTTTGTTGTATTTATGTAATTAACGCTGACGTCAGACAACGGCAATTATATACTACAAGAATCAATTTTCAATCGATTAAGTTGTGCCAGCAGTTACAAGTAAATATACTTACGAATACACTCACTATATACATATGTATATACATATATATGTATGTATACTCAGGCAAGTCTCTAGAGAGACCCTGGGGGCCAACTTGCCGGTTGTCACGTCGGAAGTTGAGTCAGCGAAACAACTGGCTAAACATTTCCCCCTTCAACTTTGATGGTGGCTAAATAATTCTCGACTAAATTGGTAGAATGTATCTCAGAGTTGCCAACGCCAACATTGGTGGACCACACAAATCATTTAACTCATTTGTAATTCATTAAATTGAATTAAATACTGAGAGCTGGCAGCTTTGTAGCGTTCAGATACATATATTTGTGTTTACTTGTATCTTTGTATCTCACATGTGATTGTGTGAAGTATTCATACTATTTCACTGTCAGATTTGGGCAAAGCAAAAAGCTCTACATTGTTTGGCATCGTCGATTTAAGCCGATTTGCAGCTAGATACGAGGACTATATTACTTGCCAACAATGCAACAATGAGAACGCCCAGTTGTATCTGTAATCATAGATGTATATATGTATATATATGTATGTCTAACGGTCTGCATCAGCGTCGGCGACATAAGCTTTGATGGGTTTTGACATAAATATGAGCTGGAATTCCGTTCCGAGTTTGGTGCAAAGAGAGCTTATCAGACTGGAGCCATATAAGCGATCGGATTGGGTTTGAGTTTGAATCGATCGCCGGATTGAATTGGCAGCCCAAATGACGACCATTTGGCAGGTCAAAAACAAAATAAATCCACAAGCCATGGTTGGGCCTCTGGACTTGGATCTATACACATACATACATACATATGTATATACCTAAATAGACCCGGACTGTTCACAATTTATGCTAAACCGTGCGCCATAATTTGTTTTCTTGTTTGTTGTACTGCTGCCAGCTGAAGAGATTTTATTTTAAGTTTCTTTAAGTTTTTTTTTTTCCTTTTTAGCTGTTTGAGCGCGTGTTGCGCATTTTCAAGCAGGCTTCGCATAGTTGTCGGCCCATTTGGGTTAAATGATTAATTTACATAAATATTTTTATGATTTGGCAAGGCGGACAACAACAACAACAACCATCACGAAAAGCTGATAGGCTTTTATATTTTTATTTTTTTTGCTGGCCAGCTGCCCGACTTATGCAATCAGCTAACTAAAGTTTGCGCCCCTTTTTGGCCACGTGCCGTTGGCTCTAAGTTCGACTTTGACTTGGACTCGGACTCGGACTCTGAGTCTGACTCTGGCCTGAAAAGGGAACTAGTTCAAGCAACTGTAAAAGCAATTGGCTCAAACGCGACTTTGGTGTCATCAACCTTTTAGCAACGTCCTTTGTCTTTAGCTGGCAACAGATGACAGGCAGGCTGCAAGTTCACAGGACGTGCAACGTGCAACACATGCGACTCAGTATGAAACAATACTCTCTCAATTCACTCAATGCAATGTTGCAAATGCCAATGAACTCGCAACCAGGAAGCGCACACACAGTTCAAGTTCCGCCTTCCTAGCAACAGGTGTCTGTCCTGTTAACTGCTACCTGTTAGCTGTTAGCTGTTCTCTGTTACCTGTTAGCTGCTTCTCCTCTTATCAATAGACGCACTTTTGCACTTTACACGATTTCATTAGCATGACAATTTATGGCAGTTGAAAGTATCTTCTTCGTGTGTGTGTGTGTGTGTGGATCTTGTGGATGCGTGTAATTACTCTATAAATATTGAGATTGCCTATCTGCATATTAAAGTAAATATTAAATATTTATAGGTTTTACAAAATCAGTTAATAGCTAAACTCCGGTTCATCCTTGGCCGCTTGAATAATTTACGACGCATAGTGAATAATGTGAGTATACTGTGAGTCTTTGCCTTGTCACTAAATCAAATATTATGAATACTTTTATATTTATGCTGCCTAAGCAGCTTTATTTCCATTGTGATCTGTTCTAAATTATAAATAAAATCATAATAAATAATTATTAATTTATTAGATACATTTATCTGTTGCTGGCCCCAAAAATGAGTTTAGTTCTCGCTCTGCTCTAGGGACTTAAAGCCCCACCCTGTCCAGAGAAACACAACCTGAATGTGGCCTGGTCGTTGTTGAGGTTGTTCTTATTGCTGTTGTTGTTGTGCTGCCCGTTAATCTTCAGTTACTCAACCCTTTTTATGCAAATGCGGCTTTCAAGCAATTTAGAAAAAATACAAGTAAGAAATATACAGAAGAACAACAACAACATCAACAACAACAACAACACGAGGCTGTATAATTTTATACATATGTGAAGTGTACACACACACATATTTATAAGTTCATATGTAGATAAATTTGCATATTTCAGCCGTTCATAATCCAACTCTTTCCTTAAGTTGAAGTCTCTCTCTCTCTCTGGCTGTGACTTGAGCTGGGACTACGACTGGGTACTGGGACTACTGCGGGCAGCAGCAACAACATTGGCAAGAACAACAACAACAACAACAGAAACCCGCGTCACTTGCGAGGCGTCGAACCATTTGAAATGCCACACCTAACTACAATTTTGTGTTTATTTTTTTCTTTCTATATATTGTAGTATGTATATATTCTCATCAAGTTGTTGTTGATGTTGTCTTTGCGCCTACTACCAAGTTTGTCGTTTATTCCGTTTTTTTTCCACATTTTTTGTTTTTTTCCATATCGTTAGTTAGTTTGTCAACTCTGTGGCGGCCTCTTCGACAATTTATGTGTCAGATAGGCGCACGAATGGGATTTCAAAAGCTCCCATCAATGTAATTAGCATTTTAGTCGCGTATTTAATTTGATTTTATTGAATTTCATATCAAATTGTCAACTTGCTGAGCCACTTAGATCTCTCTTTCCCTCACTCTCTGTCTTTCTCCCTCATTCAGATCTCGAGTTGGATTTGTTTGGTTTAGCCAAATCGAGTCTTATTGTTTTTTATTAAGCGTATTGCGGTTCTTAATGGTTCCAGTTTTGCTTGACTCCTGCACGTGTCGACAATTCGGGTCATAAGAGAGACAGAGACAGAGGGAGAGGAAGAGAGGAAGTGAGTTTTCCAAGTGTGAGATGAGTGTTTTATGGGAATTGATACCCATCTTTTTGATATGATAAAGTGCCGACTGTCCACATCATCGTTTATTTAAAGTTGAATTAATTTCGATCGCAATCTATGCAGATTTCTATTGGCCACAATAAAATAAGTAAAGATCTTCCTTTTGTTAAATGATATAGCTGCATATGTAAACTGTCTATCGAGATATATTTATATTCAGCCATATCCACAAAGCCATACTAATTAATTGTTGAATCAGATAACATTTTACTATGAAGACATTTAAAAAATTGATATTTAAATAAAATAAATTTAAAAGAAAAATAAACAGAAAACTGCAAGCATGAGTCGTTGTATTTTATTCTTTTTATTTATTTTTTTATTTTTGCTGTGTTTTTGTTAATTAATTTTATTTATGGCTGGCGTTGTGCTAAACAAAATGAGTTGGCTAATTCAGTGAACAGTTTGCTGTTTGGTGCCTGGCATGGGAACAACTCGAAGACACACAACACAGCCCATGGTGGAAGGAAGCTGCCATTGAAACTTGATTTTAAATGTGAAAAGATTTCAGCCATAAATTTCAAGAGATTAAAGATATACTACCAAACGTTTGAGAGTTTTTTTTTTTTTTTAAAAAGGTGACTAGTTGAAGCAATCCCAAAGTTTATTGTCTAGCTATATAATATTATCGGTTTTGGATACTCAAATATATCTATAGGATACCATATCGCATACGAGTTAGATTCTTTGTAGACCTTGCTTAAGGGCGTTTAAAACACATCATAAATTCTCAATTAGCAGGTCTTCTTCAGTTGCGTTTCATCTTATTTCTTATCTTTGCTTTTCCTTTTCTATTTCTTCGATTTTTTTTTTGTTTCTACCTCTCGACAGCAGGCGGAAGATTTGGCATCAGAACGCACTAAATCACCTCAAAGCGGCGCATGGAAACAACATGACAACAAAATGAACACTTCAACAAAATTAAGCAAGCAAGAAATAAAGCAAAAATTAACAACAAAAAAAAAGAATAAAGAAACTATACTATAAAAAACGACAGCGAAACAAACGAAAACATTATTCATTTAAACGTCTATAAAAACTGCGGAAAAAATATGTTCGAATTATATAAAATAAAGAAAAAGAAAAAAGAATTATTCACACATATGCAACAGACAAGCTGACAAGAGAATTGATATTGTTGTTGTTCTTGTTCTTGTTCTTGTTTTTTTGCTTAAATAAAAATCAGCTTGAAAAGCAAACTGATTATAAATTATGACGCTGCCAGCTGACTGACAAGTGTTTAAGATTCATACATTTATGATTTATGATAGTGTATGTGTGTGTGACACATAGTCAATGGGATCATATAGCATATGGCCTATAACTTCCCCAACATTTCCTTTCTTATAACTGACCCACACTAAAATTTAGACCGTGTGTGTGTTTTTCTGATTGTATACTAACCACACTTAATCAACACACAACTAACTAAAAAAAATAAAAAAGAGCAAAAATGTAGACATCAATCATACAAAAATTAGTCATTTGTTAAAGCGTATTTTTGGTGGCGTGTTCAAGGCATTTGCCTTGGATCTTCCGACTGCTGTGTGTCCAATTTTGGCAAACTTTAGTCACAACCCCCGCAGCACACAAACATTGAGTGTGTGTGTGTGTGTGTTTGTATCTGTGTGTGCGAGTACATGGCATACATAGCTTTATAATGTATATTTAATAGATCATTTTTACAAGCTGGCGACAAATGAGACGCTGAAATTATGAAGGTCAAGTTCAAATTGTTTGGCAAAATAATAAGAAAAAACCAACAATAATTTGGAAACGAAAAAAAAATGATTAAGACAAAAATATCGTAAGTAATGTTAAACATTGATGTTTGTCGGGCTCTGTTTTTTCATGTTCGCATTAAGAATAATCTTATAATTCATCTACATTGTTAACTTGACTACAACATGCGGAAATAAACTAAAGACTCCGACATTGTTTTCTGAGAAACTTATATCTGCAACATCTTTCCGGAAAATAGCCCATTTTCCAATAATTTTTCCCCAAGGCATGCCAGCTCCCTTGGGTCTAATAACTTTTAAATATTAGAGCATTTTGCTTTTTCTTTAATAATCCAGTGTCATTTTTTATGATGCTCTTTATTGAACATGTCGTGTGGTCAAGAACTCAAGATAATTTCTCTAACGAGGAAGAAATTTGTTTTCCATTTTGGCTGCAGCTGTTAGTATCTGTTAACATATATTTATGATATTTATAATATTGTATTTGGCAACATGGAATTCATATAAAAAATATAGAAATTAAATAGCTTGTGCAGCTGCTGTTGCCACAGCTGATAAGCAGATAGACACTAAAAGAGTGATAGAGAGAGAGAGAGAGAGAGAGAGAGGGAGACAAAGCGTAACTAAATTTTTCCTTTTTTTTTGGTTTTACTAAAATAATAATCAAAGTGATTTATGAGGCACAGGTCATTGCTGTGGCATTCATAAATGTTTCGAAATTCGCTTTTGCCGTATTTTATATAGCGAATTTGCATGACAAAAAGTTGATTTATTCGAGTCGACGACTCTGCAAAAAGGAGGAATGCATGAAAAAACCAAAATCAAAATCGTATATGAAATCTGTTAAAAGTTGTTGCCAAAAATTGCAAAACGCAGTCACAGCAGTTGCAATCGACAAGGCTCTATTATTGATAGTTAACGCTGTTGTGGCATTTGCCTTTAGGGCAGGTCATTAAGGGGGAATCACAAAGAAAAAAAGATAAAGAGAGAGAGAGAGAGAGAGAGGAGGGGTATAGGCAATGCCAATCTACACGACTTTGCATTTGCCGCATTTCTTGCTAATTAAAACGGCCAAATCCATTTAGCAGCCGGCTGAGAGCACACACTGCCAACAGGCCCGACTTTGGAAAAGGGGCTATTGACTGCCCCTAAGCTGATTAGCGGGGACAAGCGCACATCGGATCGCAATACTCAATACACAATATCCGATTCAGAATGCGAATAGCCCATGCCAAGAGTGGTTCATTGACAGTGAGAGACTCAGCCACTTTCATGACAATGTTATCAGATATCAATAAACTGAGCAGAGCTGTAAATAAACTCGAACTCAACTCAGGTGTGAGTGTGTGAGACTCTGAAAATAGAACTGCAACAATGTTGCAAATTGTATTTAATTGCGGTCAGGCCAGGCAGATTAATGAACCGCTCAAAATGAGCAAAAACCGATAGGCAAGAATGTAACATAGTGATGTAAAAATACATCGAAAAATCGACAGCTCGATTTTCGCGTATTATTTTCGATTATTTTTCAACGATGTATTTTCATCGATCATCGAAGTATTTTCATGGTACATAGCTCATTTGAGCAATTCGATTTAATCGTAGAATTTTTGATCAACGATCGAACTAAATGATCTATAATTCGTAAAATTCAAACTATTACAGCTTTGTCAAAACTTAGCCGATTTCCACGCGGAATGCCTTTCTGATAATTGTTTGACCTCTAAATTGATTCTGCATCCAAATTTTATTTGACTGAAAGTTAAATTTTTGGATCATCAAAGTCCTTATTTCTCCATACTTACCCCTTGACACTTTTTCGAAAACTTCAATATCTTCAAACTTAGTCAAAACTTAACCGATTTCCACGCGAAATGCCATTTTGATCATGGTTTGGCCTCTAAATTGACTCTGCATCCAAATTTGATTCAGTTGGAAAATTTAATATTTTTCCATCAATGTCCTTTTCTTCCATACTTACCCCTTGACACTTTTTCGAAAATTTCAATCTCTTATTAAAAACTTAACCGATTTCCATGCGGTATGCCATTTTGATCATGGTTTGGCCTCTAAATTGATCCTGCATAATAATTTTATTCAATTGGAAAATTTCATCCTATAATGTCCACATTTTTTATACTTACCCCTTGACCTTTTTCAAAAACTTTAAACTGTCTAAAAGTCATATTTTTTTACCTTTACTCAACAGTTGAATACAGAGTGTTCCCAATAAGATTTCCTTGAACTTGCTACAACTGAATTGTTGGCCAAAAGTCGATACATCTGATTGCAGTTACAAATTTTCTTGGCATTACCAAGTGCATATTACTAACAACCGGTTGTTGGGAGCCCGACAAGTACTACGACTATCTGGAACTGAAGCCCGCTTATTAACACTTGATAGATTGCTGTGCTGAGGGCACGGACTTGGACATGAACATAGACATGGACACGGGCATGGGCATGGGCACCGTTATTTGCACAATGCTTTTCCGTTTTTAACAACAGCCAAAACATTTAAGCCAAAATAAACATGTCGAGCGTCACAAAAAGAGAACGACATAGAATGAATACTTATGTATGAATATGTAGGTGTGTATTTGTTGGTGTATGTATGTGTGGCATATGGTATTATGGGTGGAACTGGAATTGGAACTGGAACTGGCATTGGGCAAAGTGAGTGATCGCTGTGGCACTACGAAGAAATTTTCCCAGCCAAGTCATTTATTTTTCGCGCATGTTTCATATTTTTAGTGCGCCAGCATGTTTAAGTGTTTGTATTTGTATTTGTGTTGTTGTTGTTGTTGTTTGTATTTGTTGAGTTGTTGTGTTTTGTTGCTGCTGCTGTCGTCATCATAATGTTGCCCATTGCTCCGCTGGCCATTGTTGTTGCTGTCGCTCTAGTGGTTTTAAGTTCACTGTTCGCGCAATTTTCAAATCAATTTTGTTTACTTTTTATGCACACAGCAAAAACGGCGACACACGCACAGCCACTTTGTGTGTGTGCTTGTGTGTGTGTGTGTATGTGAGTGTATGTGAGTGTGAGTTTGTCTGCCTTGTGTTTAACAACATTTTTATGGTTTGGCACACACCCTAAGAGCTGAAAGACAACAACAAAGTCGTCAAATGTTTGAAAAGTGCATCGGCAGGCGACTGCAACAGAAAAGGAAAATAAAAAAAGAAGAAAATAATGAAACAGACTAAAGAGAGACTGACAGGCTGACAGACATGCAAACAGGACAGAGAGACAACAGCTCTGTAACTGTAAATTATACATTTCATAATTTTCGCTACATATTTCGTGATAATCGCATGTAATTGCGTTTTATCTGCACCTTTCATCCGGACATGTGAGCAAACAAACGCGCTTAACGCCAAACGCCACCAGCGCCCTTAGCCAGGCCAACACAACATTTTGGCCAACCCCTTTTAAAGTTACAGGCAAGAACTGACCACAGCACCACAGTAGAGTGTACAGTGTACACTGTACAGAGTGTAAACCATTCTAAATGACAGTCAGCAGGCAACTTGAAGTTGTTCTTGTTCTTGTTGATGTCGTTTTTTGAGTTCGGGCGCGCTTCAATGGGCTTTTGGCCATGTCCAAGCGATTTACGGTCAGCGATAGCAAATTATGCGAACAAACGGTACATATTCTTTATATATATTTTACAATAATGCAATATTTGGGTTACAACAAAAGCCAACACACTCGCGACTTACGGCCAACTTGGTAAGTTGGCTCAATTCAAGCAACTCGACAACTCGGCAACTTGGCAACCCCTCGGACTTGTAAATTGCATTAAAATGTGGCGACGGCCAGCTAATGCATTTTATACAACATGCACAACACCTGTATATGTATGTGTGTGCGAGTGTGTGTATGTATGTGTGTGTGGACATTGTTGTGATAACAACTCACGCGATTATCAATTTGACACCCAAACATTGCGTCGTTCGCTTTGCCCGTTTGGTCGCCCGAGTTCCCTGAGTTGCCAGAGTAAATGACTATGAGTGTACTCACACTCATACTCATACTCGTAACTGGCCGGTCCGATCACGACATCAGGCCAAAAACAACAACAGCAACGGCAACTTAGTTGTCGGCGTGTTGACTACCGCAAAACGGCAAATGCAACAATAACATTTGCAGGGGAATTGCATCGGGGATTAGGCAAATGTTGTGCAGTGGCTTATGGGGATGGCAGAGGGGAGTGGGGTTAGGGGAGCAGGAAGTGGAGGGGAGCAGCATTAATGGTCCCTGCTAATTTAGCTATTATGCATTTGGCTTTATTAAGAACTCTACTGTCTTTAGAAAATTTGAGCAATGAAAACTTATATAAAATTAAAAGATATCAAAATACAAGACTGCAATTTATTATTTATAAAAATATTATTTATATACATTTTTCTACAGTTAAAGCTTTTTGCATGACTTTAATATGTCATAGAAGATTTTATGATTCAATTTTAGATTCACACATTCTTAGTCATATCAATTTGTATCTATATATTTTTTATGACCGCTCATTATGTCAATTTTCGCTAGAAATTTATTAGAATTTCGTCAAAAGATTCTGAGAACGAGAGATTTAGCTTATCAAATTAAATACTATATACAACCTACTTTGAGTCGGTTGCGGATATATGTACGTATGTATATTCGAGTATGAGTGTTATAAATTAAAAGTACTGAAAGGCGTTGCTTATCACTCGAAAATGGATGTGGAAAACAAAAGCAGCTAATTAGAATGATGGATCGTGTACATTTCTAATCTCACCTCGACCAGTTGTCTGTATTATCCAATATGCATCTGTTTAGTTTCGGTTTCCAGAAAGGGACCATCGACAACTTTTACTCATCTGCATAATGTGGTGAAGAAATTTGTTAAAAGCATTTTCATCGCTTTAAATAGAAAATGTACAAGGCGACAGCAGGTTTAATTATGCTGTCACTGGGGCCTTAAAAAGACTTTCATCTTTCACCAGCGGACTATCCAACAATGTTACGAAAAGAGCAGATATATAAATTCGAATAAGTATACTTTTAATCGCTTAATTACATGCAACATGACAGGTTGACGGAGTGGCACATGAAATGATGTGGCAATGTTCAAGTGGCATTCAAATGCATTTCTCAACAAGCAAACTTTGAAATATTGAGAAACAATCCGTTTTTTTTTTTTGGCTTTGCTCTTCTTCCAGCCATTTCCGTGTTGGCTCCGAGTTCTGACTCGATTTGAATGATTTGCTGGCGTGTTCCATTGCCCAGCCGTTGGCTATGAATGTCAATGTAAATTAAATTCATTTTTTACTTCTCATGTGAAGTGTTCGCCTCTCTCTGTCGTTCTCTCTCTTTCTCTGCTGGCAATTCACTTTAAATAATTGAATTCGAGAGGATGCCCGTAAAGGATTAAGCCTGGGCAAGCAATTTGCGCAGGCGCTTACAGCTGATGACATTTATCGTATATAGTATAGTATATAAAAAAAGTAGAAGAATAATAAAAAATGCATAAAAGGCATAAAAAACAAAAGGCGGCCATGCTGCGGCCAACCGCAGAGTTATTATTTAAATGTGCATTACACATACACAGAAATTAACACACAGATGCCTCTCTCGGTTTGAAATAAAATCGACAGTTGGCTGTCGGTATTTCCAGTCCCAGTCCCAGTCCCAGTCCCGAACCCATTCCCAGTTTGAGTCTGAGTCCCTCATACGACATGTTGTCATCGTCATCAACCCTTTTCTGGTGTCCTGGCTGCGGCGGCGTCATAATTAATAAGAGAAATCCCTTTTCAATTTGACGGAGTGCATTTGTCATTGCATTTATTTTTCAGAGTACGCCAAGCAAGAGGAAGTCCGGAAGTTGCCGTTGTCGCTGTCGTTGCTGTTGTTGCTGTTGTTGTTGCTGTTGCTGCTGCTGTCGAGTGCGGTTGGTCCCCGGGTCGCGTCTACGTCTGGTGTCAAGTAGGGGCTGTCCTGTGTCCTGTAACCGTTTTGGCGTTCACACGACTCATATTTAAATGCATAGCGCTTGAGTAGGCAGACAAAGACTCGGGAAAAAAGAGTTGAGGTATCGTCATTGAAGTGCGTTAATTGATTTTATGTTGCTTTCGGGAATGAGCAATGGACAGCAGCTCAAACAGTTGGCTAATAGTGTTCATACCTGGCCCAAGGCTGCTGTCATTTGGCTTAATGTAATTGGCTTCCAGCGAAATGACAGTTAAAGAAAGACCATAATAACAAGATCTTATTGCCTTACTTTCCACTCAGTTCTTTGAGAAATTCATGCCCAGCAGCTATGTTGGTAAGAAGCCAATGGCATTTACTGGAAATTGTAGTTAAATAAAAGTAAATTCTCTTAAAAGCACCAGAAAGTAAGTGCATAAAATAAAGATACTTTATAAGCAAAGTTTGATTCTCATTCATTATTAGCTAATTTCAGCAAATGTCATTGCTCGAATTCAATTTCAAAGTGAAGCTAATATTATTTCAATCTGTTTGCCTTAAAAAAGCCATTTGTTTATCGTAAACTCCCATTTGCCTCGCAATTACGAGCTCATTTCAGTTGCTGTTTCAACGGCTTTGTTAAGAGTGCAGAAATCCCAGTGCAAATTTGCACTGAGCCGCAAATGCTGCCGTAGGCCTTGGATTTGTTTAACGTTGCATTAGCTCAAGGGCAATGCCAATCACTTGATGCAGTTCCGCTCTCCTGCTCTTTCCCCTCTTGCCACTAGAAGCTAAGAAACTTTTGCGCCGCCCACAATCGATGCACCCCAAAGAGTGGGAGAGAGAGGGGGTGAGAGAGAGGGAGAGTCTTTGTCGGAAACGGATGCAGTCAGTCGAGAAGTTGATTCCCACTGTAGACGCGTCTCTCTGGACCAGGTTGTTTGTATTTGAAATTGGCAACGCGCTTAGCACATCCGCCAGCGCAAAGCCCGAGATGTGAATGTGGATGTGGATGTGAATGTGAATGTGAGTGGGAGTGTGAATGTGAATGTGAGTGGGGAGTCTACGAATCGCGCTTACGGGCCAATAATTGATTGCCTTACCGTTAGACAGCTGCTCAAAATGCGCAAGCAACAAACGGCAGCAGGTGATACACCTTTCTCCCTCCCATCCCCCCACCCTCACCCCTCGTTAACCCGCTCTCATTGACCTGCCTGACTGTCGGCCACTTTGCGCAGATGAGATTTTCAATTTAGCTAGGGCCGCCCCAAATGTTTGCGTATTAAATTTGCATGGAAATCTGTCTATATTGACCGAGAATGGCCAATGCAAATGTTTGCCGGGCCAAATGAATGGCCAAGAACGAAGAGACAGCGGCAACAACTGCTGCTGCTGCTGCTGCTTCTGTTGCTGCTGGTCAGTCAACGCCCGTCGGGCATTGCACCCGGCAATGGCGTCGTCATCGTCAACGCCATCGACATCGATGATGTCTCTTTGGGCGGCTTGTGGCACAGCCCAGCTCCATTTGGCATCCCCTGCCCCAGCCCCTGCCCCTGCCACCGCCCCTGCCCCAAGTTGACCAGTTGTCCAATGGCCCCCAATGCTCGTTATCGATGAGCCTACGCTATCAGCTGAGTACAGTTGCCCATGACTGTGAGTGTATTCGCACTCGCACTCGCACTCACACTCAACATTCGTAATTGTGACTGGGCTCTGCACTTGGAATGAATGCAAAAACAAACATTTTACTTGAGTAACATTTGTTGTATGCTCAGTATCTTTTTTTCCTCCTCCTCTTTTCGTACTCTCATTGGATGTGGACCTAAAAGAGATGTGGACACATCTGTCAGGGACTGGACATCATCATGTCATCAAGCGTCAGACTTTACACAAACAGTTTCAAATTGATTATTTGTCGCTGCAAATTAAAATTAAGTCATTGAGTCTCTCACAGAGATGGAGACAGAGACAGAGAGAGACGAGGCCAGATTCAGTTTTTAGCTTGAATCCCGCCAATTTGTACCTATGTGTATCTAGCCATTAATTAACTAGATTTTAACTCCCATTGGAGTTGTCAAAGCTGTCATCGTAGCTGGCCAAGCATTGATATTCTACTTATAGTTGGATCACAGATCACATTCCATATTCAGTATTATATTCCAGTTCTGCTCTTACATTGCTCTTACACTTTTTCAAATACTACAAATATTTGTTAAATTAATACGCTGTGTTTTTTATATCAAAATAATACAAAAACACAAATATAACATACAACACACAACGAACGATAACTTTTCTCTAAATTCCAAACCTGTCGTGAAAAATGTGGATATTTCGCATGCGTTATGAGATGATGACCAACTATTGCTCGACCGAACTGAAGAGCTGGACCCGGGAGCCAAAACGTTGGGAGAATTTGGGAAAGGGTATGATTGCTGTTCTGGCCAAGCTGCCGATGCGTAATGTGTGTGTTGGCAGTATCAAAATTCATACACTGTACACTTTATATATCTTTCTCTATTTAATCGCACAGAACTGTCAGCCAGAATTTGTTCGCCTTTACGCAAGTGCACCCAGTGATCTGTGATAGGAGCAAAACTAATGTTAATTCTGAAGAAATAAAGCTTATGATATATATATACTTTGCCTTGAGTTGGGTATATATATGCATATATATAAGTATACTAAGTGGGTGACTTGTTTTATTTCTCAGTCGTATCCTGATTCACTGATGGGTATTCCAAATATCATTAATAATTGAATATAATATTTGCTTTTAGTTATAGCTGTCTTATCTGAGCAATCATATTTAATGATCTTTAGACTGGCAGCTGCCTTGCTATTAAACAATAGAACTTGTTAATGGGGCCATAGGGGGAATCAGGGGGTGGGGGTGTCATTCGCTTCCTCGTTGACCCGAGAATTTGAACCCCAACACGTGCTTATCAATATTGCGGTTCGCATTGTGTTCATGACACATTTGACAATTACCAGAGGACATAACATAATATACAATATTTATTCGTTTTAATTTCTATTTATTTAAATTGATGACTTAATGGCAATGCTGAAATGATTTCATTGTTGTCACAATTCCAATCATTAAGCACAACTAACAATGAGGAATTATAGTAACAACAACAACAACAACAATAACAGGAGTAGAGTCTCATACACTGATAAGCGCATTTTGTAATTGAGGCAACAACAGCATCCACAATAACAACAATAGCAACAACAGGAATAATGGCAATGGCAATAATTGAATAGCGCAAACATTTTCATTGGCCAAAATGAAAAGCACATGTTAAGCAGCTCCCACTTAGGGGCCATAAAACCAAACATAAACACAACAAAACGAAACAAAACAGAACAGAACAATATAAACAAACAAGTCAACAATAAATCAACAATGAAATTTGTTTTCGGTAAATGCATCAAATGCAATTGGCTTAATTTTGCGTTTCATACGATATGATATTTTGTGGCAGCAACAGACCAGTCACTAACACACACAAACTAACACACACACACACACACAACTAACACACACACAACTAACACACACACAACTAACCCACGCACACAGATGCAGAGTTTTATAGCATATTTATGACATAAATTAAACACTGTCATGCAGAAGTCACTTTTGAACTAAGTTGCAAATTTAATTTTAGTTTATAAAAAAAAATTTACAAATTTTAATCAGGGTATTAAACCGAAACGATATTCGGTTTTTAGTTACGGTTTCGGCTATGTTCGTAATTAGGTTTTCGGTTAAGCAACATTTTTATACATCGGTTACGTAACGGTTTCCGTTTTTTTGTATATTTCGTTTTCGAAATACCGGTATTATTTCGTGTATACATATGTATATGAGATATGTTGACTCTTTGAACTTTCAACTCGCACAACTTCATAAAAGCTCATCCGATTTCCATCAGGAATGTCTTTTTTTTCATAATATTGACCCAACTTCAACTTTGCATTTAAATTTTTTGATTCTGAGACAATATTTTTTTCTCGAAAATTTCACGATTTTTACAGTGTTACCCCTTTACATTTTTTGAAAATTTTCAAAAATTTTAAATTTTTATTTTTGTTTTTTAATCGACTCCAGGTGATAAAATAAGGGTAAAAAAGTACTTTTAGACTAAATTTCGGTTTGTTTCTTTAAGATTTAAGCCAAAAACTGCAGAATTGTCCTTGATTTATAGTACATGGTATTCTTTTAAAATGGATAGATTTGTCAAATCTTGATCGATTTTCCTCTAGCATCTCTTGCATAATTAAAAAATAATTATATATCATTTGATTTTACCGCAAAATGCAAATCAAGACGTTAACCGCAAATTTCTGCTGAGCTGTGCAATTTTCACGAAAATAATTCTAAATTTAGCGTTATAACCGCACAATTTTGCTGTGAACAATTAAATTTGGCGTTTTCTGTAGCGGGAAGGGGGATTGGGGAAATTGTGCGATGGGTTGAGGGAGGTTGCCAGTGCCACAGTCCAAAAACGCAGCACAAATCAAGCAGCCATCCCCGGGCAGCTCCGATTCCCTCCAACCCCAACCCCAACCCCAACCACTAACCCCTCGAGAAGGGTTAACCCCAAAAGGCAACAACATCAATATTGTGGATAACAGAGGCGATGACTGACTAACGGACAATTGGGCAAGTGGAGGAATGGACGGATGGACAGATGAGCGGATAGACTGATGGACGGAGGGGTGCAATTCAATTACATGTTTGTGGCAGGCCACAATGCTCAATAATGCAGTTAATATTGACGGCTGCTGGGGGGTAAATGTACGGAGAGGGGGCAACGCTGCGTGGGAGGTGGCCACTTTGACAGGGCTGATGAAATGACTGCATGGCATCTCTATCTATTTCTCAGTCACCGTCTGTCTGTCCGTCTGTCTGTCTGTCCGTCTCTCTGTCCGTCTGTTTGTCTGTCTGCCACACGGTCTGCTGCATCTAATTCAATTTTCAAAACCTAAAATTCTGTTGACCAAACTGAGTTGATGCGTTGTTGGCCAAAAAGGGTTCTTCGCACCCAAGTGTTTATAAGTTTTGAGCCAATGTTGTTACTGTTGTCGATGTTGTTGCCATGTTGTGGCTGCTGTGGCTGTGGCTGTGTCCACGTCGTGGTCCGAAATGGAATTTTGTTAGCTAATTGAATTTCAGTTGCAACTCATTTGCCATGCACAGCCTGACGCTGACGTCGACGTCGGCTGCTGCCGAGGTTGAGGTTGGAGGCGTTGACAGGGTTTGGCTTTTGGCCATTTAATTGCTGTTTTAATTTGGCCAGCAATAACATCAGCAAACACGTTCGGGCAAAGCGTTGTTTTTGATATAAAAAAGGCAACAGCATTTAAAATCGCATAAAGTTGATTAATGCAAGAATAACACCCACGGGGTCTGCACAACAAAAAAAAGAAACAGAGAAATATAATTAAGAATTCGGCGCTTAGGGTGTAAACAGCAAAAATAATCTTTAACTTTCTTGCCTTTGTCAGAATGCGATTTTTAGCTTGCAATCAATTTCTGAAGTCATACATAATTAGTATAAGCCAACACTTTATACTTGATTGACCAACTGAAAACATTGTTATTCACAAATTCAGTAAACTTCAGTTTAAATATAAATAGCAATTTTGAAGGTAAAACCGAAATATTCTATCGATTAATTTAAATGTTGCTTGTTCTATTAAATGTGCATAGTAATATTATAGATTGATTGGAATATGCTAATGATAATTTGCGCTACATTTTATTACAAAATATATATTTTTAGCCATTCCAATCTTGTGTGTGTGTGAGCATACTCCTACAAATTCGGCCTGTTCTTGGTGGAGCCAGAAAAAAAGACGGAATAAAATTGATTTAAATACGCGTGACATGCGCCTGACTTTTGCACTCGGCGCACGCCGCTAAAAATCGAAAGCAAAAACCGCGCACAACCAAAGCCAAAGCCGCCCCCCCTTCTTGCCCCTCCCCATGTCGTCCCACGACTGCTACACACACACACACACACACACATACCCATGCACAACACATACATATGTACAGTCAGTCAGTCAGTCAGTCATCAGAGCTTGATTCGCCCTCTTTTGGTTTTCAGCTGGTGTTGTTGTTGTTGCTGTTGCTGTTGTTTTGTTGTGCACACTCCCGTACGCGAGTATCGTGTGATTATTTCGGTTTTATATATTTATTTTTTTTCAGCATTATTTGATTTTTCTTTATACTTTTTTGGGCTCGCGCTGTGCGAATGATTCATGCACAGCCTCAAAATGCGGCCTTAGCTTTGGATTTTGGCTTTGGCCAACAACAACAACAGCAACAACAACAACTACAAACAACAACAGCAGGAGCAGAAACAAACAGCAACACAGTTGACGTGACTATGACATGACGCGACTGTCGTTGTTGTTCCCAGTTGATGTTGTTGCTGTTGTTGTTGCTGCTGCTGCTGCTCGCATGGGCATTATTATGTGCAATTGCCCCGTTTGCTGTTGCTGTTGCTGGCCGTTCTAGTTGCTATTGCTGATTGCCATTGTCTGCCGAAAAAGCAAAGCAGAAAAATAAATGTATAAAAAAGCGGCACAGCTTCGTCCGCTTTCAGCAGCAGCAGCAGCAGCACTAACAACAACAACATCAGCAATAGCAATCGCTCCGTCTACGTCTCTGTCTCTGATTGTGTTGGTCGCTTTGATTGAAGCCTTTCACTCCATGCAAGGCAATTGTCGTTGTGCTCTGTGTGTTGCAGTTGTGATTGTTGTTGCTGTCTGCTTTTCGTTTTGTAGTTTTATTATTAAAATTACTAGCAGCAACAGCAGCAACAGCAGCAGCAGCAAAGGCAGCGGCAGTTGAAATAACAGCGTCAGTTCTTTAGCTACTAAACATAACTTAACGTCTATGAAACAATTAACGAAATGCACTAGCAACAGCAACAGCAGCAACAACAGCAGCAGCAGCAGCAGCAACAGAAATTGATGTCAATATAGTAGCAAAATAATGGCATAGCTTCTATGTCTGTGAGTTTCAGATCTCTTAAAGCTATTGATGACGCTGATTGCAGACTGGCAGCAACACGTAGCTGCTGCCTCTGCTGCTGCTTTGACGTTTCAAAATGATTGCAACGAATTACACACAACAGCAACAGTTTCAGCTGCATTTGAGGCAACTGCAACCTTTCATAAAAACAATGCAATGCTGACAACGAATCAATGTAACTACCACGCTGTGGAGAATCGGGCTCCAAAGCGGCAGTTAGCATCAGCAACATTGGCAACTGCAACAGCAACAACAACAGCAGCAGCACTAGCAAAATAAAGCAAACTAAAGAAGAAGAAAAAAAAACAGACGGCGTATTAAACATGCATCCTGTCTGTGCCAAGGTTGCTGCTGGCTCTGACTGTGGCTCTGACTGCGGCAGTTACAGCCTTAGCCTGGTTGGCCTAGCCACCAACGCCGACGCGAAGAAGCAGGTGTTACCAACAATTACTTTGCACACGGCTGGCTGACTGGCTGGCTGACTATCTGACTCGCTGGCTGCTCCCTCACAGATGAAGACAAAAAAGCAATGTTGCTGCTGCAACGCCAGTTGTTTACAACTAGACGACGACGACGACGATGACTTCCATAGGTAGACTCTCTTATGGAGACGCCTTCTTTGTCGCCCTCTCTGTCTCTTTCTCTGTCTCTGGCGGATGCTGGCGCATATTAAGCGCAAACTATTAAAAATAAATCATGACACAGTATCAAGATCAACAACGAAGCTGCAGACTCGGATGTGCATGTTGCTGGTTGCTCGTTGCTCGTTGCACGCTGCTGTTGTTGCTCTTGTTGTTGTTGTTGTTGGAGTGGCAGCCGTGGCATGAAAAACAAGCGCCGTGTGGCGCTTTGCATGTAGCATACTGACCAACCGAACGAGTAGTCGATGCAGTAGGAGTTGCCAATAATGTCATTGTGTTGCAATTGCAACTGCCATGCTCGAACAGCAGCAGCAGCAACAACAACGACAACAACATTCACAATGTGGAGCAGTTGTTAAGGACAAACAAAGGGACAAATGATTGCTGCTTACGGGCAACATGTGGCATGTCCGTATAGATAACTGACCAGATATTGCTCTAGTAGCTGCAGCAGCAACAGCAACAACAGCTGAGCTTAAGGCTATCTAAAGTTTTAGCCGCTGTGCCACATGTTGCACTAGTTGCTTACGCAGAGATTTTTCAATAGATTTTAATTATCCGGTCATAGAAAAAGTTTGCCAACGGCAGCTGTTGCTGTTGTGTGCCGCAGCAACTGTGGCTCATTATGAGCGGCTTTTTTCAGTTGTTGCTTTGTTTCTAATGGATAACCTAGCCGGATATTAGTGTCACATTTAACAGTTTTGGCTGCCAGCAACATGTTGCCGCTGCATATCCGGCTGGCTGCCCACAACAGCAACAATAACATGCAACAACGGCGACATTTAACTGCCAAATCAGCGTTACTTATTGCCAATACGTAGCATGTTGCCAGCAAGAAGAACAACAACAATCGTTAATAGTTGCAGCCGTGCAGCAGCAACAGCAACATGCAACAGGCTGCTACCGTCGTGCCTTGGACATTTTTAGCTGGACACAACAAAGAATTTATGGTTTCCCTATTACGGCTTTGACATGTATTGGTAGAATTATTTTTAGATTTATTGATTACGCGCGCTTGTCGCGTTCCAGGCATAGGCAAAAGGCAATTGTTGCTGCTGCTGCTGCTGCTGGTTGCTGTTGCTGCTGCTGCCTGTAATCGCTTGGCTCTATTAAAAACAACAAAACGTTTATGCCTTGTGGCGCTCTCGTTGGTCGGATGTGTGGGCTGCTGTTGGAACAGTGAACAGTGAACAGTGAACACTGAACACTGAACAGTGAACACTGAACACCACATCAACATCAACATCATTTCAGATTGTTGCTGCTGCTGCTGCTGTTGTTGTCTACGCAGATGCGTGGCTGCTACTGTGAGCCACTTAGTCTCTTGCAAAGACTGACAGTCTTTTAATATGGCCAACTGGTGAACAAGGGCGTCCATCAAGGGGGACAGGGGGCTGGGCAAGGACCGGTCCCAGCAGCGAGGCAAACAAATTTGTTATAGTTGTCGTTGCTGCTGTTGCTGTGGTTGTCGCAGTCGCAGTCACAGTCGAGTGTATTGATAAGCAGCAAAAGATCTTACATTAGCCAGGGACAGTTAATGTCCAACAAAGAGCTTTACAAAGTTTTACGATCTCAATTAAATGTCAAATGAAATGCCAGAAAATTGCTATTTATGCGACAGGCACAGCGACCAGAGACAGACAAACAGACAGAGAGACAGAAAACGAGACAGACAGAGAGACAATTCCCCAAAGCGAACCGACCGACAATCCACGATAATTTCTAGGCAAATAAAATCAAATACAAATACGGAATGGGTAGGAGGTAGGCGGTAGGAGGGATGGGGAATGGGGAATGGGCAACGGGTTCCTCTACTTTGGATCGCCACGTTTAATATCACATTTTGATCATGACAATTTCTTTGCCATGTTTATGCAACTGGTTGCGTTCAATTGACAATCGTCGACGCGGCGGAACGACATTGCGACGGCTCTGAAATTCGATATTTATGCAGCAGGTTTTGCATTTTATGCTTATCAAAATTGCTAAGGCCATATTAAGTTTCAGGCAGGTTGCATGCGGGCAAACTGAGAAAAATGCACCAAATGCATGACAATTAAACGATTCGACAAACGGACTAACCGAGGAAGGGAACGTAGGGAGAGGGGAAAAGGGAAATGGGAACAGAGTTGGGTCAATCCTTAAATTGTTTGCCACAGCACGATGCGCCAGCAGTCTCCCACAACAGCTCCCTCTCTCTCTCTCTTAGTCTCTCTCTCTCTGTCTATTGCTCACCTTCTCTGCTGCTGCTCTTCTTTCTGGAATTGTTGGCAAGACAAAGGGCTGCTCTGTAGCTGTTGTTGCTGCTGTTGGGGTGTGTCCGAGACACACAATGTTTACTTTACAATTCAATTGAAAGTTATTCAACTCACGAACTACTTAAGATCCGCGCGTTGCAAAAAAGAAGCGTCGCTTCTCTGGGAAGAGCCAATGCAACAACTGCTGCAACTGCAACAGCAACTGCAACTGCAACAGCAACAACATCAGGCATATTGCACACGTACAATGACTGTGTGTTGCTGCTGTTTTGGGTTCAGTTGTTGCCGGCGGCAATGGCAACGGCAACTGTTGCTGTTGCAGTAGCTGCAGTCCAGTCAGCTAGTATCTGTGTTGATCATTTGTAAAGCGCTATTCGACAGATATGTCGTTGGCACAACTACAACAGCAACAATCGAGCCAAACAAAACCAAAACTATATTTGGTAAGTCGAATCTCTTATTCGCTTCACTAAGGTTGTTAACAGTTTCTGCTCTATTACCAAGAAATGACTGTCTATTCAAGTAAAACCAAAGCAGCATTAAGCAAAGCAGCGAATCAAGTGCATTGCTTTATGAGGAAGTTATAAGTCGATCCACTCGACTCTACTATGTTATGTAAATATATTATTTAATGGATACAATAAGATCACATATTGCATGTCCTTGACATGTTTGAGTATAGTCAAGGATATATAATAAGTAACATGGTAGTTTATATCTATAATATTGTCATACTATCTTCAACTAAATGATTGAATCTTTTAGATTATTAACGGATTGTTTCTTTACTCCTTAATCAAAATATGTATTGATCTAATTTATTTTTGATCTGCAGCCGTAGCCTTTTATCTGATAATTTTCATTATTCGACATACCCTTTATGGAAAGGGTATATTAATGCTGGCGACGACGCCAGCAACATGACAATCGATTTGTGCTGCTCTGTATGCGATTGTTGCGGCTACTTACGTGCCAATGCAAAGGTTCAAAAGGGCTTCAAATACTTGTACGACTACACACACACACACACACACACACACACACACGTGTGGAACTTAGTGAAACTGAATAACTGAAAAACCAGCAACAACAACAGAAGAAAAAAAAGGAAATATAGAGAGAAACAGCTCTGATCTTTTGGCTAGCCCCGTTTGCTCTGTTGCCGCTGTTGTTGTTGTTGCGGTTGTTGCTGTTGTTGCAGTTGCAGTTGCTGTCCATCAGATGCATACGAAATTTTTGCAGATACTTAAAAACAGTCAAAACACAACCTAACTAGGAAATGGCAGCGGCAGCAAGGAATTTACTAAGCTGCAACAACAAGATAGAAAACAGAAACAAAAACAAATAGTTGGTTGTGGCAAGTCTGCAGTTAGTTCAGCTTCAGCTTCAACATCAACATCAGCCTCAACTTCGGCTTCGGCTTCGACTTCGTTTTTTCTGTTCATTTTTTGTGTTTTTTACAGTTGCCGCAGCAAAATGTCATTGTATGATAATGAGCAGCTCGAGTCCAAGTCCAAGTCAGATGCAGCTGAATGAATGATAAAATATACTTTAAATGGTCGTTTCGACTGTTGTCTGTCTCAGCTAGCGGTTTCTCAGCCCGATAGCAACCACTTTAACTGGTTCACATCATTTTACAAAGTAGCTCACACAGACTCCGACTCCGACTCCGACTCTGACTCCAACTTCTGACTTCCCCTCTGCGATTCCCGACTCCAAATTCAACTGCAACTCTTAGTCTTATAGATTGTCAGCTTTAGATGCAACAGATCTCTGTTTGTTTGTCAAACGTTTCGGGGTTAAAGCAAAGTTCATTTGGGTCGATGTTGATGTCCCCTCGTTTTCCTTTGCCCCCCTCCTTTCCCTTTCCCTTTCCCTTCCAATCCCCCTCATCACCATCTCCATCCACTTTCCGACAGTTGCGGCGCGTGTTGTGGTTGCAACTGCAACTGCAACTTGAACTGTGGCCTGGGCTATCTTTGTTTGGCTTTCTGTTTCTGTTAAGTAGCTCTCTGTCTTTTGGTACTACATAATTTGGCAGCAGGCAGCAGTCAGCCAAAGTGAGTGATTGGCAATGCCAACCTAACGAGATGGCAGCCTTTGTCTTGATGATCTTCTGGTTCCATGTTCAACTGATGTTGCAACTAGATTGAGTTGCTTTTTCACTTAAATCGCGATTTACTATCAAATTTATTTAATAGCAATTAGACAAGCAGCTGGCCAGACTTTCCCTTCCTCTCCCCCTCCCCATGTTTATGGACAAGTTATTATCATTGAGTACTTGCTGCTTGGACTAACGGCTTCCCAGATCAAAGCTAACACCGCCAACTCCTCCCTGCACCCCGCTGCAGTTGCTCTTCAGTTAATGAAAAACACTTGCGTACATAAATTAAACGCCCCACCAAATGCCGCCCAGAAAAATATTCTAATTTGCAGTCGACCAACCGCTTCGCGCTGGGAACAAATACGTTTAATTTGCATACTCTACAATAAGAGGTTATATTATTTTCTTATTCCGCATAAACTTAAGACTCGAAGATGGCTTTCTTTCTAAAGTATATTTGCAATGAAAGGGTAATTTAATAAAGCTAAATAGATAATAGACATCATTTATTTATCTGATTTTTTTTCTTATTATAATATTGAAAATTTAATTTAATTGCGACAACTTAATGCTGTTTAGACATTTAGATTTATTTAAATAAAATGCAATCGAATCTGATAGCATTTTCCATAATTTAAATGCACCTTATATGTAAATATTTTATATTTTAAAATATTTGCAATTAATAATTCATAGGGTATACGAAATGCGTTGTTGTTTCTTAGACTTTTCACTTTATTTATATCTACTCTATGGCCTTTTGTGTTACTAACTCAAAGCGCGCTTATGTCCGAGGCCAAAGTACTCGGAATATAGTTGGTACGACTGGAACTAGGAATGAGTATGGATAGAGATACAGGAGTGGGTCTTGGGATTGGGAATGGATTGTGGAATGGTCGAAAGGGAGGGAGGGGAAACGTGTAACGGGGCTGTGGCTGGTTAGTTTCATATGAAAATTGAATTCTAAACAGGTCTCGCCCGCCAACGCCTCGTCGGTCGCTCTTTGTCCGCCTTCAGCTGCACCATCGCTCATTGTGCGCTGAAGCACGCACAGCAACAACAGTAGCAACAACAGCAGCAACAACAGCAACAACTACAACAGCAGCAGCAACAACAACAATACTGACACACAATCGCACATTTGGCGTTATAAAGTAGCAGCGTGACCAAATCAGATAAGAAAGTTGACACATTTTCACCATATATTTTGACATTTGACATTCCGCATTAGACGCGGGCCGCTGGTCAGCAGCACAGCCCCTCCTGCTCTCCTCCACCTCCTCCTTGCCCCCTACACTACACTAAACTACATGGCAATGGGCATGACATGAGCGAAGGCTTGTGTTGTTGGGCCCCGGTTGGGATTTCGCATGTTGCAAGACATGATGAGGGTTGACCGAACGACCCTAGGCACTATATACTGGGCCTGGCTCTCACTCTTACTCTGACTTCGACTTCGACTTCGACTTCGACTTCGCTTTGACTTCTACTCTGACTGGGCCTAAAACAGCGCTGTGTGTCACCCGCTGTGTTGGGTAAAGGTTACTGAACCTGCAATTAAAATCGACAAACGCCTACAACAAGCAGTTCAAGCAATAGTCAGAAGAAAGTTCAGATGCGGGCACAACACATCCCACTATCAAATCTACAATCCCCAATCCCAATCTACAATCTACATACAATCGACAATCCCAGCCGACTAATGAATACTACAAATTACATTATTTCATTTGTTGATTTTGCCTCTAATTGCTGACAAATGTTGCATTTTGCTCTTGTCAATTTTAGACAATGACATTTTATGGCCTATTAAAAATTATTGTAATGCGCATCGTTTCGAGCCAATGTCAATGACATGTGTAAATATATATTGCCGCTGTGTACATTTTTATGAAAGTGTTGAAAGCCTTTACAGACGACGAACAATCCCAAACAGACTCGACAGACAGTCTTTATGTTATCAGCTTCAGTTGGCAATTTAAATTTTGATTGGTGTGTCATCGTTAAAATGGTAAATTCAGTTTTACGATCAAAAACGACGATCAAAATCCGTAGCTGACCCTCTAATACACTTCTAAGATATTATATATAATTATATATATGTATGCTTAGCAGTTTTTAATAATAATTTAAGATTTTTCCGAAATACCGGTATGAGTTTGGTAATAAAGCAAATTTTATGGAAAACTTCAACATTTTCCCTGATTTATAGCACATGGTGTTCTTTTAATTTGAATAGATTTGTCAAATCGTGATCGATTTTCAAAAGGGATGTTTTTTTGATCATTTTATTAAACAAATATTGATTTGGCATCAAAATTTTATGATTTTGAAAAAAACCATTTAATAAAGTTCACCAATAATAAAGTTTTGCTTCGGCTACGATTTCAGTTAATGTTACCAATTAACATTAACATGTTTAAGACTCTGTTAAATTTAAGGTGTTAAACTGTTACTGTTATAGTTATCAGAATACCTAACTTACTCAATATTGTGTAGAGATGGGAAAAGAGATAGAATAGTCCGAGTAAAAGGTCTGTCACATCTGTCACATGCATCTTTAGATAGTCAGATGACCCTATATCACTTCTAGGGTAGAGCATTTAAAGGGGTCAGCTAAGCGTCGCTGTCGGCGCTAATGCTGACGCCTTATTTATGTGGCTGCCGACTGTTTAGGGGGTCATCGCGTTGCCCGAGTTCGGGTTCGGGAGTGCCGATTAGAATAAATGGTGGGGGTGGGAGGAGGAGGGGGCATAGATAGAGGACAGAAACTGAAACTGGCGCCTAATTGCTGGGCCGAGTGCTGTTTGTTGTAGCGCTGTGAGTGCCTCATGTGGCACTAATTTGTAAATTGTTGCCGTAATCGCAATATGCTTTGCTGCTTATTAATTTGTATGAGGGTGGCAACCATGGCAGGAGACGGAGCCGCGGATGTCGCGACTTCTGTCTCTTTAATTATGCTGATAATTGATAACGGCCAGCTGAAATGGAGTCTGAGGCAATTTTGGGCAATTAGATTGAAAGATTTATGTTACTAAGTTGTACTCAAAGTACATATTTAGAGCTAGAGTTGCCCCCTTCTTTAGTTGTAGCCTTAGCTGCAGCCACGCATAACCAAACGGATAGACTCAAAATTATGGCATTGCAAAATATGAGACACAAGGCGAGTCAAACTCTGGGCTCAGGCTCGGGACTTTGACTCAGGGCTGGGCCTTTGCATGGGACAACGACTGGAAATGAGAATGGAAATGGAAATGGGACTGGGTCTTTTTACCATCTACCTCCTACCAACTATCAACTATCAACTATCATCATTCATTGCGGGCTGGCAAGCGGAAGTGCGTAGCATGTTCATTAGAAATGCAAACGCACCTTTTTATGTTGCTGTTGCTGTTGCTGTTGTTGTCGATGTCGATGTTGTTGTTGTCAGTTACATTCGAGTAGTTTACATAGCAATTGCAATTGCCAGTCGCTATTCTTTTCGGAGTAGGGTTGCCGTAACCGTTCCTACAATGACTTTATACAGTTTGGCAACACCCACAAATTATATGTCTAAATATTTGCCCGGCACTTTTGGCAGCTCGCAATCAACCAAGTGGCCAAGTGGCAGATTGTTGGTCTATTTTTCATGATTGTCAGATTGGCTTCAGTTGCTGTTGTTGTTGGCTTTCAATCCTCGATTTCCTCAATACAAATGGTGCAAAAACAATAGCTACTGTTAATTGCATATTTGTGTAGGGTCCCCTCTTAGAGCCGTGCAACTGTTGCTGTTGCTGACGCTAAGTAGCAACAGACTGGGCCAAGTCTCGATACTCTCCTTCTCTCCTTCTCTCTCTCTCTCCCTCTCTCTCTCTCCAGTTGTTGTTGGGGCCTTTGCAATTGCAGCGAACGCGTGGAAATTGCAAAACTAATTAGAGCCTTGGCCCGATGTTGTTGCCGTTGTTGCTGTTGCTGCTGCTGACGCTAGAAATTGCTGGTTTTATACGCAGCAGTAGCAACTTGCCCAGTTTGCCGCAAAACGTTGCACGTTGAATAATTGCACTTCCGCTTGATAATGCATTGTTGGATTTTATAAATATTTTCCATGCTGCCATGCCACATTTGTTGCTGTTGATTGCTGTTGCAAGCTGAGCTGAGAGAGAGAGGTCACTCTGCTGCCTGAGCGAATAGAAAAGACCCAGCAGACTTTTGCACTTGACAGGTGAAAATGTTGCCCAGGTGTATTTATGCTGCTGATCAACAACAAGTCGATAGATGCTTTCATTTTTTAAAGTGTTGCAAGTGTTGCAAGTTTAGTATAATACCAAATTTGTCTTTGAACTGCAACGTCATCGCACAGACTTTGAATCAAACACGTTCGAAGTTGGAGACCTCACACTATCTGATTTTCACACAGTGCTACCCATAATTATGAGTCTTTAAGTTAGGAACCATAATTATAATGCCATTTGCCTGACTTCGAGAGTCGAGAGTGCGAATAATATTCATAATATTCAGCGGCACTCACATTCACACTCGCACTCACATATTCATTCTCATTCATATTCCGCAGCTGGCAGCGAGTGTTGGGCGTGGCACGCCCATAAAACACATGCAGCACGCATCTAATTATGCATAACGGAGTCGGAGGCAAAGTTCTTGTCATTATCTTTGTCGATGCATGCAAATATCGCACCGACTACGACTACGAATCCGATATATATTCAGTTTCTTCTTCTTCTTTGAGTTGGTCGTGGTTTCATGTAATTTGTGGGCGTAACGCAACAGACACGCCCACAGCTATTTGGTTGTTTGTTTAGCCACCAGCTGATGGAATATTCTCTCTCTCTGTCTCTTTCTGTCTCTCTCTCTTTCTACCTCGCGCTGGTCAAGTGTTGAGCGAAACAGACGCACTGCCTAATGGCAAACGACACGTACGTGCCAATAGCCATTTGTATCTATTTGTCATGCGAAAAACCCCCAACCCCCTCCCCTACCCTCTCCTCTCCACCTTATTTGGCCTTCAACGCTCTGCTCTTGGCCAGTGCTCCTGTCTCTCAGCAGAGCTTCACTTTGATTTAATTAACGTTACATTGACCAATTTTGGGCGCGAGCCGCAAATACAAAAACGGCCAAGGAAAGAGATGGAAAGAAAGCAGGAGAGAGAGAGAGAGAGAGAGGGAGAGAGAGAGAGGGAGAGAGAGAGAGGGAGAGACTGCCACCAATGCAGTCATTACCATCATTAAGGCAATATCATTTTCAGGCCTCTCCGGTCTCTCTCGCTATGGCTGCAGCGCATTTCCCATTTCCCAGAAACGCATTAGCCCCGCTCCAATATGGTCTAATAATTCATGCCACATAATATAATTATGGTCCGTTGCGCAGCTCCATGGCAGACGGTATGGCACGGCCATGGCCACAACCAGTCAGCCAAGTCAGACTAGTCAGTTGGCCAGTTAGCCAGTTAGCCAGTTAGCCACTAGACTGGCCAACGATGCAGTCAGAGCTACTGTATCTGTGTCTCAACTCAAATATGATTGATATCTGTGCGCTGCAGGCAACGTGCATTCATCTTCACTTAGTTATGTCAGTCAGTTAAGGCTGCAACATTAAATGGAGCACATGTCTCAAAATGATGATGAAATGTGCACATTTTCTAGGAATTTTCTTCAGCAACAACAGTCGAAGCAGCAAACGTTCGAACCGCGTATTGACCAGGCCAACATCATCCTGAACAAAAAACCAATATGAGCACTTCAGTCTGGAGTTGGAGTCTTGAGACCATCGCCTGCATTGACTATGCAGCTCATTCCGTTTGCCCAACTTGGTCATCGTCAACGGGCCATAATGAGTCGCCATTGGAGGCCAGGCCAAGATAGAAGCCAGGTCTCTGAGCTTCGAGCTGTTGCCTGTCAGCTGTTGACAGCCGTGGCATGTCAACATGCTAAAATGTGAAACATTCAGCGAGCCATTGATTAAAATTGTTTCTCTGTCTCAACTATCAGCGATCCTAAGCGATCCACTGCAATTGGTGTCAAATTGCCCAGCAATATCCAGAACCCAACTGATTTCACACCTGACATATCTATGGCAAATTGGGCTCCCTGGACTTTAAATACTGTTCTTGAGATTTTTCATTCTATCTAAATTTATTTCTTTAGTTTATCCTTTCTTTCAATTTCAGTTCACTCAATTCTTGGATCTATCTTTATTCTTTTATCAAGATATTTTTATTCTATGAATTGTTCTTGTATGAAATTTATTTCTTTAGTTTATCCTTTCTTTAAATTTCAGTTGACTTAATTCTTGGAACTCTCTTTATACTGTTCTCTAGATTTTTTATTCTATCAATTGTACTTGTATGAAATTTATCAAAATTAATTACTTCAGTTTATCCTTTTTTTCAATTTCACTTCACTTACTTCTTGGAACTCTACTTTAAAGTTGTTTGGCCAACTTCTCAACTCTACTGATGAGCTCTACACATCGTGAGCCATCTCTCTGGTTGGAACTGAACTTAAAGTCGATTGAATTGGGCCGCAGGGCGCGTCTGGTCTAGTGGCATGTGCATATGCAAAAAACATGAAAATGTTGCACGCTGCACGTTGCACGTTGCACGTTGCAGAGCAATGGTCCATTGCTCGAATCCGGCATTCGGTATTCGGCATTTGGTATTCGGTATTCGATGGCCATTAATATGCGCTCTAAGTGATGTGAATTACAGTAATTTGAGCAGCAAGCGCTTTGATGGCCATTCGGGCCGAGACTTCAGTAACGGCTTTGGGCCTTTGGCAGGCGGTAGCCGGTAGCCGATGGCCGTTGTTGGCCGTAATTGAAACCTCTTTAGTGTGGCTAAATGCCATAGAGCATGGATAGTGGCCAAGAGGGGAGTGCGAGGGGGCGGGCGAGGGCGTGCTAGTTGCAACATCCTCCTCCTCCTGCTCATTCCACGACTACGACTACGACTACGACTACGAGATTTCAAGTGCGTTATGAGCCATAATTTTTGCATAGTTCTTGGCACGTTTTTGTTTCAGATTTGTGGCAGCCTGATCTTGCCGCAGCCCCTGTCCTGCCAAACTTGGTAGCCAAGTTGTTTGTACTTATGTATTTTCGCCTGCAGCCTTGAACATACAAATTTGCCAAGCATTTTGTGTGGCACAGTTGCCGCAGTTGCCGCAGCCCATTGATCTGCAATGAATTATGCATGCCAAGATTGGAAAAGTCGGATAGACGTTGGATGCTGTATATTGCCCATAGTGGATACTGGATAGCAGATAGTGGATTGTGAACACTGGATAGTGGGGGAGTTGCTTTTTGCCTGCTCGAGTGCGATTTATGGCGCGGCAGATCGCAGGCATTGCATATTTAATCATGATTATAATATATTATAATGTTAATGTGTATATTACACGGCGCCTGAGCAAATTGTTCCGCGGAGAAGGAGGAAAGTAGGAGGAGGCTTTTATTCGGTATGCGGTATTCGGTATTTGTTTGAGTCGCAGTTCCGTTATTTTGCAATTACAATGCAATTACAATGAAAGGAAGTGAAGTGCATTTAAGCGTGCGCTGCAATCCACCATGAGAATGAGGTGCACCACCCGCCGGACCACGACACCACCCCATTGCACATCCGGCTGGTGGTGGGTTCAACTTTTTGAAGCTTGGCCAATAAGTTGTGGCGAGCAGCGGCTGTTTTTGCTGTTAACTTTTTTGTTGTTGTGCCTGATGCGTTAATACGTTAATAAAGTGTGTAAATTGCGGCTTGTGCTTATCGCTGCTTGCCACAAGGTCCAAGGCAACAACAAACAACTCAACAACCAACAACCAACAACCAACAACAACTCAACAACCAGCAACCGACAAGCGGAATTAATAGAGCGTGTTAACCGTTGTGCAAATTATAAACATAATTAATATGATGGCCCATACGTGTAGGCCTCACTGCACAGTCCAAGTCCAAGTCAAAGTCTCAAAGTCTCACTTCGAGATTCATTTTTGCGATAATGTTTACTTTTGGCTTCAGGTTGTCGATGTTGTTGTTGTTGCTGCTGCTGCTGCTGCTGCTGATGTTGTTTGTCTGTTGCGTTGACTACTTTAACTTGGTTTGGCTTGGCTTGTTTGCTGATTGATTTGCGCTTTGTTTGCCGTTTGGACATGACCAGAACGGGACATCAATTAGTAATGCCTGGCAGACACAATTATGCATATTGAGTTTGAGCCAAGTGTCGTACTTAGATCTGTTTTGGAATGCGGCCTAAACCAAAGTGTAAGTTGGCTTTTATGGCACCCATCACATCATTAATTGTCAGCTCCGGCAAAGGCAGGAGTTTCTTTATAAGCGTGAAATTCGATATGCCCCAAGAATACGCAAGTACTCGCAAGTACTCGTACTGCAATCTAATCATTGATAGATGCATTTACTGATTACACTAATAAGCTATTGCTACCATAAACTGAAGCACAGCAACACTGGCATCTTAAGTAGAAGCTGTTAATAAATTAACAGACTTCAGATAACATACAGAGCTATCTATTAGTCAAATCAACGATGTTGATAACAAAGTCTTATTAATATTTCATAATTTATTTCCTTATTTAACGTTAACTTAATAAAGTTGACAGAGAGAAAGATAAATTATTCGAATTTTAATAGCAAACAGTAAATATCACCAATTGGGTAAATCAAGCACATCTTAAAGTTAAATATGAAATTTAAATACATTTTGTTATGCTCCACTAAAATTAAATTAAACCAACTGATAGAACTGAATCAAGCTTTGATTAAGCCAACAAGTCTCTTCAGTCTTAATGCCAATAAAGTTTTAATTGCCACACATGTCACTCTTTAAGCCATGGCTTCATCTGCCACAATAACTCATGCCAATCTATACATTTCTAAAAGTTTCCCACAGTCATCACATTGAACCAATGCAACAAACCATCAACGCCAACATATTGGCATTTGTCCATTTCAAAGGCACCACAAAAAAGCGATGGAAAAATCCGATGAGCAACAGCAACAGATGGAGAAAGAGAAAAAGAAAGAGAAAGAGAGAGGTGGAAAAAACCTTTACAAATTAATGGCACAGAGAGAGACACATACTTGTAGTGAATGAAGAGAGTGGGACAGACATGTCCAGAAAATTATATTTACACCACTTACATATAAAATTAGTTTGTACAACTGCAACAGCAGCTGGACAGATGGACAGAGGGACAGGGGGACAGGGGGACAACTGGACAGATGGACAATCCCACAAAGCATTTGGTTGCCTATCCACAGTTGCCTGCCACGTTGACTTATATAAATACATTAAGTCACAAATCACAATTCTCCGACGCTTGAAATGAGCAAACGGAAGGCATACATTTTAAATCCATGTGCGCAGGCTTCTGCACGGCAAGCCAAACAGGACAGCAGGCAAAGGGGATTGGAGAAAGAGAGACAGGCAGATAGAGAGAGAGATAGAGGGGAAAAGAGGGAGAGGAAAGCTGGCGAGCAAATAGCCCGCGGGTAGCCGACTGGCCAGCTATCGAACCAATGCCAATCAATGCGAACCTGCCTCGTCTGCCACCCCCCTTCTTGGCCCCCTTGACTCCTTCATTCGCCCCTTGCCACACTCTGGGGCATGGTCAAAGTAGTTGCCACGATGCGAACGCGTTGTCGCATGTTTGTTGTCGCCAAGTGACTGTGGCTCCAACTCGGAGTGGGACTGCGACTCTGACTCCAACTCCAACTCCAACTCGGACTCCAACTCGGACTCTGGCTGGGACTCTGGTCCACATGGGCGCGCCTCCCTGCGACGCCCACCTGCAGCAGTGGCAGACACTGGACTGGCCACTGGAATAGCAACCTGTCTGTCTCTCAGTCTCTCTGTGGCAGCCGCCTTGCGTGAGATTGGATATCAATCTTTTTGCAATTTGGTATGCAATTTAAAATTCATGAAACACATTCCTTTGACTCAAAAGATGCAGGCAAATGTGTGAGCAACAGCCGTTGATACCCCTGTCCCCTTGGACACCTATGCTCCCTCTCCCTCCCTTCCCCTCCCCTCCTTTAGACCCACACAATGCGAGCCTCGTGCTCGTGGCTCAAATTGCCATTTGCATTATTTATTTGGCTCCATTGATGAGCCTCTCTGATGTCGATGTCCATGTCGATGCCTGTTGACGTGTTCCATGGTCCGTTTTGTGTGGTTGCCTCAGTGGTTGTTGTCTCTCTGTTAGTGCTCCACCAGTAACCGTTACTCGTTTAAAATATCACAAAAAAAAAAAACTTTGCAAGTGGGTATAAAAAGTTTGCCTAGTATTCAAAATGAAATTCGCTGTCGCACTACCCACACCACTGAACCACCGAACCACCGCACCACCGCACCACACCCTCCTCTGTGGTGGGGTCTGCCCCTGCCAATCTTCCGCTATTAGTTTAATGTTTTGTTTATTGTTAGTCATGACCACCGCTGTGCCAGTCCCTCAGCCTCAGCCTCAGCCTCAGAGTTGTGCCTCATGTTTGGTGCGTCTGAATGGCACTCCATGGCCATTATGTTGAGTAGTTTCACAAATATGTATGCCCAGGCCAGACCACCAAACCACCAGATTGCCAGACCGCCAGACAGACAGTCAGACAGCCAGACAGCCAACGAGTCGATGCCAATGTCGATGTCGCTGTCGTTGTCGATGTCGTTGGCGATGTGTGCGCCTGATTGGTTAGGGTATATTGGCCCAAACTGGACATGGACATGGGCAGTGGCAACAACAATTGAATAGCCCTGGCTATTACTGTTCTCTCTCTCTCTCTCTTTCGACCCACTCCCAAAGCCAACACGCTCTTATTTCGTTCAATTGCGTTTGTCAAACCCAAATGCATTTTAATGCCCCTGACAGAGGCAGGACGACGGACGACGGACCACGGACTCTGGACACCGAGCACCGGACACCGGACACAGGACTGGTATGCTTTTATTTTTGCAGTATTATTTTGCTAAATTTTCATATGAAAATTGATTCGAACAATGCTTTTCAAATGGCAAAACATGAAAAAAGAAGACCTGAATAAAGAGTGAATGTTCAACAAGGGTATTAAATAGCAGAGGAATCATAGATATTGTTAAGCTGCGAGTATTTGGAATACCTAAAATAGAATTGAAGTAGGATAACTCTTTGGACGATTGACTTAATTAATTTAAGAGAAAAGTAAAAGATTATTTAATAAAAGTGCTTAGTTTAAGCTAAAGGAAGAAAAACATCTTTTAAGATTAATACAAATATTTTATTCAAAAGTGTCTTCAAAATCTGTAGGTCTTGTTGTTTACTTGCATAATCTGTAATCTTGAAACGAGGATCTTTTGTTAGCTTTGAAGCAATTCAATAAATGCTCCCATCCCCATGACATTTGGTCTTGTTATTTGCCTTGTTATTTATGCAGTCTTCTAATGCAATTTTAAACTTTGCCCATTACTCGAAGAGATCCCCAAGCAAATCCATGAGGTCCTTTACCAATTGCACCAGCTTATTAGATTATATGTGTGTGTGTGTGTGTATGTATGTGTGCATTATACACCCTCAAGCAGTGCGCATTAATCCAAGGGAACACGCCAACCCGATTTGGAAGGAGGGGCACAAGTACGAGTACAATACCGTTATTACCTGGGCGCCTAACATGTGAATGTTGCATGTTGCACTCACTACAACAGCAACAACAACAATAGGAACTGTTCCAACAACAATAACTTGCAAACATTTCGCTTATCTATGAAGGCAGTCAACTTCCTTGTCTAAAGAAGTGACGAGAGGGGAAGTTGTAGGCGGGGGGCGGTGAGGGGGACTCTCCATCCATGCAAAACTTGGCAAGTTTTCGACGGATTAAGCTGATTAATTTGTCGTGATAAGAATGCGGCGCCTACACTGCCCCCCCCCTTCCCCTTCGCTTCCCATTCCCCACCCAGCAGGGGGTCACGGGGCTAATCCATGCGGTTCGAAGGGTAAACACAGAAAATATGTTATGCCGTTAGTCGGGCCTTTGGTTTTGGCCATACTCGTATCACAAGTCAGTGTAGGTAACAAAAAACTTAAGTTTCCTGTCTGCCAACTTTTTTTCTTTTTAACGGCACGACTTCTCCACACTTCTCGCACTCTCTGTCTCTACTCTCTGCATCTCTCTCTTTATCTCTTTCTCTCTCGCACTATTAGTGGTAAGTCGAAAAATTGACTGCTTCTTTTTTGTATAAAATTTCAAATTCGCTAAGCATCAAGTTACGTGCATGTTAAGCAATTCTACAGAAAAATCTACAGAGAGAGAGCGAACGAGAAAAGTCGAGGGAGAGAGAGAGAGAGAGAGAGAGATTACGAGTGAGCGAGAACGAGTAAAGTGGGCGGCATAGGCGCCAATTAAAAGCGTTTCAAATTACGCAGAAAATATCATAATTCCATGGAACTAACATGAAGTTAGGCACAACAATGTACCAGACTCGATCGTAATGCGATACTTTCTTGACCACAACTGACCACAAAAGCCAAGCAACATCTTTTGGGCCAACATGGGAAACGCAAGTCAGTCGAGTGCATGCGCTTCGTATATAAACAAATAATTAATAAGCCGCCAGGTTGGAGTCTCGGGCTCCTTTCTTCTTGCGAGGCATTGGCAAATTGTTAAGCGATTGCTCCGCATTGGAATCTCAATCTGAATTTGGCTCAGTCCAGTCAAGTCTGGCCTGGTCTAGGCCAAAGCCAGGCTGCTGTTGGCCAAGTCGAGCTGAGGCATTTTACAAGCAGTCAACATGTTTTGGGGCTGGTGCCGGGCGTCATTTACATGTCCAAGTTGCCTTCCTCGTTGTCCGAATTCAACACACACAAACACACACACACAGATATATTTATACATATATGTGCAACATGCAGCATACAACATGTTTACATTTTTGCACTAATTTAATTTTTTCTGCCAATACGCCGTCATAGTTGTTGTTGTTGTTGTTGTTATTGCTGCTGATGTTGGCTTAAATTGCTGTTGAGTTAATTTAAATTGGTATTTGATTATATTTGGCTCTATCGGTGAGCGTTGCGCGTTCCGCCTGCCCGTTTATGGCCAACTCAATTAAGTGCAATCAACGGATTAGTGAGATTTTTGCATTGCCATTCAATTGCATTATGTGGCTAACCAAATAGTTATATTTTTCGAAACCTGGCCACTTTTGCATTTGACCCACAACGCCTCCCAAGACGAGGAGCTGTCCTCCATACCCTACGTCCCCCAGTTATATCTACTGCCAGACATTGTCTGGCAACATGTTTTTGGCCCTGGCCCATTGCATGTCAAATGCAAATTAATTTTGGCACTTAAACAAAAGGATTTGACTTTTAATCCCTGGCTATAAATGGCATGTGTGCACATACCTAACACATAAATACAATGCATGTGTGTGTGTGTGTGTGTGCGGCTTAAGCTAAAATAATGAAATTTTCTAACAAAGCAACACCTTTGCTTTGGCTTCTTCTTCTTCTTCAGCTCTCATCACAGTCTCAGTCTGGCACAGGCAGCAATTTGTGCAGACTTAGGGAAAGCTGCGGAGAAAGAGAACTGCAGAGGGGAGCAGGGGAGAGGATAGTCAGGTGAGGAGGTGAATTATGGCAAGGGATGTAAGGCTGAACAACAAGGACTAGAGATATTCTCTGCGGCAGAGAATTGAAGTTGCCAAAAATCTATGAGCAAACCACTTGTACGAGTACTCGTATGATAAAGCTGGCTGTAGAGTAATTATGTGGGATAAATAACCATAAGTGAACATGGAGGATGTACTCGAAATGTGCAAGAGTAAATGGCAAGTAGAAAAGGGAACATCTTTGGCATAACCAACTTGTCAGTGACTCAAATGTGAATATGAGAATGAACCCCAATTAGGAATGATGTGACCATGGAGATAATGTGAAGAAAACATCCCAAAATTAGTGAAAAATTAGAAAAAGTATGATGAGGAAGAAATCAGTTCGAAGCAAACGGCCTAATCGAATCGATACGCTCTGCTTAGCGTAGGGCAACAAAACTATTTGCCATATTTTTGAAGGCGTCCACATAGTTTGAGAAATAATCACCAAAAGGCGGCGAAAAGCCGCCAAAAAAGAAAATCTCCCACTGAGATTTTATGAGAGGGAGTCAACAGCAATTAGCGAAATTATTTGAGTGGGTGCGTCAGACGAATGAGAGGCCGCAACTGAAGATGAAGTCAAAGCCAAAGTCAAAAGAAAAGGAAAGAAAGAAGAAAATCTAAGGCCATAGTTTTCATATTTGCTAGCGATAAATATGATGGAAAATGCAGCTGAGCTTCATGTGTTTCATGGCGATGTTAATGCGGTCTTTGGGGAGGCCATTGAGTGAGCGAAATGAAAAGTGTCATAACAATCACAGCTGGCTGAGGATGCCGCGCTCGTTTTAATGACTCACTAAATTATTCATACGCCGTGGATGCCGAGCGCCGAGGAGAGAGACGAAGAGTCGGAGAGGGGGGAAGGCGAAGAGTGGCGAGTGAAAAGCGTTTTGTTTTGAGCATGCCAAGCGCTAAAAGTAAACAAGGCGCAATGAATTTTCCAGCCAGCCAAACAAAATGAAAAGTCAACAAACTTGGCGAACGCTGTGCCATTGAGAAGGGTTTTGGAGTCAGGAGTCGGGAGTAAGGAGTAAGGAGAATGAAGAAGCAGAAGGAGTTGCCCTAGCTGTCATATGAATATGCAATGAAAAGATGTTGTTCAAGTTAGTCACATGTGTGTGTGAGTGTGAGTGAGTGTGACTGTTTGTTATTTCGGGATAGCGCTAAAGTCACTTTCTACCCTCGCTTAAATAGAGGGATCACATGACTTGATTGCTTCCACACAGTCACAGACGCCGTGGAGCATTGGCAGGAGCTGTATGTGGTATATGGAGTATGGAATATGGAGTATAGAGTATGGAATATGGAATATGCCATCAACAATCGCTGCTGTCTGACGTATTAATATGAAACGCTTTTGAGCACGTAGCAACACTTATGGCCAGGCATTACATGCTGCAAGTGCCCCAGCCTGTGACTGTCTCTCTGCCTGGGATATCACGACACTCATGATGACAATGGAGAGAGAGAAAGAGAGACGGAGAGAGTGAGAGGGAGAGGGAGAGAGATGAGCTGGCGTCATGCGTGCTTGCTGGCAGCCATTCAAGCGCCTGGCCCATACAATTCCATTACCAAAATGTGGTGGGGATGCTGACTACGATGACGATGACTCTGATGATGATGATGATGATGATGTATCATGCATGAAGCATAAATTCATTTTCAAGTGCTGCCTCATGTACTTGTGCCTCAGTCAGGCAGAAGCTGTGAGCTGCGAGCTGTGAGCTGCATCGTCATCAACAGAAGCAGCCGCAGGAGCAGCAGGAGCAGCAGGAGGCAGAAGGTTTGTGGCATGCAGCATTCGGCATGCGGCATGCTGCAATTGCAAACCGCCGCCCGGTTATCCTTTTTGTGTGTGCACATTTTTGCACTTTGGTTTGGGTTAAAAGTGTGCAATTCTTTTTTTTTTATTTTACTTGAGCCTACACTTCATTTAGCTTGCAGCGCGCAGCGTTGCATTTATTGGTTGAAGTGTTTTTCTTTTGCTTCTTGCCCTTCTCTTTTAAACTTTGTTCTGCTTATTTTTCCTGTTTTTTGCATATGCTCGTATGTATGGCACTCTCTTCTTTTTCTTGTCTTCATGCTCATTATCAAGTAGCGTGCAGTTTCTTGACTGATTGTAATAATGCAGCGTTGCAGCAACTGCAACTGCAACTGCAACTCCAACTGGGGGCTGGCTCTGGGCCTGGCTGGCTAATTAGCAAAAAGGGCAAAAAATTGAATGGAGATTGCGAAGAGACAGCGCAGGACTTGAATGGAACGAATGGGGCATAGCATTGGTAAAATACTCATGTGTGTTAAAGCCACGGAAGGTGGGTAACTTTAATAGAATGCTGATATAAATCCTTCAATTCTTTCTATTTTAAATATAATTTATTTTATTTAATTATAATCTTTACATAATCAATTTTTATGTATGCACAATCTCAAAAACTTATGTAAATAAAAAACTAATGGATTTCTTTAATAAAATACCATTGAACTACACATTCTATAATCTTTGGGTAATAAAATATGAAATCTATAAATAAATGTCAGTTCGAAATTGAGTCATTTGACTCTTACGAGCTTTATTTTGTATTTAAACGTTGCAATTATAAAATCTGTGCAATGACACAGTTATCTCTGCATCAGTGTGTCTCTCTGTGTGTGTGTGTGTGTGTGTGTGTGTGTGACACGTACAAATATATGCTTATATCGCGCGCGTTATAAAGTTATAAACAGAAGAGAGAGAGAAAAAAACATGACTAACAAAATATGGTAATAAATGCCATGGCATTTAAAATGTTATTAAAAAAAGTCAAGCCGTGCACATAAATTGCCAGGCTGCAAATAGCAATCAATAAATAAATACACACATACATACTGTGTACAAAGTTAAATACAAACTTCAATGGAGAGACACTATTTAATAAAGTTAGTTGCAGAATTCTCATAGAGATATGACGTCAATTCGCAACAACAACGGGGAGAGAAACAGCTGCCAAAATAACTCAAGACCAAGTTTGCGTTACAACAAAAATCATTTGATTGTTGTTGTAAGAATTATAAACACGAAACAACTTCTAAAAACAACTTTCATTTTGTACTTGTACTTGTATCGCATAGAAACCGATACCGATACCGATATCGCTATCGCTATTGATATCGATAGCAATCCAGGTACCAAACCACAGTTGAGTAACTTGCAAAGAATTTGTTGAATTTTCCAATTCGTTTTGAAGGCCGGAAAAGAGGAACTGGAAACAGACAACAAAACTGAGCCATCGTTGTAATTAAGCTGAAGTCGTGTAATTAAATTAACTTCTTATTGAGTTAGGGGGACTCCCCTGTCCCTGTTCCTGTCCCTGTCCCTTTTCCATGCCCTTTCTTATTGCCATTCCCATTCCCATTCCCACATAGCATTGTACTTACTAAGTGGAACTGGTCACTGATCTGGATTAGCAACAACAGCAACAGCAACAGCAACTTCGACAGTTAAAGTAACAACAACAAGCTGTTGCCGTCAACACAATCACCACACACAGAGAGCAAACCTCACCGCAGCACCACCGCACCACAGCAGCACCACAGCACCGCCGTCAAAGTCGTTGCGGGGTCTATAGGAAATGTTGTGGGGACACCGCTGTACCAAAGCGTGACAGGCATGAATTAACAATTTGAATTAATGTCAGTTACTCATGGCATAGCTGCTGCTTTAAGAAGAGAGACAGAGACACACAGAGAGAGAGAGAGAGAGAGGGAGTAGGAAGTGAAGAGAAGGAGGAGATGGTGGTGGCGGTGGTGGTGGTGCTGGACTGGGAGGGAGGCAGCACCACCAGGTGAGTTGGTTAGCGAGTGGGCGCCCTGGTTGCTTAGTTGCACTTACTAATTTCTGACTCTCCGGCCAACTGCGCGGACTGGCTGATCTTTGCGTCTGCTGTTGTTCGCCTTCGCTTCTGGCCACAAAATGAAAGGAAAAGTAAGTTACGACTTTGTCAAGTAACGAGTACTTTACGGGTAACCAGAGGGAAAGGTAATTGCATTTATGTTCCAACTACAGCTACAGCAAAAGGGAAAGGGAAAGGTTTTTTTCTTCTTCTATTTTTTTTTTCTTCTTCTTTGGCTTGTCATTTGCTTGGCCAAGTGTCAAAAATGTGTGGCAGCAACTGAGAGCCATTGTAACAGTCACCGCAGTCAGTCGTTGTCCGTGTCCGTGCTCCATTCCCATTTCCATTCCCGATCCCAAGTCTCCCTCTGGCTGAGCTGGCGCCAAATTAACCGGAAATGTCACAATGGGCGACGTGCGGCCCGCTGCCCGTTTGGAAATTATACAATTTTGTCACGTGACATGCATTAGAAACACACACACACAGACACAGTGGGAGAGGCAGCTGAGACGTGCTGCAGTCCAAACAGAAAATACAATAAAAAAGACCATAGAAAGAAACTAAAACGACAACACAAAACGACAAACAATTAAAGAACGTCAAGAAGGAATTAACAAAATAAGCTGAGAATAAACGACAAATAAATTCCCTATAATCAGTGGAACATTGTTGGCCCCAAACCCCTTTGCGACATGCGATGCCAATGAGCCAAGCTAATAAGATGTCTAAGAAAGATCTGCTTAATAATACCCTTACCATCCATCGAATTATCTCAGTTCAGCTGGACAGTTAATGAACTCCGGCGCACCTTCAAGAGAATTAGCCAAAAAAGAAAACAGTAATAAAAAAAATAATACCCTCTTTAATAAAGTATTTTGCATAATTACAGGGCACATAAAAAGGTAGCCGCCCCTTTTGTGCGAGTGTGAACATGTCAAGCCGGCTAAATGTCAACCAAACACGCGAAATACAAAATACGAAATACGAAAATTCCAGTGTAGAACTTTCACTGCTCAATGTCGTAACTGGAATACGGTGGGTAATTCCATGTGGCATGCGGCATGTGGCTGCGTCCAACTGACGCCCAAGTCAATGTCCCTCGACAAGAAGAAGCCATAAAAGCGCGAGAATATTGGCGAAATGCAAAACCCGCTTTGAAGTCTGGCCAAAACTAACTGAGCCGGGCCAAAACCGATTTACCACTTCATATGAAAAACAGTTTTTCCTTTTGAAGTGGCGTAGTTTTCGCCTCTTAACGCACTTTCTTATGCACACCCCCCAAGCACCCTAACTGTTCACAGTTTCTTACCCCATCCATTCTCAAGATGGCGGAAATGCTTAAATATCAAAGGAAAAAAGCCGCGTTAACGGCACATGTGATAAGCATGTGTGGAGAGTGAGGGAGATAGACATACACTTGCATGTCTCATGTGTGTGGGGTGTTTGTGTGTGTCTCTATTTTTTTTCTCGCTTTTTGGGGGTTGCTTTCTCATATGTGTGTGTGTGTGTGTGAGTCCAAGGGGCACTTTCACTTTTCTTCACACCAAAAGTTATTGTATGTTTGTCGCATTGATTTTTCCTCCTTATTTTCTTTTTTTTTGGCAGCATTTTATTTGTGCTGTTGGCATTTGATTGGAAGTCGTGAGCAGGGGCGGGGGTGGAGATTGGGCTCGCTCTGTCTCATTGCCTTAGGGGTAGCAACGGCAATGGCAATGTATCAAAGAAAATTTGACAAAGGTTTGACTTTGACTTCAAAAAGCAGCCAAATAAAGACACAAATGGGATGACAATCGAAAAATGTTCAAAGAATATGAAAGGGATACATGATACATACTTACATACATATGTAGAAACTGAATTCATGGAAAATATTGAAAAAATTAACTGCTTTTAAGTTACCATAAAAAGACTTACAAATTCAAGCGCTTTTTATTTTTAATGTATCTTAAATCTTTAATAAGATTCTCTAACGTCTGCGAGTGAATTTTTCTCAATTCTACAATCATTCTTTTCATCCAAAATCTAAACTCCAGATCGCATAATATTTCAACTACAATTTTTGGCCGTTTCTGCGACATTTGATAAATGATCGCCTCACATTTAATTGCAACTTAAGTCTAGACTTAAAAAAACAACAAAAAAGAATCGTAATAAATCTCTGCTACAAAGCTAAAATCTAAAAAAAATATATAAAATTAATTTTTTAATTATATGATGCGGCGCCTAAGCTATCGCTACCGGAACATGAACCTGAAACCCGCTAAAATCAAGTCTCAAGGTCGAAGGCAGAGCAAAACGGGATGGAACGGAATAAATTTAATTGTCTGTAGGAACCGTTAATGTAATCACTCAACTCGCAGCTTAAATCTAAGTCATGCTTATTTCTATATCATTTTTAAGCGTCGCATCAAAATCAAATTAGTTCCAAGCGTTGATTTTCTTACAGTTGTTGTTTGGATTGCGAGTGTGTGTGGCGCTTCATGCTCGATGATTTCCAGCTAATTTTGTATAGCACTGAATACACACACAATGGACAGTAATTATAATACGATGTGGCACATTTATCGCCACGATCAGCACACATCCGTTCAGTTCTCTCTGTATTCATTGTGGAAGGTCTTGTAATTAGCTAGCTTATTTACATGAGATTCAAGCGAACAACATCCTTGCAAATAAATATGTGACTCACACTCGGACAGTGAGTGCACTTAATCAGCTGGCCGCTGCTGTGGCCACTGTGAGAGACCAAGGGGCCAAGTCAAGCCGAACCAGCAGAAAATACAGAAAAAAAAATTTCTCAAGAAAATTTACCGCAAATAGTTGTGTGCCAAAGTAGGCGCAGAAAAATGCGGCGACGTTCGCTGAGTTGGCCTATCAGCCAAATGGCATCATCATCATTATCATCACCGTCATCATCTTCATCATCATCATTGACATCATTATGGTATAGGCATTGAGGCAGTTACAGGCTTGGCATGGCGTGGTCACGTCAGGGCCATGAACTTGGCCATCGTTGCTGACCATCAGCAAATGCCGGACGTGGCCTCTACTAGTGAACCACAGTCTGAGCCATAGTCTGAGCCACAGCCTGAACCCGATTGTCAATGATAAAAAGTCGTGGCCAACAAGTGGCGTGTCCTCATTTGCATTGGCAGCGTAGAAATTCTTGTAATGCTCAAACGACCCAAAAACCGCCCACACATGACATTCTCTAATCCCCCCTCTTCTACCCACCCAACCACCCTCTTCCAATCCAGTGTAGCTCCCCTAAATGTCCCTGTGGCCATGTGGCTCTGACTGCCTTTTGTTGTCATTTGCCGGCTGTTTTTGTGCATTTGCTGCAAATGGTCAAATTATTTCCTTTTCCGTATTTCTTTGCCCGGCTTTTGGCTCGCTTTTCGTTCCATTTTTTCATGTTTTTTCTCGTTTTTTTATTTTTCCAAAGCATTCACGCGCACGAAAGGATTTCTTGTAATTTGGCTGAGACTTGAAAAGCAGCTGGAAAGGGTTCTCAGCCTCAGCCTCAAACTCAGCCTCAGCTCTCTGCCTCCGCCTCCGCCTCAGATTCCATGCTGATGAAAGGGATTTGTGGCTACCACCGATGCTGCTTCTGCCTCTGCCTCTGTCTCTGCTTCTTTCTCTGCTGCCGCTGCTGCTGCTGCTTTTGGCGACTTTGCATTTTTATTTGTAATGCTTTTTGCTGCTGGCTGCTGGTTTTGGCGGGTTAGCAGCCAGCTTTTGTTTTAAAAGGCAGCGCAGTACGAGTGCACATAAATACATATGTACTTGTACTTTGTATTTGAATTCGTATTTGTATTTGTATTCACATTTCTATATGCATATGCAGCACACGGCAGATTGAATCCATTCGCCGCGTTCAATGGGAAATTCTGCTTCTGCTCCTTCTGCTGTTGTTGTTGCTGCTGTTCTTGTTGTTTTTCTTGTTGTTGTTGTTGTTGTTGTTGCTGCTGTTGCTGTTGCTCCTGCTGCATATGCATTATGCACACTCATTACCCACACCGCCATTCGCCATTATCCTTGTGCGCTCGCTCACTTTCATTTCGCATACTCATTCGCCTCGTTGTGTAGATTGTGTTTTGTATGTGTTCTGTTCACTGTACTTTTATATCGCAGTTTTGCTTTTCTCGTTGCTGTTGCTGTTGCTGTTGTTGTTGTTGTTGTTATCGCAATTTTTGTGCCTTACCCTTGCCACTTGAGACATTGCTTTGTTCTGCTCTGGTCTGCTCTAAAAATGAAGGGGTTATGGCGTTGAAAGCTTTTAGGCGCTGTGTTTATGTTTTTTCACTCTTTTTTTTGGTGTCCTGAAAGAGTAAATCCAATGCATTTTGATGTGCTGAAAGTGTGGAAAAAACCCCAACTTCAAGTGCAACGAAAAAATCCCATGAATATTACAATGTGGTCAAAGTGTAGAAGCAAAACTCTTGAGAACTATTTTTAAAGCAAAGAAAAATATTTTAATGATATATTTCAATACTAAATTAATATTCACTAAACTACAAATTTAATTTGATTGAATATTGACATACATTCATTTATTATTGCATATAATATTTATTATTATTAAATAATTGTTTTGATACTATTATTTTCCCTCACATAAGTATTTACTATAGATATTTTTATATTTATTGGAATATGCGATATTGTCATTTTTGATTAAAATAAGCTTTGCAAAATTAATCAAATTGTGAAGTCCGAAAAAAGAATAAAACTGTCAGGCCAAAGTTCAGTCTTCAGTAGGAATACGAAGAACTCAGAACATTTCATTAGACCAAAACGTGTTCAATTTTTTAAGCAATTCTGAATCAAGTTCTGTGGCATTCAATCAAAAGACGAATGTTGCAATTGCCCTAGTCGAGGACAGGACCAGAGAGGGAGGCCAGACTCGGAGTAGGAGACAGACAGAGAGAGAGAGAACAAGCAATTGGTTTGTTTCATTTTGAACTGTATCGAAGTAGTTCGAGAATCCGCTATTTGAACTTTTCTTATTTCAATTCGAATATGAACTCTGACGACGAATACTCGGATGAAGATCACGGCGATTCGCATCGTTCAATAAACAGTGTATCCTCGTTCATGACGAGTGTGGAGAGCGATGAGGACACCTGCACGGAAATCGATCTGCCCGAGCGTCCCAGGCGCAGTGTCGAGGTCGATGAGTTCGTGTACAAGGTGCTAACCTCGGATCAGATCGTCCAGCACCAGCGCAACATCATCGACGAGGTCAACAATGTGCTGCATCTGTCGCCGCAGGTCACACGGATCATTCTCAATCACTACAAGTGGGACAAGGAGACGCTCTTCGAGAAGTACTTCGAGAGCAGTCCGCAGGAGTTCTTCCGTCGCGCCCATGTGGTGAATCCCTTTGCCACGCCCTCCAAGCTCAGCCTGAAGTCCGCGCCGAGTGTGAGTGGCCAGGAGCAGGTCTGCGGCATCTGTTATTGTCCCTGCGACGAGCTGAAGGGTCTGGCCTGTGGTCATGCCTTCTGTGCCGCCTGCTGGAAACAGTATCTGACCAACAAGACGTTCAGCGAGGGACTGGCCCACAGCATCACCTGCCCCGCCACCGACTGCGACATCCTGGTCGATGACGTGTCCTTCGTCCGGCTGGCCGACAATCCCGAGGTGATTGCCCGCTACCTGCAGCTGATCACCAACACCTTCGTCGAGTGCAACTCCCTGATGCGCTGGTGTCCCGCCCCCAGTTGCACCCACGCCATCAAGGCCAGCTACTGTGAGCCGCGGGCGGTGCGGTGCGCGTGCGGACACGAGTTCTGCTTCGGGTGCGGCGAGAACTGGCACGAGCCCGTCAGCTGCGCCTGGCTGAAGCGCTGGCTCAAGAAGAACAACGAGGACTCGGAGACGTCCAACTGGATAGCGCAGCACACGAAGGAGTGTCCCAAGTGCAATGTGACCATCGAGAAGGACGGCGGCTGCAATCACATGGTCTGCAAGAATCCCTCCTGTCGCTACGACTTCTGCTGGGTCTGCCTCGGCTCCTGGGAACCGCACGGCTCCTCCTGGTACAGCTGCAATCGGTTCGACGAGGAGGAGGGCAAACAGGCGCGACAGGCGCAGGAACGTTATCGATCCTCGATGGCCCGATATCTGCACTATTACAATCGGTACATGAACCACATGATGAGCATGCGCATGGAGAACAAACTGTATGCGAACGTTCAGGCCAAGATGAATGACATGCAGGAGAACATGAGCTGGATCGAGGTGCAGTTCCTCAAGGAGGCCGTCGATGTCCTCTGCCAGTGCCGGGCCACACTCATGTACAGCTATGTGTTTGCCTTCTATCTGCGCAACAACAACCAGAAGATCATCTTCGAGGACAATCAGCGCGACATGGAGATGGCCACCGAGAAGATCTCCGAGTGCCTGGAGCGCGAGATAACCGTGCAGAATCTGTACGAGGTGAAGCAAAAGGTCCTTGACCTATCGCACTATTGTCGCAAGCGTCGCACCGTCCTCCTGTGCCATGTGCGGGAGGGTTACGAGAAGGACTGGTGGGATTTCATTGAATAGATTCCGAATAAATCCCGAATTGACCGGCTGTAAAACCCTAGATGGTGACATACACCCTAGATCGATGTCTTTGATTGGCATAACAGATCCTAAGACACGCAGAACACGACACGGACACGACAAAGACACGTCACGTCACGACACGACACGACACGACACGACACGCATTTCTCTGAAGACTTTATATTTTTATTGCATTTTCGGTTTTGAGCTATTAAAAAGTCACAACAACTGCTTTTGGCTTGCTCTCTGGCCAACTGTGGCCCGAGAGATATCAAAATTCTACAGTCACAAAATGCCACAGGAATAACGATGTGTTTTATTTGCAATCACATTTAGCCAAAGTCTGTTAGCAACTCCAATATTCATGGCCAAGAGAAGAATTCATCTCATTTACTTTCAATATCCATCAGTTAATGCCTTTCGCCGTTGCCTGTTAAAAGTTTTGCTATCTTAATGACTGTTGGCCAACACTTTAGAGTGGGACAGAGAGACGGGCTATCAAGTTGGCATCATTATTTGTGTGTGTGTGTGTGTGTGTATTGTAATTATAACATAAATCAATCCAATTTCATGTTATACTTTTTGGCGCAACAAAGCGATTAATGTCGACAATGCCACAAGATATGGCATGGCTAAAGGAAAAGCATAAATAAGCCATAGAGCCATGGCCAATAACGGAACGAAACGGAACATTGAGACGGCTCAACTCAACTCAGTTCAACTCGGCGCATGCGCAGCATTTTCATATGAAAAATATTTCCTTATCGCGATGCGCTGCAGAGAGTCGAAGTTGCCAGTTGCCAGTTGCAAGTTGCCAGTTGCCAGTTGCCACTTGGCAGTTGCCAGTCGCCGCCAGGTGCACGAGATTTACGGCAAACGGCAGCCAAGTCGTGCCCGTGACTGCTCCCTGGCCTAGGCGAAGCTGGCTAGCCCGTCTTAGCCTGGCCAAGTGTGAATTTTCGCACCCGTGATGAAGTTTCCAATTAAATTTTATTGGATTTCAAATTGAGGCTGCCAGGCAGTCAAGTCAGACGGATAGACGGACAGACAGACAGTCGCTCATTGATCTCCTGACTGCCGTGTCTGGTTTTTGTTTTTGCTTTTGCTTTGACTCTTTGCTTTTTAGGTCCCGCAAATATTTGCGCGCCATTGTTGTGGCAAGTGTTGAAAGTGGGCGTTACGGCATCGCACCACCCCAACCCACCTCACCCACCATCACCCACCATCACCCACCTTTCCTCCCATCGCAGCCGTCGAATTGTTGCCATTTGCAGACTTGCCGAGTGATTTCTTATGGCAGTTCAATGCGGGGTCAGCGACGTGGCAGATGCAACTGTAACTATTGGCCAATTCATTGGCTTGGACTGTGGGAACGCCCATGCCGGGAGAATGTCTAATTGATTGCTACAACATTCAAATAAATTGGAATTTGGGCAATGAAATAACTGATGAGGTTCATCAAAGAGTAATGCAACTCATTAAAATGCCAATGAAAGTTTGTTATTATTGTAATTAACAATTAAAATTATTTGCTCATTTAATTAAATTTTTTTTATTTCATCACTTTATTTTAAAAATACGATTCCGACTTATTCTGATTTCAAGCTATCTTTTACTCCTTTATCGATTACAATTACACTGATTAGATGTACTCTTGATTTTACCTTTGGTCCACCTTAAAAGTTCTTCTAGAAGCTTGCATTTTTCATATTTTAAATATTTTCACTTTAATATGGCTTTAAGTAACTTTTAGTTCATATTTGGCATCCAAGTTTCATTCAACAGTTGCCATCGCCTGGCTCATTCAACAAGTCAACAGAATAATAAAAATAGATCCTGGCAAAGTCCTGCTCCCGTTCCCGTCTCCGTTTCTGTTCCTGTTCCCGGCATCGGGCTGGTCAAGCTGTTCAAGTGAGTTCCTATTAATTTTATTTATTGGCCTCACTCTTAACCACTCTGCCACTGTGGCAGCTTAGCGGTCACAGTTCGTGTCCTGCGTCCTTCGAGTGTCTACCCCACAGCTCCCGTTAAACTCGGGGGGCAGCTTATTGAAATTTTTATCTACAGTTTGCTTTTGTGCTTATGGCAGCGTCTTGGCGGATTTCTTGGCCAGGCTCTAGCTATTTTTATTATGGCATATTTTTGCCTCTGCCTTTCGTTGTCCTCACTCTCATTCTTATTCTCTTTATCGTTGCCGTTGCCGTTGCCGTTGTCGGGCACTTCATATTGTTAAATTTGCTTTACGATTTAGTCGCGTTCTTTCAATTACACGGCATTGTCCTTGAATCCGTCCAGGTTCGAGCGCAGACGAAGGTCAGCCGACCCGCCATGAGGACACGGAAGTGTTTTAAGCTCAGGATGATGCGATTTCTCATCGAGCTTAAAACTGTGTCAGTCAAAAAACTGCTTAAATTTCACATAATTGATATTGTTAATAAATGCTAGAACTTTAAACAACATGGAGTACTGTAAATTGTATGCAGACAACAGAAATCCGAGACACAATATTATTTTGTGTTAAAAATCCATGCTGAAATCAAGAATATTTAAACTTAAATATTAGAATGACTTTTCTTTTGCTGTGTAGTTATCATCGGGCTTGTCAATTTGTAGGTACTTTCTAATTGCCTCCAGTTGAGCACTCAGCCTATCTGTGGCACATTAGTTGAGCCATTGAGCAAATTTCGCCGCTGCCATAAACAATCTGCAGACACGAGCTCAAGCTGCCGTGAGACGCAACAGTTGCGGCAGTTGCTCCTGCCACTGGATCTGAATCTGGATGTGGATGCAGCTCCAACTCCGACTTCGACTCCAGCTCCAACTCCAACTCCGACTCCACTATCACTTCATCAGCGACGTGAATTTATGAGGCACTTTGCGCAGTCGCCGAGCTTCGCTGGCCATAATTTGCCGCCGTCTATTGGCGAGTGCACAAATTGCGTTGATATGCTGACAGGCGGCGCACAGCGGGCCAAACCTCCTCCCCCCCTGCCTCTATTTAGCCCCCTTGCAATAACCCGCCCCTGTCCATGTAACGTCTTCTAATGCGCAAACTCATTTGCCTATCGCTTGCCAACAACAACAACAACAACAGCAGAAGCAGCTGCAAAGTGCATTTTGTTAGCTGGCACTGTAGATGGCTGCTGATCATTTGCTTCTGCTTCTGCTTTTGCTTCTTCGTCCTCCTCCTTCTTCTCTTCAATCTCTCCATCTACATTTCCATTTTATTCGTTGCTTAAAGTCAAAACTCTAACTAAATTGAAGCACGCGCGCAGGCGTTTTAAGCGGCACAAAACCCAATTGAATTTAATTGAAGGCAGCTGAATAAGTGCCGAATGAGGGGTAAGAGGAGAATGAGGGGTAAGAGGATGAAGAAGGGGTGTGGTATGTGGGGTAGAGGGGAGATCGCACATTAACTAGCTGTCACATTTATGTGATATGCGCGCAAAGAAACTCAATTTAGAAAAAAATATAAAAAACAAGAAGCACAAGTGATGATGGAATAGTAATTAGAACCGAATATGAGATACCCTTACTGAATAAATTAGACATTGAACGATCGGACACTTCGTTGGAGAATAATAAAATGAGCAGCTTATTTAGCTATAAATAAAATTCATTTTCTTTTACCTGAACCTCTCATATTTATTCAAGACCCCCATCATATAAATTTAAATATATTTTAAAATATATACATTTATGAATTGTCGTTCCATATTGATAACAGTAATCATAATACCTCTTGCTATGTGAGTGACGAGTTTATTCGCAATTCAAGCTCATCACACAAATTAAACGCATTCCTCTGCTCTGCATTTTGTTGGTGTCTCTTTCTCTATCTCTCTCTCTCTCTCTTTCTCTCTCTCTCTGTATTTGATGGCAGCTTATCATTTGCATCATCATCAGCAAGGCGACAATTTTTCGTTATATTTGTTGTTGTATTTGTATTTGTTGTTTTTGCGCAAAAGGTCGTGACAATTTAATTAAGCATCATTTTATTTAATTATTTCATATATTGATTGCAAAGTGTAAAGCTTTTAATTGTAAAATGGCGTAGGCTCTGTCCCTTTCTCTTCACACCCTCTCGTTCTCTCTCGCTCTCTCTCGCGGTCCCAAAAGCCGACCCCTATTAACGAGTCGAGGTCTTTATGAAATGGTTTGATATATCGGGAATTGTTATTAATATTTTAATGCAGAAAACGCAGGCAGAACTGTTTGCCTGGCATTTAATGTATTTATATTGTATTTCATTATGCTTATTTCATTGTAATGATTGAATCGCATCGCATCGCATCGCATCGAATCGAATCGAATCGAATGCCAATGATGGACACTGTCCACAACTCTGACTCCCATTTCGGGTTCAACAATAACCCAACGAATCAATTATGCGGCATATTCTTGCTGCTATAAATATTTGCGATGAAATTAATTATTTTATATTAAAATGACCGCAATACATTTTATGGCCGACTGACGCCTAGGATATTCCACACAGGATATTGTGCACGTAGCGCTGTTTGAAGTGTCCTGCTGATGATTTTTGTGGCCGACTGACTGTGGCCAGGTCCTGATTGACACCGTAAATGATATGCACATTATTTGCAGGATATGACGCTGTCACTGCCTGAGTGTTTATGTGTGTGTGTGTGTGTGTGTGTGTTTGTGCAGTGCAAACAGGAAACGGAAATGGCAAGCATTGTCTGTCCGTCTGTCTGTCTGTCTGTGCCATATTGAGCGCATTTCGATTGCATTGTGCGATGAGATTGTCCAACTGTCAGTTTGTTGTTACTGCATGTTTAATGACCAATCTAATGTGTTTTACTTGTTTAAATGTTTTGCTTTTAGCTCAACTGTAAGTCAACTATTTGTTTGAAGAGCAAGTTTAAATAAAATTGATTGATTTTCCCTACACTTTATGCACTCTTTATACCTTGTCACATTTGCTGAAGCAGCAGTCATCATTCGATATGCATGCGTATGTATTATATAACACAATCAAGCATTCAGCCAGGCCCATCCCAACATCATCATCATCATCGTCATCGTCATCGTCATCGTCATCGTCATCGTCATCATTATTATTATTATCATCAACATCTTCTCATGCCCCTTAGCAAGATATACACACAGAGGGTCTGTTCCCATTCAAAATGTAGCTACACTCAAGCTTCTGCCTGGCCGGTAGCAGAGGCAACGGCAACAGCAAAAGCAAAAGTAGAAGCAGAAGCAGAAGCAGAAGCTGAAGAAATGCTCTTTAAGGATCCACTTGTGTGCCTGGGCTCTCAAGTGTCCTTTGCATGTTAGCGAAACCACTCGAAAATATGACGCGTTTGCTGAAGTATGCAAAAATTGCACATGGAACAAATATGGGGACGCAGCTGGGCGAACAATGCGAACAACAATGCGACAAGGCACAAAATGTTTGTCGCTTTAAGTTTCAGCAGAAGGCATTAAATGAAACAGCAACAACGACAACAACAATTTCTTGGTCATAAATTGTATCTGTATCTAAATCTACGATGGCCGCATATCAAATGATCATTCATTATGGGAGAAAACGGTGGCACCTTTGAACTGCAACGTCTTTGGAGCGGTGGGGAGGGGAGAGGAGAGTATGCTTGGCATTAGGAGTATGTACGTGTTGTCCAAGGGGCCGCTGCAGGCGCCGCCGTCGACGCCGACGCTCAATCAATCAGAGGCAGCAGCGTCGGCATCGGCGTCGGCGTCGGCGTCGGCAGCGATATCGTCGATGTCGATGTCGATGGCGTTGGCGGCGGCAAACATGAAATATCACACAGCCAAACCCTTTTTCATGAACATAAAGTTTAGGCTAACGATTTCGATTTCCTGCACAAACGTGAGCGTAACCAAATTTGCTCTAGGGCTTGGCCAGAGAGCAACCAGGCAACCAGACAGACAATCAGACAGACAGACAGACAGACAGACTGACAGACAGACAGACTGCCAGTCAGACAGACTGCCAGTCAGTTAGACAGAAAGAGTGAAAAAGCCAAAAAAAAAAAACAAGAAAAAAATCAATTCAATTGCCAAATTATGGCAATGCAAAAGCATTGCCAATATTTCGCTGTCCCAATATTTGTGACCGCAATTGTTTTGCATGACTCGCTCATGGCTTGTACTGCATTTGGATGGCTAATCGATCATCTTGGCCATGTCTTGAGCTGCATTTGTTGCATTCGTTGCCTGCGACCTGACTTGGCTTTTGTCATTTCATTTTAGTTTGGTTTTTGGTCTTAGTCGTCATTTTTAACTGTCGCGGCTGCCACTCGGAGGCGGCTTCAACTACGGCCATTTGGGCCGTGTGCTGCAAAATGCATTTTGCCGTAATTATGCCCGAAAAAGTAACACGAGGCGAGCAAAATGCGACGCGGTGATTAATTGTCGAATCGTGCACTCAGTCGGGGCTATTTGTTATCTCAAGGCGTTGAAATTATAAATTGTTTTGACTGCAACCCCAAAAAATAAAAGCGAACGAAAGAGACGAAGAATAAGTGTGATAGAGAGGGCAGTGTAGACTGTACTCAAACGACGATCGCTGTTTCTTTTTTATTTCATGGCTCTGTTCAGGTGTGAAAGGGTTCACGAAAGGGTTCAAGCACGAATATCGCTTAAAGTTGCCAAGTCAGGCGATATGGCATAAGCTCAGTTCACACTGCGGGCGTTGAGTTAGTGACAGTCAATTAAGATTGAATAAATAATAAATTGACGCGGCTTTTCAACATTGCCCAAAGACACAGCCGAGTTGACCTGAGGGGTAAAAGTTGTACATAGATTAGAAAAGGCAATGTCAAAAAAGTTGTGGTACAATGATAACGGATTACTTGAAATGTAATTGAATTCATCTTTGTGTGAGTCGGGAGCATAAACAACTTAATATTCTATTAAATTCCTTAGCGTCTTACAAATTTATCAAACCAAAGCCAAAGTTTCCAAATAGTAAACCTTGAATATTGCGATTCACCTTTTGAGATCATCTAAGACCGTTTTGTATGTAATTTTCAACTTATGTGCATAATTCACATATCACGAATTAAACATCGTGAACTTCGTGTCTCGCATAATAACAAATTCTAGAATTTTAGTAAATACATTTGAGAGAAGTTTAAAGCTGTCAGCTATGTTGACATTTCAAGATGTCTTCTTCCCCTCCCAGCAGCTCCCACATCTCGATTTGCTTTGTGCACGAAACGCGCTGAAGTGCGTAAATGTTGAGTACACAGGATACAGAGATTCCCACCTCTCTCAGACTCTGACTCAGACTCAGAGACTTCTATTCTAAGGTTGCCTCTGAAGCAGCTGTCAAATCAGCACGTGACATTGTGTGACATCATTGAGCTGGAAGATGACGCTCCGAAGCGCCAAAAACCCGCGACGACTTTCGCTTTATGCAGAAGACAAAGCAACGCCTCCAGCTCCAGCTCCAGCGCCAGTTGGAAATCCCAATTCAGATGTGGCTTCTGTTTTTGCCCGGGTTATATCAGGTTGGTTTTTTTGGTAGCGAGCTGCTGCTGCAAGTGCACACTTGAGACATGGAGACGACTCCAATTCAGGTAACTAAGCCCGAGCCGAGAATGTTGAGAGATGCATTCAGCACGTAATGCATAGATCAACATTCAACACTTTGAGTATGTGTGAGTGTGTGTATGTGTGTGTGTGTGTGAGTGCTGCTGCAATCACGTTAATTAAAAAGGTGCAAATTGTAAAAGGCGCCGAGCGGCGCGTCGGGAATGCCACGAACCACGACGCAGAGCCAAGTGCTGCCAAAAGCTGACAGCTGTTAATGAACGAGCTGAAATGTGGCAGGAAGGAGAGGTGAGGTAAGGTGGGCTGGGGTGGGGGGTTACTCGCTGCCTGCAAGTCACGTGCTGCACGTCAGTCGACTGCTTGGTAATTAAACGTATCATAATTTCTTATAGCGGCTATCCCAACCCAACGAGCTGGCTTTCTCTGCTCTCATACTATTTGTCTATTTTTCTGTTTCTCATCCTTTCGCTGTTTCTCCAGGCACTTCAACTCCCACTTGCCACGTTTGCATTTTTACATGCATTTTAATATTAACGGCCAAAACGAGAAGCGACGCGACGCAGACACAAAAAGGATTTCACAAAACCAAAAGGATGCGACGTTGCTTTTGGCCATGGTCTGCAATTGCGACTGTCCCAGTGTATATCACCCACCTACACCCCGACCCACCCCCATACCCTACACTCTGATGCCCCTCCCAGTCGACAAGGGCCTCCGGGGGCGGAGTATATTAAATGAAGTCTCCGTCTCGCAGGCATTACAACATTTTTTCGCAATAAGAAAATATGAAAATTCATTTTGTTTGTTGCCGTCGCCGTCGTCGTCGCCGTTGCAACAATGGCGTCAAAGCAGCGCGACATAGCAACAACAACAACAACATATGGATCAGCATGCAACCAAGCAACTGCAGCATGTGGCACAGCTGTTTGCATGAAGGCGGCACATTAATAAAATAGACAACTTTAGAAAAATAACCATAAAAATGTTCAGTCAAGTGCATTAAAATGTTGTAAAATTAAATAATGATATTTAATTTAGTCAAGTGGAGTAATTCCAGAACAGCAGATGGCATTTATACTTATGAGCAATAGAATTAAGTTTATGGCGATCGTGCTGATGGAAATTTCCCGTCAAATGTGAGCTCATAAAAATTGCGGCGGTTAATGGAACACAAAGTTGAAAGCATTTCAATTCAATAAAAATATTAAGATTTATATTTCAATTTACTTTGTGATCGAAAGCTCGGTCTCTTAGTTTTGTTGATTTTTTTGATTATCCGCTATAAATGTGTGGAAAACACACTTAGTATATGTCGATATCAGCTGATTACTAACTTATATATTTTATGGATTTCTTTAAGTGGTTTATGTGTAGGTTGAACATATCTCTATGACTACTCGTATAACTTCATTATTGCCCACTTTAACTCTAAAGTTAAATTGCAATATCTTCTCTGTGATCGTAATTGCAATCAGAGTTCAATCAGAATTCAGTTAAGTAACGGCTGGCTGTCAATATCGACCACCTGCTGTTTGAATATGTATCGAATATCGAATATCCCATAAACGAAACTGTTCAATTAGTGCACAATATCAGTTGGCAATAACTCAAAACTTTGACAACTTTCAAAAATATGAACTCAAATTACCGAGGTGCACTTGCACAAATCTAAATAACGCGACTTGTAATTAACATTTCATAAATTTGCAATCGTGATAAGAAAAGTTTTCCATTAAGAATCAATTAAAATGCAAAAATCGATCATAAAAATGAAAAAAAATAATATAAATAATGATTGCTGTTATTGTTTTGTTGCTTTTGCTGTTGTTGAGATGAAGTTATCGCGATTGAACCACTTTTCACACAAGATAAAGATAAAGTCTAAAGTGTGGCAATAAAAGAAAAATGCATTTTTATTGAAATAACATAATTTACATGAAAACGCCAATAAATTGTCAGCAGATTATGCCGGCCCATGCGGCGTATGAGCAACTTTGCTGCTCCATTAACCGCAAAACTACAAATAATTATTGAGAAAAAAATAATAAATAAATAAAAAATAAATATATAGATGTGTGTACACTATATAAGTATATGCAATATAAATATAGATGTGGCGCGATTTAATCGCTTGCTGTGCGCTGTTAATGAATTGAATTGAATTTTTTCGCTATCGCCAGACAAACCGAGTCCGAGTTCGAGTTCGAGTCCGAGACAGACCCAGAGTCAAAGCGACCCGGCCCCCAGTGAGTACCAGTATTACGAGTACTCGCATTCACATTCGCACTCACACTCACATTGACACTCGTTCCAGTTCCAGTTCCCCAACTGGGCAGCCAGTGGGCAGCCGCTGTTGCTCCGTAGGCTTTGCGCTTTTTGATCTCCTCAAGATTGTCACATTTGGCGTGGTCGGTCCAGCGTGCCTCAGCCTCAGCCTCAGCCCAACCAACCAAGCGCCACATAAATAAAATACGACAACAAATATTTAATAAATATTATGCACTTGCCGGCAAGAGTTGGACACCAGAAATTTGCATAGACGAACGACTCTATTTTCGCTCTGTCTCTGTGCATAGTTTGTATTTGTTTTGCTTTTATTTGTAATTGTTTAATCGCACTTTGGTCATCTATGTGGGTTAGATATGCCTAGCGACCCACTCCACTGTGAGGCGAGCGAGCGTGCGGCATGGAATTCGTAATTGAAAATTAACTTTTATAGTATCTATATACATATTTTTGAAACAGAGCTCGCACTCAGCGCTTTTGTGGCGCCATCTAGCGCATATACTCGTAGGCTGCTTAAATGCAAGGATGTCAGGTTGTTGTCTTGGCTACTAGCCAGGACATTGACTCGCTTACGCTTTTGCTTTGCCATATAACAGTTTGGGAATAAAGCTCTGTTTCAATTAGGGGAATTCCCAGCAAACAATAAATTAAAATTATAAGAAAATCAAAGTTGAATTAACCAAAGTAATGCTCTGCACATTTTTAATTGTGAACCATTAATTTAATGCCTGAAAACCCATTGGAACTTGTAAGAAATGCCAAGTATTCGATTAAGTGAAATTCCATTTGATTTATTGGGCTTACTAAAAGCAACGAAATTGTTGATGTAATATCTTAAAACATATAGGCAAATCCCTCGACATCGGCATCATCGACCACATGCTGGTCTCGGTTCCGTTTGCCTAATGCATTTCCAACTTCTCTAAAAGAAATGCCACAAAAACAACAACAGCAGCAACAACAAACTGAGCAACGCCCGCATTCCAATGAAAGCGCCAGCAGCTGCACGAAGAGCAAACAACAACAACAGCAACATCAGCAACAACTACAACAATAAGAGCCATTCAAGCACACACAAGTCAAAGAAATTTGCTGTTAATTCACGTATTAACCTCTTGACATTTGGCAGCAGCGTCGCCAGCCAAAAGAAAAACAAGTCGACAAAATTCCAATAACATGGTGGCAATAACAAGCGGGGCGGGCGTTGTGAGGGGGAGGAGGTGGAAGGAGGGAATGAGGCACATCTGCCGCTGCATAGAAACTGTGTCAATGTGCCAACAACAACAAATGTTGGGGCGTTGTGTGTGTGTATCTGTGTGTGAGAGATGTTGGTGGCATGTGGGAGGGCAGTGCAGCGATTGGCGTTGGAGTTGAAGCGTCGCCTTTGGATTTGGAGTTGCAGTTGAAGTTGGAGCCCCGCCAAATGGAAAAAACGCGCGTGTGTCTATGAGTTTACAGTCTATACCGACTATAGAGTCTATGAGTACGTGCGGCTCAATGACTTTCAATTAAATCAATATTCATCGTTTTGGCTGCCTCGGGGTCTAAATGGCAACGGGCGGCCCCGGCACAACCCGGCCAGGCTAACACACTCACAGACAGACAGACAGACAGTCGGATAGACTACAGAGGATGGAGGCTGAAACTTTGGCTGTGGCAGAGGCAAAGGCAGAGGCAGCTGCAGCAACGACTCCGCTCCTTGATTAGACGCGACGCTGTAACGACTACAACAACAACAACAACAACAATAACAACAACAACAACTGCAACTGCAACAGCGACAACGGCAGCATGGGAAAATGTGCAATTTTGGCCAAAAAAATAAATAGTCAAAAGGCTCGAAGAGACCTGAGCTCGGGCCTGACCGAGCCTGGGCACATTCATTGCGCAAATTTTGTGGTCTCTCAGTCTGTCTGTCTGTCTGTCAGTCAGTCTGTCTGTGGTGCAGCAGCAAGTCTGCAATCAAAGATACACCAAAAAATAAACATTTGAACTACTTGCCCGAGCCTTTCACAAAAACAACAACAACAACAGCACTAACACTAACACAACAACAACAACAACGACAACAACAATAAATACATAGTCTGTAGCACAGAAGGTGGCTGAGTCGAAAACCGCGCGCGAGCAAATAATTAATGTTTGCCAATAATCGAAGACACCTTCAGTGCCGGCAAAAGTTGGCAATTGGCAATTGCACATTGGCAATTCCAAGTTGGCAGTTGGCAGTTGGCAGTTGGCTGATCGCCAGGTCGCCTTCCCTCTCTCTCTCTCGCTCTCTCTCACAGAGACTAAGCCAAGTCGACAAGTGCGCCCGGCGGCAATGCAAATGAGCCATTTGCGATTGTTGGCCACAGGTTGGTTAACCGTAAAGAGGGCAATGGGTGGATTACGAATAAATTAAATATAAAGTACTGTATCGTAATTATATATTTCTTTTATTTATTTATTATTAAGCTATATGCCGCCAACACATCAATATAAGTTTAAATTAATAATTAAAACTAGAAGAATATTCCCTCTGCTCGCATTCCTTTATTCCTGGAGTCCAGCCTCGCAGTTGGATTCCTAGTAAATTAAATACACAATTTAAAATTTATCGAAATTTTATTTAACCTCTTAACTTTATGTTTATTAATTTAATTTATTGTTTTCAATATTACCAAAATTTCATAAATATGTTTTAGAAAATCGTTATTAAAGTGCCACAGCTCACATTCGCCTGTTCCTTGATCCCAGCCAGAACTCGCAGCCGAAACAGAGGGCGCCCAGGAGCATGCCACTCAACCAAACGCCAGCTGCCACATAATAGTATTCGAGATCATTGGAGCTCACCTCCTGGTACCTGGCGCGGTTCACAAAACGCAGACGACCGCTCTGAATGCCATGGCCGAATCCATCGCTTTTCATCTTCAGCAGAATTCCCGCCTCGAACATGCGCCGCACGTAGAAGTTGAAGATCTTTAGGTAGGGACGACCAAAGGCGGAGGGCATAAAGAAGGGCTGCTGGTAGACGATCTTCGAGAGCTTGTGGAACAGTGGGACGCGCAGAAACTTTTGCTGATACAAAGCAAACTCGATGCTATCCTCGAGGCCAATGTGCAACATGCTGGTGTTGAGATCTTGTCGATAGCTGTCCACGAGCTGCTCCGGTGTGAGGAGCAGACGCCTGGCCAGCTCTGGATGCAAATCGGGCAGTTGACGCAAGTAGTTGAACTCGACCTCATGTTGGGGCAACTTGTAATCCGTGCCCTCCAGGTCATCGAAGGTGTTGAGCTGCTTGTCATAGAGGCCAGCCGCCAAATTACTCGAGAGCTTTGCCAGATAGAGATTAGTCAGCATTAATCCAGCTATGGTCATGATGCTGTACATCAGCAGGCGTCGAGGTGCAGGAGGTGCTACCAAACCCTCGCCAGGGGGGAGGAAGAGCGTCAGACGGAGAATCTGCAGAAAGGCGGCACTCAAACTGACCCTTCCCTCGGAGAGCAGAAACCAAGCTCCGCTGCAGTAGCTCCACATGCAAAAGCAGGCCAGCCAAGTGCTCCAACTGAAGGCCTTTTGTAGATACATATACCTGGGCAGCAGCCTGGCCGATGGCGCCACCAGGAAGCTGTTCTCATGCCAGAGCACAACGCTGCCAGTGAAGTTCGGTGTCTCCGCCAGCAAATAGGGTAGAAAGTCGACAACTCGAGTGGTCAACGCATCGTTGGCTTCCCTCAAGGTCTCCACCGTGGTAGTTCTTATGCTGCCATTGAAGTGCTGGATGAAATCCAAAGCCATCCTCAGCATATATCCAGCGTATATCACACGATTGCGATGGTCCCTGAAGAGGAAGGCTCTCGGAGCACCGCTGGGCAGGATGCCGCAGGTAATCTCAAAGCCATGAAAGTCCCAAAGCAGGCCGCGAGTCCGATGAAAATACTCCAGGGTATTCTCCATGATAAGCAACTCAAGTTTCGGATACGGCATATAGCTGTACAGCTGCTGGGTCTCCGGCAACAAGACCAAGATGTGCACCATTCCCTGGTGCCAGCAATGCGAGAAGAGCTGAAACAGTTTGCCTGTCGTTGCCTCCGGGTAGATGATGAGCACCTGGAGCTGCTGAGCACGCCACAACCAGTTGGTTAGATAGTCAAACATTCTGCCTGCCTCCGAATCCTCCAGATAGATAATGGTCAGCGCCCGTTCACTGAAGTTGCCCGCGAGGACGAGCTGTTGCCTCTGACAGTTCGGCCGGAGAGTCGGAACGACAGGTTCCCCAGCTGGTATTAGACTATCACAAGCTGAACTGTTGCCAAACTGTAGATAAACATTGAGTTCTATGAAATACAATGCATTAAGCTGGTCAATGCACTGGCTAATAAAGGAACTTGGTAGCAATGTTAAATTCTGAAGTGTGTTTAGGAAAAGCGAATCCATCGAACATTTGAACATCTGAATTAACCAAGACTAAACTGGCTGCTTTTATAGTCCAATGTCCAGCACGTGACGTGACAGGTACATAATTATAAATACAATTGAAATTACGTTCGTCAGAGGATTGAGGCCATACACAACTCAAGGAGGAAACTCAGTCCAGCCAATGCCAAGCCGACAACCCACAACACAAAGCAGAGGAAATATAATTCCATATCGTAGGCAATTACTTCAGTGTCATCATTTCTCATGAGCTTGTAAATTCCACTATCGATAGTATCCCTCCAGCCATCGCTCTTCATCTTGGACAATATACCACACTCGAAGATGCGCCTCAAATAGGCATTCAACATATTCAGATAGGGCAAGGATGGGGCCACTGGAAGGGCAAACAGTCCGTCCATTAAGCTCTCTGGTATCAACTTGAATAGAGGCACGCTGAGCAGGTGTTGTTGATATAGAATACCTTCCATTCGATCTTCGTAGGCAATGTACATGAAACTTGTGTTCAGTTTATTCCGTCTGTAATCAAGGACTTCAGTCGATACTACGTGAGCATTTCTTATCACAGAAGCGGGAACTGAAGGTGACCCATTGTGGTAATCTGCATAGTACGAACTCGTTAGCCATGGATAAGGAGCATGTTCCAAATCCTTCAGAGTATTGTACTGAGCTTCGAATAATCCCGAGGTAAGCATACTTTTTAACAGCGATGTGTACAAGGTGGTCAATACAAATCCATTGAGAATCAGTATAAGGTGAATTACAAACTGTTTCCAATTGTTGACGGAGATGTGAGGCTGTGGCAAGAACAATATATGACACCAGCTCCTTAAGAACTGTACGCCCATCTCCGGTCTTTCAGATCCATAGCTGGCATAGAGCATCACCATTCCATATCCTACAGTTGCAACCACAGCCAACCAAGTTGTCCAGGTAAAGGGACTTGCAAAGTACAAATATCTGGCAATAGGTCGGGCATGTGGAACGGCAATATACTTCTTGAGGAGATAAAGTGGTGCTGTGTAGAATATTTTCCACTTAAGTTCCACGGGAAAACAGGCATAGTCAATTTCCTTGCGTCCCAACAAGAAGTCAAGATTGCCAACTTTCATTTTGGATTCCCCCGGCAAGATCGCCATTGTGGCATTGTGACGTCTTATGAACTCCTTCATTGCGTGATACATATAACCCGCATGGACGAGCTGACCCTTTGGATTCACATAGTGCATCATTCGAGGTTGAACTGTGATACCTATTGTACGAATTTGTAATTGATGAAGATTACGAAGCCGCCCCCGACTATTTAGATAATCTTTCAGTTGTGGTAATCTCTGTACTCGAATTACAGGATAGGGATTGTAGCTATAAAATGACAGTCTCGGGTATTGTTGATGAATAAGAAGGGTGTTGACAAAACCTTCCCTTAAGCAATAGATGTAGAGATTCTCCTGCCAGACGCTGGGATCCTTCTCCGTTATAAAAACTATATGAAGTTCATGTAGTCGATTCAGAAGATATGGCAAAATAAAAGTAACTGCCGGATCAAGTGGTGGCGTCTTTATGTTTATAATAATTAACGCTTTTTCGGTAAAGTTTCCGAGTAAGCGAAAGTTTTGGAAAGTCTTCATTGATGGCTGAATGTGAATTGCAGGTGTTTCAAGTTGTTTAAAATCCAAAGTCTCCTTAGAAACATCTTCCATATTAATAAATATGTTGAGATTTAATTTGTATTCAGCGTTGAGTTGCAGCAATACTTGTGTTATTCCAGACATATGAGTCTTCTTGGAATATACAGTGAACCATTCACTTGATAGAAGAAGGATTAAAAACCGAAGCAACCGCATTGCAAAGACAAAGAGTACTAAAAGTCCACTTCGGAGTTAGAACGGAAGTTATGTTATCCTTGGAAAACAAAGGACCTACCAAAACAAAGTCCACCAGTGACTTGTAACTTCCGACAATTAAATAACATGAAATGATAAAATACTGCCGAACGCCAAAATCAATTAGTACAAATGTGTTTTAATTTTGGTATGAAACCAAAACGAATATCGGTTTCAGTTACGGTTTCGGTTATATTCGCATTTAGGTTTTCGGTTAATACTTACGGTTATACATCGTTTACCGGTTTTTTTTTATAATTCTGTATCAAAATATCTGTATGATTTCGGTTACAAAACAAACGATCTATAAATGAAAAATGTTGACTCTTTGAACTTTCAATGAGCACAACTTCATAAAAGCTCATCCGATTTCCATCAGGAATGTCTTATTTTTCATAATATTAACCCAACTTCAACTTTGCATTTCAATTTTTTGATTCTGAGTCAAAAATTTTTTTTCGAAAATTTATCGATTTTTACAGTGTTACCCCTTTACAATTTTTGAAAATTTTCAAAAATTTTAAATCTTTGTTTTCGTCTTTTATTCGATTGCAGGTGATAAAATTAGGGTAAAAAAGTACTTTTGGACTGAATTTCGGCTTCTTACTTTAAGATTTAAGCCAAAAACTGCAAAATTTTTCCTGATTTATAGTACACGGTATTCTTTTAATTTGAACAGATTTGTCAAATATCGATCGATTTTCAAAAGGGATGTTTTTTTAAAAATTTTATTTATCAAATATTGATTTGGCAACAAAATTGACCAATTTCCTTGTGGAATGTCAATTTTAATCATTGTTTGGCCTTCTATAATACCAATCCACCTAATGGTCAAATATTCATTTCAAACAAAACAGCTCTACTATGTTAAAAATGAAACACTTCCTTAAAAACTTGATTACAACATATTTGTATTTGCAACATGTGATCATTACAGCAGAATATAAGTAGTAAGAAATCTTACAACAGTTAGGCTAGATTTTTTTTCTACAGAAATCATTAAGGCTCATCCCGTGCTGATCAAAGTTTTATTATTCTTAAGTCATTCGAAGCCTAAGCAACTCCAGGAGAAAACAGACAGCAGCCAATGTCAAGCCCAACGCCCAGAGTAAAAAGGCGAAGAAATAGAATTCCAAATCGTAGGGTTTCTGTTCTACCCCCTCATATCTCATCAGCTTGTAAATTCCACTATCGATAGTATCCCTCCAGGCATCGCTCTTCATTTTGGACAATATACCACACTCGAAGATGCGCCTCAAATAGGCATTCAACATATTTAAATATGGGAGCGATTGCCCCACAGGAAACGCAAAGAGTCCCTCCATTATGCTCTGTGGTACCCTTTTGAGTCGAGGGACCTTAAGCAGGTCTTCTTGATATAAAATGCCTTCCATGCGATCTTCATAGAAAATGTACATGTAACTTGTATTCAAATTATTCCGACTGTAATCAAGAACTGCCGTCGATACTATGTGAGCATTACTTATCACAGAAGCCGGCACAGAAGTTGATCCTTTATAGATTTCTGCGTAGTAAGAATTCGTCAGCAATGGATATGGAGAATGTTCCAGATCCTCCAGAGTATTGTACTGTGCTTCGAATAATCCCGAGGTAAGCATACTTTTTAACAGCGATGTGTACAATGTGGTCAATACAAATCCACTAAAAATCAGTATAATGTGGATTACAAACTGTTGCCAATTGTTGACGGAGATGTGAGGCTGTGGCAGGAACAATATATGACACCAGCTCCTTAAGAACTGTACGCCCATCTCCGGTCTTTCAGATCCATAGCTGGCATAGAGCATCACCATTCCATATCCTACAGTGGCCACCACAGCCAACCAAGTTGTCCAGGTAAAGGGACTTGCAAAGTACAAATATCTGGCAATAGGTCGGGCATGTGGAACGGCAATATACTTCTTGAGGAGATAAAGTGGTGCTGTGTATGATATTTTCCACATGACCTCCGTGGGAAAGCAGGCATAGTCAATTTCCTTTCGTGCCAAAAAGAAATCAACGTTGCTTACTTGCATATTGGATGTTCCCGGCAAGATTGTCATTGTGGCATTGTGACGTCTTATGAACTCCTTCATTGCGTGATACATATAACCCGCATGGACGAGTTTACCCTTTGGATTTACATAGTGCATCATTCGAGGCTCAGCACTAAGAGCTATTGTACGAATTTTGAATTGATGAAGGTTACGAAGTTGTCTTCGACTATTGAAGTACCCTTCAACTTGTGGTAATCTTTGTATCTTGATTCTAGGATAGGGATTGTAGCTATAAAATGATAGTGTTCGGTTGTGATGACGAATAAGAAGGGTGTTGACAAATCCTTCTCTTAAGCAATAAGTGTAGAGATCCTCCTGCCAGATGCTGGGATCCACCTCCGTTATGAAAACTATATGAAGCTCATGTAATCGATTCAGAAGATATGGCAAAAAATTAGTAATGGCCGGATCAAGTGGAGGCGTCTTTATGTTTACCATAATTAACGATTTTTCGGTAAAGTTTCCGAGTAATCGAAAGTTTTTGAAAGTCGTAATTGATAGCTGAATGTGAATTGCAGGCGTTTCCAGATGCTTAAAATCCAAAGTGTTCTCATAGACATCCTTCATATTGATAAATATGTTGAACTTTAAATTGTATTCAGCGTTGAGCTTTAGCAATACTTGTGTTATTCCAGATATATGATCGGAATAAACTGTGAAGAGTCCACTTGATAGAAGGAGGATTAAAGTCCGGAGCAACTGCATTGCAAAGACTGAGAGTACTAAAAGACAAGTCCAGTGCAGAAGTAAATTTATTAATGGAAATTTAATGACCTAAAGAAACAAAGTCCACGAGTGACTTGTAACTTCCGACAATTAGATAACATGAAGTGATAAAATACTGCCGAACGCCAAAATTAATTAAAACAAATGCTTTTTAATGCCACAACACGATAACTGGAAACAGTTCGACTTGAGACATTTGAGGAAAACGAAGGCATTTGAAGAATCTTTCTTAAACATTTGAAGCCGCTTTGCTAAAATATATTTCAGTGGATAATAATATTTGATTGTATTTGTAACATTTTATTAAAAATTGATTAGCAATATGGTAAGAAATTTAACAAGACTGACATTTTTTGTTTTGTTTCTGGGTAGCTTTAGGTTATTGTTAAGTCATTCGGAACCTGAGCAACTCCAGGAGGAAACAGAGAGCAGCCAATGTCAATCCCAACGCCCAGAGTAAAAAGGCGAAAAAATAGAATTCCAAATCGTAGGGTTTCTGTTCTATCCCCTCGTTCCTCATCAGCTTGTAAATTCCACTATCGATAGTATCCCTCCAGGCATCGCTTTTCATCTTGGACAAAATGCCACTCTCGAAGATGCGTCTCAAATGGGCATTCAACATATTCAGGAAGGGCAAGGATGGAGCCACTGGGAACGCCATTAATCCGTCCATGAAGCTCTCTGACACCACAATGAATCGAGGCACTTTCAACAAGTGTTGTTGATACAGAATACCCTCCATTCGATCCTCCATTAATGAATACATAAAGCTAGCATTAAGACCAATTCGAGCTGTATTAAGGTTTATTGGGCTTTCGAATCGCATGCGAGCTTTGACTTCAGCCGGAATGGAAACTGAGTTTTTTAGATACTCCATGTAGTAGTCGTCCACGAGCAAAGGATACGGCGAGTGTATCAAATCCTGTAAAGAATTCAACTGCGGCTCAAACAGTCCTGATGTCAACATGCTCGATAACAACGCCAAATACAAGTTGGTCAATACAAATCCACTGAGAATCAGTACAAAGTGAATGACAAACTGTTGCCAATTGCAGATGCTGATCTCTGCTTGAGGTAGGAACAACAGGTGGCACCAGCTGCTGAGGAAGTGTAAGACAAAATCCGACCTGTCAGCTCCATAGCTGGCATAGAGCATCACCATTCCGTATCCAACAGTGACAATTACAGCCAACCAAGTTGTCCAGGTGAAAGGACGTGCAAAGTACAGATAGCTGGCAATGGGTCGAGGATGTGGCATTATAATGTATTGCTTAAGCAGATGAAGTGGCGAAGTGCTCGACAATTCCCATTCGAGCTCCATGGGATAGCAAACGAAGTCAAGTTGCTTGCGGGCTATCATATCAAAGCCCTTAAGGAATGCTCCGTCTGCGGGCAAGTGTTGTGTGAACTGCAAGGAGCCATTGTGTCGCCTGATGAACTCCATAAAAGCATTATAAATATATCCTGCTTGGACAAGTTGTCCCTGACTGTCCACAAACCGAACTGTGCGAGGTTCCACTATATCGGGTATTGTAACAAGTGATTTTTGTTGAAAGTTGTTAAGTTTCCGCCACCTGTTAAAATAATCTTCAATTGCTAGCAGTGTCATGGTTTGCATTACCGGATACGGACTGTAGCTGTAAAGTGAGAGGGTCCTGTTCAGATGATGGATCAATAGCGTATTGATAAAACCTTCTCTAAAGCAGAATCTGTAGAGATCCTCCTGCCAGTTGCTGGGATCCTTCTCCGTTATGAAAACTATGTGAAGTTCATGTAATCGATTCAGAAGATATGGCAAAATATAAGTAACTGCCGGCTCAAGTGGAGGCGTCTTTATGATTACTATAATTAACGATTTTTCGGTAAAGTTTCCGAGTAAGCGAAAGTTTTGGAAAGTCTTCATTGATGGCTGAATGTGAATTGCAGGCGTTTCAAGTTGTTTAAAATCCAAAGTATCGTTTGAAACATCTTCCATATTAATAAATATGTTGAGATTTAATTTGTATTCAGCGTTGAGCTTCAGCAATACTTGTGTTATTCCAGATATTTGAGGTCCATTTGTCAGAAAAAGTGTTAGTATCAGAAGGAAAAACTGCATTGTAATATTTTTCATCTGCTGCTTGGCTAACTGATAATTTTGTTGTTAAAAGGCTCAGCGTTTAAAGGATACTATGCCTGTTCGAGTGCAGCCAGTTTAGTTTTAATGCTGCCCATTGATTCTTATCAGATCTGAAGGCAATTATAGCTAGGCAATTTAATCAATCGCCGAGTACATACTTGTTCGTATTTACATCCAAGTTCAAGTCGTGCTTGCCCAGTTGCTCCCAGCCTCAGTCTGTCAGCCAAGTCAACTCAACTGGGTCTTATCGCTCATCTACCAAATGGCCCCTTGACCACGACCGCGTAATTGTTAGCCGCTGGGACTTGTTCTGGCAGTTGGGAGTTGAGGGGTTGGGGGTTGGGGTCGGTTGGGTTGCTCTAACGTGACCGCCCCGTAGCAAAGTGTCATAGTTATTTCTAATAAAAATTGCATGGCCAAGAGGCAAATATTATTCAATTGAATAAATGAACGCTAAATTCAGCGCTGATGTAAGAAATTATGTCAGCTAGATGGCATGTTGAGATTCTTAACAAGTTATTACCACTAATTTTTAATAGCACAGTACTAAAAATTAGAGAATAAAATACAATTTGAACTTTTGAAAATATCAGAAAATAATTTAAATTTTATATTTTGCACATACCTTTTTTATTCAAGAGATCAAATGTTTAACTAATATTTGACCTTAGACATTGCATGGGTTTAAATTAAAGTTATGTAAGGTTAATTTTGGCCAATGCTGCTGCAACATTTGAAACTCGTTAACCCACAGCAGTAACAACAGCAACAACAACAGTAAAGATTGCAAACAATTTAAAATTGAAATCGCTCATAAATTCTGTCACTAATTGTAAAGAATGGCAGACCTTGAATTCAAATCAACGACTCAGTCAACCAATGGCTACTGCTAAGCAAATGTCTTGCAAAATTATGAAGCTACACAAATCTACAAAAAGCAGCAGCAGCAACAACAACAACAACAACATGCGATATCCATTGTATTTGAAAATGACGATAAATAAATATAAATTTCAAAGGCAAACATAAAGAGCTATTGACTGTTGACTTTTATGAACAATTAGGCGGCAGCCACTTAAAGAGGCGAATATATTGAGATACAGATACGCAGATACAGCTACAGCCACAGATACAGATACAGATACAGATGCATAGATACAGATAGACAGATATGGATAGTTAGCGAATGCAATATATACGTATATGGAATACAAGTGTATCGCACACATGGTTAATGGGCCTCTCTATGGGTTCTCTATGGGCCTGGCCAACAATAAACTGCAATTGATTAGATCGACAACTGAGCTGCTGCACGCAATGGCAACAACTGACGGGTGTGGGGACTCTAAGTGGAGTGGGAGGGGGGGCTCAGGGGGGCGGAGGAGGGAGGCGTGTCGAGGGCGTTACAAACTTGTGTGCCTTTGGACTTTAATTAATGCATTCAAAGCATTTATGCAAATGCCGGGAAATAATTTATCACCCATTCAAGACGCAACAGCAAGCAGCAAATGCAACTGCAACTGCAACAGCAACAATTGCAATAAATACAGCAACAGCAACAACAACAACATTCAAACCTTCATCCATCCAAGCAATGCAATATGCAAAAGTTTTGTTCATTAGCGTTACGCCCACACAGTTAGCATTTGGTGGGCGTGGCCACAATCCGTACACGTTCTCTCTCAAAGTATTTTTACTTACTCGATAGTTTTGTTCTTTTTGTTGCTTGTGTGTGTGATTTTTTTTTTTTTGGAGGCGGCTTCGTTTGATTTACTTTGGCTGAGCTGTTGAGTTGATTTTATTGTTGTTGCATTTTATATAATTAGTACTTAATTTATAATTTTTTGCTGCCGCCAATAATGCACTCAAATGCCAGAGCAATTGTATGGGCTGCTGTTGTGGTTGTTGTTATTGTTGTTGATATTGCTGAGAAATCGGCGCAAGGTTAGAAGATTAGAGATTTGAAGTCTGTTGTGGGCTGTGCTGGGCTCGGTCCAGTGGCCTTTTGTGTGTGGGCCGAGCTATTTTCGATACGAGATTAGAAATACAAAATTGCAATGAAATGTAAATATGATATTTAAAATATTGTAACAACCTTGAAGACTCTTTCAAAAGTATAATATTCCCTTTGAGGTAGAGTTTGTATTTATCTCAATTTATCTGAGCGTGCTCCACTTTCCAACAGTTTCGATTTGAAAGGTCATTTCTCTTTCACTCCTTCTTCGTTCTTGTCAATCCGTTAGTAACGCCCACACAATTCGACACCCACTTTTGTGTGCAGCGAACCATAAAACCTGGCCATAACATTAAAATAACAATCATCTACCAGTTACTTATCGCCACATCATAGAGAGACATAGAGACATAGAGACAGAGAGACTGAGTGACTGGGTGACTAAGAGGGAGATGGAGAGGGAGAGGGAGACCCCCTGCAGTTGCTGAGGTACAGCACCAAACGAATCGTAACCCAACGATCTGTTTAAAGTCTAAGTATGCCCCGGAGCAACACTTGAGTTATTTCGCAGTCAGAGTTGAAACTGTAGCCGTAAAATCAATTTGCCAAAACGTCTACAACTTTATCACACAGTCCTCTTAGTCATACTCGCCAATAGATAGATAGTTATGTAGATAGATAGACACAGTCTCTGGGCAAAATTTGAAGTCGCGTCATGCCAAATGCCAAAAAGATCGGACTAACAGACAATTCAGACAATTCAACCAGACGAAACTCCTCCATCTGCCATCGGTCAATCAGTAACTTGAGCCTCAACTCATAATAGTTGGCCGTCTGCTTTGGGCATAGGAAAACACTTAAATTTCTGTTATCGCATTGGCCATATCAATTGACTTTTCGGGGCAAACATAAATTATATGGTGGACGGTGCCAAAGACAATAATTCACCAATCGATCGATTGAGGGAGTGGACCAGACCAGACCAGACAGACCGTTGCCCATTGTAATTTTCGCATCAGGCCAATCCAGGTAACTAATGCCAGAGATTTGGCTAAATGGGTCAAAACAGCTAGCTGCGATTTGCAATTGCTGAGAGAATTGAGAAAGTTATCAGGTCACAGTTTATTTTTGTTGTTTTAAACTCACAGTGGTCAGTGATAATGGTTTAATCGGCAAGTTATTGGCCATTGGCCACTGGCCAAGTTATTAGCGTGACCGGGGTTAATCAAAAAATTGCTGACCCTTGAGCGGTTGGAGAGAGGCGTTTTCGTAGTACGAGTTTATATCTATACGATGTCTGGGCATAGACAAGCGTATGCATTAAAATTAATTGGATATCATAAAATAGTTGCTGCTGAGACGAAACTGAGCAAAAAATTGCTTAATCAGAGAGTAGGCGAATGGCTCGTATGTTTAAACTTTAAAGGCGTTGGCCAAGCATTGGCTATTGGCCAGCGTGAACTCTGTGCAAGCCAAGTTAATGGGCCATAAACATTGCTACGGTAAAAGTCAAGCGATTGTGCGCCTAATTTGTCGCTTGCCAGTCCAATCAGGCAGCCAGCAGCAACATGTTGCCGGCAACATAACTTAAACAAGTGCAGCGACAACGACAACATCAAACAACAATAACAACACATCCCAATGAAATACATACATATATGCATGTGCGTGTGTGTGCGTATGTGTGAGTGTATGTGTGTGTGTTGGCTGTCAATTGCTGACATTTGCAACGGTCCAATATGTTTGACATTCATTGGCAAGGCGCATGTTGCCAAGTGGCTGACATTTTGCCGCTTGCATAACAGGCAACAACAACAACAGCAATCACAACAGCAACAGACAACATCGACATCAACATCATCAGCTGCAACAAAAACAGCAACAGCAAACAAGCTGGCAAATCAAATTCAGTACATCAACTGATTGCTCTTGTTGCTTTCGATTGGCAGATGCAAATATCGTTGGCAACAAGTGCAACATGCCACATGCAACATGTACCCAACTGACTGACAGCTTTTTGGCTTTGTATTTCGTTTTGTTTTGCTTGGTCGTTGTTCTTTTTGTCATATTTTATGCGTTTGTGTTTATGGTCAATGCATTTGAACATAAAAACCAGATATCTGAAAACGGCAACTCAACAGCAACAACAACAATTGTTGATTGATTGCCGACAATTGGCAAGCGTTTGGCTGCAGGTGTTGCTGTCTTTTCAATTTACGCTTATTTTAAATTTTATTTTTATTGTAGAGCTCAGCTTCTGTCTCTTTTTTTTGGCTATGACCGGCAAACTTATTATAATAATGACATTAGTTGAAAGTATGCAAAGCAGACCATAAAATGTTGAGATATAAACGCTTGAAATATGAGTGGGATGCTGTCAAAATATAATGATATAAAGAGCTTTAAGTTTAATACAATAATGCCACTAGCTGATAATGATCAGTATAAAATGATTGAGAGAGACTTGAGCTTTCCCTTCACTTTATTTACTTTTACTATCCTTTCAATTAATTCTCTTAAAAAGTAATAGACTTGTTCAATGCTAGGACAGATTAGTCTAGATCGGTTTCAAGTAATTATAAAAAGTTTTTAACTAATTATTTTAATTGTTTTCTTTTAAATGAACTTAAGTTTTGTATTTATATAATAAAATTCCCGGTCTTATAATTTTAATGCAACTTTCAATTAATTCCATTATATTATATTGCATATTTATGTGTTTTGCTTAGCTTGATGCTTTTTTAATAGTGTTTGCCAATTGCTTTCAAGACAGTAGCAGCAATATAATTTTATGTTAAAATTAAATACTTTCTTATTTTTATATTTTTTACAATCTATATTTCCTGCTAACTTTTATGCCATGCTCCTGAATTCCAGCTTATCTTAAGCGCTTTGTCACATGACTTTTAGCGCATAATTATCGCAATAGCATTTTGTTAAAAGCGCCTACACCAACAGCAGCAGCAGCAACAACAACAGCAACAATTGATTTGGAATTAGCAACAACAACAACAAGAACAACAAAAGCAATAGCTAAGAGGCCAAAAGCGGATTGCGGTGTGTTAATAACCATAAAAAGTCAATGCAACTCTCGCACCAAGACCAAAAAAATAATAAAAGCTAAAAAGCTGGAAACTTCAAACTGAAAAAAACAGAGTAGAAAAAAAATAAAAAAAGTTAGAGGCACGCAAACTAAACCATAAAAATATATTTAACACACCCTCTGACAAAGCTGTTAACAGCGTTAAATGCGTAGGATAAAGCCATAAAATGTGTATTGCTGTTGTTGTTGTTATTGTTGTTGCTGTTGTTGATAGTGTTGCTGTTTGCTGCGGCGACAACTGACGACGAGTTGTTGGCAATTTTTCTTTTTAGCGCTGGCGACAAACGACAATTAAAATGCAAACAAATTGTGTATATGTGTGTGGAAGTGTGCGTGTGTGCAGAAGGTTTGTCGAAGTGTTGTGCGCCATAAAGTCGCGCACTTAATTTGGCCAGTAACAACAGCAACAGTCACAACAGCAACATGCTGGTGGCTGCTGCGCACGCGCGCAACATTTTTGTGTGCCCGGCAAAATGCGGCGAAAGTTGGCGTGCCGTTATTTTAATTGCAACATGTTGCCCGGTAATTTGTCTGGCACTCGTAAATGTTGCGACTCTAATTGCCCAGCAAATACTGACAACACTCAACAACAGCAACAGTCACAGCCACAGCAAAATAAACAAACAACAGCAACAGCAACAATTGTCTGCTGTGTGTGGGCAGCAAAGTGCTTTATGCGTTGCAAACAATTGATTTGAGTTTGTCTAGTGTTAACGCCCTAAACCACAACTTAGCCTAATCACGATGCCCCTTCCCCTCCCACTCTGTCACCTGCCACCTGCCACCTGGCAACCGACACCGACCACATTAACCTGTCAACGTGGCCAAGTTTGCAACACATTTAGTAAAGGCCTCGAGGCCTCGGCAACAGAAGCCGCAACAGAAAATCAAAATCAAAATCTAATCTATAAGCAGTAATCAAATTTGTGCTTGCAGCAAGTTACGCGCGTTTGCGGCGGCTGCCACACAGCCCGTAATTATGCAACACATGTTCAGTGCAACAATTGGCCATAATTTAGTCAAAGGTAATTGAGTAAGCGCGGCGCGGACTAACGCCACAGCAACTGGCCTATCATTAGGCACAACACAATTTCAATGCCACTCCTCCCTGCCCCTTGTAGGCCAACTGATTGGAGATGCCTGCGGACTTGCTGCCACATTGATTTTGTCTATGTGAGTGAGTGTGTGTCTATGTGTGTGCGTCTGTGTGTGTGTCTGTGTTGCAAGGTTGCCAACGCTGGGCGCCTTGTTTATTTATTTCTAGTTAGACGCACATTACCTTTCCATGCTTACTTAATTGTATGGCATCTTCACCTTCAGTTCCCCTTCACCTCTCAATCTCCCTCTCTCACTCTTTGCCTCTTGCTGTGGCATGGCAAATATCTGAGCCGCATTCCTTGGGTGTGATATGCAGCCAAGCCAGCCAGATCTTTGATCAGAGAGAGTGCACGCCGAGAGTATCCTTGAGGTAATTGCTGTGTTTAATGATTGAAAAGTAGTCAACGTGAGCTTAGCTCAGATATGGTGAATGATTGAGATGGCTCTTTAATTTGCGGAAATTGCGATTGCCACAACTAGCAGCTCCAATTTTAAAATGAATTAGCTCTAATCCTATGGCTACCCACTGATGATGGCCACTGTAATACTTTCCTGAAGCAAAGTCTTGAGTTTGTGGCCAACACTTGACTTCCCTTTCAGGAACGGCAACAAGTTGCAACTGGCGCTCCCCTTAAAGCAAAACAGTTGCTATCCGATCTATTGGCCATATTTGTTGCACACTTCACTTCATTTGTGCCACTTTATACACCTACAAATGTCACTCAAAGCAAAAAACATGTTAATTTACAAAACTGGCATAGCTTTAAATACTCCCAAAAACCACGGCAGCAGCAACTGCAGCAACAACAGCAACAATAGCCAACAAAGCTGCCCAAAAATGGCTAAGAAACTGCAGCCAAATGAATAGCAAAAAAAAATCAAATACAAAAGAAAAAAAACAAAATCAAACGACGACGAGATCACAAGTCACGATAATGATAAATCGCAGCTAAACATTTAGTCGGGTTGCGGCTGCCACAAAAGGTCGAGGGTGGATACCGACAACAACAACAACAACAACAATAACAATAAGTAGCGCAGTAGCAACAAAAAATTTATTTACTCATTGTACAATAAAGAAATAAATAATAGCAGCAAAAAACAAAAACATAACAACGTCAGCAACATCAAATGGAGTAGCAAAAATGAGGGGCAAAAAGCTGGGAACGTGTCACAGTTCGTGATATAACAATAGTTCACAATCGGCCCCAACGGCTGGAAGATCAAATCCAGAGACCTATACACAAAAGTATACAGAGAGAGGGAGAGCGATAGATGCAGATAGAGAGAGAGGGAGATCAATATCTCAATGAGTTGACGATTGAGTCGAAGCTGCCGAAAACGAACTCTTAAAACTGGAGGCTATAAGACGGCTTGTCATTCGATTGGCTTCTGTGTGAGCCACCTGAAAACCCCACTCCAATCTCCCTCTGCAAGGGAGCAGCGGAAGGGAGAGGGGAACTCAACACATTGCTTTAGTTTATGTTGATTGCTTATGACAACAACAGCAGCAACTGTTGCTGCTTGCACTTTTCACAGTTTTCGTTGATTTTATAGAAAATATAAAATAAGTATTTATTCTTTTTTTTATGGTTTTGCATAAATTATGAATGTTTATTTTAATGCATTTTCTGTAAAAGGTCAACAGCAGCATTTGACGTTGATTTTTATTTGGATTTTTTAAGATTTTTGATTCGGTTTTCTTAAGCAGTTTTTTTTTATTTGGAGCGATGTTTTTGTTGTTGTTACTGTTGTTGTTGTTGTTGCTTTGTCAACAACGCGTCACGATGTTTGCGACCTAAATTGAATTTTACTCACAGCTTTTTGCTTAGTTATGGAAAATGCCTTGACTCTATCTTATTTATTTCTTCAATTTTTATTTGGGCAAGTCAAAAGATTAATGAAGATTGGATGCTGCATCGCTTGACATTTCTATAAGACGAATAGTTGCAACTGGGAGTTGTAGTGGTTGTTTTTTTTTGGATAGTTATGAGTGTGCTGAAGACACAATAAACTTATACTAAAATGTTTTTGCCAATAATAGTGAGTAATAAAAGTGATCAAAATATGAGAAGTGTTTACTATATTTCTTATAATTAGTGGCTAGTTAAGAACTCAATTTATTTCAATTATATTGTACGCTGCTCTTGCCAGCAACATGTTCTCAGCTCTACGCACAGTTTCTCTTGGCTTCTCCTTCTATTTTATTTAGTATAATTGCCGATAATCTGATATTTAATGCATTGTAATAAACGCTCATGTGCTCGTCGTTGGCATAAATAAACTCGTCGCTAAATGAATGATGTTTATCTGCACAACTCAGCAGTAACCCAACAGAACTACTTGCTGTTTTTTTTTGCCGCTCTTACTGCTGTACGTCGCATAATGTGGCCAATAAGTTAAAGCACGACAAAAGACGCATTTTGCTGCTACTTAAGGCCAATAAATCTAAGCAGCTGCACTTTTCAACTCATCGGCGCGCGGGCAGATCCAAAAGGCCTCCAAGAGTCGGGCCCCCGATGTCTATGCGATTGTCATCAGCAACGGCTTTATCATTGTTGTTGTTGTTATCCGTCTTGACTTGGCTAGCATAGGTTGGTCGTCTTGACATGTAATAAGTTTCAAGATGATGCTGCAATTACCGCAGAGAAACCAACAGCAACATTGCAGCTATCACATTGATAAAATAGCCTTGAGTGTTGCTGTTGTTGTTGCTGTTGTTGTTGAGAGCTGTCTAGCTGCGTGTGGGGCAACTCATTAGTGGCATTTGACCTGCCTTGCTCTTTCGCATGATTGAATTGGCAACAGGTAACATGGAACAAGTAACAACCTGCACAACAACAACAGCTCAACAACAAATTTCTGCCTGTCAAAAATCTTTTCAACACTTTTGAGCCACAGCAACAATAACAACAACAACGACAACAACAACAACAGCGGTGTCAAGTGTTGCCAATAGGCAAAATGCAAAAATGTTGCCAGTTGCTGCACATGAGTGGGAAGTGAGGAAGAAAGAGGGCGGATCGTTTGGCATTTTTGTAATCAACGCTATGCAAATGTCGCAGCATAAATTAACCAACAGCTGTTGCCGCTGTCGATGTTGCTGCTGTCGATGTTGCTGATGTTGCTGTTGCTGCTGCTGCAACAGTCATGGCAAACAGTTTGACAAGCATCGCAACTGGTGCTGATTTGACACCTTCCCGGTCAGCGACTGCATCTCTGTCTCCCCTCAGTCCCCTCCATCTCCACTTTCTGCTCATTCTCTTGTTAAACGTGTGAATTTGTTCCGTTTATCTGTCGCATTTGATCGTATTGCGCATTTTTCGCACCACTTTTTTTGTGATTAGCGTTAACTGATTTTTCCTGGCAAATGCTTGCAGCGGCTATTTTGTTGTCGATTTGTTGATTTTTCAATGCTCAGAATGCCACAGCGATTTGAGCATTTGTGTATTTGTCGCTGATAAATTGTGGCGATAAGTGGATCGCCAATCGAGCTCGTTGGCGGCACAGCTGATGCCAATGGAGCATGGGAGCAGCACAAATTAGAATGGAAAAAGAATGCCACCTAAAAATAACAAACACAAACATGCGGCCAAATAACAGTTGAACAATTGTTTAAAGAGCTTTGAAAGCACATTAAAACATTTATGACTGGCTGTATAGAAATCGCTTCAATTAGAGTTAAAAGGTTGCTAAGTCTATTTAATTTTTTATATTTATTTTTCTTTATTTTTTTATTTAACGTCGACTAACAGTAGACGACAAAAAATTAATCAAATTAAAATATAAAATATAAATAATATTAATTCAGATTTAAATGTATTTTGTTTATTTTTTTTTAACATTTGTTGGTTAAGTTTAAAGGTTCGTTCTTATTCTATGTACAAGTTTGTCTATTAACTTATTGCCAACTTATTTTGCTGTCTGTCATTACTAAATTCCAGCTTTGGCAATGCTCATGATCGCATCTTTATAACTGCAACAAAATAGCTACAACATTCACCTGACACTACATTCTGCATTCCACAAAATATTGTACAACACTAACAGCAACAACATGAGTGGAAAAACAATTTTCATCTGAGCAGCAATAACTTAGCTCATTGTCAGTGTCGACCCACACACTGACCCCCACACATATATATGTATGTGCATATGTGTGGCATATGCCGGACATGGGACGGCACCACAGCATTGGTCTCGGTGGTTGCTCAGGCGTCGTCAGGGTCAGCTTGGAGCACTCAGAGGTCATTGCGGCGGTTGCGGCAATTTGTCAATTTCATAATTCCAGCGGCATGCGGCAAGAATTCCCCTAAAACTACCAACTTTAACTTCAACTTCAACTTCAACTCAAGCTCGAACTCCAGGCGGCCCCACACGAGAGTGGCCATAAAAAAAATAGAAGAATACTTAGAAAGAGTGATGCTGCCCCAATGGAGGCCAAGTCGAAGGCCAGCAACAGGCAACACCGAGTCACATGTGAAAGTCAAAAGCCAGACTCAGACTTGGACTCAGACTCAGACTGTTGTTCCTCCTTCTCCGGCAGCAACAGTTGCTGCAGCAGCTTCCATTACGGATGCGGGTCACTTTTATTAGAGTTGGAGCAACATTTTCCCTGGCACTTGCAGTCGTTGTCATTGTCGTTGTCGTTGTCGTTGTTGTCGTTACGATACGTTGCATTAGAATAGGGCAACAAATCATCTCCATTAACCTAAACAAAACTGCGCAGACAATCGCAGAACGTGCATCTGCAGCACGCCAATGAATGAGAGAGACGGAGTCTGAGAGAGTGACAGAGAGAGAGAGAGAGAGAGACACTGAGCTTATTTTGCCCTGCCTGATGGTGGTCCATGAAATGTATTTGCAACAGGCAGCATGCAACAAGCGACAAGTCAACAACAAGAACAACAACAACAACAACAACAGCAACAGCATAAAACACATAGCAAAGGTGGTAAAATTGGTGTCACTTGTCACGTAGAACGTTAATTGTGAAACGGAAATGCTGCTACGTGCAACGTGTTGTTGGCACGCCTTGGCAACATGTTGCAACTTTTAACTTTTAGTTTGTCTGCATAATTTGCATCTTCAGCTGGTCGTCGTCGCCCGTTTCTCTTCTTCAATGTGAAAATTGAAAAATTAAATCAAGATACCATGAAATATGTCACGAGTGCAATTCAGAATCCCTCTACCAACCTGTCGATGGGGGGTGAGGTGTCTTTAGGTAAACACTTTAAGGCCCGCATTGTTGGCATTTGCATATTCTTTGGGTAATTGAATTGTTGCCCAGCAACGAGCGCACAACATTTATGCGGACACTCATGAGACCAACAGTCGCTGTCCAAATGACAATTCGAAAACGTAATAAAAATCCAAGTGTCCCGGTGTCCACAGTCCGCGGTTCGCAGCGGAATTCGGGGATACAACAGCAGTTATTCAACATCCAAGTCAGACTGGCTGTCATGTGAGGGCGCCGTAGGCAGCGGGCCTGGCCGAAAGACACCAGCAACAAGGCTGAAACCAAAAATATAAAAAAAAAAACCAATCAGAAACGCAAAAATCTCTGACAACGTAACTGCAGTTGGCGTTGCACAGTTGCGCGATTAGTCGCGTGGGCGCAGGCGCAACATGACGGCCAACAGAGATTCAGTTAAGACTGAGACTGAGAGAACAGACCGAGAGAGAGCGAGAGAGGGAGAGGGAGGTAGGATAGGGGATTCAATCGCTTAAACGACCGCCGTCCTACGGCTTCCAAGTTGGCCAAGTTGGCAACGGGCTTTGTGATTGGATTTATGTTAATTTCTGACGAGATTTGTGCAACGCTTTTAGCTGCCGTTTGTTGTTGCTGCCACAGTTGTTGCTGTTGTTGCTGTCAGCTGACGGCTGCAACTGTTGCTTAAACTGTTTTGTGTGCGTAATTAAATGGTGACATTTCTGATTGCAAAGTGTTTTTTTTTCCCCAGTCTTTCTGCCTCTGGAGGCAGCTCTATTGATGCAGTTGCTGCAGTTGTGCCGCACAACATTTAATTGTGGGCCATCAGGCAGATATCGGGTTGCCAACTGCACCCAGAACCACTTGTTGTTGGACTTCCATAAGTTATTGACTGACTTAAGACTTCTTTTAACGCGATAAGCAGACTGCTTAACTGCATTGATTTGCCATTTACAAATTTGTCTAATTGAAATTTTTATTTAGCAAATAGTTGAGAATTATCTAAAGTATTTTCAAGTTAACTTGAGAGCTAAATAAATGTTGACAGTTTTAATTTAATGCTGCTATCGGAAATGGGTAATAAAATTAGTTGAACTTTGTCTGATTGACTTTAAGCATAGTTTAAAAATAATTAAGTTTGGAATAAATATTTTTATTTTTATTTTATGCTTGGTTTGATTTTATAATAAGTTGATCATTAATTATATTGATGTAATATATTTGAAAGCTCACTTATGATATTAATAATTAATGATTTACTAAATCTTTTACTTTTTTATATTTTCCTTAATTAATTTTTAATTCCTTATATACATATATTAATTTATTTCTTTAAGACTTTCTTTAAACATTTTCTTCTACTACACCTGCACACATAAATCGCACCGCAAGTCTTGCTTTATTTGTGGCATTTCCCGCATTTTCAGGCCTGGCACTTTGCGGTTGACGCACTGTCTGACACCTGCAGCAGCAGCAACGTTGCATGGCAACAACAACAATTTGCCACACTCACACACACACACGGAGATACTTGCAACAAAGTCACAGCCAAACTGTCTCGCCTGTTCAAAGCCTGGAGCCGCAACTTCGCATTGTCTGACGCACTGCCTCAGTCTTAGCATCACTCCTTCCACCTTCCTCCTGCCCCCTCTCCATCACCATTTGGTTTCAGTCTCCACGGCGGCTGCAACATTGGCATCGCATTACATGGCAACAATTTTGAAAACAATCAACAAATAACTTAAAATAATTTTCTAGCCATTTGTGTGCAAGTTGAAGTTTTTACGGCTGCGGCGTGTGGCTTGCCTCCCCTCTCTCCTGCTTTTCCCCCTCTATCCCTCTCTTGCCACACCTTGCCCCACAGGGCAGTTGCCAGAGGCAAGCAGTGCATTGGCCGGATCTTTGGAAATGCCTGAGGCGCTCGCTGCCTGAAACCTCGACGCTTTTGTCAGTTCTCTGTTACTCTAATGGGTCTCATAATTTTTGAATTATGCAGTTGTTGTAAGGTTTTTTTTTCGGCCTGACAATACATAAATTTAGCTTTGAAGTGGGCCCAAAAGACCGACGACAACTTTGGCGAGAAAATCGACAGTGTTGTTGTTGCTGTTGTTGCTGATGTTGCACTGCCAAGTGCCGATTGTTGTTGCAGCTTTTGATGACTTGTGTCATTGCTTGATTAGTTTTTAATTGTATGATTTATGGCCAATGACTGTATTTCTATTTTTTTTAGTTTTTTATTCGCATTGCACAAAGCATTCGCCAATGTTAACTAATGCTAATGCCTCGCAACTTAATTGAGAAATTAGCATTATACATTTCTGTGCTTAATTCCCCTCTCTTTTCTCTTTCACCACTACTATTTCTACTCTTCCTATAATCACGTTAAGAGCAGCTGGCCCCATCGGCTAAATAGTTGTCGCTTGTCACATGGCCGCAGCTTTGGCTTTGGCTTTGGCCACGTTAAGACTCATCAATCTTTGGGCATTTATAATTTGCTGATTTATTGGCCAAGTTGGCACGAAGCGACATTTTGCTTTTAACAAATATTAGCATAAGATATTTGCGCTCAATGTGCCCCTTGGGGTTTGTTGCAGCTGCTGCCCACACGCTACGTGGATCCGTGGCATTTTTCTTGCAACGGAGATTTTCTCACAACGCCCACCGAAAAATAGACAACGGCAAAAAGCCAACAACACTGGCTTAAACTCATTTCCAAGTGCTACATAAAGGCCAACAAAACTGAAAACCAAAATGCTCAGCCGGCCTCTGACTTTCGGTAATTTGAAAATTAATAAAGTCGTTTGTTATGCAAAGTGGCAGCGGGAGGCAAAGCTGCAACACAACGCCGACTGTTGCTGCTGCTGCTGCTGTTGCTGCTGTTGCTGTTGCTGCCACAAAGGCTGCTGTTGATGTTGTTGCACATGTGGGCTCTTGGGTGTGTTGGGGGGATGCTGTGGGAGGTGCTGCCGAGGCTTGGCAGCTGTACGCCTGATCTGCAATGTGTCGTGGTGCGATGCAAATTGCCCACCACAGAAACCGAAAAAACATAAAAAAAAACAAACTGTGGCAACTCTGTTACCCACAAAAGAAATAAATTTGGATTATAAACAAATGTTTGCGAAGACGGCTGTGCAAAAGCAGCTGAATCATTCAATGATTTTTATGCTATCGGATTAATCTGTTGTGTTATTTTGATACACGATTACCTGACCTTTAGATTGCCCGGTGAACGGAAGTGTGAACTGGGGCATAGTTTTAATAATGATTTTACAAATGCAACTGATTATAATTGATTATGCTTCAACTATAAGTACGATAACAATGACACTAGCTGATGTATAGCGTTGTCTTTCAGAATTGAATGCAGTGTCTTTAGCATGATTCGAAGCAAAATCATAAAAACGAGACGAAAAATGTGTTTCTTGGTAGAGATTTTTTTGAAATGGTGTAATACTTTTCCCTATTGACCTGCTCATCACGCAAATAACTTTGAAACGTGAGTATTTGAATAGGATTACCTAATGCCTGCTAGCTTCGACTGGCTCTCAAATGTCATTCAGGGATTGCCGGCTAGCTGTCAAATAAATTGCCAGAGACAGCTGTTTTTGGTAGACCATTGCAAGCAAGTGGGCCAAAGCCAATTAACCCAAAATTGTTGGGCCCATTACAAAACATAGCCCAGTCGGTGCAATGGCATCCCATTCGACCATTAGGCAGCCCTGTCGCCGGTGCTCACCTGGCAGCTGTACTACAACTAACTCTACCTCTACCTCTGCCACTGCCTCAACCTCAACCTCAACCTGTTGCTGTACCCACACCACGTTCCAAATCCCAGCCAAAAGCCACAGCCACCAGCCACTGTCGGGTTGACAACCAAGTGCAGGCAAATGTATCATAAATTTTCATATAATTTTTAAGTCTTGTTTAGGAAAAACGAAGAAAAAATATGTGCAGCATGCAGCATACAAGTGCCAGACACTTGCAGCTGTTGCAGAGACAAAGCTGCAACAGTAACAACAACAACCACAACCACAACAACAACAAAGAGCACTTGTAGTTAATTTTTCACAACTGACGGCAACTTTTGTGCAATATGCGAGTCGCGTTTGAAAATTTTTGTGGCTTTTTTTTATTTCAAGGGGCTGACCTGTCGCCAGGTGCAAGACAACATAAAGCTCTAAAACTCACAGATTTTTTAAAACTCTTGACTTTTTCCTTTTTCAATTTTGTTTTCTCGTTGCTGTTGTATTTTATTTTATTTGATTTTTTTTCGTAGTTGTCGTTTGGCTTTTCGACAGCCACTTAAGAGAGTTGGACGCGGCGTGATAATTAATTCTGACCAAAATATCGCGACAAAAGGCAAACTGCACAAATCCGGTTCAATTATTCGGATCAAAGGAATTTCCTAGGGGGCGCACAGAGATTTCTTGTAAATAACCCACTGACGGGGGGTACCAACTGAAACCAACTGAACTCGACTGAACTGAACTGAGTTGAGCTCTACTGAACTGAACTGACATGCCAATGCAGTCAGTCCATGAAATGTTTCAGCTTTTCCATAGAAATGTAGATGAATTTTATTTTTCCGACTCTGGTGAACAGCATCAGATTTTTTTGTATTCGATAGTAAAGGTAGAATTAGAAAACCAACGATTATATCTAACTTTTCAAATTAACTATTAGTTTTCCTTTTCTTTAGAAAATTAACATACATGGAATTAAGTATGTATATAATAGTTTCCGAAACATATGATCAGCCGTCAATAAAAGAACCCCATCTCTATGTTGCTACACTTCGGTACAAAGTTCTGATAATTCCATTTTAGAATTTCCATATTTAAGCCATGTTTTATCCGTTTAAATTAACATTTCCAGCCATGTAAGGCTATTTCTTATGCTGTCTGTCATTGCAGTTGGTGCATTGACAACCAGCGATTAAGTGTGCCACAGTTTTCCCAGTTAATAATCAACTCTTTTCGGGGTGTTGAATTCCAAATTACACGAACAAACTCGCCGAGCTGCCGCCTTGGTCAGTGCTCAGGCTCTATAATCTTGTTGCATATATCAAACAACACAAAAAATGGTTGTCTCTGCTGTTGCTGCTGCTGTTGCTGCTGCCGCCGTTTATTAAAAACAAATTAAAATGCAAGAGGCCCCGAGGGCTTACGGCCTCAACGCTGACCACCCATAAACCAAGCAAAGCGACAAAAAAATACTTAAGGCGTTAAATGGAAATCGAGAAAACGCGCTGTCTCACCGACCCCTCGCGCCCCTTGCCCCTTCGCCCCCTCGACACATTAAATACGCATTTGTTATGTGTTGCAAGAAGCCATTTCCCATTTGTTGCACTCTTGCAGGCGTGCAGCCTCGTCCATATTTCAATTGAGCAATTTTCTGTTGGACTTGCATACCCTACCTTGAGTACGCGAGTACTGTCGATAGCCTCGAAAGTTGAAATAATATTATAATTAAATTAAAAAGTATATTTAATTTATAATGTTAATTTTTTTTCTATTATAATTATATTGATCAAGCCGAATTATTAATAAAGTTTTAAACGCAAAATAAATTTTAAATTAAATAATAAGTTTATTTAGATACATTTATTTTAATTCTTCTCAGTTTAATTATTGTTGTAATTAATACCAATCAATTATTGGCAGTGTATTTAATAATCATATAGCTGCCTTCTCTATTTTTTTTTATTTTGGATAATTTAATTCCACCCGCTCTCTTCCCCTTTGATAATTTGGCATCAAGAGCCAAACACTCGAGGCAATTTTTCAACAATCGTAATTGCAATTGTTGCCACAACATCGAAATGTACTTTTAAAAGGCGCTCAGAAAAAACCCAAAAAAAAAAGCATAATGTTTTGGGTCTCGGGTCTCGACTCTGGGCTACCGTTATGCTCCAATCGGGGCCACAATGAATGACAATCGTTAGTTCGCCTGATCTCCATCTCGTCTGGAGTGACGCACACGGATTGACCAACTGACTGACTGACTGACTGCCTGACAGTACAGGCTGACCAATTCCATTCGGGTTTTCGTTTGTGGGGGCGCCCGTTTAGAAGAAATAGAGGTTGAGAGGGGAAGGACCCCCCGCTGCTCTGTTCTTACCAATTTTCATTCTATTTGGCGCACGTGCCACACGAAGCAAATTGATTTTGCCAGTAGGTGGAAAATAAAATTAACTTTGCGGTTTGGATTTGTTGCTCTATTTGTGCCGGGGCCGGGGAGGCCAATCGTCCAGCTGATTGTCCAATGGTCCAGTTGTCCAGTTAAATGAGTTTCGGCTTTGAAATTAGCTAGATTTGTATTTGTATTTGATTTGCTAAAGTTAAAGTTAGCGTGGGTCTATCTATCTGTCTTTCAGCTCGGGTCTTTTTGGTTCGCTGGACTGTTGGTCAAGATCTTGACTCGTACGGCTGTCAGTCACAGTCACTGGCAAGTCAGAGCCGGGTCGGTGACTGGGACTCGCTTACAAGGCGCCTGTGGTCATATTGTGCGGCTTGATTTATGTAAAGAGATTGGCCAAAAAGCCAGCAAGCAACAACTCGCATTCGCAATTGTACAAACATTTTTCAATCCAATTTTGCCCGCAACATTTCTGTATAAATATTATTTATTTTTTAAATAACTACATACACATACAAGCATAGTAATTATTTTTGACCGTTAAAATTAATAAAGAACATTGTTTTACCAAATTTGCATTTAAAATGTTGTAAAGAAACAAAAGACTTAGGCAACGAACTTGTTGTCACCACCTTTTGGTTCACACCATGTCCGTCCATCTGAGGCTGGGACTGACTCTGAGTCTGCGGCTGAGTCTGAGACTGAGTCTGGGGCGTCTGTAATTGGCCATTTGGTTTCGTGTCTCTGCACAATTATCAATTACTCCAATCACTTTTATGTCACATGCAAATGCCACCAAAGCCAAAGCCAATAATAATAATAATAATATACATAGTTAAAAGTTGCCGTTGCGCCCACATTTTATGCTGTTCGGTGCCTGCTTGCCTTGTTGCCAATTGCCGTCGGCCATTTGGCATTAATTAGTTAGCAATTTTAGCTTGCGGCTTTTAATTTTTTGCCAAGTTACCACCCACAGACGCCGAGAGAGAACTCGAGACAGTGGAGACGTGGAAGGTGTTGTACAAAACAAATAACACGCTAAAGATCAATTAGACATGAGAAACAGACACAGCGTGAAACAACTGGAACTCTTGCGATTGACTGCGAACATGACGTACTCAGTACGAGTACGAGTACGAGTACGAGTACCCACCAGTACAGTAGCTACTACTTATACTTGCTACACGTCACACTTTTAAAAACAAAAGACACACAGTAGTAGTAGAGAGAAAACCGCAATGATACGAATACCTGGAAATAAGTACGTTGAGTTGAGAATGAAAATGCCTGAAAAGCTATCATGTTTATCGTGTTTGAATGCATTTTTCATGAGCCCGAACTAAATATGCATCACAACACAACACAACACAAGGCAAGGCAAGGCAACAATTGTTGCTATGGGGCGTGCATAATATAAACAAACGTGCAACGTGCAACAGCAAATCCAATTGGACAAGCGGGCGTATCATTCATGGCAACACTTTAAAAATCCGCAAAACTTGGACGAGTAAATATGCAATAAATTGGGGCATACATAATATACACATTACACTTTTGTGTGTGTGTGTGCCACTTGCATTATTTGCAATACGATTTGCCTTTTGAGTTTATGCAAGAGCCAGTGGCGATTTTTCGAAGCAGCCACAGTTTGTGGAGATTTCCTGTTGCCAGTCTTAGGAAATTGCAAACACGGGAAATGCCCATTAATTGAATTATGCAAGCTGCGCCGGAAATTATAAATGATGTGCCATATTTTATACTTTAACATTTATTATTGTAGCATGCTGTCAGTGACTTGTTGCATGCAGCATGCTGCCTTTTTCAGTCATATTCATTAGAAGCACGCGTATTTGCCGCAAGCCTTCGAGTTGCGCCAATCAAAAGCATTTTGCGGCTGTTCTCAAGGTTGTTGCTGTAACTTTCCAATAAGAACTCGCACACTCGTATGAGCGCATGTGTGTGTGTGTGCGTGTTTGTGTGTACCTATGATTGATTTATATTGTCAGTTAGCCAGCGAGGGAGAGGGCGATGGCGGCCGAGAGGCGTGGCTCAACGCCATGTGAGCATAAATGTGCAATTTGCTAATTGTAACACATAACGGCAAACGACAACGTCTAACCGTCCGTCCGTCCGTCCGTCCGCCCGTCCGCTTGTCCGCCTCTCCATCCATCTGTCAGTCCCTTTCCCGCCTCTTACCTCTTGGCCTTTTGATGTGTCTGTTTGCGCTCGTATCTAAATCTGCCGCTCCACTCGTTAACCGTTTGTCATTGTTGCTATTGCCGTTGCCGTTGCTATTGCCGTTGCTGTTGCTGTTGTGGCCTTCAGCAACATGTTGCTGTTGCTGTTGTTGTTGCGGTTCTTTCGCTCGTTTTTCGCATTGATGTTTCAAGGTTGCCCAATTAAAAGTGACATTTTGCAACATAATGCGCCTGCACTTAACATGTTTTCGCGTTTTCGCCGTCTTGTAATTCACCTTTTTTCTAACTATCTATATATGTACATATGTACCTATCTAAGGTTGTTGCTGTCGTACTGCTTTATTTGTTATTTTTTCTCTTATGGTTGTTGTTACTGCTAATTCACGCTTAAATTATATAATTGACGTAGGTTTCGCAAAAATATACATTTAACTCCAATTTAGATTTTAACTATTACAATGGAATTGAATTGCCTTTGGGCTATAATTGGCTCAATACTGATTCATTAAAGCGTTTCGAGCTCGTTTGGTAGTTAATATAAGTGGGAGTTATCGGGAAACAGCATGTGTTCTACCTGCAGCTTTAGAAATACGTAGCATTTATAATCAGACAAATGTTAATAACATTACTATTAATCTAAATTCAACAGCTTATAAGATTAAGATGTTGTCGGTACTAACCGATTGAAATTGGTAACCGTAACTGAAATCGTTACCGAAACAAAGCTATTTTATTAAACTGAAACCCAAAGATTTTAAAGAAAAAAGGTGAAAATATGCTCAAAAGTGATATTTTGCCCTTATTTTATGACCTGGAAGCGATTAGAAGAACAAATTTAAGATTTAAAATTTTTGAAAATTTTCAAAAAATGCAAAGGGGTAACTATGTAAAATTTCCGAACAAAATGAATTTTTCAAAATCATCCAATTTTGATGCCAAATCAATATTTAATTAATAAAATGGTCAAAAAAACATACCTTTCGAAAATCGATCAATATATGACAAATCTATTCAAATTACAAGAATACCATGTAATATAAATCAGAGAATATTTTGCAGATTTTGACTTAAATCTTAAAGAAACAAACCGGAATTTAGTCCAAAAGAGCTTTTTTACCCTTATTTTATCACCTGGATTCAATTAAAAGACAAAAATAAATATTTTAAATTTTTGAAAATTTTCAAAAAATGTAAAGGGGTAACACTGTAAAAATCGACAAATTTTTGGAAAAAAATTTTTGTCTCAGATTACAAAAATTTTAATGCAAAGTTAATGTAGGGTTAATATTATGAAAAATAAGACATTCCTTATAGAAATCGGATGAGCTTTAACAAAGTTGAGCTTGTTGAAAGTCCAAAGTGTCAACATTTTCCATATGTAGATCATTTGTGTCACAAAAACATTTTTAATTTAATTATGCCAAATGAATATTCTTAAAATGAAATAGAATGTAAATTAAGTTTGTATACTCTTCATTTATTATATATGTAAACATGTCTCAAATGTAAAAGCTTAACTATTTCCTTCACATAAATGACATAAATGACATCCGTTCACATACTCAGCTTTTGTTGCTTTCTTTCCCACAATCATATCCATAAAAATATGTTCAGGCATTTGCAACAGAAAATATTTAGTGTGATTTTCAATATGTATTTTAATAATGAATAAATGTGTATATGTCTGTGTAAGCAAATCGAATGTCCGACAAGCAGCCACCCAGACGGACAGAGAGAGAGAGGAGACAGCTGGTCAGGTCAGCTGCCTCCAGCTGTATGACATTCCCGTCTCTAGAGTGGACTCCACTGCTGTGCTGACTCCACTGAGTGTTTCACCTGGTGGCTAGTGTGGTTCGCCAGTGCTTCGGTGGTGGCGAATGTCAGTCCAAAAGTTTTGCTTGTCATAAAAATGCGCAAAATGCAACAATTTAAAAATGCAAAATATGCGCGTATGCTTGGAAAGATTACCAACGAGGGGCATCTGAACGAAGAGGAGAGAAAGGCGGCTTGTGAAGAGGTAACAGAGAGAACGTTGCCAACTGGCCGAAAGACGTTGACTTGGTCGTCGCTGCAACTTTGTTGGGTAATTATGCGCGCAGCACGTTCAAGGCGGCGGTGGGTTGCCCCATTGCAACATGTTGCCATTGTTGTTGCTGTTGTTGTTGTTGTTGTTGTTACTGCTAGTGCGGTGACTGTTGCTGTTGCGTAAGCCTTTAAAAATTGCATTAGAAAAATCAGTTGGCCGCAGCGGCAACAATTAAAGCGACTCGCATGTTTTTCGCTCTAAGTCGCATGGGAACCACAAAAGCCGCACTTGCAGCTTACGACTCGATTCCAGTTCGACTTCGACTTCGAGTTTGAGTCTGAGTTCAAGCTGTTGGCATCGCCTCCATTTGAAGCTGCACATTCGCTGGCTTTGACGTTCTAAAAGTCACGCGGCATTTTGATTGCGGCCTGCACTGTGCGAACTGACACGTCAACAAATGGCAAAGGGCACCCGATTAAATCTAAGGTACAAACTAAGCTACATCAGTTAATGTAAAACACAAAACTATTTTAATATATTTTTTATGACCAGTTTGTCATACCCGTAAGGCACAAATTTCAGCTCCTTTTTTTGTAGTGCACTTTAGAAATAATAAAAATAGTTTTAGCTCAATTAAAATACATTTCGCGCAGTGCAGTCAACTTGTTTTAAATTCCCATTGTGCATTATCATGCATTAAGATGAGCAGTTGCCATACGTTGTAAGTCATTCTATTCCCCAATGACTGACTATTCTAATCCAGCATCAATTATGCAGTAACTGATTTCTATTAAAAGCAGTAAGTACTGTAGTTTGACTATCTGCCAACTACACAGATTAGCAGTTTAATCCCTTTTTGACTTCATTTTAATTATACCATTTATTTCTAAGACTTCTCCTTCAAATTTTAGTATTGACTTTGATCAGTGTATCGAATTACGCATGCAACTGATGGCTTACCTCGGATTCAGATGTCTCCCAGCTTCTTCTCTTCCCCCCTCTCTCTCTGTATTCATCTCTCTCTTCTTTACTCTTTCCTTCTCCCTGTTTCGCTCTGCTCCATAATGTGTACAATTTATTAGCATTACAAATCTTTGGGGCGATGTTAATCGCGTACAAGTCGCTAGCTGCTTTTATTGTTTGCCGTTTTGGCCCATTCATGTGTTGTTGTTGCTAGTTATACATGGTCAGAGCGTGGCTACTTGCAATACCCTTTGGGGCAAACCGACAACGAAGACGGCGCAAAAATCAGCGTAGACAATTTCAGCTATTTTTCACCAATTAAAAACGGATTCTCCCTGCAATTCTTCATGGCATTGCCACGGCGACCTGGGCGCTCCCAGCTGTATGCATAAGCCAAGTTGTTGCTGTTGTTGTTGTTGTTGCTGCTGCTGCTGCCGTTAAGTGAAAAATGCAATTTGCTTTGTTGCATGTTGCACTCACCGCACTGCAAGACGCAAAGATTTGCGTAGGCTACAATTTATGTTGCTTGTAATGGTTGTTTCTTTAAGTATTTTTCATAAATTGCATAAATAAAAGGCCAAATGCGATATTCAAAATGCGAATTTTTACGAAATGTTGTTGGCCCAAAAGGCATGTTTATTTATCATATTTAAAATGCAATAAAATGCGTTTCATGTCGACAGCTGAGCATAAATTAAGTTTATGCATTTTTAGTTGTGCATTGCAAACCCTAAGTGTCAAAATAATTCATTATAATTGCCCACAGATCATTTTTGTCAACGCTTTTTTATGTTTTTTTTTCATTTGTTTTGTTGGTTTTTTACGCGCGTTTTTTGTCTTCGTCTTGGCGTCGCGTGCGTTTTGCTGGCGTTTTTTCCTTCGCACTCAGATTCGTTTTCAACACTCTCGACTCGGCGTGGCTCTGAGAATGAGTGAATAATTGCAGGCATGCCATGTTGTTTATACTAAATTTAATTAATGATGACTTTTATTTATGTTTGCATGCCCAGGCGTCACCCAGTTGGTCACATAAATATGGGCTGACCACGCCCAAAGAAGATTAAGGCGTTCTGCAAACTGATACAAAAGAAGAGCTCTTTAAGTGATACATTTCTCTGTTCAACTATTCCATTTTTGTGACCTCATTAATAAAATTATTATGAAAACAGTAGCTAGCTCAAGAATCAGACAAACTTCAAAATTTGATTACTTTGCTAAAACTGACCAGATTTTCAAGGCGAATATCATTTTGATCATGGTTTGGCCTCTCATTTCTTCCTGCATTCAAATACTATTAATTTTGTTTGAATAATTTTTTGACTGAAAATATCGATTTTTAGCAAAGGGTCCCCCCTTTACTTTTTAGAAATTTCAAAATTTTAGATTTCAAGTTTCCACTTTTATTCAACTCCTTATGTCATAATTAGAAGAAAACAACACTTTAAACTTGATTCTGAGACGTTTCACTTTTTTGTAAAAAATCATGCCAAAATGGACAAAAGTTTTGGCTTGTAAAGTTGCTAGGTAATGAAATAGGTCAACTTAAAAGCTTGATTACTTTGCTAAAACCGATCCGATTTTCAAGGCAAAAGCCATTTTGATCATGGTTTGGCCTCTTAATTCATTCTGCATTAAAATATTATTAATTTCGTTAAAATAATTTTTTGGCCAAGACTTTAAGTGCTGTTTCTCTCCACAGGTGTGTATTATTGGAATCCTAGTTATGTTTTTCAAAAAACGTCATAAAATCTTTAATATTTATTTAATTTAATAGTTAATCGCTCATAATTATAAACGACACTCAGCAATTTTAATTAGCCTTACAAATATGACTATTTGTTGGAGTGCCCCGGCTCCGATTTACGGACCCGAGGCTTTGTACCACTTATGAGCGTTAAATAGCTTGGCCCCATATATGGTCAGATGCTAACCGCAAAAAATGATTGCGCTGAACAAATTTTGTAGTTTATTTTGTTGTGGGCCATAAAAATGTTAACATCATTATAAAGCTTAACACCTGCAACCGAATAGCCAGCTGACCAATAACAACAAATACCTACACACTGCACATACATATTTTCGCATCTTGGGTTTATCGCTAATCGAACTGAGTTTGGTCAGGGCAACAACAGCAACAACAACAACAACGTGAACAACAATAGCAGCAACATATGAAACTAGCATCTATAAAATTTTGTCGTTGCCGACTGCTTCCAGCTCACTTTGCATTCATGCCGTCAGTTTCTCACGCTCCTTATTGGATTTGGAACGCAAGTGCACGCGAACAGCGAGCGGAGATCGAGCGTCGTTTCGGCTTTGGCATCGGAATCAACATCGGTATTGGCGCTTTGCGTGCATAATAACCGGAGGGCGAATGCTTTGACGTTGCCACCGACGCAACAGCATTGGCATGTGGCCAGGCCAACTCCTGCCCCTTGCCAGTCCCATCGCCATCCACAGTTCCCCCAGTCAAGAAAAGTAAGCGGACCAGCGTAACAATGTTGCTGCTGATGCGGCTACACATGATTTATGTTGTCCAATTGGACTGGCGCCATAATTTGTTAGTTCCTGCTGCAGTAGTACGAGTATGTTCATAAGATTTCTCTTGCTAAACTATCAAATAAGTTGCACATCCCATAGATAAATCAAATTGTAATAGCATCTGCAGAAGCAGCAGGAGACACATTAGCAACACTGTTGCAAGTCTTTAGATCTTGCAATTACGAAGTGATTTTACACAAAAGAGAAACAAACAATAAATGTAACTTTTCATTTCTTAGATCAGTATTTAATATGAATTAAAAAGAGAAACAAATTGGTAATTCATTTATAATATTTAAACAGTAACAATAGCTGTTCGTTATTTTTTTTGTTCGTATTCAAAGAATTATTTAGAATATGATTTCTTTTGTTTGTACCGGACATTTCACATTGATTACGCATGAAATGCTCTTTTTAATACTATATTTAAGCTGATGCAGCCTTTTGGGAACTTATTTCATTTCGTTTTAAAAAAAGATAATGTAACGCCTGAGTTTCTGTCGCTGTCAGACTTTCAAGACTAGGAATTGCGCTTCCATAGCGCTGAAATCTATAATAAAAATATATGTTTAATATTGTGGTCGATTGGTTGCCATATAATTATCCACGTAGCTGGCAATAAATTGATACTGCCGTTCAAATAAATGCTGCCAGCGTGCCTGAGCCAAGGCCAGATCACCATCGGCAGCATTTTGCACCGTGTTATCAGTATCATCATCATCAGTATCTTCCTCTTCAATTTCACTTTCAGCTTCTGTATCACTATCAGCCGTGAGTGTGTGGGAGTACTCAGAGCTCTCAGTTTCATCATCATTTTCCTCATTGGATGTTTCATCCTCCTCGGAAGTTTCTTCCTCCCCGTTGTCATTCGAATCCAATTCCGTCGACGAATTACTGCCATATTGTGATGTATCAATGCCCGATGAGGCGCTCTCAGTTGACTCCACAAATCCGCTGGAAGAGTACGGTTCCACGCTGTCAGCGCCCTCACTCTCATTTTCACTGAACAAGTCAGAGCTGGAAAACTCCGATTGTGCTTCCTCAGCATTATCATACCCATCCACAGCAATAATGGGCATTATGTTAACTTGTTGATTAACGTGCACAGTCAATTTGTTCTGTGCCATCTCTTTTGGCTGCTCTCTTTTAATTTCCTCATGCCGAGCATAGGGACATGGCTTGAGATCTAAGAATTTCATTAGCTTTTTGTAATTATCGAGATTGGATATCTCAGGCAAGATAGGTTTCTGAAGTGCCTTTGGTTTACTATGATTCACATAATAATAATGCTGCATTGCATCGTACAGTTTAACCATCCACTGGTCAACTTTCTCAAGACTCATACCTGAGTTTTCGAAAAAGACGTTTAGATGCTGTTGCATTTCGGCTAAATTGTCAAACTTGTTCAGCAGACGCACAAAATTAAATCTCTTGGATATCCACAGATGGTGATCCTGCAAGAACAGCCTCAATTAAGATTTTATATTTCAATTATTGCTCAGAATTACTTACACTCAATTTTGGGATTTCCTCATTTAGCCGCTGTTTATCCTTTTTATTCTGCCATTCCTGAATAATATAGATTATAAAATAAAGTATGGAATACAAAGACTTTTAAACTTACTGTTAACGTGGACACGTCGGGATCCTCCTCTTCTTGAACATCAATCTTTATCATCCGCTTGCCAGGATTCTTCGGCTTCCTTATAGCTCTCAGGTTGACATGTCGCATATTCAACAGGCATATGCGACGCTTGGCACATTGACGTCGTTTTTGCAGCTTTCGCTGGGACAATGCTCGGCACCAAATGAGACGCGCATCGCTCATTGTGTAGGCGCTGCTGTAGGAAGCATCACTGTCGTAATCATTTTCCATGCTGTCCGATATGATGCTGCTCGCATCATCTACAGTGTTCGATATGCCCAATGGAAGCAATGTTGTTGAGCTACGGTCTGTGGGAGCCATAAGGCAATAGGTTTTAGTATTTATCGAATTTGGAGCTGCCGCTGGAATGTCAGTAGAAGGTGTAAGCTCCATGGGTTCAATAGAAGATTCTTGATTCTTTTCGATATGTTCCGTCTTTGATTTTAGCGAACTTTTAATATTGTCCGGATTTTCTAGATGTATCGGTTTGTCGTTGACTAATATTTTGTCCTCAACGTCATTTTCCTGTGGCACTTCGAGATTACATGGAACTTCTTGAATTGAACTTGCTTTCAAATTTAGTTCTAAAGGTCTTTGAGATTCAGTTTCCTCTGCATCTTTCACTTTGTCCTCACCCTGTTGATCTACAAGTTCAATAGCTTTGGGTGCTTGTTGATGAGTTGCCTCAATAAAAATATCAACAACCTGTGCGGACATAATCTCTTCAGACTGTTTTGGTTCCTGCCCAACAAAGTTTTCTGCCTGCTGTAAATCTTCGGCAGGTTTTTGGTCAACTTCATTTACCAAATGTTCAATAGAAGATTCGACTGTTTCGCTCGTCTGCTCTGCTTTTCCCTTCCAGCGCTGCTTAATGCGTTTCAGCTCGGCCTCCTCCTGTTCATGGGCTTCAATTTTTTGGAAATATGGAAAATCGTAGGCGTCGAAGTTCCAAAAATCAAAGCCCACACGCTTTCCTTCGGGAAACAGTAGCACCGACATCCCAGTGCCAGCTTCAGCGATAATACGCTTAAAATGTTGGGACTGTTGCGGCGAGGATATAAAAGTAATGGCTATGCCCTTGGAGCCAAAGCGACCGGCGCGGCCAATGCGATGCAAATAGGTGACCAAATCCTTGGGCGGATCCAAATTAATAACCAAATTAGCATGCGACGAGTCTACACCACGTGCCATCAAATCTGTAGCAACCATAGTACGCGTTTGGAAATTGCGATAGGCCTGAAAAAGAATTGCAAATATTTAGAAACCACTTCATGATGTATGCAATAGAAATGCTCACCTTAAAGGTCTCCAATCGATCGCTCTGCTTCATAGCACCCGACATTAGATCACATTCGACGCCGTTGCGTTGCAGATAGTTGCGAAAAGAGTCAGCTCGACTTTGCGAGCTAGCAAAGAGTATGCCCTGCTCGTAGTGCAGCTGATCAAAAATCTTACGCAGTGCACCCAACTTGACCATCATCTCCTGCATGCTGTTGAGCTGCTCTGGCAACTCGTAGACAAATTGACGTATGCCTAGGAGAACAGTTGCCCGCTCACTGTTGGAGACCAGAATCGGGTTGCGCATTAGCTTGGCCAGTTGCTCATCGAGACCATTCGGATAGGTCGCGCTGCAGGCAATGATCTGGCATTTCGGAAGCAGTGGCTCTAACAGCGCCTGTACATCCTTCTGCAGCGATTGAGTAGCATACATCTGATCTGCTTCGTCCAACACAACTAGCTTGAGGGACGATGTATTAAAGACCCGATTGCGCATGAGATGCAACAGCCTGCCCGGCGTGCCCACTACAATGCGTGCCTTTGCCATGCGAAGACGATCTTTCTTCACATCTGTGCCGCCAATGTAGCTAACGGTCTCATAGTTGCATCTATTTCTTATTATACGTGTCAGACAGAATGCTGTGTCCTCCACCTGTATGGCCAATTCTCGCGTTGGCACTATTATTAACACCTGCGGCTTGGCCAGCGTCTTGTTCAGCAACTGAAATGCTGACAGCATATAAATCAATGTCTTGCCAGTGCCGCTCTTTGACTGCACAAGTAGATCTATAAACAAAATACAATGTAATCGTAAAATTCATGCATATTTTACCCATTCTTACCCATTCCAGCAAATGCTATTGGAATTGCGGCTGCTTGAATTTTTGTTGGCGTCAGAAACTTGTGCGCCTGCAGACCTTTCAAAATGTTCCGGTCTACATGAAGTTCTTCAAAGCTGGTTGAACCGGCAGCCACATCACTTGTGCGGTGCTCCCCACTTTCCACAACATGCGCGATGGCGCTCTCCATGCTTTAGCTTGTTTCTGCTAGTCACTTGCCAGATTAAATAAAATTTGATTGCAAAAAAACAAAATTCACGTTGTCAAAAAGCCGCGAAGCAATGCTTGCTTTTACAACATATGATAGCAATCGACCGACCGCCACAATGCAGGGCTACTTTTCGATTATCACTACCTTTCAAGTGTTGGGTAATACCTTTGTATATGAAATGCGTTATATCGATATAATATTGTTTGCAATCGTGCCTTGCAAGATTATCGTGCCTTTTGATTAGACCAAATCATGGAAAAACACAAAATAACGACTTTTTTGATAACTGGACCACCAGGTGAGATAAACTTGCATTACTATGACACGCTTACCTTATAATATGCCTGCAGGCGTTGGAAAGACAACTTTAGTTCGTAAAATATGTGGCAAATTGAGCCAACAAAACAGACTTCAAGGCTTTTACACCGAAGAGATGCGAGAAAATGGACAGCGAATTGGATTCGATGTTGTTACAATATGTGGAACACGCGGTATTCTGGCGCGCGAAAAATCCATGGATCATCGACGTCGCCCGAAGGTTGGCAAGTACTCCGTTTACGTTGAGGATTTTGAGAACCTAACGCTGCCCCTGCTAAAATCTCCTTGTCAATCGCAGCATCTGATGATTCTTGACGAGATTGGCAAAATGGAATTGCTAAGCAAGCGTTTTGAAACTGCCGTTAATGCGTTGCTACTACAAAAGCGCCCTCTACTGGCCACCATTCCTTCACAGACCCGGCAACCCATTCAACTGGTGGAACAGCTTAAAAGTTCTCCTGGATCAAAACTTTACCAGGCTACCAGAGAAAATCGCGATTTCCTGGTCAACGAAATTTCAGATCATATTATTAAATCACTGCATTTAACTAATTAATCTTTTGTTCTCTCAATATATTTCTTAATTGAATTTTCTAATTAATGATTTTTGTAATTCCTAAAAAAATATTTTGAATTCGGATGAGGTACCATGTTAGATAGGTAGCAAGTCAACAGAGCCTTAGTCAAAAATGACAATTGATAAAAATTATTTAAATTTATAAAATTTGTATGAAATATTTCGTTAGAAAATGTTGCCAAAATTTGTGTATGCCGTCCTTCTTCTGGTATTGACAGCGTTGCATATATGCTGCCATTTGATACCCATCATTAAGGCCAGTGCCAGCATCAAAACCATCAACTTGGAATACACCAGAGAGCTGAAACTGCGTGTCGGCTATGAATACAACTGTCGGCTACTGTGGCAGGCTGTTGTCAATTCATTGATCGTGATCTACGGATTCTGGCGTTGTGAACGCGAAGTGGACCGGCGAAGGCAGCACACTCTCTCCGGAAATAAAGGCACAGGGAATCCCTATATCTCTCCAGCGACGGAGGTCAAATTGAATTGGCTGCGGAACAGAAGCAAGAACGCCTCCAGCTGGCAACTGTTTCCACTGCGGGTCTTTGCCTTGTTCACTGTGCCATGGCTGCTGACATTCCTAATGAACGGATTCTTTGGTTATTCCACAGTTAATCTGGTCATGCGACACTTTTGTGCCTCGCAGTTGGAGGTTCTCAGTCTCTATCTGCGTATTCAGCTGCTCTATTTGCAAAGCTGGATGCCTCAAGGGATTTCCCACTATCTGACGCAGTTCAATGGCGCCTTTGAGTTTCTATTTGCAACGCATACGAATTTCATTACCTACCAGACCGATGTGATGGCCGGAGGTGAATAGTTTGGATCCAGATTACAGCAATCTAAAAATCGTATTTTATTTGGAATTTAGTCCTTTTTTTTTGGTCATGTTATGTTTAAGAAATAAAACTGCATTTGTTACGAATTGAGTAATAATAAAAACAACTTTTCCATGAACTTTCCTTTGCTCACACATGCCGGCTCACAAGGCCAGTTGATGCTGAGAAAAACTTTCTTGGTCACGTGGGAAATATGCATTTTTTCCTCGGCCACATTGGAAAAACTTTCGCCGCAGAATTTTGGCAGTTATTTGTAACTAAAACAACAGTCGCAAATTGTGAAATTTGTCAGCACATAAGCATGTGTAGAGGTCTATATATATACATAGATCTAACTTTTGACCCAATGTTTTATAAATAACTAGATAAACTATTAAAAACTTTTTCGACATAGCAGTCCGAACTAACTTATTCATCTCAATGTCAACTCATTTCTCACAGCTAATATTCAATATTATTTCACACAAAAAATGAACATAACTAAAACAACACATTACTGATTACTGAAGACTTCAACTGTGATTACACAAAAACCGTTCAACTGATACGGCCTATCTAAGGAGTCAAGAGATTACCAATTATTCAGCGCTTCTTTGCGCGCACACAGTTAGGACTGTTCAGAGTTTTCCGTTTCAAGGATCTGGTAAGTTTGCCATTTGCGTGATGTGAAGCTTCGAAGCTGCTTAGAAGTAGGTTCATCCTTATCTTAGAAGAGAAAAAAATGGGTACATATCAGTAAAGATCACCTGAACCCATAGAGTTCAGCTATGTTTACCAATACTGTGCTTTTTAAAGAATTTTTCTAATTTTTCTAAATAAAAATCCTATCAAGTGGGTCAGTTGGTCTTTAGATGACCCCATTTTAAACCTAATCAATCATTAATCAGAGGTTGGCCAATTTCATTAATTATATTTTTTCTTCAATCTTCTTCGATGTGTAAATAGTAAAATATTAGTAGTAAATATTGTAATATAGTTATGATCTAATAAAGCTATGTAATATGAGTATTAGTAAGTATAACTATCGATTTAAAAAATTTATCTTAAAGGAAATTTATCTTTACCAAACTCAAAAATTTGATGTAAACTTCAAAGTATTTCTTATATTTTTTTTAGCTTGGTAGGCTATGAAAATGGAAATCGTTTTTTATACAATTTGGTTACAACTACTTCTCATTCGTTTTTTAGTTCCCGACATCGACTGTACACAAGTTATTTATATTCCGGCAACCAGACTTTAGTTTTTTTTATTTATGTATATTACCCAGTGACGTGATCGCATAAATTCTCTATTTAGATTAGTATTTGATTATTTACATTTTTATTCAGCAATCAGCGGTCGAAATTTTGTCGATTCAAATCAAAAAGTAAATAACAAATTTCTTAAAGCTCCTTGCACATCGATCCAAACCAATCAAATCTCCGAGGATGTATATGCGTAGTCACATCCGTCTGCTGCGGGGTCAGAGCCTGGGCAGGGTCCTGCGATTTACGGACCGCATACCATTCACCCAGAGATTAGGACTGCGATATGCATCCTGCGAGGCCAACAAGCAAGGCGGTAAGGGCATCATCCTTGGACTCTACGAAAAGGAGAGCGGCAAGGGGCCGAGACTGACGCCGGCTGGCGAGAAGTTCGACGATCGAGTGCAGGGCAAGTTGTCGGAGCTGATTTGCGAAACGAAAATCACGGGGCGCTTGGGGCGTGGCAAGGTATTCAACAATGTCGACAACGATTTCCGTTCAATATGCGTGGTTGGTGTTGGCCTCGAGGGCATTGGCTTCAACGAGCTCGAGATGCTGGACGAGGGCATGGAGAATGTTCGCATTGCCGCTGGCATCGGAGCTCGATCTCTGCAATCGCTGAAGTGCATCGAGGTGCATGTGGATCACATGGACTATCCGGAGCAGGCAGCTGAGGGTGCTGCCCTCGCTGTCTGGCGCTATGAGGAGAATTTGAATAAGAAATACCGCGATGTTGTGCCCAAACTGGAGCTGCATGCATCGCCCGATATGGACTCCTGGACACGTGGTCTATTCAAAGCGGAAGCCCAAAATCTGGCGAGACGTTTGGCCGATGCACCTGCCAATTGCATGACGCCAACGATCTTCGCCCAGGCCGCTGTGGATGCCCTGTGTCCATGCGGCATCACTGTTGAGGTCCGCACAATGGAATGGATCGAGCAGCAGCGACTCAACTCCTTTCTCATGATTGCCAAGGGATCTTGTGAGCCACCTGTTCTTTTGGAGATCGCCTACTGTGGCACTGCACCGGAGGATAAACCAATCTTATTAGTCGGTCAAGGCATCACCTTCAATTCGGGCGGCATTAATTTGCGTCCCTGCAATGGCATGGATGAGTTCAGGGGGGATTTAACTGGAGCAGCTGTTATCCTGGCAGCCATGCGAGCTGCCGCCGCGCTCTCCCTGCCCATCAACATTACAGCCATCCTGCCGCTCTGCGAGAATCTCCCATCGGGCATGTCCTGCAAGCCAGGAGATGTGGTCACTCTGCTCAATGCCAAATCAATGGCCGTGCGGAATGTGAGTCGAACTGGTGTCGTTGTCATTGCCGATCCCATGCTCTATGGCCAGTTGACGTACAAGCCCAGACTTGTCGTCGATGTCGGCTCAATGTGCATTGGCATCCGGAAAGCCGTTGGCGGCGGGGCCACCGGCATATGGTCCAACTCGCATTACATCTGGAAACAGTTCCAACGAGCTGGTTCGCTCACCGGCGATCGATTGTGGCGCTTCCCCCTCTGGAGATTCTACAAGGATCGGGTGGCCGAGAATCTCAGCTACGATCTGGCCAACGATGGGGATGGACATGCGTCGTCGTGCCTGGCGGCTGCTGTGCTCCATGAACTGGTCCCTTGCAGTGACTGGGCCCATCTGGACACCTGTGGCACGGGGCTGATAAGTAAATTTGGTCTTATTCCCTACCTGGCACCTGGTCGGATGACTGGACGACCCACACGGACTCTGGTGCAGTTCCTTTACCAAATGGCCTGTCCTGAGCCCAAGTAGGGACTTTATATTTTGGATTTCGACTATTAGTTTTATGTCTTTCTTTTTGGATTCAATCAAATTACACACACACTTATACAGACAAACGAACACTGCACACACAACGTAGAATTGTTTCGCTTTTCAAAACATGTAAATACATCCTCCACTCACTGTCCAGAAACCAGAGCTGAGAAGAGAAGTTGGAACAGAGGAAAGAAGTTAACAACTCACGAAAATACTATGTAACTTATATAGATTATCTGTATCTCAGACTTCTGGTTCATAAGATCACAAGTTTCGACCAAACGTGTAATCCAAATTTAGCTGTAAGCCCACAACATTTTAATCCGTAGATGTAATTGGCTTCGAGTCAGATTGTTTAAAATATAAATAATAATTTAGCATACAAATTTAAATTATTTTGCACCTAAATTACCACTTTTAAGTTAATAGGAAATTTAAAAAAAATATATTTAAAAAAAGTTTAGTTGATCAAATAACCTGTGAGTGAGTAAACTATAATTTTCTTAGCCATGTTGATCCCAAATTAAAGTGTTTTCTGATTTTCGGTGTTACAAACTTAAGGTGAGAGAAAACTGTGGAATATTCTGTATCCTGTGGCAAAGCAAACCACTATTGTACTCGGTCTAATGCAAGTGCTCGACAATTTGCCGTAGGTCAGAAGGACAGAAGCAGAGTTTAGGGAGCAGCATTCGGGGAGAAGTTGCAACTGCGGGTGGGCTTGAATATGATGATTGAACTTATATAGCTAATAAACCGCAGGCGTTCAAAGTGCATTGACAATGGCAATTGTTCGCAGGTGCATGCCACATGCCACATGCTACTTGCCACGTAGTTGCTCTGCACTTGAAACTGTTTTGATGCTCCACAATTTTGGCATTTCAATGAAGCGTAAGCATTGAGCCATTGGCCAAGTTTTCAGCACGTTGTTAAGTTGCTCGAGGAAAATCCTGTCACGTATCAGCCTGAAGTTGACAGCCAGCTGTAAATTGAAACATTATGTAGATTGTTTTTGGAAAATTCAATGGAATTGCCACAGTCAAGGCAGCTGTCAATAGTTAACTGATTTATTTTAATCGCTGTGCTAATTTATCATAAATTTATGCAGCTCAAAACGGAAGTCAGCTCCCACTACCTTTTGTGCCCCACAATTTGCTGCAAATGACATTGATCATTTATCATTATAACAGCTTCGATTTATATACATTATTTTGCACTCTGCAAAAATCAGTTGTAATTAAGCAAATGGCAAAGTTTTTGGGCCGAAAGTTTAAAGCACCAACGTTGACACTTCATAAATTTTGCAGTAAACTTAATTAAATTAAATGTGTGTGTGCGTGTGTAAGAATTTTCCATTTTCCATTTGCATTGATTTTCATGTACGCTTTATGTTTTGCACATAATTCTTGGCACGTTTCGCCGACTTTGTAAATTGAATTAATAGATGCTCTGTTCGGTACTGCCACGCCCACACACGCAACATAATGTTGCACAATTTTTGGTGTGGCATGGTACTTAGCCTCGACCTCGTCTCGGCCTCTGCCTCGCCCTTGTCATAGGCCATGTGGCAGCTGCTGCTGACGCCAAAACTTATTGCGTTGCCTGTCAACATTTTTCTTCTTCTTTTTGATGATAAAGTGTTGCGTTTTAATCCTGCCTACCTGGCACTTGGGCAAAACTGCTGACAACCAAGTCGTGAAGTAGGAGCAGGAGCATGTGGTAAGAGGTGTTGGCCATAAAGTTGTATGGCTCAATTGCTGGCAAGGCTTTTTAGTTGGCTGCCTCGACTTTTAGGCTTAAAACTGTGAAATATGCGTGGCAAAGTGTTTGCAGATTATTTTGTAATGGCCACAAAGTTTGGCGCGTGCCACAAAAATGCATTCAACTAAGGGTTAAAGGTTAAACGTACTTGCAGTGAGGTGAACTCCCGGCGCTATTCATTTATTTCGTTGGATATTGAGTTGCAAGCGTTGTCCCGGCCTGTCGTTTACTTGATATGATCATGCCCTGGACCTTCCAGTTTCCATTGTTATTTATGACGGCCATCGGCAGGAAATGGATGAGTGTGCGTGATGTGATGTGACGTGACGTGACGTGACATTCACTTGTCATGGCTAGCTGGAACTGCTGGCGCATGTTGGGCCAATAGTGCAAGAGCTGCAGCTCACGTGACGCTCTTGGCCACGTTTAGGATGCGGCAACGAACAGGAAACGGCCACTGCTGCAACTTGGACAGCACTGACAAATCGTTTTGACTCTGACCCGCTTGCTCCCTCTTACGCTCTCCCTCTTTCCTCCACTATCTCTCTCTGTCTGTAAACAGCTATTGCACAGGGCGCAGCTGTAGCTTTCTGATATGTGAATGCCAGCGGGGCAGGACGCTCTGTGGGAATCGTGCAATAAAGTGGGCAAATTGCATTGCGGTTGATGGCCACGTGACGTGCGGAATGAGAGAGAGCAAAAGGTACAAAAGGACCTTGTGATATTGAATAATGAGTACATTCAGCAGCTTTGAAATGTGACTGTCGGCGCAATATCCAAATGTCAAGTTCAAATAAAACTCTAACAAATATTTAAAGCATACTTTTTGGCTGAGCTAAGCCAATCAAATAAAACTTCAGTAAATTTTTTATGCATACTTTTTGGATGAGCTTTTAGCTCGCATTTAATATTTAAAGCAGCTTAAAATAATGTATGCAAATGTAGCATGTAATGAATAAATATAATCAAAACAAAACAATAAAATAATTATTGTTATCAATTAAATGCTTAAATCAACACGACAAATTAATGCCCATTAAATAAATGGATTAGCTACGTGTGTTTACGCTTCGATGGAGATGCAAATGGAATCGCAGATTGCAGCTCAATTTGCAGTGAAACATAATTTAAAGCGCCGCATATTAGGCGCACTTGTTCCCCTAGTTTGCCCTCTGTTGCTCTGCTGCATCCTATGCGAGCCCCATAAATGTTTTGGTTACTCCCAAACACACACACATTTGCCGGGCCATCAGACTAAGCCCACTAAAACACGACCACAAAATGGTCAAGCGGTTGAGTCGCTTTTAATTAATGCCTCGGCATATTCATGGCGCATAAATTTGTGCTCCAAATTTCATGCAGTCTTCTCACAACTCACACAACCCGCAGCACACACACACACACTCATGCACACACACACACATCCTGAAAGAGCTGGTGCTAACCATTACCGCTTTGGACTGCGTGAAAATTATGTAGAAAAAAGTCGGTAAATTCGCAGAGAATTGAAAAGAAAGAAAATTCTTGTTTTGGCCGCTGCCCAACAAATAAATGAAAAGCGTTAGCAAAAACTGAGCGACTCTGAGTTATGGTGTCCAGCAATTTATTGGCAGCTGCAGTTTTTCAAAAGCAACTCTGATATATGCGAAACCCCAAAAAAGGTCGCCCATTTTTATTTTTTGTATTTTTTTTTTTGTTGTTGTTGCTGTTTTCTCTTGCTTGACAGTGACAGACGCAGGTGAACTTTAGAGAACCTCATTTGTTAGACTCTGCGCGTCGTGGTTTTGTTTATTTTGTAATTTCCATTCAGTTAACCTTTGACGAGTGTTGCACGCACACACAAACAAACAGCGAGTGGCGATCTAGCTAACGATTTAATTAAAATACACATCACAGCCAAACACGGAGAGAGATAGAAAGGAAGAGAGAGACAGGAAGCAGCTGATGATTACAAAACAATTCACTTCATCATGATGGTAGATAAAAAAATACAAGCTGAACACATGTCACGCTTGTTGTTGCTTCTGCTTTCATTGTTGTTGTTCTTGTTGTTGCTGTCATCCATGTGCGGCTTTGTTTTACATGTTTGTAGAACGACAAACCAAAATGGCGGTGACTGCTCTGCACAGATAACAATAGCAACAACGCTTTGATGGACAAGAAGATACCTTATTTGAGAATAATTTGCTTAAATACTTATTAGATACTAACTAAAAACAATCGATAAAATAAATTTTAAATATCATAATTAATAATATTTAAAAAGAAAATTCTTTATCGTTTTAAATTCAACACTTAACTTATAAAATAAAAATATATTGGAAAATAAATGAAAATAATCATAGAGATTAACTCTTAGTGCTCATGATTTCAATATACCCCACATTACCAGCTCTATACAGGGTGCCCCTCACGCATAGACATATTCGAATTCATAGCATACTTTCGAGCGACTCTGCCAAACATCTGACACATAGTTGTCACAGCAAATCCACTTAAAATGACAGTCAACCGTCCACGTGTCACAGGGCCACACCTGTTGGCGGAATGGAAGGAGCAGTGAGACCTCGTCTGAGATGATCCTTGACACAGAAAATACTGAATGACAATTCCCGAGAATTGCATCAAACTAGCTGCTCGAGTTGTCGCCCTTTTTTGTCGACTCTGTCACTTTTTCCCTTTGGCGCGCACAATTGAGAATTTATAAAAAGCGGAAGCTGCGTTTTCCGCCGGAAAAAACTTGGCTGCTGGCAGCTACAGGAGCAGAAAACAGCTCCAAAAAAAAAAAGAATAAAAAAAAACGCGAGAGCAGGAAACGCGGCAACTTGATTCAATTCGAAGACGTAAATGGAAAACAGAAATGCGGCGGCCAAAAAGCCAAGGCAACAATCCCGACAACAACAACAATGGCCCAACAATGTACGAATGTAATCAAAGTACAATGCAAAGCTTGTTAAATGCAGCTGGGCCAGCGGAGTCACCAAGGAGCGCAGGGGGCGTGGCCGCTGCAGGGCTGGAGCAATGCTTAAAAAGTCGCCAGGGCAACAATGAAATATTTTCATGCAGCAAATTGAAGCTTAAAGCTAAAACTGATGCGGCACACACACACACACACACACACACACGCACACACACACACACACTCATAGCACACACTCTCGTAATTTAGTTCCCATTTACTTCCCTTTTGTATGCTGTTGTGGGTATAGAAATTGGAATTAGACGTGATTTTTCATGCGCACACGTGCAACACACAACACACACGTACAACCGCAAACACACGCTCACAACATTCAGCACATATTGGATGCCATTTTTCTGTTATTTTATTTGCTGCGTGTGTGTGTGTGTGAGTGTGTTACGCATACGCCGCGTGCTCCGCACTCATGTGTCCCCTTTCTTGTCGTTTGTGGCAATTAATTTTGCAATTATGTGCCACGGATTATATAATATTCGTATTGCATGCCACATTCTCATTTAATTGAACATTTCGTGCAGCATTTTATTTAGTGTTCGCATTTTTAGCTTGATTTATGCGACATACAAATGATACTACAAGTTGTTGTAAGTTGTTCGTTGTTGATATTACAACAATTTTTAATTGCAAATGCGCGACGATAATGTCATCTAGTTGTGGTATTTTGTATAACAATTTGTCCACTCCCATATGCAAATTGATATTTTTGAAACAAAGCATCGAAATTATGGCTTGCATATGGTAAAGTGCGTATAATTGAATTCAGCTCAGAGTTCTGATTGGTTATGTTACAATTTAGGCCACAAAACTGACAAGGTTTTCTCATTAGACCCGAAATGAGCTAATAAATTGACAGATATTTCATTTTACGCCATTTCCATGCTAAATTAATGGGCTCTGTATAAAAGGCTCTTACGAGTATGATAAACGTCTTACGATAAATATTTGATACCCTGCGAAGAAGGGTATCTTTAATTTGCTAATGAAGTTGCTGTTGCAGCTACAAAACTAAAAAGAAACCAATAACAATATTAAAATATTATAACAAAAAATGTAATAAATAATCAAAGTTTACTTTCAATTAGTTAACGTTTTAGGGCATTTGCTATTCGTTTGTTTTAGTTACTGTCGACTCTTGTTAAGTTTGATATCAGAGCCCTGGACCCAGCTCAAATCCAAAGGGGCAAACACTGACAAGTTGAGCCAAAATAACTCAATAAGAAGCAACCATAAAGAAAAATGCCCGAAATAAAAAACCCGAAAACAAGAAAAAACAAAAGACCATCTCATAGCACACAGTTTGGGATGAAGGCTTTGAGCTGCGAAAGTCTTTGGAAATCCAATCGAATTATGTTGCCAGGACTGTGAGCCCATTGCTGTCAGCAAATTGAGCCAGGTAGGCAAACACGCAAGACCAATTCACCCCAACTGACATTTAATACTGGCCACAAATAAAGACAAGAGCACAGAGAGCAATTCATCGCTGTTTGTTTTATAATTGCCTATAAATATAACAATTCAATGAACGAGATATATAAACTTTATCAATAAATCAGACTAATTAGTGTGCTCAGCTCATGTTTAATTAATTTAGGTGTTCAATTGCTGGCATTTGATATTTATTTAAGCATTTGGTTTGCTTTCATTTTCATTTGGCACATTCAAGCGAGAGAAAAAGAGTTTCGAAGAGCAACGAGACTGTTATACGCCTCTAATGTGTGTGTTTGTGTGTTTTGCGGCTTAATGCCCACTTTTTGGCATCACTTGTGTATAATTTTATTGCTTCGATGACTTTTATGGCGCGGCATCGTCTGCGGAAGTGCCTGGCCAAACATTTTTGACGCCAAACTTTTATTTCGGGGCGCCGCATGCAAAAGAAATTAAAATTGATTTTATTTGCTGACTGCCAAACGTGTAGTCTACTCTCAGACACATCATATGTGTGTGTGAGAATATGTGGGTGTGTGTGTGTGTGTGATGGTGGATATCACCATCATACACACGACATACTGTGTCCAATGAACCAAAAACTGTTCAAAAGTATCACACAAAAAAGACCGATAACATTTAACTCGAATGCTCCAACTTTTGGCAGTTGGACAAAAACGATTCAAAATATGCACATAAAATTTAATTAAATTATAGATTAATAGCAGAAATATAGAATTTCTTTCCGCCTTTAAAAATGCCTATGCTGTAGGCAATTTAAGGAAAGTGACAACGCTTAATGTCTCAATATTTAAATAAACTTTGAGCAAAAGTTAAACAAAATAATTGTATAAAATTTGGTATATCAAAAATCTTTGTCTAAAATATGCTAAAATTTTTAGTTGAAATTCGAAAGTCGTGCTTAGATATATTTATATAAATATTTGCTAACACAAATCCAAACTCTGGACCTTTTTGTTGTGCCTGAACAAGAAGATGAACCGGATGTCCCAGAAGATAAGCAAAAGTCTGCAATGCACACATTTGCCAAGAAGGAAAAATAAAAAGAAAAAGAAAGCAAGAAAATCCACTTCTACAGCTTCTGCTTTCAGAGCTTCTATAGTTTCTTCAGTGACTGCGTTGCAGACACAAGTCATAGAACGAAATATTCTATTTAATAACGGGAAGAGAAATTACACTGCAGCATTTCTGTCTGCGTATGCATGTCTCAGTATCTCTAACTGCATCTTTCTCTCTGTACGTGTGTGTGTGTGTGTGTGTGTGTGTGTGCGTATTGTATTTCAACTGCATTAATTTATGTATGAAACTCTAGGCCACGTACGCCGGTAGTTTGGGGGAATTACCCTTTCAGACAGGCATAAAGAGGATGCAAAGGAAGCCAGAGGCAGGAAGCTTGTGCCTTGCCTGCTGCAGCTCTAAGGCCAGTGGCAGCAGGGCCATTACCAGACAGTCGTTGGCAGAGGCTCATTATAAAACTCGGCCTGAACTGACGTTCCCTTTGTCTCATTGCTTGCCAAAAAATTCATGGCTGTCAGTGCAACGGCAACGGCAACGGTTACGGTTACGGCAACGTGCCTCTTTAAACTTTAAAGCAAACTCAATTCATCTTAGACTATGCAAAGTTCTTAAAGTGGTCCTTTTCTAATTCAGCTGCCCCAAGTACGATGTTTGACAAAAGTTTCCTGTCCGGATCCTAAGCAAACATAAACCTCTTCGGTCATTTCCTTTTATTTCCGGAACTGTCGCGTTGCGTACATCTAAATGTAAATGAAATGACGCGAATCTTTAAATACCCATTCGAGTATCAGAAATAAAGCTAAAGTTTGTTTATCCCTTTTTTATTAATTTTCGTGATGGGCAATTTGTGGAAATAGTTTGTGTTGGCTATAGATGAAATAGTACACTTAAAGGGAGCATGTTTTCAACTGGTTAAATGCTTTAATTGCTAACAACATTGTGCACTCTCGTTGACGGGAATATAGTTAATTATTAAGTAACAAGAGGCGAACATCATAGCTCTCACTCTCCTACTCTATCTGGCTCTTTCTCTCTCTCTCCCTCTCATTGAGAACGGCAATCTGTGTCTGACATTTCTGTTTGTTAGTTGGCATTGTGTGAGTGGAATTTGCATCTGAATGGGCTGGGCCTTACCTCGACACAAATTATGCAACTCAATTTGTGTGTGCAAGCAAAAGCCTTGACTGAAACGCAGTGCTCAACTTTCCCGCATCTAAACTCGTATTTATAGAATGCACCGACACTCAGGTTTATGTTAATTCAAAAGCCATTCAAATAAAAAACATAATTTAAATGAAGTGCTTATGGAAATGCAATTTTTAAAACGCGGAAAGTAGATAATTAAAAGGGATATACTATTTAGTTAAGTTGAGCAGTAAAAACTAATTAAGCTTTGGCACCTAATTCCAATGATATTAAAGTGAAATCAGTGGCAAATAAATACGCAAATAAGGAATGTTAAGTGAAGAACGTGCAACTGAGCAAACTGCTCAGTTATTCAGAGCATGCACTGGCTTCCGGCTGAATGAGTGAATGAATGAGTGACTGACTCACTGACTGACTTACTGACTGACTAACTGTATGGAAAAGGTGCTGACTGCTGTCTGATGCACGAGTGCTTAAGTGACTGCCCCCGACAGCAAAATGAACAAGAGGCAGACAAAACGCTTAGTCTGCTTTTGGGCGCACATTTGTTGTTTGCATTTGGCAGACGTGTGTGAAGGTCGAAGGCGTGGTCGAAAGGCAAAATATAAAAAAAATAGTACCAGCAAAGTGTTGAGCATAACAATAAGGCACACACATACCCACACACGAGGTTAGGCATTGAGAGACAATGAAAGATTGTGCCCTAAATGCGTGCGCTTGACTCGTTGTCGCTGCTTTCTCTTCCGGCCTTCCGGAGATCCGCCTTTTACTTTCACTTTTTCTTTTGGCATATCTATTTCCATTCGCAGTCTGTTTAGCTACTTTAAATATATTATGCTGGGCTCGTTTCTTTTAAACTAAATGAGATTCATCTTACATTCTGTTAAATTGCCGTTTCTCCATTTCCATTTTTATCCGGTTTTATTTTCCTATTTGTCTGGCGCTACCTCGATACACTTTTCTCGTTTCTGCACTTAAAAACAAAACTGAAATTTAAATGCAAATGCCAAATGGCAAATGGCAAATGGCGACAATTCCCATTTCGTATTCCCCCAAGCAATTAGTCTGTCTCCTACGTTCAATTGGTTAAATTATTTTGAGTGCTTTAATTTGGCAACTAACCGTAAATTGTCTAAAGTTAAGTGTGTGTAGATTTTGTACATGTATTTGGTTTCTGCTAAGAGCAACAATTAAATGAAAGTCATTGTTGGTAGCATAAAAACTCAAACAAATTTGCATAAATGTAAATGGAATCTCAGATAGCGAAAAGTTCTTAAGAAACTTTTCTTTAGTGCATTTAAAGAGGGAGTGATAATTTTTGGAGAGCTTTTCGGTTGTTTGGATAGAAGTTAAGAAAATAATGTATATATTATGTACTTTTGCTTCTTTGGTCAGTTTTTTGTGTACTCTCATCTATTACTTTTTCTAACTTCTTTGAAGTTACTTAACAGATTGTTTTGCTGACCATTTACTAACCATAACACGCAACTAATGTTGAATACATTGAAATTACTAAATTTTTAATCTTATAATACTTACGTTTGAAAATTATAATGAAGTGTTAAATTCTAAATCAAAGGTATTTAAATTGTTTTATCAAATTTGTACTGTAAGTTATTTTAAAGAAATTGTTAAATATTTTTGGTAGCTCTGTCAAAGTTTCACTAATACGTAAAGTTAAAGCATTCAATATTAATACGTACATTCACAACTGATTAGCTAATTAAGCTCATGAATAAATCTGCAATTGCCAAACTTGGAATTGTTTTCGACATATTGGTTGCCATCTATTATTGTGTTCACTTGCTGTACTACACTTTAGCAGACATAAAACACGACTATTATTTCAGATTTAAGCTAATTCCAGGCAATAATCGTAGCAATTAAATTTATGACCTGGCTGCCAACTGCTAGCAGAAAAGTCTTGAGTCTGCTTCAGCAGTTTTATGAGCACTTAAAGATGCCATAAAATTGAGGCGTGGCATCATCCATAAGCATAAATCAACGAATAAGAAACCCACTCAAAACAAAAGCTCAAACTACAAGCAGCAGTTGTGCCATTAAAATGAAGCGAACCCTAAAAAAATAACAAAAATATTACGCATACGCCATGTTAACACTTTATAAACGCATTAGTGACCGTTGGGAAGGCAAACGTGGCTAACGTGTCGGTTAACAAACTGTTCTAGCATCAAAATACAATTTGCAAGTTCAATGACAAAAATTGAAGCGGGAACTTGAAAAATGGAAACCAACAACATCAGCGAAAATATGCATATTTATGAATGTTGAACAATATTTGCTATGAGTATAGTAGGTCATAAATCAAATGACTATTGGGCACAACACGTGTTCAGATAAATAAACCAAATGCGAATTATATGTGCAAGTCGGCTAAAGCCACGCCCACAAATAGGACGGCCACAATTCGAAGCAGATGGCAGCACATTAAACTCAATGGTTTGAAATTATTTGCAGTTGAAGGTCAGCAACTAAAATTCAGCCTAATGCTGTATGTGGTACAGTGGTTTCGATGGTGGTTTGGGGTGGGTTTCTGGCAGCTGGGTGGTGCCATTAAAGACAACTTCCGCAAACAATAAATTTAACGCGCCAAACGAGAAGAAATTGGTCCCCGGGCTACTCGTGGGCAACCAAGTCGAACACGTTGCTATGCGCCTGGTTTGGGGGTCATAGGGTGGCAGCAGGGGTTACCGAAAATATATACATACATATATATATATTAAAGATATATATAAGAGCCAAATTTTTTACATTTTTGTTGTATATTTTCTTCTTTTTTTATACACGGCCTTCAGCATTTTTGGGCAAACTTCACAGTGGGTGGGCTGATTAAACTGTTATACATTCAATGGAGCAAGTGGGGGTGTGTGTGTGTGTGTGTGTGTGGGGAGCACTCGCTATTTTAAGCTTAACGTATGCCTTGCCGCCGACTGCTGACTGCCTTAATTTGTGAGGCTTATTTATGGAAACTGTGCCCCAAAATGGTAGATGAGCCGCCTGATTTAAGAGGACAGCCAGAGAAGCCACAGCAATCAGCTTGCCACTTGCCTCTTGCCACACAACTCAGCGGCAAGTTTGTACAGCCGGAACTTTAAAAGCCAGCTGAACTGAAAGGTTTTCCAAACAAAAACTTTGGCTGAGCAGTTAAGCTCATTGTAATTGAGTAGGTAAAATGGAATGTGAGAAGGTTAAAGCTGCTCTAAAATAAAGCATTAGGTCGTTATGCAAACAAACAAACTGATAAGAGAACTTATGATGGGTCAATTACGAGCTAAGCTTTGAATCTATAAGTGAGGATGATGTAAAAGCCTTTTTGAAATATATTTTAGCGAAATACTAAATAAAATCCAAGTTGCTCTTAATAGTAAGCAATGTTTTTTCTCAGCTTATTTCTGGTTAGCACCGAAAAGTATGCAACACTTTCTGCCCATTTCATTAGTTGAAATAGTTACTGAATTCTTGCAACACACAAAAGTATGCAACACTTTTCTACACAACCTCAATTGTGTCGAGCAGAGAGAATTCATCTCTAAATCTCCCAACACCCGTTCAAATTGCACAAAACTCAATTCATTAAAGTTGACCAGACATTGCTTATCAAACCTCTGCACCTAATGGACCAGCAATGCAGTTGCTGTTGTTTCTATTACCAAAGCTAACGGCAATCGGCCTCATCGGAGCGCAGTTGGCACGCAATCCGAGTGCATTGGCCAATTCCCAGAGCATGGAGGAGTGTATCAATCGGATGCACGTGCAGAATACCAATTTGATGAAGATTGTAGAGTGCATGGCGCGCTCAGCAAATCTAACGGCCTTCATGGAGGATACTCTATGGAAACTGGATTTGCTAGTGCATCGTTTGGATAGACCGGAAGCAGTACAATCACCTGAAGTCTATGAACGTTCGCCGTATGTGCATATCGATGATGTGCTAAAAATTGAGGGCAGCGTGGCCGACTATAACTGCCAAGGTAAGCAGCATGTGGCTCAGGCCATTCGGCGCAAACTGGAGCATTTTCAACTGATGAATGGCCAAGTGAGCACACTCTTCGACTGGCCCTCGTCACGGGCCCGCGCGCGATCCAAAGTGCCGCGAAAGTCCCAAACTTTTGACGGGAATTTGATTGAGAAGGTCAAAGCGGAAATGCACGAAATAAAAGAACTGAGCTGCCTCATTTCCGAAGCCATAGAAAGGCATGCGAAATCCAAGCTTGGTTAATGCAATAGCAGTTTAATTATGTAAGTGATTAAATTCTTTGTGGACCCAGCTTAAAGGGAAACTGCATTTATATTGTATATAAATATGTAAGCATCATTGCACAAGTTGACAATGCCATCGCGTCAAGGCACTGAGGAGCCCAGGCAGACGGGCAGCTCGGCGGTCACACGCGGCGTATGAGCATTGTGCCTGATTCAGATTTATGCCAGGCCCCAACAGACAACAGACAACGGACAACAAACAGCAGTTGCAGCTGCAGCTGGCCCAGTTTTTAAAGTCCAATCCCCGTAGAATGCTGGACCTTTTGAAGTCGGTTTGCATGCAAATTGTGGGGTGGCAAATTCAGCGATGCGCTTTAAGTAATTGCTTAGAAGTCGCGCAACATGCGGCACAGTAATAACAATAATAACACTGCGATAATAACGGGCAATGAGGCACGCAGCAAGTTGCAGTTGCAGACGGAGATCTTTATCGTATGTGGCCTAGCCAGACTCAAATCCCTGGTCGAGACTCTTCTGACTCTTGGCACTTGGCAACGGCTGCCTTGCACTTTACATTCTCAGTTTTTTTTACTCGTTTGCGTAGTTTATTTTAATGTGCCATATAAAATAATTTAATGGTCATGGCCATGCAACAAGCGAGCAGAGATAAAGTCACTGCAGCAGCAGCAGCAGAAGAGAGCTGAACGGGGGGGAATTCACTTATAATTAGCAAAACGATGGCACCCGTAAAGCGTGCAACTGTAAATGATAATTGTGGCACATTGTGTGTGCCACACAGCAGCAGCAACTGACCAAAGGGGCCATCAATTAGAGTTGGGTCATTAAAAGCAAAAAAAGTCGGAAAGCCAAACGATAAATGTTGCCAAAGGGAAAACACTTTCGCTCTGATGCTCTGAGGCACACTGATATGTGTGGAAAGTGTTGAGGGTAGGAATCTGGTAGGAAATAAGGTTAATTTGATAAGAGAACTATCTGAGCTAATTGTAAGCAAATTGATGGGAAGGTTGATGTTGTTGGGGTCATCGATATGTGTACAAACTGGAATTGCCTTTCGGAAAAAGTGCAGATTGGCGTAAATAAACAAATGAACAACAACGAATAAAAACGAGAATACATATTTAATTATTTATATATAAATATACATTTTTGGCTTTCTCTCTCACTCTGATTATCTCACATTTAACATAGCCTTAGCCAATGATTTGCTGTCACTTTTGCCGCCAACGACATAATGTCATTTGAGATTTTTCTATCAATATTTCTTGGAATATAAATTAATTTCAAATATCCCCATTCAACATTTCCACCTTAGCAGTTGTTTTGTTACAGTCCTCGGTCAATTTGCTGTCCTTTTCTCTTGCTTTTTGCTGCTGCTGTGAAAATCGGGAAAATAGTTGGTGGCCTTTAGCTCCAACTCGAGGCAACGTCTCTCAGCTGCAATGTCAATAAAAATTCAATTACGCTTCTGTGCGAAACTTGCTTGTCTGGCCTCAGCATGCCTTTTTCTTATGGCCATTTCAAATTGGCCATCGGCTCTGCAGACGCACAAAGATTTCAGGCATCAACTTTGTTGTCTACTCTCGATTTGGAGGGCAAAGTGGAGGCACTCTGATTGGCATTTCGAAATTTGTTTGACATTTGAATAGCAGCTTCAATTGAATTCGGCAAACAATAAAGGGAGGCGCCTCAAATTGCGTGTGACTTCACCCAGAGCTGAATTGATGTGAAATCCAAGTCGTGGCACTTAAATTTAATGGCATGTTTATGTAACCAAACGCCCACACAGTACAGTAAATAATCATAAGCATAATTTCTGTACACACGCAGCTCGAACTTGGATAAGGATATCGCATTTAAAGGACTCGTAAAGCACGTATCAGGATTATATTTTTTTGGGTTAGAATAACAACAAATTGTGCGCACATTTAGCTAATTTGATGGCAGTGATTTTGGCCGTGGTCTCTTGGCCACATATGCTAAAAGTGTTGAATAGTTGTTGCTGATGTTGCTGTAGTTGTTGTTGTTGTTGATGTTGTTGCCAAGAAGGCAAGGTCGTTTTGCGTGTTATGGTCAAATGGTAATTTCCTCTTTTATTTCAGGCAGGTGTTGTCGAAGAGCAACCCCCTCATTGCCACAGCTTCAGCTTCAGCTTCAGCTTCCGAAGAGCATGCTCTCTCTCAGTAGGCCAACTGTTATACTGTTATACACAGAGGACAGGCGTTAGCTGCTGCTGCATACTTTCGGGCGTCAGTCTCCCTTTGCCAGTGTTCTCGTTCAGACCGACAGCTTTTTGCCTCTTTGCGCCGCCAGCCGTGTTGAATGCCACAAGCGAAACGCGTAAAGTGTTTGAATAGCCACAAAAAGTCACCGCAACCATTCACATTAAACAGGCAAGGAAATTTTTAGAGGCCTGCTCGAATAACTTTCCGTTTTTGTTTGCTTCATTAGCAGCATCTCAGCTCGCTGTCTCTCTCTGTCTCTATCTCGCTCTCACCGTGTTGTTTGTGCGTTGCTACGTGTGTGAGTGTCTGTGCGTGTATAAGATTAATGAGCCAAAAGTGTTTTATCGTGTTGTGTGTTAAATATTTAATACAATATCATATAAATGTTGCATAAGCTGCCTACACATCACAAAGCAGCCACGCAAGCAGCTCACATTCTATTTTTTCTGACACAAGTCAATTGACAGGCGAAAAATTTGGGTAAACCTGCTTTCTTGGAACGAGAACTGAGCACAAGTAAGTAGCATTTAAATATTGATACTCAATATGAGCACAAACAAATGCTGATGAAATTACTTAAGTAAACCGCTTAGGCACACAACGATAAGAGGATTGTGTATATAATCAAATAACAAACATTTTATTGCCTTCCTTATTGTGTGGGAACAATTAAAGATTCCTTTTGAATTTAATGTATATGTGCTTCTGAGATAAGAATATATACAAAATTTACGCATTTTATTGTGGGCCCAGCGGGAAAATGTTTCGAGTATTTTAACGTGTTTTCAATTCCCATCTTAATGCTCTGCACAGGGCATGAAAAATACATTAAAGCGAACAAAGAATTTTGTTGTTGATTAATTTGCCTGATACAATTTAAATATATTTTCAAATTATCAAGGAATTTAATATTACCATATTTAGAGTTGAAATATTTGCCAGTTACAATTTAAATATATGTATATACTTTCAAATTATCAAGGAATTTAATACAAAATACCACAAAGTGGGTTGCTTTCAATTCGTTCAAAATGTAATCAGAGATGGACCCAGAATAAACACATTCAATGAATGTGTATCTACACACACACACACACACACACACACACACACACACACACACACACACACACACACACACACACACACACACACACACACTCACAATCATCAACTGAGACCCATTTCCATTTACCGTACACAGACTTTCAAATTAATTGTAGCCCAACGTTTTGCTACTTGCCGCAACTTACTACAATGCTAGTTCACTTGGCCCCGCCTCCTTCTCACCCACACACACATACACACACACGCACATACACTCGTATGGTGGCACGTAGTACGTAGCAGCATCCCAACTAAGTAAATAATGCGTAAAACAAGTCGAGCGTTTTACGGTTGTCCCCTCTTTCCCTTTGTACCACCGACTATAGTGAAACAGTCAATTGTAAAATTGTGGCAGCCACAACAAAGCTGTCTCCAGTTGCGGATTGTTGTTGTTGTTGTTGCTTGTTTTGTTGCCCGATGACTGTCGACTGCAGCTTGATGAAGGCAAAAAGGATTGCCAGCACGAATTGTGATGCGCGTGTACCGGTGTAATTCATTATGCTGACTAACTGGGCTAAGAGGAGAAGCCAGCGGGAACAGCAGCTGAGACTCTGGCTAAAAGGAGCCAGAAGCCGTTACCAAAGGCAACGGAAAGGATGCTCAGACATGTTCTTCATATGGCACATGTGGCAATGACTACGAGCTCAACAAAAATAACATATATATAAAAAAAGGTAGCTAAAGTTACAAATGTTGTTGTTAACGCAAAAATTGTCAGTCACTGTTGGAGAGACTTCCGCCTTCAACACGGCAAACTCTAGCACTGCCACTCAAGCCCTGTCTCTGTGTGTGTGTGTGTGTGTATGTGTGTGTGTGTGCCTGTTGTGTGGCACGTTGCATGTTCGTCTATCTATGGCTTTGTGTACATAAAAATTCCTTGTATTATTTATGTCGCCTGAAAGTTGTTCAAGTGCCCGTTGATGGCTTTTAATCAAGCCAACAAGTAGAAGTCCACACAAAAAGACAATTTCCGCAGTACTTTAATACTTTAATCAGAATTTCTGTTTACCTGTCAAAAACTTTAATGGCATCGAAAGAATCAATTAAACAAAAACCGAGTGGGAAAACTTTTCCAGTTTCTTATTTATAGGCTCAAATTTATTTGCAGCAAATAAAACTGTCAACGGCAATAATGAAATTCCATGTTTTAAATTAGCAAAAGAACAGCGGAAGCACCAAAAAAATAAAAACGAAGCAAAACGGAAGAAAAAATACAAAAAAATATCTACAACAAACGTGCAAAAACAAGAACAACAATATGTGGCAGAGCAAATAAAAGTTTTTGGATTTTTGCGAAGCGTGGAAAAAGTTTTATTTTGACAACGAGCTTTAAAAAGTGTGCACCATAAATCAGCGGGGCGTATACGTATTATACACATATATGCACACACACACACGCACACACATGTTGAAATATATAAGCACCACAATATTGTGGCATAAACAGCAATTACTTTAAAGTTGTGAACCTTGAGTTGTTTAGCAAAGCTAAAACTTTATGGTAAACTGTATTTCAACTGCTCCACTTGCAGTTATTTATACAGCACACTCACACAGCTTGTATCCGATGTCGTTGCAGAGTCTTGTAGTCAATTCCAAAAATTTATCTCACCACATGCAAAAATATTTGCACAAAAATGCCATAAATATTTGCAATTTTATTTTTACGAATTCAATAAACCTGAATCGGTTCAAGCTCCATTGAATCCAAGTTGCTTTAACAAATCGAAACTGAAATGTATTTACTATATTTCCATGCACTTTAAATAGGAAAGCTAATACCATTTGCAACTGCGTAAGTCCTTCAGCGGCTTTTTGAGTTTTTCTGATTTTTTTTCAACTCCTCTAAAGAGCTTATTGCCTGAATGCTATCGTGCACATTCAGCTTAAGCCATTGGACCTAGTTTTAATAAAACTAATGGCAATTGTAAGTCATTTTCTTCGTGGCCGTTTTTGTTGTAAGGAACATGCAATTCTATCCACATTAAAGTTGATTAAATGCTTCGCTCCGCACTTTGTGCATTAACATTCAAAAGAAACAGACCAAAAAAAAAAAAGAAAACGTACTTACTTCAACTTTAGCGAAACTTTTAGCTCACGACCACATGTAAAAACAAACCCAAGCCCAAGTGGTTGCTGCTGCTCCTGGAGAAATCCTCTTAGCACAGGACATGCAAGAAAAGACGCTTATTTTGGTTGGGCACGTACCAACAAAAAAAGCCCCATTTCAACGGCATCTCAGTATTTTCCATATATTCATATACGAGTATGACAAGAGTTCTGTGAGTTGTTTTTTGCTCTTTCGTTTTATTCTCGCATTTATTGCTGTTGTTGTTGTTGTTCCCGCTGTCTCTGGCAGCAGACAACAATTTATCACATTTCAATCACTTGCACCATCAATCATGCCACACACATATTCCAACAGCGTCAAGAGCAGCCAATGAACCACACTTCTATCGAACACTTTGCAAATACTTATCATGTAAATGAGAAACTAGCTTATCTAGAAGGTAAATACTCTAACTTACTCCAACCTCTTGAATAAATATAATAGCCTTCATCTCTGGTGTCCTTTTACCTTCAAAATTACACGAATTTAATTTTTTTCATTAAAAATTATTTTATTTGGCACAATTTTCTTATTAAAACCATTAATCCTTATTCAAAATGTATATTCCTCTTACTATTTCTCCATTGTCTTTTTATTAACATTTATTGTGATTACTGACACTGAGAAGGGTCCTTTTTTTTAAACAATTTAGTTGAATTAAAGTTAGTCCACTCTTTGGTACAATATAAGCCATACCGATTTCATTTATTTATTTTTAAAGACACGCGTATTGAAATTTATTTTGATGACAAGCACGTAAAACTACTTTAAATCTTGTTATAAAGTCGTAGATTGAATTAAGGATAAGCTTACAGATTATCACTTTGGCGAAATGCTGGCAAAATTATATTGAAAAATATCTTCTTGGCGAGTCTTTTTACAGCACTTCAGAAATATGGGTTAGCAAACTCATTAAGCATCTGCAGTCGACGACATTACGCACACACATTGAGTATACGTCAAGTGGGCCCACTTCCGCCTATCAAAGGCGTCTGTGATGCGGCAATGTTTTTTGTCCCGTTGCCGTTGCCGATGCTCCATTAGGCAAAAAGCATTTAAGCCCAGCCAAAGCCTGGCAAGTAAGATGCCTCGAACACCCGGCAGCACCACGCCCACCAATACACGCGTTCAAAGTGTCGTATACTTCATTTTTGTTCTCTTCTTATTTCCTTTACTACGTGCTTGATGCCTGTTTGTTGTTGTTAGCCAAAGTCAGGCAACAAAAAAGTGCGCTAATGGTGAAGGTCAGGCCGTTGTTACGTTGTTGGCCCTAAGTGAGGGGCTGTTGCTGTTGTTACTAGTATATTCGTTTTTTGTTCGCATTGTGTGTCCCTGCATCCGACAGGCAGGCAGCTCTCTTTCTCGCTCTTTCTCTTTTTCGCTCTCACAAGTTGCTCTCTTTGGTCATGCGCTGTCAGGGTTTTAGGCCAGAGACTTATGTTGGCCATATAACAGTTTAACAATTGCAGACTTTTGGGCGCTTTGCCATGAATTTTTGGCATTGTTGCTGTGCGTGTTCTTTGTGTAACTTTTGAGGTAACTACAACACAATAAAAAATAACTTTTCTTACACATTTTTTGTTCTCTTATGATTTAGTTAGTTTCCCCAAGAACTTTATGCGACTTTTCTAGTATATAAGTTGGTTTGCTTGGGAGTTCCTTAAACATACACACATTCCTAGAGATTAAAAGCGCGTTTATGGCAAAGACAGAGTGCAAGTGTTCATTAAAACTGTTCAAGCTGCACGTTAACTAAGCCATGGATTAAGTTTCCATTCCCCAAAAAGTCTTTTCTTTTCTATTTCAAGCCAATGACTTTCTGCTTTGCAGTTGCCACAGAAACATAATTCTTTTAATTCAATCTTCGTTTTCCAAATGAATCTGGCTACTTTCAATTGCAATTTGCAATTTTGTCTGAAGCAGTTCGAGTGTCTGTCTGGGAAACTTGAAATCATTGGAAGCTTTTATGGCCAATGGCCGTACTTTAGAGTCAAGTAAATCTCGTCAAATGATAGCAGTGGCAATCCATAAACTGTTGGCATAAGCTTTAATAACTGACTGACAGACAGAAGGACTGACTGACGGACGAAGCTGTCGTCACCTTAATGTCATTTTCATAATATGCTCCAAGCACCTTGGCATTTTTATTATCTCCTTGGCTCTTTGGCTGCATCAGCAACTGCTCGGGCAAAAACTTTTATGGGACGTTAAACGCACAGTTGAGAGCTGAGTTAAGTTGAGTTGAGTTCAGTTGAGCTGAGCTGAGCTTTAGAGTGTGGGGCTATACGATAAATCTCTTTGTAGCGCTTTCAACTGCTCTCAACTGCCTGACTGATGCTGACTGAAACTGACGGCGTAAATGCGTATTTAATTCCACATTGCCACGCCCACGACCCAGCCCACAATTCTTATTGTTGTCGTTGTTGTTGTTGTTGTTGTGGTTGTTGTTGATGCGTTGACATTAATAAATGTCACAATTCAACTGCAAGTGACGAAAACAATGCGTGAGCAGGATAGAAGACACTTCAAACATATTGCTAACTTTCAGTCTAAGAGACTGACAAGAGCGTCTGGCCGAATGACAGACTGACACACTGACAGCCCGACAGCTTGACAGACTGACAAGCTCCAAAAACGCAGATTGTTCGAGCGCTTTAAATTAATTAGTCATGTTTTTTTATCTATCTTCTTTCTCTTCTCCTTCAGCTTTCACTCGCTCAGTGTCTGCCTATTTTCTTCGCTTCTCTGATAAGTTGCCGACAAGCAGATTTGCGACATCGACAATTTTTCCCACAACAACAACAAGAACAGTTTGTGTGCGTGCCTCTTGTCTCTTGTCTCTTGTCTTGTGTCTGTGTCTGTGGCGATAATCGGCTTATGCATAGCTTATGGGGTCGTGCAAATTGATAAATGTTGCAGACGCGCAAAAGCATTGCCTACTTTTTGGGGCCTGCCTAATTGAACGCATCAAGTTTTTCTCTGTGTATCAATTAGCCTAATGATTCGGCCGACTTTTGTTGCAATCCGATGTGATTTCAATTGCCAACGTTTTCGTTTCCCATTCTCTCTTCATTTTCAATGTACAAATGCCAATAGAAGAGTTCGATTTGACTACATCTGAAATGTCTGTTGACTACAGCACATTCGTCTTCTTGCAGCACTCACAACAGCTAAAATCCTGACTTAGTTTGGCCAACACTCACACACAAATTCACACAGACACATATGGGATGCTTGTGCAAATTTGGTTGAAAGTTTAACTGTTCAATTTGTACTCGTTGCTGCAGCAAAAGCCAAGACTGGTCGAAGAGAAACTCTGTGCGAACTGCATATTTGCCCTCAATCTACACACATACACCCGGAAGTGTGTTGTGGGTGTGTATGTGTGTACTTTGCTGATTCCAGTTAGCAACAAAAAGCCAAAAATTAATGAGCTAACAACAACCCAATTATTTATAAAGCTCGCCAAGCGCTTTAAACGTGTAAAAGACAAATTGAAAAATCAGCTCAGCTTTATTTTATTTTCCCTTTTTCCATTTAATTTATTAATTAGTCTTAAATGGCTTACAATTTATTGCTACGATCAAAGAAAATGCCACAAGCAAGCAAATATTGTTAAAATACTTAAATTGAATTACTTTCATTATATTTACCTTCAACTTGTGCAATGACTTTATTAAAATAAATTTTTTTCAAGGTACTTTACAAGTCTGTTTTCGTTGCATTAAAAATGAAATTATATGAAAGTAGCAGATTCTGTGCTTTAATAAATTATATAACTGAATAACAAATATCATAAATATTGATGATTACTTACCGAGTATGCAATTTGTCATTGCTAAATTAGTCATAACACTCGCATGTAATCGAATAAACATGAATAATGTCAAAAAAGGCCAAGTGGAAATGCATATATTCCGATTAATCGACTAATAGATACCCAGTGAGTTTCCTAAATGTGTTAAATTTTAACAAGGTAGTTTTTATAATATACTATACGTTTATTCCCTTGTCAGTGATATTTAAATAGCATAAATATTCAGTGAAACTGGCATTGGTATAAAATAAACAACAGGATATCAAAGTTATTGGCCAGTTGACATTTTGTTTATTTGATTTATATTTCACGTGTCACTCAGGCCAGATAAATTTAAACATAACATGACAATGGGCAAATGATGCCATTTAAATAAATACAAATAAATAGAGCAAAAACCAAACATGAGATGTTGTCCACTGAACAACGATAAGAATGGAAAACTATTGAATTGCAGTTGGCCAAAAGGTCGCCGAAAAATGTTAATCAAAATTTATAAATCACTGCAATGCAGGAGGAAAATGCAATGAATAGCTGTTTGCCAAGTTTTCAATAGAATAAAAATTGTACAGCTGCCAGCACGATATGGTGGCTCTTTATTTGTGGTGGCATTCCAGTTGGCAGTTGGCGGTTGGCAGTTGGCGGTTCTGTCTGGCAGCGGCTGTTGCCACTTACGCTTCAATGCCTCGGCGAGTCATTGATATGCGAATGCGGCACAAAAAGTTCAAATTAAAAACCCTCAACTGTGTGTTATCCCAGCCACTAGAGAAAAAGATTGCGAGATTCTCTAAAACGGGGCCAACAAAAAGTTCTTCAAATCAATATTATGCAGAGCCAGAGCAAATGAAATATAAGGAAAAAGAGAGAGAGAGAGAAAGAGAGAGAGAGGTGAATCCATTCAGTTAAGCAGATAAAGTTTGTCAGGTTTAAGAGCCAACTGGCAACTGACCTGGACAAAACTGAACTTCAACTGTTGCACGCACTTTAAAAGGCCGCTTGACAAATCTGCCGTAAAACTTTGTTCTAAAACTGACCGGCCATAAAAAAGGGGGCAGACTAAAGTAGACCTAAGTCCCATGTTAGTTGAAAAAGTTGAACAACTTGACGTTCCATTTCACATGGCTAATCGTCAGATATACGAGTATGTAATCTACGAAGAACTAAGGAACTAAGGACTCTGCTGTCCAGCAGGTGTTTGCTGTCCAGGGACATGCGATGCCGATGTCTGCTCTCATTAAAAACTAAAATAAACAAGTAAAAGTTTCGAAATCAAATGCGAATGAAAAGCAGCAGAATCAGCAGCCGTTACAGAAATCGGGGGTAAAGAAAAAAAAAAACAGAGAAGAGCAAGAACAAAAGGGAAAAAAGCAAATAGAAAAGCGAGAAACCACTTGAGCAAGTAGCAAAAGTTTTCCATTTATAACGAGCTCAGTGCCATGTGCACTCACAGGGGGATGTTTTACTAAGCGGGGGTTGTGCAACACTCAAATGAGTGTGTCTATTCTGTGTGTATGTGTGAGTGTGTGGGTGTGTGTGGGTGAGTGTTGGTAAAACTTTAAATGCGCGGTAATGAAATTGTTGGCAACAAATGCTGTCAACACTACGAACCACACACACACACACACACACACATGTGTAAAGACACATACAGAGACACAGTCGACACCATTTTATGGCACGGTTCCGAGGGTTCCGGAGGATGCAGGCATCCTGCTGATTTCGCAGACCCCGAGCAAAGCTAAAAAGTTGTTCGACTCAAGTGTTACGCCCCAAAAACAACAACAACAACAACAAGAAACTGTGTTAAGTTTCCACAACTCTTGGGGCCAGAAAGAGAGAGGGAGCAACAGTGACTGCTAAAGGGAATTTGCCACCTCAGACTTTAACAGTCACAGACACTCCAAGCTGGGCTACTTGTTTCGCAATAATCATATGAATGGCTAAGCAATTGGAGCACAAGACTGCTGAGGTTGAACGGTTGAGATATAAGATATGGGTGTATTCATTTCCAACAAAACGAGTGGCACTTGAATGAAATCTCTCTCCTTCAAATAAATACTAAAGTTCGACAAAACAATCGTGAATGTGGCTGCAGTTAAAACTTAACTTCTTTAAGTTTTCGACAATTCGCTTAATACCAAACAATATCACCAGTATCTTGGCCAATTTGAATGTGGTTAACATAAGAAAGAAACTTGAGAAGTCAAACAAAAGTTTCTGCATATTTTGCCATACAACTAAATGCAGAATAATAAAGTGTGATAACAATAGTCTAAGCTAGGTTTGCATTGTTAAATATGCTGCAAAAAGAGCTAAAAAGTAAAATTTAATCAAATTTAATTTGTTGACATCGTAATCTATCAAAATTTGAATACTAGAGCTGAACCCAAAACAAAATTTCCAGTCCAACAATTCCAATTAGAGTTTTATTTCAAAATATGTTTTCAATTGCCAATCCGCCGAGAGCAGATTCCATTTCTCGTCTAAGCTTTGACAACAAATTGTTTTTAACTAATTAAAAGTCAAACTGGAAAAGTTGGTTCGTTGTTCAGTCTCGTTTGTTGGCTTGTTTGTTGGTTTTCGATTAATTCAGTTAAGTTGGCAGCTCTGTCGCGTAATTGCGATAACAGTCATTGATAATGGCAATCAACTGCAATTTCAATGTGGTTCACTTAATCAGAGTGATAATTATCCAGCGATTTGCATTAATTAATGCAGCTGAATTAATTCGTACTCCAATTTGGGTGTCACAGCAGTTAAGCTGCCTTGGCTAATTATCATTATTTAGTTAGTTAGTCTTCAGTTGCGTAAAACTAGTGGGAATAGAGGCTGAGATGTTTAAATAAAAAATTACTATAAAAATCAATTCCGAATCTTACCTTTGATTTTATTTACAAAATTAAATTAACTATTTTATAGTATTTAATTTACAAATAATAAGAATTTTAATTCATTTTCATTATATGAAAATTGAAGATAAAAATGTGTTTTTTCGTCCGGTTTGAATCTTTTTTGTGACCCTTTTGTGAGCTTTTTTTTAAACTTATTATTTTTCGAAATCTAAGTAGACGCGCCTAGAAATGTCAGCTCGAAGAACTGTCACGGGTCGTTTAGAGTATTGCTCTGTTAGTTGTTATACTACTGTGCTCGTGTCTTGTACTGTTTATATCTAGTTTTTTAGAAAAATAATTTATCTGTCCAAATTTTTGTGTGTTTGTCCATTTTAAAGAAAAAATTCATCGTACCCATAAATATATATATAATCGTTGGAAAAAAAATAGAAAAATCGAATTTGTTTGAGGACAATAAAATTTTGCAAGTCGCTTATTATGCAGAATATTCGTAGGTTCCTGCTGCGGGCAAAGCCATTGCGTTATGTTGCGAGGGTAAACCACGTCCGATATGCTTGTGGCACGGAGAGCGGAGCGAAGGCGAAGGGACTTGTGATAGGCGTGTACCAAAAGGAGGGCGACAAGGATCCCAAGCTGACGACCGCGGGAGAGAAGATAAATGATCGACTGGGCGGCAAGCTGTCGGAGCTGATATGCGAGACGAAGATTGATGGCCGCCTGGGGCGGGGCAAGGTGTTCAATAATATTGATCAGGACTTTCGGAGTATAGCTGTCGTCGGTGTGGGCCTCGAGGGCATTGGCTTCAACGAGCTGGAGATGCTCGACGAGGGCATGGAGAATGTTCGCATTGCCGCGGGCATCGGAGCCCGATCATTGCAGTTGGTCGGCTGCACAGAGGTTTCCATTGACGGCATGGACTACGCCGAGCAGGCGGCCGAGGGATCGAGCTTGGCCATCTGGCGACACATGGAAATGCTCAATAAGAAATATCGTCGGGTCGTGCCCAAGCTAGAGCTGTACAGCTCACATGATTTAGATGGCTGGACGCGTGGTCTCTTCAAGGCGGAGTCCCAGAACTTGGCGCGTCGATTGAGCGACGCTGCTGCCAATTGCATGACGCCCACGTTGTTCGCCCAGGCCACCGTGGACGCGTTGTGTCCGTGCGGCATCACCGTCGAAATCCGCACCATGGACTGGATCGAGCAGCAGAGGATGCAATCCTTTCTCATGATCGCCAAGGGCTCCTGTGAGCCGCCCGTGCTCATGGAGATCTCATATTGCGGCACGGCGCCCGAGGACAAGCCCGTGATGTTTGTGGGCAAGGGAATTACCTTCAACTCGGGTGGAATCAATCTGCGTCCGTGCGAGGGCATGGATGAGTATCGGGCCAGCATGTCGGGAGCGGCAGCTTGTGTCGCGATGATGCGTTGTGTGGCCGCCTTGTCGCTGCCCATCAATGTGGTGCTCATCGTCCCGCTGTGCGAGAATCTGCCCTCGGGAATGGCGACGAAGCCCGGCGATGTTTGCACCCTGCTCAATGCGAAGGCGATGGCCATTCGGGATCTGGACAAGGCGGGAGTTGTGGTTATGGCCGATCCGCTCATCTATGGCCAGACGACATACAAACCACGACTCGTCGTCGATGTGGCGACCATTGGCACGGGCGCCAAAAAGGCATTCGGTGGCGGCGCATCCGCCATTTTTTCCAATTCGCATTACATCTGGAAGCAGTTCCAGCGAGCTGGCTCCCTAACGGGAGATCGCCTGTGGCGCCTGCCACTGTGGCAATACTACAAGAAGCAGGTAACCGACGAACTGGGCTATGACATCAGCAACGATGGACGGGGATTGGCCAACTCGTGTCTGGCGGCTGCCGTGCTCCACGAATTGGTTCCCTGTGCGGACTGGGCGCATATCGATACCCGAGGCTCGGGTATGCTCAGTACTTATGGCATCATTCCGTATCTGAACTCCTGGCGAATGACGGGACGGCCAACGAGGACACTGGTGCAGTTCCTCTATCAGCTGGCCTGCCCCGAACAGAAGTAGGGGACCGAGACAACAAAAAAAACAAACCAACAAATGATATGTTTCCATTCATTGAGACGATTTTTTATCAATTTAAGCGCAGTTAATGTGTAACTCGTTCGACTTGTAAGCATACAGAATCAATATGAATAAAATTTTTAAATTTTTGTAATTCTAATGGGTTTTAAATGAACTGTATTAGTAGATACCAAAAAGTATTTCCTTATATTTATTTCAATTTTTTATGAGATGTTAAGCTAAAAGCTGTCAATAAAATTATCAAATATCTATTAAGATAAATGCAATTTTACTTGAAGCCACTTTAATTCCCCCCCACAAACGAAAAGTCTCCAGTAAAATGACCACATCTCTCATTCAATTATTCACGTTTATTTTCTGTTATTTGTACGCAAATGAATTTGGACATGACAAGTACATAATCGTACAAGTCGAGAGTACTTTATGTTTTACGAGTTACGTTTATGGAGTAGTCCTTGTACCTGTAACAACCAATTATACAAACAAATTTGCAATTTTCACACAAGCATTTGCACATTTGACACGTTTAGGCCATTTTCCAAAGACCCCCGCCGGCGCGTCCTTGGCACTGAAAAAGGATATTTGCTTTTACACACATTCACATTGAGAACCACAACCATATCCAGGCGGTACTTTGGCCTCAGCCTCTTGGCTTTGTTGATGAAATTGCTGCAGGATATTACTTTGAATTATCATAAATAACAGCGCACGGCAATGGCAACGACAACGAGAATATGTATCCATATGTGTGAGGGTGTGGTTGTATATATATGTGTGTGTGTATGCTGTGGCAAAAAGGATCAGGTGCACATCCGCTTATTGGGTTCAGTTTGGGGGTTGTCTTATCGCCTTCACTCTGGTTATGATGCGTATACGTAATATTACGTATACGTTGTGCGAGTTTTCAATAATGTATATTGAATGTGTTTATCAGGTAATCGTGTGTTGCCCTTGCTAAGCGGATGAAGATGCGAATGGCAACTCGTGCAACATACGCACGATTAGTTCAACTCATTTGGGGCAATAATTAGTTAGCAACTTGCAACTTGCCGAAAAGCTAATGGCATTGAAACGGAATTGCCTTCAAGACTCAATTTAAAGAGAACTAATTGAAAATGTCACTCGACATTTCTCGATTGTTTTTATGGCTTGTGTTTCATTAAACGATTTTAATTGAATTTTTCTGTGACTGCAGTTGTATTTCTGCACACTGCACTTACATTTCCCATCGCGTTATTAACATTCTTGGCCATTATCCATTGTCCGTTTCCCTCTCTGTCTGTTGGTGCTGCTTGTGGAAGCTGGTTAAACACTTCTGACGTGACATACATGAAAAATTCATATGGTGGTTACAAATTTAATTTTCAATATGCGAAATGGACACGTGGCAACTTTATGACCTTCATTTGCCAAGCAGTGACTATAATAACTAGTGATGTAAATCCAAAGAGACAATCGTTTAATATCGAAAAAAAAAAATCGAGCTGACGATATATCTATTTAAAATACCAATACTTCGAGTTTTCCATAAAAAAAAAATTTTATAAAAAAAAAAACCCTCTAGCTTTGCCAAAACTGATCCGATTTCCAAGCGGAATGTCATTTTGATCATGGTTTGGCTTCTTAATTTAATCTGCATTCAAATATAGTTAATATCGCTCAAATCATTTTTTAGTCCAAAAATCGATTTTTCAGCAAAGGGTCCCCCATTTATTTTTTTTAAATTTCAAAATTTTAAATTTTGAGTTTCCACTTTTAATCGATTCCTTATGTCATAATTAGTATAAAACAACACTTTAAATTCGATTCTGAGACGTTTAATTTTTTTGTAAAAAATCATGCCAAAATGGACAAGAATTTTGGGTTGTAAAGTCGCTGGGTCAACAATCAGGCCAACTTCAAAACTATCTTTGTCAAAACTGATCAGATTTCCAAGCGGAATGTCATTTTGATAATGGTTTGGTCTCTAAATTAACTCTGCATTAAATTCATTTCCTTATAATGATTTTGTGGCCCAAGATGTTGACTTTCAAGCAAAGGGGGATCCTTAACTTTTCGAAAATTCAGCAAGGCTTTAAAAACTTTTTGTTCCTGCCAAATAACTATGAAACCAAGGAAATTAACATGATTATGAGGCAAAAGGCTAAAGGCCCAACATATTATTGGCCTTAGCTTGTTTTGTCAGCCAACAATAATTTGTTTGTAAACAAAGAAAAATTCAATTACAGTTGCCTTTTCAGGCCGACTCTCGAAAAGCTTCTGAGCCACAAAAGCCACTAGCAAAGTGAGCTTAGAATATAAATATATACATATCCACATACATATGTATACGTATGTACTATGTATATAGAGCTCATTGAGCAGAGAGAAAAGGCTTTTGGCCTAGGAGGAAACAAAGGACATCCCTTATGCCACAAAGCATCCAGTGACTTGTGCTGGCAACGGCTAAGGGGGTAACTCTGTCCTGATTAAGGGGAGGTTATTTATACACATATATTCGAAAACATAAGCACAGAATAGATTGGATAAACGAGCGAAGGTAAATGGATAAAAAAAAAGACACAGTCTGAAATTCACATTCTCAATTTACGCCTCTATTTGGTATTTGAACATTTTCCATTGCTTTTACACACATGCTTGATTTAAAAGAAGAATTTGAAATGTAAAAGTAATCAAAAGTACAAAAATACACTGCAAGTGGCGCACCTACACATATCTATACCCAATACATTGACAATTCAACCTATGTAAATAAAAGATTTTAAAATAAAGTTAGGATATGATATGGGGACAAAGAAGATTACTTACCAGTTTAATTATAATTTACATACGATCTGTTTATCTGTCGATTGTCCTTGGAAACTTTTTCCCTGAAAGTATATAACCATGTGGCATATAATTTCTGGGAAAGCTTTAAATTCTTCTGCACTGGCTTCGAGTTACGCAAACGATTCACCGCGATAGGCGTCAAACAACCAATAGTTCGAATCATGGCAATGAATTTGGGATTAGTATATTAAAATTTTAGAGGGATTTTGTTATTTTTTTCGCAACATAAACTTTTAAAATTTGGATGTTAAATGACTGCTGAAGCTAAAACTGAGAGAAACTTGAAAGTATTCGTGACACTTGAGGCAAGGTGATGATTTTCAGTCAATTGACTGCTGCTATCCCAAATTTCTTGGCAATATGCTAATGAACTTTAGATCTGGGCCCCAAAGGCATTGGCCATCAGTCAAGCGCAAGCTGCTGGCCACACTCAGTTTACTGCCAATAAATCAAATTCCCAATCACATCAGCTTGAGAGCATTGTACCAAACACTTTCCTCTATCTCTATCTTCCATCCCCTATAGCATTTTTTCACTTTACACACTTTTTGATCCCCCCTTTAGTCATCTATCAAAGCAAGTTGGGGAGCTTTGAATGGTTTAGGGCTGCATATGACACTGTTTGCAGCTTGGGGTTAATATTTGACTTAATTAAAGCGCATTTAATTAAGCTCGACGAGTAACGAAACTAAGTCCTACTAACTGAAAACAGAACTCTGTTAATGCTGAGGAAGGAACACAAGCCTCTGACAAGGCCGAGCACAATGTCGATGACGATGTCGACGACGTCACATTTCCAAAGGCAATAATCGCAATTTAATATTCATGACATTCTCACAGTCAATGTATTTTCAAAATATTCGCCAGGAGCTGCAACTGGGAGCCTTGCAAAGAAATCTCTTCCACTCAAGCCTCTGTACAGGCGACAAGAGTGCTTAAAGTGATTTGATTGATGAAATTTCGAAAAAGTTGCCAGAAATGTTAAGAAGACATTTTTGATTTTGCTGTGATAAATGAGTTCTTAAAGTGAATGGATATAAAGGGAACACGAATGTGAGAGTATAGAAGGAGGCAATCCCTTTGAAGAGTATTTAAATAAGGGGTAAAATTCTAGAGCATTATTTACAAATATGGATGACATTGAATAGACATTTTAATTACCATAAACATTTTGTTAATTTATCGATTGCATAAAACGACCCCAAATAGTATAGACAAAAGAATCAAATGTTAACGGGATGTTCGGGATGTGCACCCCTGACCATTTTGTCGCCTTGCACCCGTATCCTTGGAGTTGTCGTGTCATGTGTTTGTACGTCATACTTTCAATAAGCAACAAACCCAATTCTCCCCTTGGTAGTAACATTGCTGACACTCTTTGCTCATCTGTTATTTATCATATTGTGCTGCACCCTTGTTCGAGCTTCCCTTGTACACTTGCATCCTCTTCCTATCTCTCTCTCACTTTCTTACTCTTGCTACTATTTTCATTCAGCTCCACGGCCAAAGTTTTTCATGCCTTTCTCGCTGTGTAGTGTATGAAAAGTCGCTTAATGTTTGTTTTTTTTGCAACTTCCGCTTTGTGGCATGCTTCCTTATGCTTGGTGCTTGCAACACACAGCTACTTGCCGATTCGCTTTTAGCGATAAGCTCAAGCAACCGTTCAGTTGTAGTTCTTGTTGTAGTAGTGCCACTTCCTCCCCCCTTTCCACATTGTTGCCCCTCCCCCGATTGTATTATTCTTTGGTCGATGATGACCATGGGCGAATATTTATGAGTACTTTCGCAGACGTCTGTGAATTAGATTCAGCAATTGTTGTAGCTGTAGTTGTTGATGTTGGCAGTATCAAGGCATCAGATGTTTATGCTGATTGGGGTATTAATAACAGCACTGTTTTTTCTAACTGATTTCGATGGCATATGACTATGACTATTGGATTGAGAATGAGAATATAGGAATTGAAAAGGAAATGGGAATGGGAATTGTGGTCCTATCGTTGAACCGTAAGAAAATTGCCTTTCATAAGTTTTCTTTGTGCTGTTTTGAGCAATCTCTTGGCATTGTTTAGTTTTGGGTCCATTGTCTGTGGCACACTTTGAGCCAGTCAAGCTTGACTGCACCCACTGCCCTGAGGTCCATAATGTCCATAACGACTTATTTGCTGGTCCAGTCACGTCACGAAACATGCAAATGATTAATGATTCCAAATTTTGTGAGTCTCCTTTGGCGCCGTTTTCCGGAGCTGCAACTGGAGCTGGCCATAAACAATTTGGCTTATTGACATAATTGCGTTTGGAGTTTTTTAATAGCAACTAGCTGGAGCTAATCCTTGCCAGCAGTCGTTTGATTTATGTACTTTGTAATGGCCAAACATAATTTGCTGCTTGTTGAGTCAACATTTGCTCAGGCTCAAACTCGGGCTCAGTCTAAAGAAATGCATAATTAATTATATAAATGAAAAGTAAATATGCCAAGCAGTCTCTGCATTCAAGTAAACACGCCTTCATTTCATTAACAGATTTTCCGCTCGACTCTCGTAATCAAAACATTTCTGCAGTCCAGTAAGCCAAGCAAATCTTTTTGCATAATTGAAAAACCGTCGCACGGAAGTCGCATTTAAAGGCAGCTGGAGAATGACGAAAAATATAATAATGTCGCATCGGCTTCCGGCGGATGAAAGCCTGGCTATAGAGAAAGAGAAAGATAGAGAGAGAGAGGAATAGCTGGCCATTTTTCTAGCAAATAATGCAGAGCACTGTATCCCAATAAAATGACAGCACACAAATTGCAGATTCAACTAGAAATGACTCGCAATTTTATGTCCTTGTCAATAAAAGTTTACTTAAGTTTATTATTTTGTTGACAAATTTATAAAATTTTAATTTATTTAATATTTCAATTTAAGCATGAAATTTAAAAGCTATAAATTTAAAATTATCTGTAACTTTTTCTTTACTTTTTTTGTGAATATATATAAAATATGTATGTGTTGAGCATCCCACAACTATTTTTTAATATTGATTTTTTTCCTAATTTCATTTTTGTAGAGCATTTCCGTGGCTGTCTTCATGCTCTAAAAAGTTTTCCTTTTTCCATTGTCATCTTTTAGGTGTTGTGACGCACGCAGAAACTTGAACATTTTTGCCCCATTACATAGCCAGCTTGGCATTGTTGTTGTTGTTGTGAAAATTAGCCGCACAGTTGTAAATAGAAACGCGCATAGCCTGTAGCAATTTTTCGTTGGATTCTTGGGGGTACGGACTGTTATTTCAGCTCAGTGCCATTTTTGACACTTTAGCATTGTTCTTGTTGTCGTTGTAGTTGTACGTGTTGTTGTTATTATTGCTGTTGTTGGTGTTGGTGTAATTAGTAAGCACGTGGCTGCTGCGTGCCTCATTATGTGGCAAGATAAAATTAAAAGCAACGTCGTCCTTGTACAGCTTTTCCAATTATAATTTTGCGTATACTCTAACTCAATTTTTGGTTTAAAACTTTGATGTACGAGTGCATTTGACAAGGCTATAGTGGTTGTCATTTTTAAAAGAATTTCCAAACTGTTTTTGAATTTATTTTGCATGGTATTTCATTTTAGCTACGGGCGCTCGGACGCTCAAAAGAATGCAACCAGGATTTGCAAATTTATGCAAGTTTCAGGGGCAGCAGCCACAACATAACCGAAAATTTACGTAAATTTGAAGCAGCTTCCGTTGAGCATACAATATTTCCAGGCTAAATGTGCACTCGAAATTTGCATATTATGAAACCGCCCTCGAGGTGTGCAACTCTTTTCGAGCTGCCCAGCAATTTATGCGAGCGACAGACAGTTCATTAATATTATTAATTTACGCTCTTCGAAATTGTTACTCAGCACATTTCAATATAGTATCTTGAGCTTAGCGAACTAATTTTAATGCCATTTAAATTGAATATACTTCGAACAGCTTAAGGATATTTTGAGCATTTCTTAACCATACTTATTTTGTGCTTTGGATTTGCCATGGATCATTATGCATAAAGTTAAGCGAACTAACGAGAGAGTTGGTAAAATAGAGGGAAGGAAACTGCATAGAAAGTTGAACTCTCGTTTCGTCTATCGTTTGACTTTTGTGCTGCTTTCGCCCTTATTTACAAGAAGCATTATCGAGTGAGCTCAATTAAAACGGCATTTGAAGTGGCTTTCCGTTTACACGACTCTTTAATGACTTGGCTGCGGTTGTTTTATGTGGGTTTTTCCCATTGATCGATGGCTGCTTTTTGGATGAGGTGCAATTTGCAGTTGACAGCAGTCTCAGCAGCAAAGCAAATGCAAATGTAAAATTCAAATGAGCTCTGGCCACAGCAATTGAAGCAACAGCCAAAAACACACACAAACACACACACAAACTCTCGGAGATGTGTGCATGTATTTGTGCACTCATGATGGCAAATTGTCGTCACTTATGTCCTGTTGGCTACCACGTAAATGTATTTGCATATTTTTAGCAAAACACACATCCACACACTCATGAAATGAAAGCGACCCGCATATAACATCGTATGCCACTGTTGTCCTTGTTATTTATGCAAAATAAAATCCTTGAATAGCATTGCAAAGGAATGTGTGTATGTGTGTTTGTCCTGGAACACAGTATAGAACGCAGCTTACAAAATATCAAGAAAACTTCTTGCACAAAAATGTGACATGTGCTTTTGTCGGCTTTTGGGCCAAAACCTTTTGTTGTGGTTGTTTTCTTTTTCCATATTTTTTGATATTCCGACTAGCCGCATGTAATTTTGGACCACAAAAGGTTCGTTGCTCGTTCAAAATTATTTAAATTATTTGCTTTTGTCAAACAAAATGTGCTTATCGACCCTTGTTGATAAGCCAAGAGGTCAATTTGGTAAGCGACACAACAATTTGCATTTAAAATGGCTCATTTCGATCAGCATATTCACAAAATACTTGTTAAAATTCAGATCCATAATTTTTAGACATGCTTAAGCATGTATGGGATTAATTGCAGAATGTGTAGATTATGGTAATAGCATAATTTTTATCCAAGTAATTTTGAAAAAGTGTTAAAAACATCTTGTAAAGCATTCTTAAATTGTTTAAATAAAAATGGAAAAATTTTATTTTACGGGTTGTGTGGAAATAAGAGATAATTATAAATATATAGATGCCCTCAAAAGTATGCTATAGTAAAATTTAAAAATTTTATTTCAAGTACACTTGCAACATCTTAATGAGTGCAATTCTCTTTTGCGTCATAGAAATAAAAACCAACAACGCCGCACACTAACTAGAAAACAACAGAGTGCAGTGCATAAATCACTGACAAGCGCTGTCAATCTGAAAAGCCAGGCTGACAAGCACCTCACAACAACATAACAACATAACAACAACAACAACAACAACACTCAGCACTAATTGAGCACTCCAGCAAACAATACTCGACTGCACTGAAAGCGTGAATTGTTTCAATGTCAGACACTGTGCAATTAATTGAAGGTCAAGTTATCGACATAAAAAACGATTTATGCACCAAATGATAAATCTTCACCACAAGCAACAACAGCAACAGCAACAGCAACAACAACGACAAGTTGAAGAAGCAACATGAATTTTCTGTTTCAATGCTTGCAATTTGTGAATGTAAACAAAGCGTAAAGAAAAGAGAAGAGCGCCAACTGCTGTCAAAGAGAGCGCAAGAGTATAACAAAAAAGAAAAGTATAAAACTGTTATACACATTACTTTGCTACTTCGGCAGCTGTAGCTGCTGCTCAGTAAGCCCGCAGACTTCACGGTGTGAGTAAGTGATAGCGGTAAATTGAGAGCCACAGGCACTCAGAGTGTACGTATACGTGCGAGAGAGAGAGAGAGAGAGCGGCTGAAAGAGATGCCAGCCAACTCTAGCAAATAAACGGAATCGCAGCGCATCGCTTTTTCGGCTTAGCCGTGCGTTTAATTTGATGAGCAAACAAATGTTTAATGACCAAAGTTGCTGCCGTTGGTAATTTGTGCGCTACGCTAAACTACAAGTATTTGACGGCGCCAAATATTTGTGGCCAAATTAGAAAATGCCCGCCAGGTGCAAGACTAAGGACCAAATAGCTACGAGTTATAGTGCCAAAGATAGAAGTCATTTATCTTCATGCTGTTATAGCATATTTATAGATACATTTCTTTTTAAATTAAACCTGTGTTTCGCTTTGCCATTGTTCAGCCACGTTTGTTTTGGCCAGCAAAAATAAGCGAAATAGTACACACAGCCAATCAACCAAAGCCAATTCCCTTGCGTCCAACTCCCAATCAAGGCAAAACCCAAAGCATAACAATGGCCAAAAGCAGTCCGAGAAAATGGCCAACAGAGCAGCTTGACAGGATTCTCTTCAGCTTCCCGAAATGTAGTCACTCAAATGTCGACAAACTTTGAAAAAAGCTTACTTAAAGTATGCCATTGTTTGAATTGATTAATTGCATTAAAAGTTTACTTTTGCTAATAAGTCGACATTATTTCAATTTTGCTGGAAACACAGAAATAAATTGTATTCAATTTAATTTAAAATCGATCAAAGCTTTGCCGAAAAGCACTTTACACAGAAAAGTTTTAAGCATGCTTAACTGAAACTGAAAATAACGTTGAAAATCGTTGAGCTACTTAATGAAATGCTGCGCTTAAAAGTATGCTATACAATTGTGGCATCCTGTTTTTGGTAAATGCAACTGAATGTTAATTTATTTATACATTTTTTATAATTCGTAAAATTGATTACATTTTGTTGTGGAATTTGTTATTGAGTGGAATTTCAAAAAACGTAATATTGATAATAATTTAGTAATTTTTATGTAATGAAGAGTATTTCAATAAATTATTTTTTTCTTAAATTACAACATTTAATGTTTGCAAGCCACAATTTTTCAGCATCAAAAATCACAACGATAAAACCAAAGAAAATAACAAATACAGCAAGACTTATGTGTGTGTGTATGTCGTATAAAGTGTAGGAAAATGCTGCCAGGAAATTGCCAGCTGAGCTGAGCTGAGCTCAACGGGTGGGCGTTGTGGGTGGGCGTGGTTGCCGTAGTCGTAGTCATAGCCATAGTCGTAGTCGTAGTTGTTGTTGCCACGGTTAGTTGTCAATTGCACTGCGCACTCACTGTGTCTGTGTCTGTGTCTCTAAGTGTCTATGTGTGTGTGTGTGTGTGTGTGTAGGATGTGCAAACATGAAACTGTATTATGCGTGTGTGTTTAAGCAGCCAAACAAACAAAGCGTGCAACATTTTGCTGCGTGAATTTACGAGCTCTGCAGTTGCCATATTAAAAATCATAAAGCAACACAACAATAATAAAAGCCAACTGCAGAGAGAAATCAAACTTGGCTAAATTTATAAAAATGGACTGACTAAAAGTTACCCTGCAAACAGTTGAAGTTCTAAGCTAGTTACACAACTTTAATAATTAACTAACAATACTCAATTGTTTATTTAAACTAATTATTTTACTCAATGTCAGCTGTGATGACTTTATAAGTTTGGCATACCTTGTTTCAACTCGATTACAGAGTGGAAATTGCAGGGAAACCTCACCAAAGCATGAACTTGTCGCGATTCACAGCACGCTTTTGTTGCCAAAAAGTAAAATATTATTGTTAAAGTATGTGTGTGTGTGTGTGTGTGTGTGTGTGTGAGGCTGCTTAAAGTCACGTTGAATGCAAGAGAGCATAAGAGAAATTCTTAGAAATATTTTACGCGTGACAGCGCAACCTTTTGTTGTTGCCATTGTTGTTGCTATTGTTGTTGCTGTAGTTGTTGGCATTGTTATAGTTGTTGTTGCTGTTGTTGTTGCTTTTGCCTTGGGCTGTGCTCAAGAGTTTTTAGCAGAACAAACAGCACAAAGCAAAACAAACAAATAAACAAACAAGCACATGAAACTTTTTGCACAATGTAAACAGACAGACGACGTCGTCACCGTCGACGCCAACGCCGACGCTGACGTCGACGTCGACGACGACGTCAACTTCAACGGCAGCAAAGTTCATAAAAACTTGCAAATGGGTCGTCCTTCGAAGTTTCAATACCTCTCCTTACCTCTTCCACACTCCCTACAACAAATGGGGGAATTGTGGCAAACAGTGTTGGCAAACGTCAAATGCAAATGCAATAAGCTGCCGTGCAGTGCTGTAAATGGTGACAGTCAAGGAGCAAAATTAAGTCAGCACAGGAACTTTTGAATAGCCTTTCGAAATTAATTATCGTTGCGTCTATGAATAATGGCCAGAGTTGAGCTATTAATGGAGAAATTGAAAGAGTTCTTAGCAAAACAACTAATATAATTTAATTTCTCTTACAATTTTCCTTTCGTAGTTGTTAACTTGTGAACTTGATAAACTCCGTTTCCCTCTGCTTTGCTTTTTAATTCCATTTAGCTACTATTTAAACTGACTTGCAAGTAAGTGTCTAATTTCTTTTCACTTTTTGCTGTTTTTCTGTTTTTGTGTTTTCGTGTTGCTAAAGCAAACACTCGTCTGAATGAATACACAAACATTAAAATTCATTTGGCACTTTCGCTGAGAAATGGGAAAAAATGTCAACTAATTTGTTGAGTTCGTCGAAGGGACGCGAAATGAAGCAATTCGCACGACTTGCAGTTGAATGTTACTGACACATTTGGCACATGCCATATATGTATGGATGGTCTCATACCAACCGCCAAAGCCAAAGCCAAAGCCTTTTTCCCATGTCTCTCAGTCGGTGACGTGTCCCGATTTTCCTCCCTCTCAGTTTGCTTCTCACTCCACTTGCCATTTTCCCCCGTAGCTGCAACTTGCAACATTGCTAATGTGTCCCATTTGCAATGGCAAACCACTGAAGCTTAACACGTTGTCTACGCAGACATTGGCCACAGTGCCACACTGCCACAGTGCCACGCCTCCCCCAGTCATGTTGCCCACACTCACACACACACACATGCTCACAGAGACAAAACGAAAGCAGCGCAAAGTTTGCTGTGAAATGTATGCTGTAGTTTTTGTCATTCAGTGTTGGCACACATTCATCCTTGATGTGTGTGTGTGTGTGCGTGTGTGTGTGTGTGTGTCTGTGTACTGAAGCTGCTCAAAGTTGCATGTTTGGGCAGCAGTGGCAGCCTCCATGGGGACTTGCTGCCTGAGTCGACTGTGATGGCGCTCCCAACGGTAATTGTCTCGTTACTCGCTGCATGTTGGCAAACATGCCACAATTTTTGCAACGCCCTCAGGCAAATGTTTCACTACACGAGGGTCGCTTCTTGAGTTCTTAATTTAATCACTTGTATAATTTAATAAATTAATTAACATGATTAGCATACAGATTTTTTTTACAATTTCACTTTAATTCAAATTATTTAGCAGTTTTTGCTGTGATAAAGCTGAATCTTTAGAGCTTCAACTATTAGAATATATTTTAAAATAACCCTCGAAGCAAATATGTTAAGTAATAAATCAGCTTTTTTAATACAAAATTTTAAAATCTTGATAAAAATTGTATACTTCTATTTCCCAGAAAGTAATGACTTGATTATTTTAAAATCAATTTGAAAATTTTAAAAAAGAATTTTGATTTATAAAGCTTTTATTAAAATATTTTAAACTAGTGTTTAAGCATACTAAACTTAAAGGAATCTTAAAGGAGTGTTTCTAGATCATATAGATATTATATGACAGTACTTACTTTATTAAATAGAACTTTTCGATAACTTACACTATCGATCTAGGCAAATTTATGTTGGTTTCCGGTCGAGCGACCCGCGCAGTTGCTGCTGTTTGGGCAAAGGGGTTAACACAGGAAGCACACGGCTTGACGCCCCGCTAATAATTTATTTACACTTAACGTTTTATAAGTCCCGAGCACTACAGGATGTGACGAGACGTTATGGGGTAAAATGGGAAGAGGGAGGGAGAAAGATAGGGAGAGAGAGGGCGAGAATCAGAACGTTTGATTTTACAAATATTTGCTGGTTGGTTTCCTCTTTGTAACTTTTTGCTGGCCTGCCATTTGCCATTTCAGCGCTGAAGTTAAGTGAAATATGTATGTACAATTTCCGTTTGCCATTTCGACACACGGCTAAAGGTGTGCTGCCTTGTTAGCAATGTGTGTAAAATACAGTTAGCTGCATGTAGTTGGCCATATATAAATGAATGTGCAGTTGTGGAGACATCGCAATGCCATTCGGTTAAACGGAAGCAGGCAAAAGCGAAACTCAGCAAATGTTGCCAACTGGCAACCGCTTCCAATGACCATTAAAGCCAACTCGGTGTGTGTGTGTGTGTGTCTGTGGAAATGCACTGCTAATGGTCTATTGGCTAAGACAAAATTATGTTGTGCATTTATTTTATACACGAAGACGAACACAAACATGCACATTTAGATCGAAAGATACAAGTAGATAGATGTGTGTACTCACACAGATATGAGTACTTACATATACATACACTTATAGCCAAGTTAGCATTTGACTTTCCGTTTGTGTCCATTTGACTTTTTGTGTGCGCGTGCTCAAAATATATATTTGAATTGCCAAGAGAATGGCAAAAAGGGGTATTTTTTACAAATGTCTTTTGCGATTTGCATAGCTTAAGCATTTATTTGAAATGCAACTGTGATAAGCTCTGATATCAATCTGTATAAATCAACTTGTGCTGCACTTGAGCAATGGCCCTTGAATATGCAGCTAAAGCTAATTTGTTGAAGAGGGAATACTTCAGACTTTATATCAAATTATTATATTATAAAATTAAATAAAATGCAATTTTTAAACATTTTTATAAATTCGAATCTTCTTTAAAAACTCAAACATTCTTCTTCACGTTAGCTGATTTTCAACAGATTTTCACAATTTATTTGCTGCTGATAAATTCGTGAAATTTCCGACAATTTCCGCAACAGGAGCAACGGATATTTGGCAACTTGGCACATCAAATTGATTTATCAGAGCACTGGCATTTCATCAGTTCACTCATTCCATTTGCTCTAGCGGTACAATTTCAATATTCGGGCAATCGGAAACTGGCACAACACACACACAAATGAATACATTCACCTAGAGATACAAAAATATCTACGGATTGAAATTGTTGGCCAGGCATTTAACAATCTGCATATCAAACTGTTTTTATTTAAAATACTCGATGCGACAATTTCAGAACAGACAGCCCCATATATTTTTGAAGATTATAGAACCTGGTGAGCGGGCGACAGAGGGCGCTGTTTGGCTTTCGAAATGCCGTGCAAGTGTTGAAGTATTTGTACAAACTAGGAACAAAGAAAATGTTATGCATTCCATTGTTTTGTTCATATTTTAGGCAATTAAAATATAAATTTTATTCAGGCAAGACAAATTAAATCTGTAAATAAGTAAAAATCTGTCGCATAGTATCAGTTTGTATGCAATAATAATGGAATTTTCGTTTATTTTCTTCATTTCAGCTGCACAAAATCCACTCAAGCTATGAAATCCCGCCAGAAACTGTAAATAAGCTAATAAAATCAATGGTTTATTGAAGCCAAAAAGCTACTCGAATAGCTAGAATCCAAGGATTTCGTATTCTCTCTGATATTTGTATTGCTGACACGTACAGTTGCAACAAAAGCAACAGTTGCTCTGTGAATTCGCTGTGCGAACTCAATTAGGTGAGAAAGCGACGGCGAATTCAACGCCTATCCCCAAAAGGCTTCCAAATGTCAAACTACAAGAGGCTTGTGATTGTGTTAGTGTAAAAGCAACTGCTTATAAGATTGTGCCAAACTCAAATAAAACAATAACAATTTGCAACGCTTTAATTTATACCAAATATTAACAATTGCTGTTTGTACAAATGTCGGCCGTTGAACTAAATGGAAATGGGCCAGCGATGGAATTTCATCAGAGACAGGTGAGTCATTAATTAATTTATTTAAATATTTTAAATACTATGCAAATACATAAGTAGACATCGTTTTAGAGATACATACTTATCATTTATTAACATCTAAAATAATTAACAAAAGGTATGTGTCTTAAATATTGATATTCTCATTTCCGAGTACTGTTACTTTACTTGCTTCAAAATGCAAAAGGAAAATCATTACAACGGTTAAAAAAACTGCTTTACAGTTGCAGCTGATGACGTCACGTACTGGATGTCTTCACAGCAGACTCTCTCTCTCGTCTGGAATTCAAATGTCTCTCATTTTCGTTGTCTTGAATTTACCGTTCATTTGAAAACTCAGCTGAACGAATTCCTTGTATGTGTCAGAGCGAGAAACACTGATACCTAGTTGTAGCGACACATCGTCTGTTCTCTTTTACGCTCTCACTCTCACTCTCTGGCTGCCCACGCAATGCGCAAATGACTTTACGCACTTCGAGTCACAGGCTCAGTCGGTTTTGCAATTTTGGCGAGCGCGGATCTAGTTTCAATTTCAGTATTTAATCGCTAATTCATTTTATTTTCCTATTGCTTTTATGTGTATTGTGCTGAAAAGTGATTTAATTGTTTATTAGTTGTGTTGTGCTTATAATTTGCATCAAATGGAGGACGATTGGCCTTTGGTCTACCAGAGCTATGACTCTGAAATGCGAAGGATCTCCATCACGGGCAACTGGAAAACTTTCTATCGCTGTTGCGAAATGAACAACGAACTAAATGACGAATGGCATCAACTTAATGATGATATTTGGGTGCGTTTTATGTTTGGTTAATTTCATTTACTTTATATCTTTACGTTTCCTCGTTTTTGTCTTCGTTTTTTGTTGCAGCTGTATTATTCTCTAGTTTTGCTTTTCGCATCATTTTCATTGCACAGCCTGTTGCATCTTTGAAGCTTTTAAGCTCTTGTGCTTTTCCAAAGCTGCAATGCTTTAAGCTACAGGCATTTCTATCCTTTTTCTTTCTTTTGGCGCTAGATGGCGCTGACTGAGTAAGTCTGCGTTTAGCAATAGAGCGCGCTGCATAACTTAACAACTTGTTTATCCTGTTGTCCTTTATAGAGAGAAATAACTTGTGCTCTGAGCATTTTGTGCACTAGAGGGCGCTTCAACCGGTTATGTCCCATATGGTATTTTTATTGGTAAAATTTGTTCATTGCACAGCCTGTTGCGTTTCTGGAGCTTTCAAGGCTGCACTGCTTGAAACTGCGGGCTTTGTAATTAACTTTCTTTTTTACGCGCTAGATGGCGCTCTCTGACCTAGTCTAGGCTTAGTAATAGAGGGCGCTGGCTAATCAGCTTAATGTGAAACCACTTTAAAGACCATTTTATCCAGAAAATGGGATAGAAAAGCTTCAAGCTGTTTTGTTATCCTGGTAAGCTTTTTTCTTTTTTAAATAGTTAAACCCTATGGCTTAACTTGCTTTAAGAACCATCATACAAAGGTGAAGATTATTTAAAAAAATATACAATAATACATTAATATATAGTAACATTTGCTGAATTAAGTGCGCCTTCCCAGCTAAAATTTTAGCCAGAAACTGATTAGCGTTAATTTGGTTACCGTTGGCTCGACGTTGCTGCAATAAAACCGAAGTTGCCGTTGGCGTAGCTGCGGCGGTTGCCATTGCCGTTTTAGCGGAATAGGCCAACTTTTATTGACTTCCTGTGCAGCTCGCAGTTCGCAGAGCAAAGTGCAAAGTTCTGTTGACGTTGTCGACGCTCACAAAAACGGCGGCAACCGGTTGCCGCCAGCGCTGCCATTTACGCAATCAAACAACAGAGGGCATTCCAACTGGCAAGAATCGGGTGGAATCGGTGAGGAGGAGGGAGAGCGGTAAGTGGGGGAGAGATACCAGAGCCACGTCAGCAGCGGCTACACGAAAAACAAACAGGCAGTTGAGGCAACCAAAAATCAAAATCAACAAAGGCTCAACTGCAACTCTAGCATTCCTACAATGTTTCCTCCAGCTCTCTTGCTCTCTCTTCGCTTTAACATTTGAAATGCACACACATGCACAGACAGATGGACAGACACGCACACACGCAAACACTTAAAGAGAAAATGGATCGCGTCCGAAAAGTGAATTTGGTGTGGCCATTAATGTGCAACTTTTTGAGCAGTTAAATTGAATAAGCAACAGAGAGCAACCAACCATAAAGCCCAAAACAACAAAGGACAATGAGCAACAACAATAACATCAAGGATAAACAACAAACTAAAAATACTCTTTTGCCGTACGCAATTCAATTAACTTGCCGCGTAGCACACTTTATTTCTCTTTCCATCGTTGATGTTGTTGTTGTTGCTGTTGCTATGTGACTGCCGCCATTAGCATGATTGCGCTCAATTTTTGAGTCGCTCTGAGTAGCGTTGGGAATTTGACGAATTCGCCTGAGCGAATTTCAATTGCATTGAGTGAAAACTGTGCGCACTCAACTTTGCAATTTTAAAATATATTTCGTAGCACATTTACATTTGGGGGAACAATTATTACAACTTTGTAAAAACTTAATCCGATTTCCATGCGGAAGCTCAATTTGATTATCGTAGAGCCTCTAAACCGATTACCTTCATACCTACTTGCCATGTTTTGAAATACTTTGACTTCTCACAACTTAACCGAATTGGATGTACAACATGTTTTGGATCAGAGTTGGGCCTTATTATTAATTAAGCGTCAACATTTTTACCTTTTGGAAAGCTTGCACTTTTTCGAGTATATACAATATTAGATTTTTTTTATTTTGTTTATTTATTTTTTTGTTAACTTAAAGTTTCTGTTAAAGTTAACTGTTATGTTCGCTGCGAATAACTGTGACATATTGGCCGGTTACATAACGAGCCATGAGTTTGGTCCGGAGTCCTCGGAGACCCTCGGCGCACCTCTGTTGTCATCTGGCTAAAGCATAGTCTTGGCCAATGGCCAAAATGTCAATTCGAGTTCGCAATTCGCACGCGACACACATCACGTTCTCACTCGTTTTGTTGGAGTGCATTTCTTTGCATCAATGTACTTCCTCCTTATGGCCGTCTTCTTGTTTCGGGCAGAATAAAGTCGGCCATCAAATCAAGCTGTCGACTGACTGCACTTGTTTTATATAATACAGCAACTGCGGAAATTATCATAGCAAAAACGAAGGCCAGGAGAATGGAAGAGAGAGGGGAAAGGAGAGGGGAGCTTTTATAAATTTCGCTTGTAGCAAAAGGCAATCAAGATCTTCTCACACACACAGCAATACATACGCGATACACAGCCTCCATTTTGTTCAAATAGAAGCAGACATGCATGGCGGCATTTCCGGTTGCTTGGCACCATTAGTGCAGCTGCCACGCCCCCTTAAGTCCGCCCGTCTTACATTTTTGGCTTTTTGTCGAGATAAGCAGTTTGGCTTTTATTTTGTAGCTGCTGCTTTTGCCCCTCCCCCCTTCCTCCCTTCCGCCTGCTGCATCTTTTCCCCCTCCCCCCATTTTCCTCTGCAACTTTGCGCTAGAAAGGAAAAACTTGTTTTTAAAAAGCGCATTTGACATGTGTTTGCTGCAGGCTGCCCAAGAAAATGAGAGGGAAAGAGTGGGAGAGAGAGAGAGTGAGAGAGAGAGACTAGAACTAGAGACACCTCTTTGTCCCCTCCCCTTTCTCCCTCTTTTCCGCTATGTGTGTTTTCTTATGGCCAAAAGTCTGTGGCAAGCAGAAGTTGCCAACTTTTTTGGCGTCCTTTGGCTAAGTGTGTGTGGTGACTGTGTGTGTGTGTGTGTGTGCGAGTGTGTGTACAAAGTATATTCATTATTTTGTTTTCATTTGCCGTGCGCTGAGAACTTTGCAATTGAATTTTATTAGATCTTTTTTTTTGGATTTTAGTCAAAATATTATAAGTTTGCCTCGTTTGCTCCATTTGTCCAACTTGGCTTCTTGCCCCTTGACCCCTTGCCACTGAAAACACGTCTTAGATCTCGCGAACACTCTTCTTTCTTCTTCCTTCTCTTTCCCTCTTCGCTCTCTGTTGATTTTGTCTTGCCAAAAAACATTATCTTTGGGCTTTTAGTGCAAACTTTGCGCAGTATTTTCTTTTATTGACTTTGGCATCGATAATTGGCTGACAGACATTCGAGGTTTTTAAGCTGTGAACTGAAGTGTGATACCAATATTGGTATCATGTGTGAGTAGGCTGATAAAGTGATGTATAATATTTATATTTTATATTTAAATTTAGCTGCTTCAACTAGAGTTCTGGATTAAGTTAAGAGCTTGGCCTATTGCCACTTTGTGCCTGGTTAACTCTCAGTTTGTAATCCTCTTTCGATGCAAATGGAAAATTGAGCGCTATTTCCTTTGACACTCAAAGGAATCCAGAGCTAAATATGCGCAACAAAATCGCAGACTTATAACCAAATGAATTGAAATGAAATGAAATGAAATGAATAGAAGTTTTCAGAGTGAAAAAGAGTTTTTTGGGTTATGTGGCCAGGATGTTGGAGTCTGATAAACCGACAAATGCTTTTAACTTTTGCAAATGTTGCACACTTTTCGGTGTCCTCCCATTGAGAAACACATACATACAGATACATATATATTTACCCACATATATGAGGCTGTTGCTCTTTGCTAATGGCATGACGAGGATTCATTTGTATGAGCCAACTCCCTGGAGGCCTCCAAACAGGGCTCCGTGTGTTGAGCCCTGGGGCTGTTTGTCTGTCTGAGCAAATTATAATTGAGTGCAGGACGAGCGCATTGAACTGGCGCGTCCTAAAATCAGCCACGCCCCAAAGTCAACTGTTTGGCGATGTTGACAGTTGTCCAAAGTGTCGCTTTGGCATTGGATTAATCTGGCGTTATGAGTTGAAAACATTTCGGTTGAGTAACAACAACACGATGAAGCTTTACCGTGCTTTTAAAGTTGTCTATGGCATTACAATAATTTCCTTTTTAGAGCTTTAATATGCTTTAAAAATCAAATTGAGCGAATAACCACTTCATCAGGGTTTTAATGTGCTTTTAAGCTTGTCTCTGACATAAGATTAATCTGTCAGCTACTTGATTACTTGAAGGACTTAAGCTGATATAATCTCTTAAAATCGATTTGAGGAAATAATCACTTATCATCAGGGCTTTAATGTGCTTTTAAGTTTGTCTATGAAATTAGATTAATCTGTTAGCGCGACTTGCTAACTACTTCAAAGAGTAATTTAGGCTCAATAATTAATTCTTAAGTGGAGCTTTAATGTGCTTTTTAAGCTTTCAATAATCTTTTAAAAATAAATGCGTATTATTTTAGTTAGGAAGGAAATGTCTGTAAATATTTTAATGTGCTTTAAGACTGCATCTGATATGATTTAATGAACTTTAATATACATTGCAGACAGCCTTCTCAATTCAGCGACGTTGTAATTATCCCGTTTCAGCAAAGTGTCGTCGCTGCTGTTGGCAACCCTGGCACTTAAAGAGAGAGTTAAAGACTCTGAGCTGGATGCTGGAACAGCGTTCACCTGTCAGTTTTGTTGCTGGCAACTGCTCTTTGTGGCAACCTCGCAGCAAATGCGCTGCCACTTGAGACGCAACGCCCTCCGTTTCCCCTGCCCCTCCCTCATCCCGACACTCACCCCTGTGTCATCCCCTTGGCGAAATGCTCCACGTCGACGTCTTCGCAGGGGCCATAAATTTTGTGCCACGTTTTGCCATTTTAATGAATGGATTTTTTAATGCAATGTTTTTGGCTCGTTATGCTGGCCAGCGAAAGACAGAGAGAGGGAGAGAAAATGAGTGTGAGAGAGAGAAGGGAAATGAGGAAGTCCTGTGCTGTTCTTGCTGCTTGGCGTGCTTTAATTTATTGACTAATTTAGCCAGGCTCACCAAAAGGCAGCCTAATAGATACTTTTCGGCACTCTTAATGGCCAACTTTTGCTCTTATATGTATGCATTACACATCTTTGAGTTTTTCTCCCCTCTTTCTTCCTTTGTCACTTTCTCTCATTTTATTTGAGTTGTCTTTTAATTAGGGACATCCTGCTATCGGCAGCCTATTATGTTATTTAATTAATGTAAATTTTAGGCCCAACACATGCATCATTAGTTGGGGCTGTTGCTATTACACCTGTCATAAACTTTGCGATTAGCCCTCGCAGCAGTAAGAACAACAATTTAGCTACAAATGAATGAACACATGTTTCCCTTGAGTTTTACGAGCGTTCGCCTAAAAGTATGCAATGATTTTTGTGTGCTCAGATTTTATCTGCTGCCACCCCCCTTCCACACACACGCACTCACCTCTCTCTCTCTCTCTGTCTCGCACTCTCTGTTTCTTTTTCTTTTGCCCCTTTTGTGTATCCTTTTTGTTGGCCACCTTTTGTCATCGTTTGCCGTCGCGTCGTTCTGGCTGCGCGATAACAAGCATCATAAATCCTTTTTGCCTCCAAATGGCACACACCACGCCCACTCAGCGCCCCTCCCTCCCGCACCCCACCCTCCTGTTAACCATATCCTGCTTTGCTGCCATTTTGTAGGCGTCGTCAGGCAGCCTTTCTGTTTGTATTTCTGTTTGTATTTCTCCTTGGCCATCGTTTGTTATTGTTTGCGGTTTGTTGGCCACTGTGAGCCATCCAAACATCCCACCGCTCCACCGACTAACCCACCAGCAAACCACTCACCAAACCATATATCAACTCTCTGCCTTTGCCCTTAGGGGCCAAAAGCGTTAGTTTTCTTAGAATTGCGCGGTTCACTGCGTTGTCTTAGCCAGAAAACAGATTGTATGTGGCTAAGACGAAGAATAGTTTGAAAGCACAACAACAACATTTTGGGTCAACTTACCTTTTTTTCTTTCTTATCAGCTTAAAAAATTGCTTACTTAGCTGTGTAAAGGAGCTGTTAACAGACAACGCATTAACAGCGCCTTTAATATTAACAGCCAATGCATTTGCAGCTGCTGTTAAGCTTCTGTTATCGAGAGAGATCGACTCCTTTTTAATTGTTTGTAAACATTTTAACATATTTCATCATAAATTTCTTTTTGTTTTAAAATTGAATTAAATTTAAAAAAAATAAATAAAACTATATCAAATATTTTATTACATACGAAAAAAAAATAAAATAATTTTGTGTTGTTAGAGATTTGTAAAAGTTGTCTTAACTTATATTCCTATTTTGTTGGATTTGTTTATACTTAAATGCTGTGCTTATCAGCTGCTGCAAGTGAAAATCCGCTTAGTTAAGCTGCCTGCTGCCTTTTGAAGGCGACAATTTGCTGGCCAAGAGGGATTAAAAAGTTGCCAGCTCGACGGGATTTGCATTTATGCAGGCGGCAGGCAACAGAACCCAAAACAAGTCATGTAGTGGCACAGTTAGCACCAGAAGCAGGACCAAGTCCAGAAATATGGCCAAAATGGCTGCACAGTGCAAAAATTGCTACTTTCGGCGCCTGTGGCTGCAACAGTTACCAACTGCGAACTGGGGAGCGCTGTAAAACTCGTGAGGCTATTTGCATTTCAAATCTGTTGTCGTTTCCAACTGCTCCTCTTCATTCTCCTTCTCCTGCTCCTCCCCCCGCCCTCATCTATCCTGTTTAATAAGCCTCGCACGCCTTTTGCCCAGGCAGCTGTTGTCCCGTGTCCTGTGTTGGCCCATTGAAAGGGCCTGGTTACTGGCTGGTTTCTGCTTCGGCTTCTGCTCTGTTTCCTGGCTAATGCAATCTTGACAAGCGACTGGCGTGTGTGGCGTTTTGGGGCAGCTGAAAATGAGGCATGTCACTTTTGATTTGGTTTTACTGCCTCCGTGGCGCATTTCTGATTTGTTGGCCATGTCTGCGGGGCAACAAAGACAACAACAACAACAACAACAGCAACAACGACAACAAGGCTTGCATACATTTTGGCCACGTTGGTCCGCTGTTTGTTCAGTCGCTTGACAACATGGCTCGTTGCAGCTGCGAGCTGGCAATGTGGTTAAAATCTGCAGAAGAGTTCACTTTTTGATGCCATTAAAAATGTGTATGAAATTGGTGTGGAGGTGTTTGGATGGGGGTGGGGGTTGCTGTCTGTCTGTCTCTCTGCCTGGTTACATGAGGCATGGGAAGGCAATAAAAGCGGAGACTGATAGATGGCAATAAGAGTTTCATAACATTTATGTGGCTGCCATTAAATTGTGCCTTGTAATGGCAACTGGAAAAGTTCAACTTCAAGTGAAACGTGTTGTATACGATTACTATTATTATTTGTATTAATATTATTTTTATTAAATTTTTTACATATAATTTACATAAACATATTTTAAACAAGCAAAATGTATTTAAAACTTATTTTAAATTTGGGATTATTTCATTAGACTTGCATATTTTGTTTTTAGTAAATAATTTTTATGATTTCTAGCTGGCAATTTATTAAACTGTTTCAAGCACACCAAAATGTATTTTAAATTCGATAATAAGTGGCGCGCAAAGCAGATTATCGATATACGTTTTCAGCAACAGCACTGTTAAAGCGACGCTGTTCATGCAAAATGCGCTGTTAGCAAATAATACCGACTGACTTCTCCGCGGGCACGTGTAAAAATTTATGAAATATGTTGTTTTACAATTAAAGTTTTAAAACAGCGTAAATAATTAAAAAATTTAAACTGAATATATAAATTTACATATCGTTTTAAACATTGAGATGCGCGCCAAACTGTTCGACGCGCTTAACATTCCAGTGTTGAACAATGCATTTCGTATTTGTATCTTTCTCACGGTCTTACGCTCTCTCTCGCCCTCAATCTCTCATTTTGCGCAATGCACAAAACATTCCTCGCGCTCACCTATGCTGGCATCCTCTGTAGTTGCGCTCTTCGTTTTCATCTCTCATTCGCATTTCATTTCTCGTTGCGAGCGGACGTCTTTGATTGTGGCTGCGGTAATTTTAAGCGTTGCGCGCGTATTTCCCTACCAATTATAGTTGTATATTCTCGCTCTTCTCAACAAGTCGTGGGAGTCGGAGACGCAACAAAAAAGTGAAAAACTAACACGCTGCACAGTTTATAGTGGAAACATGAATGCAATATAAAACAAAAATTAATTCTAAACATGATGCATTAATCTTTAAATGCCAAACAGCAAGAGCAATAACAACATCAAATAAGAAGAATAAAAAAAAATCAAGTGATTTGAAATTTGTAATAAAAGTGCAGTGCAACAACGAGCTATGTTCATACACATACATTTGTACATATATACAAATCGGAATCGGCAACGGCAACGGCAACGTACAGATACAAAATGAAATGAAAAGTTAAAAATAAATATATATGCCATCTCTCTCAGTCGCCGCCGCCGTCGCAGTTGTAGCGGCAACGTCACAGAGTCAGACACAGGCGCGAGGGACGTGATTTCTCTTGTGCCTGTCTGTTCTGCCTTCCCCTTTTTGTCCGCTTGTCCGTTGGCAGCAGCATCATCGCTCATACATAATAAGAAAAAAAGCAGCAACATTCATACATACATTCGTATATAAATATATATTTATAAATGTGTGTGTATAAATTCATTCAATGCGCCACATGTTTTTGACCGTTGTCTTCCCCTTTCACTTTGCCCTTTGCAATTTATTTTGCGCACATTCTTTGCTGGCTACTTCTTGCGCTTCGTTTACATTTTGAGGGCCGCTGGTTCTCCTTGTTTATCCTTTGATCCTTTTTGCCCTGCCATTCGCTCCACTGTGTTCTGTGCATGCCTCTTTATTCTGATTCGATTTTTCACGTCTCTCTTGCGGCGGCACCAACAGCATCCACTCACACACACACACACATACAGGCACTTACACAGTCAGAGAGACTTGCTCACACACACATGGATACGCTCAGCTGGTTGTTGGTGCTGCGCTTTGTCTATGCCATTCAATCAACGAAAATAAAATGTGTGTGCCAGATGATGATGTTGCTTTTGCTTGCCCCGTAAGAGAGTCAGTCGCATAACCAAAAAGTGCAACCAAAAGATACAACGAGAAGCCGCCACAAGAATGCAGAATGTTTTAGCGACACAGAGACAAAGCGTTGTCTTTGTGGCACGCATATGTCGCGGAAAAAAGAAATGAAAACGTAAAGACTTATCGAGAAATAAGCCAAGCAACCAGCAGCAACAACCGCAATAATAATAACAGCAACAACAACGTTCACAGTGACAACAGCAACAGCAACAACAATCGCAATAGTTTTTGTTTTTATTTATTTCTTCTTTATACAATAAACACATCATTTCATTCAACTGGAAACTGTGGCTGTCTCTGTCCCCCTTCCGCCCCTCGTTTTGCGTTGTCTTCCCTCTAAAAGCGCGTGGCTGTCTCTCATGCTTTTTGCTTTGGTCTCTGGTCTCTTTTGTCTCGCGTTTGCGCTGTGTTTTCATCATTCCGTCTTTTTGCGCATTTTCTGTTTTCGTTTCGTTTCGTTTGGCACTGAACACAGCCGCCGCCGCCGCCGTCATCCCACATCCTTTTTGCCCACAACTTCGGACGGAGAGCGAGAGCAACCCCTAAACAACAATTAGTTTTACAACATTTTATTTTGCATTTTCTTTCGTCTATTTCCTGTTTTTCAAAAATAAAAACCCTTAAATCGTTAACGGAATTGATACTCAATTATTGCACATTTCATATTTTGAAAAACTGCGCAGAATAATCTACAATATTCGAAAATTGTGAAAATCGTAAAAATTGTGAAATATTTTTAGTGCAAATCGTGTTCAAATATTTGACTAAATATCATGTTTATGATTTGTGTATAATTTTGAAATAATTTTTATTATACAGTGTTTGTATAGATGTTTTGTAGTCAGGGGAATTTGAACATCATTGAACCCAAAATTAACACGACTGATCTTTAAGTTTTACTCCTACTTAATTTAAATTTACAAATATTCCTCATTTACTAGCAGTTCCAATCAATTAAATCGTTAATTCGTTAAAGTTATTAAGAAAAATATAAAATTGTGCCAAAAAATAAATACTCAATATTCAACAAGAAGATATTGAATCTATGAATAATTTCAATAAATCAAATGCGACGTGTTCAAATCGAGTGTTAAACATAGTGAAATAAATCGTCGAGTGACTACCCCTATCTATATATAGAGCGTAGTAGACTACCCCTACGAGTAAACACATAATTTGTCGGCGTCATTTATACGGGGCAGCTGTGCATATAATTTGCGACGCAACTGTAAACACAAAAAGCCGTCAAACTGTGGGGCTCCGGGGCATATTTTCTTTCTCCGCAAGGAATGTATTATCCGGTAAGCAAACAAATCATATCAAATCCTAGACCAACAACAAATATCTCTAATATTAATGTAAGCTCCATATGAGTGTGAAGACAGTTGAAGTTGCAGTCGAAGCTGCAGCAGCAACAAAAAACAACAATAAACATACACAGTGCACACTATAAATATTGAGACAAGCGAATGGACAACAGCTCAATTCGCCGTGTTTGGCTTAGCTGCCGTTTATTTGTTGTCTCTCTCACTCTTCCCCTGTCTTTGTCTTTGCTTTGCAGCTTTTACTACCGTTGTTTTCACTCTCAATTAAAAGCAAAGCTCCGAATTCTTTGGCGTGTGTTTGTTGTTATTTACTCGCACTCTCTCTTTCTCCTTCATTCTCTGTGACAGTCTGCCTGTCTGTTTTTTGGATTTGTTTATCTATTTGCGTAGACAACAACAAATATGTTTGTTAAACGTCGTTTTAACACGTGTGTTCCCAAAACTCTCCTTTTCCCCCGATCCTTTGTTGACTTTTCTGCTTCTTTTTTTTTTTTTTTTTGAATTGTTTACATAGTCTTCAGTTTCGAGAGCGCTAAACGTATTATAATTTTTCCCTTCCCTGCGGGAGGTCTGGTAATTTGAGAGCCCAAAATGCGGGTCGACTTGCGGCTTTCAATTTGTTGATACTTGTGTCGATTTGTCTGTGACGTAGACGAGGCTCATATCATTACAAAGTGTACAGTGAAAGCTCTGATAAACGAACAGCTCGCATAAGCACACAAGTTCATGTCTACTGCTAACCAGCTTTCAATTACATTAATCAAACTCCCTTCGAAGATTGATTCGTTATTTTTTTTTGATTATTCGTTTTAGCGTGCTTTCACTGTATCGTATTGTCAATTCCCTATATCAAATGATACACATTCATGTGTCAACTTTTGACGCCCCGTTTCTCGCTTTCAACATTTTCCCACGTAATTTAAGTACGCAAAAAATATGTTTGAAAAATACATCAAATTATTGTTGTGCTGATATTTGCATTATATGCAAATTTTGATGCTATAATTTTTCAAAATTTTATATTATTTGTATTTTTCATATTATTCAAATGCAAATGTATGGGTTAAATGTAAATTTTTCATGATTGATAAGGAAGTTGGCCACGGCTTAAACGACAGTCGGACAGACTGACGGCATTGCGATGTTGATAAATGGAACTAAAATTATCTCTGTCTTTCCGTCTGTGTGAATGTTTTTGGGCAAAAGATTATCAAGATTTGTCTAGTTTTGCATGATGTCAGCCACAAAACGATGTTGGCTTTGATGTCTCGCGACATGGGGCTTAAATGAGTATCAGCTCAACGAGCGTATTTTAGTCCAGTTAATCAAATGTTGTCCGAATTTGGCATCTCTTGAATAGTTTTATTATCTGTTAAGTTTATTGGGGGCTACATCAGTTTCCCATCATAATAAATAACTTTATTGACAACTTGAGCGGTATACATATACGATAGCTGTAAAAAGTATGCTAATACATAGAGATAAATTGATGCCATCCATCAGAAATCACGATAAAAAGAAAGATTAATTAAACTACAATATTTTTCGCAAATATCATAGATAAGATGTTAACGTAATAGATTATATGCGATTCTGTTTAGCTTAATTGAAGCTAACAATTCTAACAGGAAATTGATTGCAATATACGTATTGTATAATATTAAATAATTTGAATTAAGAATGACATGAATTTTAAATTTCTATAGACTTAAAAAATACTTTGTTATGACGGAGATGCTTTTGTTATTTTTTTTTAAGTAAATCCATTTAAAATAAACGTCCACAATTTATCAAAGCTCCCTGTTAGGAGCTTGTATTAAAATTTCTGAAATATAAATCAAACTTTATTTAGCTTGAGCAATTAATCAAAAGCTCTCTTATGTCATTATTACCTTTTTGAATTTAATGTTAAACTCATTCAAAATAACTCAATTAAGCATTTTATTAACTTTTAAACTTACAACTAGTTGCAACTGAAAATGTTGAAAGTTTAAACATCTGCTAATTAATATTCATACATAAAAAATATATTCCCTAGAACAGATTTATTCGCTGAATGTCGAGTTTTGTCGACTTTCGTCAATTGCAAGTTGAACAGTTTGCCAGACAGACATTTTCCAAATGTCATTCTAATTAATTGCAATTAAAAGTTGAGTTGTCGAGTGACAACTATTTACAAATAGTACATATATTCACATATTCACATTAACGAGGCAGCTCACCAAGTTATGTGACTCAAATTACAACGTTAAAACAAAAATGAAAACTGAAAATTAAAAGGAAAAATTAAAAACAAAAAAATGAGCTGAGTCGCATCAAGCGAAATCTTCCGGTTTGCCGTTTGTCGGAGTCGCAATTGAAAAATTGCACATAAATTGCATAAACTGAGCGCTTGGCTGTAAATTGTAATTGTACATTCAGAAGAAGGTGGTGAAGAAGGGGAAGTTGGGGGAGATACGGTTTAATATATATACGTTTGATGATCTTTTAGGTGTTGTTTCATTGTGCGTGCGCAGTTAACCGCAAAGTTGGTAAACTGTTTTTTACCCAACAGATCTTGATATATGTATGTATCTCTAGTTTTATGACTAACTTTTATGAATTATTTTCTTATTGTTTTAACGCAATCGACTTTGAAGGTTACCTTCAAACAAATATGTTAAAAAGATACAGCAGATAACAAAAAAGTCCATTAGCTGTTTGTTTATTACTTTCACTAAATTAGACCTTTCAATCAAGTTGCTTTTATAGACTTTTACTTTTATTTTCTAACTTAACAATTGTTCATCAATCGCGCTAATGTTACGTGGAGGAGAGTGGGAAAATGTTGAGAATTCTCCCATAATGCAACAAAGTTTCAATTTGTTTGATTGATGTACACTTTTGAGTAGCACTCGAAAGTAAATAGAGAAAGAGAATAATAAGAGAGACAGAGATAAGAGATATGCATATAACGTAGCCCACATATTTTCCTTTCCATTCTCACAGAGCAGATGATATGACAATTTATTTCAATTAAAGTTGATTTAAATTTTTGTTGCCGCTTCTCTCGCTTCCCCCGTCCTGCCACCCGTTAATTGATGAAAATGGCTCTCAAAGCAGAGACGCAATAAATAGCAAACAGTGACAGTAAGAGAGAAAGAGAGAGAGAGAGAAGCATGTGGCTTGTTCAAATGATATTCAGCAATGTATCTCGTATCTATAGATCTGTTTATTAATAAGGGCGGCTTAATGAGTACCCAAAAAGAGTACCTTCATAACAATTATCAAGTAGTTTTCTGATCGAAAAGCTTTCACCTAAAAGCTTTCTATTCTAGCATAGAATACTTATTTAACTAATTTACGGGAATTCGATTATTATTTTTGGTTCTTTATTTAATATCTGCGTCAATAAATATTGCTTTTAAACTGACATTCAATTTGATAAATGTTTTCTCTATGTAATATTTTGTCATGACGTTTGCGAATTCCTTAAGCCACCCTCGCTAAGCTCAGCTGCCGTGTTATGTATATGTATGTGTATATGGTATTTGCATAATTATGAGTGTGTTTATGTGTGTCTGTGTGAGTGTGATTGCAGCAGAGCAAATAAAGATTTACTGCTTGATATTGATAAATGGCGCACATTCGAAATTGAAGGCGCGACGCGACACATTTCTTGTTGTTGTTGCTGTTGTTGCTGATAAGAAGCACTCGATTTAATTATAATTAGCCCGCACAATCCGATTACTTATGTGTTTCATTAGGTTTTTAAAGCTTTTTATTTGCTTACTGGAGATGCACATGCCACCAATATAAAATTCAACTTGATCGAAAAACCCCAAATTAAATTCACATTAATTTGGAAACATTTGAGTTTGGGCAAAAAGTTAAAAATAATTAAGGCTTTTGTTACGACTGATGTGAGGCGATTAAATTGAAGTACGCAAATTGCACCGCATTCCAAATGTAAAATTAATTTTTGGGTACTCGCTAAATAGATATATGCATGTATGTGTATGTGTGCATAATACGAGTAACGCGAGTATCTCAAACAAGTGTATCGAGTATCTCAGAGATCGCAACCTACGGCAATGTGAACGACCCTCCGCAACAACAAAAACAACAAAAGTTGTAGCAAAAGTTTCATGCAAATTATTCGGTTCAACTGGCAGCGTCAGCGATAACTGCGACGTCGACAGCGACGTTGACAGCGACGCTAATCGCTAGTGTCACTCACACGAGCCGCAATTAGCAGAGCGCCGCACGCCTGCGCAGTGACTCAGCGACAGCAGCAACAGCAGCAGCGACGCAACGCAGACGCAACAAAATTGTAACAGGTTTTATTGCTGTTAATGTTATTGTTGTTGCTTTTGTTGCAGCAGCGTTAAACGGTAGTTGCAGCAGCATTTGTAGTTAGTTCCATTCCATTCCATTTCGTTTCGTTTCAACTCAAATGTTTCATGGTACGTTTCGCTCTCAATTTCACGCCCACGTGTTTCTCTTCACACATTCTCACACGTTCCTATTCCCTATCCCCACATCACCCCTTCTCGGTTATCCAACACATTTAACTTCAACCGTTTTTATTGCCGGCCGTTAGTGTCGCCTCAGTTTGTTTTTGTTTTTTTTTATTTTCGCTATTTTTTTCGTTTTTTAATTTATGCGGCCGGCTTATTTTTTTTTAGTTTATTTGAATATCTGTTCAGTTGCCGCTGCACATTGTTGTTGCTGGCTTCTAAATTTACATTTTATTGGCTTGTCAATTTTTTTGTTGCTTTATTTTATTTACACATTTGTTTGTTTTATTTACTCGCCTTATTTCTGTTGTCACCTTTTCTTCTCTTCTACGTTCTGCTTATGAAAATATCTTTGAATTGAGTAACATGCAATGTTGACACTGTCGGAAATAAAAAATAATTATAATGTAACTATTTATCATTCACTTAAATATTTACAATTGCAATTGACAACTTTAAAAAAGAGTAAAGATGAATGAAGTGAATAATAGTTAAAGTATCTGTTAAGTGGATATTAAATCACCTTAACACTTATTGCAATAGTACTTTAAACAAATTGTTTTAACACCTTCAACTTGCTAGACAACCTATTCGATATTTGAATTCCCTTATTTATTTCAAAATTATAGAAAATCTTTCTTCATCTTTTCGTAGCACAAACTAAAATTCTCTTAGCTAAAAATAGATTTCTCGTACTTCTCCATAAATTTTCATCAACTTGATTTATTTACAAATACAAACCGGAAGTGCACATTCCTCACGCTTGTTGAATTGACGTTATCAAAGCGCAATCAAAATTGATTCATTGATTCCAGCAATTTAGCAAAGCTCACTAGAAATTTCTTTTATAATTGAAATCCATGCGTAATATATGCAAAATCAATTAAACAACAATTAATTGCGCTACACAGTTCCAACAGAACAACAACACCAACAACGACAATTAAAAGCCCTGTGCATATTTACACGACTTTTTGCAATAAATTTTTCAAATATGCAAACACAAATTGTGTAGCAGGTTGAAATATAAAAGTCGCACGCGATTTAAAACGCGCGTTAAAATCGCTAGCATCCCAAATCGATGATTTTAATTTATTGCCCAGTTAAAAATGTGCAAATTTGTTGGCATTGTTGTTGGCAGTGCTCGGTTGCTCTATGCTAAGGAAAATTGTGTTTACTTTGCATTTATTGTTGCCAATTAGCATAAAACGGCAGCTAATAACAACAACAGCAACAACCATAACAGGTACAACAACAATGGTATAGGCAAGGTGAACCAGGCGACTTGCAGTTGAAAGATAAATGAGAAATGAAGATGCATACTGGTCAGGCGCCTGGCCGAGTATTGTTAGCCAACTTACAGTGACCATAAAAACTGTGACATCATCTGGCACCTGACTCTCTGACCTTTACGGCCATTTGTTGCCGTTAACCTTCGACTCCCTTTATGGCTGTTTAATTATTGCACTGCCAGAGTAAAATAAAATATCAATTTAAATCAGACAAGCTGTGGTTTTATTTTTTATATTTTTATTTAATTGCAATTTAGTCGGCGGCAATATTCGAAATGCAGTTGTATAGCGCATTTGATCACATTATTGGCTTAAAAGGCGAGAAACAAGTCAAAAAGCTGCAGTGATAAGTGCCAAAATCTAACACCAAATATGTCCAAGCATCTAGGTTAAACATTTATTTCCAGATATAATTTTTTCCTATAGAATCTCTGCCTTAATAGAGCTGTACGCTACTGATTAATGTTCATGATATTTATAGAACTGTTATTGTACTCATTATGTTAATGTTGTCATATTAACATGCCTTGCTGCTGTTAATTAATGATGTGAAACCAAGCATTGAATTGAGTTTACTATCGAAATGTAAAAGTCGAATCGCCACATAACTTCAATATATTGAGTATATTAAATATTCATCTTATAAAGATGCTAGGTTCAAAATCATACTTCAAAATTTGATTACTTTGCCCAAACTGACCCGATTTCAAAGCGGAATGACATTTTGATCATGGTTTGAGCTCTAAATTCATCCAACGCTGAAAGCTTATAAGTTTTGTTTAATTAATTAATTGCCTGAGGATATCGATTTTAAAGTACGTTTCGATGTATTCTTAAATTAGTAGCCATTTGTTATTGCTTGTAGTTGAGACAAGCAGTTTTCAGTCAACAGTTGTTAACTAATTAGTATTTACAGCACTTTTATGTACAATATTTAAAGCGTATTAAGTAGTTGTGTTGGGGTATGCCCGATTCATTCCCTTTTTAAAAATATATTCGTACTTGATATCTGGCTTATGCAAATTTTAGTTTATTAATTTTAGCGCCATTGCCAATATTGTTTAATGTTGATTTTTAATGGCGCCAGACATTTGCTCATTTATTTATTTACTTATTTAGTATTACATTGCTTTTTTTTTTTTTTGCATTTATGCCTGTATATTTTATGCACTCGTATATTTGCCATATTTACTCTGACGACCTTCAACTTAACAGGCAGCACGATTTAGCCATCAATTTTTATATGCACCTTCTCTTGTCTCTTCTCATCTTCTTTTTTCTTCATGCACATATTAAATTGCAATTAATGTGTATGTATGGATGTGAGTGTGTGTGTGTAATTCAATTAAAGCCTTAAGCGGGTTTAATGCACTTGAGAACGTTGCAAGGTGTTTTCATTTTCTGTATTTGCAACACATCAACTCAACTCGACTCGGCGAATCTCATTTTGAGCATCACTTGAAAAACCTAATGAAAATACCAATCACGAGCACACAAGATAGGTGTGTGTGAGCCTGTATGTATGTGTGTTGGCCAACTAATTCCCTTTGATTACAAGTCCTAGCTGGAGTCCTGGCCTCGCATAGACAATTTCCTCTTCGCATTAAATGTTATTTGTATTTCACTCACAGACTGAATGCTGTTTGACTATTTATTTGTTTTTAGCTTTCTATCTGTTTCTGCCTCCACATCATCCAATTACAACCAAACAGGAGCGGGACTGAGTTCAGGTCCATGTCCGGGTCTGTGTTTCATTTTGGTTTTAAGCCGCGCCCCGACACGTGGCCAGCATGTGTTACAGTTTCTGGAATCGAATACTCGGAATCGATGCTGTGTGAAGTTTGGCAACGTTTAACGCACAGTGCGAGCTAAATGTATACACACATGCTTGCCTCATTTATGGACGCTGCTTAAAACAAATCAAATTCAGTAGAGAGCATATAAAATAAAAAAGAAAACCATATGCATGTGATGAAAAGGGGCCACAGGAAGACATAGGAAATGAAGAAACATAAAGGGCGACAATGCTTGGGGTCAGGGTCGTGTGGTGTTTTAGTCGTGAGGCAAGTGCAAAATAATGGCACAAACCTCATGCATATTACATATTCTACACATAACATAGAGAGAGCACAGCTTCCCCTTTGCAACTCACACTCGACTCGTTCGCTCGTTGAATGAAACCCGCGCATGAGGGTTGACCCAAGTGCCAACCCCAAAGCATCAGCATTGTGACATTTAAGAGGCTCACGAGAGCAGCAGCGTCAGCGACAGCAACAGCAGTTACCGCGTGGGCCTTGTAAAGTGTTGAGCTAAAAACAAAACACGCACAACGCACACGCCCACTTCCCTCACGCCCACTTTTCCCATACCCTTCGAATGACGTTCTCCACTTGCCATTAACACAGCAGCCAGCAACCCTCGAGGTGAGCCACCCAAGTGGTGCGAGGTGTGCGTCGAGTTGCGTTCAAGTGTGCGTGTGTGTGTGTTTATGTGTGGTCTCTCTGTGTGTTGTCCTGCTTGTAAAAGAGTGTATATGTGTGTGTGCGCAGTCGAGTGTTGCATACTTTGTGGCGTTGCGCTGGCTGCTTAAAATAATTAAAAATCAATATTTAAACGATGCCTACAAACAGCCAAGTATTAAAAATACATTTTATTTTAAAAGAGATTTCTATACTAAAATTAAAAATATATATTTATCTTACGTTAATAGAGATTGTAGAGCAAATATTAGACAATTGCTTCAAATTGTCATACTTTATTAAACAATAATAGCAACATCTTTTCAAATGCCTACAACAATAATTTAGATAAAACATGCGCTAGTTAAATGTGCCCTGTTAAAATGTCCTGAAAGGCACTTAAATATTCAGGTTCATTGGATCCCGTTTTTCTCCCTCACACTCGCCCATGTTCAATAATTTGCATAATATTTTGTTAAATAATTTAATTATTCCTCCGCTCGCATTACATAATTTATAATTTGCATACAATTTCGCTTGAATTTCAAATTATGTTCTCACTCCATGACACGCCTACATAATGTCACTTCCGCTCGCCGGGTTACACTCAAAAATATGACTTTTGGTTTGGGAATTTTATTTGTTTTTCATTTTCATTGTAGGAAGTTTGCTTTTGACTTTTTGTTTAACTTTTGTGCGATTTTATTGGCAGCTTTTCGACAGCTTAAAACTCAAATTTTGAGCTGAAAATCAAAAAGTTTTTAAATAATTATTAGGCAAGTGTTTGCTTTCCAGCTTAAAAATCTCTTGAAGCTGACAAGTGAATAAAAGTCCCATTACCACATTAAATTTTCGGGAAAATTCGATTGAAAATTGTGTTTAAATTTCAACACAGATTGCGAATGAAAAACCAAAGCCCATATTGACAAAAATACGACGCAATCTGGGCAAAAACTGCACCAATTCTCGGCCATAAATATGAGAATATATGGTATATATAATATATATGTATATATATTCAATATAAATCATGGCCAACGCTCTGGTTGGTAGTCAATGAAAGGTAAGCACGGCGGCCTCATAAATATATACTGAAAGTTTCGAGTGAGTAAATCACAAACGGGAGAAAAACAAAAAATAATAATTATATAAGGATTAAATATCAACAAATCAAAATCTGCACGGAGCAAATAAAATCACTTACATTTATTTTATGGCAAGTGAATTGATTTATAAGACATAAAGCCTTTGATATGAATTTTATGCAAATTTTTTTGGCATACGCTTACCATTTTTTCTTTTGTTTTTATTTCATTTATTTTTTTATCAAGTGCTAGAGACATTCAAATGAATCAAAGTGCTGAAAGCATTCACAACGCTCTCGTATAATATAAACCATTCAATGGGAAATACATGTGGGTTGAATGCAGATGAACATCAAATTTATTTATTCAGAATTAATTTCGGGTTGATTTAAAAGCTATGCAGAGTAATAGCTCGAAAAGTACTATTTATTTGAATGATAAGCAAATTTTCAGAATTTTGCTAGATAACTGCTCCTAAGACAGGTCGACAATCAGTTTATAGACATTTAGTTTTCGTAAATTGAAATAAATTTACTCTCAATAATATTTGCAGAGCTAAAATTGGAAGTTACTGTGGGTTTTAGATATTTTATTAATATCATTCCGATTCGTAAAACTCATCACGTATTAACTGCTGGCTGTTGGCTAACCAAATGTTAATTAACGCATTGCCCGACCACAAATGAATCCCGCATGAATCGTGGCACATGTGTAAGTACCGCATCATCTGCTTGGCTTTTCCATTTCCCTTTTCCCATGTCCAAAGTCGAGCAGTTCATTAAAAGCTCGTCAAGTGTGGCGACACAGTTGCACGAAAAAGTTTTCAGTCGCTTCCAACTCATTAGAGACATATGTATATACTTTAATATATATACGATATGAATATGCGGCAAGTTTAGCGATAACTGTCAGTTAGACAGTTGTATACACATGTCGTTGTTGTTGTTATCGTTGTTGTCGTTGTTGTTGCAGCTTGTTGGCCACAGCCAATGGCAATTAGGTTTCTGATAAGATAAGCACCCAAAGCTGCTGCCTAAACCAATTAGATGCGTGTGGGCGTGGATGGGGAGCAGGGGGAAACCCCTTTTTATCGCAAAATGAAATGGCGGCAGCTGTCACACACACACACACACAACACACACACACATTTATCGAAGTTTGACTTGCCATTTGTGAGCTTCAATCAGGAAAAGTTTTTGTTGCCTTTTGTACAACTTTTGCTAACTTTATACATATGTGTGTGTGTGTGTCTTTAACACAACCAAAATTTGTGTGTTGCCTATCTTGATGTATGTTACTGTCACTTGCCTGCCAAAGTCATCTCATTGTGTTTGCTTGTATCTCTGCCTGTGTGTGTGTGTGTTTGTTTGTGTATCTATGTGTTTAGCTTTGTCTGCTTTTAGCCTTTTTATTGGCTGCCAATCAGCGCAGTAAGCGGAATGTGGCTAAGGTGCGTCCAATTTGGCATGACAAGGCATAAAGTATCTTTGAGATACGCATAACACAAAACAGACAACTTGATTTAGCGTCTGCAGCTGCAGCTGATGATGAGCACACAAGTTCCACTGTCAATTTCATGGCACATAAATTGATATTAGCACCCGGCTCAAGTTGCAAGGAGGGCGGATCGGGGCGTGGCATGCCCCATGTGCGTCATGTGGGCAAGTTCAAATAGAGACCACACCCATTGTGCTGTTGCCCCTCTTTTCATCTTCCCGTCCTGGCCATATTTATTTTTTAAATACCCCAAATTGTTGTTAATTATGCGGCAGTTGCTGTCAGTGTGGCCAGAGTTTGGGTTTTTCTGTTTTTTTTGGACTCTGCTATGAATAAAATATTAATTAAAGACTTTGCGATGAGCTCTGGTTTTGGCCAGATTTGACAGGCGTGTCTGGTTGCCCGCTGGATAAACGAAAAATGCTTTGCATGAAATTTTATTAAATGTCACGACAGCCAGGAAAATTTGTGTGCTGAACTCACACACACACACACACACACACACACACACACACACACAAACACACACACACACACAAACACACACAAACACACACACACACACACACACACACAAACACACACACACACATATATAAAAGGACCTAAACAAGCTGATAATAAAAGACCGAAAAATGTTATGTGTCAATTTTGGTTGAACATGGGCAAACGAGCATTAATTAAATTCAAACTGAGTTGGGCCAGAAAAGCCCCCAAAATGGGGAAAAATGAACAAAGATGCAACCCCTGTTGGGTGGTAATTGCATGTTTCAAACTCTTGTAATTCCCAAACAGTTTAAGGCAGTGAATACACTGTGCCAGTAAATTTAGCACTACAAATTGGATTCCACTTTAATTATTAAACAAATTATTAAATTAAGTAAAATTATATTTATCACTACAAATTGAGCTACATATAACAAATCCTAAACAGGCAATCTTATAATTCGCAAGCAGTTTACACATTTTGTAGCTGAAGAAAAATCAAGTATTACAGATATAAAATCATGTCAAACTGTATTTATGTCTACATTTCCTTATAATTCGCAAGTATGTAGTTCAGCCAGTTAACATCTCAAGCAAAATGTCTGACATAAAGTGAAAATAGGTTGTTTAAGCACCGCAAATTGAGCTCAATTTAAGGCTGTAACTTTTATCTCCAGTTTCGAATGTAGGCCACATCTCAGCTCAGCAATGTTGCAGCTGTTGCAAGTAGCAGCTAATCTAATCTTTTGTGGCATCTGTGGAAGTGCGAGCTCTGAGAGAGAAAGATTGTTGTTGCCATTGTTGTTGTTGTTGTTATTGTTGTTGGTCTTGCTGCATCCGCTTGGCATTAGCAGCTGTCCGCAAATGCATAAACATAGCACGGAATTGCACTTGAAATGCAATTCATAGTTACGACAACGACGAGCAAAACAACTCAGAGACGTCATTCGCACTTCAAGAGACCGAGAAGTTTCTGACACACAGATACACACACACACACACACACACACACACACACACATATATATATGCATATATTTTGGCATAATTTATATGATGTGCAGAGCACATAACTCTGCAATTTGCCAGTCGTTCATTTGGGAATATCTTCCTCACTCTCTGTCTCTCTCATCGTATTTCAATGTGTCATAAGACTTGAAGCGGATGAAAAACTTTGTATGTGTGTGTCTGTGATTTGTTGTGTTTATTTGGTTCTGTCTATTTGTCTGTGACTGCAATTGTGTGTGTTGGCAACAAATGACGTTGAGTACAGTCAAGTGAATAAATTTAATGTTGCTTCATTTCGATTTCTATTCGAATTTGGGATTTTCTTGGTGCTCTTTGGGTGAAGGTGTCAAAATCAATGCTCAACGATTGTGTAAATATGTAATCATTCATATTTTTGGGGATTGTCAAGTGCTTACTTTGAGTTGTCTGAAAATACGCATCTAGAGATTCCAAACATCTGTTTTCCAAGCATAAGTTTTCATAATAATTTTGGGCTTAGCTTAGCAATTTGCCAGCACTAATTGCTTGATAGCCGAAAACAGCCGCAAAATTGCTTTAGCTTCAATGGAAGCTTTGGAAATGAAACCCGAAACCCTCCAAATCTATACCCACAGCAATATCTGAACTCTGTTCATTAGGTTAATTAAAATAATAACTGTGGGCTTCCTGCTGTCAGAGCGAGACCCAAAAGAGAACCCATCATTAAATCACAGACAGGCAGAAAACAGAAACAGAAATAGATCGAAAAACGAAATCGAAACCTCGGCAAATAATAATAACAACAATAACAACAACAACAATGACAGCGACTAATGAGTGCCTACAAAGTTTTTAGTTACACTCGCTAAACGCTGTGATTATTAATTAATTATAAATTAATTCCCTTTTCGGACATATTTCGCATCCAATTTGTAATAAGTCAATCATCGGAGATTAAATTTCAGCAAACAGCTGAGCAAAAAAAAAAAAAAGATACAAAAAAACAGACCAAATAATTAATCAACAGAAAATCGTTGAAAACAAAGCTCCTGATAACTTTTGAGATTGCCCTGTAGAAAGAACTTAAAAGCAAAAGACATAAAATAATTGTATGCTTGGGCTTAGCTTAGTACACCCTTTAGTTTATAGATTTAAAGGGTATTTGGCTTAAATGAAAGGTAAACTTTTTGGTTATGCTTTGATTTTAAACGGCCTGTCAAAAATCAAAATCGAAATCGAAGATCAAAAACACAATCTACTTGGAGTCGACAAAAGAACACAGAATGTGTTTTGCACGCTTGAAGCGATTTGTCCTTGAGTCGAGGCTGACTTTGCTGAAGTCATCGCCATCAAGTCATCAAGTCATCGTCCAAAAAACCACTTGAGCTTAAAGCCAGCGCCGTGGCTTACATAAAAAAAGTAGACGTCGACTTGGCTCTTATTGCTGTTGGCCAGTTAACCAGTCTCAATGCTGACTGGGGCGGGGTGGATCTGGCCAGGGCTGTGTGTTGTCTGTCGAGTGTATCTATGTCTGTGTCTGCACTGATTATGACACCGATGCCACGAGGCAATAGTCACTCGGCACTTGGCACTCGTCACAGACCGGCGCGCATTAGAAGAACCGGAATAACCAGTGGAAAAGGCGTTGCAGTATAAGTAAATTGCGAGTGCAATAAACCCGGTCAACGAGAGAGTGAAAGTGGTTAGACAGCGAACTAACTGTTATGCCAAGGATTTGTTTTTCTTTTTTTGCTGTTGGGCTTACGATCTGGGTGTAACGTATGCAAATGTGGCAAGATCGGACTCAGCCAATTGGCGCATAAATAGCTATTTCCGGTAGCTGCCAGAAAAAGAAATACATACACTTGATCAAGTAATTGTTTTGACAATCTAGAAAATGCCAATATTTTAGTTTTAAAAAGAAAAACACTCTCCTTGGTTCTTAAAGCAGTTTTAAAATAGATATAGTGATGAGCATTATGTTTAATATTTCAAAATAAAAATGGTATATATTTATAATATTTTTTCCTTGTCAAAAAAAGTATTTGACACACTGTGTGCATGTTTATTTGCATATAAAAATGAAAAAATAAAGAAAAGTTGTCGCTTGTTTGAATATACACGCGCGAGTGCCTATAATTTATTCAATCAACGGGAGGCGACACCTAAATTGTCTAATGATGCCATCATTTAAGGCATAGCGCATAGAGAGAAGGGGGAGGAAGAGGAGGAGATGGGCGGCCGAGGCTAATAAAAATATTTACGTGTTTTGTGGGAGGACAGGAAATGACGATGGCAACGACAGGAAGCGGCACTTGACAGTTATGAAATATAGAATTAAATAAAACGTGGGCAGATACATTACAGCGCACAAGTGTGTGGAAAAAAGGGGAGGGTGGGGGCAGGGTCCCAACAATAGGCAGCTGCAACATTAAGAGAATAAAAGATACGACTTTCAAGTGGTGCTAGTTAAATCTAGAAGCATCTTGCAGATACATTTGCAACTTCTATAAGCAGCTGCTTGTCTCATTTCTGGCTTGTCATGAGGGGGTCTTTCTCCCTCTCTCCCTCCTCTGTCGCTCTCTCTCTCTCTCTCTCTCTTTGTCTGTGTGTAGCCCAGTTCGCTGTACTCGGCGTTTCAGCAGCCATCAAAAAGACTGTGCACATGGCTAATTGCAAATGTAGCGCCTCGCTTTTGGCACCTGATGGGGCATACCACAAAAACCACAAAAAGGCAAATCATAAAAATAGCGTAACTCAAACTAATTTGTAATGACAGACAACAGCACATACAAATCTACATAAGTATAAATATATATACACAAAAAGCCCACGAGGCAGCTGCGGTTAATACAATAATTATGATAATGATCATCACGTTGCTCATGATGATGTTGTACTAAAGGAATCCTCAATGACATATAGAGAATGAGACTTGAGTTATTCATAGATTCTGTTTCCTTAACAGCGAACAAAGCGCAAATCGAATGCTCATTGATTGAAATATGAAAAAGAAACGAATTGAATCATTAATCGAATGTATAAAGAGTTAATTGAATGCCAAAAAGAGTTGATGTGGGAGACTGAGCTGAGACATTTACTAATTCCCACGACAACAAGAAGCTCTCAACTATGAACTTGGAGCTTATCTAAGCTCTTCTGCGCATCAACTTGTCCGGCTGCCAAGCTGCTATATTGATCAAGATACGGATACATCATTAACAGAGAAAGACAGAGTGAGAAAGAGAGAGAGAGAGAGAGAGACACACACGGTCGTTGCTCCGTTGTCAGAAAACTTATGTGTACGCATTTTTTTATTATCTAAGAACAGCGAAGAAAATAAAAGAAGATGAAAACGAACGAGAAAAAAGTACATGAGCTGAAAAGATCTTTCGTACATTTTTCCTGCTTAGCTTGTCGCTAATTCGGAATCATCAATCAAAGTGAAGCAGGCGAAAGGCGCAGTAACCACAGATACATTGAGTCATTCAGTCATTGAGTCATTTAGTCATTCAGTCAGTTGCTTGAGGGAGTTCACAGTGTTCCCATAAGACAAATGCACTGTCTCCTAGTCTTGCATTCTCTCTCTCTCTGTCTGTCTTTGTATGCTGGGCGTGTCGTTGTGGGCGTTGAAGGAGCAACAACAATTGCAGCAAACTTTTCAACTCTTTTGTCTGATGACAAAAGTTTTTGTAGGCGCTGCTGCTGCTGTTGCGACTTTGACAATGAATTTAGCCTTAAGGCGAAAAGGAAAAAAAATCCTGTTTTTTTTTTCGGACTGGGAAAACTGGTTTCGTGTTGTGGGAGTGTCTCAGCAGCAACAGCAGCAGAGACTCGACGTCATCTGGGCGGCTTTTGTGGAAACACACAAAAAAATAGCAAGCGACAACAATGGCAACAACTTGACTGGGCGCTGACAAGGCGAGATTGATGCCCATCTACAGAGAGGCAGCAAATGAATCCGTAGGATTTCTGGCCATGTTTTTGGTGTTGCTGATGCTATTGAAGGAGTTTGTGAAGTCTCTGAGAACGACTATGAAGCACCTGAAGCAAACAACTTGAAACAAAGTGCAAGCATGCTTAAAATAAAGACAGATTTAAAACTTAAAATCGAATTTATGCTGAAAGTTAAGATATTGCTATAAAATAATCGAATATTTATGTCAAATATTAAACTTTATTATTATCATTTATAGTCTGATACACATTTAGTTAATTCGTACGATATTGATACTATTGATAGTTTCAAAATGTGTCTCAATTATAAAGAAATTTGCTAGTTTTTAAAATGGCTTACAAAAATAGACAATAGTATTAATAGACTGCCTAGTTTTGTTAATGAAACTAAACTGGTTTCTAGTAAGTTGAAGCATTTTAAAGACTTAGCTGCGAGTTTCTTTTAAATGGTTGTACTTAACAGATTTTGGTTACTTTCCCAAGCGGCTAAAACAAACTCACACTAATACCGAGGGTGATATTATATACTTACACACTTTCTCATAAGCCACACTTCCCATAAACATTTTGTCTAATTTGCGCTAATTACTTATTCTTGTTCTTTCTGTTCTCTCTTTTTCATTACAGGTAAGTTCTCAACACAGAGATTTCTCCACAAAGTGCGCTCATAAACCCAGCGGGACCCAAAAGTAATATCTTAACATTACCCCCCTGCCCCGTGGACCGAAGTGAGTGACCCAAAGCGACTTTAATTAGGCAAAAATCTTCACGCCTCTTGCTAAAAAAACAAAACAAAACTCTTAGCCAGGCTCATAAATCTGCCAGACTAACGGCTAAACAACAGGTGAAGTCTCTCAGCAGAAAGTAAATTGAATTAATGACAACAGCAAAGATGAAAGAGGCCTAGACCGGTCAGAGAGGAGTGTGGGGAAGGGGGGAAATGTAAGAGTTTCCAATTTTTATGTCAAAATAAGAAAATTAAAAAAAGATACGAAACTTTGCAACGATTTTTGCTACCTGTAAAAACAAAAAGCAACCTACAGCAGCTGCTACAAAGATTTCCAGCAAAGATAAGCGAAGGCTGAAAGAGACAGCCAGAGGGCGGGACACTGACTGAGGAAGCGGGAAAAAGAGAGTCAGATAGAGGGGGAGAGCAACTTGAAGGGGCAGCTGCCTTTGCTGGACATTTCCATGCTTAACAAGATAAAAATCTCTACGGATTATTTCATACACTTTTGGCTGCGCATAAAAATGTTATAACTTTTCTTACCTTTTTTTCTCTCAGTACTGTTGTTGTTGTCGCTGACTGTATCGCCGTCGCCGCAGCCACGCCCAGTTCAACGCCCAGCTTAGCACTCAAGGCGCTTTGCGGTTACCTTGTGTTTCACTTTTGGTCAAGGCACAGCAAATGTTTTTTTTTTCCTTTTATTTTTGCCTTTTTTCTGATTTTGTTTTCTTAGTCAAAAGTTTGTTCTGTGTAAATTATTCGCAGCGACGTTTGTGGAAAAACAACTCAAAGCCAAAGGTTCATTTGATGGTGGGTTGGGGGAGGGGGGAAACGACAACTTTCCCATGTGACATGTTTTGGCACTTTTTTTAAGTTTATTTATTTTTTATGGAACCGAGATTAGAACATCGTACAAGTTGTAACTTTAGAAGACGCAAAACATTTGCCACAAACTTTGGCACTTCGAGTGACAGCTTGCTGGGGAAAAGTCTTAAGCATTTTCAGTTACAGTTTTGAATTTTAATACCACACACACACGCACATACAAAGACTGACAGTTAACATACTAAGTATAAAGAGGAGTCTGTCCAATAAAATGTAATGAAAATAATGCAAACGACAAGCTCATACACATAAAAGATACATGAGTTGATGACGATGGCGATGGCGATGACGATGATGATGACGTTGATGATGATGCTGACGCTGTGTTGACTGTCAGGTCGCATAAAATGTTGCATAAAATCTCAGCTCTCCTCTGACCTTCTGCTGTATCGTTATCTCTGCGCTTTTCATGCCCCTCGAAGCGTGCAACGAGCAGAAAGAACAGAAATTGTCATTGTAGCTGCATAAAAACGAAATGCAATAAAAATACTCGCAAAATACTCAACCCCAACAACAGAACAACAACGATTAAAGAACAACAAGTAACAGATATAAAAATAATTCTAAATGAGCAGCCAAAGGGGATGTGGCATGTGGCAGGGGAATCTGTGGCATAAAGAAATGAAAACTATTGAATGTCAAAGAAATCGTGGAAACACAATCGACAGACAAAACGCCAAGACATTGAGACAGAACCAACTAAATGGGAGAGAGAGAGAGAGTAAGAACAAAAGGAGAGGGAAATACACCGCGTATACTTAACCAAAATATTTACTCGCGTGAAATGCACACATTGGTGTATATAGATGTGTGTGTGTATCTATGGTTGTGCGGTGGTATTGTAAATGGCGGTGTGGAAACTCTGCTGTATGCATTCCAGATTAAATGGTTTTTATGTTTATTTCGCAAATAGTTCTGATGCTGTTGTCGTTGTTGTTGTTGTTGTTGGCGCTGCTCTTCTGAATTTTACTTGATAGTTTTTTTCCTTTTTTGTTTGAAGTATTTTTTGTGTGGCTTTTCAATGGAAAAACAAGTGGTGCATGCACCAATTTAGTAGATGAATTCTGAAGTACATTCTGGATTCTGATACGAAAATGCAGCCAAGTGGAAGTTAAAACGAAAGTTGAACGAAGTAAACTAAGCCAAAAAACCGTAGCTGATTTCTTGCGAAGCGGAAACCGAAAGAAACAGAATTTTAGATATGTTTCTACACAATCGATAATGAAGAAAATAGTTTTAATAGCAATAGTATTGCAATAAATATAGTATTAAAATAATAATATAAGCAACAGTGCATGCAATTCACTCTGCGTGGCTCAAGAATTTGAAAAGCCCATTAATGCATTAGCTAACTTTTTTATATTTAATTAAAGTAAATTGCTTAACATGGCAAACTGCCAACGCTTTGACATTTCTTTTGTCGAAAGTGTATTAAAGCTCTAAGCCGACATAATTAATTTCTGTCCCAGCTGAAAGTTTGGCTAACTGCCCACACTTTCACACTTCTTCCTGTTTTTCTTTTTTTATCGCTCTCACTTTTCGCTGTGTCCTTCTTTCTGTTCTTGCTTCTTTTACCTTCTGACAGTGGTAGCTTTTATCAGCTTTATGGATGTGATAAAATTAATAACAATCATTTATTCAGCTCAATGATAAATATTTGTATATTATATTTGCCTCTAAGCTAAACATTTCACAATTCCATTTATAATTTTCTTTGCTTTTCCGAGCTGAAATAATTTCGCGCACAATTTAACTGCCTTGTCTCAGTTTGATTATATTGCCACGTTCTGTGCACCATATGCTCGCTATGTGCCACAAATAAATCACTTCCTAATCATTTGTTGTCTATTTTTAGGCCAGAGGGCCGTGAAAACGGCAATTGAAAGCCATCGATCAATGTAAATGCAAATTCATTGTTCATTTAAACGCAGACCTTGTACCTCTTTCTTTATCTCTATCACTCTCGCTCTGTTTATTTTACTATCTTTATCACACTGCCAGCGATTGTCCTTTGTTCAATAAATGTGCAAATTGTGTCTTACATTTTAGTTGCTTTAATTAGTTGCCCGTCATTTGTTTTGTCTGCTCGTGTCTTTTTGCTTTTCTTTAATTAAGCAACATATTTATATTTATAAATACAAAAAAAAATCAAAACAATTAAGTGCAATTTGGCAAAACCACTGAAAAATTGCAGCCATTTGGCAAGCATAGTTACAGTGCTAGACAATAGTTTTTGTGCTGTCTAGACTCTAGACTCTAGACAGATAAATACTGAGATGATCCGCTGCGGTTGCCCATGAGACAAATCGAGTTGTCGTCTTTTTTAGTTTTAGCCACTTTGCTCTAAGCTGTCTTTCTCCCTCGCTCTCTGAGAGTCATTTTAATTGACAGCTGGCTTAAATTGCATTGCATTAGGCCAGGAAATTGTTCGCCCGCTCTATTCCCCTCGATTCTATCTCTTGTCTTGGTTGGCCATCAAAAAGTTTTGTGCGAAAATTGCTTTGGCATGCCCCTTGGCCAATGGGATAACAATCCACTTTGGCATAATTTTAGATCAAAAATTGTGAGCTATTAAAACGCTTATCGCTGCCTCCCTTTTATCCTGGGGTCACACAGCTACGTAGATAGATAGACTCTGTCCTAGACCCTTGGAAAAACTTATTGATTAAACTCGCAAGCGAGCAAAGTATTTCCATGCAACAAATCGTTGCAGGGTCGGTGGAAGTTGTGGAGTGATGGAGTTGGGGGTTTTGGGGGAGGAGGCCACTAAAATGCGACCCGACACGCGAGCCAGCAATTTTGTAGTTTAGTTTAAGCACCCAAGGCGGAGTTGGTTGTGTGGCAAAAGGGGGCGTGTGTGCTAATAAGCCGAGTCATTGATTGCTGTTGGTGTTGTTGTGGCCCATTGTTGTTGCTGTCGTTTATTTATTGCCTAATAGCAAATGTAAACAATTTAGAAATTTAACGCTGCATTTTGATGGCATAATACTTATATTTTGTTTCTTCTCTCTCTATGTTTTCCCCCCTTTTGTTTAGTATTTTTTGTTATTGTTACCGTCCATAATAAAGCAATTAAATAAATTAAGCAAATTGCTTGTAACAATAGAAATATGACCATGAAAAAAGCGAACAAAATGAACGAAACTTCATTGAATCCGTGCAGGATTAATTGTGGGGCTCAATGAAAACGGAAATTAATCATACGCAGCGTAGCCACGAAAATGTTTGACTACAGGCCCTTTTAAAAATGTATGTATTAAGCAGACGCAGCATATGACAGGCAATTTTTTGCTTGACTGTACATTGTTGCAGCTTTAAATGGTTGCATCCACCATATTTTAATTAATTTTTTTCTGACTCTCTCGCACCGAACAATGCACCCAAAAATGCATTGCATAGTGGCACAAAAAGTAGTAGTTGGAAAGGGGATGGAGAGTGGGGAGTAGGGAGAATCGCACTCATGTGGTAGATTTAAAGCTGACGCTGTGTCTGGCGCTGATTTAAAATGATTATAGTGAGAAACGAGACTCGAAAAGCGGCGGCTGCACTTCAAAAACGAACGAGGCCCAACCACAAAGCGGCCACGCCCCCATTGGGAGTACTCCCCATTCATGCAATCGTCCGTTTGAAGCGTGCCGGGACAGCCATTTTTATACATATATAGGAACTTTTTTGTAACCCCATAAAAATGTCGAGAGTAAATGTTAAGAGACTCGCGAGTGCACCAACAATTTTTGCTGTAGTTGCCACAATTGTTGTTGTCGTTGTCATTTTATGGCACATATGCAAATTTTCTGAAATATATTTATTTATTTTTATTGTTATAAAGTATAAATCGGCTCGGTGCCAGTGGCGCGTGGCAATCGCTTGCATTTGGCGCTTATGTCAAAAACTTTTACTCTGCCAAATTATTATCTAATTATTTTTGGTGCTTAATTGCATGTCAAAAATGTTGCGATCAGAAATTGTAGAGATATAGTTAACAATAAATGAATATTGTAAAAGCACAATTAACTTTGTGTTTGTTTACAAATTGCTTTTGACAGCAATTGAATTAACTTAATATGCGATTAAAATTAGTTGCAACTTTATTTAAAGCATAGCAAATTGACTTCCTTACACAGTTTATGATGATTTATTTTATTTCGAGAATTTTTCAAAATTTAAAGCAATTTCAACAAATTTTGCAGCTATTTTTAGAAGTAAATTAAATTTATTTTTTATCCATGAGCTGTCGAAGAAATATTCCATTCACTATCTGGCTTTTACCTTTACCTGTTTCCTTGAACGAATTCCGAATTTAAATATGCTTTGAGGCTGCTTATGAGATGAGAATACTTTTCCATGCTGACAGCCACAATTTGGTTTGCGACACATTCTTTTTTCTATCTCCGTCAGACAATTGTTTTCAATTTTTTCCCAGCCTTACTCAAATTTCGTTTAACTTTGGCACATTCCATATATAAATATATGTATATATATACTTACTCTATATGGTATATCGATATGAGCTGTCAATAATACAGCGGCAGCGGCAACGTCTCATGCTTAAACTCTTTGACAATTTCCAACGATAAAAATGTGTCAGAAAATATTCAAATTTTCCCTGCCCCCTATCCTCTCACAGCTTACACTTTTCAATTTTCATAAAATTCTTTGGCAACGCGCCAGGCAACTGATTTACGGCAACAAAGGTTTTTTGGTCGTCTGACTCAATGGGACTCTGATGTTCCAATTGATGGATGCTCTGACGTAGCGTTGTCGTCGCTGCCTCTGCCTCAGTCGCTGCCTCAGTCGCTGCCTCAGTCGCTGTACTCAGTAGCAAAGCGGAAGTGCCCGTTTCAATTATTTATTTAGCTCTCTATAACAAAAAAATTAGTTGTCTTTTGTTATGCAACTCAAATATTTGTGTGCCATGTCCTGGCCAATGGGCAATGAATGGGCCACCATTGTTAAGGCTATTGTAGTTTTTGGCATTAGTTAGCTTTGCTTTCCTCCTGCTCCTGCTCCTCCTCATCCTCCTCAGTTTGTCCTCAGCTGGACAATTGCAATTGTTGCTCCTCCCTCCATCATTCACCATCCCTGACCTGTTCGTGCACAATTGTTTGCATGTCAATCTGTAGCACAGGTTGTGGCACAGTGGCTTTGGTGGTGGCCCTCTTAGAGTGAGAGTGAGCTCATATGGTCATGCTTGCTTTGGGTTGTGTCATTTAAGTGCCTCATAAAAGTGTCAACTTGTTGTTGCCTCTATGGTGCTCCTACTGCCGTGCCCTTTGCCCCTCTACTCCTCCTCCTTTTCGCCCCTTTTGCCTGGCCTCTTCAACTGTGCTGGCACTTCATTCATTCATTCGTTCGTTTTTGTTGCCATTGTTTGTTCCCTCGCAACTATATATATATCCAGATATATATATTTAGACATATATGTATGTGTGTTTATATGGCATATAGGGTCCAGTTTGTTTTTTGTATGTGTGAAAGGATTTCATTTCATTTCTTTGTTGCTGCCGTCGTCGTCGTCGTTTGTACGCTTTTCATACCTTTTGATAGTCGCCCGCTTGTTCCGTCTGTCCATCCCTGCACTTCATACATATTTTTGTCACCCTTATCTGGCCAGGGACGTCACATGCTCCACGATAACATTGTCTGGCCTGGCTGCCAGCCTGAAACTTCCAGCACACAGCTCGTCTGAAGCAGCCTGAGGACTTATGATTGTCAACTTGATGGCTTGCCATCAGCAATGTGTATGTGTATATGTATGCATATGTGTGTGTATCTGCCCTGAGTTACTTGTGAATAAGCTTAAATAGTTAGCGGGTTGATCGGGTTTATATAGATGAAGTCTCTGAGTCGAAATCCAGTAAAGTTCTTAGATTTCACTTTAACTTTTCATATACCACATTTTGTTTTTTTTTTTTTTTCTGCTTAGCTCTCATAATACATTTGTCTAGTTTATATACTATTTCCTAAAATAATCAATTATTATGCAGTATAAATAATTGTAATTATTTCTATTAGATTTCCGAATTCATTTCGATAACTTTCTTAATATTTTAAGCATTTTAGCTGCTTTCTTTATCAATTTCATTACTTATCTTAGTTTCTTCTTCAATTTCAAGTACTTTTGCAAAGTCTTGTCTCCCTTTTCAGCTTAGCCCTATCAACCGCTCGTTACTTCTCGTTTACCCTTTTGTGGAGCCTGTTTTCCAATTATAATTTACACATGAAAACCATTTGTCTTTTGTCTGCCTGCCCCTTTTCTGGCTCGAGAAGGGCTGAAAGAGGAAAGGGGGTCGCCTTTTTCGCGACATTCCCATAATTTAGCCACTTGGCCATAATTTAAAGCAGCGTCGCCCCCTTTTACGATGTTTTTAGCAAAGTTAATAAAACCCACCAGACAGTGTTACATTCTGTCTCGCTTACACTCGCTATCTTTATCTCTCTCTCTGACACACACATGACTAGGCCCTTGTAGACAGTACGTGACTTCCGGCCAAAACAAAACGGTTTTTTAACACTTTATGATAATTTATTTGATTATTTTCTTTTTAAAGTGCAAACTTTGTCATCTTTCTGCGAGTATTTTGTTTTTTTTTTTATGTTTTATATTTTGTTCTTTGTTACATTTCGCACATTATTTTCGTTTTGTTATCCTTGTTGGAGTTGTGTGAACATTTTTGGTAGAACAGCAGACGGAAACGGAAATGTTGCACAACATATGCGACAGAACAGTTTTCAGACTGACTGTGCGGATATACATATCTCTCTGTGTGCGAAAATAAATTTTATTGCATATTTTTCGGCGCCAGCTGACACCCCCAGCTACTCCAGACACCAGACCAGGGCGGACTATTTACAATGTGTATGTGCAGCCCTGGAAGCCAAAAAGTTCTTTTTGTTCCCAGCTGCCATTCAATCAAGCTAGAAAAATCAGCCAACAAAAAAGTCAAAAAGCAAAGCAAATGAAATGAAAACTCTGAAAGTTTTTTTTTATTTTTAATATATATTTTTCACGCTTTTATTTTGCTCTGTTAAGTGGGGAAAAAATTTGGCAGGCTAGTCAAAGTTTGTTTGGCATCGGCAATATCCTGAGTGTGGTTTTGGCTGTGGCTGCTGCTGTTTAACCTTCGGTTTTGTGGGACGGGGCAGGTGCAAGAGAAGTAAAGTGAAGGGCAACTGCTGCAATTGACAGTGTGTGTGTATGTGTGTGTGTGAGTGCCTTCTTTTGTTTGTGTATTGGCCAAGCAATCAAGGCAGGCGGTCGGTGCAATTCTCTTTGCTTTTTGCCACTCATTTAATTAATTTCCATTATATATATTATTTCTTGATTTTTTTTTTCTGCTGACTCGCAAAACTTTTTCGAGTGCATTTCCGGGCGCACCAAAACGGCGCTCTGAGCTTCCTTCCTGCGGTCCGTACTGTCCATTTTAATATTTTTTTTTACGTTTATTTTGGCACGTTTCATAATTGGAATGCATAAATTTTGTTTGCGTTCTGTGGAAAAGTTTGAACGTCACCGCATTTCATATTTACCATATTACAATAATAATATTTTCTCTGTTTGCCGCATTTGCATTTATCCCGATTCCAAACTCTTGCCATCACTTTTCGTTTCCCTTTCTCCATATTCATCTCTCAGTTGCGTTCTTCTTCCCACTTATTCAAGTTTATTTTCTGTGCGGCACAACACAAAAGCGAATTAAATGCGCATTTTGCGCTAAACAATTGCCTTGAATGATAGCTAAAGAGGAAGACAGGGAAACAGAGGGCGAGACAGAGAGAGAGGGTGGAAGACAGTCAGAAGTGACCAAAGTTTTTTTGTTGGCACTGTAGCCACTGTTGTTGCCGTTCCATCATCGTTTGTTACAATTCGCGCCTTGGCCAAAATGTAAAAATATTTTATATATATTCTCATTGCGGTTTTCCTCCGGCATCCGACAGCGTTTCCTCTTTGGCATTTCTTTTTTGCCACTGTCAGTGTCTGTGTACCGGTTGTTGCCACCTTTTGGGGCATGCATAAAATACACATTTGGCGCAGCATCCACAGCCGTCACAGACGTCGTCTTCCTTTTGCCATTCCGCTGCCATTGTTTCCTTTTCTTCCTAAAATTAAGGCATAAAAATGCAATAAAGCATAAAAAGAAGTTGGGGAAAAGGAGCCGGAAAACACACAGTCACATCCAGTAAAAGTCTGAAGGCAGTTGTAATATTTTAAGGGCAATTTGACTCAGAGTCAGGGAGTCTTCATTCTTCATGCCTTTCCTCACTAATTACTTGCTCCCTCTGCATAATTGCGTATTTCATTGAAATTGCCACCTAAAACACAATCCCCCAACAACATTTTGTAAATCTTAAAGCAAACGTTTTGTAATTTTGCCTCATGCATATGCAAATAATATGCAAATTCCTTATTTCCTCGTCCTGGAATTGTTCGAAAAAAAACTTTGCACATGACCATCAAAGTCGAAAGAAACTTTAAGCCGGGCCAACAAAAGCGATTTCGTTTTATTGTCTGTGTGTGTGGATTTTAATTGAAAGCAAAGTAAGCTGACAACATTTCGTTCTCCATTTTTATTTGGCATTCAACTGAGTTTCGTGGTTTGTTTTAATTGAAATTCGCAAGTTTTGTGCAATTTTCGAGAGCTGTTTGCTAAATTAAAGCAATAGATTGAATTATGTGCTCGAAAATTAATAGACAAAGTTGTCTATTGAGATAATGAAAAGAACTGAGCTTTAAAAGCATATTACAGCTTTAAGTTAATAAGTGAGCACAGTAGAGATTTTATTCCATTATAAATTGAAAGCTTCTAGTATAACTGTCATTGTTCTAATATTTAATTGTCTTTCACTTAACATTCTCATGTGCTTTCTTATTCTAAAGTTCTCCGTTAGAAGTAACTTTTTTGTTGCAACTCTTTTGCCTGCGCAAAAATTACTCAATTTTCGGTTACAATTTTCGCCCGTCACAATTGACACAGGCAAAACACAGCTGGGGAAAAGTTTTGCCTTGCCTTTTATTCCTCACTCTCGCTGTACATTTCTTTTTGTTGTTGTCATCTGCCTGAGCTTTAGAAATTAATTAAGCATGGTTGGAGCGTGCTATACAAATTTTCATTTGAAATGACAGTTGCCCAAGTTTGTTGCTCTCAGTGTTGCGTTGCGCTGAAGCGTAAATCTCATTTTAATGCCAAGAGAGTTCTTAATGTAGTTTAATTACAGCAAACACACACACAGGGGAATATGTACTTATATATGTAGCAGTCAACAAGTTTGTTGCCTTGCCTCAAAGGCAAAATCTGGCTCCCTATCCGGTCTTGAATGCGATTTTAATTACAAGAAATATATGCAATGCTGCATCAGCCAAAGTCGCGACTCTGCGTTCGTACAACATGACGTATGCGTCATCAGTGAGTGCCAGACACAGACACAGACGCGGCAACAACAAATGCAATTTTGATGAGCTGCCAGGCAAGGTGTATGACTGTGTGTATGTGTGTGTGTGTGTGTGTGTGTATGTGTGTGTGTTGTGCGCCTGTTGGCTGGCAACACTTTTGTAGTGCCACGTAATTATGCGCACACGAAATATTCGCACATTTTCAGGTGAAAAACAAAGTCGACAACCATTGGAGACAATGCCATGGATGTTGTGCTCGGCTGACAATCATGTTGATTATGTGTGGTGTGTGTTTGTGTGCGTGTAACACACACACACAGACTCTGCCAACCTGGCAAACACTTGCATAAATCCAAGTCCTTTCCCTTTGCAATTAGCAAACGCTGCCTGTAAATTGCTTGTGCAGCAGCTGGAAAAGCTCTAGTTCAAGCCGAGCTAAAGAGGCCAGCATCAATTTATATATAGTTTCATTTGATAAGAAACAAGTGGCCTGTCCTGGGAAGTATGTCCTGCCACAGCAGCAGCAGCAGCGAAACGTGACAATGCAGGCAGAGGCAACAAGGGGCATGCAACGGCTGTGAGGCAAGGAGGCAAGTAACATAAGCAACGAAGCCAAGGCAACACTTTATCATGTCAGTTAGCAAAGTGGAAAGATGCAGCTGCTTCACTCCTCTTGCCAGCCCCAAAAGCTGCAATGGCGAATATTATTTTTAATTTCGTGTTGACAAAAGATACAAAAAAATGCAACGACAACAATAACTGGTAGAAAAGGCCACTGTTAAAAGAACTCGACTGTGAGTGACCCTGTCCTTTGTAATAGCTCAATCACAGGTTTAAATTTATTTATATTAATTAAAAACAGTTCAAGATTGTCAGCTCTAGCACTTGAAGTAATCTCAATAGTCAGATAGAATATTAAAAGTATATTTTATAGCTTTATATACTTTGGAGGTCCTCTTATTGACAGTCTTAATACACCCTGTGCACCTTTGAAATACAAGGTATTAAGAAGCACAAAAGATTCAAATCTAAACCGGAGCTGGAATGCACTTGTGGAACAGATTGCTTAAATGCAGTAATTAAAAGAGATTTATAGTAGGAAGAATAAATGCTTTTTTGCTAGAAATTTTAAAGAAGAGCATAGGAATTTAAAAGAGCTCTTCATTAGAGTTCTATTTCAATTTCCTTCTATAAAAGCGATATGCGAATGTGTATACTCTTAAGTGCGTTGCCAAACTGATGAGAAAGTTGAACGAGCCAAGCTGCTTTTTGGGGTAAGAAGAAATGAAGGTGCCATGGCCTGGCATGGCAAAAGTTAAAAACCCCAAAAGGGTACTGTGCGAGGACACCAAGAGGTTGTTGAATATGCAAATGAAAATGCCACAACGGCAGCGACAGGACTGAGGAATGAGGTTAAGTTGAGCAGCGTCAATTGTGGCTGACGGAAATGAAAACAAGATGTGTGTGGAGGCGTGTCAATGTCTGTGTGTGTGAGTGTGTGTGTGAACAGGGCGTATGCGTTACTTTTGTAACCCTCCGTTGTTGTGCTGTGCTCTTGGGCATAAAATTCAAATGAAAATGTCGCGTGTTGTATGAAAAACTGCAACAATGGAACGACTACAGAGACGTGCCCCAGGATCTAGGATCCCGTTTTGAATTGTGCGTTGTTAAATAATTTTCGTCAAGTTGCTTCCTCTTCTTCATTGTTAAATGTACTATGTGGGACAACTTTAATTTGATTGTAAACAACTGTGTCTACACGCATGCATTCCTCGCACATACAATTTTTAATTAAAATTTGCTCCGCACAGCAGGCATAGAAAAGACAATTCTAAAGCTGTCCTCATCGTTCACATTTGAAAGGGAATCAATTTTGAGTCCAGGCATTGATTGCCTCTTGTAAAAAAGGGCAAAAATTGTGCAAACAAAAAAGTATAAAAAAAAAAACACATGGTGAAAACTTTGTTTGCTGTTTGTTTGTTGCTTCTGTGCGTGTCGCATAGCAGCAACAGTTCAACACACACACACACACACACTTCAGAATATTGAAAACTCATTTGGACAGTGCCAGCAAAAACAATTTGCTAAATGAAAAAACTCAACAGACGTTGTCTTTTTTTGGTCTGTCTTATACACTTGACTGTCGTAATGAAACTTTGCAAGTTTGTTGCCATAACATAAAAACCTGGCTGAAAATGAGCTGCATTAGGAGCGACCTTCTCATCTCACACTGGACTTGGTCAATGGGCCACGAACTGATGACGCTCACTGTCATTAGTGAACAAAGCGTTAAGCAACGTTTTAAGCGGGTGAAAAAAGAATTATGAAATTATCAAAAGCAAGCAACGCACATTTTCCGCACTTGCCAACTAGTTTTTGGCCTTTTAATAATGTTGTTTTTTTCTCTGCGCTTTTTTTTCGGTTTACACTTGTGCGTGGCCAAAAAGATCACACATTGCTGCGACCCCGAGTCGACCAGACTCGAATAATAAGTATTGTGATCAACGTTTGTTGCTCATTAAAAACTTACAACTCATCGCATTGCGGCAACGGCAATGGCTAACGAGTTCCGACTGCTTCTATTGTATCTGGGCCTTGTTTGTTATTTACCTCCCCCCCCCCCCCACACAACATATCACATAGATTTTGCCAGTAATGTTGAAGTATTTACCCCAACTCTTTAGCCAACATGTGTACATCTGTGTTTATACACATCAAGCAATTGATTAGAAAAAACATCATAATTTTTGAAAATATTTTGATCGATGCTCTCCACTCAACGCAATTTGTCTTCTTCTATTTACAGGTATGTACCAAGACGACAGCCTCCAGAATGGGGTTGGGCCAAAAGATTGATGCAGTGCTAAGTAGAAATTGATTAAAGCAAACCCAGCATATTTCATTGAGGGCGTGGTATACATAAGTTCTCAAAACAAAATTGCCCAACATAAAATTACTTACAACAAACTCAAGTTTCGTAATAAAGTTGAAATTAATTTAAAAATTTTTAATTTATCAAACAGTTTTCAGTTTGAATTAAAATCAGTAGTTTTAAGCACTTGTTTTTTAATTCAAGTTTTGCTTATTATCATGATTAAGTGGACATCTATGTATTCATCGTTCATACTTTTTATGTACTTTTAGCTGCAACTCATCTATCTATAACAAATTTCCACTTGCCATCAACTTTGATGTTGCAATATACAAACTGTGCTTCGTCTGTTGACACACACAACAGCTGCCATCTCTGTCTCTCCCTCTCTTTTTCGCTCGTTTTCCCTCTCGCTTTGTAGCTGATATCGCGCCATTTCGCCTCAATCATTTCAATCAGCTTTTGGCTCACTTATAGCTTCAGTTACATTGACTTGGCTTTTGGCTTGGCTTCTGGCTGGTTTGCGAATCAACCTCCCTCTTCCGATAAATTCTCTCCTGCTGAGCTGTGTATCCTTGCCGATATCCTTGTGTGTGTTTGTATGTACTTTGGGCCTTAACTTCGAACTTTAATCAAAGTCAACTTTTATGCGAGCTTTTTAAGACGCTTTTTTCCTTTGATGGATTTTGAGACACTTCTCTTCCCGTCCTGTTTTTGATCCCATCATCATACCCTCCTTCTCCTCCTCCTTCTTAATTCGCCCCAAAGCGCACATTTTGCGTTATCCAACTGGGGGCGTGGCATATGAAAACACGACTAAAAACGTAACAAGTTGCTGGGCAGACAGAAAGAGAGGGGGACAAAAAAGTAAACTGCGATATAAGAAAACGCAAAACTTTAAATTGAAAATTGTATTCAAGCGTTAAATTGGCTTTTTTGGCATTGCTCAACGGCAAACTCTGGAAAAAAAAATAACCGCACGCAGCACATATAAATATATACTCACCTCACTTTGCGGATACCTCCCTCCCCTTATATCACTCCCCCTCTTACTCCCCATTCGTTGCAAAATGCGCTGCACTTTATGCTCCTTTCGCCACAATTCAAGCGTTGAAACTTGGCACAGATGCCACTTTTTGTTGCATGCAGCACATGTGCGTGAACCAGCTGGATCAGCTCGGTATATCATATAGTAACGAATGGTTTGAGTTCTTGCAGTTAAAACTTTATAGTGCCCAGAATAAACTTGTAAGTTTTATAAGGTCTCCCAGAGAGTCTATGTTCTATTAGTATATCATAAAGTTGTCCAAGTGCTGAGTACTATATAAATTGGAATAAGTCATTACAATAAGGACAAGGGGAAAAATCCAAGTTTTTGAAAGCAAACACTTTAACTTTTTAACATGTGCTTTTATTTCAAATCACTCTATCTGTCTTAATTCTTCAACTTCTGATATCTTCGCAAATGCTTTGATTGGTTCTCAAAATATTTTTCAATTTTTTAAATTTGTCCTGAAAAAAAAAACAACTTTTCAAAGTTGTTCAGCCATTGACTTATCAGCTTATCCCCGTATTCGGCAGATTGAACGTTTATTTCTTTCTTTATCTGATATATTTGCGGAATAAATTTCAAGTTTAAATTATATCTTTAAGCAAATGAGCGGCTGGCTCTGTCATTGCCCTTTGATACTTATTCTTTGGCCACAAGTAAACAATTATATCAAGATTTTCGTTTTCATGAGCACAGCTGCAAAATGAGGAAAGACTCACCTCCCCCTTTATTTCTCTTTCTCTTATATATTCTGACTCCCTTTTCAGCAAAACATTCCAATATTCGTGGTATGTTTTGCATGTTAATTATGCTTTGTTCTGTTTTTGTCTTTGGCCATGCTTTATTGTCATTTTCATGTTTTTGCGTATTCAATAAACGCAGCCTACACATGCTGAGTTCCTCTCCCCACACACACAGTGACACTCAATAACCCCTTGAAACACACACACTCACACACAAACACACACCACATTTGGTTAGTCGATTCTATGATTTTGACATTTGTTTTCGGGTTCCTCTCTGCATGCAAATGACACTGGCATTGATAGCAACGCAAGTGATTCGTAGTTACGGGGATTACTGAGGGGTTTACGGAGGTAAATAGCTGAGGGGGGCGTTGGGCGAGCGGGAGGAGCTGATATAGACGCATGTGGCATGGAAACGACGTCTCACACACTCACACACAGATACACGCACTTGTGTCATTTAGGCTCGTTCTGACAGCTGCGCCTGACCAGGGGGCTTTCTGCATGTTATATAATGAAGTGTGTGGAATTTTCGATGTGCCCGAAAAGTGGATGAGTTAAGACCACATGCTGCAGATACGCAGCTGCACAAAGGACAGTTAAATAGCTATGAAAATTCTATGTAATCATGTCAGCCTATATCATTATCAGAAGTATCGCTTTAAAATGTCTGCTTAAATTTTCCATTATTATTATGCCCTGGCAGAGAGCATTATAATTTTGTCACCAAATGTGCAGCGCATTAAAGGAGGCATGATTATCTATCCATATCCCTTTCATTCTTTGCTAAATATTCTGTCACTTTTGGCAACTTATACGTCTCAGATCAGATCAGAAACGATCGGTCGAAAAGCAGCCTATTGTATGAACAACTTTTTAGTCTTGTAAGATATTTTTATGTCATAAATCAGTCAAACATTGAAGATAACCTTTCTTTCTTGTTATTATGAAATTAGAATGGAATGCTGAAATCTGCTTATGGCTGATTTCTGTACTTGAGTACTCATAATTTAGTTCATGGTACTGAGATTTAATCAACTTATTGGCAGCCTTGAATCTCGTTCGGGGATTCGCAAACAGTAGCCACATCCTGCTGGCACTCAAACACTTATCAAATTATCTTTGAAGCTAAAAAAATCTGTAAAAACGAAGAGAAAAGAGAAGAAAAGAAGAGAAGAGAGAATCAAGTAAGTTACTGTTCGGTTGGTTGGCAAATCGGTTGCGTGCCAGATAGCCATCAATATGCTGGCGATATTTATGAGGCGCGCCCGCAGGATACAGGCTTTAATGATAGCCTAAAAGAGGGCACTTAATTTCAGCTTCAATGGGGAGCTACTACAACTCCTTGCTCCAAAACACAATCAATAACGATTTGATGAGGGCTGCAGGATTTTCACATATCCCACCTAGGTCAGAACCACTTAATTGTGTACATGAATGTTGTTAGTGTGAGGCGAAACGAAAGCGAAATAATAATGAGGGTAATATTAAAAGAGCAAAAACCAAAAACAAAAAAAAAAAGACGCCCAAGAAATTGGTCAGCAAAAACTACAGCAACTTTGCAGTGTATGTTACACTGTGCACAGTGGGGCTGTCAAGTTTGAGTTTCAAACAAAAGCGAAAACTAAAAGTAGCCAAGTTTCTTCATTTTATGTTTTTGCCTCATTTCTGTCGTTATTTTCTCCAGTTGTTCTTGTTGGCATTTTAGTTGGCCGTGTCCTGGCAGCCATTTAATGCGCGGCTAACACGCAAACCTACCAATTTGTTGTTTTTTGTGTTAGTAGAAAAAAAATTATTTTCTTTTTTTTTACTCTCGTGTTCTTCTTTTGGTTTTTAGTGTGTGTGAAAAAACTAATAAAGGGGCCATTTAGGCAATTCTCGTTGATCGTTTGCTGTGGGCCGAAACAAATTTGTGATATCTGTTCTTTTGTCTAACAATGGAATTTATATTACCAATTATGTGAAGAGTTCATTCAGCAATTGCCACTAAGTTGCGTCATATACTCGTATGTGAGTATTTGCAGCTCTTAAACTGGAATATTAGCGCTTCAATTATAATAATATTTACATTAAAATTAAATTCAAGTCTAAGCTATCATCGCCGTAGCACCATTGATTTTAGCTTACTTTTGTTCAGTTGGAAATTGAGTGCTCAGCTAAATTGTGTCTGGTTCAATTAATTATAAGAAAAAGTTTATAATTTACAAACAGGTTTCAATATTGTATATTGCTTGCAATATTTACAAATTATCCAACTCAGTGCGATTCACATTAACATAATTTAACTACTGTTAAAGGTTGTTAACATGGCAAGCTGTTTAACAGGCTACAGTATTAATGAATGGGATGAGATAAGTCTGTCAATTTAAAAAAAGGTTTTGTCAATTTTAATAATCAAAAGTATACAATAAGTGGTCTTACAATATTATAACATGATGAGGTTAAATTTAACTTAACATTATAAATTGTTAACATTACTAAATTCAGTGCAACTTCACAATTTCCAATGTGATTAATGCATGTCTTTACAGAAGATGTCTGTAAAGTAAAATATGTATGGAAATTTGAGGAGACATTTCCTCTTACAATAATATGTGAAGCCTTTTAGCATTTGCACAGCTGCCTACTTACTAGAAGCATCTGTTTCCATTATACTTCATACTTGTAGACATGTGCTCTTCATCAACGCCTAGACACACACACACACACAGTAATACGCACTTACACTCACAGGCACACACACTCACACACACATGTCATCTCCTGCTATAGATCTTTGTTAAGCCAGCGCTTTGGAAATCAAAATAATACTCTGGTTTTTGCCACGCCTTCTGAGCTAAGACCAAAATAAATGTTACTGATTTTTTTTGTTAGTGCCTTCTCTTTCAATCTCTCTCTCTGTCTCTTTTCCACCTTATGTTACTATGTCGTTGCGAAAGCCATTACATTTATTTATGTATTTGCGTTGATTGTGTGTACTTGGAGGCGCCATTGGGTTGCCACGTTTACAATCGCCTCCCGTTTGACACTCGGCTCTCACAAATATATATTTTGTTTAATTTTTATGCTAGTCACGCATATCCTGACAGTGCGTAACCTCCGCTGCTCCCCTGTCCCTGACCCTTCTCGCTCCCTGTCATGTCGTTTACTTTAGAATTTATTTATAAATTTTCGCGTGCCTTGTAACATTTAATCTCTATATTTTTCAATCTCTTTCTCTCTCTCTCCTTCTCTGTATTTCTTTCCCTTTCTTATCATCTCTCTCTCCGCATGTTATCTCAGACAGTTTTGTTAATTTGCTTTGGATTGGACACAGACACTTGAGTATTTCCTGTTCATTCTCGAATTTTCTGAGAAAAGCCATTATAATTACTGTGCCTAGGTACTCGAAGACGACTACGAGTTGCACATGCTAATGCCACTGCTTAGTTTAATGGAAAATAATGCCTGGCAGCTTATCTATTTTTGAAATTTATGGAAAATAAACCTGGAAAGCCAACGCCCTGACGACGACGCAATTCCGAGCGCAGAAACAATAACGAAACAAGCGAAATATTTCTATCTTAATGAATTTGACCCCCAGTGTCAATTTAGACTGATTAAACGACCAGACTCTGAGAGACAGAGAATACACAAAATGTGTTCAAGTGTACAGCTAATATCTCCTCTCTCTTTCTCTCTCTCTCCCTCTCCCTATTTCGATCTCTCTTTATGTGTCTCTCTCATTCATGCGTTAAGCGTCAGCAGCTGGTTGTGTCAACAATTTAAATATTCTATCTTGTTTATGTAATTGAAACATTTGCCGCACAATTTATGCTTCAATTTATGCACACATTAAATATTTCGTTTTTTTTTAATGACTCGAAAACAAAGCCTGTTTTTATTATATGTCCATTTGATTTATGCATATTTTAATCCATATACATTTAGATATCCATTTGTTTTTCTTTTTTCTGTATTTAATCACGATTTATTGAGTGAAAAGAATCTGTCAATGGCATTTACTAAGTATTGTTTAAACAAGTTGAACAATTTTTGCTGCTATTTTTTTGTTGTTTCGAAATAAGCGGATTGTTTCACATAAACCGTACATGTTTTCCAGTTCTTCTTTTGTTCAGAACGGAGAGAAGTTATTTGATTTGCACTAAATATGCGCATGCAAACTTCTATTCAGAAATTAATTTGTTATTCGTGTGGCGAAGCCATAAACTGTGGCAATAATTAGTCGACTAACTAGGGGATATAAAATATAAAATGCAAAATAAGTTTCGTGCGTACAAATTTGTTTAATTCACGTTTTTCAAAAAGTTTTAATGATTTTCTAATACCCACGGGCGATGAATGCTATTTGAATTATTTTTATTCATAGCGTGGGAAAAACATAAGCCACGATAATCAAGAAAATGCTTATTAATAATAAATATTTAATTATAGTGGAGTTTGCATTATGATAATAGAGTTATTGGGAACGCGTTCAGGATTGTAAAAGAATTGTAGACGTACTGAATGAAATAATAAAAATCTTTGTTTTATTCATGCCTTGAGACTTTTATTTATTTAAGAATATTGCTGTTATAATTTGAGTTTTAAAAAATTATTTAAGAGATAGAGTTGCTTAAAATTCTCTGTATTATATATAATAGAACCTCAAACTAATTTTTTCTTATCTATCTCTATTCTTTCAGGTATGTACAATGCTAACAGAAGCAAATACGATACAGGTATTACATGCATATATAAATATACGTTTTTACTTACAAAGTGTATAAAGTGGTACCCAACCCCGCATATCTTACCACATTAAAACGAAATCAACACGCATTTCCCTTTCAATCCAATTGTAGTATATATCTAGGGCTCAGTCATAAGTGCTATTATGCCTATTTTAAGCTCCATATTTATACCCTCGTTTTGGGTAACCTGCCGTTGGGTCGAAAGCGCTTTATTACAGTATCCAAGTGGAATAAAGGAGTGTATATATAGTTGTAGATGCATGGCATGATATGGTCATGGTTCCATATCCATGAAGACTTATTTACTACGCATTAAGGCCGCAAATTAAAATGCTGTGCCGTATGTCGTTGATGTTGCCATTGGTGCTTAATGAGCGGAGCTCCTACAACGTGCAACGTCCCTTGGATGAGTTGTCTGGAGTCTAATTTTAGATACATATATAGCTGACTGGCTGCCTAGTTGCCTGAATGCCAGCCGGGTCCGGGCTCGGGTCCGGGTCGACACTCAGACAGTAGTCCATAGTGGAATACGCAGCATGGGGTGACCGACGCTCTCAAATCTCAACAGCACTAAAGGCAAAAAATAAAACAAAAAAAAAAGAAATACAGAAACGAAGGTAGCAAAAGACAAAATGAAAGAAAACAAAAAGAACTGAAAGAGGAAACTTTATTAAAGAGCTGAGCTGAATTCAACTGACTGACTGACTGTTTGACTGGCTGATGACGACGACGAGCTCTCCATACGCAATTACGACAAAATCCAGTGCGATGTATGTGCGCCGGGTGATAATGTGAAGAGGGCGCCCGAGCAGGGATAAAAATAGACAAGCACGCAAAGAGTTGTTCACTCAGTTACTCAGATACTCACAAAGATATTTCCACAAGAGAACAAAAAGGAAAAAAAACAGTATAAAAAACCAACGTTGCTAGGGACCGAAAGGATATTGTAGCAAATGGTAGCAAATAACGGGCAAAGAGGCTGGAAAAAATGAGAAAGGGGACACGGGATAAAGAAAGCCAATGCTACGAGAAAGTGCAAACTGAAGAAGAGAAGTGAGAGCGAAAAAAAAGAAGAATCGCTGCAGTTGCCGCCATGTGTTGCATTTCAAAGTGTCTGAGTTATGGGGCAAACTGCACGACTGCCAGATGAGTCGACAAAATGGGAGAAAAACACTGAACAACAAGAATTTGCACTCTGCACAGTTTGAAGAGGGGCACATGGACTGCCCATAGAAGGAAGGAGGCGGATAGTGGTCGAACTGTTACCTCATCTGCCACTAAATCAAACCGCATGCAAATCAATCAATTCCAATCAAACAATGCCCAGTAAATTGAGAATGCATCCACATTTCAGCTCAGTTTCAGTCTGAGCAGAAACTACAAGTTATCCATTTCAAATCCGAATCGTATATGAACCTGCCAATGATTAAAGTCGATGGCCAGATTTGATGTTGTTGCAACAAAGCAGACTGTGCAACATACACGTATCAAGGATTTCCTTTCGCTTCAAGTTGTATGCAAATTAATTCCGTATAATTAATACGATGCAGACCTGCTGAAACCTGACTCTTAATATTGCATTCCTGCTGCTTCTGTTTCCTGCTCCTTGCTGCTGCCTGCTGCAATGAATATTGCAAATATTTTCATAAATACCAAAAATATTTGGCATTCCATGAATAATGCATTAATATTGCCTGCTCCTTGGCATAAAGTTTTCGCTGCCTGCAACTGAGCACAACTTTGTCAGCGAAAAGTTGTGAAAAGCTTCACATTTTCACCATTTTTCATCAAGTCAAAGGAAAGGGATTTTACACACAAAACTAAGGATATACTTTAACCGATTCTTTTTGCATTTGCTTTAATGCAAAGAAGCTTTTTATAGTCGTTAAAAGTATTATTATAAATAATTGATTTTGATTTAAAAGGAAATTAAATAAATCTTTTGAGATTGGATTGAATTACTGCTCCCTTTATATTTGAACTTTCCGTAAAGTTTTCTCTTAACTGCTTTCATACTTAACATTTTGCATTAAGTAATTGATTTTGATTTTTACGGTAATTAAATGTGATTGAATATAATCTTTTGTCGAAAAGAACTTTTATATTTAACGGACTTTGCATTTTGTATTTGAGCTCTCACTCTGAAGGCTTCACTGGATAAATCTTTCATACTTTTTGCATAGCTACTTTGATGAATATGTTGTCTAAATATAATTCGCCCTTTCTGCTGGAGTTTCCTTCTCTCCCCCCCTCAACATGTACAAACTTCCTGTCTGTAAATTCTGATATTCTGCAAATTTACATGCCATTAATTACAACTATTGCAAGGCAACCAAACTGGCCGCACATTTATCACAAGAGGCCTAGAAACTTTGCACCTCAACAGCTTATGACTAAGTGGGGAGTCACCCTCCCCCTCATCTTTGCCCTCTGGTCAACCCCATTTGGAGCAACCAAAATTTTAATTAAGGCAACATTGCTAACAGGAAGAGTAATAGCTGCCACTTCCCTTCCATACTAACCACTAAATCCCAAATGTCAATGAGCTGAGGTCACAATTTTTGCTTGCACTTAACCCATAACTTAGAGAGAAAGAGACAGACAGAAAAAGGGTGGTCAAAAATGTGCTAACTTCAGGTGTCATTGGGGCAAAAACTCCATTCTCTAAGTCAGCCCTTTCTCCAGTTGTGTTGGTGTAAAAATGATAAATTATCCAAAAAATTTGCAAAGTTCTGAAAATTACGCATTAAATCATGCAGAAAACATTGGTGAGCAGGCAGCACCTTTTGCTGGGACTCTGGGCTGTGAGCTCTGGCCGGAGTGCAAAGTCATTCCGAACTTTATGGCTGTGATTGCGGGAGAGGGGGATAAGGTAGGAAGGGGTTGTGCGTTTCGGGTTATAGGGCATCAAAAATTTTATCGCTCGCATGAGCAAAAGACTTGCAATGCATTTTATAATGCTTGTTTTTGTTATGTATATATATTTCTTTTTCTTTAGATTTGTGAATACATATATTTTGCTGGTCACGTTTTTTGCTTAACAACATCTTTTGTAAAGGTGTGCATGTGTGTGTGTGTGTGTGTGGGTGTATCGTAAATTTGGGCAAACAAACAACGACGACGTAACAAGTAAGAGCAACAAAAGGTAGCAACGATTTGCGTTTCGTAGCATAAAATTTAAGCACCCGCTTTGGCTATTTTGTATTTTCATTATTATTACTAGCCATGCTTATAGCAGTTGCTATTCGTTGTTGTTGTTGTTGTTGTTGATGTTAATGTTAGTGTTGTTGTCAGCTATGTTTTTCCTTTGGCTGGCACATATTTCATGGCTATGATTTACTCGTTGTTCAGGGCCGTTGCCTCGTACATCCAACCGGAGCATCAGCAACAAACAGCAACTCAAGCAGAACAAGTGCCCAGTTCAGAGAGTAGCCAACTCCCACCTTCTACTCCTCCCACCTTCAACTCCTCCCACTACTTCTTCTTCCGCTTCCCCGCACCTGCTACTATTCTACTGTTTGTTTATTTTGGGATGACTTGGGTCAACTAGTTGAGACATGAACCTAATTTACTGGCTGAGTGCTTTTCATGCTCTACTCTCGCCATCCTTCTCTCACTCACTCTCTTATTCTATCCCTCTTCCACTTATACTGCGCATTTGAAATGTCTTATTTAGTTTTGTTTGTTTTTCAAGTTACTTACACCAACACACACACACACATATATATATATATATATATACATATAAATACAGCAAAAGTTATGCACGTGCTAACAAGCACATTAAAGTTGATTCAGTTCTTAGCCAAAGTCGCTTAAAGCTCAAAGTGACACTTAAGTCATTGATCTAGTAGATGTTAACTTTTAAAAGTCAGATTAGTTTGGCAAATAAGGTAAGCTCAAAAATAGTTGACAGCTTTATTTTGATTTATGTCCCAATTAATCCAATAAATCTAAAAGAAAACAATATACTCCTGCTAAAGTCAACTTTTTTATAATTCACTAAATCCAGCTTAAATTGACTTTAATTTAAGCTTATTTAAAGCTCTTGCAACAACTGTCCAAAACATTTAAAAATAGTCAAAGTCAAAAATCAGATATATAACATAAACTCGACCATGTTCATTAACATTGACTATCGCTGTCAAAAAATCTGAGCAGCGACCCGTGAGTGAAAAAGCCACGCTTACCAACTCATCAGTCTCTCTCTCTCCCCTTCTCTCTGGCTGTCTCGCAGTCCGGGTAACGTCAATGTTTGCCAATTTGGCCAGGTTAACAAGTTGAACGGACGACTCTCGCATCGGTTTGTGCCCCACAGAGTATGCAATAAAAGTGGCTCGTCGTGGTTCTTTTCTTTCTATACCCTTAAACAGGGTATTATAATTGTTTCATGAAATGTATACCGTACTTGGCAGATTCAATCGAAACAGCCATGAAATCAATTTTTAGTATGAATAACTTTGTTGTTAGTTGAGATATCCTAACAATTCTTATTTTTATACCTTATAGCTGTCATTAGAACAATCAGTGCATTTTTAAATACATGACTCTGCGAGTGTATCAAATCTTCGTCGAGATGTTTTTTTTGCAATTTCCTTTTATAATTGTTGAACATCTCAAATTACGCAGTGAGTGGCAGTTTGGTTAATGGCTGACAGCCTTTTAAGTGGCAACTCAGCCAAGTCGCGTCAATGATTGCCAGTCAGCTGGGCTAAATGGACGACACATGTTTTCTCTGTTCTCTCTGCCAGAATTTTATGCATATGTGTGTGTGTCTGTGTGTGTGTGTGTACGCACTTAATGTAGTCTGTCAGCCCAGTAAGCATTCTACAAGCACTTGATAAGCTTTACATGTGCTAAGAGACTGCACAGCGACTCTGACATCCAGACAGAGAGAAAAAGAGCGAGAGAGAAACGAGAAAGAGAGAGATAGAGAGAGAGAGATAAAGGGATGCACACAGAGATATGCAGCTCAGTTTTTAATGAAGGCTCATCAACAATGCCGGTCTATGGCAACCAGCAGGTAAATAGGACTGCAGCTGGCTTAGACTCCAGTCTGTAGCTCCATATACCAATTACTTAGTCATTGTAGCTATTACGTCACTTCCCCTCTCTCTCTCTCTCTCTGCTACCTTTTCTTGTGCTCACCTCTTTATATTCCCGGTGCTTGCTTAATTGCCAAGTCCGTCTCATGCCACAGCAACCACTCATTTAGCAGCAGCTTTACCAGTTATCCCAAATGCATCTCAACCATGCTTTGAGTACAACAACAACAACAACAGCTACAAATGAACAAATGTTCAAGCCTTTTAACTTGAGTGGCAGATGCACCACACAGCGAGTGGTGCCTCCTGTACAGGTGGCACAACAGCATGTGCTCTCTAGCATCTCTCTTGCCAGCATATCTTAAATCTAATTCTCGTTGCCACGAGTGTCACAGAAAATGTATTCTACATTGGAATGAAATCCCTTTCGTTTGAGGCAGTGATTAGACATTCAATTAAATTAAAAATTGGAATAAAATTTCAAATATTGTTAAATTGGAAAACATTTGATTTAAAAGCTTTTATTAACTTTGCACAATGTTACTTAATGTTATCTATTTTTCATCTCTTATTAATTTAAACTAGGTTTTCTCTAGTGCTTGCTGTTAAATTCCATTTAAGTCATTATACGATGGCAAAACCCTCTAAAGGTTTTTCGTTAACAAATTTTCGGTAGCAAATCTCAATTTCCAGCTGAATGGCTTAACTTTTGTTAACTTGCTCTATTAGAGAACCCACATATGAGCCAAATCCAATAGCAAACTTTAACGAACAATAATAACAATTCATATTCCATTTACCAACCTTTATACACACACACACACACAGAAAAACACACATGTACTTGTGTGTGTACATACACAATTGACCCACTTATGAAGCTTCAGAGCCTGAGTATTAATTACATTGCCAGCAATTCAACAGTCGCTCAAGCGAAACAGAAAAGCCTATACACAAACTCACCGACAATTTGCTAGCAACAACATCAACTGTAACGGCGACAACAACAAGTAAACAGAACAGCCACAACAACAACACAAAATAATTCCCACACTGCAGGGGCTTCACAATCCTTGCGCCAGTCGAGCGTTTTGAGCTTAGCCGGCGCTTAAGCTTAAATGACCAACAGCAGGTGACGACTAATGGTTACAACAACAACAAGGGCAAGCTGTAAAATTAATTGATTTACAAGTGTGAAAAGCGTGAAAAGCACAGCTAGTCATAACAATAACAAAACAAAGCACAACGAAAAAGAAAAGGAAAACAGTAACAGGAATTGAAACTGAAACTGAAACTAAAACAGAAACGATAATAATACCAAAAGAATGCGCAGCTAAAAGAGCATTTAGTTTTAGCTTAGTTTTGTATATAAAATACAATCCGATTAACAGTAATTGCTCTGCTCCAGGTGTGTGTGTGTGTGTGTGTTGGGGATTTTCTTGCTGTGTGCGCATATCACGTATACGCCGTGTAGTATTGTAGTTGGCATGTCGCGTGCTCTCTCTTTAAAGGCGACCCTAACGCGCATTTAATGGCACTTTATATGCTTGCCACGCCCACGTATCCATAAGTTGCGTGTAATTCACCTGGAGGCCTAATATCATAAGGCAAGAGCTCATTTATTTTTCATAACTTGTGCGCGCCAGGAAGTGAGCTTTTGTTTTTAGCCGTCAGTTCCTTCCGCTCTGAGGCGTTGTTTGTTTATGTTTTCCTTTTAATAATGGCAAAAGAAGTGCCGAGGGGGGAACTTCGAACTAGTTAATAAGCCATAACAAAAAGTTAGACTGCGACTCTGGCTTTTGTGCCTTTGCGTGTTTACCTGTTTTCTATCGATACAAGTATGCAACTAAAGTTATCGCCTTAAAGGTTAAGCGCTGTCAGGTGTTTCTATTGATTGCTGCACCGTGCTTGATTTATAACCATGAGGCAGTGGGCGTGGCCAGCTGATTGCATTTAATGCCCATACAAATCAATCAATCGAATGAAGCCAAAGCTAGTCGTTGTCTTCTATTCATTCTATTGTAGATTGTGCCCTGATTTGTTGTGTCAGTAAGTTAGCTGACAGCATTTTCTTCCTTTCTCCATTTGTTGTCGTTGTTGCTATTGTCGCAATCGGGGAAAATCGCAATCACAATCATCGCTGTCATTTATTTACGAGTATATGTACGTATGTGAATGTGTATTTACCCTTCTCCTTTTTTTATTTATTTTTTTCTTGGCTTAGCTGTTGTTCAATTGCAGCCGCTTAACGGGTAATTCGAGTGCCAGACAGACAACCAAACAAAGTCCTCTCCATCACCATGTGCTTGTAATGCGATATTTGTGGCTTCATTGCATTCAGAGAGTGCGTCGAGAGTGAAATGAAATCGCAAATTGTCATAGCAACTGGTTATTCCAGTCGGTCCAACTTTCAATTACTTTTGTGTAATTCAATACAGCTGAGCTCTCTGCCACCTCTCATCTCATCATTTCGATGTCAAATTATGCATATGATAAATATGTGTTGCCAGATTTATGGTTATTAAACATCTAAAAAAATGCGTTTATTTTTTTGCAAATATGCCAACAAATTTTTGTGATATTTTTAAGTGCCATGAATCATGACTAAATATCAACGCAATCTGCCGCCGACTCACAAGTTTTCCATGTGACCGCACGCCCCATTTCAAGTAGCAGCAATTGGTAGATAGCTGGCGAAAATGGGGAAAGGAAGGCAACTGTGTGTCAAAAATATACTTAAGCCCTTACGACGACGTTGGACACGCTTTCGTGAGCCCATAAAAAAACCATGCAAATCATTTGAAAACCAAAAATAGGTGGAAACATATCTGAGACTGTCCGACTGTGTCTGAGCTTTGCATTCTTATGATATGTGAATAATCGATAAGAATGTGATATACAGCTAGTCAAGTAATTATTTTGACAAAGCTCACACCTTTAATTTTGCATAAGTATACTTTCTCTTTATTTTTATTAGAATTGGAATAGATTGTTTTATGGTGGTAGAAAAGATAAATTACTTTTAAATAATAATACATTTTATTTGGATTCGTATTAAAATATATCTATATTTTCTATCTCATTCAACAAGATTGGTAACTCAACATAAGGGGTATTCACTTTATTGAAGAGCTAGTATTTAGTCGCTTTGAATTTTAAGATGCTAAATAGCTTTATAGTATTCCTTTTGATCTTTGTTCTCATGTCCATGTCCTCATTTCTATATAGGGCATTAAAAATAATTTAAAAATAAAATATCAACTTGTTTATTTATGTATTATTATTAATTTTTTTGATGTCACACAAGTTGACAGCACCTTTAAGCATGTGTGCATAATTTGTTGTTGTTGTCTCTGCTGCTTATTTCTTGTTCGTCGTCTTCTTCTTCTTCTCTGCTGTGCGCCTGTCAACGCATCTTTTGGCCGCCATAATTCAAGTTTGTCCGTCTGTCTGTCGGTCGGTCGGACAACTGGCACGCCATTTGCATAGCTAAACATTTGCTCCTAAATACAAATTTCAACGATTTTTGTATGTACTTTTATTTGCACGCGTTTCATTTGAGGTTTTTTTCTTTCATTTGGTTTTTTTTCTTTTTCGTCTCTTTGTGTTTGATTTTGCCTCGTTTATTGACAAGGCAAAGAACGTGAAGATTTTGGAAGTGTGTGCTTTTGATATTTGTCTTCATTTATTTTTTATTGATTTTGCTGCTGCTGATTTATAATACTATATAAATATATAGCGGGTATATATAGTTATATATACGGGGAGTGTCCAACGGGCAATTTCATTTTCATTTGCTAAGCCAGTGAATAATCACAATGCAATTTTTTCTTGTTACCTTTAGCCAGCTTCCATTTTGGCCTGGCATTTTACGACCTCTGCCAATTTTCGCACACTTTTCCTTTTGGCTTCTCGAACGCTTTTCAATTATTTAATTTTCCACTCACGTTCGTTAGTTCGACAAAAATTTCGACGATATAAATCCGGAAAGTGCATCTTCAGCGCTCACTCGACGGCAACGGCGACATTCTCACGTTTTCATTGGCATTAAGGTTTAGTTGATCGCCTGCACATAACATAGAGCTTGGATGCATTTACGCCTGCCCCCTTCCCCTTGGCCTTTCCACCTGCCCCCGTTTGAGCTGCTGCTGCATGCTTCATTTGGCCAACAACGATTGCTGCTGCCGAGGGCGATTGATGACAGACTTGAAGTTGAAGTTGGAGTTAGAGTCGAAGTCAAAGTGGGAGTAGCAGTTGGGTTTGGGGTTATTTGCCGGGCTTGGCTGCATAAATTCCATTTAAATGGCAAACCAAGCAACGAGTCGTATCATCATCATCATCATCACGAGACATCTTCAGCTTTAGTTGGGCCATTAATAACAACAGCTACTGCAATGTGGGCAGCCCAGTGACACACAAAAGTGCCAACTGGCAGCAACAGCAACAGTAAAATGAAGAAAAATCTGAGATACTCGTATCTGCCGCACAACCACATTTAAATGCTGGGCCGGTTCTTTCAATTCTGTTCAGTTGGTAAGTTGGTTTGTATGGCCAAAACCTTATTGCAGATGCGCAACTAGCAACTGGTTCTTGCCCCTCTCTCTACCCCAAATTGGCAACTTGCCCCGCCACCACTAGGCCGACTGGTTTGTGGTCTAAGTCAAGTTACGGGCCTGTTTGCCGTTTAGGGCCAACTCTTCGTATTTGTTTGTTGTTGTTGTTGTGTTTAGCAAACGTTTGTTCGGCTGTTGTTGTTTTTGTTGTGGCTGATGTTGTGCACACCTGCAACTGACATTTAGGTTTACCGTTTGCCGTTTTACAGCAGCCGCAACTTGAGTTTTCTAACGTTTTTTCGTTCAGTTATTGCCCGAACAACAACTGTTACTGGCTGCAGCTGCTGCAATTTCATTCATAAAACACACAATGCGAAAATGTTCAGAGAGTTTAGAGTTAACCACAGTCTGGATGTTGATACAATCTTTGAGAGACTCTTTGAATTTGGCAGATGGGGGAAAGTGTTCAGTAAGAACGAGTACTCCTACTTCAATTACTGCCTGCACTCTAGAAAAGCAAGTACTCGTAAGTTGCCAGTAGATAAGAACTGTGCAAATGCATTGGAATACAGAACTTGAAACATAATCATTAATCAGTTGGAACAATGCTAAAGGGAATGATGTGTCTAGCTGAAGTTGGGAATTAGTTAAACGGGTGACAAGAAAGGAAATTAAATTTCCATTAAATGCAAAGTAGATTACAAATAGTTGAAAATACTTAAAAACAAATTTATTTTCGTTTTACCCTTATTAAATGCTTCCTTTCAAAGACTTGAGTTAGTTATAGTATATAAATCCTGACAGCATTCAAATGTTAATGTTCGTACATATAGATTTTTGTTCATATACTATTTTAAATCTAAAGCGGAATTTTGCTTTTAATTAAGTCGTTTCTGCTGAGCGCTGCAAAAAGGCAACTGAAATTTCACGTGCATCTCCATAAATTACGTATACGCCATGTTGTGTGCGCTGCTCACTAATTTGAGCTCGTTTTTCATTCACTTTCTATGACACTATTACAGTCTGCACCAGCAGCCGTGTTGTGTTGTGCTCTCTCACCTTATTAAGGGCGCAGGATATGTATTTAAGTGTGTGTGTGTTTGTGTCTGTCTGTAGGTGTGAGCAAACACGGCACATTCAGTATTTCGAAATAAATTTCCGGCTCTGTCGTTGATTTGCAAAACAGCAACATCTTTTACAGGAGCGCAGTCGTGTCTTGTATCTGACACCAACACGATACTGTTGTCATTGAGTGTAGGTGTTGGTGTTGTACTTGAGTGTTGGTGTTGCAGTTGCAGTTGCAGTTGCTGTTGCAGCAGCAGCAACAACAACAACAGCAGGCGGTAACTGACAGCGGCAGCAATTTCTGTAGTCATATTACATGTCATGTTGCCGTTACCTGCCGACATGCATAATACACACACACACACACACACACACATTCCAAGCTAGCTAGCTTGACACATCCTTTTTCACTTCCACACGCTTTCGCTATAATTTCCTGTGCGCCGAGAGCCAAAACTGCCTGTAATTCAATACAGAAACCGATGAGCCTCAACTCGCCTTGCATCGCCTGGCTGCACTAATTCCAAACAACTTTTGCAGTTAACATATTCTAATATGTGAGCATCATGAAACTTGTTTTTTTTTCTTCCGAATATTGCCTTGTTAATTGAATTGACAGCTGACTGGAAATGACCTTTATCCGGCCAATTGCAATTGCATTGGTTTTCAGCAAATTGGTAGAAATATTTCGAAGCGACGACGACGACGGCGACACCTCAATGAATGCCACCTACTGCAAACGTGATCAGCATCGACCTAGAAAACTTTCTAGCTCACGCCCATTGAGCAATCGGGCAATCGAGACCGAGACTCAAAATTCAATACAGATAACAACAAAGTTAAACAATCGGCGCGCGCGTGTTGAGCAAATTTCAATTTCAATTTCAATTGGTTGCCGTTTCTTAATTGGCATGCAGCGCGTCGTGCCGTTGGCTAACCAACTTGGATTGGCCTGTCCGATGCCTGTCGGCCTGGCTTTTAAACGAGTGTCGCCAGCGCCCCAAATTTGCCATTGCATTGACCAAAATTGGCGCTTCGTTGACGTCTATTGCGTCAGCAGTCGTCAGTGGCAATAGCAACTACTATTGAGCAATTGATCAAATGCTTGCTTTTCACTGTGTCAGGTTCAAACGTGGAACTCGCCTCGTTGCCAATCGTCGCCAGCTGACGCACAACGTCCAACAATTGGGAAAGCACAAACATTTTGGCAAAAACAAAAGTCTATTTACGTCATTGTTTATTAATATTCAGTTGATGTAATGGAACCAAATAAATTCGGTACTCGGCAGCTCGCTAAATATTTGAGTTGCTCAATAAAGAATTATCAGAAAGTGTCTTGAAATCTGTTGCCCAACTCATTTTCGATTGATTTCGCTGCGTGTTTTTAGCTACAATTGTTTTTCAATGAACTTGCGACTTGTTTTTGAGAAAAACAATCGTGACATACATTGAAATGTATAAATATAGCAGTGGTTATATTAAGTTTTAAAATGATTTTACTAATTCAAAAATCATTTTACATTCTTGCACATAAAAATTCCACAAATTTTCCGAAAGTTCACTTTAATTCATTACAGCACTTTGGCTTTAACTCCTTTGAACATTGTTTCATGTCGCGTTGCTGTAATGCATATTTTGACACATTTTGTTCACTTAATATTTCTTCATTTTGGTCCATCAATCAAGCAGGCGGAATGTTGTGGCACCGTTAAATATCAAGTATACGCAGCGGGCGACGCACACATATATTTCAGCAAAGCAAGTGTAATGCATACATTAAATAAATGAAAATTGCTTCTATAATAAACATTTAAGTTAATGCCAGAGGTAAATATGTGAGGACGCTCTGCAGACTGACGACGGCATTGATGAAATTTTGCGCAAACACTCAAGACAAATACTTCAAATGCCACTTGAAAGCGCAGCGCAATTGTTGCAAAAATGAAAAGCGTAAAGTGTTTTGTTGAAAATGTTCCAAAAACAACACATAACATAACATAGAACGGCAGCAGGCAGCAGTCAGCAAATGTAAACAATATTGTGCGCCCAAAAACGACGCCGACAACGAAGTCAATAAAACAGCGCCAGATGCCGACAATTGAGAGGGGAACACGGAAAATGGGGAAGGAAAACAGGAGGATAGATTGGTGAAAATGCTGGAGCACCGTATACAAATTGCGATGGCAGCAGGCTCTGCATTGCGAAATATTTGCCATGCAAATAGGGCTCCAAAAAAATACTCGACTCTAAAGTGCTATTCGAGTGCAATTAAATGCAAAATATTTAACAATGCAGCCGTGCATAAAAATGGGAGAATTTACGTTAAATCATGAAAGTACTGGCCTCGAATCAATAGTCTCGTTAATTGTCACAATATAAACTGTGTATGGTTGGATGTGTGTGCATTGTTTTAAGTGGCACTCGGTCTGGGCAACTTAAAGAACCCCAGACGATATCATTTTGAGAGACTCATTGACTATGACGACGATGACAACGACAACGACACATTTCAACATGTTCAACGTCGAGTGAGAAAGAGAAGACTCTCTCATAACATATCTTCTTTGCCTTTTAACAAGTGCATAATTTGCTGGCATAAGTAACGTCGTCATGTCGTAGTTTGTCATATTTCGTTCAGGCACAAAAACAAATATAGAGGGTAATTCAAATAAAATACGAGTATTTTCATTGGGACATCAAAATGAATTCGCTAAGAATTTTATGTAAATTTAATATGACAATTTTCGTTTTAGTTGCCAGCGTCACAACCATAGAATATCAACACACACACACATGTATATATATATAAATAAATACGAGTACATAAATATTTCATGCTGCTAGCTAAACAACGCGGCGTATGCGCAACGTGAGCGCCAATTTGCACGGTGGATTACATCACAGCCAAGGCAACAGTGGGTAGGAAAACGAAGGCGGCAGAGAGACATGTCATATGGCTTGCATTTAATTAACAAGCTAATTTTTCAAAGCACCAATCGCTGTGGCGTTGCAATGCGGAAAAGAAGAAGAAGAAGCTTAGCAACAGTACAAAGGGGAAGCCGGCGAGAAGAGCAGCGAGTGAAATGAAATGAGCAGTGCCAAAAAAATGAGCACTGACATTTCGACGCATTCAAAAAGATGTTCTATGGCTGGTTTAATGAGTTGAGAAATGGGAAAATGAGAAATGAAAGCTGCAGCCAAAAATGCTTATAAGCAGCAAATACAGTTTATTATTGGATTAGACGACTTAATGTTTTTGTTTCACACGCTCAAAAGTGTAATGAAAATATTTCTTAAGTTTTTGGTAATTTTTCAACCAAAACTAATTTGGATGTGAGGTTAAACTTTGTAGTCTAAAGTTGCGGTTGTTGTGGCTCAGCATATTCTTGTTAATATATGTACATTTTTAAATTAATTACATTTAACACGTTTGCAACAATCTGTGTCTGTTTGAAAAGTCTTTTTTTTATTTTCGGTTGGTAAATCTCAAAATTAATAGCCATTTCATGTAGACTTTGTTAAGCGCCTGTAACCAAAAAACACAGCACAGCTCCAACAATTTTACAGTGAAACATATTAAAATGCCACTCACACGATAAGCCCCTTTTGCCATTTTCCTACTCCCCTCTGGGTCCTGCTTTCCCTCCGCCTACCCCTCCATCGCACTTCTCACCCTGGTGCTCTCAAATGACAAAAAAGTTTGCTAACAAAATGGTTGCTACTTCGAAGTTGTATTGGGGGACGAGGGAGGGTTATTTAGCTATACAATAAGCTGCAAATTTTGCATATTTCATAGATGCTGACAGTACCACTCTATGTATGTGTATATGTGTGTGTATGTAATGCTGTAAGTGTATGTGTGGGTGCTTGTCAGGGATGATCATGTGGTTGTTCGCAGGTAAACCTTGCAAAATAATAGCAAAAATTTATACAAATAAAAATTGCAATTTAAAGCGCGTCCCGTTGTGTTAATGTGTGTGACTGTATGTGTGTCAGTGTGTTTGTCTGTTGCCTTTGTCTGTCCAAGAGCTTAGCGAATGCCATAGATACCGGTCACGGGTTACCTGCGAAAATAAACTACATGGATTTCATTTTGCACTTTTATAGCAAGCCAACTTCCACCGAGTAAAGTACACAGAGACCAAAATTTTGCTGGGGTAACTAAAATAAAATGTGTCGCCACAAATGCTAGAATTGTCCAAGTTGCTGTTTGTAAGATACCCTATATTCGACAAGAAATTAAATGTAATTAAAAAAAAAGTTTACAACATTATCGGTTAAAAACTTTTAAGACATACTATGCAATATTAAAAGTTGTTGAGGTTTGCAGCCCTGATATGTTCAAACTGATATACCCGGCTTACTACATTTTGTGTATAGGGTGTTTAAGCTAATACACGTAATATTCATTTTTAATGTAAATACCCAAAATGTTGCCATACTAATCCGACTCACATCTCTTTGTCTCTCTCTTCTCTTCCCCAACTTTTGAACTCTATTTTCAGCATATGGTGCCAGCCGGCGTGGCGCCTTTTCCGGGCGCACCAGCTGGCTTTGCCGCCGCTCCTGGACCGGCGGCTGCGGCCGCTGCAGCCGCTGTCGCTGCTGGTGCGCCGACGGCGGCAGAGAGCCTGTCGCTGGCCGTGACAGCAGCCGCGATCAAAGGTGAGCAGCCGGGAATGCAGCTAAAGGCAGCTGGCGGTGAATCCTCAGCAGCTGGCAACGGCAATGGCAACACAGGAGCCGCTGGAGCGGCACCAGGAACAGTAGCAGTTGCCACCAGCGTGGCCGATGGCGTTGTTGTTAACACACCGTTGTATATGCAACAAAAGGTGAGTTCACAATACAATTACACACACACACACACACTTTTTTCCCGCTCCTCTAACTCTTTTTATATGCAAGTGTGTGTGTGTGTGTCTCTGTGTGTATTAGTGTTTGTACTTTGGATTGCATTTGTAGCTTTCATTTGGTTTTGGCTTTTGGGTTCGGTTTGGTTTGCTTTGCTCTATGCTTTGGTTTGGTTTGGTTCGTTTATGTAGTCTATAGCTGTGCCTATAAGCAGCACACACACACACACTGTTTGTTGTTGGTGCTTTTATATTTGTAATCGCCTGTGTTGCGAGCCAGCAGCAACAACACACAGACACACACAAATACACAAAGAGTCACACACTCATAAGCTCTCGCTCAGAAATTTGCATTCATAGTTTTTGTAGCATACTTTTAGCTGCTGGTCGAGCACTTGTTGTTGTTTTTGCACAGCAGCTAACACGCTGGAGGACAATTGGCGCAGTTCTATGCATTTACCGCCTTCTGTTCTTTGTTTTCGTTTTGTCTAATTAAAAATATACCACACGCACCTCAATAACAGCATGAGCTGTGCAGCTGCAACAGAAACAATAACAAATGCTACCTGATAACATAATTTATTTTCTGCCAAATTGAGATTTCAGAGACTCCAGTTTCTCTCTTTCTCTTTTTTGTATGAAATTCACGTCCGACATTTATAATTTTGCTCAAATTAAATTAATTTATTTCCCTTCTGCAGTAGTTGAAGCAAAAATATTTCATTTAAAAGCAGTTAAAACAGAAACTTGAACCAATTTAATTTGTTTTATTTGTGTTTGCTAATGGGGTGGAGGGAGCGAATTTTATCTGCCTGACTGTCCACGCCCACCATTTGTTATTTTGGTAGGCGTAGGCGGCGGTGGCATGTTCTTATTTGTTTATGAAAATTGATTCGTGCATTTGAATAATTGAACAGATGAGCTTTGCAGTTTTCGGCTAAGCTTTTGTGTAACATTTAATTTGTAAGCGACACAACCACACACACACTCACACACATAAACAATTGTTTGCATTTAGTCATAGGTTAAGTTTTATTTCACAAACGAAATAATAAACAAATATTTAACTATTGGCAATAAAATTACTCGCTGTTGTTGGATTTTGTACTTTTACTTATTGTTGCTGTTTGCCTTTTGTAGTTGAACTTAATTTTGTGAAAATATGCAATATTAATATGAATATAGATATAAAACAATTTGTTGTGTACAATGTATCAACTTAACATTTATTTATAATACGCATACGCAACGTTGTGTGATTGAAATGCATTGCAATTGTATTCAATGCAGTACAAAAAATATTAATTTTCATTGTTTTACGTTATTACCGGGATTGGAAAATGTTGTTGAAATGCGAGAAAACAAATTCGTTAAATAAATCTGTGTCCAATGGTTTCTGTCAAATTCTGACAGCAGGCTTTTACTATTATCCGCAATAAGCTGGCCTGAGTTATCTGAGTTGCTCTCATAAATTTCAACACTTTTGATTACATAACTTCTTTCTGTGAAATGTAATATTAATTGGCCAGTTAGGCACTTGTTTGCAGCATTTATTAGTTGTCCGAAATAAAATATAAATCATGCATAGACATGAACTCGTGCTGAGTTTGCACAGGACCAACAATAAGAGCAGCTGAACAAATGCACTACAAATTGTGCTCAGAGCACAAAACGCTTGCAATATCAAAGATAACAAAAACTGTACAAATATAAACCAAGTCACAATTCGGTCCGCTCCATATGAGATGGCATTGGAATCACTTCCGTCTTCCGTCCGTAAAAACAATGACAAATGCTTGCACAGGAACTAAAACAGAAACTGAACTAACATAAATAAAAAGAGAACCCAAAAGAAAAACAATGCACGAATTATCTGCTTCGATTAGTTTGCGTTTTGGTTGATGGGTGAATCATAAAGAAGACAAAAAGAAGAAACAAAAAAAAAAACTGGCACATGTCTGCAATAAATATAAACTAATATTAAAACTAAATATATAATATATATACGTAGCTGGGCTCACTCACACGTTTAGTTTTAATCTATAATTCGAAACAGTTACGCATACGCCCCGTTTACGTTTGTTGGCCCTCAATTCAAACTAAACTAGCTCCAAACATACTTATTCATACAAACACCATATAATACGTGTTGGTCGCATGATATATTGACAGATCATTTATCTAATTTACTCTATCTATACATACATATATTAATATATATCTGTCTCTACATACTCTACTCGTATATATCTGGCTCTCTCACTTACTGTTAGTAAACTCTGCCCTCCCTCTTCTCAAATGTTAAGCATTGCTTTAAGCTCTGACAGTTTGTTAAACAGATTGATGAATTGTTATTGACATATTGATATATTGACTGAATGATGGAAATCACATGTGTGCAATTTAGTTAAATATACATATAATCCCTGACTTGTATTTGTATGGTATGGTTTCTTTTTATTATACAATATATACATATATATCTTAGTTTAAGACTGTATATTAAATTACAAAAAAAAAAAAAACTATCAAGAAAATCAACTGTTTAAGCAGTTCTAGTTTTGCGCATTTTGTTATATCACTATTTTTTTAATATATAAACATATTTCGTATAATCAACAATATGCTAACTGTATTTGAGGCATGTTCCAAAAGAAAACTCAAACAAAACAAAAAGCAACTAAAAACGTGACACATGCATCTAAAAACTGAAATCTACTTATCTTTGTATTAGTATAATATAACGTGTACTAAGCAATTTGTTTTTGGTGTTGGTCGCCTGGTTGCCTGTCGTAGTCACTCACACTCCTTTATCTCTCTCACACACACATGCATACACATACACTCACACATGCACCGCTATTAAAGCGCCTGTGACGCCAACTAAAACGCAAATCCTTGTTGTTATCCGCAAATTTATCACAGACAAATCTGTCAACACAACAACAACAACAGCAACAACAGACACAGTACAATGGCAGCATCAGCAATGGAACCGCTGCCTGCGTGCCAGCAACAACTGCCACGACGTTGGTCACGCAACAACAGCAGCAACAACAACAACAGCAGCAGCAACAACAACAGCCACCCGCATCCCTGACAAATGGACACGCCATGGAGCAACTGCAGCAGCAGCAGCAACTACCGCATACCCCACAGAATGTGCTCAGCATTGTGAGTTTGGCCAAGACAACAACAGCAACAACGACAACAAAAGCATAACAACAAAAAAATTATATTAAAATAAACAGTAAAAGCACAAAAAACCAACAGCAACAACAACAACAAGAATAAATGGAAAAACTCTAGCGCAATGCAAACAATTGAAATATACGTGCCATGAGCTGAGTTTGGTTTCGGTTTCTTGGGTTTCTGGCAGCTCAGTTGGAGATTTTTTTCAAATTTTTTTTTGCTTTTTTTTTTTATTTTTTTGATGACCAACTCCAGCTCCTGCTCCACTCGTTCATTAAGCAGTAGCTGCTACTTAGAACTTTGTGGTAGAATCCCTTTTTTCATCTGAATCCGCATTGTCATCGTTTGCTGTTCAGCATAATAATTCTTATGAGATTGTTGTCTTTTTTGTTTTTTAAACTAATTAATGAAATTGAGTTGGCAGCCAGAATTTCTTTTGAGTAAAATATAACACAAGAAAATGCAAAAATTCTGCAATAAAAATGTAATTCATTTTTATGATATTTCGTAAGTTTTTCAAGTTTTAAATTTTCAATGGAAGAAAAATCTGTCGCAAAGATTTATTATTAAATCTTTCAGTGAAATGCAATGCAATTATTTCCAGATCTATAAAATCTTAATCCCCAGCTAATTTTACATCCCTTACTGTTTATAACTCTATTTAAATTAGGATACAAGAAAAGCGCTTAAATTTCTTTCGAAAAGTAATTTAAAAATTCCTTAATTTTTTTCTTTTATTTTATTCCAACACCTTTCGCATTCAAATCAAAACATTTAGCTCAAATTCCTTGGGCGTCACCCTTTTGCATGTAATTCGCCTCGATTTGAAGGAGTTTATTGTTTCCAAAGATATGCAAATATTTTTTGATCCGACATCAAAATGCGAGCGACCTTTTTGTTGGCACCACGTCGCGTGCCAGTAAAAGGCATTTTATAAACTAAAAAGCGTTAAATGTCATTTACGGTAACCCAATCTTAGCCGAGTAATGCCACACCATGACACCCATTACCCATTACCCTGACCTGACCATACCCAAGTTTCATGTTGTTATCGTTGGCCATTTATACGGTGAAAGTTTTTCACGCCATTTCACTTTGCCCACCAGCAAATGAATCCCTTAGAAAATAACCCAAAAATGTGTCCTAAACATGCAATCGAAATGGCACAAAGAATACTTCTGCTAGGTAAACAAAAAAGAAAAACAGAAAAGAGAGAGTGAAAGGAAAAGAATTTGTTTAGATTTATGTATCCAACAATGCGCGTTTAATATACCGAGTTTCAGGCTCGAATATTAAGTTGGCGTCATTTCTATTGCCTACTTTATGGGGCCCGCCCCGAATTTATTTGCCATTAGATATTGTGATTGTTATTGTTATTGCATTTGGCAGTGCATTGCTCGTGTGCGTAAATTGACAATAATATGAAATTATTGAATTCTATGTATATAAGTATATATAGATAGAGAGAGGGAGACAGAGATATAAGGAAAGAGAACTAGAGATATAAAGCGAGGGAAAGAGAGAGAGAACAATGCCAATAGGCAACATGCCACTGCATATTCAGTTTTAATAATGCAAAAATACAAATGCAAACATTTCCGCAGGCTTCTCCCTGGGATTTGCAGCCAGTTGGGGAATTGCAGTTGCAGCAGTTGCGCGACACTTTTATTGCATAAGTCAACAAAAGTCTGTGCCACAAATGTGCCATTGCATTGGTCCAACTATCTGTCTGTCTGTCCGTCTGTCTGTCTATCCGACTGCCTGTCGAATTGTATGCACTGTAACTTTTTTATTGGGTCACCCACACAAACACACACTCAAAGGGCGGGTGGTGCGTATGTGTGTGTGGTTGTTGTCTGTAAACCACTTGAAAATTGTATTTTCATTTCAATTGTTTATTTATTGCGGCACTTGTTCGCATTCGATTTGCCATGCAGCAATTGCTGCAAGTGCAACCACAACAACAACTGAAAACAAATTCTGTCGTATTTCACCATTTTTTTTTATTTTTTTTTTATTGTGATAATACATACTTACTGATGCATATCAGCCAAACCAAAAACGAGTGTTATCCCAAAGGTTCGGTATTTATTTTGTCAGTTTGAACTCTTTGCTACTTCGGCGTTGAAATACTATAAAAAAAATCATCTACAGAAGTATCAAAATATTTTTAAAAGTATTTTTAGTACCAAAATAAAAAATTCTTAAAAACACAGATATTGAAAGTAGTAAAGGCGCTTTTTCGAATTTCTTATGATAAAATGAAAAAATTTAAAATAATATTAAATTAATGGCGCTTTCAGAGCGAAAGTCCTTTATGGAACAACAGACAGTTTAAGCTTAAAGAAATGCGATATGTTAACCACACTTTACTAATTAATTTTACAATTTGTTTTTTTATTTTGCTCTCTCGTTTCTGCCACAGTCCACAGTATTGATTGCCAATGAGGCAGCCGAGCCACAGCAGAACTCAGCGTTGCCGCAAGCTGCCGGTGGAGGCACAGTTGGAGGTGGCGGTGGAAGTGTTGGTGCGCCAAGCTCACCGCTCAGCAGCTCACCGTCCAGCGTTACAACAGCAGCAGCCACACTCAATGGCAACAGCAACAGCAACATGGCCAATGATGGCAATATATCGGGCAACACATCACCAATTGCAAGCGGGGAGCCCTTGCTGCAAACACCACCAAACGCACAACAACAGCAGCAACAACAACAGCAACAACAACAACAGCAGCAGCAGCAACTACAACAGCAATCACTTAATATATGCAGCAGTCCGACAGCAGCGACTACAGTGACCGCCAGCTCGATAGCAACGGGAGCCTTGGCAGCCACGAGCTGCAGCAGCATCTCGACAGGATTACTGCCCACAACCGGACTGGTGGATAGCAATGCCAATTGCGGTGCTGGTATTGTGCCAGCGAGCACATCCCAGGTGTTGGCGCATCTAAATGCCGCCGCAGCGGCGGCAAGTGGCATTATGACCGCATCGGTGCAGTCGCCGAATGTGGTAACTAGTCTGAGCAGTGCTCTAGTCCCGGCCCAGCAGCCGAATTCCTCCTCAGTGGCAGCCGCTCTTGCCGCCGCTGCATCCGCTGCCTCGTTGGATGCCAAAAGTCAGCCGAAGCGCTTGCACGTCTCCAATATACCGTTTCGCTTCAGGGATCCCGATCTGCGCGCCATGTTTGGGGTAAGTCTCGAGTCTCAAATCTCAATATATTATATTTTGGCTAACTTACTTTTCTTTTCTCTCCTGTTTGCCTGCAGCAATTTGGCACCATTTTGGACGTGGAAATCATTTTCAATGAACGCGGCAGCAAGGTAAGTTGCCAGGACTTTGCCAGGACCCCCGCCGCTCCTTGTTTATTCTTATTGTTGCACGATTCATTTAAATTATGCACATAGCGAGCACTTGAAGCATAGTAAAGTCCTTTTGGGCTGCCTTTTGTCCAGCGCCGTTGCTCAGGACAACCTTGGCGCGTTTTAGTTAAGGCTCTAGAAATGCCAGTATATACTACGGATGTCCTTTCTCAGTAGCAGCTACAGTTACTACAGCCACATCAACAACTACAGCAGCAGCATTATTCAGACATTTCCGTTCACAGAAATATAATTGCATAGTTACGGGCGCTGTTGCCACGCGACACCGAAAAATGTGCATAATTTAAGGCGCCGATGCATGCCCCAAGATGCTGTCCTCCCAGCATGTCCTTGGCCTCACCCAAAGTCTGTACTCTGTGTGTGTATATTGTAGCATATAGCGTTACGTCTTAGTATAAACCATGTTGTATTTTTTTGCTGAATTGTAATCTATATATATATACTATACCTATATATATATATATTTATATATATATATACATATACTCTATATGTTTCTTTAATTGCATGTTTGATTGCGAATGGCAGGGATTCGGTTTTGTAACATTCGCTAACAGCAACGATGCAGAACGAGCACGCGATCGTCTACACGGCACCGTGGTTGAGGGACGCAAAATCGAGGTGGGTGCATGCAACCAATACCAATACCACTACACTTACACTCACACTCACACACACCCACAGAAACACACACTCACACATAGATACATTCCGGTCACATGGCAAGCTATTATCTGCAACTAATTGCAAAACTATCACAAGTTTCTCATTCACCACTAAAAACTAAAAAAAGAACAAAAAATTAAAACAAATTGGCTTTCAACTTGCGGCACTTGCGCGTCGTTGACGTGACATGAAGAAGTTTTTCACAAGTTTTCCCACTGACCTTTTTAAATTGTCTTTTTCCTTTATCAATGGTGTATTTAAAATCGAATTCACGCATTGTCAGCGCATTTTGGTTTCTCTTTTTAAACAGACTCTGATGCTGATTCATTTCTTTTCATATTAAGCGCGGCTTTCGATTTATTTGCCTTTCATTAAATATTAATTACAATTATTTTTTCACTCTCTGATTTTCTTCATTTCTTCGTATGTATTTATGTTAAATGGACAGCTGCAAATAATTGGCATTTAAAATATGCTGAAAATGCGCAAAGTGCCAACAAATTAACTGAGCCGCAACTGTATTTATTTTATATCCATATATTATATTTTATTCGCGTCAGCGATACACCAAAAAGCCGCCTAATTACCAGAAATGCACAAAAGAATTTTATTCGCAATTTCCATTTAAAGCATAATTGAATTTCCGCTGGAAAAAATGCGCCTAAAATGTCCATAATAAAAATAACAATTTCTTTAATACCGAACAATTTGACAAACTTATATTTAAAAATTTGTATTAAAATGTAGCAGATATTTATTGCAGTTGCCTTAACACACACAAATAAACACATTTGAACACTCACACACACACAAACACCTCATTCAATTGTAATTGTTAACTAACACATAATTTATTTCTACATTCTTTATACATGTATATGCGATATGTGATTTGAACAAACTCTATATATATATATAAATATCTATATAATGTGTATAAAAAACAAAACCCATCACCAAAAAATACCAACCACGCTCGCTGCAACTCAACTCAACTGAACTCGTTACTTTGAACTCGTTACTCGAACTCTCTCTCGTTACCAATAACCATTGTGAAGGTGAATAACGCCACTGCACGTGTACAAACCAAAAAAGTGACTGCAGTACCCAACGGTAAGTTGCTCTAACAAACACACTCACTATCTTACATACACTCACACCTGCTTATACATACACACACACACACACACACATATAACACCTATATAGAACTAAGTGTAAGCTATGTAGCGAAACAAGTTTAAATGTTGAACAAAGAAATGCAATTACGTCTCTGGCCTAGAAGAAGAAGTATAAGAAATGAGAAGCACGCAAACGGCAACTTAAATAACAACAACAACAATCAAAATAAAACTTTAACTGAAACTGCCATAACATTTGACTGGCCGTTGTGTTTAGTGTTGCCATACTTTTTGTTTTTACGTTTCGTTTTTTTCTAGTTTATTTATTATTTCTTTTTGTGGAACTTTTCACATCAACTTCTTTTGGGTTGGCTCTGCGAAAATTTGAGTTGCCCAACGAATGTTTCTTAATGAAAATGCTTGGCTCTTGGAAAATGTTGTTGTTGAGAGAGCGTATGCCAAGGCGTTAGGCAATCAAAAACTTGTTAACTGACTTGCTGCCAATGCCAAAACTAACAACTTCTACCGGGCTTGCGGCTGCTAAGTAAAACAAAGTACACTCCCAAGCATACACAAACACACACACTCACACACACCCTAATACATACACACATATTTAAAATGTTTGCTGAATTTTGTGTTGTTTCTTTAGTTAATGTTTAAAATGTGTCTGCATTTGAATATTTTATACTGATACTGATTATAAACTGATTGAACTGATGATTGAACAAACTTATTCTGATACTGATGAAACAAACAATCATTTTTTTTATATTTTGTTTTCTCTCACACCACACACAGTTGTACTGACCAAAGACGGTGCCATACCGGCTCCAGCTCTAGGTGAGCAAACCAGAGAACATATTAATATGAGAAATCAATTAAAAAATATATATATATTTATATGTGTCTTGTGATTTGCTTTAAGAAAAAGAATACTTAAGAACTATATTGTCTATATCTGTAGGCACCCAAAAGTTTCCCACGTATAACCAATGAATGTATCACCAAAACTCTATTATAATCTCTCTCCTGGCATGTTGCATGCTAAGCGGTGGCATGATAAACAAATGAATAACTCCCTCAAAATTGGCTAAAAAACACTTAAAATCATCTATGAAAATATGCAATTAAACTCACAGTCCCAGCATGATAACATTCTAAAAGTGTTGCCCTGTTTTATATGATTGCAAACTATAATCTGTACACATAATCATATATATCCAAACAAAAGTCTTTCTTGTACCAATTCAGTTCATAAAACTTTCCAAAACAAACATCAAATGTGTTGTCTTCCATTTATAATCCAAACTATCTCTGTCGCTTGACTAAAGTGTGAGAATTAACTCAAGAAAAACTGTATCTTGAAGATGAAAAAAGAAGAGAAAAAAATGGTACCTCTTGATGTCATTGTGTGGTATTTCATTTAAAGTTTTGTCAGCTAGAAGTAGAAGAAGTTCTTGGATATTTAATGTTGTGTTCGCATTTGCGCACAATTTCATTTGAAGTTGCGGTTGCTTAAAAGTTTTCTCCAAGCAGACAAATAAAAAAAAAAAAAGGAAAAAAGTAAGACGGCAGCAGCCAGAAAGTTGTCCATGCCATGTATAATAAATAATGCGACTGATTAAATCGTATTTTCCCTGCAAGTTGCCATTAAAAAGTGTTCACAGTGCAAAATCTATACTTTAGTTTCGCTCAAATACGATAAGCCGCTTATACCAGACAGACCAGGGTTTTGGCCCTAACCAAACTGAATCTCCTCGAGCCTGGCAAAAGGCAAAGAATCGACTCAAACGTTGCCAGCAGCTGCTCCCACGAAGGAGTTTTTGCCGCCATGTGGACAGAACAGAACAAGACATGCAAAATGCTTTTGTATCGCCAACAAACTTCGATCCAGACAACCAGACAGACGACTGGACGAAAAGACGGACAGGACAAGACATGAGCTGCTACACATGCGACTGAAGCTGCTTTAACTTTTTTTAATACCCTGTACTTATCTTTGTGTGTCTATTTGACGCGTTCAAGTCTATAAGAGCTAGAGATATTAAATTTGATATGCAGTTCGAATTTTAAATTCCCCTCTTGCACATCAGTTATTTAAAGAAAACTCTACTCAAATGATTCTGTAAGATTCATAAAAGTATTTTTTACTATATACTGTTACAGGGTATCATTCATGTTTTTGACTTGCGTCTGTGAACAATTTTCTTAGGTGCCTTTGCCGTGCACATTTCTTGCCTGCTTCGTCTGATGTCTGCTTCTTTTTCCGTTGTCCCCGTGTGCCTCCGCTCTTCCTCTTGCCACGTGCCCGTAATGCGCTTCATTTGCGTTGCACTAAATGCGAGTTGTGTGTCCGTTGGGATGCCCAACTATTTATGCGGTTACCGGCATATTATAGAAATAGACAGAGATGGACAGACAGACAGACAATCAGACTGACTAGCAGGCACTTAGTTTATCACGTTTCTTTTGCCTGGCAAATGGTTGGCAACATTAGCCTGAAAACAGAAAGTAGAATGCGAATGGAAATGGGAATGGGAATAAAAGCACAGAGCTCACGTTGTTCTGCTCATGCTATTTACTCGTGGCGTTTGTAGTCAGGATAATTACAAATAAACCACAAAGTTGCAAACATGTTGCGACACATACACACACACATAAATTTGCACAAAAAAAAGGAAAACGTAAAAAAATAAGTAAAAGTTTAGCTTGAAGTCCTGATGCCTCCGTGTCCTTTGGCCGTTGTAGAAACGTTTTATTTTTGCTCCATGGCTGTTGTGTGTTATGCAAATGTGTTCGTTTCGCACACACACACATACACAGACACACACACGTGTACACACGCACACCCTTAGACGCTCTGTGCATTTGGAAGAAAGTTTGTCTTCTACTTCGTATGCTGATTTCGACGCTGCACGGTACTTGGAACTTGCCCCTCCCTTCCCTCGTTACCTACCCTTCCACATTTTCCATACTTGTGTAGTTCTTTTATTTTTTCGTTGATCCTTTGACATGTTAAACTTAATGCGCTCCAGCCAACGACCAGAAGCAAGAACAACAACTGACTACCTCTGCCTGCCACCCTTTATGTCTGTCTGACTGTCTAACTGACATGTATTTTACTGCATTTTCGCTAGTTATAAACCTTTTTTGTGGAATTTATATAGATTCGATCGTAAGCAGATTGGTTTGGAAATAACCAAAGGGCGACAGGAAGCATTTGAACTTATTTGTTATTTAACTAGCATTTGTGTCATTCATTTGACATTTTCCATTGCATACTTTTGTGCGCCTTTGCATTTGGCGGCCATTTTGTGATACAATATACAAGCAGAATGAAATGTAATAAAGCATGCAAAACGCTAAGAGAAACTCAAACAAATGTTAAATCAAAGCAAATATATAACAACAAATTTGTTTAACACAATTCGCTTTCAGCCAACTCTGCGATTCTTTGTTTAAGCAGATTGCGATGGAAAGCGTTTTGTAGTCTAAATAAAATAATATTAATAGATAGATAGCTGAATAAATTAATGTTTGTTAAATAAATAAATATGTTACAATAAAAAGAATGCATGTTCTGTGCTAAACAAAACCCCCTACTATCTCCTAGCATCACAGCAAGCTATCAAATACACTGTAATTGCATTAGCACGGACCAAACCTTGTAAATGTAATTGAGCTGCGTGTCATGTATAAAAATGAAAGCTATTTTATTCCAATGAAAAACCCAATTTAAATGAAAAACTAATGCAAATATTCTCTCTTGCCTTTTACATGCCTACAACGAAAACAAAAAACGAACAACATATCGTTTAAAACAACAACAATACCAACTCTATATATATCGATAAATCAAATGGATGCAGTTTGTGTACAATGGCCGGAAGGTGAGTTTTTTTTTGTCAAATTTGTTACTTTTTTGATGTATTTGTATTTTGTATTTATTGCCTGCAGTATTTTGTTATAAATAATACACACACACACACAAACACATAGAATTGAGCACACACACACACTTAAACACACAGATACAGAAACAATAAGTTATCTTTAATGTAAATATGAAACCATTTTCAGTTTATCAAATCTAACTATAAGCCGTTGATTACCCTTTAGCATGTAAGCGACTAAATATTAATGACAACCATTAAGAGAAATAAGCCAGGCAGGTCTTTATAAAATCTATATAAACAATTATTATATTTATATATACTATATGGATGGGTTCTATGACAGGTCGAGATATTATTTCGAAATTGCATTCAATTTGTCACCCAACTACAAATCTATTCAATTTCATTGTTTTCCATTTGTATTAATATTAATTATTTAATTTCTTGTTAGGTTCCGCGTTGATTTATATAAACTGTATGCATATATTATATATACCTAAATAATTTTTATAATAATACATTTTTGATGACTGTTTGTAACTGTTTTTTGTTTTTCGTCCATCTTTCTTTTGCACATAACCCAAATCTCGTCCAAAAAGAATTCAAACAAAAATAGAAAATGACAAAATTTTAATGAATTGAAATGAAAAATTCAAATATCATTAATATTCCGTTCGACAAACCGTTATAAAACAGGCGTGTCACCATTTTCTTTTCTAGTCTTGATAATTATGATGATATTGAGATCATCAAATGATGGTTATGAATTTAGCATATTGCGGCTGTGTTGTCTTATGCATACTACCTACTATATATACTACTTATAAATATATATATATATTAATTATATATATCTGAAAGATCCATATTATTTCGATTGACACTTTTCTTTAACCAGTTTTCTTGTATGTGCGTTCTGTTTTTTTTTCTTTGGTCTTATGTCCTGAGTTTGTTTTATGTTTTGACATATTTTGGTCTGAACATTGTCGGAAATGCTCCTTAGCGTAATTACTTATTACTTATGTATACACACATACACTCACAATCAAATGACAACAACAAGCCACACACACACAGGAATGTATGTAATTGGTAACTTTCGACGCGTTCCAAGCAGCTTAACTTAGAACTAGATCTAAGCAAAAAAAAACCAATAAAACAAAATCTTTATTCACTGCATCCCAGAATTGGACATGTAAATACAGCACACATACACACACACTGACTCACACTTATATTCAGTCACCCAGAGCTCATCCAAACATTGAATGATAAACAAAATCTAACGAAATTTATATGACCGTGTATATATGTATGAACCTTAAGGTTATCGCCTGCCCGTGGCCGCAGCTTGGCCATTTTTGGGGGCGCCCATTGGGGCTGGAGCACCGACGCTGACGCCCATGCCACTGTCGATGTCGATGTCGATGCAATTGCCGATGGCACAGGCGGCAGCGGTGGCACCATCGGTGGCACACAGCGTCGCACAAACGCTGCCCTCAGCTGCTCCAGCTGCCACGTCCATTGTGTTAGCGCCACGCCATCAACCGCACAGCGCTGTCCCAACGGCTGTAACGGCACAATCTGCAGCCGCAACGTCACGGCGGAGGTACATTGAAAAGTCTCGATCGCAATTTGTTGTTGAGTGTGTGCGGCAGTTGAAAAAGCAGAATTCAAAAATTGATCAAAAATCGATTCGTTAATTCAGACACTCACACAAAGACACATACACATACACAGAGACAAACAAATACAAAAACAAGCCACAAATTTATTAGCTATGAGATCTGTACCATATACATACATACAAACACTTATACACATAAAAGTATATATTTGTTGTCTTGTTAATTTGGTTACGCATTTGGGTTTGACTATATGCTAAGTATAATATATATTGCATACTTTTTGGCGCCCTTGAATTTGCATTGCTCTACGGCTAGGCACACACACACACACACCCAGATACCCAAGAACCGATCAATCAACCAATCAATCGACCAACTAGTGGCAAATTCACCTGAGTACTGTAATTAGCTGTTAAGTATGGAAAGGTTTTCTAGCTTTAACCATAGTGTACTTACTTACATACTACAATATATATATTGTATTTTATAACGTATCTCCCTTTTATCGTATCGTGTGACGGTAGCCAATTTTTTTGGGCAGCCAGAATTTTTTTTAAGGCATTTCTTATATAGAACATTAGTTATTTAGCTATTCTCTTTACATACAAACATACCAATATATCTCTATCTTTCTTACTCTTTCTATCTATCTATTGCTATTACTATTTCCCACTCTGTTTTACATACTGTTTTAAAATTTTGCACGTCTTTTGTTTTGTGTTATCATCGTTTTAGCCCAAGCAAAAATAACAATTGAATTTTGGCCGAAATTCGAAACTCGTTTGTTGCATGCGCCAGAAAGATTTTGATTGCAAGTTCGAATACTTTTTCATTTGCAAATAGCGAATATTAAAATTAACTTTGTTAGTAACTGAAATTTAAAATTATCGAGCTTTTGCGTTACCAATAATTTGCATACGAATTGCACAATTCCAATTTTAATTATATGCTAGTCAAATAAATTGTGTAAAATTTGTTTGGGCTGAAGCCACTCACACATTTCAATTATAATTTGTGCTGCAACTGTGCAAACTGTGTAAAAGTTGCAACAATTTTCGCTGAGGTCGACATTTATGGTCTTTGCAGTTCGCTTTGTGCCAGCTTATTGCGGTCTGACTGCCAATTGTTTATTATGAGCCCAATAAATTCGTTTTTAATTGCGTTCCAAGCCTCATCGAATCAATGGATATATACGTCCATGCTCATCTCATATATCAAAAGCTGACTCCTATAATTTAATAATATTCGATCACTTGGCTGAACTTAAATCGAAAGCTAATTGCTATATCACTGCTCTCACCATACACTTGTCCCTTTCTTTGATCTTTAAACATTTTCTTTCTTCGCACTATCCTTTCACTATATTTAGTTTAATATAAATGTTTTTGCTAGATTTTTTGATTGTATTTAAAAAGGTTCAAGGGTTAACGTTAACTTTAGCTAAATTATACAATTTCCTATATAAATGTATATACATATTTTTACTATGCTTTATATACGAAAGTCTCTAACATATGTTCACCTACCAAAAAACTAAGTGCAATGCGATTCTTAAAAATGTCTTGCCGCAAACACACGTAAAATATGAATTTTATATATATATGTTATACTAAACTACAGATCGGTCTAATGTCTTTCGTATTGTTGATGGATGATCATGAGAAACCATAGATTTATATATATAAAAAAAACCAAAACAACTGCGTAGCAATTCTTGGTATTTTAAATGTTATAATGTTAAGTATGTTTCGAACTGAATCCCCCTTTATGTACTTGTATTATTATATGTATGTATATACCAAAATCATCTCAGCGCTCAATCGATACTTAAACTATATATACATACAAACAGTTACTACATATTGCCTAGTATTTGCTATACATATACTATATACTATATGTATATAAATTATATATATACTTATATATTTACTTATATAAAGAGAGAGAAAACTAACCGCATGCGTTTTATGTTCTTTTCTTTTCCTTTTTTCTACTTTTTGCACACGAACACAAACAAATAAACAAACACACACGAAACTATGTAATGCGTGTGTTAAAATATTCACATACACACACACACACACTTAAAACACTCACACACTGGTAAAATGTTGTGTACAAATCGTTGAAAACAAAAAAAAAATATATAAAATAAAAACAAAAAATGAAAATCCAAAAACAAAAACTCGTTTGGCCGCCTCACAGCCGCCGTAGCCGCCGCCGCTGCCATGCGTGGAGTTGCCATACAGCGTGGACACGTGGGCGTGGTCGGTGCCTCACCCTACCATCATCCTCATCATCCGCACCATCATCTGGCAGCCGCCGCTGTCGCCGCCCAACAGCAACAGCAACGTCAAGTGGCCGCCGCCGCCGTGGCCTCAGCAGTCGCCCAACAGCAGCAGCACCAGCAGCAACAGCAGCAGCAACATCAACAGCAGCAACAACAACAGCAGCACCACCAGCAGCAGCAACAACAACAACAGCAGCAGCAGCAACAACAACATGCCGCCGTTGCCGCCGCCGCAGCTGCCCAACACCAACACTCACAGCACGCCGCTGCCGCCGCCGCCGCCGCGCACTCACATCCGCATGCCCATGCGCATGCCCTTGCCCCGCAGCTGGCCCAGATGCAACCAACGCTCCAGGCCGTCGGCGTGCCCACAGCTCAGGGCAGCGCTGCAGCCGCTGCTGCCGCTCAGCAACACTCGGTGCTGCAACAATCGCTGGCTGCGGCCGCCGCCGCACAGAATTCCGGGGTGGCGGGCAATGCGAACGCTGCTGCCGCCGCCGCATATGCGGCACGCCTGTCCGCTGCAACGGCATCGCAAACGCCGGCCGCTGCTGCTGCGGCTGCTGCTTCCATGGCGGCGTCGGCCAACGCGGCCAACAACGCTGCAGCTTTGCATGGATTTGCGCCGTAAGTAGAGACTCCTCCACGTTGTCCCACAATCGTCGACGTCGCAAATATAACAACAAAAAAAAAAAGAAAAAAATTAACAACAATGTAGACTTTAGTTGTATTTATGATTATTTGATTTTTGTTTTTTAGTTAATCTAAAATATTTTGAATGTAGTTTTTAGCGCACTTACCTTTTTGTTCATGTGGTGTCTACGCTCGCTCGCTCGCTCTCAATTGCTTACTCAAAACAACAATTACAAATACAACAACAATAGCAATAGCGGTAGCAGCAACAATAAACAATTACTGGCAACTCATTATTGCCTTTGCATGCAAGAAATAATCACGCATACGCCATGTTAGACCTGCTGTTGCTGCTGTTTATATTGCCGTTGCTGTTGCCTAGACACGCATACAAAAACACTCGCCTCCCCACTGTCATCTGTCATCATTTTATACACCATACCTACAGACTCACACACACACACACACACACAACCTACCCCAACTCCCCGTCATTGTCGAGCGACAATTTGTTTCATAGCTTTAACGTTGTTTTTTTCGTCTCTCTTTTTTATGGTCTATGCGGTGAACTTTTGATATTAGCTACCTTGTGTGTTTAACGTTTTTATAAGTACTCGTACTCGTACTCGTAATATCTTATGCATAGCGTCACTACCATCTAATTGAACCGCAAGTTTAGACTTGTATCTCTTGTATAAACAAACAACTACAACTCAACTCAATAATTTAAAGCAGCAACCAATTAACGCACGGCATCAACAAACTATATAAACAATTAACTATTTTAAAAATATATCATAATATATATCCTTGACTGAGAACAGTTTTTTGGCATCGTTTACTACATACTATAATCTATACACTTATTATTGTTTCTATTGAATTAATCTGGTTAAAGGGAACTGCGTAATTGTATATTGTGTACCACTAGGCGTATGATGAATTTGATATTGAAAAGTTTCTTCTTCTTTTTTGATGCGTCTGCTGCTGCCGCTGTCGCGCATGTTTCCTCAATATTCATATTATTTTTATATTATACACATTTTTATTTTGTTATTACTGTGGCTGCTGTTCTAAAAAACAAAATTAAATAGCGTACGAATGATGATAACCAAAAATAATACTATGAATTCTACCCAATCTAATTAGCTAGGTGCATGAGTGTCTGTTCTGTCAAATTGAATCGATAGCAATCGAGCAAGAAATGTTTGTCATAGATATCGCTGGACTCCTACTTATGCATATGGTTGGTTATCCTTGCTAGCGTTCTACTTATCATTTACTTATGCATTTGCATTACCTTACATTCCGCTAATAATCAGCTTGTCATCAAATTAGGCCAGATGCAGGAAACAGATATAGAAACTTACCTAGTTAGGTAGATCAGTTGTTAGGCAATTTAGGTGTTTGCATTTCTATTAGGAAGGGGATTTGTTAGGACTTTATTACGTTTTTAGTTACGCCTTAAGTTTCAGCCATTTTTACCCAATTCACCCGGTACAAAATTACAACAACAACAGCAACAGACTGTAGGGCAGAGGCGAAGTTTTGGCTGAAATTAAAATTGGAAAACCAAAACTTTTCCCCTGTCCTAATCGTCTGCTGAAAGCGTCCCAAAAACCCAAGTACCCACACACAAGTGCGTTAAAAAATAAATCAAATTAACTATGCAAAAATGAAATAAATAACAATTTTTGAATTTTGCTTTAAGTGCTAGCCAATTTGACAGCCAAATCAGATCAATTAAAAAATTAATAATAAATTATTGCAAATACTTGCTCTGTTTTGGCTGTCATTGTGAAAATGATTGAAAGTAGTAAGTGGAGCAGTTATTAATCTATTGACATTATTTTATCCTTCTTCTCGACACACACAGCGTATACTATGATCCCTTCTTAGCCGCTGCTGCTTCCGCTGATCCAAATCTACGCTTCCAGGTAAGTTCAGTAAACACTTTGTATTCCCTGTTAGAGTTAGGCATAGGAATAGTTTTAGTATCTATTAAGCTATTGTTAATATTCGATCTAGTTTAAGCTGGCTGGCTAGCTAAGCTGAAAATCCTAACTTAAAATTAAAACAAAAAGAACAGAAATATGTATACATATATATATATATTAAATATAAATTTTACAGGCAGCCAAACCGGTCACTGAAGTTCCAGCCGCACAGCCAGCCGCCATATTAAATGTAATGATACTTATTCAAATTAAAACGCTAACCGTACAAAACAATACCAAATTAAGAACGCTGTCTAAACTACATGTATTTATTACATATTCTACATACATTATTTATTTACTCTTTATACTTTTTACTTTTTGATGGTAGCTTGTGAAAAGACACCAATTTCATCAATTATATTTACACACTTTTGACTTGGTTTTCGAGCAGATTTGTTTCTTTTGCATTTCTAAGACTAACGACGCGTTTTGATTTAGCTGTGTAACGAACTATGAAACACACACTCTATTTGTATCTACAACACATTGAGATACATTATCTCAAATTTATTTACTTACTTACATTTTGTTTAATTATTTTGGTATCTGGTCGTGCAAATGCGTCTGTAAAATTTGGTGATATACAAGCGTATATTCTACTCGTATTTACATTTAAAATAAACAAAAAACAAAATCACAATATTATTATAAAATATGTTAATAGGCCAAGTGCTAAGCGTCATTCACTAATCACCGTACATAAATAGAACTGCTTTTATGTATTTATGTATTTATCCATTGTGATTGAAACACCTAAGTCAACATCTTCAACATATGTTTAAACTTTAAAGCGATTGATTATTTGCATCCTTACTTTATTTATGTCAACGCAACTATTATCCTTTTCACATTATTACACGCATAGTACAACAACAACATCTGTAATAAGAACAACAACAAATGCTTTGATCAGCAGCCCACACAAAGGCGCATTGCATATTTTCAGGCTGCATGCCGCTCTCTCTCTCTCTCTCTTTCTCTCTTTCTATTTAAAGTTCAATTTGAAAGAGAAATTAAGTTCAGTTTTTCTATTTTTTTCTTCAGAATTTCTCACGCTACTTTTTGTTTGTTTCAATTTTGCTTTTGCAATAAATATTTAAATATGTATTTGTATATTCTTGGTATATAAATACAAGTCTATAATCTTAAGTAGCATATAAATAAATATTCTTCAATGCTGTAAACATTTTTCGAAAATACTAAGAATGTATTCTTCTTTTTGTTACTTTTTCACGACTGTTACAACAAACGCAACAACAACCACTACCACTACAACAATTACTACATTATCGAAAAAAAATGCAACAAAAATTGTACCAAATAAATATCGAAAAACTTACAGCGCCGCACTGTGACTACGCTAAACAGTACCCCACATACGATCAACCGCATTCCGGTACCACAGAATGTTTTGGTAAAAATAATCATTTTTAGCTAGCAACATTTTGATAATCGTATATACATAGATCAGTTTGTTTGTTTGTTGTGCCCCATTTTGTGTTTTGTTTCTACTGATATGCGTGTTGTCTCATTCCTCAATTTATCTATCTATATCTGCGCTTTATGTATGTCTTGCACCCACATCTAAGTATGATCTTAACCCTAGTTTTAATCGATATAAATATTCTATAAGTTCTTTTTGATGATACCCTGCACATTTGGCGCTTTGTTTGTAGCATTTACTTAATAATCGTACTTACATTATGTATTTCCAACGGATCTTTGGCATCTTGGGTTTCGTAGTTCGGATTCGCTGGTCTCACTGCCCTGAATATTATATTTATATGTATTTAAAATATCCAAAAAAAAAAAAAAAAAAAAAGGAAAAAAGAACACACTCTGATTTAATATGTTTGCACTCCCTTTACGTTATCTTTTTATTTAGTTCGGTTTAGGTTCTTAACTCTTTTTGCCATTTTGCTCTCTCTATCACCTGTCGCTAGTTTTGTCGTTGCCGTTGCATTTGCTCTAACTGCGCTCCCTTTAACACTCAATTTGCTTCACGTTATTCCAGGCCACTGCTCCGCTGTTAAAGACACCCCTGTCTCAGGCCCAGCAGCAGGCGTACGCCACGGCGGCCACCACCTACACGGCGGTCGCTGCCCGGGCCGCCTATGGCGCCGCCGCAGCTGCAGCCGCCCAACCGGCCCTCGCTGGCTATGCCACCGTAGCGGGGTAAGTTTCAACGCCATCACTTGCCATCTTAGCCAAGATTGAGCGGCTTCACATTCGCAACATATCTCACAATTAACACCCAAACAAACAATTCACACATCGCGAAGAAACCTAATCCTAACTTATTAGCTTAAACTAAAAAATAATCAACTAATTTTGGGGTCTGATAATTCCAAGAGTCATTTGAAATGATGTAGCTAGATACCGACAATCTGATGAAATATCGAAAGGCTCGGTTATTAAATAAATCAAATTGTAGAATACTATTACATATTTTGACGGAGTTTAACGTATTAGCGTTTAAATTAAAGTCAATTTCTTTATTTTAATTTTAGTATTGTCTATATTTTATAGTACTATTTTATTTATCTTCAATAATTATATATTTATTTAAAATTATTATTTATTTCTAAGTATTTGCGTTTGATTTTGTAATTTATATAACTAACTATATAATTTATTATACTATAATATAAGTTCTTTAATTATTCCAACTAACATTTCAATTCTCTTATTTAATTAACATTTGACTAATTTTTTTGATTTCATTCTCTTTTGTACAAACTGAAAACTAATTAAATCACCTATCAAGAGTAGCAAAAGTCTAACACCAAAAACTGAAGATACAAAACTAACAATTGAAATCTTTTGCAAAACAATATCGAAACTAAACAATTTTTACTAAAAATAATAACAATGATGCTGGGAAAATGATGAGAATATAATTCAAGAAAGGAGAAATACATTAATTAATAAGGAAATTTGAAACTGAATCTGTGGATAACAAAGCTTTAAGGACGAACATTAACAACTAACAAACAAACAACTAAACAAGCCTAATCAAAACTGGAATCATCAAACAACTATCATCTTACTAAACATATTATTCACAATTTATCATTTATTTACGATATAACTAATAAGGTATAAACGAAATATTTTTAGTTATGCGCGCGAATATGCGGATCCTTATCTAGGACATGGTATCGGACCCGTGCCCGGCTATGGGGTAAGTTTCTCTCATAAATTTGATTCGCTCACTTGAATAACTATAACTTCTTTCTACATTACTTACTCATTGCTTTTCCATTTCTTGTTCATCGTTTTCTCTTACAGGCAACTATGTATCGCGGTGGATTCAACCGTTTTACGCCATATTAGAAAGCTACACAAGTCAGCCAAATAATGCAATTGGACTACTCTCGAAAATGCTCAATGTATGAACAAAAATTAGACGTAAATACTCGTACTCCTCCTCTACAGTGCAGTAAGTAGCAGTTAACTCTAAACCGATAGATGCAGATACTCAATCCACACTGAACAGACGCTCAAAGATGAACAAATACAAATTGAAACCCACACTCAATATCTATGGAGAGTTGAAAATCAAAGCTAAATGTAGCCAGAACAAAAACAAAAACTATGGCAAATTAAGCAAAACAAAACAAATCAATGTCGTCCAAAAAAAAAACATAAAAAAAAAGAAAAGGAAAGAAAAGAAAAAAGCAAATGCAGTATAAGCTAAACAAGATATTTAAATGGCAATTAGTTTGCAAAACGTGCTTCATGCGTAGATTTTTACCAAAAACAAAAGCTGAAATTTTTGTGCGGCAAATCAGAATTTATATATAAATATATATATAATATATACCTATAGTTATTGTATTTGTATATCAAAAAATGAGCAATTTTTATGTGTTTTCATGCTGCATACTCAGAAAAAAAGAAAAAAAAATATTTTTTGTTCAATAAGTTAGCTTTATATTTATGATTATTTCTGTTTCATGTAATTGTTACATCTAGCATTGTAGTTTGTAGTCAACCAAAAGCAAGAAAAACAAATTTATTATTTTTCAATATTTACGCAAAAACTATTGAAAAGTTGCCAAAACAAGCAAAACATTTTATATACAAAAACCTAATATATATAATTATACTTTTGGAGCACAAACAACTTTTATCCACTAAATTTTCTTTTTACAATTTTACAACTCCAAAGAATACTCATTTATTATTGTAAATTTTCGAAAATTATTTTGTCAACGAATTTATTTTTATTTCTTTTGCTTTGATATTGTTCCTAGTATTTGATTTGGCAGCTAATATGCAAAGTCAACTTAATGAAATTGCTCAATTTGTAGCGCATAGGTACTCGTAATTGCAAAAGATCAACACGTAGACATATCCTTGGAATATACAATAATAATTACTTTAATGCGGCCCTAGCAGCAAGCTAAAGAATGATGAGAAGTAAATTACAAATAATAATACATGATAGTTTTTAACTTCAAGCTTCCAGTGAGACAGATAGAAAACACTCAGAAAAGAAATCGTGAAAATTGTGTAGTAAGCATTAAAATTAAACAAACAAAATAAAAAAAAGTAACTTTTTTAGCTCTTAACTCCGTAGCACTTTCTTTGTGTGTTGTGCAAAAAGAAAAAGGAAAAAAAATGATAAAAACCCAAAATTTATAAATTATAATACTTCACGTCGTTTCAGTGTTGTTCATTTTCGGTCTAGACCCCAAATCTTCCCTAAGCAAGCTAAGAATTTATTTTACACACACTATAAAGTCTATAATGCACACAATTCACTTTCAACGTTGTGTATTTTGAAATGTTTGTGGGAGAAATGAAATGAAATGAGAAACGAGAATGGAAATGAGAAATGAGAAATCCAACTATAAAAATGCTCAAATAAATATTACGAAGTCGTTCTCTTTTTTGATTCTTAGGCAGCTACTGTCCTCAAATTTATAATAGTTGTTTATAAACAATCTATGCTAGATCAAGCAGATATCTTTGATTAGTTATTATGTGTGTGTGTAATTGTGCAATCGTTCTTTAGATGTTCCTCTCGAATATCTCCTTATAACTTGAAACTAAATCCATTAATATACTCGTATATACACACGTAATACAAACGTTTATGCTCCATTTTTAGAGCCAGAGTCCAAAGAGCTTCAACTCACTGTCACACTTTTCAGATTGTACATATTTATTATGAATTTTCTTAAAAAAAGATCAAGCTCACACACACACACCAACACCAACTTGAAGCAATTTATTTCATACTCAGTTTTGAAATATTTACAGAATGTTTCTTTAAAAAAAAATTATACAAAAAAAATAAAATATATAAAATATATATATATATATATAATAATGTTTTAAGCATAATTACGTTGACATTTTTTCAAGCCAAAGTTTATATTTAAAAATGATTTTTAGTTAGATTTAGTTTTTATGCTAACGTCAGTTACACAAGCAAAAAAAATAAGAAAAATAAAAAGAAATGAAAAATAAAAGAATGAATAAATAAAATCAAACCCAACAATTGCCAAATTAAATGTAGCTTTCAAGTGAATTAAATAGACACGTAATTAAATTTAATAAATTTTAAAAAAATAGCAAAGTTATTAACGAAATAGACATACAAAAAGTATAGCATACTTTTTGGCCGCACACAGAAAAAATAACACAGAATTAAGAAAATAACACCTTTGGGTTTGATAAACATCAAGGCGAAATAAACCAAGTAGTTATTAAAAACTTACAAATAATAGATACATATATAAACAATTAAATAAACTCAACTTCCACCGCAAATTTTTTAAAACAAAAACAAAAGGATAACACAATTTTTGTCTTAAACAAGGTATGAACCGGAAATCAACCTATAAATATGTAAAATGCAACTGCAAATGCAACTCAATCAAACACTGCAGCTATATATATAAATATACATACATACCTACTTATAAACGATAATATTTTAATTATTATTTGATATCAAACTTTTCTGTGCGCCCCCATCCCCCTCCTAAATTCCTCCCCGCAGTCAACCCATTTAAAACACCCAGTAAAAGAGCAAGAATGAGAATGACAAGAATCTGTAAGCTATAATCTGTAATCTGTGTAGTCTAACCATAAGCAAACGCCGCTTTTGTTCACTTTCACAAAGATAACGTATAGGCGTTATCAAAAGTATAAATATAAACTATAAATATATGTATGTATACATATATATAAAAATATATATATATTATATGAGAAAACTCTAATCTTTAATGATGTGCCAAATTGTAAGTTGTACCATTTGTTTTTATGAATGGACAAAGCAAACAAATGCAAAACGCAAATTGAAAATAAAAATAAAATAAATACATATATAAATTGAAAGGAAAAAACTCGAAAACAGAATTACCCCTCCCCAGAAATAATGGATAAACCTATTTTGATTTTTCGACATTTAGATGATAATGGAAAATATTTTTAAAATTTAGCATTGTGTATAGAGACGAGAGTTAGGAGTCGAGCGTCCCCCCAGGCAGACGCTTCCTTACAAACAAAATTGATAATAGAACAGAAGATACGAATAGTATTATATTAGCGGACTCCCGCAACAATCACTCATACACACACATACACTCACTCAACACAAACTGCAGCTGCCCCAATGAGGGAAGAGAAAACATGCTCAATAATCGTATTCTTGCTCCCTTCATCTGCATTCACATTTATTTACAAACACACACACACATACAGGTACAGAAAGACACACAGCTTAAAGGGCTATAAACAAGAGACAAATTTCATTAAGCAAAAACTATATATTGGTTTATATCAATTTTCAATTTGTAAGGTTGTGACAAATTGTAAACAAACATACAAAAATAAAATGAAACAAAACAATACAAAATGCAAAAAAATGGGAAATCACTTGAAAAACGTGCGGAAATTGTAATAATGTATGCGAATGGCAAGTAAAATAGCAAAGTGAAACATAAAATATTTGAAATTCATACAAACAAAAAAAAAAAAGAAAAAATGCAATAAAAATAAATTTTAAAATATGAAAAACAATTCGACAATATCTATTTATTTATTTGCATGCGTGTTGATGGAAACCTAAAATCAATGTTATTTGCATTTGATCAACACTTTTGACTCAATTTTCAGCAAATTGTTTGAATTTCGAAAGGACAACATGAAGTATGCGCAATGTCATCACGTAAGTACACAAATGAGAACTCTGGGCCTAAAATATGCAAACTTCTTTTGTGTTAAAGCGGAAGCCGTTTGCTGTTCCTCCCTCGCATTTCCCAAACAAAACCAAAGGCGATCAATCAACAATTTGCACCTTTTCTTCATTATGCCATTCCATGGCTATTAAAGTTGATGTGCGGTCATTACAAACATTTAACACCTCCTAAGTCCACAGTGAATGCGACATGCAAACGCTATTACCCCGATTAAATCAAATGGGCCACGCAGCAAAAGGCCTTTAATTATACAAAGTTTCGCATTTGATTGAAGAGTCGCCAAACACACCACACACACCCACGCACACACACACACACATACGCACGCATACCCGTTATGTAGTTGGAGCTGTTTTTAAATGGGGCATGACAAACCAGTCGACCACAGGAAGTAAACGCCCCCGACCCTAGTTTGAATGCGGCAGTTCAGTTTGACGCTGCCACTGCCACTCACTGTCGCTGCCACTGCCACTGCCACTGCCCCATTGGCCCTGTGGTTGGAGCTGCGGCCAACAGTGTGACATAATAAATTATGCTGCATAGCAATGATTAATTTGAGTTCTGCATGTGACATGACAGGCCGCGAGGTGTGGGCCACCCAATCAAATGCATACAGAATGAGTACTTGGAATTGGCTAACACAGACACACGCACACACACACACACGCGCAATTCAGGCTGTCACTCCACTTTCCATTTTGGGCCAAAAAGAAATCAAAGTTTGCCTCTGGATATTGGCCATTTCTGTGTGTGTCTGGTGTCTTCTTCTCGTTGCCCATCTCTATCTATTTCCCGTTCTTTCGATGAGTGTGTTTGTGTGTGTGTGTGTTGCAATGTCCCGCTTGGGCCAATGAATTATTACGTGCAATTATTTTCTAATTAATTATTTGACAACGTTACGAACGACACCATGCTGTGATAATTTCAGCATTGACTGTGGAACACATACCCCTAATGGCAGCCATTAAATTGGCGGATGCTGCTCTCTGATTCTTGGCAATAGGCAATGGGGAATGCGGCCAAATGTGTTTCCTCCTCCTGCACCCAATTTCCAGGAAAGTTGATATAAGAGCTACTTAAATATTAAGCATGTGTATGTAGGCCGTAAATGAAGTAGGCCAATTTTCGAAATGGACAGCGTATTGAGATCGACAACAACAGGGGCGACCAAACAGGGATTCAATTCCTGATGAAGCTCAAGTTACGTTGGTGATTTCGTAAAGAGCTTTAATCAATAACTGCTGACAGTTTATTATTAATAATATGGATATATGCTGAAAATTGTGCCAGAAGCTGAGCCTCAAAGTGCACAGAGACCGTTCCAGCTTGAGCTTAACAGCAAACGATATAAATTTCCTTTAGGTCTAAAAGATATTGAAACAAATCATGAGTTTCTCAGCCTCTTGAGGAAGCTGTGATACATTTGAGACTTCTTCTCGATACATAATATTGTATCGACAAATATATATAACTAAGTCTCATATCTCTCTCTTCCCTCTAAAAGAAAAATCTCAACGCAAATTTAAAGCAATTTATATGGGACTTGACAGATTAAAGATGTATATAAATTTAATTTATTAATGGAAAGAATCAATAAATTGAAGCAGCACACTGATTTGTTTTAAAAGCACTGGCTAAAATCATTTTTGTTGCTCTTTTTGGACCGCAATTACAGAATTCCCCAAACACGGCAATATCCATGTGATGCAACTGCTTTTACAGACTGTTTACAACGCCATAACATCCAACCAGGGCCACATTGAATCCTGTAGATGTGGGAGAGCAACTGGCCGCAGAACTTCACACGGATTGTTGGCCCCCCTCTCCCCCACCCCTCCGATCGCCCGTTGCCAACCGCGGCACAAAAACTAATTACATTATTTCAAGTTGATGCAATCAGAGAGTGCGTCCGCCCCCTTTGGTTGACCCCAAAGGCAATACACGGTTACGGTTCAATTGAATCGTGGAGTTGGGGATGAAAAATGCCTGCACCTGCACTTGCACACACACACACACTCGCACACACACTGAGAGGCACTCGGACAGGCTTTGACCCCGCAGGACATGGCACCGCATGCAAATCACTACCAAAATGCATTGGGAAAACGAGGGGGGCGGGACTTGAGAATGCAGATTGCAGATTGGGGATTGGAGATCAGCAGCAGCAGCAGCAGCAACCGGAAGTGGGAAACTCGCCATTGCTGGCTGTTTTACGAGACACATGCGAGTATCTCTGTTGATGTATGTGTGTGTTTGGGTTGGATTAATGCCGCCAGCTGCGTTACGCCTGAGCAATAACAACAATGGCAAAAGGCTGAGCATAAAAAACGCAACAGCTGCAACGCGTGGCAAGGCTCGCCGCTATTTATTGTTGCACGTTGTATTTGTCTGTTAATTGCCAATGCAGCGGCAATAAAAATGCACAGCCAAAAACACACACACTCACACGCACACATACACTGTGAGAAAGAGAGAGAGATACAGTAAAAGGACTGACGTTGTAATTAAAATTGTTGTTGTCGCGTCCATTTCAATTAAACGCATTTGAATTCATCTTTAATTATGAAAAATTCTGCAGCATTCTGATGAAGCAACAACAACAACAAGAAATGGTCGAAACATCTAATTAATCGAACATTGCTGTACAGTCAAGTGTGTAAAGCAGCGCACAGAGCGCCTTCGCTTTTGCCATGTCTGCACTTTGCACTTTTCCATTCACCACTTTCCGCTCTCCACGCGTCTCTCTTCATTTTCCAATCTCCGCTTTGCGCTTTTAATTAAAAAACATGAAATTTCGCTGTGAGCTTGCTTTGCATTTTGGCTTTCAGTTTTGTGGGGCACTGCAACGATCTGCTACCAACAACTGATGCAACCAAATTGTTCCCCTGAAGACCGCAAAATCCCCCAGTCGAGGCGAAGTGTAAACGAAATTTCCATCAAAGCAACATTAGCCACACCACAAGCTCTGCATGCATCATCTATATAAGTACATACATACATATATATATCTATGTGTCTCTGTGTCTGTGTGTCTCTGTGTTTCCATTTCTGTTTGCTTTGGCATTTGGCACCTTGACCACATTTTCCACTTGTCTATTGCAATGTTGTTGCTGCCATTGTTGTTGTTGTTGTTGTTGCAGCTGCAACTACTGCTGTTTGGCAAATCGATTCAATGAGCATCTTAGCCACAAAATAAATGCCTCGCCTGCCTCAAATCTTGTTTGATTGTGTAAATATTTAGTTGCCCCTTGGACAATCAACAACATTTCCTCAATGCTTTCCCACTGCCAATTTTCAACATTTATCTCGTTGTTCTATTCACAAACTGCAGCCAACGGAACCACAAATATATATTCAGCTAAATTTTGTGGTTGTCATTTAACAATTTGAGCTGAGAATACTATTCAACTAAATCTATTTTTATAATTGTCATTAAAACAACAAACAGTGCTTATATTTCAGATGTTGCATTGGTATACAATATATGTTATGTAAATTGTTCGACATTTTTGATAGTCTTTTAAATGGAATTGAATTTTCTCTTATTTAAACTAACATACTCTTGATACTCTAGGCAAATTGAATTGTATTTAGTATGGTCAAATTTACAATTTAAGACTTAAACTTAATTTAAAAAAAAAAACAGAAAATTCGCCCTGTGAAAGTTTTAAACACTTTTAAAATAGTCGTAGCTTTGTTAAAACTTAACCGAGTTCCTTACCGAGTGTCAACTTTATCATTGTTTGACTTCTAATTTGATTCTGTATCTAAATATTTTTTAATTTTCAAAAGTAAATTTTTTTTTCGAAAATTGTCGATTTTTCCATACTTACCCCTTTATCATTTTTCGAAAACTTTAAACTCTTTCAACTTTGCCAAAACTTGACCGATTTTCTTCCAGAATATCAATTTGCTTATGGTTTGCATTCTAAATTCATTCTGTATCTAAATTTTATTAATTTTCAAAGTAAATTTTTTTTTTCCAAAATTGTCGATTTTTCCATACTTACCCCTTTATCATTTTTCGAAAACTTTAAACTCTTTCAACTTTGCCAAAACTTGACCGATCTTCTTGCGGAATATCAATTTGTTTATGGTTTGCATTCGAAATTCATTCTGTATCTAAATTTTATTAATTTTCTAAGTAAATTTTTTTTTCGAAAATTGTCGATTTTTCCATACTTACCCCTTTATCATTTTTCGAATACTTTGATTTAATTTTTTTTCACCGAAGACATTTGCCACTCTTTATTTTACGATTTCAGAGTGGCTTTGCTTGACCCGCTGCAATTGCCGCATCAGGGCAATCGGTTTGTGGGGATCGGGGAGTGGGAGGGATTGGAAGTGGGAGGGATGGAAACTCCTTGAACACCTTAGCTGTCATTTGCAATGCATATAGCAATTCTCCTTGGCTGCACTTAGTGTCTGCTGCGTCACATACAGCTGCTGGCTCTGACCTTAAAGGAATGTCATAACTCAAATTGCGATGTTGCCTTCACACACATGCTCTCTCTCTCTCTCTCTCTTTCCCCCCTCTGCTCCGCTTATGTCTGTCTGCGGCATTATGCAACTCTGCCGTGCAGCAATTTTTCTAAAATTCAATTGTACATACAATTCAATTTGTGTGATCAACAACGTCGACATTGACAGGCCCTTGGGGGCCTTTCTAGGCAGGGCGTGGCACATATCGGGCGTCAAAACTCTAACAGCGTTACAAAGCACTTTGATGTGGCATGAATTTGCGGTCGGAAAAGCGGCAGGGGAAAAGCGAGAAGGACGTGGACAAGGCGAGATTGAAGCTCTCAACGAGACCTGCAGGACGGTTTGGAGAAATACTATACGTAGCCTACTACAATAGTAATTTTATGCTGTTCGCTGTCAAGTAAATGGCCAAATAATTACGCTAATTACGCGAGCCAGTCATTTTATTAATATAGAGATCCGACTGAAGCCGCGCACCGCAAAGTCCTGCCAAGTCCTGGCCACAGCTCTGTGGCCATCAATCACTGAAAACTGTGCGCTTGTTCGTTTGAAAATAAATCATAAAAAAGAAAAAGAAAACTACAACAACAACAACAATGCTCTAAGCAGTGTCCTGACTGCGGTGGCCAGGCGCTTAGCCAAAGATTCAACTCAATGTGTGTGTGTGTGTGTATGAAGGTATATATATGTATATATGTGTGTGTTTGTAGTTGGGTGTCGTGTTTGTGCTACTGTCTGTCTGTGTTGCTGGTTTTGTGGTTTTACTGGCAGTGGTTGACGCTTTTAGCCTTATTCGCACACCTCTACGGGAGCTGCTGCCGGAACTGGGCGTGGTCGCTGCGTGGGAAGTCCGCTCGACTGCGTATGACCGTTACCAGGATATACGAGAGAGATGTCTACCTGTACCTGTACCTATTCCTGTACCTTTACCTGTACTCTGGCTCTGAACTCGACTTTGTCCTGGACTTTGCTTTGTGTTTTTCTGAGTGTGTATGTGTGAGTGTTTCATTATAAGCTCAACGGCACTTAGCACACAATTTAAGCGGCTTTGGATTTAGCTGTTGTCGCTGTCCGTGCCATTCAAATTCCATTCCCATTCTCATATTCTTTTTTTATTCGCATTTCTCTCTTGTTGAAAATTTAATATACGCGTTACTTTTCACACTGCCAGCCATAAGTACTATCCATAATAGCCTAAAATATTCACTACCTTATGGCGTGCTGCAGTCGATTTGGCCATTTGGCCATTTGCCCAGTTGACCAGTTTCTAGTTCATTCTCTTCTCAAGCTGCTGGCACAAACAATTGCATTGTGCAATTATTGCATTTTTAATTTTCATGCCGAGTCATTTAAAATAATTGACGACATACAATAGACAATAGACACCCTTGATGGGGATTATCCATAGACGACTTTTCATCAGCAAAACGTTGCCAAGGCCCAAAGCTCAACAAGTTGTGTGTATTGCAAGTTTGGTAATGCGGAGCCAAAAAACATGTGTTTAGTGAACTTGGCAACATTTTGTCATCAAGATTGGCACTCAATGGCCTATGCAAAATTGTAGGAAAAGTGTGCCAAAAATTTAGATGGCATTGTTATGACAATTATTAGAATGTAAGTAGATAAAAAATTAAATGGAAATTGAATGAAACGGAATATCAGATATCTTTAAGTGACATTAAGTTATAATTACAATTTCGACAATTTGATGTTGTTTAATTTTCCAATTAGATAAGCAGATGATGCTGAGTTGGGAACAGATTTATTGCAGTCCTGTAATTTGACAGGCTCGGACAGATTGGATTGCATTTGACATGGATGAACGCGCTGTGTTATCTGCGTAATTGTATTAGCTGCCTCCGTTGTGACTATCACTCAGCATAAGCGCATTATAACGGCTCATAAACTGGGCCACCTATTTACCTCCTCGCCAATCCCCTCGCCAATCGGAGCTAACGTGGCAGCCATCGCGATTTGTTCGCTCGTCCAATCAGACAATTACATATTACAATTACACGAGCAGCGCAATGAGGCGAAATAAATTGAGTGTGTGTGGCATAGAGAGGGTGGAGGGTGATGGGGGGAGGGGGGGAGGGGGAGACAGGAGGAGTTGTACTTGAAGTGTAACCAAACGAGGCCTCAGCCCAATGCAACCTCGGAATGGCTTAATTGTTGTGCACTCGCCCCAAAAACTGTGCCCTCAACAAGTTCGGGAAAATCAATAAGCAAAGCAGCAGGAGGAGATCGAGGAGATGAGATGGGAGGGGGAAGGGAGGAAGTTAAGAAGGGCAGGGGAGACGCCTTATTAATTGGGTGGCGTTACAGCTAAAAGGCTGCAAATACTTTCACGCTCGTTTCAAGGCGGCTGCTAAGGATAAGAATATTTGCGTTTACCTTGTGCCACTGCCACGTGCTCGGCAGTCGTCGTCGTCGTCGTCGTCGTCGTTCTTCTAATGGCTGCACGGCACGCAAACTGTGGCAACATCAAGGCACTAAGGCTGACAAAGCTGCCGCAGTCTGGGGCACATGGCACTGGGACTGGGACTGGGACTGGAACTGGGACGCGCCAAGAGACAAGCATCTTGAGGTCTTTACTTTTTGCTAAGAGTATTAGCCAGGTCTTAGTATGTGTGTGTGTGTATGTGTGTATTTTTAACTTCTCAACTTGCTTTCTTGGGCAGCAGCTGCTTGTGTGCTGAATTTATGCTGGCCACTCACCGATTTCACTGGCGGTCAAGGCTGACAACGCACCTGGGCAACGTCCCACTCCCACCCCCACTCCCACTCCCAGTCGGAGTTCCAGCTCCATATTTTGCTACAATTCCAGTTCCAATGTCAGCTCCTTGTAAAATTTATGTCCATAAAACTGTATAAAAAAAAACACAGCCAGCGGAAAATGTGTTGTGCAAAAGGGACGACGTTGAAAATAAAATCAACAATAAATTTTGCATGCAGCAACATTACGAAACAATAGCGAATCCCTTCCTTCTATCTCTCTCCCACTCTCTCTCTCTCTCTCACTCTCATCTCTTACTTTTCTTGACCCCTTCCGCCCTTTTCCCCTGTGTGGGCGTACAAACTGCAATTGGTATTTTTATTGCGTGCTCAACACGGCGAATGCGTAATACGGATACAAGGCTGCCAGTTGGCAGGACATGCAGACGACGACGACGACGACGACGACGACGTACGGGTTTTTATAGCCTCTTTTGACTTATGCGCCATAAAATGCCATAAAATGAAATTAAATAAACGAAATGTAAAGCTCAATTTTACATATTGATTGCAATTTCCATCAAAAAATTTGACTCAGCTATAGCACACGGCAATCGCAAGGACACATCAAATTTGTTACACAACCGATATTTTTATTTTATTTCATTTTTTGAAGTGAACCAAATCCAATCGGTTCATCTATATCTACATATGAGCAAGTGTAAACATTATTTAAATAACTTTCTTTAATATTTCAATTGAATTTTATTTTAAATTTAATAAATTAACTCAACTATCGACATTTGAAATTTAATTTAAAAAAGTCATGAAAATGTATTTCTAATAAAACTGCATTTAAAGCTCAAGTAAAAGCGTGATTATTAGTTTTAATATAATTATCTATGGTTCTAAATTATTTTAATTTTATTTAGCCTATTTGTTTTAAAATATACTCAGTTTAATGGCCTCTTTAAACTCCTTTTGCAGTTTGTGCTTTGCTATTGAAAAGAGTTCATGGTCTGCTAATTTTGTATTTATGCTCAACATTTTTGTATGTTTATGCGTGTCGCGTGCGTTCCCAGAAAATGTCGGGGGGCGGGGCGATTACGTGAGGTACATCAAAGTAACCAGGAGACGCGCCCACTTTTTACGCTCGAGGCAACGCGAAGCGCTTGATGAAGAGCTGCTGCAAAGGGAGTTTGCCAATGGAAATGAAAATGGGAATGGGAGTGGTGAAGGGAATGAAGTTGGGGTTCAGGTTGAGCTGCTGTCGCATTTTGTTGATTAAGGATTCGTCTAGGGGGTACAGAGAAAGAGAGAGAGAGAGAGAGAGAGCACACACTTTTGTCATCATTAATCAAGTGTCGTCGTGACGATTGACAAAGCCAAAGCAATGTTAGCAATTTGCCGAGCCTGAGTTCATGTCTTAAGCTCAACATGTCCTATGTTATAACTTCACTAGTAGTGATGTATGTGTGTGTGTGTGTGTGTGTGTGCAGATGAGTTTGCCACCTGCTCCTTGTATTTCCTAACAAATAGCACTGAATCAACACTTTGACACTTTATTTTGCAGTGCAGTGCACAGCTGAGCCTGATTAAAAGCGAGCTAACAAAGAACTTTGAACTTGAACATGGCAGACAGGACATGAAAACGGGCAACTGGCAACTGGCAGCCGGCAACTGGCAAACTGAAAACAGGCAACTGGCAACTGGTAGATGGTGTAGATGGCCACAAAACATTGCAAATCGAATACAAATACAGAACGCACAAATTGTAAAGACTGAGGGGCACGAAATGCAACAGCAATTACATAAACTTAATAACTTGATAGCCAAAGATAAACTCGACGAACAGAAGAGAACAGAACAGAAAGGACGAGCCAAAGAGCCAAAGACCTAAAGAGCCAAAGTGCGGCCAAAATGCCCATGGGGAGCTGTCGGCATCATCATGTGAAACAGCCTGCCCGGCTGTTGCCATTCGAGTTAACAATTTGGGGAATGGCGAATGGGCCCCTTTAGGAGTTTTCCGCTTTGCTTTTGCATTTGCCTTGGCCTGGTCGAATCGAATCGCATCGCAACGGATCGGATCGTTCTACCACACAATTTTATGGCCGCAAACAATTTTGCAACGTTTCGTAAACTTTTCAATGAAAATAGCCACAAGCAAAGAGACAAGAGCCAAGACATGGGGACGAGTTGAGACGAGACAAAGTGGAATCCGTCTGTTAGCGTTGCCCCAACGACCACCGACTGCTGTTGATGCTCTTACCGGCAAATACACTTCACTTATTACACTTACAACTGTAAACGAGCACAGACCCAAGACTGAAAGGCCCCTCGGGCTCGTTTGTTAGAGTTAGAGTTGGAGTTAGAATTCGAATTGGTAGCAACTGAAAGCTGCATGAATATTGCAGCAACATACGATATAGAGACTGAAAAGAGAGAGAGAGAGAGACGGGGAACATATGCTTAATTATAATGAGCTAATGGCAATTTGTCTGTCGCTCTTTTTCAAACCTCTTCCCTGGGGTAATTTCGCATATGCTGGCCATTAATCAAGCCATCAACCAGACAGCATTTCAAAATGAGTTCAACTTATGATACATGCGTCACGTTTAAGCCATAAAAAATTCCGTTACGTGGCCACCTGAAGGAGCAACAAAATGGGGCAACTGTGCTATGTACCGACTACTTAATAATACTAAGCACACATGCAAATGAGCAGCAAAGTGCGCTATGAAAATTTGATTAGCATTTTTACACAGTACAGCTGGAAAGTACGAAAATTTGTAGCTCACTGTAGGTTTTTTGTGGTCCAAGAATAAGTGTTGAATATTTCGTTTTGCACAAGCTGAAATTAACATCTCATAAAGGTGAAACGGCCTTTCAAAAACCCCATGAAATGTTTTGACATGGAAATTAATTGAATTTTGTGTTTAATATGCAACCAAGAAAAACAAATCGGTTGAGACCTTAATATGTAACAATTCCGTAGAGTTCTAAGCCCCAGACAAAACTCATCTGGCAAGGGGAAGAAATGTATTGTTGGAAATATTGCGTATACGCCACATGCTAACCTTAAACAAAGCCCAACAGTTAGAGCCGAGAAAAAAACATTGGCAAACTAATTTGGCAACTATTTGGTAACCACAAAACTACATTGAGCCTTAAAACCATGGGCCCAAGATTCCAATATTTCACAACATTCACAACAATAGCAAATGGCAAAAGGAGTGCGAGTAACATGTGAGAGAAAAGCGAGAGACGTTAATACGGCCAGACGAGAACTGGCAAAAACAAAGCCCCCATGTTCCCCAATCCCAAATGAAAGCGAACAAAACACAACAAAAAAATGAGCAACTTTTGCGTGTATGCCCTTTGTGGCCATAATTTATAGACTATCTGCCAAAATATTCCAGCTGAACCATAAAGATTCAATTTCACAAGCAATTTATATAGCAGAGTAACCCCTTTTGGAGCTGACTGCAGTGCTTGTATAAACAATTTATAAACCCTCAGAGAGAGAGAAAGAGAGGGAGACAGAGAGACAGAGAGAGATATGTGGGCGTGGTCAGGGGCCAGCTGTACAAATGAGCAACACGCTCGGACCACAAGTTGTTATTTATATGTCCTAAGTACACGTGCCAAAATAATTCGCAATCTCATTCGCACTCGACGCCCAAAATGTGCTTCTAAATAAAAATCCTTCAACAAGTCTCATGGCAGCTTTAACAGTCAATTTGCAAATGAGAGTTGACTGTAAATTGAATTAAAATTGCTATATTATATGCGCCCAAGAGGCAGACAGACTCAAACTCAGACCGACTGAGTGTTCTGACAGTCAGACAGACAGACAGACAGACAGACAAACAAGCCACGTGCAAAACTTTAATTAAATACTATTTTATTTTCGCTGCAACTGCTGCCTCGACTTCTGCCTCCTGCATCCTGCGTCCTGCCTCCTGCCTCCAGTTGCAGCTGCGTTGCCAGGTTTATTCGCATAACTCGTGCATAAGTTCTGATCCTTTTTACCCCCCCGCTCAGCTCATTTTCACTCCTCACCCAACGAGCTTTACATTAGATGAGTTTCAGTGTGTGCCAGGCAAGGGGCGGCGGGAGGGTTTTAAAAAAGTTTTAATTTGTTGACTTAACCGCAGTTACAGTTACAGCGCTGCTCCTGTTACTGTTACAGTTACTATTCCTGCTCCGACTGCTGCTCCTGCACGGTCATAACTTTGCTTTACCCAACTTAACATGCATATCTCGGCGGTGGCAACCCTTGGGAGTCTTGCCATCGTCGCAACCCTGCTCGGCTTCACGCTTATCGCTCGCTGCACATGCAGCTGCAACATTTTGCATGTTGCCCTCTCATTCGGCTGTTGCATTTCCTATATTTTTTCATTTTTCACTTCTTTTTTTTTTTTTGTTCGCTGCTCAGCTTAGCCATAAATATGCAGCTTAAAATGGCTTTCGACTGGCGGCTTTCGGAATGCGGTTTACGTAGCGTATGATTGATGCCACTCGGGCGATGCTCCTGAATCTCTGCATCTCCCAGCCTGTCTGCTGGACGGTCAGCCATTAAGCAACATTTTGTGGCATCAAAGACAGATTTACCTGCAGTCATCTCTATTAAATTTCCTGGCACTGAAAGTTGAATTTCACAAGACTCATAAAGTTCAATCGCAGATTAAAATGAAACACAATCACAACTGAAATCTTGTTAGCTGAGAATCAGAACTGTGGCAATAATGTGCCCTATCATGAAGGGAATAAAATTACAAAGTCTACAATTATGCATAATTATTAATCATACGCCATGTCGGCCCAGGCAGCTTAACACATTTTCATTCAATTAATTTCAATGTAATGAAAAGTAATAAAAAAAGGTATAAAATAAATGACAAAAACTGTCACGAGCATAATTATAATAAATTAAAAAAAAAACATTTTCATTTACATTTATTTAATATTGAAATAATGAACTCAGTTTTGCGCACACCACAAAAATGCATATAGATTATTTGCCATTGACAGCAGCCATCAGAAGATGTGAACTATGCAATAAAATAAAAGTGTAGAAATGTGAAAATACTAAAAAGCTGGAAAATTGTGAAAACGAAATGCCAACAATTTTCACGCTCTAATCAATCTAAATCGAACTTTTTGCCCAAAGCGCTTTCCAAAAGTCGCTCACTCGTCACTTATGCTAAATTAACAAAAACCCAGACCACCAAGAGAATCAAACAAAGATGGATAGGGCGAGATATATGTATAATATATACACATATAAATGTAAAAAGTGAGAGAGAGGGCGAGAGAGAGAGAGAGAGAGAGAGATATGCTAATGGATACGTCACTTGCTCGCTGGCAACCCAAAAATCAACAAAAGTTGCGAATGGTCGCTACGAATTTTTCATTTTATTTTACATTTGTTTGAACTTTGCTGCTATTTGGCAATCCTTTTGTTTTTTCAATTTCCCCCGCCCTCTCCCTCTCCCTCTCCCGCTCGCGCTCTCGGTTTTTCTACTTTTGGACTGTGAGTTTGGCTTTCGCTTTGTGTGCTACTTAGCTGAACAGTCAGAAATTTGCATTGTGCTGCTGACACGCTCTGGGCCAAAGATAGATTGCATATAATATGCATATGAATATCGCACTTGAATTCATTTGGCTTGAATTCGTCTGGGGACTGGGGAGCTGCATGCTGTTATCTGTCAGACATAGCCGCGATATAACAGTTATAATATTTACTTATCTGTTTAATTGATAGAAATATCATGGGGCTGTCTGTCTGCTTTTTATGAGAGCTCCCGTAGTGCTTTGTTGGCCAAGAGATAAATTAAACAGCCAATACTCGTACAAGCATTTTGTTGCCACGTTTATTAGACGTTCTCTTCGTTGTTGTTTTGCCACAATGTTGCAGCAAATGAATGAGTGAATGAATGAATGGGCCAGTGAGTGAGTGACAGCATGAATGCACAAAAAGCATTCACAGTGCAGTGCAGGGAGGAAGCGACGACAATGTTTCCACAATTCGTTACAAAACGTGTACTTTGGCAAAGCAATGCAGGTAGCAAGTTCTCCAGGTGGCAGCCACGCCCCTCACTCCCACCGACGTTGCTGCAGCGTCACGTGCTGCCATTTGCAGCGTTGACAGTCCCAAAAAAGGCTAATCAGTCAAATTCCAGCATACATCGAGTGCGATCTGCTCGAATGCAACGAACGATTCGACACTGCTGAAAGTTGTTCATTCATTTAATTGTTTCATGTAATTCCCCAAGGCAGGTGTGATTACAGCTCGTAAATACCCGAGTGCTTTTAAAAGCTGCACTCAACTCTTTACATCTCTCTCCCACTCTTCTCTCTCTCTCTCTCTCTCTATCTCCATGTCTCTATGTCTCCATCCTCAACTAATGAGTTTAGTTTCGAAACTGAATTTCAGTTAATATGCGCCTCGAGTATCTCGATACAATTTGCGTCGAGCACTTTAGTCAAATGAGTTGAGTTTCTTATCAAGCGCTACAACAATAGTCTCATGCACGCACAACTACACTCTCATTCAACACACACACACGCACACTCACATACAGATTTATTCACGCGCACAGACACAAAAGTTGAGAGCGCTTATCTTTTATTGCCAGGCTTTCATTAGGTTTTGCTTGTTAAATAGTTGCCTACACATATGTGTGTGTGGGTGAGTGAGTGTGAGTGAGTGTGAGTGAGTGTGTGCGTGTGTGTTTGTGTGTGTGTGTGCCTATCTGCCACATGTTAAACTAACACTAACCACACATGTTTTTGCTGCCTTTTCGAGTAGTACACCAAATAATGCAGCTCAGCTGCAAACTAATGAAACATCATTAAAGCGCACACAGACACACACACACACACTAATGCGCACATGACCAACACACACACAAACACGGCTCTAATTATGCCAATCAACATGCTTGGCCCGTGACTTTGGCCGGGCCCGTTTCTTAGAGTTTCCTGCCCCAACGTTTCAATAAAAGACGCCATCAATGTGCAAATTAGTCGACTGATGGCTAATCAGACGCAGAGGCGCACTGCCACGCCCCCAAGACACACGCTCTTTGACAGCTGTGCATGCGAGTGGAAGTGTGTGTGTATGTGTGTGTGTGTGTGTGTGTGCGAGTGTGCCTGTGTGCCTGTTTGGGTGTGTTTGTGTGCAGCACGTAATCCGATTAATAAAGCGATTAGTGCTCAGTGATTAGTAATATATTTTCCATAATTAACATTCATTAAGTCAGACCAAAGTCGATGGTAAACAACATTCTAATATATCAATATGTTTTAATTAGTTTTCCAGGCATTGCAGCAAATCAACTGGAAAGTCGTTCACTTCAGATGTTATCAAAGGTGTTTACACTGAGAAAATTATATAGGTGGTTATTTGGGTTAATAAAAAATGTTATAAATGTTTCAATTATGTTCGAACTTCATTTTTTGGAGGAGATAATAATCTAGTAATAATTTTCTCAAAATTGTAGATATTAACATTCGTTTTTTATAGTGCATTCAACACTCAAATTCAAAGGTTTGATTAGAAATTGTATTTTCAAAATAAACTTTAATGAATTTATATTATTTTAACTAAGTCAAATCAATGACAAAATCGAATGAGTTTTAGCAAAGTGTGAGGATAGAGGCGGAGAAATGAACTTTGGCCCCTTTGGACATTGACACTCCGGCTGGCTGTCAACACATTTGGAGCTTAATTCCCCTGGAGAATGTTGATTACTTTGCGCCACAACAGTTTATTGAGGGGAAGTCTTCGAAGCACACACAAATTCATGGAGCGCTCGAAACTTCAATGAAATTTGAAACATGGTCTGATATCGTTGGCAGCTTTATGGCCACGACCTGGCCGCATTTAAGCCATCTTCAACTCCGCGGAGATAAAGCGATAGGAGACTCGACAGTGAGAGTGAGAGAGAGATGGAGAGACTTGTTTAATTTAAACTTTGAGCACAACTAACGACAGTTTTTTAATTAAAATACCAAAGACAAAGCAGTGAACTCAATGCTTTTCTTCTTCATCTTCAGTTTCAGGTCTCAGCGCGAATGAGCGCGAAAAACTTGGCGAAAAGTTGGAAAACACCTGGCTGGGCCGAGCTGGGCTGGGTAGAAAGTGGCAAACGTGTTAAATTATTATGAAGCACTTAGTTTGACTACAAAACGATACTGTTGGGGGCTGTTCCCCCCTTTTGCGCCCCCCGTCAGCTCTTTTTCTCAGTGCTCTTCGAAATAGCTGCAGTTTATTCACAGTAAACAGAGTAAAGCGCAGCCAATGAAATTGAGCTATTTGCACAGAGACAAATGGAAAACAAAGCAACAAAGCAACAAAGATCAATATCAAACTCAAAGCTGTTCAATTGGCAGCATATCTTTGTGAAAATGGATACGGATAGGGGAAGGGCGGGTCACATAGCTGTACATGCTCTTACCCTTTGCTCTTTGCTCAAACTCTTTAACCAATAGCCAATTTGTATGCCCAAACTTATTTGCATAGCACGCTTGACAACTGGGCGTGAGGAGGGGAGCGTTTCTCTGTTCTCTCAATGAATATTTAAACATTGGCTGAAGCAGCAGAAGAATCCGAACCAGAACCAGAACCAGGAGCAGGAGTAGGAGCAGGAGTTGCCGAAGGAGCTGCACTGGATACTGATGCGAATGCGGATGATGCTTTAGTTTGACTGCCCCTTGATGATAATGAAAGCAATTAATTTTTTTAAAAATTACTCAAGTGCACCACTTGAATTGCATGGCTCAACTTCTCTCTGTTAGCCCTTTTCGGAAGTGAGTTTTAATTGAACGCTAAATTGCACAGAAATCTACGAATAGCAGTGCAGTTTTTACTTAATTACTTAGTAAGTGTTTCTAGAAAATGTGTTTATCGGTTTCTCAAGTAGATTTCACTAAAAGCCGTTAATTGCCATGGCTAAGAGGAAACTTAAAGCTGCAGCTGAGCGCGTGTTAAATAAATGGCCAAAGGCAATTGATTATGAATGAGAGAATCAGCAACGATTTCCATTTATCGACTTCCCAAACTTATGGCTGCAAATATTACTAAGCTTCTTTCGAAGCTGTTAAAGTGCGCTAAGCATGGCAACAATAATTCATTCAATTACTTGCCAACTTGCCCGTTTCCTTTTGCCAATACTTACCCCCCCTTTGCCACTCGAATGACACACCGTTCGTCTTCACGAACGATATGTATTTGGCCAAATGACAAATTGCCGAATCGTCTGAAGCTGGCCAAGAGAAGACAGCAACATCATGGCCAGAACAAGTCAGCAAATGGCAACGACAAGTGCAATGGCAACGGCAACGGAAGTTGACTTGAATGAGCTTCAAAATGCTGTTAAATTATTTTAAAACGTTGCAAGTTGCAGCTTGAATGCTCTTCCTGCTCCTCTGACCCACACCAGGAGCACTCTTTGGAGCACAATGGTGCCACTTGAGTGCTCGCAATTATCGTTAAGTGTGTGAGTGTTGAAGCAGCTCAGCTGCAGTTGCAATCACTTTTTTTGGGGTTACTCGAACTCGTATTAGGAGGGGGAGAAAGGGATGAACGATGATGCTAGATGGCAAAAATAAATTAAAAATTGTTAGCTACAAATAAAACATTTTTCTTTTACGATTGGCATGTCATGTCATGTCAATCCGACTCTTTTTTACCAGCTCGACTCTCCGTCTATCCCTTTCTGTCTGCTGTCTGCCTTCGCTCGGAGTTACGCGCCGCGCATTATAAATGGAACATGTTTTTGTTGCAACTCCAACGAAGAGACAGACATACTGACATTTATATATACATAAATTGTTATGGCTGTTTTTTATCGACAAATCCATATGCAGACAGGCAGCTGCAGCTGCGTTGACCACTGTGGTTGCCGCTAAATCAGATAGTTCCTGCCCCTGGTTTGGCCCTGCAGCTCGGCCACGAGAGAGTGGATATATTACACTGTCATGCCTCTGATATACTCGTATTTAGTTGTTGTTTTTTATGGCCAGTTTTGTCTAACGCTCTATGTTTGATTTATTTTTTGCCAGCATAAGCCACATGGCGTATGCGTAATTAGTCATATTGAGCTCTCCCGCTAATCAACTGCAATAGTTATTTGTATAATAAATAAAATGTATGTTAAAAAACCAAAAATTAAATTCGTTTGATTTTAAATCGATTTAAGCCTGGATTTCATGCAAAAATCATTTAAGTTTTTGGTGACAGGGTTTTTTATTGAATTAAAAGCAAAAATTCAAAAATAATAATCATAAATTATACCGTAAATGGTAAAATAAAATATGTTCATTGTACTTAACACATACATATATAACGCATTTATGTTCCACTTCAGCTTGAATGCAAATTACAAAACGAATTTGCATAAGGGCCTCAATCGCATATCGTTGGCAGAATCAGTTCTCAGATGGGGAGAGGGGATAATTTAATGGCTAAAATGTAATTGTTACGCTTCATTGATTAAATGATAGCACACGTAGGCTGAAAATATATACAAGTGGAATACTCGATATGATATGCAAATTAAATTCTATTAAAAAAGCGCATAAATCTTTTCACTTCCTTTTTATCGTTTTGCAATTTTTTTATTTGATTCGCATTTTGTTTGTGGGTATCATTTGCACATTAAGGTGATTTACACACCTATTTATTTGTTGTTATAGAACTTAATTCATTTTCATAATTAAAGCAAAACGTTAATTTGTTAATGAAAAGGGTTGACAAACTGCATTGATGGAAATCTCATCGAAAAGAATAATGGCAAAAAAAAAAGAAAATTTTGATGATCAAAATACATACATTTAAGACTCTTTAAAGTCTATCTGCCAATCCATCAAACTAAATGCGTATACTTGATATTCTTATAGCCGCTTAAAGGATATCTCCCAGTCTATTTTACCTTACAGTTTGAGTATATTTGATATGCTTAGTTGACAATTGTCAGCTTTACAACGCCTTGTTTAACATAATTTTTAAATATTTATGTAAAAATCTTCTCACATTACAGCAAACAATTTTAATGCAGTGCTAATAAGCTTTTGTAATGACATTAACATAATTTTTTGTCCTTGCTTTTACGTTTTTTATTCCATTTTTATATATTTTTTGTCTGCGTACATTTGCTATTAAAATTAAGCGTAATTAAAACACAGCTCCAGGGGGCAAAGAACCGTCAACTCACAGTTGGACTGTGGTCTGGGCTGGGCTGGTTTGTTCTGGACAGGCTGTCAACTCGGCTGGAGTACCAGGTCAATGTCCATCTGGCAATGCGCTTCCGAGCTGAACAAGCTCAAGTTCCACTTCACAGGCGAGTGGCTGAAACGCTTAAGCCGATTCTCACCCAAACACACACACACACACACACACACATACATTAGAGGGGAAATGAGCGCCGTAACGTATGCAGCAGATTAGCATGAGTGTGTGTGTGTGTGAATGCTTGTTTGCATGTTTGTATGTGTTTGCTCATTCTATGACTGCTTTGAGCTAGTCGCCTCGGTTAACGCTGCCAATGGCAACAGTTCCGATGCATCGCCATAGCCATAGATTATTGCATAATTTCCCAACAAACAGACAACATACTGACACACACACACACACACACACACAGACACACACACAGAGACTCATGTACAGAGCATAGTTCATCCTGGCAGACAAAGTGGACATCATTTGCAAGTGAACCACAGCCAAGGGGCTCTGCGGTCTTAGTAGTAGTTGGTTTCGACTGCTCGAACGTCCCTGGCCATGACTAACCATGGGATGAAGGCTAATCTTGCCAACGATGATAAATTGTTAAAGTCCGCAGTCGGACGGGTTGGCTATGTAACTCTTAGCCAAGTTGTGGGTTTTTAGAGGGGGGCTTGGCCACAGGGCGTGGCGGAGCTATGCAAAATGCTCTCATTAAATTTAATTTGCGCTCGCTTTTAATTAAACGCGCACAATGCATCATTAAAAAATAGTTTGCGCCTGCTAATTTTTAGCCGGCGATTTACATAATTCAATTAAAATTAAGTTATGAAACGGACGCACAATTCGGGCAACATTGTCAGAGGAACAAATGTCCAAACGGATGTGGATGAGGATGCGGATGAGGATGCGGATAAGGATGAACGATGAAGATGGCAGGGGGATGGGACAACAATCCGCTTTATTTTGACGACTCTTTGCTCACTTAGCTATGCAAATTATGCAAGTGCTGAAGAGGAAGAGGAAGAGAAAGAGAAGGACGCGAGGGCGGTGAGGGGCGTGGCCGATTGTGGCAGTTGGCTTTGTTTGTTGAGGCGGCAAAAATAAATAGCGCAAAAAGAACGACTGACAAGTGTTTTAAAAAAGATAGAGAGGGGTAAAAGAGAGAGAAAGGGGAGAGAGGAGAAAAGGGAGAGTTGGCAATTTTGCACGCAATTTTAAGCAATTTAATGATGCGCTGTACAATCCACTTGGATTTCTGTGCGTGTTGGACACTGTGCGTGTATGTGTGTGGCACAGTGGTATTCCTATGATTGAAAAACCTTAAATTAATAGTATTACTAGTAATTAAAAGAATCTTTTATTTCAATATTTTTGTTATATTTTATTTGAATTTATAAAGTTATCATAGATTTATCTACAGATTTATCTTCTTATATTAATAAAAGTAAAAAGTATTTACTAAATTAATATGATGTGCAGAGCACCGCTTCCAAAGCGACCTTTTTAACGTGTGTGATAAGTGTAGCTTTGAAGTGCTGCTAATAACAATAACATCAGAAAACAAAAGCGAAAGCGAAAAAATAAAGGAAAAAGGCAACACATACCTTTAATGAGTTTCTTGGTTTATGGGACACCGGAATTGTTATAGCAAAATAGCCATTCACAAATCTAATGCCATGTCCAGGCAGGCAAGTTGACAGGATTTGGACAGGAACACAGCTGTAGTTGGTAGAAGCATCCTGTTTCTGTATCTGGATAACGACAAGTGCCCTCGGCAATACACGGTAATGACTGAGGCTTATCTCTTGGCCCCAATCTGCACAACTCGGCACACCCAATTGTTTGAATCTCAGTTTGAGTCCGAGGCGGAGGCGGAGGCAGGCGACACAATTTACACTACATTGACAAACAAAATACAAGGGGCAAGTGGCAAGTGTAACAAGCAACAACGCACTCAATTATTTTTATTGTCTTACACACGCTCAACAAATTTGGCAGCATTAACAGTGAGTGCCCAAATGGTATGGCCACCCACCGCCCAGTCGACCAGAGTTGCCCTTCCTATCTGGGAGTTGCCACCCGGCGTTGGCGTTGGCACATTGTTGATGCCAATCAATCAGTGAAATGGTCGGTCCCAAAACTTTAGCTCGAAAAATACGCTTTAATGGATTTCTTGTTGCCACACAATTGCACAAATTTCATTACATCAACCGAGGGTTGCCAAAAAGCAGCAGCAACAACGACAACTTTTATACAACTTTTCTCTTCGTTTCAGTTTCTTCTTTTTTTTTTAGTTCAATTGAAGTTGATGTGAAATTCGAAGTGCCATGTACCACGTTGCGTATGAGTGATTCACAATATTTGACTATTCGCTGCTAATGCGAGAATATTGCTAGCATATACCCAGGATATGGAATAACAAAACAGGCATCTCTCTCTCTTCTCCTCACACTGTATAACCTCTCTTTCTCTCGTTTTCTCTGTTGTCATCAGCTGCAGCTGAAGTGAAAGTTGACAATGCGGCGTCAGCAGAAATTTTCGCTTTGAGCTCACGTAGCAAACGACGCAAATTTTGTTGTCGTTGTCGTTGTCGTTGTTGTTGTCGTTGTTGCTGTTAAAAGCAAATGCTAGGCAAAATGCAAAAGGTGGCAACACACACATACATAAATAAAATATTGAGCCCGCCAGATGTCAGGCAGCCTTCAAATACATAAATTTAAATTTTTGCCCGCTCGACTTTTTGCGGTGCAAAGTTAGTCAGCAAAAATCGTCAGGCAATGGGTGATGAAAATAGAAAGTAGAAAGCAGAGGGACAAAAAAAGAAGCAACAATTTAGACTCACAACTGGACAGTCAACAGCTGCGCCAATTGGCAATTTTGTTAGTTGTACTCGTAGTTTTTTTGCCGTGTTTTCTTAGTCATTGCGAGGTCTTTCCCTCTCTAGCAAATTGTTGTCAAATAGTTGCGCAAAATTAGCAGACAATGAGCAAATACACACACACGCACTCAGACCCCTACCTTCACAAAAATTAATTAACGCTTCTTGAACTTTTGTCTTGAATTGCCGTCAGGTGGTTCCTTTGGTGGTTGCCTTTGAGTTTTCCTCATCCCTTCAGCGACGGCTGCCAACTAATTGTGAAATTAATGGCCAGACTGCGTGAACTCAAACAACGGACAAAAGCAAGCGACAATTGAGAAACACACATACATATACACTCTCAGACATAGTCAAATACATAGAGAACAGAAACTAAAGTCTTTCACAGTCCAGTGGGAAACGAAGTTTGAATCAAGTCGCGAAAGTTGCCAAATGGCAATTAGCATGAAAATTTGAATCAGCTGGAGTGGACAACGCAATTGTGTGTACAAATGGAAGTGTATTTTGTACTTGAAGAGCAAACTATGTCCAAATCATGAAACTAAAGCCTTCGAAATAAAATAGGAACAGCGCACAAAGATCATCATCACAAAATCATCATTCAAATGCCATTGAATTCCAGTTTGACAGAAACTTAAGAAACGTTAATTAATGTGGATTTGATTATCTAGAGAAGATACTAAACTATACTTACCTTTAAAATAATCGTTGTTTAAAAAAGCTTTTTTATTATACCGAAACCCGAAATAACGTTAGGATTTTGAAGAAAATAAGTCGAAATAAGTTCAAAAGTACTTTTTTCCCCCAGTTTTATCACCTAGAGTCGATTCAAAGAATAAATTAAAGATTTAAAAATTTTCGAAAATTTTCAAAAAATGTAAAGGGGTAACTATGTAAAATTTCCGAAAAAAGTCAATCTTTCAGAATCATCCAATTTTGATGCCAAATCAATATTTGATTAATAAAATGGTTAAAAAAACATCCCTTCTGAAAATCGATCAAGATTTGACAGATCTATTCAAATTAAAAGAATACCATGTACTATGTATAAATCAGGGAAAGTTTTGCAGTTTTTGGCTTCAATCTTAAAGAAACAAACCGAAATTTAGTCCAAAAGTACTTTTTTACCCTAATTTTATTCCCTGCAATCGATTAAAAAACTAAAACAAAGATTTTAAATTTTTGAAAATTTTCGAAAAATGTAAAGGGGTAACACTGTAAAAATCGACAAATTTTCGAAAAAAAATTTTTGTCTCAGAAGCAAAAAATTGAAATGCAATGCTAAAATAGGCTTAGTATTATGAAAAATAAGACATTTCTCATGGAAATCGGTTGAGTTTTTTTAAAGTTGTGCTTGTTGAAAGTTCAAAGAGTCAATATTTCTCATATATCTGTAGATAATTTACAATAATTGACATACCGTTATTTCAAAACCGACAGATACAAAAAACCCGTAACCGTTACGTTACCGATATATACAAATTTTGCCTAGCCGTCAATTTAAAACATAAGTGCGAACATAAGCCTGGTACCCTAGTTTAAAATCATTGTTTTTCATTGAATTTCTCTTAGTTTTCTCATCTATAGATCTGAAAAGACATTAATGTTTCGAATGTAATTTAACTTATTGGACGAGCTGCTTATTCAAGTTCTGTGAAGTGGCGCAAATTCTTGTTAATTTGGAAAGCTGTTCTGCCGGCAGGCTCATTTAATTTCATTGCATTTAACAACCTCTTGATACTGAGGCACGTCCTTAATTAGCAGAAATTCAATGCGTTCTAAATTACAAATTTGTTAACATTAAAATAACAGCAATGGACCAGCCATGATGACGAGAGCAGAACAACGGCAGAGCTTTATTGTGTGTGTGTGTGTATAGAAACCTCTGCCGCTGTCCAGTTAGTAAATCCTTGAAACAAAGCACTGGAGCCAGCAGAAAGTGATTACAAATGGAAAGCAACGCAGTGCCAGCAAAGTCAACGATGCCAGTCGGAATGCCATGGAATGAGATACTCGTTCTCGTAGAACAACAGAAGCTGAGAGTGAGAGAATAGAGAGAGAGAGAGGAAGTGGGCCTTATGCCATGGGCACTAATTACGCCTGGCGCACAAATATCAACGGTAATGCCAGTGGCCATGGCAGTCGCCCTGGCACCGGGAATGGCAACTGTGGCGACATTAACAGTGACTCCAGCAGACGGAAGCTGGCCCAGAGTTCACTTGGCCAACAAAGCAACAATGCAGCTGTAGCAACAACAACAACATTACCAACAACACAAATGTTGCTAAAAAAAATCAAATGTTGCTTTAAATAAAATAGAAATATAAAACATGATTAAAAAATTTACTCTGCTACGATTTTGCTTTCTTTGCCAATTTCTCGGGGTTTCCATAAGCCGGAAACCATAAAAAAGCAATTCCTTATTAAAACTGCAATACAGACAGCAGAATACTGAGAAAGCAATAAAAGAAAAAAGACTATTCGCTAAGAGGAATCCTAAAAGATTATTGTAGTAAATAGGTGTACAAATAACTGAGACTATACCAATACTCTACAGATAGTATTTTTAAATATTAAGTCAACTGAAAGTGTCCAACAAATCATATATATTTCTTATAAAAATAGTCGATCAGAATCTTGTATTGTTTTATTATTTATACATTTTTTAATTATATTAGAAGTATGGGAAAAAAAGATAGTAGTCTTATAATTCCCAAATTGTTTCTCTTGCATACGAAGAATAAATTGATTAAGATAGATAACAATATCGATTAAAAATAGTTAAGTTATTGAGCGATTCCAATATATTACCTTAACAAATCGAAGTACTTACTCAGAGTTAGAGTATGAGCACGTTGGTAAAATATAATAAAAAGAGAGCTGAACGCAGCCGTACAATGCATATTGATAATGCACACAATAGTCATAAGTAACTGGCGTCCTGGCAAACGTGACCCAAGGAACAACCGCACACATACACATGCACACAACACTCACACATTGCAAAGGCGAAGCAAATGACATGCAAATAAATGAGAACAAAAGGATAACCGAATGGCAAGGACTCAGAGCCACAGTCGAATCCACACCCAGAGCCAGAGTCAGAGCCAGAGTCAGTCCTTGCTCCAAGCCTGAAGTTGCTTTCGTGGCAGTGGCAATAGTAAACGAGCCGCATAATTTTTGCTGGCTGCACTTTGTGGCCAAGGCGGCAGGATGCGCTGCTCGGACGCGGAGCTCCTGCTTTAATGAAGTATGAAGCGGCCAAATGAATGGCATATTAATAAGATGTCGGCTTTCAGTGCCACTGTGCTACATTCCATTGATATCTGAGTATAAATCAAGGTAGTTGGGGTAATTTGTAAGTCGCCTGCGAATATCCACATTTATATTTCTGTGTGTGTGTGAGTGTCCTTGTAAATGTGTGGTGTCCTTAAGAAGACAACAGAATTTCTTCTTTTTCTTGTTCCATATATAAATGGCTAGACAAAAAACATAAATAACGAAACTGTTTACTTGAGAATGGAGATATATTGCCGCTCTCTCTCTCACTCTCTCCGTCTCTGTCCAACAGTTTCTTTGTCACACTCATGTTGTGTACTGATTAATGCCTGTTTGTTTACATGTGCCGTGTATCCACTAATGGAATTCACATGTAGGGACATGACTGATTATGTACACATTAGTCGACTGATTTGCAATTCCAAGTGTGTCAGTGTGTGTGTCAGCGCCTCTGTCAGTGTGTGCTGATGTCCTTCGCGCCTTCGCCTCAAATTTTGTGCCAAAGCACAACTTTTCACTATTATGTCCTCGAAAACAACGTCAGTCTTGTTGTATTCTAAGTCAAGCACACACACATATGCGTATATATGTATATATATCTAAATATACACATATACATGTCTATGTATATGCCACGTGTCTTGTGCTATTCCACAAAAGGACTTGGCCTGACTAAGCATATTAGCAAGAAGACTTCGTGCCGAGCTGCGCTAATTGCCAAGCGCTTTGTCCTGCTCCACTTGCTAAACCAATTTTGCGTGCTCGATAATTTACTTAAAGCCAAAGGATGCGGCCGTAATTATGGTGACATATTTTTAAATTCCTTAATAAACATGCAACAGGTTTATTTAACAGCATTGAAACTGTAGTAAACTCAATAAGATGACTTGGAATCAGGGATTAAAACCGTAACCATGACGGTATTAAACGATTGAAATTGGTACCTGTAACTGAAATCGTAACCGATACAACACTTTTTTTATTATACCTAAATCTTAAATAACCATTAAGATTTTAAAGAAAATAAGTCGAAATAAGTTCAAAAGTACTATTTTACGCTAATTTTATCACCTGGTATCGATTTAAAGAATAAATTTTAGATTTACAATTTTTGAAAATTTTCGAAAAATGTAAAGGGGTAACTATGTAAAATTTTCGAAAAAAGTGAATCATTCAATTTTGATGCCAAATCAATATTTGTTTAATAAAATGTTCAAAAAAACATCCCTTTTGAAAATTGATCAAGATTTGACAGATCTATTCAAATTAAAAGAATACCATGTACTATAAATCAAGGACAATTCTGCAGTTTTTGGCTTAAATCTTAAAGTAACAAACCGAAATTCAGTCCAAAAGTACTTTTTTTACCTAATTTTATCACCTGCAATCGATTAAAACACTAAAACAAAGATTTTAAATTTTTGAAAATTTTCGAAAAATGTAAAGGGGTAACACTGTAAAAATCGACAAATTTTCGAAAAAAAATTTTTGACTCAAAAGCATAAAATTGAAATGCAAAGTTAAAGTAGGGTTAATATTATGAAAAATAAGACATTCCTCATGGAAATCGGATGAGCTTTAAAAAAGTTGTGCTTCTTGAAAGTTCAAAGAGTCAATATTTCTCATATATACATAATTTACAAAATTTTACACATTGTGACACACAAGCTGTTCAGCTATCTAAACCAATTTTACAGAGCATGCATCTGACCATATTGATATTGACCAAATTTGGTTTAAATCGAACTACAATATCATATAGCTGCCATAGGAGCGGTCAGTCGAAAATTAAGTTTAGCACGTCGCGTATACGTGATGTCGTGAGGTTTACTCAATTTTAAACGTCAATTTTTGTACAAACTGGAAAATGACAAACTCAATAGATTCTCAAGCAAAATAACCAAAATATTCATACAATCTATTTACTTTCAACTCAAAAGCAGATGCGGAAATTGCAAGTCTAATATTTTCCGTTTAAAGTTCCTTTTGCTTGTTGTACTCGTATCATAACATAAAATATATTTGTGTTTGTATCTCCTCCTGGCTGTTTGCCATACACACCATACGTTCACAAAAACACACACACATACACACTGCAATTTAGGCATGTGTGTGTGTGTGTTTGTGTGTGTGTATTGGCGTGTGTTGAGCTTAGCGCCAATTGTAAAACTATACAAAGCGTGACTTTAGTTGGCTCTGGTGTCATTTCCGGCTTAATTGAGCATGTAACAAGTGAAGCTTTTGCTTTTAGCCACACATACAAACACAAACACGTACACAGAGATATGCAAACATAACGGGATATCAGCTCAGGCAACTGGCTTGCACGCACATCCTACTACATACATACATATATCCTGTCAGGCATTGGCTTCATTTGCCAAAAACATGTGCGACGCGTTTTGTGTTTTGACTGAGTTTATGTTCGCTAACGCTAACGCTTCAGCTGCAGGCTAAATATAAACACAAATACACGCACACATACATACATACATTACACACTCAGACAGACACACTTCATTTGTGTTTAGATATGGACAACATTTGGCTAAAAGTGCAACGAAAGTGTCCAACTACAAGACCGTCTAATTGCAAGCCAAATTATGGCTCAAGGATATCAATGAATAACCAGCCATCCATCTAAAAGGATATCCATTCAGCTGGAAGAGATGGACCAACTAAATTGTATAGTTTACTTTCGTTGCCATTACGATTCGTTTAGTTGATATTTTTCACCGCTCAGTTTTTCACTGCACGAAACGGAAATCAATCAATTTCCTGCGTAGACTTTGCAATTTGGATGCCTTTTTGCCGAACACCTTTTGTATGGAATGAAATGTGACGCCGCTTAGGAATTCTAAAGAAAACTCTCGAAGTCTAACGAAGGGTCGATGCCTGAAAGATTAAACAACCTGTGAGATCTGCAATAAATTTTGCAATATTATTCCACGTTTTTTCATAGTTCAGTTTGAATTTAATATTAATTTTAGTTAATAGATTGAGACATCAACTAGACGTCGAAAATATGTAACAGCTTAAATCTATTAATATTTGTCTTAATAAATTTGTTTAATTGTTTAACAGTTGCTTCTAGCGTTACGTCATCAATAACTTAAATGAAATATTTAAAATTTCCAACCTTAAACGATAAAAAAGCCAATTACTCGACCACATTCTGATTCATGGCTCATAAAGAAGTACATAAAAACTAGTTATGACTCAGAAGCTCGAGTAGTGGAAAAGTAAATAAATGGGTGCATTCATTGAATCAGCTTTGCAATTGGATGCTTTTTCGTTTAAGCAGAAGATACTTTTTTTTTCTTCTAACCTTCCTTCTTTGTGTTTTTCACCTTTCACTAAATACTTCTTAGCCAAACTCTTCGATTTCCAACTACACCGCCATTTCCGTAACCTGGGGAAGCAGCAGAAAACACTCCAGATTCACCAGCTCCATCTTTGAATCCCTTTCCACCAACACTACCAACCCCATCGGAAGCTCCTGAACCACCTGAAGCTCTGGAAAAAACTCCAGATCCAGCATCAGAGGAACTTATTGGACGCACTCTTATGATTTCACTGCTCTTTGCATTATCTCCTGAAACATCTATAATGGCAGGACAACTTCTACACTTGGCAGTTCCACCTGTTCCACCTGTTCCTGTCTTTCCGACTTTTCTTTTACCGTTTCTCATAATTCGTGGACTCCCAAATGATCTGCGAGATCCGGAAGTTCTGCCATTACAACCCTTTTTGCCTCCACTGCCTCCTCTTACACCGTTTCCCTTACCTTCTGAACCCCGTGTGATGCCAGAAGTAACTCCAGATCCTCTTACTCCACCTTTGGCCACATTTCGATCTCCGCTGGCGCTTCCTTTAATTCCTGAGTTACCTACTGTGCTAGAGGAACCTCCAGAATTACTTTCTCCTCCTTTGCCTCTCTTTCCACTGCCATTTGAAGCTGCAGGAGATCGTGTAGTTAAGAGTGATCTTCGCAACACACTTTGTGTGGATTCCCGAGCTTTGTTTTCACACGCCCGGCGTTTCGTGCGTTTATGTCTCGCTTTCAGCGCCACTCTATCTAAAATCCAGGAACTTGCTTTCCTTGAATCAGTTATTGACATACCATCGCTATCCGATAAGTTTAACTGATTCGTGTCTTGCACCAATTCAGAACGAGCTGGCTGGGGATATATATCTGGATCATTTTCGTGCTGATCTAAATAATATAATAGTCCATAAAAATATCAATTCATTATGTAAGTTCAGAAAATGTACCTTTCTTGGCCAAGGCAATGCTGTAGGCCACCGTCAAGAGCAACAGAAACCTCATTGCGAGCATCGTCAAATGCATTCAAATCGACAAAGTTGGTTATATTTATGGCAAGAAAATATTATTAAGAATGCGCTACTCCAAAACACATTCTCTCACAAGCTGCATACTAAAGAGAACCTACTTTATTGACAGACTTTATGAAAAAATTATAATCTTTCTAGCTCTTACTGAACAGCAGCTTGTGTCAGAGAGGTAAATAGTTCTCTCTCTCTCTCTCTCTCTTTTTCTCTTTCTCTCTTTGGAGCAGCTGCAAAAACCACAGCGGTTTTGTTTTCGATTTCCCAGTGGGTTTCGATAAAGCAGCTTCAAAATATTTGTTTATTTCGACGAAATGTATTTCATGGCGTATCAAAAATCTTAATAAATACTAAAAAGCCATGATGAGCTGCCCATCGAAAGCTGCTGCTATCAAAGTCGTTGGCCAAGTTGACAAGCTGCGAGCTGCGAGCTGAGAGCTGCTGGAGATGCCTCGTGCCCGGCATTCCCAGTGGATTTTGCAGTTGCTCGTGCGTGTCGACAAGAATTTCAATTTGCAAACAATAAATTTGAGCAGCCACTGGATGCCAGAGAGACAGGGGGAGAGAGAAAGAGAGAGGGAGAGAGATTGGGGAGTGACAAGGGGGGTCCTTAGCAACCAACGACGTGGAGGTCCAAACACTCTTTATTAAAGAATAAATATATTTTGCTTTTGCTTAGCATCGAGATGCAACTGACAGTTTGGCAGTTGACAATGCTATTCATTGACTTGATTCAGCTTCAATATTTGAATTTAAATTTGATTTGATTTAAGGCGACTTTTTAATGTGAATTGAATTACCCACAGTTGGCTTTAAGCCGATTTCTTGTCGCCTTGTCTTTTCGTCGGATTCATAAGCGCCAGACTCCAAACGGATGTGCAAAACAAAAAAAGGAAATGAATCAATTTCCGTGCGGCAGACCATTAAAAACTACAAAGCACTCGAATGCATAAAAAGCAAAACAAAACAAAGCAACTACTCGTATAAAGTGTACCATAAAAAATGGCGCCGGTAGCAGGAATGGTTTAGGTCCTTATTGTCCTGCCACCCACGGTTTCTGCTGCCTCGAATAACGGTCTCTGCTGCAATGGCAATTATAAGAAAGAGATTTAGCATTCTAACTGACAGTATAGAGAATCTACCAAGAATGTGTACTTTTATATACCCTGTGACTATAAATTGGACTAGTTCATGTATTTCCCACTAGCTATAAGTATATGACAATTTAAATAATATCTTTTTTTAATATCAAGTTTCATTCATATCATGGTATCAAACCGAAACGGATATCGGTTTCAGTCACATCGAGACAATTATTGTAAATTATCTACATATATGAGAAATTTTGACTCTTTGCTCTTTCAAGAAGCACAACTTCATTATAGCTCATCCGATTTCCATGAGGAATGTCATATTTTTCATAATACTAACCCTACTTTAGCTTTGCATTTAAATTTTATGCTTCTGAGACAAAAATTTTTTTTCGAAAATTTGTCGATTTTTACAGTGTTACCCCTTTACATTTTTCGAAAATTTTCAAAAATTTAAAATCTTTGTTTTAGTGTTTTAATCGATTGCAGGTGATAAAATTAGGGTAAAAAAGTACTTTTGGACTGAATTTCGGTTTGTTACTTTAAGATTTAAGCCAAAAACTGCAGAATTGTCCTTGATTTATAGTACATGGTATTCTTTTAATTTGAATAGATCTGTCAAATCTTGATCAATTTTCAAAAGGGATGTTTTTTTGAACATTTTATTTATCAAATATTGATTTGGCATCAAAATTGGGTGATTCTGAAAAATTCACTTTTTCGGAAATTTTACATAGTTACCCCTTTAAATTTTTCGAAAATTTTCAAAAATTTAAAATTTTTCTTTTGTCTATTAATCGACTCCAGGTGATAAAATAAAGGTATTAAAGTACTTTTGAACTTATTTCGACTTATTTTCATTAAAATCTCAACGGTTATTTCGGCTGGAATAATTTGGGTTTCGGTATCAATTGCTTAATACCGGTTCAAGGTTACGGTTATGATTACGACTTTAATCCCTAATATATATATAAATATTTATATGTATCAAAATTTGAATAGAACTCGTTCTCTCATAGAGTAGTCTGGTCATATTTTCTTGTCAACAACTGCCTGGAAATATACATTAAAAATACATAAGAGTAAATTCTACTGTTTCGACAGCCGTCAAGAAAAGTATAAATAAATTATTTCCAGAAATCGTTGAGCAACAGAATGACCGTAATTTTAAATTGCTTTGCCTACATGGCGTTGGTTTACGAGGGCTGCGTTGCCGTTCTCAATATTATTCAGATGGCTAACTTTTTCAAAATCATGAAGGTAAGTATCTATCTATTACAATAAACGAACAATTAGCATTTGCAAATATTTCTGTGAGACAGTTTGATATGATGGATGTGATGATACAGTTTGAAGGTTTGTGCAAGTTGATTTGCTTTGGTATCTTGTCCTTTGGCGTTATTACAGTAAGTACTCAAAATAATATATCTAAGACGTATTTTAATTATTCTACGTAAACTCTATAGCGTTACAGACTTATGGTTAAAGTCTGGTTGTTGCTGTCCTATTGCCAGATCAATTGGGGAGGAGTTATCAAAATATTTGTCAACATTTATGAATATTTCACAACTGAAAAGTACAAAGACAGGGCAGAGTTCATGAAGGAGCTGAGTGGAACACATGCTCCACTTGCTGGTCAGGTGATGGCACAGATTGGCATCATATTGATGATCTACAGGTTTTATCTATCCCTGGAGCCACCAAAGAAAATCAAAGGACCTTTAACCCCACCGCCAGCCGAGGAAAAGGTCAAGTAATTAAATGAAACGAGCGAAATGGTCTTATGTTGAACAATATATATATGTTAAATTAAAATAAAAAGTATGCCAAGCGCAATAAAGGATTGTTATTTAATTGTGCTTCGGGTGACTGCGATAAATTCGAATAAATATTGTAAACCACATAAATGAAACCAAATTCAATAGCTATACGAAAAGTGGAATTAGGCAATGAGCATGTGAACATTTATGTAGAACTTGCCCATGGTTAGCATAGAGATCAAAATGTTGGTCAAGGCATCAATGGTATCACCCGAGATCATCTCCCAGAACCACCACAGCATGAACACCACATCGAATATCAATCCACCCAGACACCAAGTGAGCCAAAGGAGCAGCAACTGTGGCTTATGCTGCGATAACTATACTCAAGTCAAGTTTGGTAGAAGCCCAAAGTGTACTTACCCAGACAATACCAATAACCAAGAAAGTTGAGGCCAGTATCCAGACATTCAAGAGGATCAGATAGATCCACAACATTCGAGGGCCAACTCCTTTGCCATAAAGAGCTGGAACGAATTGATGATTGCTGATTACTGATGCATAGGTCGTTACAATAGCCATTTGCAAACTCTCACTTGCCACATTTGACTGCTGCAGCTTCTTAGAAGCTCGACGACGACGACACAACATGCAAATGATCATCAGCTCAAAGAAGACGGCTCCAACAATGTCCATGGATCCGATGGCCAGGCCAAAACCATTTAAGGCGCTCACCATTTTGTTTTGTTACAAAAGTATTTTACTTTTTTTTAGCTGCCTTTTTACTGCTTTCTAGTTTATGATTTGACAAAAAAAAAGATGTTAAAGCTGAAACTGTTGGGAAAGATTTCATGGCTCCCAAGGAGATGGAGATGACAGCATGGAAAATGAGCGCGAAAAAAGTAAATTATATTTGACATCAGGGAAGTCACTCGATGTGCGTGTGTGAGTGTGTGTGTGTGTGTGAGGTTGTGTGTGCTTAGTCGCCGCACGTATTTCATCAGTGCGGCATTATAAGTATACGAGTATGCATATTTGTTATGTATGTATGTGTGTGCATATGTATGTATGTGTAAATATGCACACACTTTTTGCATAAATAGACAAGAGACACGCTGCCAACTCAGCGTCGAGTCTCGAGATTCGCGAGCTGCCAGTTGCGAGTTGCGAGTTTCTGTTTCCGTTTCCGTTTCTTTTTTTCTGCCTTTTGCTGCTGCTGTGCAAATTATTTTAAAAGGATTTTGTTTTTAACATTCGTAAATGTATCTGTGTGTCTGCCTGTGCGTGTTAAATAAATTTAAGATTAAAGCGCATTTGCCGGCTAGACCAACACAAGACACTGAAGATGATGATGCACCGCAATTTTCTGCTTAAATAATTAATGATTGTTTTTCCAGCTCAATATAAAATATACAACTCAACATTTAACAATATAATGCTCATTAATACTTTTCAGTGTTCCATTTAACTGATGAGTAAGAGGACTTGGCACCGCAGGTGTAAGGACTTGTGGATGCTCTACTCTGCAGTATATTGCATTTGTAGGATTGGGAACTTCTTCTTCTACTTGACCTTTGATAGTTCGAGGACTCACAAGCTTCAGTCTGAGGACGTGACTGTGGACGTGGTGGAATCAAAGGCTGGGACCGCTGAGGATTGCAGTCACAGTCCGGCGAGGAGGATCTCCTGTCACAGACTTTGCATCTGGATACCGCCGAATAGAACTGATAGATAATGAATGCGAAAATGGTTTCAACAACTGCAACGAATAAATAAATAAGTTATAGATTTTAAGAGGCAATTGTGTGGTTTACATAAGCCAAGACATAAGATGAAGCTATTTTGTATAACGCCGGCCTGGAAAGTGCTGTGGCTCAGAAAGGCATAAACAATCAGTACAAACTCCATCAAAATACCAAAGCAGGAGAATATAAGCCAATAACGAACCAAGTCCGAGTCACGCTGCAAAGCAAAGATTACAAGATGTTTTAGAGATCTCGAATGGAATAAAATAGCTCACCGTGTAGATGCCCGAGATCAAGAGCAGAATCAGCGAGACCCAAAAGACTCCAAAGCAGACGCAAAAAATAGTCAGCCAGCTCAGCTGAAAGAGGAATATAAAATCGAATGGAAATATAAATGAAATGCTGCTTACATGACTTAAAATCAAGCTCAGACTGAGCACAGCAAATAACACGGCACAAAGCAAATCAAAGGCGGCAATAGAATAGGCACAATATAATAAAGAGTCTTCCCCCAGCAGCATGACGATACATTGGCAAATCAATTCCTTCTCAGAACTTAAGAGTAAGTATTAGTCTAGGCCTGCTTATTATCATTAGTAAACATAAATGACAGAGAGAAGAGAAACACAAGTTGTACAGGAGATAGCTTCTTTAAACTTGACCCCTGCGAAGTTTGCGTGCCAGATCCCTGAGAGCTGCTCTCTCCTCTCGCTTATACATTTTCCTTAGACGCTTGTGTTCCTTGCGTTTGGTATCACTGCTACTGGAGACGGCTTCGATATCCTTTTGACTGCAGCCTCCAGCATATCTGGGCACAGGTATCCACTGTTCCCGATATATCATGTCCAGATAGAACACATAGATGATGTACACAAATGTCATTTCGACAGCTGTGAAAGAATATGCAAATACTTATGTATCGAAAAGTTGGGCAACTTTCTTACCCAATCCCACAAATGGCAGCACCGTAATCTTAACGCCTTCCCAGTTGATGGATATGGATAGAGTCAAGCCATAGAGCAGGAGAATCGCATCCAGCATAATGCCCAGACAGGTGAAGACCAACCAATACCGTATATAGCTCAAGCGACGCTGATAAATGCCCAGGAGCAGCACCAGAATGATGGCCATCCAGAGAAGGGAGAATATCAGCGCTGCCAGAGATGTCCAGTGGTTCTATTTACTTTTAGCTAGTAGTTGTCACTTGGCTAAGCTCACTAATACAAGTACTTACGTGCTGAGCATAGAGCACGCCCGAGACACTGGCAAAGAGCACCGCTGAGATGAGATCCAGTATCGCAATCGCATAGCTGCAAATCACCAAATATCCATCAGAGTTGCCGTCCATTCTCGCCCAGCAAACAACATTTCAGCAATTGTTGAAGCATGGAGAAAACTTGGCCACTAAATCAAAGCTATAATGATGATAAGCACGTAGTTTCAATAGAATAGCAGCTGGGGAGGGAGAGGAGAGCTATGGCCAATGCTCCTGCTGCTTGTTAATCAACGCCATTTGATTGTCAAGCGACTGCACAGTCGAGCAAAACTATCACAAAACTAGGGTATCAAACCGAAACGAATTTCTGTTTCAGTTCCGGTTTCGGTTTTGTTCACATTTATGTTTTCGACTACGGTTTTTTGTATATTTCGGTTTCGAATTATTGTAAATTATCTATATATGAGAAATATCGACTCTTTGGACTTCCAGTAAGCACAACTTCATTCAAGCTCATCCGATTTCCATGAGGAATGTCTTGTTTTTCATAGTATTAACCCTACTTTAACTCTGCATTTAAATTTTTTTATTCTGGGACAAAATTTTTTTTTCGAAAATTTGTCGATTTTTACAGTGTTACCCCTTTACATTTTTCGAAAATTTTCAAACATTTTTAAATCTTTGTTTTAGTCTTTTATTCGATTGCAGGTGATCAAATTAGGGTAAAAAAGTACTTTTGAACTTATTTCGACCTATTTTCTTTAAAATCTCAACGGTTATTTCGGCTGGAATAATTTGGGTTTTTGGGTTTCGGTATAATAATAGTTTTTCGAGTGCTATAATTATCGAGTTGAGCTCTCGACTTTTTCTTATATATTGGCCCACATGTTTAATAGTATCAACCCACTGTGCATAGGCTGGCGCTGCCTTGCGACAAGTTCCCTGTCCTCTGGCCATCTTTCATTTACGACATTTGTTTTGTCAGCTGCCGCCTCATCTTCGCTTGGAGATTCGATTTTGCACCATTGACAACGTGACTCTCCCTAGTCGCAGTTCATGATGGCAACAACAACAAAAAACAACTATCTAACTCAATTATTATTATTGTTTGTGCAGGGTAGATGCGGATTGATTTTGGTATTGGTGTTAGTCCGTAAATTGAAATGGGCCGTAAATGCCAATGGGAATCTTCTTTTTTTCTTTGTACCGAAATATTCTTTTATAAAAGAAGAAAGTGCTGTACATAGATGTTAATTATAATATATTGAAAATTATCTTTTAGAGTTTCTATTTATCTGGTTTTCGTTGCCTTTTCTTTCACGATTATTCGGCTTTTCCTTTTCCTTGGACTGATGCGAAACTGATTTGTTTAGCTTTTTCGATTCGGAAACTTGATCTGATTGATCGGAGGCTTCGGATTTACTTTTTCTGGCACTGAAAATTAATATTGTTGTAGTATATTTAACTTAAGGATTGTACGCTTACTTTTTGCCATGCCCTGACTCCATAGTTGTTAAACGTCTGGACTTTCCTTTTTCGGGCCGATCAGAGAACTCCAATTTACTCGTACTTGACCTGGACTTGTTTTTGTGACTTTTGATTGAATGATTTTGTTGAGCATTACCATTCTCGGGTTCATTAATGACAGCAGGAGACTTTATCCTTAAGCAGTAATTGTAGACAATGTAAACACAGAGCCATTCAAAAACTAAAAGTCAATGAAATAAGAGTGTGCTTTTCAACATTACGTTTTTCTATTACCAATGCCAAAATACAGAAGTGTAAACCTTATGATTTGGCTCCACTCTATATGGTCGGAAATGTAAATGGTCCAAATGAAAAACAATATATCCAGCATAACGCCAACAAACGAGAAGCACAACCAACCGATAATAAATGGGAGTCGACGCTATATCACATTTACTAAAGTCGAATGCAAGGAATATTTTCAATTTTTAATACAAACCTTCCATAGACCCATCAAAAGCAGACCAACCATAAATATCCAAAATACTGAGCCAAGAAAAGCAGCTAATGAGTATAAGTTAACCTGGAGGTTTGGTGACTTGGTAAAACTTACAAATTCAAATGCTAAACAAATGAATAATAAATAAATAAATATTAAATATTGCAATACTGACGCTGTCTGTCAACAAGCCAAAGGACTGGACCAAAAAGTACAACGACTGAAGCAAATCGATAATTGCAATGAAGTAACAAATTTTCAACAGATGACAACAAATCGGAGCAAAAACACGATCTTGAAGGGTAACCCCTTTCGTTTCCATCATGTCCATAGTCATTTTCTGGGATATGGTAGGTATGTAATGTATTCAACAGTTGAGTTTCAATTTATATTTAAAATATATTTAATCAGCGTAGAGCAAAAAGCCTACTAGCACAAAATAAACTGCACAATATTTCAAAAACTTTGGCCCACAAAATTATTCGATTTTATTTTTTCTTCGGCGGTTTCTTTTTGGTTTTCTCCGACTTCTTGCTGCTCTTTCTGGCTGACATTTGGCTGTCTGTTGAATTAAGATTTTATTCAGATTTCTAATATCTTTATACAAATCTCCCCTACCTTTGCACTTCCTTGGATCCAGCTGTTTTTTTGATTTCTTTCTTGTTCCTCTTTCCGGTTCATCATATAGCCGACAAGGATCCATGGCCAAATAGTATCTATAGACAAGATATATGCACAGGCTCTCGATAACTGCAATTGGAAAAGGTATTAAAAACTTGAAAGCTACGATTAAAAGGTCACGCACATATTCCCATAAAAATAATGGAAAACTCCTTTAAGTGATCCCAGTCCACAGTGACGGAAGATAAGATTCCCCAGATTAAAAATCCTATGTCCGCAATAAAACCAACTATAGAGAAGATAATCCAGGCTTTAACTAAGGCAGGTCGCCGCTATTTGATATAAATATCTTATGTCAACTTCAACTTGGCTTGAACAAATCAAACTCTACGTACCTTACTTAGGCCCACAATCAGCAGTATAACAATCAGCACCCAAAATATAGTTCCCAACAGCGCAAAAATTGTGTATATATTGAACTGTACATTAGATATATTTTTTTATATAATATTTATATTTTTTAAATTCGAATAGTTGAATAACTTACGCTTGTGACCAAAGAAATGGTGGCCTGGAGCACAAAGAAAAGCGCATGCGTCAGATCGAATATACCAATGGTGAGACATATTTTTCCTAAATTCTTTTCAAAGAAATTCGCAAAAGCTGATTTGGTTTTAACGTGTTTCTTATTGCCTTTTTCCTTCTTTTTCTTCTTGGCTGCAGCCATAATTCAGGGTCCAATAGTGGTATTAGTTATATTTCATAGATGTAGGTGAGTGCTACTACAAGGCATATGAGATTAGACTTAACATTATTAGAATAAAAAAAATAATTATAATCTTGCAGACATGGCGACCAGTTTTGAAAATACAACGGCAAATTATGCTAAAATGTGCATTTAACAGCACAAATTTACCACTTCTGTTATTTTAACATAGAGTCAACAGCTGTTTGTGTAGCGATGTGGCAACGTGAAGGCAAAGTGGTAACCCTATGAAACATCACAACATTGGAAAGAGTCGCTCCACGCTCAATAAGTTAATAAACTGTTACGGCTCTTAAAAAGTTAATACTTCAAAGTACTTTTATAATAAAAAACATGCCCATCATTGTCAAAACGTAAGTAGCACTGTATTTATCGTAGTTAGTGAGTAGTTAGCTTGTAAAAAGTGGCCCAAGCAATTGTGGTTGTACCAAAGTTGCCAGTTTTCGTCAGTGTTCGCGCCTTTTTTCGTCTGTGATTTGTATTTCACAACACTGTGAAATCAGCTGTTTATAGCAGAAACAAAGTTTCACCGAAGCGGACGTGCACAAAATGGGTCCGCCAAAGAAATCAAAAAAAGACCGGAGCGCAGGTGATAAATTTGGTAAGCATTGGTCAAATCCGAACAAGTGTAGCATCAGATAAAAATGCTACGCCTTCACAGCCAAGAAGCGACGCGCTGAGGACGACGCGTACACCCAACTGGTGGAGGACAATGACAGCATGGACAATGCCAGCGAGTCGGACGGGGTGCCGGGCGCCGCGTCCAAGAATGCTGAAACTAACGATGAGAACATCAACACCGACGAGTATGGCGCCAAGGATTATCGTGCACAAATGCAACTGCGCCAGGATCACACCAACCGTCCGCTGTGGGTTGCCCCCAATGGACACGTGTTCCTTGAGTCCTTTTCACCGGTTTATAAGCACGCTCACGACTTTCTCATTGCCATCTCGGAACCAGTCTGTCGTCCGGAGCATATACACGAGTACAAACTGACAGCCTACAGTCTATATGCTGCCGTATCGGTGGGCCTCCAAACCCACGATATTGTGGAGTATCTAAAGCGCTTGAGCAAGACCAGTATTCCCGAAGGCATCTTGGAGTTTATACGTCTCTGTACTCTGTCCTACGGCAAGGTGAAGCTTGTACTGAAACACAACAAATACTTTATTGAGTCACCGCATCCGGAGGTGCTTCAAAAGCTACTTAAAGATCCGGTCATACAGAAGTGCCGGCTTATTCGAAGCGAGGGCGAGGCCTTAATACAGGGCACAATGGATGGCAAGGCCATTACACAGTTTGGCACCAAGTTGCCAGCGGCGCCTGACAATCCAGCGGCGCCTGATAATGGAGCCAGCACCTCCGCCGCAGCGACAGTGACAGCCGATGGTGCTCCTGCCGATGCCGTAATACCCGAGGATATAACGGACTTCTACGAGAAGATTGACAAAGAGGAGGAGGACGAAGATGAGGCGAATCTGAAAACAGTTTCCTTTGAGGTATCTCAGGAGAAAATTGAAGTGATACAAAAGCGATGCATTGAAATTGAGCATCCACTCCTAGCAGAGTACGATTTTCGCAACGATACCAACAATCCTGATATCAACATTGACCTCAAGCCAGCCGCCGTGCTGCGTCCGTACCAAGAGAAGAGTTTGCGCAAGATGTTCGGCAATGGTCGAGCTCGTTCCGGAGTCATTGTTTTGCCTTGTGGCGCTGGTAAATCCCTGGTGGGTGTCACCGCCTGCTGCACAGTTCGAAAACGGGCATTGATACTATGCAACAGCGGTGTCTCAGTGGAGCAGTGGAAACAGCAGTTCAAAATGTGGTCCACAGCAGATGACAGCATGATTTGTCGCTTTACCTCCGAGGCCAAGGACAAGCCCATGGGCTGTGGCATACTGGTTACCACATACTCCATGATTACCCACACACAGAAGCGCTCCTGGGAGGCGGAGCAGACAATGCGCTGGCTGCAAGAACAGGAATGGGGCATCATGGTGCTGGATGAGGTACACACAATACCAGCCAAGATGTTCCGACGTGTCCTGACCATTGTGCAGTCCCACTGCAAGCTGGGCTTGACGGCCACACTGTTGCGTGAGGATGACAAAATTGCGGATCTCAATTTCTTAATTGGTCCAAAGCTGTACGAGGCCAACTGGTTGGAGCTACAGAAAAAGGGCTACATTGCTCGCGTGCAGTGCGCTGAAGTGTGGTGTCCCATGTCGCCGGAGTTCTATCGCGAGTATCTGACCACCAAAACGTCCAAGAAGATGCTGCTCTATGTGATGAACCCTTCCAAGTTTCGCAGTTGTCAGTTTCTGATCAAATACCACGAACAGCGTGGGGACAAAACGATTGTCTTCTCGGATAATGTGTTTGCTTTGAAGCACTATGCCATCAAGATGAACAAACCCTTCATTTATGGGCCCACATCTCAGAATGAACGTATACAAATTCTGCAGAATTTCAAATTCAATTCCAAGGTATGGGAATTAAGCAAACTCTGAATAATCTTTAAACTAATCAAACTCCCTTCTGCCACAGGTCAACACAATTTTCGTGTCCAAAGTGGCTGATACTAGTTTTGATCTTCCCGAAGCGAATGTGCTCATCCAGATCTCCTCGCATGGCGGCTCTCGACGTCAGGAGGCTCAGCGTTTGGGTCGTATTCTGCGTGCCAAGAAGGGCGCCATTGCCGAGGAATACAATGCATTCTTTTACACCCTCGTCTCGCAGGACACCATGGAGATGAGTTACTCTCGCAAGCGTCAGCGTTTCCTTGTCAATCAGGGCTACAGCTATAAGGTTATCACACATCTCAAGGGCATGGACACCGAATCAGATCTAATGTACGGCACACAGGACGAACAGGGTCAACTGCTGCAGTTGGTTTTGTCTGCATCCGATTTGGATTGCGAGGATGAGAAGATGCCTGGCGAGCCCGGCTATCGTCCAGGCGCTGGTACTACAAAGCGCACAGGCGCCCTGAGCTCCATGTCAGGTGGCGATGATGCCATCTACTATGAACATCGACGCAAGAATGTCGGCAGCGTGCATCCTTTGTTTAAGAAGTTCAGGGGATAATTTGTACTCTTTCCAGCTAAATAAAAATATATAACACATGCAAGTTTGTTTTTCTGTCGAGAAAAATTTTACATTATCAAAAACTTCAAATTTTATTGCGGATTGTCAATTCTATCATTGTTGCAGTCAGAGCGACGGCACCGGCGAGTGGGCGATTATTGAACTGCAGGGCGATCTGGAGGTGCGCAGCAATCAGAGCAAGCACGATCAGTTCATCGGAGATCTGTACTACAACAAATATGGACAGCCAGTAAGGGAAATTAGTTAAATGTGAATCAGTCCTTTGAGAATTGTCTTTCCTTTCAGATACTCATTATAGGTCATCACATACTGCAAGGACGCGAACAGAAGCTGGACAAACCATTTGCGGTGCTGGAAAAGTCCAAGACAAATGAGGGACAGCAGCTGCTGAATGTCACGAATGCCACACTGGATGCCAGCGCCTTGAATGCCACTGCGGGAGCTGAGCGCACACTGTTGGATGACACTGTTGCACTGGAGCACAAGAGTCGCCAACGAACGGAGTACACAGTGCGTGCCGTGTGCACCAAGAAACTGATCTTCAAATCGCGACCAAAGCCAATTATTGCCAATGTGGCAAAGTCGGTGTAGCCTGACGCGTTGCATATTTCGGTTTATATTTATATTTAGTCGGATAGATAATTCCCATAGCATATAATAATTGTTGTTAAGAACATTAAACGATTTCCATCTCACGCTCGATGCCCACAAACTTGAGTTGTTCGGTGGGTCCGTATCTGTAGTCAAAGAAGAGCTCCTCGCCAGGCTGAATGGCGCGCTTGGCAAAGATGCCGATCCGATGATCCCCTGTGACCATCATAACCTTGGCATAGCAATTGGGATTAATGGAATGATTGGCGAACCGAATTTTGTTGCCCTTGCGTGTGGCATCCACAACGAAATCGTTGTTCAAATTGAACAGAAATGAGCACATGTATTTGTCGTACACCTTGCCACGACGATCGGCCTCATCCTGCGATATTATCTCGCCGCAATACTCCGATATGAATTCATTTTTCTGTGCGCCTTCCTTGAGAAAGATGCCCCACCCGGCAATGTCCGAGGGTGCCATCAGCAGATGCTTGTCTGTGGAGGGAAAGATTGAGTACAATTCGAATGGCAACAATGGGAGAAGGAGAAGCTACTTACGTAATCCGCGCTGCACGCACACATTTTTGCATGTGATTTTGGTCAGCTTGAACTGATCTGCGCCACAGGCCTGACACAAATCCGGATCACACTCGCGCACAGCCAAATAGCAAGGACATTGCTTGGTGTTGCACTGCGCCTTGCAACGGCAGCCAGGGAAACGATTCTGGCAATCGCTGCTGCAGTTGCAGAACTTCTCGCAAAAGTTCTGCGTCTGAATGCAGGAGCAGTTCATGTCGCAAGGACCGGCGTGATCGCAGGGCGTATAGTTGTACACGTGGTTGGACGACGAGTCCTTCTTCAGCTGGATCTTGCGACAGTGCAGTGACCACAGCCGTTGCTTCTTCTTCTTCTTGCGCGGCGGCGTAAAGTCCTGTCGCAAGTCCTCAAAACTAAACTCGGCCGCCTCCTTCTGGGCAAACTCATAGACCTGGCGACAAGTCTTCGTGAGCATGTTGTGCGCAACGGCGCAATAGTTCTTCAGATAAACCTTGTGCAGCACACGAAACAGAGCCTGATCAGCGCCAGTCCAGACGCACTGCGTGCTGGTAATATTCATCATTCCGGCTGTATCAGAATATCAGAGAGAGAGAGAGAAGGTGAGTGAAGAGTAAGCTTAAGATCTGTTTGTTGCTTACCCATGATGGAGTTAATCTCAGCGCTGTTAACAGCTATGCCATTATCCTTGCCATTCTCGTGGTTAAAGTCCTTGTTGCTGAACTGACTGTTGCTATCATTGCTGTCCTCAGAGCTCGACGGATCAATGGGCGGAGTTTTGCTATCAGCCGCCAGTTTCTCCTTCATGCCATCCTAAGAACAAATCAATCATTAGTTGAATAACAAAGTTGGAGTCTGCAGCTTACAATCAGCATGTAACATGAATTGCTGCAGGGATCCGGAAAGGTTTTCAGTTCCGGATAGCGACGCTTCTGTAGATTGGGACCAGCGTGTCCTTGCAAGCCTGTGAAAGGAGAATGCAATAACTTATATTATGACTTTGCTCTGGATTTAATTGGTAGGCATGACTATGAGACGCGCGTGGGGAGGTTAGATTATGAGGAAGACGCGTTACTTTACAGTAGATGCAACAATGTTCAAGGCAAAAGCCGCACGAAATGAGGCGAGAAACACCAAGAGAATTTTGAAACAAGACAATTTGGCCAATTTCCACAGACATATACAGGTATTTTATGTGATTTACAGTATAGAAAAGATTGAGTTTGATGATGATGTGGGAACGAACAAGGCGACATTGGGGCCTAGGCGGCATGAGTGTGTGTGCGTGTGGTTATCGAGAACAACAACTACAACAACGACTCACCCTGTACATGGTGACCTAAATTGCAGTTATTTTAATACAACATTTTAAGAGGTTTTTTTTGTTTTTTGGATTTTGGACAAAAGAAATATTTCGCAATAATTTTGTTTGTTTTCCAAATAAAGAGAAAAAGCAAAAACGAAAACAATAAGTTATTAAGAGAAACCCAAGTGGAAGCAATGAACAAATATGTCACTTACGGTGCAGAAAACAGTCGTATTTGAAGCAGCGACGACAGAAGAGCGTGTGGAACGAGTGCATCGTGCGTTCGCGGGACACACTCTCCGCCTTGGTGCCATCAATGTTGGGCGTGCACTCCTGGGGCCGTTCCGGATCCTGATGCTCGGTGAGCTCAATGTACCTGAAGGTAAAAAACAAATTAGTACACAACACACATGTAAAACAACTCAATACAGACTTTTCCTTTAGCTCCTGAGCGGTGCCCTTGTCCGGGAAGTTGGCGCTAATCGCTTGAAATATGATGGGTGCCGGAAAAGGAAGTTTCTCTTTAACATCCTCCACTTTGGGTTTCGTCTCTTCAGCTTCTGCAGCAGGCACATCCTGTTTATTGTCAACAGGAGCAGCAGCCGAAGCCGCAGCAGCCGAAGCCGCAGCAGCCGAAGCCGCAGCAGCCGAAGCCGCAGCAGCCGAAGCCGCAGCAGCTGAAGCCGCAGCAGCAGCAGCTGAAGTTTCTGGCATTGGCTCTACCAATGGAGGCGTCTCCTTGTTTTCGTCATCGTCTTTTGCTTTTGACGTAGGTGACTCTGTTTTGACACTCGAAGTGGTTGCAGTTTCCTCCAGATCCTTGCTATGTGAGCGCATCAAGGCATGCACCAATTCCACAAATATGGCATCGTCCATGAAGGATGGATCCTTGTCCCCGTGCACTTTGCCGTCATAGTTCTTGATCAGCTCCTCAATGAACTTGCCATCCTTGTCGAGCACCTCGTCACCCATGTACGGAATGTTGTGCAACACTGTCTCATCCTCGACCATAAAGTTCTGCTGCGTGGGCGCCCATGTGTACATTGTGGGTATGGGAGTGACGGCGTTGATCACACAAATCGGCACACGCTGAGGCCCGCTGGTGCCCCCATTATAGCTAGTGACCTCGGCGCGCTTCACACAATCAACGTGCGGCGGGTCGTACGGTTTGGCTTGCCAAACCTTCGACTCGCAATACAAGTCCTGCACATTGTGATTGTGTTCGTCCCTACGAGAAAAAAATGCCATCAAATGAGGCGCCAAATTCCACGTTGCAGACTTACCAGTTTTTAATCCACGCTTCTTTGATTTCATCGGCACGTTTGTAACGCTTCTGCTGTCGTATTTTCATGTACTCCAGTTTTACAACGCGTTTCCATTCTTTGCTACTCATATTTTGTTAATTTTTGCACAAAGAATTAATTTTTTCTGGCGGACTCAGCGTAGTGTTTGAAAATGCATTTAGTGATGGAAGCTGATGCAACGCAGTGTTAGTAAGCAACAAGAAATAAAACAGCTGTTGTTGACGCAAGCGCGCCTGCTTACTTTACGTTATATAGTATATACAGTATTTTTTGGTATTTGGTATTTTTATTTAGGAAAATTTAAGGTCAAAATAGGCGAAATACAAAAACAAATCAAATGTGAAATCTTATCAAAATAAGGCAATAATTAAACACATATAAGCTGGACAATTTTAAACACATCAAGGCAGCCACGAGCATCGAGGAAATTGGCGCGATGGAACCATCAGCTTGTGAAGATCTAAAGGCGTTCGAGCGACGTCTCACCGAAGTGGTTTCATCTTATAGGCCATCCACGCTCCGCTGGCGTCGTAAGAACTACATCTAATTGTCGATATTTGTAGATAATCTAATCTGTGCGCTGTTTTCTTCTAGTTATATTATCCGCATTATCAGTGTGCACGGCAATAAGTGCTTGGTACTGGCTAAAAGATCCCCGCACCACCGTAGTGCCATTAACGGAATCGCTGTGGATCCATCCGATATTTACCGTGGCCACAGTAACATTAATCGTACTCTTCATACTGGGCATACAGAAGCTAGTGGTGGCACCACAGATAATCACATCACGCACGCGAAGTGTCCTCACTGACTTCGCCTTGGACCTGGAGCCGCACACTGGGAAGTTGATATTGAAGCCGCGGCAAAGTAACAACAACGGCAATACATGAGCCTCTTTAGATTTGTTGTAGGGACAACACTGATTTAGTTGATAATTGAAAGATGTAAACGCCTTGCCCTCTATTAATATGATGACTTCCAAGACGATGGCTTATTCGCATCCGAGAAAACTTTAGTTTAATGCATACATACCTATTAAAATCTTAAGTACCTTTCATTTGGTTAAATTATATAGAAGCTCCATTGTACAAAATACCTGTTCATATAATCGTGTGTTCATCTGTTTCGTTATGGCGTTATTAATTTCTGCTGCCAAAAACATAGCGACTAATAAATGACGTTCTAATTGAAATCTGGACATTTTCTACGGATGGGTTCAAATTGTGCAACGGCCCCAAGTGTTTTAGCGCAATATAAGTTAATGAAAATCCGAGTATAAATAGAGCACGCTCCGGCTGGAGAAGGCATCAGAATCATTTCGGCGACCTAACCAGCTCAATGATGAAGATTTTCTACATTGCCGTTATCCTCATGGGTGTCGTGCTCAGTCTGTCGGCAGGCAAGTTCAAAAGGAATCGCACAGCGTTTGCATTTCAAGCTAAAAGACTGCATATTCTTTAAATTACAGCTGCCGTCGAGGCCGGTGGCTCAGCAGCAGCAGCAGCAGCAGCTGCCAGTGGCCAATACGATGAGCATCCGAGGTTCCTGCGCAGCGCACCCACTGTGAAGGTCGACCATGATCACAATAAGGAGGACCCCAAAGCCTGTTGCGGCTAAGCAGTGCACATTTCAAATATCCTAATGGTGTTTCGGCATTATCCAACACTAATAATTTTAAATAAAGCAGCAATATTTTGAAAATCCAAATGAACATTGACTCTGTGTGTGGGTTGGACTTTGTCACGGGCAACTTACAGTGTGATTTCATCATAATGAACGGTCGGAAAGTTAAACAACTTATGATTATATTTATGGTTGATGTTGTGTGATAACTGTTTATTCTGGTTTCAGCATTCTCTATAGTGTTGTTGTTGTTGTTGCTGCTCTTATCGCATATACATATAAATCTTTATTTTCTCGTGTTTTCAGTTGCATTTCTTTTGTTTGTTTTTTGATCTTTTTTTTTTGGTACAAATTTCGCCATTTTATAAATTTCTATTTGTAAATCTTAAAAATAAATATTATTGCGCAGCTTTCTGTCCTATTCAGACAAATGTCTATGTATAAAGGTTCGTTTAAATACGTTTATCAAATGCTCTAATTGTTTTCATTTCATTCAGTGTGGAAATATAAATGCATCTGCTTTCTTACTGCGTGTGGTTTTTCATCATTCATCATAATCATCTTCAGTTTGTTCAGGCCATTTTAGTTGGTATGTAATGTAATTGTTTCATTATTAATAATAGAATTTGTTATTCATTTATATGTATGTAGTCATGTACAAAAAAATATGCTAAATTTGATTTAAAAAACTTATTGTTTTATATTTATAATCTCTGTGTTTAGTAGTTTGAAATTGAAATTTAGGATATTCATTTCTATAATTTTTTTTATACTTTGCGCTAATTTGTTTCGACGTTAATCAATTTGTATTAGATTTGTTCATTACTTAATATTAGTGCTAAATTATGAGCTAAATATTGTTTTGTTACTTGGTTGTTTGTTGATTTTGTTGTTGTTGTTGCTGTTGTTTTTGATGTGGCTGTTGTTTTGTTGTTGTTGATATATTTGCATATTTTAATTCACAAGGAGGCGCTAATTAATACACAAATTCGCGAAATTACAAAATGAATACGACAAATGCTGGAAATGCATGTGCAAGTTAAATAAAACTAGAGGCTGCCTCCTTTTTAGCACAACACTCACACACCCACACACACACAAACACACACACCCACACACACATACACAAACAGACAATTTAAACATAAGTAATACGTAATATAATTATACTCGTACTCGCAGTAGAATAGTAAACTATTAATTACATAAATTAAACAAAACCGTATTAATCTTTAAACAAAAATTAACGTTACAAATTGTACACATAAACAAAACGTTTGTGGGCGCTTCTTGCATTTTGGCTTTAATCCCCCCGCCGGCCACCGACATTATGCGGCCAACATGTTGCGTATATTCTTCGGCGTGTTCTCCTCGTTCAAATGCTTCGTCGTATATCGGAGGGCATTCAGCAGCGGCTCCGCCTTTATCGCCGGCTGTGCCTGCAGCAATCGCACGCATCCCTTGACATCAACGTGGGCGCCTCGGGCAAAGGCTCCAACCGGATGCACATGATCGTAGAGGATGACCAGACCGACCATCACGCGCAGCACCAGCATTTGTGTCTCCTCCCGCTCGATCTGTTGCAGCAGTTTGCTAAAATAAAAAAGGGAGTCATATAATTAATTTAAATTTAAAATATATTTATTCGAGTGTCTTACGGATTCTCCAGCATGCGTAGGCACACTTTGGCCATTGTGCCCAGCGTTTCTGTTGTGTTCTGCACATCGTCGGCATTGTCGTTAACAAACTTGGATGTCGCCTCGCTCAGCACCTTCAGCATGGGCGTGGCATGGGCGTAAAACAGGGACATGCGATTGGCCAGCTCCGTGCTGACCAGCATGTTCTCTGTGGAGTCCACGCGCTGTCGGCTCACAATGCGTCTGTAGTAACTGAAGTCGTTCTGTATGGCGGGTGTTTTCATCTGTGGAATGATGGAATGAAACGCAGCAGTTAACAACACACTCAAGCAGTTTACAGTGCAGGGCAGTGCACTGCTTCTTGAATTAATTTAAATGAAGTGCTACACTGCTTTGCTCCCAGTTTAATTGACGCTAGCTTTAATTTATCTCTAATTGCAGTACGTGACACCGCAATCGGACTTAATTTTTTTTGTAATTCAAAGCCAGGCCCAGTCCAAGTCGCAGACTCAGACTCAAACTCATTTGTTGACGATTTAACTGTCAGGGCTGCCTCAACGGAGTCGTGCGTGAGAAAAACTTCTGAGAGCTGCCGCCTGCCTTGCCCCGAACGACAACAGCTCGCAGTGTCTCATCATTTACCTTGGGGGAGGCGCTTGAAACCTGCCAGCTTTTATATACTATATATGTACTTCAGCTTTATATAAATACGTTATTAGCATAACTCATTCTAACAGTAAGTAACAATGCGGCAAACAGGACGGATCAACTACAACAGTTTTAGACGTTGTGAGTGGGTGAGTTTTTTTTTTGTTAGCTATTATTAATTAGAGAGATGATTAATTTGTTGTTGTGTAACAATGCTTTTCAGTTACTAGTGCTTTTGCTGTTAGCACCCGAGCTTACAACGACTCAGTATGCGTCATCATTGTACAACAGTCAGTTTTATGACCACAACAATCAACAACAGGTACAACAGCAACAGCAACAGCAGCAGCAGCAGCAACAACAACGTAACGTCTATCCAGATATTCCAGTGACCTACAATCAACAATATCCTGCTGCTCCTGTTCAGTCCATATGGTCGACTGCGCCTATTGTTGTTAATGACGGGGCCAACAGACTGGACCAGGCTCGGAGTTATTTGCCCATTAATTACTACAACAATAGGGAAACCTATGCCAATACAGAAGCCGACAGAAGCAACAACTACGACAGCTACAACAACAACAACCATGTGCCGACAACACGTGCTGCCAATCACAATTACAACAATGTTCCCGGCTACTTTTACTACATCCAACAGCAACAACAACAACTACAACAACAGCAACAACAACAACTACAACAACAGCAATCACAACGTGAACTGCTTGCCGTGGCGGATTCTCGACGGGAGGAGGAACAAATTGTTCGTATTGGTGGCAATCGCTCACTGGCCCCCAACGACAACTACGACTACAACAACAACCACAACAATTACTTTGAGCCACCTCATCGCGACTTTGAGGCTAAATATGCCAAACATTATTCCGACTATTTGCGCAAATATCCACAGCGATTGCAGCCGTTGTACAACACTGGCAATTCGCACGTTGACAAGTGAACAACAGGAATTTGGGTCAGCAATTTCAGATAAATTCCACTACTTTATTCAATAAAAATTCAAACAAACAATGTAAATTGAATGCATCCCCTGTGCCAACAACTCTGACGTCGGCATTGCATGCTGTGCGTGTGCCAAGAATTTTACTAATTGCCCACAGATCAATCGCTGGCGATAAACAGATGACCAGGCAAACTGCTTGACAGAGCAGCTTGAGTTTCAGATAAGTGAGCGCTTAAACTGCTTTACAATAAAAGCAGCTAAGCAACGGCTAACAGAAACCAAACTAACTTTTTAAGTATTTGAGCAAATCAACTAATGTTATCAAGAATTTTACTACTAGCCGTCAGGTCAATCGCTAGCAATACAAAGATAAGCATCTGAACTGCTTGCGAAAAGCACAACTTGTGCTTAAAATAATTGATCAAGTGGCGCTTAAGCTGCTTTGCAGGTTCGTTTAATTTTGTGGCGACTCGAGTTCACTGCTTTCCTACCAAAAGTCAATAAATTCTCTAGCATACTTTGCGGCGCAGTCTAAAAAGACCAAAAGGCAACAATAACAAAGTGGGGCTACTGCCTGGCAACGGAAATGGCTGTTACGCTGTTACTGTTAGTTGGTAAGGCACGTTTGGGCCCTATATATATCGAGTGCACATATAGTATAATGCAGGGACATACATACGTTTGTCTGTGTGTGTATAAGTTTAGAACTGACACTTAAACACACAATGAACGTGCAAACAGCAGCAGCATCATCTTCATCAACATCATTATCAAGTTAAGCACATAAAAGTGGCAGACACAAGAGAGCGAGAAAGAGAAATAGAGAGACAGAGAGCGAGGGAGAGAGGGAAGCTAACGATGACGTTGACTTCAACTGCCAGGCTTCTCTTTCTGGCGGATTGCCGCCTGGCTCAATCTCAGCCAACATTTGATTCGAACTCATAAAAGTTGTACAAAACGGAAACGAGCCATGAGAAAATGAACATACACTGATTTGCCATAACATTAATCGATTTGTGTGGCCCAAACAGTGAATCAGACCCACAATACGAGTTTAAATTTCACTTGGTTTGAATTCGTAAATAATTCAGTTGGCATTTTAAATGCATTTTAGCTTTTGTATTTTGATTTATATTTAATTCTTATTTCAAGTCTGATTAGCTCACTTTATATTTTATATTATTTATTTATATTTATATTTTCCAAAAACTATTTCATGTCATGGATAAATTGAAAGTCCTGCACTAAACAATCATAGATTAAAAGTGACTCTTTTCCATTACTTTTAATGATAGTTACTGTCTGCCTGCATTATTTATTCACAGTTTCTGTCAGAGCTATCAATGCTGGAAGATTTACACACAGAGAAGCCAGAAGAGACGGAGGAGAATTGCCTTCGTTCCGCTTTGCGTGCTCGCTGAAGCGCCGACAATTGGATGCGTGTTGTATTGTGTAGGCCCTAATGAGAGTTTACTGTACTGTACAGTAGAGAGACTTGAGTCGAAGATTTTTCATCAATGAGCTGCAGCACGCGCTCGTTTTGGAACTGACAGGCAGACAGAGAGACGAACGGACAGACAGACAATCAATTAAAAATGCAACCACGCGCGCAGTGAGTTGGCAATGACTTGGCCAAGACTTGCACAGTCTGTTGACTGTTTGTTTGTTTGTTCGTTTGTTCGTTTGAGCTTGTTTGTTGTCACTCCCACATAAGGCAGGCAAAACGTTGCTTGGCCTGGTCTTAAAGAAGACATAACCGAGTCTTGTTGTGGGCGTCGTCGTTTGTGCCCAAATTTGGCAACAGTTGTAACAAGACACACACACACACACACAGAGTGAGACTTGCAGATAGTGCTTGTGGTTAATCTGGAATTTGTTACTCACCTTGTACTCATCGAATTTCAACACAAACTCCAATATCTCGGCCAGCTGCTTGACCAGCGCCTGCTGTGTCTCCAGGTGCTGTGTCGGATTGAGTTTGCCGCCAACCAATTGGCCCAACAGCTTGGGCACTATTTTGTCCAGCTCCAGGGAGTGCTCGTAGCACCTCCTCAGCTTCGTTACCAACGGCAGCACCGCCGACCAGGCTTTGGCCTGCACCTCCGGCGATGGATCCGCGATGGCCTCGCGGATTTCTTTGTTGGCTCCCTGGAAAAAATAAAAAGAAATTAAAACAAAGTAAAGCACATTGGTATTATGTAGTTTATCCAAGTAAAAGTTTTGATGGGGCAAATGTTCGCTTGGCATGCAAACACAATAAGCGATTTTCCTCGTGTTTTATGCATTATTCCTTTTCATTTTCCTGACCACATTTCAAGCAACGGCCACAACTGTAACACAATCAACCAACTACAAGGCATTGTGGCTTTTCGTTCTTGTTGTTATTTTTGTTATTGCTATTTCTATGCCACATGCAACAAAGAGCGACTCCAGAGCCGTCCAGTGACCGGCGCTGCGATTTTTATCGACGCTTTATGATCTAAAAACAGAAAGGCAGCAGAAAATAATAAATATAAAAAATTACTCGTGGACTCATATAACAAAGCCTAACGAACGAACGAACGAACGAACGGTCATTGCATGTTTTCAAAAGTTTATTTTGCCTCGAGTTTTTTTTATATGTATTTATTATTTGTATGCCGCAGAGGCAATCAACAAATGGCGTTGATTATATCAATTGATGCATTTCGGTTTCTCTAGCACAAGTGTCACTAATGACAATTAAGCTGTGACTAAAACAAGTGAATGACCAATTTATTGAATACTTTTACTCGAATTTAAATACCTAATTGCAGTCAGGAGACAATGAACTATATAAATGATAACAATTGCAAGCAGCTGAACATTTACATACTGCTTTAGCAATTCAGTTGCAAGCAGTTCATTCAAGTACAACTTCCCTCTTGATTAGCCATCAAGCCACGCCCATAATTAGTTTGGTTTTTCCCTTTGGCTAATCAACGTCTCACAAACACACATCGCGTGTCTGACCTTTTAAGGCAGCATTAGCATAAATTTCTGAATTATGTATTAGACTCCCAACTCTAAGTTCTTTAGCTTGTCAATCTACACTTTTGTTTTGGCTGATGTTTTATTTTTGGTTTGCACACCTTTTGCTGACTCTGCAGTGCAGTGCAGTGCAGTGCAGTGCTGTAATGTAATGGGCTCAGGTTAGCACGTGTTGTGTGTTTATAATTAAATTGCTGCGCATATCAAGCAGAGGAGCCGTAAGCAGAAGCAATAGCAGAAATAGAAGAAACATGCAGTAGAAACACACATAAGTAATTACAAACACCCTCACTGCTTGTTATACCCGTTACATGTGAAGAGCAAAGGGGTGTATTAGTTTCAATGTGTGCAACAGGGAGATGGAGGCATGACATATAATATTTTATCGAGCCTTGTTCATTACTCTTTCTATAAAACAATAAGAGCTAGATCAAGTTTGCTTCAATTTAAATAATCAATTATCCTACTTATTTTATTTTTATAGATATTTAAATAGATTAAAAGGTATCTTATAGTCAGGAACTCGACTATATCGTTTGTAGTTGTTTTTCATTTCTATTTGTTTATTTGGTTGCAAGACCATCGACGAGTGCTTTGGCATCATAAAAATGCAACTGTCTGCATCAAAGTCAACAACAACAACAGGAACAGAGTGAAACACGTTGTTGCCTTGTTGCACTTCTTTGCGCTCCACATCATTTACACCTGTCCGTGAAGTGAATGAAGTCAAGTCATGTCCTTGGCCAGTGGCAAAGGCAGAAAGAAAAAAACAGTGCCAGCTGCTGCACTTGAAGCTCCACGAATGTTAAACGCGCACAAACAAGTCAACAAAACAAATGATAGAGAGAGAGAGAGAAAGAGAGAGGGAGACTGCAAGGGAAGTCTCTGTGTTGTAGCATTGTCTTGTTTACGCCAGTGACTCTCTAAGGACTCTTATGCCCGGTCATGCACAGGAAACAGCAGCTCCATCCACTGCAGCTGTGTATCTAAGTGTAGGCAGACAGATTTACAGGCCCAGATTGCGACTCTGTATATATTTGTGTGTGATTCAGCCCCTTTGCTGATTTCTTTGCTTTTTTGCCAAGCATTTATCTCACATCGCGACATGTGCACGTCACCAGAAACAAAGAGAGACAGTCGAGTCGAGTCAAGTCGAGTCGAGGCGTAGGTGGAAGTTTTCCAAACTGAATGTTGCATCTTGTTACTTGCGTTTTTGTCACAGGAAACATGCAACGAGCTGGCCGGACACCCCGCCTCCCACCCCGCTCCCACCTTCCCCAATCCGGACACACGTTCATTCAACATTTGTTGTTGATTCATCGCGTTTCGCTGCAGCATCTCGCATTAAACGTTGCATGCTCCAATAACAAAGCACGTGCTGTGCTTTGTATCTTGTATCTCTTCTGTCTGTGCTTCATGCATTTTCCTAAGAAAACTTCTCACTTTGCCCACAACAAAAACAAACTTGAACTTGCATGACTTTTATGCTGTGCGGTAAAAGCAGTTTTCATTTTGTAACTGTTTCTACATTTTTAATTAACACTTAAGACGCCCAACTTAACGCTGCTTGCCAACAACAACAACAAGAACAGAACAAAAACCACATACAAATCGCAATCAGTCAGCGTTTCATTTTATTCATAGAGATAGAGACTGAAAGAGTGTGCGAGAGAGAGAGAGAGTGAGGCATAGTTAATTAACTTTGCGAATTGCTGCACTCTGCATAGATGAAGTAAAAAAACTGTTTAATGTAATGTTGTTACTGCCTCCTGCTGCTGTTTAATTGAAAATTAAATTAAAATCAACGCGGAAATGAGTGTGTTGCTCTTTCTGCGGCCACTTTGATGGCGACCATTGATGACACTCGCTAGTGTTGGTCCAACAACAACAACAACAGAGTACACAGCCATTTCGATTAGTGTACTTCAACTCGCGATTGATAATTAAAACTAAGCCGTAATGACAGTCGCGTAATGACCATATTAAACTGCTTGCTTGACGATTGACTGACAAACTGCTTAGCGAAACACTCAATGTGGGCGTTGTGTGTGTGTGAATGTGTGTGTGGCGCTGCATAAAAATGAACAGCAAGCAGTTTAAGCAAACGCAGCCACAGACAGGAAAGTGTGGGTGGGCAATGTTATGAAATGTATCTACACACAACAGTGTTGTTGGCTAAAAACAAAGTAATAACTTCCAGTCTATTTCATGTAATGAAAGAGAACAAATATTTAAGAAGTTCTTTTTATTTTTTAGTTTATATGGGTTTTGCAACGAATAGTTGGCATCACTGACAGCATTGTTCATAGATGCATAGATGTAATAACTAAGCGTGCATAAAATCCGTGTTGCACAAGTTGCTGTGCTGTTGCTATTTGTCTGTTGTCTATCTCTACCATAATCTCTGTTACGCATTCCCAGTACAAAGAGTGTAGTTTAAGCACAATGATATCAAATTAGTTTACAAGTTCTACAACTACAGGGCATTGCTTAGTCGTCCAGCAGGGAGTCATGAGAAATTCCAACATGCGCTGCAAACAAACAACACCCTCGGGAGGTGTGTCGGGAATGCTCCTCAGCTCAAATACAGGAGTTTTGTATGCTGACCGCCGCGACATTCGAAACTGTTGTTGTTGTTGCTTCAATTTAGACAGTCATGCAACAACAGCTGCTACTGCCACAACAACAACAACAACAACAACAACTATGACATTGTGACAGCAGCATCAAAACTATTAATCAAAGCAATTTTATAGATATTTGCATGCCGTGAAAACTTCTGCGCTTTTCCAATTTCTGCTGTTCTTTCTTTTATTCATTTTATTTTCATCATTCATAAAAACAAATGCGCACCTTTAAGTCCAGTCACGTCGCAATTGGAATGAAATAAAATGCGAACTTTAAGAGAACACAAAGAGAAAACGACACAAAAAATTATACAATAGGCAGTCGAAGATGATGATGACGACGACGATGATGTTAATAATGATGATGATGATGGCTAAGAAGTCAATGCTAAATCTATCTGAATTCCCAGAAAAACTTGAATTCTGCTTAAAAAAATATAAAAACCAGCCGATGACTATTAAGTTCTCATAATTTATATTTATAAAGCAAAGAGTTGAGCTGAAAATGGGGGAGACCCATTGACAGCAGCAACAACAACTGTCACAGACATTTGGACGCCGCTGGTGACACGATTTTCCCAGCGTGGATCACCCCACAGTGCAACTAAAGTGAAGTGAACTGAAGTGAATTGAACTCAACTCAACTCAAGCGCCGCTGCTGTGTTGACTACATAATCATAAATATTTCATAACAATTTGTATTATGACTCTCTCTCTCTCTCTCTGTCATTCTCTTGCTAGCTCTTTCTTTGTACAGCGCCTTCCGCTGAGTTGGACCTTCTTAATTATTCAATGGACTCGTCGTCGTATTGCCTTGATATCAAAAATACGACACAAGAAACACAAAGTACAACATATGTTTGCGTATTGCAAAATCTATCTTTGTATATTTTGTAGAACTGCTGACAGTAGCTGTAACAACAACAACAACAACCAAACAACAACCAAACAACAACAATGATAGCTGTGATGACTCACTGAATATGATCGTGTTTAGACTTCAACTTCCATTGAAGTAAAGCGGCATTTGGCGCTTTGTTGTTCACTTTTCAAATTGCTTTCGATTTTCAGAAGAATGCAACAATGCGGCTGCATCATGATCAAGATCGAGATATTAGACAGCTCATTGACGAAATCTTCAGGTGATGCAGTTCTTTATAAATACACTTGACGTCGCTGAAATGATTAAGAGCGAACTATTAGAAAAAGGGCTTCCCGACTGCGAGAGACCCTGTACACATATTCTGTAAAATGATCAGGTTTATCAATACCCAAAGCGCTAGCTTTCAAATTGTACTTTTAAGTAGATATTTTAAAATTTACTGAGGCATGATATATTCTAAAATTCACTCGATCTGCCAGGACTATAAAGGAATCTATATAACATTTCTATATAACTTCTATGAGGTCACATATTCTTTCACAAACTTAAACTTACATATATATACCCTTTATAAGTTTTAAGCACAGGGTCTAAAAATAACTGCGATTAAATTTCATTTGAAATGGGGAACCTCAATATGGACACAGACCGCAACATCGCAGAGTAAGAGAGAGAGAGTGGGAGTGACAGAGAAAGAGAATTGAAAACAGCTGTTGTGTGATTCACAAGCATCATTTAACCAAGGCAAAGTTGGATGATGATGGGTCGGTCTGACTAACTGGCCGCATAGTTACAGGGCATAAATACATCCGTCCATATAGTATTATAGATCCATAATGCCCATGGAGGCATGAGAACAAAGGAGTTGTGGACCCAATGAACTGCGCAGTAAACAGTTGCTAATTTAAGTACACACTCATACTTTTACTCATACTCAGACTCAGACTCTCACTCTCCGAGTCTCGTGCATATGTAAAACTGTCAAATGATGCGTAAATTTCAGTTAACACATTTATAAATAACGACAATGGCCTAATTTTCAGCGAGCTTTTCAAGGGCTTCGTGGGGCCATTATAACACAGCACAAATAACAACTACAACAGTGAATAATGGTTATATGTAATTCCGCCGCAGGCAGTTGGATGTCACGAGCGTCGTAATTTATCAAGATAATCGAAATAAGCAACCAGCCAAGTGCAATAACAACAACGACAACAACAACAACAACAATGTCATAAAGATAAGATAAACACATGTCGATTATCAATGGCGTGAGCGACAGCACAAAAGAAAGAGTCAGAGAGTGAGTGAAAGTAAGAGAGAGAGAGGACATCAATAACGTAAGTACGCGTATATTATGTAGAATATGCCAAATGATTGCATTTAATTATCGACCATCGTTTATTTTATTTTATTTCTGCTTATCGAGACAATGTCACAACAAGAGTTTGACGCGTTTTAGCTGCTGTGACGTCTGTGTGTGTGTGTGTGACAGTGTTGGTCAATGGCTGACAAAGCTTTATCTTAATTTCACATTTATTATCTTTACAACTTACGCATGGGTTCAGATTGTGAAAGGCGTTACAGCTTAAGGAAAATCATTGATAGTACCATATTCTAGAAAACAGAATACAAATAATTACCCCAAATAGATGAATCTATGTTGCAATATTAATCTAGAAATCATATAATCTCTTTTAACAACTGTACAATAAGATATTGAGAAGAGATCTGAAAGACTTTAGAACGAATTGTAAAGATTATGAAGACTAATTTGAAAATGTTCTTCAAATGTGCAAAGTTTTGTTTATTATAATTTAAAAATCTGTTTCAAATCAAATCCTCAATAAATAAAACTCGAGCAAATTAACCAAATCTCATAAATTTAACACAGTTTAATTTAACATTGATGAGTTTTTCATTTAAGCCAAATATAGAACAATTGGCCAATTGATTTACAAGTTCAGACAACGACAGCTGCTCAAAATTGGGTTAACACCGTGAAATTTCAACTGAAAAATTGTTGGCATTTTAATTGACTTTGACGACACGCACACGCATAAGGAAAAGAGAAAATAAAGCGACAAGAGATGAAAATCGAAGAAAAACAAAGAAGGAAAAATGCCTGAATCATTTGACACGCTGAGTTTGCTGCTGCCTGTAAGGAGAACAAGAACAAGTCAACATGCCAAGAACATATATGTACATATATGTACATATATACATAAATAAATAAAGCTGTAAACTTTTTGCATATTGCATTTGGCCGTAAAGAATAGAAATGTAAATAGAAAATAGAGTGAAGAAAGAAAGAATGAGACGACTTGCAATTTGCACAAGCTATTTGCAGTTTCTGAGCTGCCAGACAGAGATACAAACACACACACACACACACACACAGATAGATATATGTATATAAAGTATGAGTTAAATGGCCATTGGCATTTTTAGTGGCACTTGAAAACTGTTAGCCAAGCAATTACAGCAACAGCGACGACAAGTTCAAGGCAGGTGGGAGTTGGAAAAACAAAGCCAAAGCGAAAGAGTCAAGAAGCAGCTGGAAACAAAGGCAATAACTAACAAATGCTAAAGCCATTGCCACCTAATCCTGGGCCAGACAAAGCCAAGTGGCCAGCTTAGATTTAGATCGGGGGACAGACACTCAACTCGGGGCAACATAATTGAAAGTCGTCGCCGTTTTTTTGATTCAATTGAAATGAGTTAAATTCGGTTAACCAACAAAGCATTTTCAGTGCCATTTCAATTCAGCAATAATTGCGCCCAGCCACATTTGTAAATCTGAAAGAGACGCCAGCAATGTGGGCGGAGGCCAAATAAATGATTTTTTATATGCGAAACTTGCGCCTCAATTGCCACCTGAGCTGAGAGGAGTGGAGAGGAGAGGAGAGAAGAGAAGAGAGGAGAGGGGAACATAATGAGGCATCAACATTTCGAGTGCTGCTCTTCAAGTGGGCGGAGGCTGAGGCGTAAAATGTAATTGAGGGAAACTATGGATAATCAACAAGAAGCTATAACCAGGTAATGATTGACTAAACGATGCCACGTAATTGCATTTTTATGGCAATTTACTATCAAAGTATCTTAAGTAATCTTCAAAGTTTTCTTAACAAGCTAAATCAACAATAACAAATTACCTTAATTTTAACTCACTTTTTACTTTTCCTCTTAACGCCATTTCAGTCCCACTCCCATTTACAGGGTATTTACACATAAATAAACAATCAATTTTAGGCCAAATTTCGCATTGCGCTTGTAAACGGCTCAAAAATGTTGTTTACACTAGTTTTATTTTTATTTATTTATCGTTTCTTTTTTCAGCGCAATTAATTTGTAGCGCATGACGTCGGAAATACAAAAGCGAAAAAAATAAATACACAGATACAATATGTATATAGATACTATATATATTGTTGGATGCCCAAAAATAATAAACAAATGAGCCGTAAAATGTTACAAATGTTACAAGCGAAGCATTGAAAGTGAAACGCACTAAAAATAAAAGTTCATATAATTAAAAAATAATAAATAAAACAAATTTGTAAATTAATTTGTCGCTAATTCGGACTATGAAATTGAATCGTTAAATACAAATTCAATAAGGTCAAGTTAAATGCAATTATGGAAAGTTGAAAAGCGATTTAACGATTGTGCAGTAAAAACAAATTTAAGAAACTTGTGATTGCCTTTGGGGGAAGAGGGGGAGAAGAAGGCAGCTGGAAATGGATAACTGTGAGAAACAGTCGAAATGCGACTGCGGAAATTGAATTGTCACACAACAACGACAGCAACGACAACAACTTTTGTTGGCCTGACCATTTCTGGAGAAGCTTAGATATGGACAAAGGGTTTCAAGCACAAATATCATTTTTATAATATGCAAACACTCGTGATGAGCACGCACATTATAGCAATTACTTATGTATAGACTGACTGACTGACCAACCGGCTAACTGGTTAACTGACTGACTGACTGACTTGTTGACTGCCCCCCAAAACCGGAAGTGTGACGACGCGTCGAGTCGTTTTTTCGCATTTAAAACATTCGTGGAACTGGAAATGCGAGAACTGCAACGGGGGGATGCGGTTAAAAGGGGGCAACTTCGGCATCTGCCGTTGAGTCTCTAATGACTGCTCATTTTGTCATTATTCTGATTGCTCCTGCCTCTCGCTTTCATTATAAGAACCGACATTAAACATTCAAGTGTTTATTTATTCATATGCACATAAAGTATTGTCTTTTTATATAGAGCAGCATTTGATAAATGGGTCGTTTTCTGTCGACTAGTTGAGGGGAGATACTTGGGGGTTAAAACTATCTAAACAATAACTTCACTAACTATAAACAAAGTGACAATTTGTAGAAAACGTGAGTTGTACATAAATATACGATACATTATACATTATAACTTATTTATAGTTGCCGTATTGCAATCGATCATATGTAGAGCAGCAGAAGAATTCAAGTTATTGAGCACAGCTTGAAGAACCATTAGACCAGCGAATTTCTCTAGTGAATAATGATAACTAGTTAAAAAATAGAGTGATTACCAATGCCAGCTGGAGTCAAATGCATTACGGCATGTAGGTCAAGTTTCATTCAAAGATTAATTGTTCAAGAAACCAGACATAGCTATACATCATTACACCTATGATTATATTAAAGATAGTTTAATCTCCCTACACTTTAATTCTACACCCACAAAGATTGCATGGCCAAAGTTCAGGAAGTGAATTCCTTGTGTAAAAGCGAGTACGTAATTACATGGGTGTTATGAGTATGGAGTATTATTAAACAAGTGCACTCTTTGTTTCGGTTACTTATAGCTAACTTCATCACGCCACACGCTTCACATTTGATTGCTTAACTCGAGTGTTTCTCAATGTTTTCGATGACTCAATTTGCGTGTGAACTCATTGAACTCGTAATAATGTGAGCATTATATATTGTATACATATACATATACATATACATATGTATTCGTGATGTATGTATGAATTTGCATATTATCTGCATTGTTCAACAACTACAACTCACACCACAAATGCATTTTCAAATTCAGCTCGTCAAGTGCAGTTACAAGGTTGAGTCTTGGATTACTTTCCCAGTATGTAAATATGTGTATATATATATATACTATATGCCAGTCGAGTGTATTACATTACCTAATTAACCACATTTTGTTGGTATACTTCATATTTGTAGTTCATCAGGTTTCAATGGCATTTTGGGTTACTTTTATGGGTCCCCTCTTGTTCCATATACTTATTTAGTTATTGTTATCTTATTGTTGATTTACTCATTGTTGATCGTGTGCTTTCTATGTGAGAATGACACTTAGTTAAAGCTCTCGTTGTTCTTGTTTATTTGTTTATTATACACAATGGGCCGCATTTGTTGACTTTAACTGCCTGCTTTGGGCCACAATTTGTACTCACTTGACAATGGACAAAAAAGAACGATAAATAGATTCACTCACTAATTGGAAAGTGGTTTCTATAGACTTTAAATGCTTTCTCCCTTATCAAACAAGAAATGAAAAATGAAGCAACTATGAAAAAAAAACTAAGACGACTCTGCACGATTTTTATTTTTTTTTCGCGAGTCGCAGTTTTCACTCTATTTATAGCATTGCAAGTAAAATGCAGAACGTGAAGTTTTTCCTTTTTCTTTGGCTGCATTTGGCGCCTGGCCAAAGATTTGTGTGCCAGGACAGAAAGAGAGGGCATCACATACTACATATTGTACTGTACATACATATAACATATAACCAGTTTACTGCCTTGCTAACCAGTCCACCACCCAAAAACCACTCACCCACAGTCAGCGGGAGCGAAAACCGCGCCACTAAAAATTGAAATGAAAATAAATGTGCACGACAAAAGAATTGAGCGCATTTCAAGTTGTTCCCAAAGGAAGGCAGACGGATGAGCCAGGGAGGTGGAGGTTGTGCTTTTAAAGGCCTAAAATGGTTACGAGGTCGTTTTTGTTGTTGTGCGTTGGTCACTTTTGCCATTGGGTCAACACACACACATTCGCAGAGACAAAGGAAATGAGCTCATTCGCAGTTGACATTTTCCAGTTCATTTGCGTTGATTAACGCCCTGGACAAACATTTCATTTGGTTTGGCTGAAAGCCAATTAATAATTCGCACCACGACACTAAGATCCAATTCGAACTCGAATTCAAATTCTAATTCTAGCTCACTCACTCTAGCTTAGCAAAAGGTCAACAACAATGTTAGAATCCACAACAGAGCCAAATGCTGACTAATCCCACTAAAAGAAGCAGTGTTTAAGCAGAGTACGAACGAGAACAAGAACTGTGTTTAGTTATTGACGTCACACAGCACAACGATATGAAGAAAGTCGATTGGACGCCGATCATGCAGGCGCACGTGAGTCAGCGTGAGAGCGCAACAAGACAGAGAGAGCGAAAACGAGAGAGGTAAACCAAAGAGCGACTGCTTGCTAAGAGAGCTAGATCATATAACTGTTGACTGCTGGCAAAGGTTAAATGCTCAATTTGTTGCCTCGCCTCCCCGTCCCCCCAGTTATATTTCGCACATTTTCATTTGATTATTGCGCGCTCGCTTTAACTTATCAGTTGAGAGAGCATCAAAGACAGAGGGCGAGGAAGAGAGTGGGAGCGGGAACGTAACTAAATATTTAAACGGTTCTTGGACGTGTAGAGACCTAAGCAAATATGGCAGCAATGCGCCAATTAATTCCATTTAAAAATTAGATTCTCGTATTCTCGTTTGTCGCATTACAACAACCCCCCACCCCATGCAACCGGTTTGTGATTTTAGCCAGGGACTTTACCCCTAAAAACGGGTTAATGACGCACGACTCACCTTGTAGATTTGTATCTCGTCTAACACAACTTCCGATTCCTTGAGCACACGCTCCACCTCGTCGTACACCTCACGCTCCGTATCCGTGGGCGCGGCATTCTCAAAGTCCAGGAACACATCGTAGGATTTGGCGGCGCAACAATTTGAATCGTCGCGTGACAAAAGGCTTAACAATTTGCCCATTTTTGTTTTGTTTTGATTAATTAATTTCCTTTTTTTATGGTTCTGGATTATTAAAGATTTGTATTTGCTTTTGATTTTCGGATTTTTTTGATTATTCTTTATTGATTTGCTAGCACTTTTTGGTTGTGTTACACTTTTCTATTTTGTCATACACTTTTTACTCTGCAAGGGAAACGAGAAGAAAGAGAGGGAAACAACATTATTGCATTGACAGCTGCTGCGGAGATTATTAAAATGTTGTTGTTGCTGTTGCACCTGTTGTTGCTGCAACAATGTCTTAAGGGTTAATAAATTATGCAGGCAAAACAGCTGCCCAAAAAATAAAGCGGACAAAGAAAACAATTTTCTTTTATTTTTATTTCCAATTTCATTTTCCCATTTCCAACAGGGTGTCAGAGACAAAAACAAATGCTCGGTATGTGAACATTTTAAACTCCAGCAAAGCAGTCAAAGGAAGAAGCAACGAGACGACGATGATGCCCTTGCATTGCGGGGGGTGGACATGAAGAGAGCCTGTTTGCCATGTGTCTTGCGGTATGTGTGTGTGCGTGTATTTGTTCTTGTGAGAACTGCTTGTGCGCAGGAAATGATGCGAAACAGAAACTTATCGAAATTTGTAAACAACAACGCACACACACACACACACACACACACACACACACACACACAACCACCGCAAGGCCAATGTTCACACCAAGAGCAGGAAAAATGGCAATTTTCCTCGCCACGCAGCCACATGTAAACATTTTAGGCAGCCACAGGCCACAAGTTAATTGCAAATAATAAAGCGGCCAAGACATTGCGCGAGTTTCTTTTATTAATAATTTGTTATATGTACTGTATGACTGTATGTATTCATGTGTGTGTGTGTATGTGTACTGGCGCTGTTGCTGCCGTTGCTTTAACTTTGTTTATCTGCATTGCCTTATCTGGCTGTCACTTCTCTCTTTCATACCCCGCAGTTTAAGCACAAAGGGTATGCATGCAGTCGGCAGGAGCAACAGCCAAACAGATTTGCCAAAAGTTAAGACACTTTCTAAGAACACATAATTTTAAGCAATACAAGAATACAGCGCAGTTTACAACAATTCCATGAAATACTGGGTATATTCAAGTCAAACACTTAGCAACTGCACTTCTTGTTTTTGTTGTTGTTGCTGCTGCTATTTTGCGCGCTTATCTGCTTTGTTATATGCACACAATTTTATTTTTTTTCAATGGCTCTTTTAGGGCGGATTTGTACATTGTTCTGTTCCTGCATTGGAATTTCAGCTAAACAAGAATTTCCCCGAATAAAAAAACACACGCAGGGCCATTTCGCGCTTATCACCTTTTTTTTGCAGCACTTTCGCGTATGTTGTGTGTTTGTGTGTGTGCGTGTTTGATGTTTGTTTGTATTTTGACAAACTCACGTACGGTAGGAGCTGCCCTTTATTAAATTCGTTTAGTTGTCGAGATTTTGCATATACGCTTTTAACACTTTTGGTTTTACACAAGATTTATGCTTAAAAAATATAAAAACACGCACCGAAATCACACGCCGCAACTAACGCGCGACCACTTCTCCTGACGGCAGCTAAAAACGTACTAAAATTGACACACGCAAAGCAGGCAGACCATATCGTTGTATTACAGACTTAACATTAAAGCTGGTATGCTGACCTGTAAGCCAACGTAAATGTAAATAACATTTTTTCGCATGATATCGATTTTCTTTTTTTTTTAAATACAAAATTTTAAATCGCAAGTTTTTACATTTAACTAACTCCTTATGTCCTTATTTCCAAGCTGAATGTAATTTTGATCATGGTTTGACCTCCAAGTTCATTCTATATTCAAATTAAAATAATTTGGATGAGATCATTTTTTTGGCGGTATATCGATATCAAAGAAATAGATTTTCTGTTAACTACATTAACATTATGATGCTACATTACATTATTATTGTTACATTTAAATTTAAATTTGTGTATAATTTGCTATTTTCCTTTTCGATAAGACAAAGATTATAAAAATGTTGTTTAACAATATGATTATTTAGCATAATTGGCATTAACTTGATTAATGACTTGTTTTTCTTGCAAAACCGAATAGGAGTAACAACAGTCTTTGCTGCAAACAAACATTGTCTACTGTTAATAACAGATGAGAAAAATGTTAAGTTAGTGGATGCCAAAAACATATGTTTTACTGAGGAACACGTTTTGCGTTTGCATTATTTGTAACTATAAAAACCATGAGCGGAGACGGCAAGAAGTGCCAACTGGACGAGATACAGCTGCAGCTGATCGAGCGCATATCCAAGAATGATACGAACGGCTTCAAGCAGCTGCTGGGCCAGCTAAAAAGCGGCGTCAACTTTGTGGACGACAGCGGGATGTCGATTTTGGCACACGCAAGCTTCAAGGGTAACAAGGAAGCTGTTCAACTACTGCTGGACATGGTAAGTGAGCTGTAAGTCCCAAAAAACAAGAGACTACTTACTAATGCTCTTCCACACAGGGAGCAGACATCAATCTGAATCAGCACGGCGCGGATTACACCCCATTGCATTTTGCTGCCTTGTCGGGCAACACGCAAGTTTGTCGGCAGCTCCTCGATGCTGGCATCAATCCCAACAGTATAAACAGCGTCTCGCGCACTGCCTCCCAGATGGCCGCCTTTGTCGGGAATCACGCCTGCGTGGAGACCATCAACAACTACGTGACATGTTCCAGTTTGGAGTACTATACACAGCTCCATGGACAGCAGACGGAGCCCCACATTCCGCCCGTGCTGCTGAACTCCTTCCACACCTTTGTCACCGAGATTAATCTGCATCCCGTGAGGATTACACTGAACGCACAATCGCTGGGTCTCCTGAAGATACTGCCCAATCTTCGCAAGGCTTTGATCTTGATGTGCGAGAAGGAAATGCAAAAGACACACGACATCAATGAGCTGATGGCATTTAAGTTCCATTATCTGGGCTGGATTGTGGGTGAGCTGCTGCGCTGTGAGGAGCAGTTCAAGGCACAGCACAAGGACAAATCCGCCGAGGGCGATGCCGGCAACAAGGGCGACTTCATCGAGGTGTTTGTGAAGCGTGTGCTCAAGGAGAACAAACTGGGCCAACTGGACTATGTTGAGTTTACGGTGCGTGAGTGCGCACGGGAATTCCCCTTCCGCGAGTGCACTGTGTTCCGTCAAATAGCCACACAACTGGGCGCCAAGGATGCACCACCAGCATTGGTCATCCTACGCAATGCCATCAATGGAATGCGTGGATTTGTGGTGAGCTTAAACTTACATAATCTATAGAGTGATTATTCATGAAAGGACATTTACAGGACGAAACGAGCTATTGCAGTTCCTGTGGTCAGGAGAAACCGGACAAAAAGTGCTCCAAGTGCAAGGCGGTGCAGTATTGCGATCGGGAGTGCCAGCGCCTGCATTGGTTTATGCACAAGAAGAGTTGTCCACGTTTATTGGCCGCTGTCTTGGCCGGAGCAGGAGCCGGAGCAAAGGATCAACCCAAAGCGCCCATTGATGCCTCCGAGTTGCGTGAGGAGCTGTCCAAATTGACAGCATAATGCTGAAGGCGCCATAAATAACTGCAATTTAAATAAACTAATTCAGAAATGTCGAAAATCATTCAAATATAAAAAAAACCGTTTTTATTCTTCATTTAAAATAAGCAGTGGCGCCATCTATCGAAATGGCGGCTTACTAAAGCTAATCGAGACACTAGCGTGTGTTTTACAGCACTAACGACTGTTTAGCCAAGACTCAAACCACTCGCTGTCACTGTTGAGTTTAAAATTCAAATAACCAGTTTTTTTTAAATTTTATATATTTGGCTCGTTTTCTTGTGGTTTGTTGGCCCATAAAAACAAGCACGCCAACACTTTCATAGCCAAAAATATTATAATTAGTAATATAAATTCAAAAGAAAAAAAAATACGGCAACACCTTTACAATAACAATAAAGCATGATTATCCTCAATATCATCATTATCAACAGCTTTGAACTAAAAAACCGGATTGCGATAGCGGGCAACACATAAAAATTCATTAAGTATATTAAAACAAGCACAAATTAGAAACGTGAGCGAAACATTTGCATATTTATCGCATAATCTACGAATTTTGACGCTTTTTGCCACTGTTTCTGTTCAAAAAGAAAACGACGACATTTAATATGTGCATATATAAATTCAAATCCAACAAATTAAGGCTCAGCGTTTAAAAAACACTTCCAAAGCCCAAAATGCCGACAACAAAAGCAGCAACATCATCAGCTAATTTCGGGGCGAAAACGTGCAAATCCCATAATTTAATTGTTTCAACATTTAAAATCCAAATTTATGTGACAAAAGTAAAAGAAAAAAAAAACGATATTGAAACTTAAAACGACTAAGCTCCAAATTAGTCAAAGCAGCTCCAATACAACTTTTTTTTTTTTTGAAGTCAGTGAATTATTTCGCGCTGATTTAATTAATGCATCAGATATGCAAAGATTTCTATGAATGAAAATTAAGCAATGAACAAGCAACAATAAACAAAGCTTAGTCAAGTTATTTTTTGCTAGCCAAATTTAAATCAACATTTTTTTTTAAATATTATTCAATAGTGGATTTTAGATATTTAACTGAAAACAGTAGAACTTTTATAGTTTTTAAATATTTAGAATAGTTAAAAAAAATAAACTAAAAAAGATTTTAATTTTAATTAAAAACTCATATCTAAAAGTCAGGCATTTGTTTGTCAACTTTTCGATTTTTTAAATATTAATTTATTCTAATATTTAATTTTCTTACTTTTCTTTAACTTTGCCGCGGTTAACTGTTTGATCTTGGCCATAAGAAAAGTAGAGTTAAATTTCTAGCTTAAAACTTAATTAAAGTTATTAAACTCGAAACGTTTGGCGCCACCGTTTAGGAAGCCTCCGGCGTGGACCGCACGCAAGCGCCGTGCGCAATGTCGCCCCGCTGGCTTATCGAGCCAATTATGCAGGCCGGCCAAAAAGGCCAAAAAGGCAGCCGCCGCGGCGAGGCGCGCAGACAGATTTGTCGCATTTGCGGCGATAACAGTGCACGAAAAATGGCCACACCAACAGCACTCACTCTCGGCCCATAAGTCGGACTGCCGACTGCCGCCTGCCGACTCCCGATCCCCAATGGCCAATGGCCATAAAAGGTGCGATAAAAACGAAAATCTCACAAGCCAAAGAGATGCACAGCAGCCGCTTGATCGCTTCTGCGTCATCAGTTTGTAGAGTCGACAGTCGGGCAGTCGGCAAAGACCAAACGCCTTCAAAGCCGTCAAATCGCTGCTCATAATGGATGCCTTATCGTTGAGAATTGTTTTAACTACTACCGGAGTTGGTTTTAGGCCACATCGAACGACCGAACAACCGAACGAAACATTCGTTGTCTTTGGCTTTAGAGTGGCGCTGATGGAGCACATTAATTCTGCTTTAGGCCCGCCAAAGTTGTTTTCAACTTGCAAAACCTGTAAAAACGGAAGCTTCGAAGGTTGCGTGGGCTCCCCCACCCCCTCCTCTGGCTTTTGAGTGCAGCAACGACAGATGCGTGGGCTTGTTATCGATAACTTTAGCAGGCGAAAGGTGAGCTCTCGATTACTGCGTTAGTAATGTATATTAAAACAAAACAAATTACAAAAATTGAAAGTTAAAAATCAATGCATCGAAAAGTTTGATATCGTTAACAAAAACAGACATTTCTTAATCGATACATAAATCGATTTTGCCATGGGCCGATATTTTTTCACATCACTTAACTACGAATAGTACTTGAAGATTCGTTAAGTTGGCTGCAGTAAAACTCCATCTGATCGATTCATTTGATATGAAGTTTGATTTATTTAAATTTTAAAAGCTATGCTTAAAACTAATTAACAAAATACAACTTAATGCTAATTATAATGCACACGGTGATCACAACAAAGCTGAGATGGCAACAACAACAAGAATAACAACATCAATAGGCCAAAATGGCTGAAATGCTGAAACTGTTGCGTTTTGTGGAAGTTGTTGTGCGCGGTGAGTTTGTAGGTGTGCTCTGTGGAGATGGGGATGGGGAGGGGGAGGAGGCGACTGTTGATGCCGCCACAGGAGCAACCGCTGGTGCTGGCACATAGGCAGGCTGTGGCTGTGGCAGAGGTGCCATTGGCGGAACTCCAGCAAAGTAAGCGGCCTGCAAGAAAGCTGCGCCTGGTGCGTAACTCAGAGCATGATGATACGAGGGATGCGAGGGGCGTGCGGGTGAAGCAATTGGAGCTGGAGCAGCATAGTAGGCCGGCGAGAGACTGCGCTGAGAGTCGTGCTCAAAGTCGGAGCGCTGACGCTTTGCTTGCGGCGAATCACAGCTGCTGACACTGGAGCCTTCATCCTCGGAGTCGGCGCTGGAGTTGGAGCTGCTGTTCAGCTTGCGCTTGCAACGCGATTGGCCGGACTCCCGGAAGCCCTTGGCAAATGGATTGTTGTCGATCTTCAGCTTGGTAATGCGATCGTTCTGGAATTGAACAGAAAATCAATATTGGTTAGTCGACTGCTGTAATCCGAGCTGGCTGGCGTCATCAAGTAGAAGAAAAAGCACTTGACAGATTGACAGACAAAGTCACAGGCAATTAGCGACAGTTCACGATCTGTAAACTGTCTGTCTGTCACGTTCTCAGAGTCTCGCTCAAGTGGCCCTATTCTCAAGAGTTACCCACCTGATAGGCCGTTACGGCGACAAACTCCGTCTCCGGGAAGACAAACGCCTGCTGTGGCGCCCAGGGCAGCTGGGTCAGCTCACTGCTCCGGATGATGTGCAAACGAGGCTGATACTTGTGCATGCTGGCCAGCACAATCTGTCAGATAGATAGATAGAGTCTCTTATAAGTAACTTGCGGATTAGTGTCAAGATCAAATGTCACTTACATGTCCACTGCTATCGAGTGTATTATTCGTCAGCTTGACCTTGTTAAAGAGCAAGGCCTGCGATTGCCAATGTGCGCCAGTTGCCGGACTATCCGGATGCAGATACATGCGCTGTGGACTCTGTGGCTCGGCACCGCCAGCTGGCACCCACTGGGAGCCGGAGAACTTGTAGCGACAGTCGCCAATGGGCACCATTTCCAAAAGGACGCAGTAGTTGGTCTCCTCCTCCAATCCGCTGAGGGAAACACGCATCGAGGGGAACATGCGTCTGTTGAGAAAAAGAATAGAAGTTGATTAAGTGAACAGATAGCACAAGTAAATATATATATCGATGTACAATACATAAATCAAGGTCTCTTTCTAAGCGCAAAAAAGGGCGTTGCCATGACATTTTGATTTGTGGCCTGATCCTAACAAGTGTGTAATTATGAGCCACGGGGAGCATCGATTTAAAACGTAACAACAACAAATCTCAGCCGCAAACAATATGCGCTTGATCCGCTGTATGATATGATTAATTGCTGGGCGCATAGAAGCTGGCGCCAAACAATTAGACAAGATCTGTGTCTTGGCTTGCAGCTTAACGGCTGCCAAATGTGGCGTTACGAGCAGTCAATGCCTGTCTAATGAGCCGAGAAAGTGGACACACTGCATCGATTCCGACTCATAATTATGTTAATTTCAAACTGCCGCTCGGTAGTCGCTTTCAGATTCAGATACTCGATTCCAGCTACGATATCACAAAATATATGCAGAAGACAAGAGCAGACAACGGCGTTTCATTGTATGGGCCGAAAGTGTGAAAATGCAGGTAGAAACGCGGCAAAGACGCAGTCTTTGGGTTAGTTCATTCCCAGATCTGGGTCTTGCGGCATTGTCAACCTTAAAGAAAGACGATTTTTATGAGCATGTCGGCGCCAGGACGGCGGCTGCACTTGTTGTATTTGTTATTGTTGTTGTTGTTGTTACTGTTGTTGTTACTGTTGTTGTTGTTGTCACTGTTGTCCATGCTCGTTCGCTCCTGCTGCGTTTTGAATTATCACTAGGCGCCACATTAGGCCGCGTTTCTCGAGGGACAGAGAGAGAGAGAGTGAGTCGGGTCATGGCAAATATTTACATAGGCCTCGGCCCCGTAGCCGCACTTGACTTTTCAAGTTGCCGGGGAAAAACTGTATCGATATTTGCATAGGATGCGTGGCATCCCAATTCTTGGGATACTAACCGGCCGCTTTTGGTGATGATCATCTCGGTGCCAATCTGATGGAACTGCTGCCACAAATCGTTATTCTCCAACTTGGCCTCCACGCCCGGCAAAGTCGGCCGACTGGGCATCATCATTTGCGGCTGCGGCTGATGCTGTGGCATGTGCAACGGCAACATGCTCTGAAAGGGATCTGTTGGTTGAGAGAGAAACACACAGAGAGAGAAAGAGAGAGAGAGAGAAATTGTAGTCAGTTGCTTAGAAGTTGTTTGGTTGGTTCGTTAGTTTGTCCAGTTCTTCATCATGTGCGGACATGCCATAACAATTTGTTAAGATACTCAATTACGGATGCAGCGAAATTGCTGTTGTCTTGCCTGTTATTATGCAATACATAACACTGATATTATATCAGTCTCAACCATGATAGCCTTTATTTATATCTAAGATATTTTAGAAAATTGCAAGGAAATCACTAATTATATATGAAGGAATTATACAGTTAATTGATCGACTTTACTTTAGCTTGTTCAGAAATATTTGTTGACTGATCGCAGCGTTAAATAGATCATTACTAGCCAAATAAATAATTTATTGAAGAGTTGATTAAAATTCAAATTTTTTAAATATAAATATTAGGTTTGTGTTCAGATATTTAGAAGTACAATTATAAATTTATTAGAGAGTTGATATGTATGATCTTTTAAGCCAAGTGACTGAGTGATCCCATTTTCAAATAATAATTTATATTCTATTCATCTAGTGTACAATCTTAGATTCTCGATTTCTTCGGGAGCAATGCCGTCGGCACATGAATTTGTCGATCTGTTCATGCCACATTTACTTACCAGGGATGCGTTGCATGATCTGTTGACGGTACAGCTCATGCGCCAGCTGCTGCTGCATTCTCATATCCATTAATTCGTGCATGGAGAACATTTTCAACAAACAAACACAAAACTTCACTGCACTCGGTTATTTGATATTTATTCTTATTGTATTTCTATATTATTTTTCTTCTTGGGTTTTACTGCGCTGCTCTCGAGGTTCTTCTGGCACGCACGACGTTTCGCAACGAACTGATCTTGAACTGATCGCGGCAGTCGCTTAGCTGCGTAGACGTCGTAGCCGGTTCCAGTTCCAGTTGCCCGAAAAGAGCAGAAACAGCGACTACCTGCCAAACCGGTTCCAGCAGCGGCGCAAGCTGATTGGCTGACAGCGACGACGACGACGACGCCGACGCGAGCGACGACGCCTACGCTGACAGCGACGACTGCGACAAAGACTATGGCGCACTCGCTCTGGCGACAAGCGTGCGCCATTTTGTGTGTGCAGCAACAACAACACTGTGAGTTGCAACACAGCAGCAAGCGTCGTTTTGGGCCGTGCTGGGCTGCGAGTGGCGAAGTTAACGCTTAGCGCTGTTGATTTTCATCAGCCGCAGTGTTTTTCTGCGCCACTGACTTTGCTCCCGCTCTCTTCATCTCTCTCTCTCTCTCTCTCTCTCTCTCCCTCTCTGTTTCAGTCTCGAATGTGGCATGCTTTGTAATTCAGAAGTGAGATTTTCCACAGCGCGCCTGTCTGCAGCAGCAGCAGCAGCAACAACAACAACAGCAGCCGCTAGACGACTGGAAAAATGCCCGTTTGCTATTTTCATCGTCTTCCGACGCGTCGCGTCGTTTGAGGGTCTTTGGAACTGGCAGTGGGTACTGCATATTGGGTCTGGGTTTTTTGTACTGCCACTGGATCCGGGGATCTTTGAGGCATTTCGCTGCATTTTGTGGCGTGTAATTAGCCACCATTTTGGGCTCTTGTCTGGCATTTTGTATTTATTGTATGTATTTTATGCAGACAGGTGAAACATAAATTTTGTTGGTTTTGTTAATTGCCTGTTTCGACATTTGGCTCACCTCTCACCCCTCCTCTCTTTCTCTCTCGCTCTCTGGCCAGTTGGTGTTTGGTTTTCGCCAGATTGCCGGTCTTAGTTTTCCGAAAATTGATACATTTTTGGGTTCTCAACTATTGATTAGTGCTTGTCAGCACTCAAAATTGCTGCTAATCGCTGTTTGAAGTGCTCGGAAAATAGGAAAATACATTTTCCCGAAACCTAATCACAGTTGCAGTTGCTGTTGCCACAGGAAGTCAGCATGAATGTGAAAATTATTGCCTGTATATGATTCATAGCTGAAGGAATTTCAATATCATACATCATTTTAGGACTTTGCAGCTGTAATAGATTTAAAATTATAGCTGCAGAAATGTGAATTTATTTTAACTACATATTATACATCAATCAAGATTATACATATATCAAGATTGGCTGAGATAGCTTTTACTATAAAAAAGATTGTGTGACAGAATGTATCAATTATTGTTAATTATCTATATATGAGAAATATCGACTCTTTGGACTTTCAGTAAGCACAACTTCATTCAAGCTCATCCGATTTCCATGAGGAATGTCATATTTTTCAAAGTATTAACCCCACTTCAACTCTGCATTTAAATTTTATGCTTCTGAGACAAACATTTTTTTTCCGAAAATTTGTCGATTTTTACAGTGTTACCCCTTTACATTTTTCGAAAATTTTCAAAAATTTTAAATCCTTGTTTTAGGCCTTAAATCGATTGCAGGTCATAAAATTAGGTAAAAAAAGTATTTTTGGACTGAATTTCGGGTTGTTTCTTTAAGATTTAAGCCAAAAACTGTTAAACTTTCCCTAATTTTAGTACATGGTATTCTTTTAACTTGAATAGACTTGTCAAATCTTGATTGATTTTCAAAAGGGATGTTTTTTTAACCATTTTATTAATCAAATATTGATTTGGCATCAAAAATGGATGATTTTGAAAAATTCACTTTTTTCGGAAATTTTACATAGTAACCCCTTTAAATTTTTCGAAAATTTTCAAAAATTTTAAATCTTAAATTTATTCTTTTAATCGACTCCAGGCGATAAAATTGGGGTTAAAAATACCTTTTTAACTTATTTTCACTTATTTCTTTAAAATCTTAACGGTTATTTCGGTTGGAACAACTTCGGTTTTTGGGTTTTGGTATAATATAAAAGTTTTGTTTCGGTTATGGTTTCAGTTACGGATTTAACAGTTACGGTTTTTCCTTCCTCTATATTTGTATAGGTTTTGTTTCTGCAATTTTAATGTCTGGAGATTCTGCTAAGATCGCAGTTACAATTCCTATTTTCTTAGTATTCATCTCAGAATTTATAGATCTATTTTCTTAGTATTCATCTCAGTATTTATAGAACATGTCGACTTCTATTATTAGCCCTATAAATATAGTATATCAATGCATTTGACATTGATCTTGATCCAGTATTCAAATGACAGACAACTTGCACTTAATTTCCACACGATGGAAAATAAGATTAGGAGTAGTCTCCCTTTTTGTCATGGCAGTGACACATTCTACGGAATATGTCACGAAAACAATTTGCACTTCAATTCAAGCGTTGCAGCCAAATCACATCACAAATCGTCGACGGCAGCGAATAATTTCGGGCTTGAGTTGATTGTCAACGGACTAGAAAGAAGGATTCCAACTAAATACAAACTGATGACGATGCGAATTCGCCTCGACTCACTCATTAAATTGACATTTTGGACACATTAGCACGTTTTGCCAGCCGTAGACGGCATATCTCCGGTGAGAAGACACCCGTCACCCGTCACTCGAGAATCGAGTCGGAGTCAAAGTCAAAGTTTCAATTCTCCTTTTCCCAGGCTGTTGCATATGATTCTGGCTGGTGACAGGGCGACGGGCGCCAGAGCATCGTAAAAATATTTGTACAAATAGCAGCAAAACTTTATTTGACACACAGCAATGCGAACAAAAGATATGAAAATTGTAACGCTTCACGCCTGCATGAAGTTCCGAAACCGACAAAGGGCAAATGGCTAACAAAAGGCAGGTTGAGACAGTAGTCGCTGGCCGGGATGCTGCTGACGGTTGGCTCTGGGCCTGGTCAGCAGCTGGGGCAGTTTTATGGTCGATACTATTCCGAGATAGTCCAGTTAAAGGTCAGGTGTAGTTGCGTCACTAAATGTTGCAAGGTCAACGCGGCGACAGCACAAAGTGCATGAACTCAAAGCATCTAACTTGTCTCTGTGCCACATTTTGCGGTAAGTTGCAGTGTGAACTGATCCGAAGGCGGGCGTCTTTTTTCTCATTTCGAAAATCAACTTAAGATGTTGCTTGTGGCTCGTCGTACCTGACTGGGAATCGAGGCTGTCGCCAATTGAAGTAATAATTTGGTATTGTTCAGTTGTCGCGCGACGCGACAAGTGCTTGGCTAGGCGCCAGTCGATCCTTTAGATGGTCCTTGTGTCCTGTTGTCCCTCAGCTCTCTGGCTGTGCCTTTGTGTGTGCTCTTATCTGCCGACAGACTGAGCATCTGGCTCAACCACGTTGCACGGTAGCCAGCCAGAGGCTCAACAACGACATGTGTCTTGGCTGTGATAAGAGATTTGAGCCAGCTACCGTTGTTGTTGTTGTTGTTGTTGTTGTTGCTGTTGTTCTTGGGCAAAGAGACAACAGGGTTAAGAAGCTTCTCTTTAGACTTGCAGACAGGCTAATTAAAATATATAAAGCAGCTAACAAAGTGCGTGTATTAAAAGGCCATCAACATTGGGCAGACTTATTATGGCCCCTAATCAATGGGCGGCCAGACAGGTTGCAGTTAATGCAGCCTCTGGGGGCACAACAAATCAATAAATCATAGTGCATAACCCTAATTAACCCATACCAAAAAGCAAAGGTCTCGGACTGCTCGATTGTCACCTGCATCTCAAGACGAAACACAACAGGTTACACATAATTTATGAAAACACACGAGATAAGGAAAACAAGACAAAAAACTGATGATCATAAAATAATATAAATGATATAAACGACACTGTCTGCGCCTAATAAGCAAACCAACAAGAATCATTGCGATCGAGGCGTTGCCGCGTTTCGAATCCCGAGAAAAGGCAAGAAATGCATAAAGATGCAAACTATGCGATAAGTCAACATTATCCAGACTCCGAGAGTCGGAGTACCACAGTTAGAGGCGCCTGCAACTAAATGCTAAACGAGTTAACTCGCTGATAGAGATCTTTTTTGGTTAAATACTAAGCCGTAGCTCAAGGTGCGTTGAGCATCATTAAGGCAGCCAAAAAGACAAAGACAACAACAACAAGCCACGACGATGATTTAATTTTCCAACACGCTTTCTACCACGCTTGGTTCAAAGTTGTAGCCAAAAAAAAAAAACCGAGAAAAAACCCAGACAGGAGGCTAAAAGCAACGCCAGCATGGGCTGAGTTTTTTGAATGATCGATGGCCTGTCGTTGAGATGATCACTTTCTGTGGCTGCCTAGCGGCTACTAGTTGAGATACTTAACGACGCGATCGACCCCAGAGACGGGCTGTATAATTTGTTAAGATGTTTGTTTTCAACCGGGATTGATTGACTGACTGCAACCCAAAAAATGAGAGGCTACTTCTCTCCCAACTCTTTTGCATATCTCGTTAGGTATTTATATATTTTCATATATATTTCTCACGTTGTGAGGCTCCAGTTTAACTGGCTGCCCCCTGGTTGGATCCACAGCGGATGCCTGTCACAAGACCGAAAAAATCAATAGGTATCTGTGAGATACACTATCTACAAGCGAGAGAGCGAGATGGCAGCTGATCGCCGTGAGCATCTAGACGTCGCCAGCAGGGCGCTGTTATCAGCAGCTCGGCATCTCTGGACACATTACATTGCTACTTAAGATACATTTTCCGGGCTCCGATTGCCGCAGCCTTTTGCCATATCGATTACAGCGACGCGGCGGCTTTTCTCTTTGCCTTGGCCTGGCAGCAATTGACCTGAGCACAGAAGTCGATCTGTGTAATCGATACGTTATCCAAATCCAAATCCCAATCCCAATCCCCAATCGCCGATCGCCGATCGTGATCGCGATCTGCAAAACATATTGTGTTGGCCATATTTATTTGTCTCTTCCTGGCGGCGCGGCTTTTATAGTCGTGTGATCTGTGTGTCATGGTAGGGCGATTGTCATTGGCCATTTCACCAATTGGCAAGACTTGTTTTGCATGGCCATCGACCATGAGCCGAGCCGAGCCGAGCCGAGAGCTGAGAGTTGGCCAACTCTCATTTGGCATGCAACTCGCAGCTCCATCGCACTAATTAAAATAAATTCTGTCAGACATTCTCGTTTAATTTTTTCGCGCACCTCCATTTGGACAGCGAACTGCGAATCAAACTCAAAGCCAAATCGAACCGAAAGCGAGAAAACATGCAATAAATACGTCAAGCAATACGTCAAATGCGACCAAGTCGAAGTTGCAGACAGACGGTGTTCGAATCGCTGTTGGCCATTTAAAATGCACATTATTAATTAGTTGTTATAATTGCATTTAAAAATCCATTAATATTTATAGAATTCATAATAAATAATGAGCCACTGTCTCAGTCTCTCAGTCTCTGCGCTCCTAAGACGGCGACAACGAACGCCTCTAAATGTCAAAACAGTCGACGACAAACTGAAAGACGACAGACAGCGCCACCGATTTGGCAGTTTGGCAATTTATGCGGCTCGCAATTTGGCCAGTTAGGATCGCCCCATGATGTGTGTGTGTGTGTGTGTGTGTGTGTGGCACAAGTATTTGAAACGAGTCGTGTTTAAAATGTTGCTAGTTGCCTTTGACAAATTCTTTGGAGTGTGTCCACAACAGCGCATTTGGCAAATCTTCGAGTGGGGCATAACTCTTGCCAGCTACGTTTTGAAACCAACTAGAATACTCTTAAATAAGTTACGAGTTGGTTAATATAACAAACTTGATTCTTACTAACTTGAAGTGTGCTTTCTGTTCTTGACAAATGATCTACAATTACTTTCTAGCGTCTATCACTTTAAACAATTATTAATGTGTTTAATGACAAGTGATCTTAACACAATAAAACATTGAGTGAATAAACTTGGCTTGATTTATAAAATAAAAAAAATACAAAGAACTCCAGCTTATGTATGATCATGACCAACAGGCAATTCTTTAAGATATTTATCATTAAAAGATATAAGTAGAAATATGAAATAAAATATTGTGATCCATGTTACACAGATCACCTTAAACTATCATTTATTCTCTATGAAATATAACTGATCCTATTTCTAAGAAATATTTTCCTGCTGTAAGTAAAAGTGATAATTTGATCAGACCTATAATTATACCTAGATCAATTGCCATCATTAGAATAAATCCGAACCTATATATAATCATATAATAAATGATCTTTTCACAAGTTTCCTTCTATCTTCCACTTTATGGGCTCTGCTTATATATATATACTACCTATATATACTCAAATCCTTGGTCACAACCTGTAGAGCATTCAATGTTTCCAACGGGGCTCAAAACTTAGATCGTTGGTTTCCTTTTCTTTTTTTTTTTTTAAGTTGTGCCTTTCTGGCGCTGCCTTCATAAATATTTATGTCTCGTCATTGAGCCCGATTTTTTATAACGCATATTAAATTGTAAATTAAAAACAAATTTTTGTTGACTTTTCTACACTCGCCACGCAGTGTTTTATTGCAGTGTTATGCGAGAGTGTGTGTGTGTGTTGTGTGTGTGTGTGTGTATCTTTATATGCACCATGTCCGAAACTGAACCCATAATTAAATTTCAACATTTCCACCTTTTTGTATTTTGTTCGAATCTGTTTGCTGCGATCGCGATCGCCTGAGTGCAGCGAATGTCGCCTCCGTCTCCGTCTCTGTTTCTGTCTCCAATTCTCAGCCTGTGTCTCTGAGAGATTCTCAGGCCACAAGCCGAGTTCCCAGTCATATCAGAAAAGGGTGAAATATATCACTGGCGCCAAGGCACCGCCCGCTGTGCCCCAAAACGTGGTAAGTTTTTTATTGCAGCCGTTTAGGCCAACCTTCCACGGCCAAGGACATCAATCATCAAAAATTCTGGCTGAGAATTGGTCTCTTTGGTTGTTTATTTATTTACGAGAACATTGACACAGAAGAGTGTGGGTTCAATTTGATGGGCATTAGAAATGTTTGGTAATTAAAGGTTTTTTTTTTTTGGGACGCGTTAATATGATAATATGCACCTCTGTCTAGATTTCTCAGTTTTCCAACCTGTTGCCAGCTTTTTCTCTTTCTCTTTCTCTAGCTGGTTTTATGAAATAAGCAATTAAAAATGAATTTGAGTCAACATCATGCTGGCACTTTAATGACTCCCCATTTAATTGGATTTCAATGTTTTGTCTTTTTATATGGCACCAGCTACGATTATAATACCGTGGTGGGTCCTGTCCAATGTCAGCTGACGTACAATTAAACATCTTTGATGGTAAAACTATAATTAATTTAAACATTTATATTGGCCGTTTATGAACCTTCGGATAAGGCGTGGGCATCAACTTTTCCAAGTTGTTTATGGCCCCCATTGGAGCTTGATTGAGTTATGAATGCGTTGCATTGACAGTCTACAAAGTAGTCACAACTCACACCAATCTCAAGTCGAAGTCCTTTGACACGACATTGCACTTTGACACGACAACCATACAAAACGCCTATTGCAACTGATGTAACTAAAAACCGCAACCGTTTTTTAAAGATATGTTTATGTAGCACATTAGTCAAATCTTAACTAGACATTTCCATTTGCTCAATCAAAACCAGAACTTATCACGCCCCCAAGATGTCATCGAAACCAGGACAACAAGTCTTTCCCTTTCCTTTTGCCCAAAATATTCTCATATATCCTCGGCTATAATTGTACAACGGACAGTTGGCCAGTTGACGAGGCGACCGGCGACGGCGACTGGCGGGACACGCCCCTGTCTCCGGCACTCGACTGACCCAAACCCAAGTCCAAGTGAATCACTTTCCACACACACACATGTCTCAATGTGTGTGTGTGTGTGTGTTGCGACCTATAAACTTAACGTGATTCCTCAGATTTTATTTTTATTTTTATTTTACTTTATTCTTTTTTTTTTGTTTTTTTTTTGTTTGTTTTAAGATCCCACAAGTCGAGTCGAAATCGGTTTTAATATGTGAATGCGTTGATTGCCTCTGCTTTTTAATAAAATGATAACTTTTAGACCAGACAAATATTTCATTTCCTTTTCTCGACGATGGCGACGACGACGACGACGACCGAGAGACGTCGACAACGAGAACGACAAGGCGACCAGAGGGCAAAGACAGAAACGTAAAATCATCATCAAGTTAAGAGACGATAACAACATCACTAAACAACACCGAAGCTTGACTACCCTGTAATTCTAACTAAATATGCATTTGAAATTAAAAAGGAAAGGAAAAGTCAATAAAGTGTTAAAAGCTTAATGCGGAGTAATAATAAATAAATATTTTAACTTCAAATTTTTTAGTAAGAAATTATTACAAAAATGGCTTTTATTTCATAGGAAATAATTAAAATAAATATGATAATTTTTTAATATATATTAAGACACATCTAAAATAAAACATATTGAACTACTGACTAAATATGCGAGAATTGAATTAAAAAAAAAAAGACTAAGAAAAAGCTTAAAAACAAATTTGTTTATTAATAAGATTTCAAATTCGTATATTTTATATTTAGCTATATCTAACGCTATTCCATCAATCCAAATCTAGTCTACTCCAGAAATTTGACTGAAAAATAAGTCAAATATGTTTGAAATTATTTGAACATTCAACCGTAACTACCCTATAAACTTTTTATCGAGGGCATTGCGACATGAGCACATAACAACTATGGAATCAGCAACGGCGCATGAATGATCACTTTCCAACACAAATTGGAGACTGGTCTGAACGTATTTGCACCTCTGAATTCGGTGTGGGCAAAGCAACAACAACCAAAACTTGGCCCAGAGTCAGAGACAGAGACCCAGACGACGATAGCGCCAGTCTCGACTGCTCAGCAGCAGCAACAACGGCAGCCAAGTTGGTTGAAGGGCCCCCAAGACCGCAGTAACTTGGCTAACTGGCAATGTTTCGGAGTTCGGAGTTCGTGCGTGCGCCGTGTTGCCTTAGCCAATCTATATATATATATATATATATATATATATAAACATATATATGTATGTGTGTATTGTGTGTGGCATGTTGTGGTGTGGACGGGCGGTGGCAAGATCGTTTAGCAGCGCGACGGCGCACTTCATTGCCTGCTGGCCAGGTCGAAACTCAACTGGACCAACCTCTGCACATAACGTCATCTCATCTCATCTCAGCTCCCCTTGGTCCATCGTGCCATCGTTCGCATTCCAGCCAAATTTGCTCGCAACATGAAGAAATTGCTGCTTATTTGTTCGATGGCCTCGTTGCAGTTGTCCAGATTATATGGACATGGGATGTGGTTGTAGATGTGGCTGTGGCTGTGCCTGTCGATCTGGCTGTGTCCAGAGCCTGGCGCCAGTTTTTGGGCTGCCCAAATGTGGCATTTAATGAAAATTTCCCCACCGCTCTTGTTTTTATTGTTTGCCCCTGAGGGTTTCTGCTTTTTTCATCTCTTTTGTGTGTAGGGGAGCAGAAAAGTGCCAAACTTAACGACTTTGCCAGAGTTTTAAAAGTTCTCAATATCTCAGCGAATTTTAAATATATTTTTATTTTTTTTTTTTTTGGACAATACAATTTTTAATAAAAATTTGTTTGTGATTTAAATCGTAGCTCATGGCTAATTCGTTGTGACCCTGTCGAAGACGAAGAAGAAGGCCAAATAAGTAAAAATCGTTGCTGTTGGCGTTAACGAGACTTTTGACAGGTTGATTCATGCTCACGTCGCTGACTTGGCTTATTTGACCCAAAGTAGGGGCCTGTCCAATACATATACATATAGCTACGAATATGTGTCTGGGCCACCGAGTCAACTAACCAACCAACTAACCCGCCTGTCCATTTGTTTGTTTTTCTTATGGCTTATGGCTTATGGCTTATGGGAGTAAACCCAAAAGCAACTAAAAAAAAAACAACAACATTTTTATTAATGACCACCGAACGAGAGAAACAAGGAAGAAACAAATAAAACAACTCAGATGCCACACAATTGCAATGGGGCGCCAAAAGGGCCACTTGGCTGGATGCCCAGTGACCAGTTGCCAGTTTCCGAGACTCGAAGTGCAACCACAGTTGGAGTCACAGTTTACATGGGGCAGGGCCAGCGCCAGTTTTGAGTATGTGTTGAAATGTGGTAATTTGTCTCGCTTAGAGCCAAACAACTCGCCAGCGTTGCTGCTGCCCACACCAAAAGCACACACACACACAGATACACACCAACACACACACCACACATCACCTCATGAACAGTCCAAAACAAACGTAGCTGATGATCAGCGTTTCATTAATAAAACATTTGTTCGCCTGAAGAGTGGCCAAGTCCAAGTCCAAGTCCAAGTCCAAGACCAAGTCCAAGTCGGAGTGTTGGTGTCAGAGTCGAAGCTCGCTGACCAGCATAAAGTGGCGTCTTCTAAACGCTGTTGTTTCCATTTCCATTACCAATTCCATTTCCATAATTCATAAATGCCAATGCGAACTGCCAACAACTACTGGTATTGAGTTTTTGTCAATAGTCAAAGATTAGAGAGTCGTAACTTGAGCTTCTGCTTCTGCATCATCTACTACCACTGCTGCCCCCCCGTATTATGACTGGGCAAACAATAAATTTCACAGCTTAACGCGATCGCATAATGAGCTTCCACATCCACAATCAGAGCCACAACCACGACAACGACTACACGGAAAGAAAAAGATATGTCTTTCTGAGATAAAATCAACCAAACGCAGTGTCAGACATTCGATAATTCCGGATTTTCTCAAATCAAGCATAAAATATTTGATTTAAGTGTGGTTTTTCCTCTTTACAGTGTCAGCTAAACATAAAAAAAAATTAAAACTGAACTTCTCTATCAATTCAATCTTTTCCAGGACGACACGTGATTTTTTTCGACTTCCATAACTCACAGAATAACCGAATTTTTTAAATAACTAAAATCTGAACTACTAAACTGATCTCAAAACTTTGTAAAAGAAAGTTGTAGACGGTTCACTTACCATAAATTTGACTGCTTGATTCGCCAAATCGATCAATTAAACTCGAAGCATTCTCAAAAACGACGAAAAAACTTAGAAAATTAAAAGAAAAAAGTTAAAATTAATGACTCGAAAATTAAGTTCGATTTTCGTGCTTAGTAGAAGCAAAATGGCTGTAAACTAGTTTTATCGATTATGAATACTTAAAAAATACATGCTAAAATCAAGACTATTAAACTTGAATTCTAGAATGGATCTAATTTGTTCTCAGTGTACGACTCGGTCATTCCAAGTTGCCAACAAGCAAACAGAGCAACACTTTTTTTTTTTACTCCATGTGGATGGGTAGATGTGTGTGTGTGTGTGTGTGTCTGTCTGTGTTTACTCAGAGCTTCAGTTACGATCCGTTGGTTATTGTCGTATCCATTCCAGGTAAAACTGTAAGCGACTTCAATAGAATTAATTTACGCCTCACGTTTGCCCGCGCACAGTTACATATTTACAAGTATACATTGTTGCAACTCCCCAAACACCCTCCCCCCCCTCTCTTCACCCCTGCCATCTGTCAGTTGTGCCCCTGTTTGCTTCTGGTATTTATAAAAATTATCAATATTATTATTGTGAGCAGTTAGAAAATATTTGTGCCCCGAGGTGTTAAAATGCATTTGCATAAACACTTGAAGCGTTGTCATGCCTCATTTGGCCTTTGCAGCTGATTGTTAACTGCATTACTGGCCAACATATTGAGCAGGTCGCTGATCCAAATCACAATTAGATACATTACGAAAATAATGTCGTAATATATTCTCCGGATGTCAATTAAGTGAACTTTTCAATTACACCTTTAAATTTAAAATAAAAATAAGCTTTTCAGAATTGTAATAGTATGAAAACAGTGTCCAAACTTAGAGCTTTGATCATTTTCAAAAAGTAATAACTATTTTTTGCTTTAAACGTGATTTATTCTTTGTTCATTAACTCTTGATCCTTAGATCTTCAGTTTGTTTACTAAAAATAAAAGCAATTTCTAATACAAAACTAGTGGGGTTCCACTTTGGGACTGCCAAAAAAAAAAATAGATGAAAAGAATAGCAAATTTAAAGAAAATATGCCTAGAAAGACAATGGATCGCTGGTAAATCCCATTACACAGCAGTAGCTCCACGCCTCAAAAGAGCAGAGAATTAAACAAAAAAAGAAAATCCGAGGAGAGTTGAAAGTTGGGAACTACCCTTGGTAAAAAGATGTTACAACTTCACACTAAAGCATTGAATAAGTGCTGCAACGCAACGCCAAAGGATCCCTGACATTGGCACCAGAACAACCAGCCAGGAGAATCGAAGCCAAAGAAAGGAAGATCGCAGCATGAACCTGAGTTTAGTTCATGATCGGAGCCAGAATGCGGCTGAATGCAAAGGCCAACCAATTTGGCTTAAAATTACGCTACACTGATCAAAGGCAGCTGCGGCAGATAGCGGAGTGTGTGTGTGTGTGTGTGTGTACGGATGACGATGACGGGATGATGGGATGACGGAATGATGAGATGAGATGCGATGCGATGCGATGGGATGAGATCTGATGAGTTGAACTCAGCTGAGTTGAGGCTAGCGAAAGTGCAGTGACGTGTGGATGGTTCGATAAGCCTCATCTCTCTCTCTCTGTCTCTTTGACTGGGCTGCTATTGATCTCACCTGAGTGGCAGTTACCTGTGATCCATTTTACACGGCAACATCAACGCTCCAGATAGGCACCTCTATCCGCTGGCTTGTCAATTGGGCGGACAACGATATTGTTATGCTTATTACACCGGCAACAGCTACCGAAAGTTGGAACCTCGATCTTGTCTCTGTCTCCTTCTCTTTCTCTGTCTCCTTCTCTTTCTCTGTCTTGCTGTTGTAGGAGTATGCGGTGCACTTTGAGTTCAGTTGTCGTTGCCGACCGTTTGAGGATTATCTCTTTATCAGCCTTAATCTCAAGTAGTTAATAAAGTGCGATGCTTTGTACTTTAACCGCTGCCATTGTTCCAACTCTCAGTCCTCTGTCCATTGGCCAGTTTCGTTGAGTGTGCTCCGAGGCAGATAATCGTTTGTGGTATGCCGAAAGCGAGCACATCTGAATATGCATTACCAAAAAATAAAAGTAAAAAATAAGAAAAAACAAAACTCAGCAAACGGGGCGTGATTATCATGAGGTAAAAAGCCCTTCGACTGCGAACAAATCTCAAAAAAACAACCTGTAAACATTTAATATTCTCAATATGCTGGGAATTCGCTTCACTTGAGCACTTAATTCCTCTGTTTAATCAGCGTTTGTTGAATTTTATATTTATTTTATTTCGTGAACTTTTTAATCAATGACAAGAAGTTAATCTAGAGAAATTCAGAGAAAAAAAGCTGATAAGACCTTTTGAAATGATATTAAATACGGAAGCTGTAAACTTTAGTCTTAAATTATATATTAAATCGATGGGTAAAGGGAATGAAGCATATCTGACTCTGCAGATCCTAGAAAGAGACAAAACTAAAAAAAATGTATAGTAATTTTGCTAATATAACATTTTATCAATCAAGATTTGAGTAGCTGCATTTTATGTTTCAAGGAAAACTTTCCTTTTTTTATTTTATTAGTATCGACAGAGTTCTGTATGACCTTGTAGTAGACAAAGATAGTTAACTAGAAATTGAAATAGATTATTTCAAATAATCAAGAACATAATCTAACATCCTCTAAAGTCAGTGATGTCGTTCTCACATTGTTTGCACAACTTCAACAAACATTGTTCACTCGTATCTCAAAAGATTGCAATTATTTTCTTAATAATATATTTGTTTTCAAAAGAACAAATGCAAAGATCATAAAACATTTTCCAAAAACCCCAAAGTTGATTAGACCAAGATTCTGTTTAGAATCTCTGATGGAACTATGGCAGCTGTTTATGGATAGCTCCATAAGGAGAGTAAACAGATCGTTAAGCACAGATGACAACATGCCGGCAATTGTCCCCCTTTTGTTTGCAACGATAACCAAAAATTGTCAACAATGGCAAAATGATTGTTATCCTTTAACCAAACCTCTTGTGGTGAACCCAAATCCCATTTGCCACAAACAATTTAAGCGCAAATTGTTTAAGCAGTAGTAAAAATAAACGAAAACGAAACGAAACGAGATCGAGATGGAGAAACAAACTGCACACATATGCCACACACACACAGAAGAAGAAGAATAAGAAGACGGATCTCTGCCAAGGGTAAAGGCAAATCCTTTGAGCAAATCTTTGTAGTGTATCTATAGCCTCGTCTCTGTCTTGCATTTGAAATGAAAACAAACCGAAAATGGGATCTTAAAAAGGCTGTGACAAACTGTAAAAACAAATTGCGTTTTGTTTCAATTATACAAGGATTACATGCTCGGTACCATGTGCTTAGTTCGGAATGACAGCCAGGACTTGTCTCGTCTTGGACCAGATCTCAAGTGGGCTAACAATTTGCACTTGATTCCTAAGTAGGTGATTTCTATTATGCGAGACATTAGCTGTCATACAAACGCCCTATTCAAACCTAAGGGCGCACAACCGGGCCCAAAGCACTTGATTACCATTTGAATACATTTCAAAATACTCGTCGAGTACCTTAAAGTATGTACAATGAAGCCGCCTCAATGCAACAACATGGTCATAAAATCTCAAGTACCTTTCGCATTGTACTGGCGCAACGCCGGTGCCATCCCGGATACCAAGTCCACATCCACATATATATATATATATATATATATATATCCATGTCCATATCCATCCTGCCAAGGCATCGCTACAGGTAAGATAATAAAACCGCAGGCAGCAGCTTTGTATTTTCCAGCCGAGTCTCTTCAATGGCCCGGGAGCGGGGAAATTCGCTGGAATTTCCCTGCCATCGGCCAGTTGATGTGCCATAAAATTATGGCGGCTCATAAAATTCATTAATCGCTGCTAAATGCGCGTCATTAGTCAACACGCGGCTTCGACGGCGGCGCTGCACATTTTTCCAGGAAACACTTCCACCAAGGCGAACGTGTCAGGCTCATTTCGCTGCTTCGATTCTCTAACGAGCGACTCTAAACGTGGCCAACAGCAATACGATTAGATGGCCCAGAGGGCAAAACACACAGCAACAGGCGCGTCGCGTGAAAATGGTGATTAATGCTTTTACCGCGTGGATTTAATATGGAACGCGCACAATTCAACCTACTTCTACTCCTGCTCCTTTTCCTGCACCTTTTCCCACTCCCACTCCTGCTGATCAGGTAACAGGCTACGGAATGCAATGGAACTGCAGCTGGAAAGCCCCTGACAAGTGCGATTGATAAAGTAAACGCTTTTTGAGCGGATGCTGGTCAGGAGTCCCTAGTTCTACATAAAACCACATTAATTGATTTATTAGAAATGTTAATCAAATGATCATTAATTAAATTCATTTGTCTTGCTTTTAAATAGTTATTGTTTTCAAGCTCGTACTTTTCCAATTTTTGAATTTTTTATTCTAATCAATAAAATTATAAAACTTTGTAATTAAAAAAAAAACTACTTAATATATAAAATCATTAACTTCTTACCAAAACGACATTAATTGTAACATTAAAAATTTTATATACTTTGAATAAGTTTCTTTGGCGATAATTAAAGCTGATGTTGTAAAATCAATCTTTAAAAAAAAACAAATAAAACTTTAAATAATATTTTAATTTCATGTAAATAGTACAGTCGAGCTTCCCTAACTTGAATTTTCTCTAATTCGAACTAATTCGAGAGGCAATAAACTTAATAAACTTAAAAAATAGAATTGCATTATTCGAACTTTATATTTGGATAATAGTGATTCGAAACTTTACAAACTTTACTGCTATCCTCAATTTATTTTCATATATCTTAACCGTACAAATTATCAGTATTTTAAGTAGTCGTTAATTACATTTTAATAACTTAATACATGCTAGAACTTTCTAAGACAATTATTATGATGACTGAAGTCAGACTAAATTATCAAGAGGCAAGACACGAGAAGACGACAGTCGAAAAGAGGAGAGATGGGGAGAGAAGAGGAGAGAGGAAAGTTTTTGGGTATGCACTTCAAACGCGATTAAGCCACACAGCAACAACAACAACAACAACACGCTGGGCCAAAAGGGGAAGAGGAAGGGGGAGACACAACAACAAAAACAGCAGCGAACAAAACACAAAAAAATGTGTCTACTTCATTCATAAGATTTTTTAGTGGCGCCTGGCGCCAACATTTTTCACTTGCGTGCGGCAGCTCAAGTGAGTGTATATGAGTGTGTGTGTGTGTGTGAGTGAGTGTGTGTGTGTGTGTGTGTGAGTGAGTGTGTGTGTGTGTGTGTGTGTGCGTGCGTGCGCTTGGCTGCGCCTCGAAGCACTTGACTTGTAGTGCCAACATTTTCATTAAGTCAAATGTGCCACGTACTACCTCCCAAAAAAAGATTCTTGGCTTTCAGAAGACTCCAAGCGGAGTGGGGGTACTGGGTGAAGGGAAGGGGGAGGGGGAGGGGAGCAGTGACAACGCTTGAATGCATTTCGTTGATTTAGCGTATCGCTCATAATTTGTTTTTATGGTTTTGCATTAGAGCGCGGCACGGGGCAATGCGGCCAGATAAGTTGCCACTTGCAGCTGCAACATTTTTGATTGCCGCTTATCGTTTTTTGGAGTACTGCGAACGGAAACTGAAAGTGGCTGTCACCACACAGCGCGTGGCTACAAGAAAATGTCAACTGTCTGGCGCCACAAAAAATATTCAAAATATATAGATAATAATAATGGAATTTTTGAAGCTCTTCAGCAAGCCGACAACAGACAATAAATATTTTTGTTGTTTATTTGTTTTGCCAAAATGGTCCAAGCTGTTAATTTTAGTACAAATTTGGCTCGAAAATAGATCAAAGAAATGAGTTGATCAAAAATATTCCATCTGCCCACGCAAATATGCCAATTATTTTGGCTATTAACAGATCGTAATTGAGGGACAGACAGAGCATGAGTTTGCTATTTTTTTGAAGCTTTATACCCGGCGACTCCCACAACCCCTTTCTCTCCTTCTCATATTCTCTCCATCTGTTTTTTTTGTGAGTTTGTGTTTGGAATTTGAAGATGAAATTTATGGGTCGTTGCGTCTCGAAAAGCGCTACCAAGTTCCAGTATTGACACTTTCAATTTGAATGCAAAAGTCACGGGCTGAAATCACCGAACCGAACAATCCTTATATATGCATATAGTATCTATACCCATAGCTATATAATGTTACGATCCAACGATCGTCTGCGACGGCTGTTAAATATTTTTGTTATTTTCATATGTAAATGTTGTTTAACGACTCGGTATGAATTCGTATGTAGTATTCGTAAACGTATTCGAATTCGTATTCATATTCGTTATACTAGTCAGTCAGTCGTATTTATTGTGCCGTTGATTGAATATGCAAATGCATTTTCACACGTTCGAGCCACCAGAGATCCAAACAGTCAGCAGACAAAGCCAAGCAAACAGAAGACACAACAACAACAACATGAATAATAATAACAACAACAACAAGAGTTATTTTTTCTGTTCTGATCTGAAAGATCTGCACTTAACAAACATTGACTTTGAACTTACTCCCTTTGAAACTCGGAGTTGGAGTTTCTGATCTTCAGCAGATTCCGGAGTCGACCAGGTGATAATGTCAGCTCCCATGACACATACCTTAGCACGTATAAAAAATTTATATTGCCTAATAAATCTGTCAAAAATCTGGCTAACTGCACATCATCAACAACCAACCAACCAACCCAAAGCGCCGCAGGCTGGGAAAAAATATATTTTTTAAAGAAATTTATAATAAAAATGCTTGATAAACGAAGTTGAAATACTCTAGAAAATATTTAAGGAGTACAAATTACAGTGAAGAAAGTTTAAATAAATATGAATGTCTGTTACATTCATTTATCATAAAATAAATAAGTAGTAAATATTATTACGAATTAAGTAAATGTTAAATTTAAAATTCACAGAAAATCTCTAGAATCCAAAACAATATTGAAAATTTGTTAAGAATGATTTCAGTTTAAAAGAAGATATTAAAAAGAAGATATTAAAAGAAAATACAAGAAAGTGTTCAAATTCCCAAATTTTCTTAGGATATATGGTATTCGAGAGTAATCTAAATGTATGTATGTGTATGTATATTTATTCAAAAATTTTAAAAACAACCAAATTTATAATAAATTATGAATTATTTTCAGCATAGTCAGATAATTTAAATAGCTTGTTCCGAAAAAAAGTTTTGATTTGGAATCTATATATGTATTTATACATATGTTTGAGTTGCAGAGAGCATTCAGAATTCTTTAGGCCATTTATGCAAAGATCCGGGCTGGAGGGCGCGACTGCGTTAACCGGCGGCCAGTTTGGTAGGTTCTATATATTTTCCCAGACGTTTACCTGTCAAATGTTGCACTCGCACACGAAAATGATGGAGTGAAGAGTTTTAATTTTATGACGCAGCAAAGGAGGAGGAGACGGAGTAGCCTGTCGGATGCAGAGACGGAGACGGAGACGGGAACGGAGACGGAGACGATGATGATGGCGCCAAGAAATTAACGAAACGCGCCATAATAAACACAAAACGAGAACTGGAGGCAGCAGGATCAACGCTGTAGATCGCACAGTTCCAGGCAGTTTCCATCTGTGTGAGTGTGTGTGTGTGTGCGATCCTGGTCTCTCACTCTCACCATGTGGGCGTTGTCCGTTAAGAAAGAGAGTGGAGAGGTGGGAATCATGCATGGCTAATCTATTAACTATGCAGTTACCGTGTTGTTGATAGCTGCTTATCAGGGAACAGCATCGATCTTGTTAGCCGCTATTAATTGACTGTGAAAGGTTCAGACTCACAGCTTTTGGTTCACTCAATGAAAAACTTAATCAGCATAATGCAAACGGCTCAACACTTTCCCACCAAACACCAAAGTCCATTGACATCCAATTCGACTGCTCATTTAGACTCCAGTTACAGATACAGATACAGATACAGCTCGAGATATATAGCTAAAGATACAGATACATATGCGTATGGGCAATGGAGTATCTATAAGACCAAGATACAAGATCGTATCTCACAATCAGTTACAACAACATGCCTGTAAATTGCCGCAACGCATACGAGATCGATCCATAGTTAATTATGCCTCCAAAAAAAAAAAGGTTAAAACAAAAAAAAACAACTAACATTTTTACGAGCGAAATTTGTAATCATTGCCACATTCATATGCAAATGCGTTTCCTACTTGTATGCTGTGTATCTGTAGCTGTAGAAATGTATCTGTAGCTAGTAGTAAACAAGTATCTGTATCTGTATCTGTAAGTTAGTATCTTAGGGCCAGCTGCTGCTCGAACGGCAGCAACGCGTCTGTCGCTTCTGTGCTGTCTTGGCCTTTGTTAAATTGGTCTAGGGCCCTGTTTGTTTTTTTTCTTTCTATTTTCTGATCTTGGTGTTAAAAGTACCGTATTGTTTGCCATATATAGCAACTAAAAGCCTATGAAAATTATAAAAACAACAACATGCTCTACGGCGACTCCCAAAAGTCCCCAAGAGCAACAACAACAGATAAAAAGATAACAACAACAACAACGAAGAGCCTAATTTATTAAATGTTTCCAACCGTTGACTTGTCCCTTGGCTTTGTGTGCGTTGTCAACGAAGAACAAAACAACAAAAAAAAAGGCAGCCAAACATTAATTGCCCCTGAGACATCTTATAATTTCTTCTTTGACTCGGGTTGAGATCAGCTCTGGTTGCTCCTCTGGCATCTCCTCTTTGGCTTTGGCTTTGGCTTATTCTCTTGCCCGGTAGCTGCTAAGGTTGTGAAAAAGCTTAAATTTTAATCAAAAATTAGATCTTTATCTGCTGCAATTTATTTGCCTTTTTAACAAATATGTTTTTCGCTTTCGCTCTATCTCATTGTTGTTTTTCTTTTGGGCTAATTGTAAATATTTAAGCTTTTGACGCCTCACATGAAATGTTGAAACTGGAACTGGAACTTCAACTGGGTACTGGGTGCTGAAGATACCCTAGCGTTAGACAAAGATACATTGCAGTGGTGGCATAAATTGTACTCGCTTTAAGTAATGGCCGTATAACTGTTGACTTTGCGCCATATTTGTTGTACCCTGTACATATCAAATTGGGGTATACTACATTGCAGTTAGATGTATAGAAATTAAAAATTCAATCTTATTTTCTTACTTTGTTTTCAATTTAAAATAATTTTTTCAACCACTTATTAGTTGACGTTAAAAAAAACTCTGTATATTCTATATACTAAATATATTTCATAAATTTTTTTTATATTTATTAAGTTTAGATCATTTTTCATATTTCTTTTTTTTTTTGTATTAAAATTATGCGTTTCTCATTAATGTGTCTATTCAATCACAGGGTATCTTCTCGTCTACATATCTTAGCTCAAGCCTGGTAACTTGTTTTTGTTTGTGCGTGTCTGGTTTTTTTTTTTTTTTTTTTTTGTATACCTTATGGATTTTAGGGTGGTAGATACCAGTAGCTGAAGCTAACGGGTTGGTTTTATGCTTTCGGGTAACTCGGATGCGGCGCCAGATTCTGGGCTAGTTTTAACTAGAATTTGATTGTTGGCTTTGTAATGCCAACAATAAAATTTGACTCAGATCGAGTTAAGTTATCATATAGGTAGATAATAAAGAAAACCAATTGAAATTAGACAAAACTTCGGAACTATCTTTACAATAACTGAGAGTGTTAAGATGAAAATAGTATGTATGAGAATAGTCTAAGATTTTCTTACACAATGCCTGCTCTTAAATAAATTAAAGTAAATAACGTAAACGATAGATTAAACAAAATATCAATTAACAAGCAGCGCTGCTTGTAAATGCATTCCAGATACATTTAGACAAACATTAAATCTTTCGTTGAGAATCAGGTTCCAAAGAAAGAGATACGCTTCGTGGAAGCGAGTGCTCCATAAAAAAGCGAAAGTCTTGACGCCATTAAAAGTAATCAACAACAGCTGAGGCACTGAGGCAACAAGTGTCAACTATGACTAGTGCCATAAGTACACATTAAGATACATAAAAAAACCATGATGAAGGAGAAGAAGAAGAAAAGATATAGAGAAGCCATGGAATAGTGCGCTAGTCAAATACAAGCTGAGGCCATGATACGGGTGTCTAATACGGGATCTAACGCACGACATTGGCCAGTACAAACAAATGTCCAAACACTCGGCGGTACACAGATAGATAGATAGATAATGGCGGGCCCAGAGAGGAGCAGGAGGTGGAGATGGAGGTGGAGTTCTGACGTTGTGACGTTATGTTGGGAGAGAGATTAAGGCATTTCCTCTTTGACGTCAAACATGTTTTTTAGTAGATTCATTTTATGCTTCTTTTTTTTATCAGGCATCACAGTGGGCATTGTAATTACGCACTCATGCCTGCTCCCCCTTTTTGGACCAGCCAGAGCAACTGAGAGATAAAAAGAGAATAAGAAAGAGAGAGAGGATAGTGCGACAACAATTACACCGCGGGCTAGATGGTCAGCTACTCAATCAAAGCCAAAATGCCGACACAAAACATAGAAAATAAGGTAGCCAAAGAAGCCGTCAAATTGTTACGCATAATGGATGTTTTTATCAGGCGAAATGATTTCTTGACTACTGGACTTGGTCTTGGCTATTGGCTCTTGATCTGGCTCTGTCTCTGGATTTGGATTTAGATTTCGATTCCGAATCTTTCGGGTTTTCTTTGTCTGTCGCTCTTTGTCGGCAATACTTTGATGTCAACGCAGCGACAGCGCGTGGCCATTGAACTTGTCGGCCAAGAAGCTGCATGTTAATGAATTGATTTTGGCCAACAACATGAAATTTCAACTGTTGGCTAGTAAGCTGATTTGGCATACAGACAGTCAAATCGATGATCTTGTTATAACACGCATATTTTGAGCCATTCAAAACCACACCAGCCAAGTGCCAACTCAATGAGCATCGACACGGTAAATAAATAAATAAATATTATTAACGAAAAATCGGTGTACATGGACATAAACATATGTGAATACAGTTCGAGTTTATGCAGATTCTTCGACGACTCCCAGACTCCGTCTCGGGTTGAAGAATCCCAGTAGCACTTGAGTTTTGAATATATATTGTAATAACTCAAGTGTCTACACAACAGAAGCGCCTCTCAGCGCGTCGCGTCGCCAGCGACTTTAGCACTTCAGTTGAAGTCTGAAGCGCGTAAAGTCGAAACAGTCAGTCGAAGTCGAAGTCGCAGTCTGAAACTCAGTTCCAGTCACAGTCACAGTCTCGGATCGGTTTTGGGCCTTATTTGCTTATGATAATTTGAGAGCAAACAGCGATCGACAGTGGAGCACAGTTAAGTTAAAGTTAAAAGACTTGTGTCTCGCCACAGCTGGTGAATGTGCAGAAAAACAGAAATCAAATAAACGAGAAAAAAAAAATGAAAATAAATAAATATATAAAAACGAAACACACGATTAAACACCTCTCAATTATTATACTCATCTATACACGCATTATTGTGGCGTCTTCTGGGTCTGTACGAACAATCTCGGACAGTCGGACATTTTGGGCCTACGTGAGCCATTGAAAGCCGCTAAGTGGGGCTGCTGTGGGGCCCCATTGTGGTCGCCTAGACTGACGGACCCACATGATTATGATGCCTGCCTTTGGTCGACTCGTCTCGCTTTATTTTCTTATATTTTTATATTTATTTTTAGCTGTCCCCGAAGCGCTACTGGCGATTGTGATTTAGCTGTTTTTTGAACTGTTTATACCCTTCAAGTCAATAGACTAGCTTAATGGGTGGCATAATGTCAAAGGGAACTTTGAGTCAAGCGCAAACTCACATTTCAATTCAGTAATGTATTTAATATTAAATAATAATTTTTATTTATAGTTTATAATAATTAATTAAATTTATATTAATTTATTAAAATTTAAAAAAAAATTAATTATAACTTTATATGATATGGTATCTCACATAAATTTACTCTCACGTCTTGTTAGAGAACAAAACAATTATGAGAGTATGTAAATAAAATGTCATGTCTACGATTTGTAATGTGATTGAGTAGAAAATAAATAAAATCCCATTACGACTCTTTTACAACTGATTTCATTTCAATTTAAGCACAGAGTATCGCTCCTATTCTTCTTCTCAGCTAACTGCATTAGATAAACTCTGTATATATGTTCATTTCAAATTAAAGCACAGTATCTGACAGTCGCTTATTATAAAAAAAAAAATGTATAGATTTTTATTAACGTTAATGTTGATGTTGTTACCTTACCGCTGCCTTGTTGATTGAGTCACTTAATTTGCATACAAAAGTAGATTTGCATGCCGGCCAGACAGTCGAGCGTCAACAAATAATCTCAGTCGCAGTTCGAGTCGAAGATCACATCCATAGTCACAACCACATCGTGGCATCCTCGTTCATAACATATAGTCATGTCGTACTTGGTTGTAGGTGCTGTAACAATGAAGAAACGTCAAGTGGCAGCCGTTAATAGTCCATAGTCTATAGAGACTATAGAGGCGCTAGGGGCTTGTTTAAACAGCACACAAAATATACATATATCGAATGGAGCTAAAAGTTTAAATCAATAAATTTCGCGGCGGTTCACTTAAGTTTTATAATGATTAACAAAAAAATAATAAATGGGAAAAATACTGAAACCCTTGCCGAGCATATCATTTATTTTCCATGGAAAATTACATTATCTTTGCATGGGGTTTTATGCTAATTTTAATTTGAACCGCCGTGCGAGAAAAAGGCTCGTGCTTATCGCTGTTATGTGTCTAATTTCGCAAAGACAAGCTCTTACAATGTAGAGCCCAAGTTGAAGGTTCCTTCCTCTTGCACCTAAGAAGCAATTTCATGCAGGGAAGACGGAAAGAAATGGAAGAAAATGCGCAGTGTTTTTTTGTAAACTAAAATAGATGTAGTAAATCTGATGACCAGATTCATTTTTATTGATTGGCTTGTCATTGAACTTAAATATTATAAATTTTTCAATTTTTTTAATATATTCCTTTAAGCTCTTAGAACTTTCGTAAAACTCAACTGATTTTGATGAACAATGTCTTTTTGATCATATTTTGGGGCGCAAATTGATTTTGCATCTAAAATTTATTCATTTCCAAAACTTCAATTTTTTCGTAAATTTTGTATATTTTCCATAGCTACCCCTTTCCACTTTGTCGATAACTTCAAGCTCTTGTAACTTTCTTAAATTTCAACCGATTTTGAAAAGCAATGTCTTTTTTTGTTATATTTTGGCCCCAAAATTTATTTGGCATCTGAAATTTTTACATTTACAAGTCTTCACTTTTTTCGAAAATTATCGATATTTTTCATACCAACCCCTTTATATTTTTTCTATTACTTCAAGCTCTTGTAACTTTCCTTCAACTTAACCAATTTCGATCAACAATGTCTTTTTGATCATAGTTTGGGGCCAAAAGTGATTCTGCATCTAAAATTTGTTTATTTAAAAAACTTAAATTTTGACAAAAGGACACTTTTATTGGAATTTGACAACTTTTTTAAGTACAAACATTTCCCGTAGTTAATACTATCAACAATGTACAAGTAAGGTCTGTTTCAGTAATGAATTCAATTCGATACGGATTCAATCTGAATGCATTCCTGGCTGATTCAGCCGTGTGGAATGTGTGTCAGAGATAGAAAACTGCAGGGCTACCTGTTGATGGGTCGGTGATAGGTTGCACGTGTACCTCCCCCGAAGGAAACGGAAGGAAACCGAAGAGCATTAGTCAAACAACAGGCAGATCATTTTGAGCAACACCAATTAGCTGGGTGCTGACAAATTGCACAGCTATTGGCGTGGTCGACTCATGACCCGACTCAAGACCGAAACTCAAATGCAGACCTAGACAACAGACAGAGACAGAGACTGAGACTGAGAGCCGAACCTTTGGCTAATTGTTTGGTTATTGCATATGGCAAGAGGAACCGGAAGCGTGCGCGACCAAATGTGAAAACGCGAAGCATAAATTAACGTACACAAACATACTCGTATCATATACATACATAAGTATCAGTATAGGTTACAGGGTACAGGGCAATTTGGGCGAAATGCCAATGCCAATGCCAACTGCTAATAGTAAATTAATTTCTTTGGCTTATCGCCGCTGGCTGCCACAACATAAAACAAAGTGGATGTGTCAGCCAGCAAAGTGCTGTGTAAATTAGCTCGCAACTTGGCCAACTATTTACCCAACAGACACAGGAATTTCGCAGTAGTGCATGAGAGAGACAATGAGCAGATAACGCAGACAGAGCTAAGTAATGTTTAATTATTTGAGCCAGCCTAACGGAAGTGCTTATGTTTATCAAGAGATTGGAGCTGCAATATTTACTGTATAGTTTGCCCAAGATATACGACCAGATTCAGATTCAGATTCACTTGCTCTTTTTTGTATGAGGCCATGGAAAGCGAAAGCTTTCAACGTTGCGTATACTTAACGACATGTTAAAGTTCAAACTAGCAGTGCAATCTATTAATTGGTTGATTATCTATAGCGAGTATTTGATGGCAAAGATCAATTTAGGTAACTGGGTAAATGATATAAGACTTGATAATGAACTTTGAACTGCTTGTTTCATGCACATTTAATTACAAGCTATTAAAATATAAATAAATTATAATAAATTCAATCAATCAATATTTGTTGATACTTTCAACTCTTTTTAGCCAAGTCCACAATTGGCCATAGCTTCCGCCATCTGCTTCCCGTTTGCCGCCTTCACAGCAAATGGAATTAAAAGACGACATGCGTTTCCGTAGTTTAACAAATGTTTTGTCAAGCTCAAAAAGGTCGCAGCAAGAAGATAAAATATAAAAGTAAGAAAGAAGAGTAAAAAAAAAAAAACAGTAATCTATCAGCTGCATCTGCAGTAGTGCAGTAATCGAGTTTGAGTCCATATCGGGGACTTGGAATACATGTGTATGCCACCATATCAATGCCGCCGAATGACACAGCGTCAAAACCAAAATCAAATAAATGAACAGCAAAACGGCAGCCACAACAGCAACAACTCGAGAGAAGACAAGAGGACCACCATGATGGCAGAGGCTACAAATGGGCAAAGCATAAATAAGTCTAAAAAAAAAAAAAAAAACAAAGATGCCAAATGGGAAAAAAAGAATGAAGAAAAAACTAAAAAACAATTTCGATCATGATGTATAATTAAAAGGCAACACCAGCAACAGCGCACACACACACACACACACTCTCACACTCACTCACACACACACACACACCGTGTCTGTCTGTTTCAGCTGGAACGGCTGCTGACTGTGCAACTTCGCACTTCAAAATTAAACACAATTAGAAAAACAACGAGTGAGAGCGGGAGAGCGAGCGTCAGAGAGAGGGCGGAGCATTTGCAGCTGGTGTCATTTTCAAAATGGAGGTGCCAACAAAGCGAGCGGCAGCTCAGCAACTGAGTGTGCAACAAAGATAGCGAGATAGTCAGCTAACTGCTCTCGCTCCAACTGCACGTTTACTAAGTGCGCTTGGCCAATCAGAGTGTCGCTGAGCGCAACCTGCAAGAGGCAAAGAGCGAGAGAGGGAGACAGAGTTGCCAGAGATCTCGCAGGTAATGTCGATCAATGGCTCGAACTCGTCAAGCTCGTTGTTCAGAGCGACCGAAGCGATCGAGAAGCGACGGCAGCGACATTTTGTGTGGAACTTGAACTCAGTTGAAATGCGAACTTGGCGAGCACAAGACGCGAGCGTCGGTGTATCTCAACAAATCAAACAATATCCAAAACAAGCCAAAATCCAATTTCAAATCTCAACAAATCGTTCTTATTATCATATAATCAAATTAACACCCACACGCACATGAGACATTTGCCATAATAACGCCACTTTGCTAGCTTTGGTAGCTGTGATTTGCATAATTAACGCTAATCGAATTCGCCTCGTGCCCTCACAAAAGAACTGAAAACTCATGCTGTCAGCTTTTGTTATTGTGTTCGGTTGTTGTTGTTATTATTGTTGTTTTTACTGTCTGTGATTGAATTGTGCCAAAAGATAAACAATTTACTAAAGTGTGAAATATACAAATATATATATAAATATTAATCATGATCACCATGAACGAACTTGTCGATCTGCGCATGCAACAACACATCGCGCACGAAATTTACCGTCAGCAGATAATGCAACGCATACCAGGTGAGTGAAGCTCCTCCTCCTCCTACTTCTCATTGTCCGCCTCCCACTTTAGACACAGTATTGCATTACGCATACGCCGCATATTCTGCACAATTTGGCCAATTTGTAACTGCCACAAAAGCTGTTATGGATTATTAGCGTTACTTTTAGCTTTGCCGCAATTGACGTTGTTTTTTTTCATTTGGCTTTCGTAATCGGAGACCAGCAGGCGTTGCTGCTATTAACGTTTTTACGATCAACCCATAAACCTGAGTAATGTGAGAAAGCGCTTGGCGGTTTTTTTTTGGTTGCCAAATGTAAGCGACATATCACAGCGGGCCATCTTTGGGAGGTAACTGATAACACATTGAGTTTTAGCTGCTTGACCAGCTCGTAACACAGCAGGCAAATCGAATAAAATGCACCGCACAAATGTAAATGAATATAGTAATTTTGCATATATACAGGGAGATTGTTCCGATGCGCGGTATTCTTTAATCTTTGGTTTCCATTTAAAGAGCAGACATTGAGCGCTGTTCTTTAAGTTTGAAAAGTTATCATCCTTAGCTGGATATAATGGTTAAAAAGGATAACTAAGGCATAGATCAGGAATCGATGAAGTATACATATATTGATTATTAGATTATTCTAGTTATAAATATAGAGTAATCGACCAAACTCTTACTCATAAATCGGTCTAAAATATTAATGTTCCCCCTAAAGCATAGAAATTCGCCATAATAATAGAAATTTGTTGATGTATCTTTAAGATAGACTATCTTAATAATTTTATAATACCAATTATACTTAAAAAGAGGATAGCTTTCAGTTATGTAGATCCTTGACAAACGAATAATATATAATTATTATTTATAAAGAAAAAATTTTGGTATATTGTATCTTTAAGACAGTAGAAGAATGAAATATATCTTAAATATTTTCTAAATATATTTCAAAGTGAATGAATTAATACAACAAACACTTATCCCAATCAATTATATCAAATACTTAAACCAATCTCCATCTCTCTCTCTCTCTGTCTCTGTCTCACATTGCAGATCCCTTTCCACCGATGCTGCCCATTCCGATGCCGCGGCACGTGATAATGCCACCGCGTGTCTCATTGCCCGGCGTGGAGATGACGCTGCAGAACGATGAGCTCTGGAAGCAATTCCATCAGATTGGCACGGAAATGATCATCACAAAAAGCGGCAGGTAAGACTTTGTTGTACCAAAAGAACTTTTGGAATGTAATTAAACCAGGATCGATGGGCAACAATGAGAGAGAGTGAGCGAGAGAGTGTGAGAGAGGGGGTGTAATAGAGTGAGAGAGAGAGAACGCAATGCATTAGCACGAATGTGAAAAATAATACTCTTAACCAAAAAAAAAAGAAGAAAAAAACGTTGGGCAAAGAAAAACAACAACATGCCAATGGCATGGCATTGGCACTTAAAGCGCCGCCAGCGACTGTTAATTGTGAAGTGAAGTGGCCTCAGTTCAATTCTCAGCCCTTAGCTTCGTCCTCGACCTCATCCTCATCCTCAACCTCATGATCGTCATCTTCGACGGCGTCGCTGTTAAATGCTCATTAGACGCAGGCGCCTGCAAATTGTTTACAGCGACGTCGCGACAACAATTTTCACAGGCAAACAAAAAGCAAAACAGCGGAAGGATGCAGGATGTGAAATTTGTGTGTGGACAGGTACAGGTACAGGTCGACCCGAACCGACCCGACCCGACACGACCCGACCCATTGTGGACGGATTCAAGTGCAATCAAGGCCCATTTCGGTCCGATCAAATATCGAACATTGCGAGAGGCGTAAAATGAACAAGTTCGCTGGCACTTTGCGTGTTCTGAAATGATGAAAATGGAACATGGAAATATCAAAGCGCTAGCGCAATCGCCCAAAGATATTGTATCTTGTATCTCACAGCGGCAGTTACATACGTGACTGCGCAGTCGCAGTCGCTGTTGTAAACTACCTAAAAGTGTCCGGCACTTGCTCAAATGTGCGTAAAGTGGCGTCATCGTAATTTATTGTAGGCCTAGTATGGACAGAGAACGCAGTGGGACGTCCTTTTGGTCGGCGTTTTAAACAGGGACACAGAGAGAGAGACGCAGAGAGAGAGAGAGAGAGAGAAAGAAGAGATACTTCAACTGATGCTGCTGTGGCATAAATCTTAGCGTCAAGGATACTTTGTCGTCATCTTTGTTGCTTTCGGCGTTTTTATTGTGGCGCCTGTCTGCAGACAAACTCTGCCCCTGCCCCTGGCTTGGCCTCAGCTTGAGATACTCTTGCACTCGTATCTGTATCTTCAAGTTGACAATGACCACAGCTTGTCCACGACGTCGACAGATACGAGCAATTTCACACTTTGGCCCGTCGCGATGCACCGCGAAGTGCCGATAAGATCGGGATACAAAAGACACAGCGAAATAATCATTCCAAAAATAAGAAAAAGAAAAAAAAAAAACTGAACCTTGCCCACATTAACATAAACTTTTGGGACTGCCCCATTGTCGAATAAAAAAAAAAGAAGGGAAATAAGAAAGAGTTTAGAACTGTTTCAACTCTTTTCTACATTTCGTATTTTATACCCATGCCCAATACTCGTATATGCTATGAATTATTCATAAAATCGAATGGTATTAAATACTTTTTATGCTCATCAAAAATGTTTTATGTGAAAATGCAGGCAGACAACGACAACGACAACGACAACGAAAACGTTAAAAACTCTTAAGCGTGCAATCGATTTGAATTTTTAATGATTAGGCGCCAGAGTGCCACCGTGTGGCAGTAACTGTGGCAGACACTGTAACTGTGGCATCTTCAACCGCCAAGTGGCGATCATAAAAACTAATTAGTTGCTTGTCCCCTACAGAAGATCCCATTCAGATCGCATGGGTGGCAAATGCCCAGACGACCATTCAACTTAGATAGATAGAACAAAGCGTATCACTTTAATGCATGACTTTGGCCCAAAAACGAAACAACAAACTAAATGAAATGACTTTGTCACGAAGCTTTTAGCTTTTAAAGCGGCTGCATTAAAAACAAACACGAGCTGCAATTCATGAGAATCGCTGAGAAAGGTCTGCAGAATTTGCTACTTTGGATCGTAATTCAGGTGAATCACTTTTAAAGTGTCTGTGGCAACACTTTAACTACAATCAGATCCGAAAGGCAGTGAAGCAGAAGAGAGCATAAACTTTGGAACATAAGCAGGATATTGTAAGGAAATTATAGAAAAATGCTTAAAAGTTTACTTTAACTCGAAAAGTGACTAGGTCAAAGATCAGACCAACTTTCATTAATTCTTGTTAAAATTAAATTGATTTTCAAGAAATTTCATGTTGATCATAGATAAGACTTAAAATTCTTAGTGTATTAAAATATTATTAATGCAATTTTTATGCAAAGGGTAATTTTGAAAATTCAAAATTGTAATTCTCAATTTTTAGCATCTTTAGAATATGGCATCCATACTATATATTACAACTATCTGCCACATTTTTGGAAAACAATTCAAGAAAACTCAAACAAGTCAATTTCGGAAACACTCAAAAGCACTCACACTCTGAATAAACTGGACTCAAACTGCACCTGCTTAGGCGCCAATGCGAATGCCGTCAAATGCCTTGAAATGTTTATTTTTTGTTGTTTATTTTTATTTTGTTGCTTCCTCAGAAAGTCTCTGGCGAGAGGATTCTCGAATTTGTTAATTATGCGCAGACGCGCCAAAGATCGATATCTTAACAAATCGTTTGTCAAAAATGCACGAGCAACTTTTGAAGAGCAAAGGAGCAAGCTGAAACAAAGGAGAACAAGTCGAAGCAGAAGCAGAAGGAGGATGGAGATGGAGATGGAGAAAAAAGTGAAGGCAAATTGAAAATGAAAATGAAATTCTAAACCGCACGAATGTCGAAATATTTGGCTGTTGCCTCCGTTGTGGTCTAATGGAATTCAACAAACCAGAAAAGGAATCAAATTAAATGTAGGCAAACACAACGCATTCAACTTAAATTAATTAATCATCGCGCAAAGCAAGACGAAAAAAAAAAACAAAACAAACTATAAAAATACAAAATCATTGCCAAAAAAAAAAGAGAAATAATCAAATAAAAACCACAAGAAACAAACTCTAAACAGGCAAACAATTTTGAGGCTGGCGCCAAGACATCTGACCACCTGCTGTGCCACTGACTGTGGCAGGGTCTCAATCTCCCCTCCCTCTGCTCTACACTCCGTGATCCTTGTTAGCACAGCGCAAACTCGAATTGAGAGAAGACCTGGCCTCTATTTGTTTTGTATTCCTCCATTTGCCTAGCCTAATTACATGGACCACGAGCAAACTCACAATTAAATATTTGTAACGCCCAAGGATCACGTTTAAATTTATTACTTTAATGTTGCCCTCAACTTGTTGACTTTATCTCAATTTTTATTTTATTTTTTCCTTTGATTGCAGACGCATGTTTCCCTCGATGCGCCTCAGCGTCTCTGGCCTGGAGGAGGAGACCAACTATTGTGTGCTGCTCGAGATGGTGCCCATTGGCGACTGTCGCTACAAGTTCTCCGGCTCCCAGTGGGTGCCAGCCGGCGGCGCTGAGCCACAGAGTCCACAGCGCATGTATCTGCATCCGGATAGTCCGGCAACGGGCGCCCATTGGCAGGCACAGCCCATATTATTCAACAAGGTGAAGTTGACGAACAACACGCTGGACAATAGCGGACATGTGAGTAATCGAAGTGCAGCTTCAAAGCAAGCGACCGTTTCTGATTTCCTCTCTCTGCCATCTTCCATCTCTCTCTCTCTCTCTCTCTCTCTCTCTCCTGTAGATCGTTTTGGCCAGCATGCACAAGTATCAGCCACGTTTGCATGTCATACGCACCGCTGACCTGGCGCAAATACCTTGGGCGCCACAACAGGCTTTTGTGTTTGCCGAGACGGAATTTGTGGCTGTGACAGCGTACCAGGTAAGCTCCACAAATCAGTTGTACACAGTGAGAAAAAGGGGCTTAGAATACAGACGAGCTTCCCTAACTCAAATCACCATAGTCCAAAGGAAAAGTTCAAATTATGTAGACTTTGACTTATAGAATTATTTTTTTTTAAGTTTATTAAAGAGTGGCAATACCCGATTTAGTTTGAGCTAGAGAAAATTCGAGTTATAGAAGCTCGACTATATTTGCGTTATTGAAAATTGAGCATAAAATTTCTTTAAACAAATAATTTTGAAACGAGAAGAACTCTAGATTTACTTGAATTTCATAAATCCACACTTGATATAGAAAAATTAAACTAAAAAATTCAGTATGAATAAGATCATTATATCATGTTCTTATTTTAAAATATACTCAGCTACAAAAATTAAAAACTTGATTAAAATTTAAATTCTTAAGTACGAATGACTTATTTCTAGTAAGTTCAGAGCTCACTTTTAAGATTAAAAGTAAATGAATATATTAATTTGATAGGAATTGAAATTTTTTCGACTTTGGTAATTTCAATCTTAGTCAGAAATGAATATTAAAATGTAGAGTTTCAAGTACAAAGTACCCGATTTTTTCGTTCAGTGTGATTTGCTTGTTACCCAGATTTATTGTCAATTCATTGAGCTGGGCTAATTGGTTAATTTCGGCAAACGATCGCTCACGCAGTGGGTAGCCTGACCAACGTCTCAAATTAGCATGCAACGCCCATTGTCTACAAATAAATACGAATACGAATACGAATATGAGTACGAGTTTGAGTAGCTAGACAAAAGTCAGGCTCACTTTCGGTTGTTGTTATTTTAGGAAGTTGGATAGCCACATCCTTCGTGCCTCTTGCTGTGTTTTTGTCTATGTCTGGGACTCATTGACAGCGACGCCAGTTGCCAGTTGCCAGTTACCAGTTGCCAGACGTCAGTCTGCCTCTAATTAGCGTGATCGCATCCACAAGATCATCGTCACAAAGTTGTCAAGTCATGACAAGAGTCGATTCAAGTGTCTGTTCTCGCTCTCTCTCTTTCTGGCTTTCTCTCTCTGTCCCTGACTCTGAGTGTCAAGTGGCGCTGTTACTTAACGCCGTCTATTCCACCGCATATTTTGTAACCTGGCAATTGTCATATTTCATGCCATTTTAAACAACGTTGTCTTTTTATCCTTTTCGTTTTTCAACAGAATGATCGCATCACAAAGCTGAAGATCGACAACAATCCATTTGCCAAGGGCTTCCGCGAAACTGGACAATCGCGCTGCAAACGCAAAATGTCTTCATCGCCAACCGATGATGATCAAGATTTGGCCCAGACGCATTCACAATCCTCTGGCTCGCTTGACATGTCGCCAGGCAAATCCACAGCGACAGCAGCAACAGCATCGGGATCGGGAACAACATTGAACAACAACAGCGAACAGGATGGTCCGCAAATTAAGCGACTGAGATCAAATGGATCCGCCTGTTCGTTATCATCATCGCTCGATGGCGCTGACGGCGCTGCGCTGCCTGGCGCCATCTCCAGCCCCGGCTCCATTGGCCCCCACTCGCCGCCCGGCGGCGCCGCCACATTCATGCAACATTTCCAGCAGAACATGCAGTCGCTGTTGCGTCCCTCGCTGGTCGATCTCGCCTGCACTTACTTTGGCCGACCACCAGCACCACATGAGTACAATGGAGCCACAACGACTGCTTCACATTTGTATCCGCCAGCCGCGTCCATTTTGCAAGCTGCTTTGCCGCAACTTCCGGCGCTGGCCTTGCCACACAACATTTCCGTTCAGCAAGCAGATGAATCGACTACCGATGAACTGGAGCTAGATGTGGGCAGCGAGACAACAACAACAACAGAAACTGAAACAACAGCAACAACAGCAACAACCACAACACATTCACCACAACAAGCACCGCCCGAGGCGCCCACCAAACGTAAAGGTTTCAGCATCTCGGCCATTCTTGGCGGTGGCAGTTAGTTGTGGTCTACTTGCTACTCTAGATTCTACTGCTTAATGCCTTTGATATTATAAAAGTGTACAAATATAAGTTTACTTTGGCCTGATTAACTATTAAGCTAGTTTAAGCATTAATTTTGCACAATAAAAGTGGCTATAAAACAATAAAAATTCAACTACTTTTCAATTCAAGCTGCACTTTAGTTGGCACTGCTTTACAACTTTAAGCACTGCTTGGGGCGGCGTGTGCTGGCGCTGCTTACCACATGCTTGTCATAAAGCTGAGCTTTTATTTAGTATTTCAATCAGAAATTAAACTCATAAATTCAGCTAGTTAAAAAGCGTTCAAAGCGCTTGGCATGAAATCGATGTTTGTAGGCGCCCTTGGCATTGTTAGCTCAGTACTCGGCACTCAGCATGCAATACTTTTGGCTAATTGGCAGATCATAAAGATACTTTAAAGCCTTAACGCCCACACACTTTGCTGTAGGTAAATGAACATGTTGCACAGTCAGTTGGCATTTTATCATTGGTGCAACATCAACGAGCAGCAGCCAGACGCAACTCAAATCACAACTTCCGCTAGACATTAATCCCAACCAATTTACAAGATAAACGCTAGAATTTCAACAACATCATCAGTCGACAACGTCGAAGCCGCAGCATCATCCATTAGCCACACAGACTATGAAGACGACGACGACGACGACGACGACGACTGGCCAGAACATAATTTGTTTGCAATTAAATAGCTCGACAAGGCATGAAATTCGGTTGCAGCCCTAAAACAGGCAACAGTTGCAGTGAAGGGAGAATTCTCCGGAGACTCATAATAGCTAAAGATGTTTATGAAATGGGCAGAGACTGAGACTGCGACTGAGACGAGGCAGCAGCAGAAACAACCAAAGAGAAGTAGGATAGTCTATGAGAGACCCTGTGCTTATTCTTTGAAAAAAAGGAATCAAAAATATTGATTATTATTCATGCGACAAAATTCTGAAGAAAACTTGATCAAATTGCTAAACCTACATACCAAAATGGGAACATCTAGCTCTTGCAATAGTTTCTGATTTCCAGTTGCTTGTACAGTTGAATACAGTTCTTAGAACTAGTTAAAAATAAAATCAACAATTTCCTTTAATTTTAATTATTTTTAAAAATATAAAACATATTCCCTCTCGAAAAACCTAATAGACCCTTTGTATACTTTAAGCACAGGGTGTCAGCACAGAAGAAAAGACACTCAATTTGTTATGTAAGTTGCAGTGGCTAATTCTTGTTGTTGTTGTTGCTGTTGTACTCGTATCTTAGTTTGTTCCGCCGGCAGAGAATATAGCCAATGATGAAGTTTACGATGACATGCGTCACCACCCACGTCTCCTGGTAAAACGACGACGACGACGTCGAGGGAGGCGTGTGCAGACGTATTCTCTGACCGGGACTGGAAACAAAAAAGAAACACACACACACACACAGAAACAAAAAAAAACAAACAATAATTTCAATTTACCACCAAATCGATTTCTAAATTGTAGTCGCCAGGGAGTAGCTGCAACTGCAACTGCAACAGCAACAGCAACAGCAGCGGGGGCAGGAGCAACAACAAACTGCGGTTTTGTAGCACAGAGAAAACTGGAAAGGGGAAGGGTGACAGATGTCGTTCTCAATGTAGACGGCGCTGTGTTGACAGGCGCAAGGTTGTAAGTGCATTGAATGCCTCATTAAACGCAGATGTCGCAGGTTGGCAGCGTGTGCGTATTTAATGCATTTGGCTGTTGCATTTTACGGCTCCTTTTTTTTCTGTGTTGTTTTGTTGCTTTGCCCCATGAAATTAGATACACTTTGTGTTGCGACCAATTTCTGTTGTCTAAACAAAAAGTGGGGAGCAGCCCGAACAATAACGAAACCATTACCATTTCCATTTCCTAAATGAAAGTTAATTACTTGAGTGACAGTTGGGGGCAGGGCAGCAACAAAAACAAGTGCTAATGAGTACAAAAGCGTTTTACGCGTGGCACCAGCCACTTCAACATGACTATCAATTTAAATAGTCCGCCAAATGACAGCAAGCAGTGAATAATCAGCATTTCAACTGCTTGGCAAATATTAAACGACACTCCCACACAGTGCAAATATCAGTGGAGAAAGAGAAAGAGAGAGAGAGAGAGAGTAAAGAAACCATTTCTATGTAAATTTGTTGTTGTTTCTGTTACAACAAAGGGTTTTAGTTTCTCTTCTTGCAGAGACGGAGCCGGCGTTAAGCAAATAGACAAAACGCACAAAGAGCGAGTACTTGAGTTTTTATTGTTGCAAATATACATATTTGGTGGTCAGAATAAATGCAACAAAGGCCAGCAATAGGGATTCTGTAGGGTCGTGTGCCGCCGGTGCCAAGCCATAAATATGGACCTGCTCATAATCTATATCTTTCCCATTTTCTTTCATTTCCACATAAGCTGAGGTTTTAAACTAGAGCGGAGCCAAACCCACTAAGAACCCGAACAAGCAGTTTATGCAAATGGGCTCACATGTGAGCCGGATTCCTGTCCCAGTCCGAGTCCGAGTTCGGGGTTAGGACAATTAACAAAGCGTGTAATTTTTCAAACGTAGCGTGTGAACAATGGCACAAACAATTACAGGATAATGAAAATCCACCCACACAAGCAGGCAGCATACAGGCAGAGCCAGTTTAACCCAAAAGCGAACTGCGCATCATTTTTGCAAATCCATGCGAACAATTAAAGGGCAACAACAGCGACAACAAGAACAACAACAACAACAATAGCCGCTGTCAAGTGCGCGAATTGCGCTTCGGGTTTGTGCGCATTGTCAGCGTCCTTTTTGTTTACAAGTCTATTGAGTGCAAACTGCAGCAGAGCTTCAGTTCTATGTATAATTTGAAAATTACCTGATTACAATATCAATGGTGAAGGTATATAGACGACCACATTAAAAAAATATATCAAAAAATTGTATATTTATTTTATTTCTGCAGACCACACACAGCACTATTCACAATAAATTCGATCAACTAATGTATCGAAATCAAACTAATATCGATAAGGCATACTAAACCGCAGCTTTTGTCAGCTGTCAAAGGCTGTCAAATGTGACATGAGCTGTCTCTCTCCCTCCTTCCTAGAAACTTTTGCGCTCTCCTTTTGCACGTAGACAATTCTTTTTTTCACGCTAGAGCAAAGTTGGTGAAAGAAAATCGCAAAATGAGCCGAAATCCAAAACCATTGGACGAATATCTTGCTGAAAAGGATGATGACATCGATTCCTTTTACTCGTTCAACGATAGCGAGGTTTATTCTGACGACTTGGAGAATCTGTCCAGTCTAGACGACAATGAGACGCTTACAGACGAGCATGAATTTGAGTTGGAGCACAATTTGAAGATTGTAAGTGCATACAGTTATTTTTGATTGTTTAATACGCAATTAATGGCATTTTCTGAAGCCAAAGCAATTGCCTATTGAAGCGGGTACTTCCAGCAGTTCCACTGGAAGCGCACATTTCTTGAAATGTGTTAATTTGGTAAGTAAAAGGGGAACTTAATACAATTTTCATATTAACCGAAACATTAACATAACATTAAAGCCGAATTGTGAAGCCACTCGCACTCGCACTGATAGCGCACGCTCTCAGCAGCCAAGCAACTGCCAGTCGCCAAAGTGGAAGCCTCCTCGCAAGTCATTTGTGAATCATCACTTGGTTCCGGAACTAAGATGCGACTCTCCGATGCCTGGAATGGAACTCTTTGAAATGAAAGAGTCTCAGCTAGAGGTCAAGCTGAAGAAGCTCAAGCAACAAGAAAACATATTAATGGAATCCGATCAGAAAGATATTGAGGCATTGCAAAAATATGCCTTTACCGAAATTTGGGTTGAAAGGCAGCAAAAGAATTCGAATATTATACGCTCCGGACGTAGCAAGTTTACAGCAGACTTGGAAAAATATTTTCTTAAAGAGAATATCGAAGAAATGCAGAAATTAACGCTTGAGGAGCGTAAAAAAGGTGATATAAACAAGAAACTCTTTGTGGATCCAACCAAGGTAAATAGTATAGAAGAAATTATGAAAAATATATATATTTTAATATTTGATCTCTTTTTTACAGTCAAGCACCGCTCACTCAGCCAGCTATCAGACTGTTCAGGAGCCGTACGTATCGCCCTTTGAAGATTTGCCAGTCGTGCCACCTTCAAAGAAGTTACCAGGAGAAAAACCCTATATTACTGTGCCGGCTGGCTACGATTTGACCAACTTGGTCAAGTATAACAATCCCAATCACTGGCATCGTCGCCCCACAACTCGCTACGATAAGAACCCTTAAATTGAGAATCAAGGATGAACGCAGGAAGTTGCATATTAGATTGTAAGTCAACCTGAGATCATGCATACATATGTATTTATATATTAGCCATTGCGCTGATCTCATATCAATTAACTTCATATGAATAAATTTCTTATCTCTGACAACTTCACGACAAACAAAAACTGGAGTGTCTGCTTTAAACTAGAAATGAGTGCGTGCTCATGATATCGATATTTTGAGTGCAGTTTTAAGTTTAAAAAGGAATTCATTTCATGGCAGAAGATCATATAGACACGACTGGCGCCCATCTCTATGTCAAATGATTCCATTGTGTTTGCCGATAAAATTGTCGCCAGCGAAAAATGTCCATGACTTTGATTTTGGCCGCCATAACATTAATTTCCGACGAAATTACACATTCACAAAAGAGAGCGTAGCGACAACAACAACAGAAAAGATTTTTAAGCGCCAAGCCGAAAATTTGATACTCTTGCAGAGTCCTGAATTCAATTTTTGACTGATATTTTCTACGACAGCTATATGATATAGGATCTTGAACAAATTTAGTCAGGATATACCGATGGCAAATACACAATCTGTGAATTTGATTGAATTATCTCAGAACATCTCCTTTAATGTGCTACAAATGTATTGAGAAAATACCAATACCCTTTGTCAGGGTATAAGAACAGCAAAGCAGGAGCGCGCATACAACAAATACAACAAGGCCTGGGACAAAAAAGTTTGCTTATCTACACTCGAAGATCGGAAACCGCGACGGCGCTCATTTGACTTTGACATGCGAACGAACGAACGTTTGTGAACCTGAACCTGAAACTGGAGCTGAACCTGGCGCTGGATTTTGGATCTTGGACTGTGAGTCTGGCTGGCGCTGTTTGTGGCTAAACTGAATGAGAATTCAATAAATTTTAGCAAATGGCCCGAAGCAGCAGCAACAAGAACAACAACACAATAGCCGTTTTGGCATCGTTAGTCTTTTTGGCGACGTTTAACATGAATATGCAGTGTGGCTAATGTGGAGCCCATAAACACTTCTAGCGGCAACATGAATGGAGAAACTGCAGCCCCACCAACAACAGATGTCGCCACTGAGACCCAAAACAGGTTGTTGTTGCTACGTGTGTGGTTATGGAGCTCCAATGCTACCGAAATTGGCTAAAGCTGCAAACGGTTGGAGCTGAAAATCATCAACCGCTTAACAATTGTTTCTTAACGCTATTTGAAATGAAATGCCACCGTCGAAGATTTGCAATTTGGGGTCTACTACCACTTGCCACTGTGCTGGTGTCCATTCAAAGATGCCGCCTCATTTCCGTTGGCCAGCCCCAAAGCAACAACAAGTTTTGCTGTTGCTGTTGTTGTTATTGTTGTGACAGGCATCGATATCGATATGTGTGAGGCAACGATATCGTCTTGTTTCGTTTCGGCTTTTGGCTCGGACAATTTCGCATGTAAATGGCAAACAACTACAACGTGAAAACATCAATTACATTTGCCTGTTCGCCAGTTGGTCGGCCAGGATTACCTGGTTTACCTGGCGATCGTCGCGCTCAATCAGCGCATTTGGCGCTGGCGCCAGCATTTAAGATGCGGCTCTCTCTGATCTACTGATAAGCTCATGTCGTCGGCGTTGTTCTTCTTGCTGCTTGCTGCTAACTCGAGAGAGCCAACTTTTTGTGGGCCGCTCCGAGGTGAGCGAGGGTGAACTTGTGGAGCTGGAACTGGTTTTTATGGCCAGCATGCGCGAGATATGAGACGCAATTATGTTATACAAAGAATGTGAGCAAAATGGAAGCAGAGAAAAACGCAAGAAACCAAATGAAAGCACGAAAACAAAAATAAGTTATAACTTATGGCTTATAAGCAAGGCTAAGAGAGATTATGGACTGACTGATATTGTGAATTACTATACAGTAAAAACTCGCTAAAGTGATTTTAGTTGGGCTTGAAGTTTACATTTTAAATTACTATTTCATTGAATATTTTCATGAGGATTGCTCATAGTAATAAATAATTTCTGTACAGTGAGACCTAACTAAGTTGATCTAAGGGTGTTAAGTATGCTTCTAAATTTAATAATGTTATTTATATTTATTTTAATTAACATTACTTACTGTACTTACAAGAATTCTGTACAGTTAGGCCTAACTAGGTTGGTATTCATTTGTTTGTAATCGTATAAATAGTAAAATATATTTAAGGGGGGTGCATTTTTATTTAATAAATAATAGAAAATATTACAAAACACATGATACAATGTTAAACTGTTAATAATGTTATCAATAAATATATATATTTTTAATCTTTCTAGTTTTTACAATACCTTTAACTTGATTGACTGCGATTTCAAATATTCCATGCCCTTTAATATCCCAATTAAAGAAAAAATCTTAACAAAATTCTTATACGAGAAAAATTCTTTATTTGCTCGCATTGAAATGCCAAAGACAATAAATCCATTACGAAATCATTTAAACAATTAAAATTGCATAATAAATACTTAAGATAAATACTGATGGTAAATACCTGGAAATCTTAATTAACTGCAAAATATCACAATTTCAACTACTTGACTACGACTACGACAACTAAACGCTGGCAACTAAACGCTAATTAAATGTATAAGGCACTTGAGGAGCAGCTAACTGAAATGGGAGCACAGCACAAACAACAACAACTGTGACAACAACTGTGACAACAACAACAAAGGCAACTAAACCGAGACGCTCGTTCCTAATATGTCCAAGATGCTGAAGCTGCTGCGTTTGGGCTTTGGCGGAGCAGCGACGTCGACGTCGGCGTCGACAGCGATGCTAATCGACTTGGATTGGAATTCTGGCTCAGCTGTGCTTGTTGTCGTGCCCACCACATCCACAAAGGTATCGGTATCTGGCTCGGCGGCCGACTCACAGCTGGAGGAGACGGAGGAGGAGGAGGAGGAGGAGGCGCACGACGAATTTGGCGATGGCGGCGTATAAACCCAACTTGGATAGTTGCCGCCGATGTTGTGCCTGGCATAATCAATGCGTCGCTGCGACTGAGACTGAGGCGGCGGTGGCGCTGACAGATAGAAATTGGCCTCCAGAGTATCCAACAGATAATGACGTGGTAGGAGCAAACCAGAAGGTTGTTGTTGTTGTTGTTGTTGGGGCAGCAAACTCAACTCATTGGCGAGACGAAGGCGTTTTGCCGACGGCAAGACAGCCAGACTATCAGCAGCTGCTCCCGATCCTGTTCCTGCTCCAGCACTTGTCTGCGCAGGTGGCGGAGAATCGCTCAACTTGCGCTTGCAACGTGATTGGCCCGACTCACGAAAGCCCTTGGCAAAGGGATTGTTGTCGATCTTCAGTTTGGTAATGCGATCATTCTGCAAGAGGAGCCAAGATTAGTAATCGATCAGTTAATGGAGCTGGAGTTTGAGTACACACCTGATAGGCGGTCACGGCAATGAACTCGGTTTCGGGGAACACATACGCCTGCTGTGGTGCCCAAGGGATCTGCGTCAGATCAGCGGTGCGTATGACATGCAAACGTGGCTGATACTTGTGCATGCTGGCCAAAACGATCTACGGGAGAGAGAGAGAGATAAGTAACTGTCTAGTGTTTACCAAGCGTAGTCTACACCTACATGTCCATTGTTGTCCAGCGTATTGTTCGTTAGCTTCACTTTACTGAAGAGCAACGCCTGAGATTCCCAGTGTTTGCCCGTTGCCGGACTATCCGGATGCAGATACATGCGCTGTGGACTCTGTGGCTCTGCGCCGCCGGCTGGCACCCACTGGGAGCCGGAGAACTTGTAGCGACAGTCGCCAATGGGCACCATCTCGAGCAGCACACAATAGTTGGTCTCCTCCTCCAGGCCGTGGAGGGAAACGCGCATCGAGGGAAACATGCGTCTGCAAAGGAATGAAGCAATCATAAGTGACATATTCCAAGTGCTCCCATTCTTGGAGCTTATCAGCATGCTTTTGATAAGCACGAGATAAGCTGGTGTGAAGATAAACCAAGTGAATGATGACGATAATAACACATACCTGCCACTCTTGGTGATGATCATTTCGGTGCCAATGTGATGGAACTGCTGCCACAGTTCATTGTTCTCCAGCTTGGCCTCCACGCCCGGCAGCGTTGGCTGTGCCGGCGGTGGCGGTGGTCCAAAGTGTGATGCGAAATTTGGCAACAAGCCGCAGAGTGGATCTAAATAAGTTCAAAAGAAATTATTATTGAAGCCGTCGGCAAAGCATTTAAATGATGATGTTGCTCACCTGGCAGACGTTGCATAATTTGCTGGCGATAAATCTCATGGGCAATCTGCTGCTGCATGCGCAGATCGGCAAAGTTTGGCAGTGCCAACATCTTGTACTCCAAGTTGATAAAAAGTTGTGTTTATTGAAACGATCTCGAAAATCGCGTTAACTATGCAACAAATAAATAATTGTTGTCTCTTGGCAACGAACCGTTCGCTACGATGATCAGATTGAAACTGTTGCGCTCTGAATTCCATGGACTCTTAACTCGCTGCCAGTCGAATCTGACCGGTTCAGTTTTTGTTTCTTTTTTTCTTTCGGTTCTATCCCGCCGTCTCAGGTACTCGTCTGACCTGTTTCAGTCTCTCCTCGCCGCTCTCTGCTCTCTGCTCAAGTGGCCTCTCTGGCTTGCGCGCTCTCTTATCTGCCGAGCTGCCATTGGCTGCTGCTCGCTGTGCATCTTGTTGTCTCGCTTTGGCCCATGCGAGCGCCATTTTGAGTGATCTTCGTGTTGCGGGGGGACTGAATAATGGGCGCCCATATTAATATTGATAGCATTAACTGCATTGAAAGGGGAGCATCTCTTTGAACTATACAAAATACATTTAGAGTATTTATAGAAATCAACATGGAAATGGCTTAGATCTGGGCCAACAAAATTAAAAGCCGATTAGCTTAAAAGACTTTTTGTTTCTTTTTTTTTGAGAGATGTAGTTTAATAGAGTTTTGAAATTAGAAAATTTTCAAAGGGGTCTATAATCGGATGTAAGATTGTTAGAACTGCATTTTAAGTCATAGGCTAAAGGAAAGTCAAGAATAGAGAATTCTCTGCACACATTTAAATTTTCACTTACTAAAGAATTATAGTTTTTGCAAATTATTATACTGGAAAACTTTACTGAAAACCCGTTTTTACATGATAAATTCCTTTGTATTTAAAACCATAAATTAAAGTAAAACCTTAATTCAAAATTACTCTCAATCAGTTTAAATATTTCTTACTAAACAATAACAAATTTTCAAAGAATTCGTCATAAATATAATTGTAAGTATAATTAAACAAACATTTTAAAATTCAAATTTTTAAAATTTAAGAAACGATCGTAAGATTGCCAATGCACTTAAGGCCTAAGATTAAGGTTCTTAGATTAATGTCTAACTATACTTGAATACTACTTTCACTCACTTAAGAATATGTCCTTTGGAATAGTAATAGTTTTTCAAAAGAAACTTGAGAACGGTTAACTAGTTTTAAGTATTTATTTATGTTTTCAGTTCATTCCTAATACCTATCAAGGTAATCAGCAGTACAGGCTGCTGACTTATAGATTTCATTGATTTCTCATCTTGAAAGATTCTCGTAGAGAAATATCGACTGATCATCTAAGTAGCAGCTGGTTCAAGTGGATATCTGTATGAAGTACACGCACCTTATCTCAAATCAGCATAAATTCAGCTACCGTATATATAATGGGCCCAAAGAGAGAGATCCGCCTGATGATAAGTTACCGTAATCAAACGTTAAACGGCACTTGTAGCTCTAGGGGCACAACAAATTGTTGAAGACACATCAAACTGGCGCCAATCGATTGCCGCAAACGGAACCACTTGAGTGTCAGTCGGAGTCGGAGACGGAGACGAAATCACTTGTTGCACTGTTGCCACTTGTTCTGGCTGCCAAAAGGACGACAGAAATGACAACGTCGGCGTCACTGTCGGCAGAAACTCACAGGCGAGTCATAAAAATCATCACACTTTGTCGCTGGGATGCTGCCCCGAACTCTGGCTGGGAACAATGGGAACATTTTATGGCCCAAAATGATGTCGACTCGACCGCCGACTGTTTGCTCAGTTTCTCCTTTTCGATATTATTATTGTTATGATTATTGTATATGTTTCTTTGTGGGTATGTGCAACAATTTGTTGCCATTGTCTCGAGGGAGAATTGAATAGATTGGTTGCACCGCAGAGATCGACAGTTGTGGGGCATAAACTACATATATAAAAAAAAGAAACCGGAACCCCTAAAGGAACAATTGTTTTTTTTTTTTTGAAATGTCAAATATTATTGAGTTAAGGAAAGATTTCAATTGGGATTGGGATCAGAGTTATTGGGAATAACTACGGGAAACCCTTTCTTATCTAACGACTATGAAATCCGCACTGAAGTCATTAGTCAGTTGAGTTTCCGGTAATTTGACTAGCTTTGCATAAATTCTGCGCAACATTTGCGCTCATCCCAAAAAAAAGCCTAAGTGCACTTCCTATCTCGATCCGACTCTGACTCAGGCAATTAGCCGTTTCCCCGTCCAGACGGATTTGTGTCATTAGCGACAGCGGCTTCAGTTTCAGCTTCAGTTTTTCATTCATTGCCTGCGCTCGGAAAAACCCGGGAAATTTTGAGTAAGCAGCCATTCACTAATTGCTGCCGTTTTCTTGGCTTCTTCTTCTACTTTTTCTTGTATTTGTTGTTTGTTATCTTTGGCAATGTGCTTAGGCTACCTTATAGTTGACATATCTATTTACATAAATACAACCAAACTCGCATAGTTTACACATGAATCAGACATTTAGATTTATTGTTGCTGTTCCTTTTGGTTAAATTTGTGTGTTTCTTTTTTACATTTAACTTATGCCACATGTGGATTAAGTTTACATCACACGCAAGCCACAATTATTATTAATACAATTAAGCTTATAATTATTTGATTTTCAAATTAACTATGTAGTTTTTCCATTCCATTCATTCTTTCAGTGTATTTTCAATGTTCAGCTTGGTATTTTCTTGTTGTGTATTTGTCGTTAGTTTATTATAATTTGTTTATCACAGCTATACGTTTATACATATATGTTTATATTTGTAATAATTAATTATTCTTTGTTTTTTTTTTATCTAAAAATGTGTTTCATAAAATACCTAAACACACGCACATACAATTGCCAGAAAATTACTTACAAATACAAAAAAATTCAACATAAAAAATGTTGATAAAAAATATTAAAATTAGGTGTGGTGCGTCGGGAAGGGAAGTGGGTGGGAATATATATGTATATAACAACATTTCAGCAAGACTTTGCATAAAAGGTTAATGATAATAATTAAAAGAGATAACAACACCGAAAGCTCAGCACGCTGTGATATGTGGCAACTAATTGGCTTAGACCAACTCGAGCTTTAGGACAACTCAAAGCCCGTGTTACTGCTGACGGCATAGCGCAGTTTGTCCCTCAGCGTCGACTTTTTCTGATAGTTGGGCAGCTTTAGCAGGTTAAAGCAGGTGGATGAAGTGGGCAGCCGGTTGAGCGGATCCTTCTTGCGTATGGTGAAGAAACCCCGTATAACGCTGCCAATAGTATCGCCCGTGTCCTCGTCATCGCCCACCTCGACACAGCGTATGGAAAAGGGTGGCTCCAGATGGGCAAAGCCTAAAAGCGGTGGCTTCGAGCAGCTGGTAACAAACTGCAAAGACAAATAGCTTTAGAAAACAAGACCAAGAATTGATTCTCTTAAAATAATCAACCTTAAGGAACAGTTTTCGCTCATCTTCGGTAAAATCTTTGGCCAGAATGTCCCAGAGCCAGCCGACAACGCGATGCGAGTCATGGAAACCGCCATAATACTGTGTATGCTTGCGTAGATCCTTTAGATCCAATGGCACCGTATCACCCGAGATGAGTCGCTGCAGTTCTGGAGGCGAAAACAAGGACAACCATTCGGGATTCACAATGCTGCGAAAGCCACGATTGAACGCCTGCGTCTGTTCCCGTATCTGAGTGTTCATATGGAAGTAGGCCATGTAATGGATGTAGACCAACTTGTTGTGATCGTTCACCACACGCGCCTTGCCGCCGGGATGCAATTCATGGGTGACAATCTTGCCCATTACATCCTGATCCACTGAGAAGGTTAAATTCAAATCGGATACATCCTGTTTATAGTGCTTGATAAAGGTCAGACTGCGGTAAAGTTCGTTGTCCAGCGATGGCAGCTCATCCATGCAGGAGTAGAGCGCCTGTTGGGTCTGCCCCAGCAGCTGGGAAAGAAAGAATGATGCAAATGGCACGTCCACGACGATACCTTCGTAAACTGCCTTGCCGAGCATGCGACCCACAAACTCAAAGAGCTGCAAATGATTGTCCTGCACATAGGAGATGGGCGATGGATACAGCCGCTGATCGGAGGTGGTCTTGAATAGGTTCAGCGATGGATCAAACACTTTCTTGATTGTTTCCTCCAGGAACTCCTTGAAAACACCATCCTGATCAATACCAGCCTCGTGTAATCCCTGTTGATTGATGAAACGCACGCGTATAACACCCTTCAGGGCGTGTGTCGGCTGTGCAGCCAACTGTCGATATCCGTCCTCAACAATGCGCTCCCGATGAATGACAATCAGGGCTGAACGTGGCGAGGCACACGCGCTTTCCGTCAGTCCCATCACAGCCTTTTCATTTTGCACAAACTTGCGGAAGAGCTTGACCCGATCCTCGTGTGGTATAATGTGTGGCATCTTGGCCAACAGGAGCATCGCATTACGCTTGGCCTTCTCCAGATCGTTGATAAATGTCGACGGCTTGATCTCCGGAATGAGCCAATGATTGGGCGGCGTAAATGGACGTCGACAATCGCGACGATAGAGACAGAGAAGCAGCGTATGAAGTGATACAAAGACAGGATTGTTAACAATATTCTTGGCACCTGGAGATAGAAAAGTAAGCATTCAGTAGGTTAATTTGAGAAACGCATCCAATGGCCAACATACCCAAAACATTGTCATTTATGAGCTTGTAGAGCATATTGTTAAGATAATAGGTTAGCATGACATAGTCGTTGAGGCGAAAAGGCTTCTGTTCCGTGTACATTTCATACTCATCCAGAATGCTGCAATAAATACATATGGTAAATTAAGTGGAATTTGTTTTATCTACATTTCCACTCACGTCACAAAGTGCGTCATGCAATCACAGAACAACATCAACATGGCTGTCTGTGGCTTTTGCACAGTCGTCTCACAGCGCAGCAGCTCTAGATAATCCTTCATGCCGCAATTGGGGCCCAGCGAGGTGAGCAGAAGCCAAATGTCATAGAGGACATTATCATTATAGCAAATGCCCGTCAGAATGTCGAGTCTCATTTGGGAGAGTGTGCTCAACGCCGCATAGTACATGCCACAAATGCGTGACACTTGAACCACATCGTTGTTGTCCAGTTTGCGCCATTGCACCTTTGTCTGTTTGCCGGCAGCGCTGGCCAGCAAACCACTGCCACGTGTGGAGCTGCATTCAAAGGCGCGACGCAGCAGATTGCTGGTTGAGGGCTGTTGCGGTGATTGGAACTCGATTCGTTCATAGTTTTCATTGATTTTCTTCAGCAGATCACCCAGTAGCAGCTTAATGCAACGATGATCCCACAGCATATGAAATTGTTTCTTGATTAGAGCAACATTTTGATTCTGTGCCGGCTCCGCGCAAGGTGTGTGCCAGCCGAGCAACTCGTGCCACTGGGTGAAAACACCCTTTGTGGTCACCGTGTTGGGTATTAATTCCAGCAGCGATGTGACAGTCTCCTGCACAGTTTTCAAATATATTAATTGAGTTCTGTATTGTATAAATCAAATTGCACTCACAGTCAACAGCGGAAAGGCCATCAGCTTGGCCTCGGCCTGATTGTCAATGTTGAACATGTTTACAATGTTGCCCAGATAGGCTAGTGTCCTGGTGCCAGACATGCTCGCCGCAAACTCCTCGAACCATTGAAAGTTCTCCGAGATGGCTAAAGCCCGTTTTAGCAGGCACATCGAACTGAACTGCTCGATGCACTGCGGCACGCTTTGATTTAAATGATAGATGAGCGCCGGCACCGAAAAGATTTCGCTGAGAAACTGTGAAAGCAAATTGCGACTGTAATCGCCATCGATGAGCGGACGCAGGCAGAGCGTGATGATGGCAACCAGAGTCACCGTTTTAACGGACAACTCCTCGCGTGCGGTGCCACGCAGCAGAATGAGCTGTGAATTCAAATGATATCAATATCAATCAGTATTATCATTGTCATATTCGAGTTGCTTACGCGCATTGTTTTGTAGAATTTATGCTGCACCAGATGGCCCTGAATGTTGCAACAGATCTTCTGCATCGCCGGCTGCAGTCGCTCAAATTGTGGATTACGCAAGATGGCCCAAGATTTGGGCGCTGTGAACACAATGAGAGTGTGCAGAAATAATGCTAGTGATATGCTATCCGCATGATTTTCCGGCTTCAGTTCCGGCAACAGCAGCAGGCAGTTTGTGAGCAGCAGTTTAATGTGTCCAATCCAGGGCAGGCTGCGTTCCTTGTGCAGACACAAGGCGGCATACGATAGCTTTGGATTTTCCACCTCCATGGCACGATTCACATAGCGACAGATGCACTCCAGACGATCACGCATCCGACCATCGCTTTTGTCCAATTTGATTTGTGTGAGATAGCGACGAAGCACAGGATAAGCATGGACAGCGGGCAATAACGGATCCGTGTCCTGTTCAGTCGACTGATTGCTCGAAAAGAGCGCATCGAAATCTTTGCTGAAGTGTACGAAATACATAGATAAATGTTAAGCATGTATTTACTGATTTTGTGACTTACACAATGCGCGTTTGATATTTTCTACGTGCCGCATATCCTTTTAGGGTCGCCTGCAACAGAATGGCAGCCTCCTCCCGTCGCTTTTCCAGTGCGCGCTCCTCTCGCGCCGCCTTTGTCTGCTCCAGAAAACTGCTTTTCTGCGATTCCGTTTGTGCAAACATTTTGTGTACAAATATGTTATGTGGTTGTTGTTGTTGTGATTGCCCTTGTTGTGGGTGGCTGCAACTACTTTATATTGTATTCCTTGAAATTGTTGTGGTTCGTTGGGCTATTCTGTTGTTTGCGCGGCAAAGTTAACAATTCGCACTGATTTCCAAGCTCTTTATTTTAATGTGCATTTTGTATACATGCAGCTAGTGTAGCACTCAATTTTCCAATAACAATAATTTTTCATTTTCCTTCATTTTTCATTAAGGTGACCGCACACGACCAACAAACGGTGTGGCAGCCTTGGCTCCACAAAAAACAGGTGGCAGCCTTGGTTCAGAGAAAAGGGACGATAGACATAGTCATATTCTTTTTAAAAATGGATCCTTTTATGAAATTTTCTTTAATTTTAAAGCTAGAATTTTAAAGTTTTTGTAATTGTGTCGAATTTTGAAACAAGATTGGTTATTATTAGAAATTAATAGTACAGTAAACAAAAGCGCTCATTACCAAAAATCGATAAGCGATAAGACTCAAGATAACTGTGCAGTTAAACAGCACTGTTACATGCAAGTTTGTGCCTAATTTTGCCACATTCTTTAAGTTTTGGTTGTTGCTCAGTATTTTGTTCAGTATATTTCATTGCTTCCAACTTCGCCGTGTGGTTTTTTACGAGCGAAAAAAAAGGTCCGTCGTTGTTGTCGCGTTTGCCTGAATTAATAATTAATTTTAACTATAAAATTATAATATATATTTGCAAAAAAATGCAAATAACTGCGAGCGGATACAGTTGTGTGCAGTTAAGTTTCGTTTCGTCCAAAAATGTGTTGCGTCCACGCGCAAATATGTCGTGGTGATGCTAGAGTCAGCTAAAAAAGGCGAAGTAGTATGATTTTGCAAGACTTTGTGGAAAAACGAAAACAAAAAAAGCCAAGTCAAGGTGAAAATTATACAAAAATTAATGGATGCACGATCCGATAGCATATGCATATCAAATTAGCGAAATATGCTCGTATTTCGGAGCGATCAAAAACTGTGTGAAAATAATTTCAAGGTTTGCAGCGCGAGCAAGCGAATAGAAAGCAAAAGGTAATTGAAAAATAGAACGATTTTGGCACAAGCGCAGTGTATTGTCTATGTGGGATTGTGTTGTTGTTAACGCTTTGCCTACGAATGGGTGGGTGGGGCGTGATTTGAGGGCAGCTGGTCGTCGCAGCAGCAGCAAAACAAAACAACGAGCATGTTTGTCGCTTATGTGGGGACGACAGAAGCACTTGCCCAAAACGGAACCGAAAGTGAGTGCAATTGAAAAGAAGCGACATGAAAACAATTGTGCTGCGCTCTGGCGGCGAAAGCAGGCGCACCAACAACGACAAGAACAGCAGAGCCAGAGGCAATGCGAAACAGTTGAGCAGAAAAAAAATGCCTGCCTGCTTTGTAATCTCATGTAATTTGCCGCAATTTTTGCCTGTGCATTCTGGCTGCTTCCGTATGTGCGTGTGTGTGAGTGTTTATGCATCTGTGTGCGCGCTTTGCTTTGGGGTCGGTAGGTCGTTTTGTAGCTCGCGACATATTGTCGCTTGCATTCCGACACACAAAACACGCATGCACACTTATGCAGTTGCAATTGTGCAAATGTAAATGTGTCTCCCTCACTGCCGACGTAGGACAGCAGCTAGCAGCAACAACAACCAACGCAAGTTCCTTTAATTCTGCCAGAAAAAGGCGCGATCTCGCTTTCGCTGCTGCTGCTGTATCAGAGTTTGTTTTGCAAGCTTCACCATTTTATAAAACGCCAACCAGCTACACATTAGCTGACGCCACCAGCGCCAATCATCGTCATTCTCTCGCCCGCCTCTGCTGCTGTCGCTGGTGCTCTGCTTCTGCTTTTGGCTGTCCGCTGTCGCTGCCATCCTCTCAGTGTTCCCCAGTGCGTGTTCGTTGCAGCATTTAGTTGGCGTGCGCCTGTGACTATGCCTGCCTGGCTTCATTTTGTTTAATTCGCATTTATGTTTGTGTTTATTCGGTTGCAGATAATCAAATTTATATTGTGCATGCAAAATCCAAGAGCAACAAAATACGTGAAGGAAATAATGCCAAAAGAATACGATCGGTGCTGCGGTTGCTAAGTTAATTAAAACTACATTTTTCTGTAGTTGTTGTTTTAGTGGCCTGTAATTCTCGGTAAATGTACATGTGTGAGTCGTTTATTGAACTTTGAGGAATTGACAGCTATTATTAACACACAAGTATGTTATTTTATGCCGGTTTACATGCAGTAATGGTTATGGCTTTGTGTGTGTGTGTGCGAAATTTACAGCAATTTTGATATTGACACATAACCTTAAATCATAGAAAAGTTGCCTAGTTACCGTTACTTTGAAACCCGCCATGTGCAAAGCCTTTATTGGTTTGTAGACTTGACTGAAAATAAAATACATTTGTAATTGAGTGCAACAATTAAACAAAAATGTGAAATCCCCCCTAAAAAAAATTTATAAAAAAAAGTTGTAAATTCCACTTGACCGCTCTTTAATACAGTAATTGGGCCCGTTATGTTTTAATGCTTGCTCATGCACACACACACACAAATTCAGACATACATTGACACAGCTGCATTGCTGAGAGAGCTTTAAAATTGTAACAGTAGACAACAACAATAAAAAAAATCGAAGAAAGTCGTCAGCGAAACAAGCTTCATGATACCCGTTCGAAATGAGCACAGCGTATAACAGAAGAAAAAAATTAAGCGTAACGAAATTAAATGAAAAGCGCAAATCGCAAAAACCTAACCACACTTATTGAGAATCAGTCCACTCCCAATCCCCGCTCCCCCAAATTCCTCTCTTCCGACTAGACAAGCTTAAACAAAATAGGTAAATAATGATTTTGAAAATGTGTAGTATTATTATTGATTTATCGCCACCGCGCAAAGCTTCAGGCGAAGGTGTTATGTACAAAACTCGTTATTTATTTATTTATTTTTCTGATAAGAGCTCCCACCAGTCCGCCGATCGACGGGCGGGCGGACGGACGGACAGACGAAATCGGGCTACAACGAATGCTAATTTTTTTCCTTTTCACATTTCATCATAATTCATGTATATTTTTTTTCTTGTCGCCATATTTGTCAGGTTGCAATTTTTGTTATTGTCGCAGCATTTGTAAATTTAATAAATTAGCAAAAAATTGATTTGATTAACTTTGAATGTTGTCGTCGACGACGACGTCGCCGCCGTCGTAGTCGCTTTTGACGTCTATTATCGCCAGAGACGAGAGCAACAACAAAAGCCGTAATAGCAGGGTAAAAATTCTTGCCGCTTGCGATGTGAGTCGTGTAAATCACGTGGCTGAGAATAGACAGTCGAATCTATATACTCTATAACTAAAAAACCCTAATAATTAGAAAGTACAATTCCGAATTGAAACAAAACACTAGCTTAAAGCTAAAATGCGGCATAGGAACGCACGGAAATGAAACACGATCGAAGCTCTCTATCAAGTTTTAAATTAAATGTTTACATTACTTAAAGATCATGATCCCACAGAAAACTATTATAGCCCGTTATTATAGCCAAGCGTATAAAATTGCAATGAAAGCAAATGCGAAACAACAATAACAAATAATCAAGTTTTCGACTTCTTGAAATTGTGTACTTTCCCCATTTTATAATTCTTTTGTTTTTCTTTTTGTCTTTGCAGCCCTGGCAACTCAACCAAAAAATAAATAAGCTCCAACAAATATAGAAATAAATAAAGAATTATAAATAACATTAAATAAATAAACTATTAATTGAGCAATTAAAAAGAACTGCAAAGCAACAGCAACAACAACGACAACGATATGAAGTACACAACAGGAACAGACAACGCGCTGCCCTCCGGCAGCAGCAGCTCCCAAAACTCACTTAACGAATTGCAGTCAGGAGTGGCAACCACACCACAACAACAGCAACAACAACAGCTGCAGCAGGAGCAACAGCCCGCAACAACAACAACGACAAGTGCCGTTAACTCAACAACGGCCGCAACATTATCAACAACAAATCCCAATAACAACTCTAATAATAATTGTAATAATATTGATACCAATGTCATCAATGGTGACACGCCACATGCAGCAGCAGCAACAACAACATCAACAACGACAACACAAGCGGCAACAAATGCTTTATTTTGCGAACAGGTGACGACTGTGACGAATCTGTTTGAGAAATGGAACGATTGTGAGCGTACAGTTGTCATGTATGCGCTGCTTAAGCGATTGCGCTATCCCAGCCTCAAGTTTCTACAGTATTCCATAGACAACAATTTGACACAGAATCTGGGGACAAGCCAAACGAATCTGAGCAGCGTTGTCATTGACATCAACGCCAACAATCCAGCCTACTTGCATAACCTTTTGGGTGCTTACAAAGCGTGTCAGCCCAGCGATTTAGTGGAGGGCATATCCTCCTCCTCGTCATCCGACAAGGATTCGATGCCATGCTATGGCAGCGATTTTCAAATCACCAGCAGCAGCAGCAGCACAAATCCCACACAGTGTGCAGATGATCGAAAATTGTATACACGCAAGGAGGATATACTCAATGAGGTGCTCAATATGCTGCCACTGTTGAAACCCGGCAACGAGGATGCCAAATTGAGCTACATGACACTGATATCGCTCGCAGTCAAGGATACAGTGCAACAACTTGTACCTCCGGAGCTGGTGCAGCAGATCTTCTCGTATATGCTCATACATCCCGCCATTGGCAGCGAAGATCGACGTGCGTTGAATGTCTGGTTGCGTCATCTGGAGGATTACAAGCAGGCCAACAAACGTAGCAGCTGCAGCAGTTACTTTGTGCAACCGGAGCAGCTGCAGCAACTGCAATTGGGCGCGGGCACCATATCGGACAGCTCATCGTCATCCTCATCATCGTTGGGCAATTTGACGCGCAGCGTTGATTGGCAAACAATTGCGCCGCCTAGCAGACACCACATTAAACAGCTGCCCAGGCAACCGGGTGAATGGCGAGGCAGCGTTAGCGGATCCTGTGGCTCGATCAATCCACTCTGTGATAATTTAAATGGTATTACATTGAACGAATTAGCATCTAGTCAGAATAGCTTAGGCCTCTCCCTGGGCAGCAACTCGTCGCTGGTCAACGGCGTCGTTGCTGGCGCCGCAGCGGGCTCCATGCTCGGCATCGGTGGCAGCGATGATCACGACACCTCATTCAGCAAGAATGGAACCGAAATTCTTGACTTTGATCCACTCAACTGCGATGCTGCTGCTGGCGACACGAGCGGCATTCCCAGCTGCAGCCTTAGCCAACAACAGGTGAGTTTCTTCACTCTTATAAATTGTAACAAATTCATTTATAAAATACAAATTATTTTTGTTTAAGTACCCGTACCTGTCTATAAATGTCCACAGTTAATAAATGATCAATTGTCTAATTATTTGCAGGCTCCTTCACCACATGCTCCTCCCATTCATCCTCAGCTGTTGCAGCCGCCACCACCTCCGCCTCCACCGCAACTACCATACGCCTCCATTTTGATGGGCCATGTCGGAGATCAGTTTGGCGACATCAATCGCTGGAGTTTGGACAGCAAAATAGCCGCACTTAAGACGCGCCGCTCCAATAGCCTGACCACACAAACGATCTCCAGCTGCTCGTCAAACTCATCGAACTCGTCTGTGATCACTGTGAACGATAACTGCTCCAATTCAACGGAGAATCTAGCGCAGTTTGCCAACAAACCGCGCAGCTTCTCGCTGTCCATTGAGCATCACCGCAACAACAATTGCCTGGCGAACAGCACCTCCGACACCCGTTTGGATGACTTTAAGCCGAGCTACATTAAATTCCAGACGCGCAACGTTGGCATGTCGGGAATCGGGCTATGGCTAAAATCGCTACGACTGCACAAATATATTGAGCTCTTCAAGAATATGACGTACGAGGAGATGCTTCAGATTAGCGAAGATTTTCTGCAGAGTGTTGGCGTGACCAAAGGCGCCTCCCACAAGTTGGCGCTCTGCATTGAGAAGTTGAAGGAGCGCGCCCATATACTCGGCAAAGTGGAGCAGGAGCTGCACACGGGTCAGATGAAGATCAGCACTGCTGTCGAGGAACTCACAAATATTGTGTTGACCCCCATGAAGCCATTGGAATCCGTTCCTGGTGAGGAGAACATTGGACTGCGTTTCCTTAAAATCATCGATCTGGTCAGCAATGCGCTGCAGCAGGATCCCTACTGTGCCCAGGAGGATGAAACCCTGGGTGTGTTCATGTGGATTCTAGATCGTTCCATACACAACGAGGCATTTGTTAATCATGCCAATCAACTCAAGGAGCTCAAGTTCAAGCTGTCCAAGCTAAAGATGTCGATGGTGCCCAAGATGCATCATGTCAAGACAACCGGTGGCACCACTGGCAACATTAATAAGCCCAGGTGAGTTCAACATAAGCTTCGAAAAATCATGCCGAAATCAGATCAACTTCAAACTTTCATAACTTTTTCAAAACTCATCCGATTTTCAAGCGGAATGTCTTATCAGATAATTATTTCGTGGCTTTTCCATTCTTTATATTCTCATTAACACGTCGATTGCTAAATATTAATCTCTATTTTCGTTCAGGTGGAATGGAAAGAGTCGCAAATGTGATCCCAAAAACGCCAGCAACGATCGCATCAATCATCGCAAGAACTCTAATGATATGCTGAACTTTTCGCTGAGTTGCTTGCAGCATCCGATACAACAACATCATCAGCAGCAGCAACAACAACAACAGCAGCAGCCGCCTCCACAACAGTTTGACTTCAATGGTGGATATCAGACGCAGCAATACAAGAGCTCTTCGTATCCCAGCTTCATGAACAATCCCCAGCAACAACAACAGCAGCAGCAGCAACAACAACCGCTAAAGCATCATTCACAGCATGCACAACAAATGCAGCAAATGTTGCAGCAACACGCGCAACATTTCCCAGCTTTACCACAACAGACACCTCCACCACATCATCGACGTTCTCTAAACAATCTGATTGTGGTTGCCGGTGGTCCACAGCAGCCGCAGCAATTGATCTTTAAGCCTGGACAGGGTGTGCTAACCAACAGCAACAATGACAACCTGCAGCAGCAGCAACAACAACAACAGCAGCAACAGCGCAAGCCCAGCTTGAATGGGCTCACCGGACTTGGAGGATCAACAACTGTGGAACATCAGCCAAAGAAGACAATGGCCGCTGTGGTGATGGTTAGTAATGGGGATCAAGCAGAATCTCCCCAACAGCCGCCGCAAATATTGATTAACAACAACAGTAACAATAATAATAACAACAACAATAACAATATATTGAACAACAATTTAATCAATCAACAGCAGCTACAATTGCTGGCCGCAGCTGCTGCCGCTGCTGCAGTTGGCAATGTTGGCAGCTGTTTGTGTCCTGGTGATGGTAATGGCGACGTCGTTCCATGTACCGGTATTTGTAGCAATAGTCTCTGCCAGCAACCAAACAATAACAATAATAATAACAACAACAATCTAAATAATAATAATATTAACACCAGTAATAACAACAATATGGATCATTGCCTGTCTCAGCCGCAGCTTATCAATCTAAGCATGGCCTCGCTTAAGGATAGCTTCAGCATGCAGCCACATGACTATAAAATGAATGACTTCAAGAGTCTCGAGCAGCTGGAGACGCTGTGCCGCCAAATGACTGAGCAGGCAATGAACTAATACCTTTTATTTCGTTGTTGTTTATGTTTTCTTCTGTTTAGTTCTTTTATTTGTCGTAAATTCGTGTGCGTGTGCGTGTATGTGTCTGTATCGTAGCCCCTAATGAAGAATTGTATTTTGTAATCGTTTTTAGTTATGTAAGACACCCAAAAAGTTTGTTTAAATGTTAAGTTTATTCTGTCTTTATCAATGCGTGCATGTCTGTGTGTATGAGAGATGTGTTCTGGGTCAATCTGGAGCTGCTGCAACCATACTGCAACGGCTGGCCGTTCAAAACTGGTAAGGCCTAGCTGAAAACAAACTGTCCCTCTCCAAAAACCTCTACTAGACGCAGCTAGGGAGCAGCACCAGTAAATGGCCCAGAGGCGTCGCGCTTGCTGCCAATGTTATTAATGTTTAAGTTGAATAGAATGTCGAAATGTAGTTCCAATCAATTGAAAATCATGTACAGTAAAGCAACAAGCAAGACCACAGCAACAATGAGCAACCGAAACCTACAACAAACAACTTCAAACTTTCTCTCAATAGGAAAATTTGGCCAAATTTGATCAACATTTTACGCTATTCTGACGCTGCCCCCCGCAACAAATAAAGAGAAAAAGAAAACAGACGTCGACTATGAATATATATATATGCAACATGTAACAAGCAAAGCATATATTTATTTATATATTATGTATGTTAATGAATTATATTATGAACTCTGCATCGTGACCATGAGACTGACTAAGATTACTATATTCGCAACTATAAGAACTAGAAAAGCTGGAATGATAAAAAAAACGAAAACTAAAGAAACATGTTTGAAGCACACGATACACGACACACGCGAATTAAAAAACGTTGCTTGCTGAAAGTCACATAATGAACTATGTTTATACACATATATATACATATATATATATAAATGATATATACACGTAATTTATTTTATATTTAAAGGAACATAATTGCTGAAAAGAAATTGTAATTGTAAACTCTAATGAAAAATTTCTTATGTTTGTGTTGAGAAAAGAAATGGTTTATTATAATACAACAAATATTGTATTTTGTATAAGAAGTAAGCATATAAGCCAAAAAAAAAAAGGAAAGATAATATAAAATAATTAGGGAAAGCCACGAACATGTTTTTAGGCATTGTATTGCATATGTATATGTATATATACAATTATTATTATACTATTATTTTGTTTCGCTTTTAGGCCTTAGTCAATTGTTTGTAATTATGTGCTGTATAACGATGATGATCGAAAATTAATTATGTTATATTATTTTTTAAATGTTTTTGAGAATTGCTATATATATACACAAATGTGTAACGATAACGATTGCGATCGCTTTGTAACTAAGCTTAAGCTTGTAACTAAACAAAAATAACGAGTGTGGGCCGAGATGGGCCACATAAAACCACAGAGAAGAAATGTTTAAAAACATACAAAAAAAAAAAACAAATTGTTAGCATAATTTAAAAATTTTGTGTATAAATTTAATGAAATGCATAAATGTAGCGAATGTATAAAAATGTATAATTAATGCTGCTGCTTGACAAAACAAAGAAACGAAATTGTATTTTATATTAATAATAACAACATGTTAAACTCACATACACGCGAAATTGCAGCTGTTTAAATTGCAAGCAACGAAATGCATGTAAATTATATATATATATAAAACAAATTTATAGCCATATTAAAGTTCAAAATTCACAACAAGAAAACAAACTACGAGAATTGTTTAAGTAAAAGTTCAACTAAAAATTAACCAATTGTAAATGTGTTTGTATTGCAATTATATAAATAATTACAAATCAAATCACACTGCAAATCAAAGGAACGGTGGGCTAGGAAGGGGCAGAGCAGAAGGAACGAGGAACAAATTATCAAATGTGAACATTCAAGAGTGTACCTACAACCAATACACAAACATATATTTATTTTAAATAAATTATTTCGAGAATTAACCAAGTGTTTAAACAACTCGGCGGTTGCCTGACAACAACAGCAACAACAACAACACAGGTTGCCATGCGTCTCCGTTGTCTAGTGTGAGTTTTCAAAAATAACGAGACACTCAAAACACAAACTATTCTGTTGAACGGGAATACAATTCAATATATATTTATTAAAAAAGAAATAAAATCATAATTCTGAGCTAAATTCGATCGATTACCAATTCAAAATGAACAGGCATCGCTATAATAATGTTCAGCTCGATGGGCTGGCCACAAATCTGATGCAGCAAATGCCGCGTTCCAGTCAACCGGATGTCGGTGGCCATGAGGAGCAGTTGCCCATGTGGCCCAGCGAGCGGATTGCGCCCGGTGGAAGCGGCGCCTTTCATTCCCCCAAAGTGGAGTACAGCAAGGAAACTGCCGATTTGCTTAAGCGTAAGTAGAGAAAGATTTGGATAATGTGTAGTTACTCCTTGTTGTTTGCCAGTGCTCATGAAGGAGTCCAAGATGTCCATGATTATGCGCAAACAAATCGGCGAAAGTCTGCGCAATGGGGAACCGTTGCCACTGCCAAAACCGCCGCGTCCCAATACCAACAACGATCTGGACAAGGAGACTCAGGCGATTCTGGAGCGTGCTCGCAATGCCAAGCGCAAGAATCTGCAACAGATTGAAGCCAGCGGCGCCTATGAGAAGAGTTACTTCCGTCCGAAGCCAGATAATCGCATGGTGGGTGATAAGGCAAAGGCTCGTTTGCAATTCACCATGGCGGGGATTGATTTGCCAGATCCGGCTGTGAAGCCGCTGCGACGACCCCGCGAGGATCGTCTGGTGACCGAGGCCGATATCATCAATGAATGTGAGTCTACTCATTCGACTCCAAGTGTACAGAGTCTGTTATTAATTTACTTTCACAGTGCTGGATCAAATAAATGAACGTGCCGATTGGCTGGCTGAAATGGAGGCACTGGGTCAGGGCAAGAAATACTATCCCGAGATACGTGATCAGATATCGGAGCGATTGCATCGCATTCGCGCCTTGGAGACCAAGATGAAGATGAAGGCACAGGGTGGCTATCGTTTTGTGGACTAGAATAAAGTTAAATATCAAATGTGTTAAGTGTTAAGTACCAGCAATTATTTAAGCAAAAATATATTGGAAAAACCGTTGCGGCATAATTAACCTCAAATAGTTGCATACTTTTAGGACGTGTGTATTAGTATGGAAAAAGTATCTACAAGATACAAGATACTTTTAAAAAAATGCATCTTTGGTTCGTTTGTTTTAATTTAAGTACTTTATTTAACTTATTCGCTTGACATATAATAAATTTCGATTCATTTCGGACTTAATCTGGCACACATTTAATATATAGATACAAAAAAACGCACACAGCATCTCAACAACATTTAAGAAGCCCAACGCAAAGCACTTTCGAGTATTCATACTCTTTTTTTTCTTTTTCTGAACTTTTGGCAAAACGAGCAAAAACTACAATAGTTGAAAATACATATGGATTTGTTGTAAGTAATCGAATAAATTATTTGATTATATTTAAATATGTATGTATATATATTGATAATACGGCTAGAGTATATCTGTTATCTGTTCCTATGCCCTATGTTTTGTGTATATATATAGATGCATCTGTAATGCTCCATTCAAAAATAGATGTTTTTGTGCTACAACTGTACATGGAAGTCGCTCAACAGGATGGCATGTGGCAACGAAATTCGCCAGCGGCCTCAGCGAAACGATTTCGTATCAAATAGCCGCTGATTACTTCGGCAACCTCGTGCGGACGATCCTCGTGGACGGCGTGACCACAGCGTGCCAACACTTGCATCTGGAACCGACCCTGCATCTGGCCAACGGTCAGTGTGCGATCCAGGCCATCGATGCTGGCGAGCAGCAACTGTTTGGGTAGTCGCAAATTAAGGAACTTGTCGCTTAGACCCGAAAACCATCCGACCCAATATTTTTCCGACTTGGCCAAGTCAATACGCCAGGTATAACTAGAATGGAAGGGCTGTCAAGTGCTTTAGCTTCAGATTTGAGAGAGTACTTACTTTTTGGCGGCATCAGTTGCTGCCTTGGTCGTTATGGGTTTCTTAAAATCAGTGCATTCGGCGCCATCCTCACCGCCATTGCCCACCTCCTCATCCTCGGAAATACTGAATGCATTGGGAAACATGCTGGTATGATGTGCTTCCTCTAGGACTTCCTCAGTCAGGGGAAGATCATTCGTTGCGAGTTGATTCGTTGTGCAGCTGTTCAAATGAAATAAAATCGAAATCAATAAAAATGTTCCCATTGCAGTGATGACATCACTTACTTGATTATCTGCCCTGGCATTGAGACTTTGGCACTGTCCACATTTCGTACCTGTCCGCTGCGTATGCACCATTCGATGGCATTCGGTATACTCTGAAAGTACTTTGGACGCGAGCGCAAAAAGCTCTGCATGCTGGCCAAAGCTTCCATGGCCGTGCCCTCGACGACATCAATGACCGTGATGCCGATTAGATTCGGCACGAGCGCCATGTGTGCAAAATGCACAGCAATTGCACCGCCCATTGAATGACCAACCAGATATATTTGTGGCACTTCCTCGGGATAGAGTTTCGTTATCAAATCGCCAATGTCCCTAAGTGTGCAAACAGAAAGCTTAAGCTTATACAGATACACATACACATTCAACAGGCTATCCCACTTACTCTGACAAAGTGTCTGCCGACAAGTCGTCCTCGTCATCCACTTTGCTGTCGCCGTGTCCCCGAAGGTCGATGCACAGGCATTGACAGTGTATCATGCTCGTCACTTCCGACTGCAAGTTAATACGAATGTAATGTAATTAGAAACGCACACACATATACAAACACCATATGTATACATACACAAAAATGCGCCCAGGTGAGCGCCGAGTAGCCCCCACCGTGCAATAACAATAATACAGGGCCCGGTTTCTCAGGCTTTTTAGTGCGATATACTCGAAATTTTCGCTGCTCATCCACAGCGACGTCTTCCTTTTCGGCAAAGAACTCGTTCCACATGCATGGCTTATAGTCCCGTATTCGTGACTTCTTAAAGGAATCCCTGCAATTGTTATGTATCAATTAAATATCGCGTCCTCCATCCTCCGCCCACGCAAATAATAATAATCACTTATTACTTACGCTCTGCCAATACGCCCACTTGGAATTGTGGGTGGCAATTTGGACTTGAGTATTGTACGTTGCAAACTAGACATTCCGTACGATTGTCTGCGCTATAATTGCGGATTTATTTTGTAAACTAAAGTGAAAATTGTTTTTTTTTTGCTGAATAGGTTCAATCGTTGCCACCTTGGCACAAGGTTGGAAGAAAAAACAAGGTGGCAGCCTCGGCAACATTGTCCAGCCAACAATTTTTAACTCGTTTTTAAAAACGATAACACCGAAAGTTGCTCGTATCGAGAGTGTGCGCCAATCCACAGATGCTAATTATAATCGGCGGGCTAATATTTAAAATTTAAACTACAAAACTTAAACAGAAATAGCTGATTAAATTAACCCCCTTTCAATTTTATTAATAAAATGCCCTTTGAAGGTGTACACTCAAACCATAATAAATGTCTCTGGTGGCCGAAATTCGTGTGATAAATTATTTCTGTCAATGCATAACTAATTAGAAAGAAACCTGTTATACAAAGCGCATTAAAATTTGTTGGCAAAGAAAGTAACAAGTTGATGCATGGAGTGAAACACGCCGGAATGGGCATGACCTACTTGGGGCTGAGACTGATAAGCTGCTATGTAATGTAAACAAAACTTTAGCAACTGTCGCGTCATTTGAGTCGCAATTCCGATTCTCCTGGTATCAGGCAAAGCAAAAACGGAAACTAAACGGCTCTTGGTGCTTAGTTGCCTGTTGGAAGTCGTAGCGCTCGCATCACCAAACCACTCAGAAGTTCCCTTGCCCGCCTTGATAGCGTAAAACCCACTAGGAATTCTTAAAGTTATTGAAAAGGCAATAATAATTGTTGGGTACGTAGAACGTTTGATAATGTCTTATTTGTGGTTCATTGAACTGGCAACAACTTAAAAAACACTTGAATAAGCCGCCATTAGAACGAATATTTATCTTAAGCCTGGCAACGCCCACACACCAGCTGTTATCGTTTGCTTTCGTTCTCTCATTCTCTTTGCCTCTCTTTTCGCCGGCGCAGGAGAAGCAACCTAAAAATAAAGTTCGTGCACTTTGCAGTTATTCTTTCAATTAAAATTAATGGCAATTTGCATCAATTCAGCATAAAGTGCAGCTGTAAAGCATTTCCGAAACCGATAACAATCATATTAGCCAATCGTTGTTTATTTTAATGGCTTCAATGACATTGTGATAAGGTGAGCGCCTGCGAGCTGATAACAAGAAATTGCACACCTTTTCCATGTATGTATGTATGCATAATACATGCATGTACATACATGTCTGTATGTATTTGTTTTTTGTTTACGTACTCGTTTTGAATAGCTGGTATTATTGTTATTTAGGCTTAACGAGTTATTTTTGTGACACGTTAACACAGCTGCATGTGTGTTATGTATAAATGTGTATGTTCATCATTAAGTTAATTCTTTTTTTCACACTGAATTTCAGCTCGAAAAATGGCAGCAAGTGGAAATAATCTGGGTGATGAGCACGTTGCCGTACAAAAATTACAGCCACAGGCGAAGATCTATGAGCGCCTGTTAAAATTGGGCGCTTTCTACAAGCAACAATACAACACCGAGCCGGAGTTTTATGTGCGCGTGCCAGGACGGTGAGTAGTTGGTAAAGGGGGTGAGGCGGGGGTTACATATTGATACCCCTGCAGAGGGTACTATACTTTTATCGCGAACTGTGTAACGTTAGAGTTAGTGTAGTAGTTAGAGTGTGTGTGTGAATTTCGAGTTAGTCACGTAATTCTTTGGACAAGCTAAAAAGAATGCAATTATTATATTTAAAAAAAATACTACATTTTCTGCTTATCCTTTGCTTGCAGTGTAAATATCATTGGCGAACATGTCGACTACTGTGGCTACTCGGTGCTGCCCATGGCCGTGGAGCAGAGCATCATTTTGGCCGTAGGTACGAGCCCAGAAAAGGAAACGCTCCAGCTGCGTCCGCTGGATGAGGGCAAATTCCAGAGCTTTGATAGTGATCTGAATGACCTTGAGTAGGTTATTTGTTTGTATATATAAGTATGTACTTGGAACTAATTGAATTCCCTCCAATCGGCAGCATTAAGCTGCCCAAGACTGGTGGCCCAGCCTGGTATAACTACTATCTGTGCGGCATTAAAGGCGTACAAGAAGAGCTGGGCAAGAAGTGGCGTCCCATTGGCATGCAGGTTGTACTCAGTGGCAATGTTCCCCTCGCCGCTGGCCTCTCCAGCTCCAGTGCGCTGGTCAGTGCCGCCGTGCTGGCCACGGCACATGTGCAGGGCATGCATCTGGATCGCAAGTTGTTGGCCTCGATCTCGGCCAGTTGTGAGCAGTACATTGGCACCCACAGTGGTGGCATGGACCAGGCAATTGCTTATTTGGCCAAACAAGGTTGTGCCCAGCACATTGAGTTCCATCCGAATCTAAAGGGCACACCAGTAACGCTGCCAGCGGGCAGCTGCTTCGTGGTCGCCAACAGTCTCGTGCAGAAGAAGAAGGCGGCCTCATCGGACTACAACGAGCGTGTGGTCGAGTGTCGTCTTGCCACCCGTTGGCTGGCCAAATCTCAGAAGTTGCCCAACTGGCAGGAATTCATAAGATTCGTTGACCTCGAGGAGGAATTGCATTTGGATAATGCAGCATATGCTCAGTTGATTGAGAAGCATTTGATCAAATCGCTTTACACACGCGATGACATTTGTGCGGCATTGAAGATCACGGAGCAGCAGCTGGAAATGGATTTCCTGACACCCAGCACACAGCACATGCAGCAGTTTAAGCTACGCCAGCGGGCTTTGCACGTCATTCAGGGTGAGGATCGGGTTTATTTAAATAGAAAGTTGGCTCTAATCATTGTTCTTTCCACAGAGTCTGGTCGTGTGGTCAAATTCCGTCAGATTTGTGAGCAGCTGGAGCGTCGCGCCAGCAAACAGGACATTGAGCAGCTGGGCATGCTCATGCAGCAGTCGCATCACAGCCTACGGGAGCTCTATGAATGCTCCCATCCGGATCTGGAGCGGCTCATAGCGCTGTCCGTCAAACAGGGAGTCAGTGCACGCGTTACGGGTGCCGGGTGAGCAGCTCATTGAAGCTCCACTTGAGCCTTCACTTGCTAACAAATGATTTGTCGCTTTGCAGCTGGGGTGGATGCATTGTCGCCATGTGTGAATCCATAAACGCTGCTGCGGATTATGTTAAGGTGCTGAAGCGGGATTACTATGCTCAATTGCCGGCGCATCTGCTGGAGCGCTATCAGCCCAATGATTTCAATGAAGTCGTCTTTGCAACGTTTCCCAGCAATGGAGCCGAACTATTTATACAATAATTAATTGGATAATATATCACGACTATAATTAAGCAGACATTTCATAAACTGTAAATAAGCGTTAGTTGTCCTTTGTAATTATTTCAATGTCAACTAGTTCTCTCTCCTCTCCCATTAAGTTCAAGCTTTAGTTCGGTTTAAATGTATATTAACAAACTACAAACTAGAATACAACAAGGCACTTGGAGAATGTATAAACGCTTCTGATCTATCAGCGACTCAGGTAGCCCGCGTTCTTGAAGAGCTTGTAGACCTGTTCACGGGGAATCTTCTCGGCCTCGCGATGCACCACGGCCATCTCCTTGCGGGTAAGCAGCGACTCCTTGGCCAGATTGGCGGCAATCACCGGATTGTTGTAGAAGTGTGCGCTCTTGGAGTATTCAGCTGGCAACTCCGACTCCCATTGGGCATTTCTCACCACCGAAGGATGTGCATCCGCCGTGGCATAGCCCACGTATTGCGACTCCGGCACATACGATGGCTTAGAGGGCAAACCCAATGCCGGATGATGGAAGAACTGGGCGTGTGCCGAGCTCAAAGCAAACAGGAGGCAACCAAAGACTAAGCAAACTTGGCGGGTGGACAACATGATCACTGCAAGAGAGGAAGGTGGAGGATGGAGCTTGGTAAAGAGCCGTTCTATTTTTGGATAATTGAAAGCGAATACAAAAAAAAATGATACGCCTGATTTATGGAGCTGCTGGTCAGTGGCAGTTTTTAATCTATTTAAAAGTTGCAAACAGTCAGTTACGTGTGTCATAAATTATTTACGGAAAAATCAATTATCGCGCCAACAAGTGAAGCTGGTGGACCAGACGCCACTCAAGTTGCACCAGCTGTCATTGTTGTTGTTGTTGTTGCTTCAGTTGCAACTGGCTCTGTTATCCATGAACTTTTTATAACTGACGGTTTTTTTATTTGCCTTGTGATAACACTTTAGACTGTTAGCACTGATCTCAATTGCAGCTATTTAATTGTCATGTCTGCTCCACTTTTCACTGAGTTAATTCACAGACTTTGTTAGTGATTAAACAAATTACAGAATGACATTCAAATTGAGATTCAAATTGCATTAAGCCAAAGTCAAGGTTGTCCAGCAATAATTCTTTAAAAACTATTCCACAACTCCCACAACATTTAAATGCCTCACATTGAATGCGTCTCAATATTTGGATGGGGCAACTTAAAAAAGCACCTGGTGCGATTTAACTGAGTTGAAACTGAAACTGTGACTGAGTTTAGAATCGCAAGTTGTCGTCATTTTATGTGCTCTGCGTTGAATGCCACAAGAACGAGTTTCACTCACAGCATTGAGACAACAGCAGCGAAAACACTCGAAACTCAAAGCTCAAAGTTGTCGCCAAGTGCTCAAACTTTTAATTAAAAACATAAATATTTTTTTTGTTTCATTAATCTATTGTTTAAAAAATGTATAGTATCAAATTTTGTAAAATGTTTAAAAATTTGCCAACTTAAAAGAATAAATAAACTTAATTAATTTATATATTTAAAATTTAAATAAGATACAAATTTGCTACTTTATTAATTTTAAAAAAATATTTAAGGCGGGCCTTAAAGTTATAAAAAAAAATAGTAATAATACAAAAAATTCAATTCGAATAAATATTGATAAAGTAAAGAAAAAATTTCAATTAAGTTGGCATATAGAGAATTAATGCTTAAATAAAAAATAATGACACAACAATTTTAAATTGAGCTAAGTTTACAAATTTATAAATAGAATTAATGTTATAATTAATGTTAATTTATGTATAGAGTTAATGTTTAAATAAAAAATAATGACACAAAAATTAAATTATGAGTCAATTTGAAATTGAGTTAAGATTACAAATTTGAAAAGTAATTATTAATAATTAAAAAAAAGAAAACAACATCTGACCTAGGCCTACGAGTATTGACAATTAAAGCCAATGAGTTTGTTTTTGCAGTTGTCTAAAGTTTCTCATGCTCCACTAAATGCCCGCCAAAAAAGGTCGCAAGTTGATGGGGCGCTGTTTGCTCCATTACGCACAGCTCCAACAACAACAACAACTTACACACACACACACACACACATACATATCTGTTACAGTATGTGTGATATGCTTAGAATCCAAACACAAATCCAAATCCGAGTCCAAATGAAACTACATTTGTGACTTTTGAAAGTGTCGATTGACCCTGAAAACTTAATGCTCAACTTTGTATCTTGCGGTTTTTGTCTCAATCTCAATTTCCGACTCCGACTCAGACGGAGACTCAGTCGCCGTGGTGCTGCACATGTTTGACCCTAATTTGTTGTGGTTGCTTTGGGGTTATTCAACCGTCCATGTCAGCTGATGCGGAAGCTGTTCCAGCCGGGGCTGTGGCTGTGGCCCGGGTGGATAACTTCTGCCGGAGTTCTGCTTGCATCGCCTTGAACTTTGCCGTGTAGGCGGTCTACCTGTACAGGTGCGTATTTTGATAATGTTTTGTTGTGGTATTTACATTGTTTGATTTCTTGTCTGGTTTGTTTCGGTTTCCATTTTTAGGGAGTGGTCCAAACAAATTTGTCTTTATTTATTGCCCGTGTCGAATTTGATATTTAATTAATTGCCATTTTGTAGCTGCATATTAAAGAGGCCAATTGTTAAGGCTGCATTGTTTAAGACATTTCTGAACTTTAAGTGCCTAAGCGATATTTGTATAAAAAATCAAAATAATTATATTAATTATTAGTTGAATTATTCAGATATAATTAAGCTCATTATTGTGTAATCTATAATATCAAATAATAGTCTAGTATTCAAATTTATTTCTTCACTAGTTTCTAACTAATTATTTGTTGACAATAAATTTAGTTATGCTATATATTAGACAAATTCCCTTTAGCTATGATTAACTATTTAACCCTTTAACCAAACTTTTTCTTACTGCCCACTGCTCAGGTATTTTTGGAGGCTGCAGTCATTTCTGACCAGCCTTCAAAACGTATTAAGTTTTTAATTTATTCAAAACAACACCTCGACTCACACTCACACACACAAAAAGATAGAGGGAGATAGAGATAAAGAGTGGACACCAAGGACGCCTTATGCAATTTCAAATTCAAGTGCACGCAATTGTGGTGCAATGCTAACGACTTTGTACAATGCGGCGTATGAGCAACAATATCACATCCGCTTTGCCTTTACCAGTGTCGACGTTAAGCATACGCATCGTGTGCTTTCCGCTGACTGGGTGAAAGTGCGCAATGGCGTTACCTTGAAATTTAACAACATGCAACAACAACAACAACAACAGCAACAACAACAACAAAACGGAGAGCGACATGTTTGCCTCCAAAGTCTACCGGCTTTCAATTGCAAGTGCACTTAGAATAGCCAGAGAGAGAGAGAGAGAGCGGGAGAGAGCGAGCGCGCGTGTTTGCTCTCCGTTGCACTTGTGACGCTGTCCGTGTGTCTGTATAGGTGAGAGTGCATTCGCATTGCATTGGAAAATCGTTCTAAAATTCTCAGCCTCAGTTGTCGTTGTGCAGCGCGTCGCGACGTTTGTCAGTCGCTTAAATCATTTTCACGTATTCAACCAAAATGCAACAACAGCAAAAACAACAACGACAGCAATAAAATTAACATAAGTTTGCAAAATCAATCGCACAAGCAGAAATTATTATACAATAAATATATTATATACATACATATTTACCTAAAGTGACCTGTGCCCAAATCACAATTCATTAAAATTGTGTCACTGGCGCAATGTCTCAAAAATGCTGCAGTTGCAGAAATTGATGAATTGTAAAAGTGGCAGCTTTAACTCCAATCAATCTTTAATCTGCCATCAACTGAAATGGCAACGACAGCGCGTTCAGCGACAATAACCAGGACAACATCCACAGGACCTGCCAATGGCATTGGCGTCACCACTCTGGCCGGCAACAATCAATTTGAGGAGGACATTGAACACTTGAGCCAACTGTTTAGTGCTAAGAATGTGGTGACCTTTGACATTGGTCACATGGCCTGCAGCGCGGGCAGCAGCAGCGGCGACAACTACATGTCCTTGGTGAAGCGCGTGACAATCTACGAGGCGGCAGGCGGCGAAAGTGAAATGGGTAAAAGAGATGCAAGAGCCGAAGTTATAGCATCAATTGCAAATTTAACTCAAGCTGTGTTCAGCTTATTGATTTCATTGTTATTGTTATTGCTCCCATACATTTAGCGGCGGCGACGACGACGTCAACTGACCTTGTCGCACGCATTCTAAATAGATATAGCTACGTATACGTAATATACATTCGCTAAAGGTCAACACACGCACACTCGCCCACTCACGCACACCGATGCACGCAAAACAGCAACTGAGCGGCTCTCTCTCTCTCACACATATTCTCTCACATTTTCATTCATAAATTTTACTACGTCGCGTAAACAAAAAACAGCTGTTCCAACTGCACAAGACAGCGCCTTAACCGTTGCGCTCTTTTCATCTGTCTCTCTCTCTCTCTCTCTCTCTCTCTCTTTGTTTTGTTTCTGATATTATTTGTGGTTTTTGTTTAGCTAACGCTGCCGTTGTGGCTGCCGCAGCTAACGCCAGCTGCTCAGTCATCATCAAGCGTCAGATTGCGAGTCTCTCGCGTCGTCAGCTTTACCGTTGCGAGGAGGCATTCACCAATGAGATAAATGTGTATCAGCACGTGGTGCCGCTGCTCTGCCGCTACAGCCGGCAGCCAATATTCCCAGAGTGCTACCTGGCAGATAATGATGATGGTAGTGCCAGTGGCGAGGCCATTATTGTGCTGCAGGACCTTAAAGCGTTGGGTTTCCGCATGCAGAATCGTCTGGCGGGTCTGGGGCTGCGTCATTGCTTGCTGGTGATGAAGGTAGGTTGGGCCATGGTGAATTTACAACCAAGGTGTCGTCATGGTGAATTTACCACCAAGGTGTCGTCATGGTGAATATACAACCAAGGTTCCGTCATGTCCGTGGTGAGTGATCACGACGACATCTGGTTACAATTTCACCATGGGGTTAGGACAGTTAAAAATGAGGTGAAATTTGTTCCTGATATGGCGGCAATCCTGCTAAGCATTTTAACTGTCTGGATGCATTTTATAGAAACTGGCGCAGTTGCATGCTGCTTCGCTGGCGGCACAACAGTTGGAATCCTCAAACTTTGCCCAGCAGTGTGCACAGATGAAGGAGATTGTCTACTGTTCGGATGCCGAGGACTTTTACTCTAGCATTCTGAATACATCGGTTCAACAGGCGCTGGACAGCTTGAATGCCTCCAATGGGGATGGTAATCTGTCCAAGCCCATACGCCTCATTGAGCAACTGCAGCCAACGTTGTTTGGTCAGCTACATCGCAGCATCAATGCTGCGGCTGCCACTCCATTCAGCGTGATCTGCCATGGTGATCTCTGGCTGAACAATTTGATGTTTCGTTCACAGCCAGAGGAGGTCATATTCTTCGATCTGCAGGCCATGAGACGCACCTCGCCGGTCTTCGATATACTGCATTTCATATACACCAGCACACATCGGCAACTTCGCGACGTGCACACGGACACGTTGCTGGCTGCCTATGCGGAGGCATTGCGCAAGGAACTTGGTCAACAGCTGCGTCACACGTCGGCTGCCAAGCAGCTGGAGGAGTTGTGTGAAACCTTCTCGCTACAGCGTATTAGCGAGGAGTATGTGCGTCATGTGCATTACGGATTGGCCATATCGATGTGGATTCTGCCAGCGGTTACCTTTGATGTCAACAACATACCCGATCTGGATGAGATAAGTGAACAGAACCTCAACGGCAAAGAGATTAACTGCACGCAAAAGCTGACGCCAGAGTATCATCTGCGCATCAGGGAACTGGCGCTAGAGTTCTACGAACATGGCTATCTGGGCATGTGAGAATTTGTAGTATTTATAGTTGTATTACCATAGAGACTAAGTTCTTTTGCTTGTTAATAAATCAAAGAATTAATTAGTAAACAAATCCGTACAGCTCTTTACTGTGGAAGTGCCCATTGAGAGAAAAGCCGGAATTGCAGCACTTGTAGCTTACTTTATTACCAATAATTCCTCACTATTGTAACTTAAAATGAATTTTGTTAAATGTTTGTAGTGTTTTGTTGGTTGGTTGTTGGTAATTATACTTTATACTAACAAAAGCCGGAGTCTAAAAGCAAAAACAAATAGTAAACGTTCCAATTTGGACGTTTTTTCTTTTATATAAAAGCAACATCAACATGGAATTTCATAAGAGAAGGGCTCGTAGTTTTGATCAGGCAGCGCAATTCTCACTTATTGCCACCACCGCCCCAACCAAGGAAACCCTTGACAAAGCCCGTAATGGATGCACCCTTCTTGCCGGGCGACTCGAGTTTATCTTCCAGCGAGGGTAACTCCACGTAGTTCATGGCCAGATCGAAGAACAACGGCTTGCAGGGTATGGGCTCCATGTCGGGCGTTAGCTTGAACACATTGGGTGCCCGGGTGTGCAACGATTGATCCTCCTTGTATTGTGAAAGGCGTTCGTAAAGCGGCTTCGATGTTTTCTGCGCTTTAGTCGAGACGCCAGTGGCATCCTCGCTATTGTCATCCTCCAGCACACTGTACGCATGCGCCGAGAACTTGCTGCCATCGATGGAGGATACCATTTTCTTCAGATCCGATTGCATCTGGAACTCAGCACAGGGTTTGCCCTTGAGCGACTCATTGGCATAGTTGGATGCACGCTCGTACAGCGCCACGGCCTCCTTCCATTTCTTCATGTCGATGAGCGTCAGCGCAATGTAATAGCAACGGAAGGCCTTGAATGTGAGCGCCAGATTGGACACTTCGTTTTGATACTGGGCGTCTTCCTCCATTCCAGTGATTTGCTGCATTTCCGTTACATTCTGCAGTATAATCTCATATAGACGCGCCAGATCTTGCGGACGTACACGTTTACCATCGCCTTGAGCTTGCGTCGCTTGCTTTTGATTGGGATCATCAAAGTTTTGCTTGGCCTAGAATAAATTACTGTCAGTTCAATTTGGAATGACAGTCTTGCAATTGACTTACCTGATCAACCAAACACAAATTGCGCTGCAGAGTTCGGCTGTGTCGAATGTAGCTCAAGTATGCCAGCAAATATTGCACGCCTGACACCGTCTGCCCTGTTGTTAGAGAGCGTAGCTTGGGATCCTGTTTGATCTCGTCCCTCACTGCCTGTATGGCATCCTTGCAGTCCATCAGAATGCGCTCGATCAGCTCTATCTTGGCATCCAGTTTTGCTGTTTTGGCCAGCGATTTGTCCAGCTCCTGAGTGCTAAGCAGGAACAGACGCACCTTTTCCGGTCGCACTGTAACCTTGCGGCCACGCCAGTCGATTGTCTGCAGACCCTCACTACTCTCCGTTTTTGTTTGGCTGACCAGCACATCCAAGTTCTCCAAAACGCCTTGAGCACGCAATTCGAGAATCTCATCGATCTTACCACCACTGGCACCTCCGCTTATGTTGTAGGCGCAGTAGCGCAAGTTCGGCGTGAACTCGTTCACCTTAGCGCGATACAATTCCTGGTCGTCCTCGGGCAGCGCCTTTGCCAAATTCTCATAGACGACTTGGGCGCGTTTTAAATGCTCACCGGCCGAGTCCCACAGCTGCAGCTCAAAGTGCAAAGTGCCATGCATCCAGGCCACATAAGCCTCGCACTCCAGTTTGGTGCGAGCATCAAATGCATCCGTCTGGAAATTTAAGATAAAAAAGAGGTTTCAGTCCACCACTAATCAATTGAATATGTTCGATAGAAGGGTGAATCTCGACTAGATCCAGTTCTTGAAATGTCATCCACTTACATTGCACAGCTCTTGCAGCTGCAGGGCATAGAAACATGCGCGACGCAGCTTGTTAATCAAATGAAAGCGCTTTCGTAGCTCCGTGTTGGCCTCCTGTTTCAGCTGCATGGCATAGGCCCAGGCGCGTTCTGCACTGATCAACGGTATGTGAATGAAGCGCTCGTCCGCCTTCTTGCCCGTCAAGTGAGCTAACGTAACATCGCGACGCTTAAAGTGACGCTTGTCGCCTTGGGGATACTTCAACGCCTTGCGCAGACGTCGAATGCGGCGAGTGCAGTAGCCGCGATAACGTTGGTAGTCACCATGTCGCAGACCATGTTGCTGCTGCGCATCCTTGATCATATGCAGGACTGCAATAACAGAGAAAGTTGTTCAATTTAAATATGCACAATTTTTTAGGTTAATTGTCAGTGCAGCTCCACTGTTGTTGGAGAAGGGGGCCCTACACTTACTTTCAACGGTGAAGATTTTCGGTGGCTCTGCCACGGCTGTGCCGCTGTCACTTTTCTCCACATTTTCTCCACTATTCGGCTCCTCAACGACCATTATTTTAGCAATGTCAGAGCCTACAGACTTTAAAATCTACGGATTTGTAAAAAAAAATACACGGATACACGACGGTCGTCGTCTGGGAATCGTCGCCAAACGTAAACGTCATCATTGTTTTCGATATGTAAATCAAAGTATCGATATTTTGAACGATTCGATTTCATATTTTATTGTAGCGCCGAAATCGAAAATCAGGTCTATCTAGAAGCTTACGTATGATCTAAGAAGCCTACGTAATTTATTGTCTTAAATATATGTATGGATCTTTTTAAAATAATCTAATTAACTTTCCTATACAATTACAAATTATTGTTTGTAGTTATCGATGTTTTTTTTTTGCTACTTAACACTTATCTTAAGTGTTGTGTATTCCCTTTGAAACTTGTGGCTGACGACGCAAGAGCGTGGCGTTGAATATTCGCCAGTTTTAAATTAATTTCAGCCAAGTTCGCAGGTAAATAATGAGTTAATTAGTGTATTAATAAAATAAATATAGTTAGGCGATCTTGTTAAATGTGACGGTGCATTGATATTCGTGCTGGAAGCATTTGTTTTGAGGTTATACTTTCACTGCACAAAGCACAGGTTGCCCCACTGCCTCCCCCCTCGCTGTACTAGTTTTGTTTTGACGGCCGTCACGACACTGCAACGTTGACAGTACGAGAAATTGGGAAATTTTTGTAATTAATTGAACAATTTATTATTCACAGCATGTCGCGCAGAAAGGACAACGAGGAGACGGACAAGCAGACGCGTATTGCCATCGTCAGCGATGACAAGTGCAAACCGAAGCGTTGTCGACAGGAGTGCAAGAAGACATGTCCGGTCGTGCGCATGGGCAAGCTCTGCATCGAAGTGACGCCCACATCGAAAATAGCGTCACTGTCCGAGGAGCTTTGCATCGGTTGCGGTATTTGTGTCAAGGTGTGTTTCTTGAGTGTACTCGGACGGTGTGTGAAACAGCTGTTAATCGAATCTCATTACAGAAATGTCCATTTGAGGCAATCACAATTATCAACTTGCCCAGCAATTTGGAGAAGCACACAACGCATCGTTATAGCAAAAACTCGTTTAAGCTGCATCGTCTGCCCATTCCCCGACCGGGTGAAGTCCTGGGTTTGGTTGGTCAGAACGGTATTGGCAAGTCGACAGCTTTGAAGATTCTGGCAGGCAAGCAGAAGCCCAATTTGGGTAAATATGCCAATCCTCCCGACTGGACGGAGATTCTCGCTTACTTCCGTGGCTCCGAGTTGCAAAACTACTTTACCAAGATATTGGAAGACAACCTTAAGGCTTTGGTCAAGCCACAATATGTCGATCAGATTCCCAAGGCGGTGCGTGGCTCTGTCGGTGATCTGCTTGACAAGAAGGATGAGCGTGAACTGCAGACAAAAATCTGTGACATGCTGGATCTGTCACACATTCGCGATCGTGAGATCTCCCAGCTATCCGGAGGAGAATTACAACGTTTTGCCATTGCCATGGTCTGCATACAGAATGCTGATATCTTCATGTTCGACGAACCGTCCTCGTATCTGGATGTGAAACAGCGTCTGAACGCTGCCTTAACCATTCGTTCATTGCTGCATCCTACCAAGTGAGCTATAATCAACATCCGTGTACTTTCTTTTATTTAATTTCTTCCACTTTCTTTAAAAGATTCATTATTGTTGTGGAACACGATTTGTCCGTGCTGGATTACCTATCCGATTTCATCTGCTGTCTTTATGGTGTGCCTGGATGCTATGGTGTTGTTACTATGCCTTTCTCGGTGCGTGAAGGCATCAACATTTTCCTGGATGGCTTTGTGCCCACGGAGAATATGCGTTTCCGCACAGAATCGCTCACGTTCAAGGTATCTGAATCGGCTACGGAAGAGGAGATCAAACGTATGAATCATTACGTTTATCCATCCATGGTGAAAACGCTGGGCAAATTCGAGTTGACTGTGGAGAAGGGTCACTTCAGTGACTCCGAGATTCTCGTGTTGCTCGGCGAGAACGGTACCGGCAAAACCACATTCATTCGAATGCTGGCTGGTAATCTGCAGCCGGATGGTGAGGTTGAGTTGCCCATGTTGAACATCTCGTACAAACCTCAAAAGATTTCACCGAAATTCCAAAATCATGTTCGTCATTTGCTGCACGACAAGATTCGCGATGCTTATGTGCATCCTCAGTTCATTGCGGACGTCATGAAACCCATGAAGATTGAGGAGATCATGGATCAAGAGGTGCAGAACCTCTCCGGTGGTGAATTGCAGCGTGTGGCTTTGGTGCTCTGCTTGGGCAAGCCGGCGGATGTCTACCTCATCGATGAACCCTCTGCGTATTTGGATTCAGAACAGCGTCTGGTTGCTGCCAAGGTTATTAAGCGGTTCGTATTCCCATCTACTATGTAATCAGATTGGTTTTTACATATATCTTAAATATGATTGCAGTTACATTTTGCATGCCAAGAAGACAGGATTTGTGGTGGAGCACGATTTCATTATGGCCACCTACCTCGCTGATCGTGTGATCGTTATTGAGGGTCAACCCTCGGTGAAGACCACCGCATTCACACCTCAATCGCTGCTCAATGGCATGAATCGATTCCTTGAATTGCTGGGCATTACCTTCCGCCGTGACCCCAATAACTTTAGGCCACGTATTAATAAGAACAACTCGGTCAAGGATACGGAACAGAAGCGCTCGGGTCAATTCTTCTTCCTGGAAGACGAATCAGGTTAAGCAGGTCACAGCAAAGAACACAAAATATGTAACTATGCATATATATTTGAATGCCGTCAGCTTTGTTGGACGATTCGTTTTGTTTTTTCCATTCGTTTCATTGCTCTCGCGTTTTTCTTTCTAATATTATCCCTTGTCCCTTTTGCATTTTTTAAACAATGATCACAACTTTCAACATTTCTTTTGTTATTGTTGTCCAGAATTACGAATAACCACAGCCGACCATAAAATTTTTTTAAAGTGAGTTTTTATATACTTGCTGATTTATACCGAAAATAAAAGGTATACAAACAAATACAATAGGAAAGGCAACTTTATATAGTGAAAATAAATTAATTTACTTTATAAAAAACGGCAAAAACACTGTGTTTTATTTATAGCACATTCAAACGATCGAAACAAGATGCGGAAATAATATCAAAAGATTTATTTTTCATTATTTATTATTTGTATAAATTAGTGACAGTTTAAAATTTATACTGAATCTGGAATAATTTAATAAAATTTTACGTTGCGATTTTGATAAAAAATACAATAAATATTGAATTAAATTTGTGCAGAAATTAAATATTTAACTATTAAATATTCTATTTCTTTACAACTAATACAATAACTTGGGTGATTTCTAAAAGTTCCAGAAGTTGTGTAACTAAAAAATGGCTTTTAAAAATGACCCTGCGACATCTTTAGTGAGTTCTAGGAATTACTTAAGCTTGTCAGGGAATAGTTTTTACAATAGACAATCCCTTCAATTGCTTCCATCAAAAATTTTGTGCATTTAACAATGTTGAAGGCATCTTTCACTAACAAGTATAGTATGTAATACATTGCGATCATTTAAATACTCGAGCAATACAATTGCTTAGCTAAGCTGGGCTCTCAAAGTCTATAATATATATGTACATATACTAATAGAATCATTTCGACTTTGTTTATTGTACGTCTAGAATAAATTCAATTTGTAGATAAATTTGGATGCAGCTGGGATGCAAAGTAATTGAAAATAAATGGGCTGCTGAGTATTTTTATCAGGTTATCAATTAGACGCCACCTCCGTGCCAGGAGGTCGTCAGATTGCTGCTCATGAGTTGTTTGGGCAGAGCCGGATAGAAGCCATTCACGTTGGTGGACACGATGCGTTCTGTGGGCGACATTTGGGCTATTTGTTCCATTGAGCTAACACAGATTTGGGCGTAGTAGGCAATGAAGCCAGACCAGAGTGTTGGCGTGTTCCCAATAAAGAAATATGAGTCCCAAAACTTGGAAGTCAGCACATCTTTAAAAGCATAATCATTCTGATCCACAAGCGACAGCTCCTCGGCAATGGCCACCGCATCAAAGTCACGATGTTTGACGGGTGTATAGATATCCTGGATAATGTTGTCACCAAAGTAAAGAGCACGTGCCTCGCTTGTGTCCTTGTTCAATAGCTTGGCCATTGCCTGATGCAGCTGATGCCAATTGCCCTGCGAGTAGATCTCCCTTGACTTCAGATTCGCCTCCAGACTCAGCTCGCTGTCGGGCAACTCACGTTTGGCCTCATTGTCCACGACCATAAAAGGTCGTTTCATGGTAAAGAATCCCGGTTTCTTGGCAAACGTCACCACAAAGTCGAATAACTCTTGCCAATCTCGTCCAAATGCCTGTGTGGCTGTCAAATTGGCAAAGTCAATGTTGGAGCCGGTCAACAGAAACAGTTTCTTGCCATTGGCCCGTAATTCGTGGAGCCAAGAGATTAGCTTTTCACTGCTACGGAGGACATAGCGTTGAGGCTCCGCTCGCATGGCTTTAAAGTAGAGACTCTTGTCGTTGCTAAAGTTATCTCGGCTGTAGTTCTGCATTAAACCATCTAGTAAATCCTGCCAAACTTTGTACTCCTTAGGTGCTCCACTCGAACTGCTGTCCCTGTCCACAATGTCCACCGCCTGGGCAAACACCAGCGCACATGGCATATCGAAATAGTCGAGAAGCGCGCGCATCTGCAAAGCACTCGGCCCATTCCACGTGGACAGTGGATCATTGTAGAACGCAGTGCTGACATCCCAGCGTCGACCTGGTCCATAGATGGCCACAATCTCATCATCGCTCAGCAGTCGTGTGCCATGCGAGGCACGAAGAATTGTTGCCTCGTGACTTAACTTTAACACATTGCCACGCTGGCCATCCAGGATGAGACCCTTCTGCAGGAAATCCATGTCCAACTTTTGATGCAACAAAGCCTCTGAATATCCCTTCTGTTCGACCATAAATTGCTTAAGAGTATTGTAAATCAACGTTGTCATCTGCAGCAAATCATAGCGCAACAGAGTTCCATCCAAGTCAAAGCCGATGATGTCATAGGTCATCAATGTAAGCTCCTTGCAATACGAATTCATGATGGTGCTTGCCGAATACCTTGAGTAACTAACGGAACCGCGCTTTATTATCAACTGTGGCACGATTGCAGTTGTTGTTTGAATGCACTCGCTCAGCCGATTGTTACCACCCTCGCCCGTAGATTTTAGCGCCAATTTAGCGCCTTGACAGCCCTTACGTAATTGGCACGGAACATCTGTTCGACTTTGTTTGTATACTTTTTCTGCTTGGAACTGTGCTACTGCTGCTGCAATTGCTGTTGTTGTGGCGCGTGAATTGGCCGCCAGTTGGCACACGCTCACTCGCCAGACACCCGCTTGCATTCTTCTATGGCCTAATACATTTCTTGTTTTTAAAATTTAGACTAAATAATACATTTTGCTATTTTTTTAAACTACATAATTTATCAGTCATTATTGCCACCTCACAACAATCGATTGTCACTTCAAAGATTTCGATTAATATTCACGCACGACTATCGATACATCGATGACGAAATTATAGCATCCTATTACCGATGAATTCTCACGCTGAATATCGCAAAGCTATCGATAAGGCGACGCTAGGTGTCGATATATCGTCAGTGTGAATGTTTTTTTTATGGAGAGCGTACCGCATTAAAAAGTGAATTGTGGTTTTTTTGCGTATATAAAACGCGTTTAAGTGCCCAAGTGTTTGGTTTTTGAACCACGGCAATTGCAATCATGTCCACATGCATTGAAATTCCGCTCCAGGACACCGACGAGGTAAGTGTGGACAGCTTGTACAACAGCCTCCAATGCCACCGCGTTTTCTACGAGAAAAAAAAAATAAAACTACTAAAAATGCTTACAGGTCATCGAGGTGGATCCAGACCAACTGCCAGAATGCTCCGAGGTGTTTAGTATACTGTTGCAGGAGCGTGCTCCTTTGCACGTCTGGGTTAATGTGGCGGTAAGTTATACATACTAAATCGGATCCGTATGATCACCACATAATCTGTCATCATTGCAGTTGGCGTATTACAAGCAAAAGAAGACTGATGACTTCATCACGCTGTTGGAGGCAGCTCGGGAAAAGGGCACGACGGACTATCGGGATTTCAAAACGGATCAAATGCGTGCCCTGGACATGTTGGCCGCCCACTATGTTCAGGAGGCGTACCGTGAGAAGTCCAAGGATAAGAAACGCGAGTTGTTTATGAAGGCCACCAATCTGTATACGAGTGCGGACAAGATCATTATGTACGATCAGAGCCATTTGCTGGGACGTGCATACTTCTGTCTGCTCGAAGGTGACAAAATGGATCAGGCGGATGCTCAGTTCAACTTTGTGCTTAATCAGTCTCCTTCGAATATCCCATCGTTGCTGGGCAAGGCATGCATTGCATTCAATCGCAAGGATTATCGCGGTGCCATGGCCTTCTACAAAAAGGCTTTGCGTACGAATCCCAACTGTCCGGCCAATGTGCGTATCGGCATGGCACATTGTTTCCTCAAGATGGGAAATGCGGAAAAGGCCAAGTTGGCCTTTGAGCGTGCCCTGCAGCTGGATCAGCAATGTGTGGGCGCCTTGATAGGTCTGGCCGTTCTCAAACTTAATCAGCTGGAACCGGAATCCAATAAACTGGGCGTACAAATGTTGTCCAAGGCTTACACTATTGACAATGCCAATCCCATGGTCTTGAATCATTTGGCCAATCATTTCTTCTTCAAGAAGGATTATCAGAAGGTGCATCATCTGGCGCTTCATGCCTTCCACAACACCGAAAACGAGGCGATGCGTGCCGAGAGTTGTTACCAGCTGGCACGCAGCTTCCATGCCCAGAGCGATTACGACCAGGCCTTTCAATACTACTATCAGTCAACGCAGATTGCGCCGGCCAACTTTGTGCTGCCCCACTATGGATTAGGCCAGATGTACATCTATCGCGGTGATACTGAGAACGTAAGTGAAGCTCTTTAATTAAAATAATATCCTTTGGTTAAACCTTGTTTTCTTATTTATTTACAGGCTGCTCAATGTTTCGAGAAAGTGCTAAAGATTCAGCCGGGCAATTACGAGACCATGAAGATCCTTGGCTCACTCTATGCGCACTCCAATTCGCAGACAAAACGCGACATGGCCAAGACACACCTCAAGAAGGTCACCGAACAGTTTCCCGAGGACATTGAGGCCTGGATTGAGTTGGCCCAGATATTGGAGCAGAATGATCTGCAGGCATCGTTGAGTGCCTATGGCACTGCCTCCAGCATTTTACGGGACAAGGCCAAATACGAGATTCCGGCGGAAATACAAAATAATGTCGCCTCGCTGCACTACCGTTTGGGTAATCTGAAAATGGCTAAGGACACGCTGGAATCGGCATTGCAACATGCCAGCTGCGAGATGGATAAGGATGTCAAATATTACGAGTCCATACAGGTGACCATGAAGTATAATCTGGCAAGGTTGAATGAGGCAATGAGCAGCTTCGATGTGGCTGATAAACTGTACAAGGAGATTCTCAAGGAGCATCCCAACTACATTGATTGCTATCTACGATTGGGCTGCATGGCCCGTGACAAGGGTTTGATCTTTGTCGCCTCGGATTTCTTTAAGGATGCCCTCAATATCAACAATGACAATCCGGATGCGAGGTCTCTGCTGGGCAATCTGCATTTGGCCAAAATGCAATTTGCTCTTGGACAAAAGAACTTTGAGACCATACTTAAGAATCCAGCTACAGCCTCGGATGCATATTCATTGATTGCTCTGGGAAATTTCTCACTGCAGACGCTGCATCAACCAAGTCGTGACAAGGAGAAGGAACGCAAGCATCAGGAGAAGGCATTAGCCATTTTCAAGCAGGTGAGTGAAAGGAATTGGAAGATTGTAACCAATCCTAATCTTAAACATCTTCTCCTAGGTGCTGCGCACGGATCCGCGTAACATTTGGGCCACCAACGGCATTGGAGCCGTGCTTGCCCACAAAGGCTGCGTCATCGAAGCGCGCGACATCTTCGCCCAGGTGCGTGAGGCCACCGCAGACTTCTGCGATGTATGGCTGAACATTGCTCATGTCTACGTGGAGCAGAAGCAGTATATCAGCGCCATACAGATGTATGAGAACTGTATGAAGAAGTTCTACAAGCACAACAATGTCGAGGTGATGCAATACCTCGCCCGTGCCTATCTACGGGCCAATAAGCTGGTGGAAGCCAAGGCTGTGCTGCTCAAGGCCCGTCGCGTTGCTCCACAGGATACTGTGCTCCTCTTTAATATTGCCGTGGTGCTATCCCGTCTGGCCATGGCCATACTCAAGGATGAAAAGTCCACGCTGGAGGTTGTGCTGCAGGCGGTACATGAACTGGAGCTGGCCCACAAGTACTTCCAATATTTGTCCGTGCACGGCGACAAGACACGGTTCAATATTGAAGTGGCCGCCGTGGAGGCCAACACGTGTCAGGATCTGTTGTCGCAGGCGCAATACCATGTGGGACGTGCACGTCGCATTGACGAGGAGGAGCGCACACTGCGTCGCCGACAGGAGGACGAACGCGAAGCTTTCAAGCTCAAGATTGCGGAGCAACGCAAGCAGCGCGAGGAGGACGCCAAAACATCGCGGGATCAAATGCTTGCCAAGCGACAAGAGTACGTGGAGAAAACCAAGAATATACTCATCATTGACGCACCTGCCGAAAAGGAACGCAAGAAGGGCAGTGGACGTCCGCGCAAGGATGACTACATCTCTGGCACGGACAGCGGGGATGGAGCTCCACGTGAGGGCAATGAGAAGTCCAGCAAGAAGAAGAGCAAGGGTGAGAGAAAGAAGGGCAGCGGACGAAAACGCAAAACGGAGAAATATGAGAGCGATAGCGAAGAGGAATCCGCTGGTAGGGACAACAAGCGTAAAAAGAAGAAGCAGCAGCAAAAGAATGTTAAGGAATCCAAGGAGAAATTGTCTGGCAAGCAGCGTCTCAAGATTGTATCCAAGGAGACGATATCTACGAGCGAATCCGAGAGCGATGGCAAACGCAGTCGGAGCAGGAGCCGGAGCAGAAGCAAATCCGGAAGTGGCAGTCGGTCTGGCAGCGCCAGTGGCAGCAATCGGAGCCGAAGCAGAAGCCGTTCCGGCAGCAGAAAGAGCGGCAGTCGCAGTCGTAGTCGCAGTGGCAGTGCCAGTGGTAGTGATCATGGCCGGAAGCGCAGCAGGAGTCGCAGTGGCAGCGAAAGCGATGGCGTTGCACAGCGTAAACGTGCCAAGAATCGCATTGAGTCTGGCGGCGAATCCGATGGATCACGTTCAAGATCCCGATCACGTTCGCGCTCCAAGTCCGGCTCGCGTTCACGTTCACGCTCTAAATCTGGCTCTCGATCTCGTTCTCGCTCCAAGTCTGGCTCACGTTCTCGTTCCCGCTCTGGCAGCAGATCTAAATCCAAATCGAAATCGCCATCTCGTTCACGCTCACGCTCCAAGTCGAAATCCAAGTCCAAGTCGCGTTCTCGATCACGTTCGGGCTCCGGATCTCGATCACCCTCACGCAGCCGTTCTCGATCTCGTTCCGGCTCAGCGGCCAGCAACTGAGAACAAGTCTGTAAGGCCTATGCAAATACTAAACGTGTGACACCTAATTAAACGAAGCAATTGGAACTTGTACAATGCAATTAAAGGAAAAGTTATATAAAATTTTATTAGGATATATTTTACTACTGCACACCGTACCAGGCTTGAATGGTACCACATCTGTTGAAGGAATTACGACGACACTTTTAGCTTATAACTTAGGATTAGGCAACAATTGGCTAAATGCGTCCATTCACTGCAGATTTTGTTGTATCATGTTGCTGACAATGGACGCCATGAGCTTTGAATGACGCAGGACAAATGCATGCGCGATCTTTCTGGTGTCCAGCTGCGCATCCGCTTGAGGATAGTCGAATTTCAGCTGATTGTAGTAGGAGACAGGTACCCAGCCATCTGTTGTGCCATAGTAGAACTTCAGCAGATGCAAATTGTTCTCGACAAGCTCACGCTGTAGTCCACGCACCCGGGCCATTTCATCGTCCGCCAGAAAGACAACCTTCTCGGCCACCGAGGGCTTGCCGTACTTGAGAGCGGTGCCAGTAAATTGTTTGGGTATCGAGAAGATCCAAAAGTAGATTTGAATAAGCAGGATGCGTAACCAAATGGGCAACGCATTGAATACGTTAAAGAAGACGTAGCCAAATACGGAATAGAGTGGCATGGCGATTTTCGTGAATGTCCAGCCATTGGGGGATTCCATCATGCGTTCAATGGTGGGGAATAGCATGTAACACTTTTTGATGCGACTGCGTATCTCCTGATCCTTGAGCAGCTGCAGTATCATCCAGGCGCCAATCGAGTGCCCAATGAGATGGATCTTAACATGGCTGGGCACATACTTCTTGATAAAGTCAATCTTGTGGGAAATTTGCCCATCCAGATTGAACAACTCCTGGTTGCCGCTGAGTTGGGGAACCTCGCGTATGCTTGCCTCGGGCGGATCATCGTGTCCAGCGTGACCTACAAAACGACAGCAATGTATTTCAACATAAAAAACAAATTACCATTTCAGCACTCACCTATCACCCAGACGGGCAAGTCGTGTCCATCGGCGCCCAGTTCCTGCTGTAGTGCGCCACAAAACTCTGTGTAGAAACCAGGCAACCCTGGATTACCCGTTATGCAAATAACCAGCTCCTGAACATCGTTAAGCGACTCCTCGATCCACTTGCCCCATGTGATGATATGTGTGGGAATACCATTTAAATTGACAAAAGCCTCCTGCATAATTGTTCTTTCTTGTTGGCGTGGCAACAGTTCGTTCGACAATCACCTGAAAATCAATCGGATTACACACTTTCTACACCTTAAGCAGACAAATTTAGTGCAACCGGTTTTTGTTTAAGCGGTAACCCACTTAAAATCCGTTATCGGTTTTGTTTTTAAATGCGCGGTTTATCTAGTATTATAAACGGCTATTCACGGGTGCCTTTTGCTTTTTAATCTTTCATTCTAACTAAGGTCAGAGTTCAGTCGTCAGTCTGATGATTTTTTTTGCCGGCAACAAAAATTCGCTAACGACAATAAAGGCATGTCCACTCTCCCTGCAATTGCAGCTAATCAAAATCAGTGATGCCAATTTGGCTTTTTCCCAGATAGATTTGTCCGGTTGTTAACTGCTGCAGCTGGGAAAAATCACAAACTCCATTTTTTTTCTGCGGTCCAAAAAGGATTCTATACTGCCAAGTTAGAATTTTAGTTAGTTTAATAAAAACTAAATTGCGAAATCGTCTAGAAATAGACACGTTAAATGCTATTTTGTCTGTTATTTTAGTTTTTCAGCCTTTTTTCCCTGTTTTCATTGGTCTTGTCTTTTTTCCGGAATATGATTGGCATCACTGATCTAAATGGGCTTTCAGCAATAGGGCTGTCGAGTATTTTAAAAATATCGTATCGACGATATTTTCTGTTGCGTTGCGATATGTGGAAATCGACTACTTGAGTCACAAATGACGCATTTTATAGCGGAAGCAAGTCGCTCCAAAGGCACTGAGTTACCAGGGATACCTTTGGGCGAGTTTAGATAGTCCCGGCATGTCAGCCTATAACATATATAAATATAAATCTAACGGCTTATATTCAAAATATCGATATATTGATATTTTGATATATTAGCAACAGCCCTATTCAGCAATTACAATCAGTTGGCAGCGCTGTGATTATTTGTTGGTTTCTTTTGTTGTTGTTGCGGTTTTATTTGTTATAATTTTTGTTATTTTTTCTAGAAAAGCAAATTCTGTCGATTTGTTAGTCTATATTCCGGTTAGAAGAGTACTCAATAAAAATATCCGAGCGGCGATCAACGATAATACAACGAATATAAAGCTTAAGGTGAAAGAGAAAGAGGGAAGCGGAGTGAAGCGACATGGAATTGTATTGTTGGGGCAACACATCCCGCGGCCAGTTGGGACTGGGCGGGATTGAGGATGAGCAGGTAAACACGACAACAGCAATACGCATGTCCACATTGGATTTAAACAGGGAATATTATGTTTTTACTTTAGATATTGGTGCCCAGCAAGATTCCCTGGCAGCCGGATTCGGCGGTGCAACAAATTGCCTGCGGACATCGTCATACGCTCTTCCTCACGGCCAGCGGCAAGGTGTATGCATGCGGGAGCAACGATTACTCACAGCTCGGACATGAGCTGCCCACCAAAAGGCCACGTATGTCGCCATTTCGTATGTACAAATCTTCCATTCTCGTTTGTACACTCGTTCCCCCCTCATTTCCCATCACATTATCAGATGTCGCATTCTCTAAAAGTTATACATTCAGCTCTGACTATTTGTGATTGTTTAATTGCAGTGGAAATCCCAGAACTGCAGGCCTATGTGGTTACTCAAATTGCATGCGGTAGTCGTCATTCCATGGCGTTAACCGAATGGGGACAGGTGCTCAGCTGGGGTGACAACGAGTGTGGCCAGTTGGGACATGCCAGCGATCAGGAAGTTATCCAACTGCCCAAGATATTGCGCTATCTAGTCTCCAAAACGGTGGTTCAAGTTGCCTGTGGCAACAACCATAGCCTGGCATTAACTTGCTGTGAGTAATCTGGCTTAAGATAAACCTTTTAACTTCATATTCGCATCTCGACATTTGTAGGTGGCGAGCTGTATTCCTGGGGCTCCAACATCTATGGCCAGCTGGGTGTGAAGTCACCCAATGAACTCTCACATTGCAACTATCCCCTGCGGCTGACTACATTGCTGGGCATACCAGTGGCTGCCATTGCCTGTGGCGGCAATCATTCCTTTCTCATATCCAAGTCGACCGCAGTCTTTGGCTGGGGACGCAACAATTGCGGCCAGCTAGGGCTCAACGATGAGACGAATCGTGCTTATCCCACACAGTTGAAAACGCTCCGAACGTTGGGCGTACGCTTTGTCGCCTGCGGAGATGAGTATTCCGCCTTTCTGACCAACGAGGGAGGAGTGTTCACCTGTGGAGCTGGAGCATATGGTCAATTGGGACACGGCTTCAACTCTAATGAGATGCTTCCTCGCATGGTTGTGGAGCTAATGGGCAGCACCATTTCCCAAGTGGCCTGCGGAAATCGTCATACGTTGGCATTGGTGCCATCACGTGGTCGGATCTATGGCTTCGGTCTAGGCAGCTCCGGACAACTGGGCACACGCAATACTAAAAGTCTTAATCTGCCCCAGCTGGTCATCGGTCCATGGGTGTCGCCTAGTGGCTCTGCATTGCTGCAATCGAGCGATGCAGAACTCTCCGTTGTGTTACAGCAGATCTTCTCTGGCGGTGATCAATCGATAGTGACCACTTCGCTCTATGTGGATAAAAAGCCGCCTACAGACTGTCGCATTTATGAGTGAGCAACTTATTTTATTTATTCCTCACACTTATGTTGAATCCGAAATGATTTCCTTTACAGGCCCAAGTCACAGATTCTGGCACTTACGGCGGAAGCCACCAAGCAATGTGCCCGCTTTAAGGAAGGCGATCAAAGCGATCTGGATCTGCTGCACTCGATGGAACAGATATTCAGAAGCCAAGCCTGTCTCAATGGCTCCTTTTTGCTGGGTCAGGACCAGCATTTCGGCTGCTCCGCCCGCAACTATGGCTTGGATCTGATAGCTGCCCAATTGGCATTTGATAATCTACGCAACGTGGAGAACCAGAGCATTAAGCAAGTGGTAAGTGGTGGTTCCTATAGAGACATATGGAATGAATGTAAAAGAAAGTTAAGCTCACTTATATTTTAGATCTGGGATAACTTGACAAAGGAGCTGCTGGGTTCACTTGTCGCCTCGCCGGCGGATGTGGAAAGCATGCGTCTATATCTATTGCTGCCATTATACCATGAGTTTGTCAATTCCAAGCACTATAAGACACTGCACGTACCCTTTGCCCTAGCCACATTTAAGCTGTCGGAGAATCCCCGCAAGGTGTTGGATAAATGGTGGGGTCACACTCCGACCGAGTATTTTGAGCAAATGGTGAACAACTTTCTGCACGTTGTAATGCACATCATTAGCTTTAAAATGGGCATTGAGGTCATCAATCACAATGAGCCGCGTCAGAAGAAGGTAACACGATTCCTGATCCCGCCCAGCTCTTGTCAATCAAATTAACATTTGTCCTTTAGCTCTTGCCCTACAATAAGGATTTGGAAATTGTGCTGCGCCTGCTGGAGAATCTGTGTCGCGTTAACGATACGCGTGAGGATCGGCTCAACTATCAGCTCTTTCACTGGCCAGATCTCACGGATTATGTAGATGTGCAGCAGGAATATTTCCGCTGGACAATGTTTGAGACAACTAGCGAGTTCAACATTTGCAACTACCCATTCCTATTTGATGCCTCCGCCAAGACAGCGCTGCTCCAAGCGGATCAGCTGTTGCAAATGCACTCAGCCATGGCGAATTCCTTTAATGTGCGTAGCTAAGATGTGTATTTATATATATGTATATGCCTAATTCTCTGCTTATTTAACAGGCATTTCATGATCTACTTGGCTTTGGACCCATCTCACAGTTCATTGTATTAAATGTGTCGCGAGAGAATATTGTCCAGGATTCATTGCGTGAACTGCAGCTCTACAGCCAAAGTGATCTCAAGAAGCCGCTAAAGATCAAGTTTTGCGGCGAGGAGGCCGTGGACGCGGGCGGCGTGCGTAAGGAGTTCTTCATGCTGCTGCTGAAGGATCTCATTGATCCCAAATACGGCATGTTCAAAGAGTTTGAAGATTCACGCGTTATGTGGTTCGCCGATGTCAGCTTCGAAACGGAAACCATGTACTTTCTAATTGGTGTACTCTGTGGTTTGGCCATTTATAATTTCACCATTATAAATCTACCCTTTCCACTGGCACTTTATAAGAAACTGTTGGAAAAGCCCGTCGATCTTAGCGATCTGCGTGAGATGTCGCCCACAGAGGCCAATTCATTGCAGGCACTGCTGGATTATGAAGAGGATGACTTTAAGGATACCTTCGACTTGACCTTTGAAATATCCCGCGATGTTTATGGCGAGTCAGAGACCAAATCTCTGAAGCCGAATGGAAGCAATATTTCTGTAACGAAGGATAACCGGCAGGAGTTTGTTGATCTCTACGTTGATTTTATATTCAATCAATCCGTCGAGCTGCATTATCGCGCCTTTCATAAGGGCTTCATGAGGGTGTGTTCTGGACGTGTTCTGCAGATTTTCCAGCCGGAGGAACTGATGGCCGTTGTCGTCGGAAATGAGGAGTACGATTGGCAGGCATTGGAAGATAATTGCGAATACAAGGAAGGCTACACGTCTGGCGATGAAACGGTGCGTCTCTTGACCATATAAACGCTCTTAAAAGTAAATGCATTCATTGTCTCTTAGGTGAAATGGTTCTGGGAAGTCTTTCACGATCTGTCCGAGGATGAAAAGAAAAAGTTTCTACTCTATTTGACGGGGTCTGATCGTATACCCATTCAGGGTATGAAAGCCATCAAGGTAAATAAAAAACTATTCAATCTGTCGTTTAATTGCTTCTTCTCCATGTTCAATTACAGATCATTATACAGCCCACACAAAATGAACGGTTCCTTCCCGTCGCACACACCTGCTTTAATCTATTGGACCTGCCGCGCTATAAGACTAAGGAACGCCTCAAGTTTAAGCTGCTGCAAGCGATACAGCAAACTCAGGGCTTTAGTCTGATCTAATCATTTCATCATCTACACATATGTTGAGTACAGGTATTTTTCGAAAATTTATATATTATTTTTTGCATTTGAATTTGGATTGTAAGTTAAAAAAAGAAAACAAAAAAGATGCGACACAATTCTTTTCAAGGATCAAATCAACTGAAATATTATTGTGTTATAGCTTAAGCAAACGTTTTTAGTATAATTATCACATTGTTATACGTATAAATTGGTGAATTAAGAATAAAAACAAAAGTCTAAAAAGTGGCGTGCCTAAAATAAAATATATTGTTTTTTTCTTTTACAAACTCGATATTTGAATAGTTCGCTTAAAAGTAAATAAATCGGTAATCGATTAGCCCTTCACGATCGTGGTCTTTTAAATTGCCCGCTTGAAAAATAAATGTATCGATAAGCGAATTCGTATTTATCGATACTGGCTTTTTTGAATTAATTAATCAATTTGTTAAGTTCTATAATAATTCAATAATGTACAAATTCAAAGAACCATACAAATTATAAATATTGTAAAATAGTAAAGTTTATTTTGAAATTAGCTTGGTGCACCTCAAGGTTGCCACCTAGTTATTTTTCAAACTTTTATTTTTTGTCTGTGTGTGTGTGTGTCTCGCAAAATGTGGCGGCAATTGGCTGTGCCGTTTCAGTTAGGTTTTAACTTTTGCAAGGTGCGCTTGCTATCGCCGGGCTTTGCTTCTTAAATTATTTATTATTCAGCTGGCAGATTATCTGTTACCGCTCAAGAACTTTTTGGGTGTATGACAATTTTGAATGCTGAACGCGTGCCAAAGCCAAATAAATAGCAACAACAAGCACGTTACAAGTGTCGCGACCGCAAAAGCAACAAGTGTCTTTTCGATCGTTTTGTAATTTTAGGACGTCGCGTCGCTGCTGCCGCCGGTGCTGCGCTGCTGCTGCTTGCGCTGTTGACAGCGGCGGGTCAAACTAACGGCACTCGATCAAAAACAAAAAAATCGAAAGAAAAGAAATTCAAACAGCAACTGCAGACAGTGAGTGAAATTATTGTGTACTTGCTTTCATTTATTGAACGTGCATAAATACATGTGTATTTAATGAGGTCTTAACTTCTAATCGTGCGAAGCGACATCGGTGACTGTCGTTGACTGTCACAGCTAATTGACCATTACGGATATGACAGACAGACAGACGGACGGAAGATTCAGCAGCTCATCAAGAGCTGAAATTTTGCATAGAAGCTTGGTGGCATCCTTTCAGACCGACAGATAACGAGTAACAAATGTGTTGCATGCTGTGAAGAAGACACAAAAAATACAAAAAAATTAAATGAAGAAAAATATAAAGAGATAATGTTAAGGCAAAAAAAAGCGGTTCTGCCGGTTTGCCCAGGTCGTGATCCGTCTGTGTATTGGCTGTGCACAGCGAGACTTTCTTTCCTTCGCACAATTTGAACTTGGACACCAAAGACAGCGCGACGAGCACAAATCTGGTTTATGTTTATATTTATGTGCGTCTAATAAAGCGGCATTTACGGCATGCCTCACTCAGCTGCAACACCATAACCTCCTCGAGCGCGCAATGTTATCGTATATTCGCCTTTAAGCAGCTCTTTCGCTTCCTGCGCACTTCCTTTTGTCCACACACACACACACACGCGCACGCACCTCACACACTAAATTTGCTTATTTTCACTTGCGCTCACTCTCTATCTGTCTCCCTCCCGCTCGCTAGCACTTTAACTGCGTTTGTTAATTTTGTTTGCTCAGTTTTATAGCAGGAACACAAATACAAACAAAGCGGGTCAACTTTGATATAAACTCGACTCTCGACCCAACATATGTATGTATGTATTTGTGTAATCTATTATTGTATATATATATATATATTATAATTACTTATGCGTTTAAATTGCAGTCGCACAACAATGTCCCTCATATTGAATTGGTATCGAATTTCATTTTCAATTTCAATTTTTCAATGTTGTGTCTCTCCATTGATTTGACCCATTTTCAATTGCGACAAGACGCTAAGCAGCTTAGCTTCAAACATAATAAAACTGCAAGAGATCGTCAAGTAACCTTGTCTCTCTCTTGTCTCCCTCTTCTCTCCTCCCACTGCACTCTCCTCACAGAGTTGTTTGCCAAATATATGCACACACATACATATGTATATTGAAGCACAGTTGTGCACACACCACGGAGCGTTAACTTCAATGTCATTGCCTCACAGACGGAATTAAAATAACAGAAGAGCCAGAAAGGCCGAGAGAGTTGGAGTATAAAGCAAAGCTTCTAATGGAAATGATGTAATTCTTGCATTGAAATCGGAACAATGAAAACAAGGTCCAAGTCTTTTTAAAGAATTGAGCCCTCGAAATTGCACGCATTTTAGTTTGGTTAATTGCCATAATGAGACATTGTTACGAGTATTATCAAGTTTGGTCAGGTGCAGCCATTGTTTATGTATGTGTGTGTGTGTGTGTTGACTGGTTTCTTTGATTTATCAGTCGACTGATTTGTATTTGCTACGAATTCCACATAACTGTGTTTTATTACCAAAATATTAGACAAGCAGTTATCGGTTGTGTTATCTATCTTTTGATTTCGAACTACAATTTTAGTGATAACTTTGTGTCTATTTGCGATATACATATGTACAGTATGACCAATAATTGTTTTGTTAAATTCGGATAAGGGTTTTATTTAAAAAAAATTAATTTTGATTACTTTTTTTTCTTATCTGAAACCATTAAAATTAAAAATAATAAACTAAGAAAGGGTATTTTTTATGCAAAATTAAATATTAAAGTTTAGTTTGTCCAAACAGTTACTAGACTAACTGTATGTGGGTGTTACAGGGTCTTCTAAGCCTAACAATTCTCTTGCATTACTAAGAGAAATCTCCAGGAATTGCATTATGACATTGGGTTACCTTTTATATTCTCACCGAGCAAACATATTTCGATAAGATAATGCATGGGCCTGTCCATATAGTGACTCAAGCATTAAGAGATACGAACGTGATCGTGAATGAGGTCAGCGCAACAAACACAATACCCTGTAAGCTGAAGGGTGTTTGCGAATGAAATCCGACTTTTTAAACGAAATTGAAAGTAAAGCCAACAAAATAGATAAACTACAAAATAACTTCTAATAATTTTTTGTAAAAAGATTTATATTATTAAATATTGTATTGGGTCAACATGCCTCATGTTGAAGTGCTGTCGACGACAATAAAAAGTCCCCGGTTATCATAAATGTCGATAGGCCGTGAAAGGTTTATTATTTTTTATTTAACTATAACTACCACGTAGCATTTTCTTGGGTTATGGAATCGTCGATCCATTGTTAAAACGACAGTTGGTTGAACGAGAACGTGTCTTGTTTGGGATTAAGATTACCGAAAACGGCGACGCCAAGTGTTTCCAAAGTGTCAACTCAGGGATTTTCATTGAATTGTACAAAAAAAAAAAAAACGAAAGAGCGAAAGAAGCACTGAAAATCTGATACAGTTGCAAAGGAAAAAAAAGATAAAAAGTCTGGTTTCGGGCCCATTCAATTAAGGTAAATGAGAGACTGTTTTGAGTTCCCCAAACAGCTTTTTTTCGCAATTGAATTTACATTTAAGATCCCCTACCCATAAATATGTTTGAAAATCAGTTGTTCGTTGTGTTTGTTTCTTTTTTTTTTATTTTTTTTTTTCTGTTTCTCTGTTTTGATCCAAAAACTGGCTATGCGTCAGACGATCGCTGGACAAAATGTGTGAGTCAGCAGCTTGAGATTGTTCCTCGATATTTTGTTTGCACTCTTTTTTTTCTTATTCAACTCCGTCTTAAAATCAAATGAAGGCATGTGGTTTTTTTTTTTTTTGATTCAAGATCCGAAAAAGTTGACGATCATTAAGAGTAAACCGATTCAAGTGGAATACCGGAGGGCATTCCGGCTTTACCCCATGAATTTGTTATTTTTTGCATATACTTATTTCTTCAAGTCGAGGATCAACTCAGTGAGAAGAAAGTAAATATGACTGAATATATATTAGACATTCTTTCACAGCACTTATTTGTAAATATGAAATGCCGGAGTTGGTATTTGCTTTTGCTTCACTGATTTGTTATTGCATTTTGTTTAAGATTCCAACTGGTTGAGGATCAAATTAGTCAGAATTACTCTGTGTTTAAACCTTATAGAGAGAGAGCGAGAGAGAGAGAGAGAGAGAGATAAGAGAGAAAGTCTGTTGATCTCTTTGAGGATCGTGTTAGTCACGAATTTGAAAGATTTGTATATTTGATCCAGTCAGACTTGAATTTACACTTCAAATTTGTATAGTGCAAATAAGTCAGATGTTTATTTGAATCCAAAACATATTTTAGTCATTTCTTTTTATTTATCAACATTGACTTGTAATAAGTAAGTGAGATGTTTAGTTAAATGCATACTCTACTCATTTCTTTGTATTTATCAACGTTGAGTTCTTTTATGATTCATAAGATCGCTTAGAGGATCGACTTAGTCAGTCATAAGTTAGAAGATTTGTTTAATATTGTTGCTTTGTTTTTGTTTATATATATTGAGTTTATATATCTGAAGATTCCTGCTCTTAAAGATCGTTTGTTTTTGAATATCTCTCTGTTTTTGTTGGTATTTCGATGCCAACTAATTTGATTATAATTCAGTTGCTTCTCAGTATCCAAAATCTTAAAGATTGTTGAAGATCGTTTCAGTCAGAAATTCGAATTTAAATAAAGAAAGCACTTTTCGAATATCATGTTGTTATTGAGTGTATTTTTATTATCCTTGCATTCGGGAAAGCCCTTCACTTAGAGCCTAGCCACATTGAGAAGCTGATAGAGAGGCAGCATGTCGCCATTGGACTTGCCAGCGACAATGTTGCCGGTGGAGGCCAGGACACGGGCCTGATAGCTGCCGGGAATGGAGCGTTGGTTGAGCTCCGGCTGTTGGACGACGGCCTCGTCAGTGTCCTCAGTGCCCGAGGAGCGATAGAAGGGATAGTAGGGGTAGCCCGGATAGCCCGGATAACCCGGATAACCAGGATAGCCAGGGTAACTGGGGTAGCCGGGATAACTGGGGTAGCGTGGATAGCCGGGATACTGTCCGCCCCAATGACCCCAGCCATAGGGCCAGGGGTTGTAGGGCGGCACCCAGGGGCGTTGCGGTGGCGGCGGTGGTGGCGGTTGCGGATAGGTGGGCCAGGGATAACGCGGTGGCGGGTGATGACCATGACCATGACCATGCCCATACTGGCGCGGATGCTGGTTCTCCTCTGAAGGATAATAGTAATGGTGTTGATGTACTGCCGGTTTCGGAGTAGTCGTCGAGCTGGAGGGCACAAAGTATTTGAAGCCAGCCTTACCGATAGTCTTCAACAGCTGATCTTCGATGCCACGGGACGATCCCAACGAATCCTCAACACTTCCACCAAGCACCTGTTGTGGCTGTTGTTGTTGTTGTTGTTGAGTCTGCGGTTGTTGTTGTTGTTGAGTCTGCGGTTGTTGTTGTTGCTGGGCCTCGTTGCGTCCCTGGGATTGGACTTGCACCAGACCGGCCTGCAGCGAAGCCTTCTCCTGGAAGGCCCAGGCGTTGCCCAGCAAAGCGACCACAACTGCCAATTGAGATGTAATTAATTTAGTTTCATTTCATTTGATAGAAATGAAGATCAGCTTGTTCCTTTGACTCACCTAGCCAGAGTATGGATGCTCTGTGTTCCATGACTGCTGGAGGAATATGCTGCAACTGCGGCGACCTGACCTTTATATACCCAGCGAGTGACCCACTGATTGAACCTCTGACACAGCTGCCGAGTGCATCGTCTTTATCGATTTTCTATGCTAACGTTTTTCTCATTAGAATATCTCCCCATTTCCCATTCCCATTTTCCAATCTTTCGTCTAGACTCTAGACCCATTTGCCAGTCATTATCTGCTTTCTTCCATTCGATTCTTGTTTTAATTCCCTTTGGAGCGTTCTTTAGACGTCGTAACTAATAAGATCATTGATTAATTTGCATACAAATGTGGAAGATCTTTTGAGTCGGCTTTTGTCTATTTGGAACTTTATGCATTCAAAGATCTCAATCGATTGCCCAGAGCATTGGAACATGAACAAAGAGAAACAGAGAAAGAGAGAGAGAGAGGGAGAGAGAAAGAGAGGTAGTGATCTGGAGAGTTCAATAGCCCAGAATCGAGAGTCAAGAATCGAGTCTGGTTGTCGCTTGAGAAATTGCGTCATTTGTAAGTCGCATTTTTCGAAACCTTTTCTTTTCATTAAAGTTCTGATTCTTTTAATTTTTTTTTTCCAACTGGTTTTCTTCAAACTTTTATGTAATTGACCCCTGTGGTTGAGTTTTCTACAAAGGTCAATAAAAAGAGTTATGGGACAGTTTTAAAAGCTCAACAATGACTATTAAATAAGTATAAACTGACTTTGAAACCTGTTTTACATAAGGCGACACTTATGAATTTTCGGTGTTGAAATCTAAATTGTAAGATTTAGTATGTGTTCCCATGCCAAGGAACATGTTCAGGTGTCAATGACACTTGGGGTTTTTTCTCAAAAATAAAGCATAACTTCGGGCGCCGTTTGAATTAAACAACAAGCAACAATGGAACTGATAAAGTCAAGTCTCCCCACTTGACTTACATAGGTGGAAAGGTTGATAGTGTGATTTCAAGAGAGTCGATTGACATTGATAACGATTCAATTACATTTCCAAATTATAACCATATAACGAGTGTTCCCCAAAATGAATGTAAGAGAATACGTAGTTCTAAATACAAATCACACATGTTAAGTTCTTGGGTCAAAGGTGGGACCAACTTCAAACTTTAATTTCTTAGCCAAAGTTGATCCGATTTCCAAGCGGAATGTCATTTTGATCATGGTTTGGCTTCCAAATTCATTCTGCAATCAAATTTGATTGATTTTTTGAAAATAATTTTTTGCCTCAAAAAATCAATTTTTTAACAAAGGGTCCCCCCTTTACTTTTTTGAAATTTGAAAATTTTTAATCCCGAGTTTTCACTTGTTATCAACTCCTTATGTCATAATTGGTATAAAACAACACTTGAAATACGATTCTGAGTCGTTTCATTTTTTTGTAAAAAATCATCTCAAAGTGAGCAAAAATTTTGACTTGTAAAGTGGCTAGTTTAAGGGAGTGACCAACTTGAAAACTTTCTTACTCTGCCAAAACTGATCCGATTTCCAAGCGGAATGTCATTTTGATCATGGGTTGGCTTCCAAATTCATTCTGCATTTAAATTTAATTAATTTTGTTAAACTATTTTTTTTTTTCCAAGTTACCGATTTTTACTTGACAACATGACACTGAACATTTACAAGACGGAAAAGACCTGAACAGGTTCCTTTTCATATTTGACAAATGAAAGATCTTAAATCAAAGCTGCGGACCACAAGCAAAGGATTGGCAATAACCTGTTAATGAATGACAAGTGACAAGTTACAGTCTTTTATCAAGATTATAAGTAGAAACATTGAATATCTGCTGCCAAAAAGGAAACTTAGTTTTAAACTCTCTCTCTCTCTCTCCCTCTCTCTCTGTCTGAAGTGATTCTTGTTTCGGATGAATTTCACTTAATAACTATGCTCGTTTATAAACTCAACTACGTGCTTTAAAGGAAAAATGTGACAAATCGATGGAAACTGGATGTTGAATATGAATATGAATATGAATGGGGAGTGTGAGTGTTGAGGAAAACATGTCAACTTGGCCAACTTGGCTGTAATTACTTAAACATGCAGTTTGTTTGACTCTGTCCCCCTCCAGTTGAACAGGTGTTTAAATTCCCCATTCACTTTATTTTTAAATTTATTTACTCGCAGATAGTTTTCTTTTCCTCTCTCAACGATTTAAGCGGTCGAACAAAACATTGAATGTAGTACAATAATAAATATGTACTCTGTGATTTATTTAGCACACTGATAACAACCGTCCGCTAAATGGACCGAGTCTCTGGGGGAAACTGCAGTTGCCCCAAGGGCGCCAATAGCTGCCTGAGTCATGAGCGAGTTCCCATATAGAAATTACAATTGAAATTCGCAGTGCGCTTTGGGCGGTCGAAACGTGATCATTACGGACCGATTGAGTGATCAATAAAATATTGAAATATTTATAATAAATTAAACAGTACTTTTGCTGATCATCGAACTGTTCAGATATTTATCTGCTCCTTTGAAGTATATAGTGTACTCTATATGGCTGAGTACAGGCGACATTTGCGTGAATGCGAACGCACTATCTAATCTTCTGGCTGATTGGGCCATCATCGGGAGTGCTCTCTGTGCTGCTAAGGCGATTGATAACACAACTATGGCAATTGAGTATTGATGGCTAAAACGTTATTGCCAACTCGCGGATCGAGTTAGTTTGCCAACGCCAACGTTGACGTGCGGATGATGTGCACAAGTTAATTGATTCATTGAGTATCCAGTGCAAACAGTGTCAAGTGTCCCCCCGGGAGAGACCCACAAAGAGAGAGAGAGAGAGAGCGAGAGAGAGAAAGATTAAGGATAAACCATAAACAAACACTTCATCATGGCCAGGTATACGAGTTTGCCGACAGTAACTTATCTAGGCCAAGAATTGCTATGAAATGTTGTCTTTTCTCTTGCCAACCAACTGATTAAGAAACCAACTCAAGTGACGGTGTCAATTCTTGCAGTTTTTAAGTGCTTACATCACGCTATCAATATCAGAACTTGTTCAGCAATTTCCGTTTGGCAATTTCTAGACCACACCCAGATTCCAATTTCTAAGCACTCATCAAGTTAATCCAACGAATGGCAACAAAAAAAATATTAAACTTATTGCGTAATCAACGCATTTGGATTTGATGGCCAAGAGAGAGAGAGAGAGAAATATCAGAGAGAGAGAGAGAGAGACGGCCCAATAAACTCTAGACCCAATAACTCTGGTCTTTCCTCCAGATACGAAATATATGGCAGTGATAAGCTCATATATGAATTGCACCTGCCCAACACACACTTCTATTTATATTCAGGAATTTCTATATTATCTAAATGACTCTCTTATATGCATTAATCACAACTCGATCAATTTATTATGATCATTTTGGGTATAGCCTTCGAACGGATCAGCAGCAGCTTAAGATCCAATTGCCTTGTTCTTGCCAAAAGCTATAAATTCTTGGCTGTCAGTTTTAGTGCAGGGCCAAAAAAGCCAAGAGCCTTAATCGAATCTTATCAAATAATACGAGTCTCTTGATTGTGCAGAAATTCGAAGCTAGCGACATTAGGAATGGAAAGACCTTATAACGATTAGCCAGTTATTACTTAAGTGCGAGGGCAGTTCCTATAGTTTTAGACTCCAGAGTGTTATGAAGAGATCTTTTAGAGCTTTTCTCTTTTATTCTTAGCTATCAATATCTGTAAAAACGTATTTATTAATTTATATTTATAAAATTTAAAAACTTTATATTTAACTTTTTAACAGTTTTAGAATTTTACTTATTTAAAATCATGTTTTGTTTTTGACTTTTGAAAAATAAATGGTACTTTTATCGTTTTTAAAAATGTAATAAAATTGAATCTTATTTATTATTTTGTAAATTTTTAAGAAATTATAATTTTTTAATATAAGAAAAATTGTAAAATAATTTATATTTTTCGAAACTACCTCATACTTCATACTTTACTTATTCTGCATTTCTATCTTCTTCCTTTTAGCCTCGAACTACCCAACATGGAGACGGGTCTGCACGAACGCGATCGTGCCGGAGTCCAGGACTTTGTGCTGCTCGAGAATTACAAGAGCGAGGATGCCTTCATTGACAATCTGAAGAAGCGGTTCCAGGAGAACCTCATCTACGTGAGTAACGTACACCATACTTCTGGTTTTCCAACTAAATTCATTTCTCTTTGCATTACAGACCTACATTGGCCAGGTGCTCATCTCGGTGAATCCCTACAAGCAGCTGCCCATCTACTCCGATGCCCACATCAAGGAGTATCGCAACAAGCACTTCTACGAGATGCCCCCCCATGTGTAAGTAGAATACTCTGGCCAACTTTAGATCCCCTCTGAATCCTTTAATCCTCTCCAGCTTTGCGGTGACGGACAACGCCTTCCGTTCCCTCATCGAGGAGAATCGCGGCCAGTGCGTGCTCATCTCGGGTGAGAGTGGTTCCGGCAAGACGGAGGCGTCCAAGAAGGTCTTGCAATATATTGCCGCCTGCTCGGGTCACCAGACAACCGTCGAGGGTGTCAAGGACAAGCTGCTGAAGAGTAATCCCGTGCTGGAGGCCTTCGGCAATGCCAAGACGAATCGCAACGACAACTCCTCGCGCTTCGGCAAGTACATGGACATTCAGTTCGATTACAAGGGTGCTCCCATCGGCGGCAACATTCTCAACTATCTGCTGGAGAAGTCTCGGGTCGTGGCCCAGACCGCCGGAGAGCGTAACTTCCACATCTTCTATCAGCTGATGGCGGGCGCCGATGCCACGCTGCTGCAGGAGCTGCGCCTGGAGCGTGCTCTGGACAGCTACAGCTACCTAAGTGATGGGGTGAGTCAAAGTAGATGTGGCGGAAACCCCACCAGGAATCCCAACAAAGACTTTCGTAGATCAGTCGAGCTTCTGTAGTCTTAATTATTGAATATTTTTATAGTTGTTCTCGCAGAGTGATTCTTCCCCTTAGTTCCAATCCCTAGGGAATGTATAGGGAATCACTAGGGATTGTGCCCTATTCCCTAGGGAAGCCGTAGGGAATTTGTCTGAAAGTCCCTAGGGATTTTAACATTGTGAGTTCATACCATCGAGGAAAAGGGAAGGTTCCCTAGGGTCTCCCTAGCGTTGCCTTGGTAGGGAATCCATAGGGAATTCTGCCGAAAATTCCCCAAGGATTCCCTTACGTTTTTTTGCCATTTCCGTTAAGGGATCTATAGGGAATCGTGTCGATTAGTAGTATTAAGTTATAGTAGTTATAGTATAGTTATATTATTTACTTATACCTTACAGAGTTAAAGTTTAATTACTATTTCCAATTGTCTCCACAGCTCAAGGGCAGCGTGGCCAGCATCAATGATGCGGACAACTTCAGGCAGGTGCAGCAGGCGCTGGGAGTCATCGACTTCAGTGGCGAGGAGCAGCGTGAGATCTTCAGCATTGTGGCCAGTATACTGCATCTGGGCAACATGGGCTTCAACGAGACGGAGGGCAATGCCCAGGTGAACAATCGTGATCTGGTTGTCACCGTCTCCCGCTTGTTGGGAGTCAATGCCAGCGAACTGGAAGCAGCGTTGACGCATCGCACGATCGATGCACGTGGCGATGTGGTGACGTCACCACTGAACCAGGAGCTGGCCATCTATGCCAGAGATGCCTTGGCCAAGGCCGTCTACGATCGCATGTTCTCCTGGCTGGTGCAGCGTCTGAACATCTCGCTGCAGGCGAAGGAGACGCGCGGAGCAAGGAACAATGTGATGGGCATCCTGGATATCTATGGCTTTGAGATCTTCAAGCGCAACAACTTTGAGCAGTTCTGCATCAACTTCTGCAATGAGAAACTGCAGCAACTGTTCATTGAGCTGACCCTGAAGTCGGAGCAGGATGAATATCGACGCGAGGGCATCGAATGGATTCCCGTTGAGTATTTCGACAACAAGGTCATCTGCAATCTGATCGAGGAGAAGCACAAGGGCATCATCTCGATACTGGACGAGGAGTGTCTGCGTCCCGGGGAGCCCACCGATCGCACCTTCCTGGAGAAGCTCACCCAGAAGCTGGCCGAGCATCATCATTACGTGTGCCACGAGAAGGCGCCAATCCATGTGCAAAAGATCATGGGACGCGACGAGTTCCGGCTGGTGCACTATGCCGGCGAGGTGACCTACAGCGTCAATGGTTTCCTGGACAAGAACAACGATCTGCTGTTCCGCGACCTCAAGGAAACTCTGAGCAAGGCGGGCAACACCATTGTCCGCTCCTGCTTCCCGGAGCAGGAGCTGCGCAGCAAGAAGCGTCCCGAGACGGCCATATCCCAGTTCAAGACCTCGCTGAACAACCTGATGGAGATTCTGATGTGCAAGGAGCCCAGCTACATTCGCTGCATCAAGCCCAATGATCTGCAATCAGCGGGCATCTTTGATGACCAGCTGGTGCTGCATCAGGTCAAGTATCTGGGCCTCATGGAGAACCTGCGGGTGCGTCGTGCCGGCTTCGCCTACAGACGCAGCTATGAGCTCTTCCTGAATCGCTACAAGTGCCTCAGCAGGAACACCTGGCCCAACTACAAGGGCGCTGGCGGAGCAAAGGCTGCGGTCCAGCTGCTGGTCAAGGATCTGGGCTATGACAACGAACAGTTCAAGATGGGCGAGACGAAGCTCTTCATACGCTGGCCACGCACACTCTTCGACACGGAGGATGCCTACCAGGCGAAGAAGCACGACATTGCCGCCATCATTCAGGCCCACTGGAAGGGTCTCCTCCAGCGGCGCAAGTACCTCAAGCTGCGTGCCCAGGTGATCAACCTGCAGAGCTACTGTCGCCGTCGTCTGGCCCAGCAGGCGGCCAAGCAGCGTCGCGAGGCGGCCGACAAGATTCGTGCCTTCATCAAGGGATTCATTACTCGGAATGATCCGCCGAATGGATTCAATGAGGATTTCATTGCAAATACCAAGCGCATGTGGCTGCTGCGACTGGCCAAGGAGCTGCCCAGCAAGGTGCTCGACAAGAGCTGGCCACCAGCTCCTGGTCATTGCCAGGAGGCGTCCACGTATCTGCATCGCTTGCACCGTCTGCATCTGGCCAGGATTTACCGCTTGAAGTTGACGCCGCAGCGTAAGCGGCAGTTTGAACTGAAGGTTCTCGCCGAGAAGGTCTTCAAGAACAAGAAGAACAACTATGCGGGCAGTGTGCCCGCCTGGTTCCAGGACGATCGGGTGCCCAAGGATCACATCCAGCGTGTCAACGACTTTGTGGCCAGCACATTTGGCAGCGAGCAACTCAAATATCAATCGGCCTGCACAAAGTTCGATCGGCATGGCTACAAGTCCCGTGAACGCTTCATCCTGCTGAGCAACAAGGCTGTCTACGTCCTCGATGGCAAGAGCTACAAGCAGAAGCATCGCCTGCCCCTGGAGAAGATTGACTTTACGCTGACGAACCACAACGACGATTTGATGGTGATACGGATACCGCTCGAACTGAAGAAGGACAAGGGCGATTTGATTCTAATCATTCCACACATCATCGAGTTCTGCACCTACATCATTGACACTGTCGGCACCGCCAACATTGTTTCCATTGTGGACAGAGATTCGTGAGTGCCACAGGAGATTGAATTGAAATCTTTTAATTTATTTACTAATTATATATTTTTTAGACTGGAACATAACGTGGTCAAGGGCAAGGGTGGTGTCATAGACATCCAAATGGGCTCCGAGCCGGGAATCGTGCGTGATAAGAGCGGTCATCTTGTTGTTGTAAGTTAATTGCGATCCGAAAACATTTTACTTTACTTACTTTGCCTCATTCTCCAATTGCAGATTGCTGGTCAATAAGGAATTTAACACAACTAACTAATTAATGGCTTTAAATCAAACGACAATTGTTTTGTTACTATATTCGTGTAATTTATACTGTATTTTTGTATTTTGTTAATGCAACGAGGCGTGTCATTTTGATTTTATATATGTGCGTATTATGTTCCGCTATTAAACGTATGCAACTGTTTATATAAATCGTAAAATTGCCTGTGTTTTTATTTAACTGTGTTTTTTTATGGAAACAATATATTTTCAAACTTGCCGCTCTATCGATATGTCACAAGAATCGTTAGCAACCCCTCCGTTTACAGTAAACTGGTCACTCTACATTCAGTGTGTACACATATATTTTTGGTAGCAAACTACAGTTTGCAGTCAGTATATTATTGGAATACCTTGGTCTCACTCATAGACTGAAAACAGTATTTTCATGTTTTCGTAGATTTGGTCACACTGAACGACATCTCTGCTGTCTTGCTCCTCCAGAAACTTTTACATAATCTTGGGCCCAGCGCTTACAAATTCAGTGTAAATATTGTTTAAAACGTGTTGTCAATCGAAATTTATTGAACTTCATTCGCATTCCAGTTTATCCAAGATGTCGTTCACACAAGTCGCTCGTAGCTGCGGCCGATTCGCGGCTGCTCTGAGCACAGTTCGCCTCGCCAGCGCTGCTGTTCAGACACAGTCTCGGATGATGCACCGAATTGCCGTGCCGGCCATAAGCACTATGCTCACCCAAGTAAGCGCATAAAGATCAATTTTATTGATTTGCTAATGCATCGGTGTACGGAATTACTTGCTGATTGCACCCTAACCTCATTGTGAAAACCTTTGCGGGAGAGTGATTGTTTTCATATCAGCTATAGATAGTTATTTTAGCTAGTGGAACATACGATAACCTTGTCGTATATGTGTAGCTTGATAATTGACCCCACAGCTGACAAAAAAAAAACTGTTGCATCACTTTCGTGTCGTGAGAAAACATGTTTGTTTTGACAATTCTCGACGCACCGGCAGCAGTGCGTGCTGCAATGCTCAAAGGTTAAACCAGTTCATCACAATTATTTCTTGTTGCAGAAGTTCACAACGCGCAATTATTCGGTCAGAAACACCATGGAAGAAATTGAGCATCGTGTTTTGAAAGTCGTTTCCGCCTACGACAAAGTGACGGCCGACAAGGTAAACGATCTAAACAACAATCAATTAACTTGGTTTGTTTTGTTCTTCTCTTTTTTGGGCACACTATCAATATCCATATTCAGGACTACAGAGGTCGCTGGCAAACGCAATCGGTGCGCAGTTACTCGGCGAAACCGCCATTGTCGCTGAAGCTTATCAACGAGCGCGTCTTGCTTGTATTGAAGCTGTACGATAAGATCGATCCCAGCAAGGTAAAGACCAAGCTCATTGGCCAGATTTGCCTTTGCCAGTTGAATTTATTCATAATGCCGACAAAAGAAACGAACAAAACTACCGAGAATTAAAATCGATGAGTTTTTAATCAGCCGCTTTTCTATTTTGATTCCAGCTAAACGTAAACTCGCACTTTATCAATGATCTGGGCTTGGACTCGCTGGATCACGTTGAAGTCATCATGGCCATGGAGGATGAATTTGGCTTTGAGATTCCAGATTCGGATGCAGAGAAGCTGCTAAAACCTGCCGACATCATTAAATACGTCGCCGATAAGGAGGATGTATATGAATAGATGTAATGCAAGCCCATGAAAAGATTACATTAATTTTAATTGAAAAACGTCAAATTTAATTTGAATAATTGAATAAAAAACAACGTTAAACCAAATTGAAATCGATAAAAGTTTAGTTCGATGACTTACTCATTTTAGCGATAACGATTACTTTGACAGCTGCTTCCAACCAAGACAACAAACAAACAATTTCAAAATGTCGGAATTGATTGACGAAATGTTGGCGGACCTCGGTAATTATAAAATAATAGTAATTAATTACCTTAGCTCTGACAACTTTTCGATCTGCAGTAATGACACGCCACACCATGCAGAAGCAGGCAGGCAAGATCGGTGAAATAATGGAGAGATCCAACAAAACGCTGCTGCACATTGAAACACAAAACAATCTGCCGCTGCACTCGACGACAATAACTTCGCCGCCGTCTGATGAAGCTGGCGAGTCCCAAAACATTTACAATCTCAAGCAAGATTGCGAGAAGTCAATTGTGAAGATATTGGAGCAATTCCAGCAGCTGATGCAACAGACCGTAGATGGCGATAACAATTTAGGTGGCCCCAGCGCCCAAGACGCTTGTTTGATATATCGCCAGCACTCTGAATATTTGGGGAGCAGTGTGCGAAAGCTGGTGGCATTCTGTGACACAATGAACGAATTGAAGCTGAATGTGCAGAGGCAGCAGGAGGAGCTTGACGAAGAGGACAAAGAGAACACCGAAGAAGAAGAGTATTAGCTGCATATATATTTTAAAAGAATAAACTATAAATTAACTTGTATAATTAAGCATTGTTGTAGCAACTTATTTGTAATAGCGTGTAGGTAAGCACATCAACCAATACTTCCAGGCGTGCGACAGCAGTCTCTCTGGGATTGGCCACCTTTGCCATGCAATCGCTGCGCATATAGTTGAGTTGCTCCAGATTTTCAGCAATGCCAACCAGCTTGGCTTCTTCGTGATCTGTGAAAGCATCTGGTGCTTCGCGATCGCAGGGCATAAGCTTCTCCAGCTGCTGAGTGAAATTCTGTAGCTGTGTGATCATTCCCATGTATTCCGATTGTACTTTGTTCAGAGCAGTTGCCTCCTCGTACACACTTCGCAGGCTCCGTTGGAACTTCTTAAACTCAGTGTACACTTCTGCCGCCGTGCGCTCGTCTTCTTGGCGGGTATTGTTAAGTGATAAACAGGGGCTCGACGTGTTAATGGTTGTCTGGTCCTGGGTAGTATCGTTGCCTTTGAGTATTGTGGAATTGGCACGTTGCAGCTCACGCTTTTTGGTAGTCATACGCTGCAAATTGCTGGGATACGTATCCAGTACTTTAAATAATTCTGCATACTCTGCCACTGTGCCAAGTTTTTTTGTTGGTGTCGTTTGACTCGCCTCATCTTGCATATGTTTCTGCAGATTCTTGAAAAAGTCCGCCGGCTTTACTATCGACCTGGTTATACACAGCTCCTTTAGGTTTATCGCATTTTCTTGAAAGTTTTTATTAAACTTTGACGAAAATTCACTATAATCAAACGCGACATCCATTTTATTTAAAAGACTCGATAGACAGATAATTGTGATGCCGATAACAAGTTTTCGATTAGTATCGATTCGATGGCGCGTGCTTTTAATATCAATTGGAGGGAAATTTAAATTTATTGACCGCCCACTTAATGCTAACATCAGTCTGTTTATAAAGAATAAATTTCCATTTAGCTGTATTCGGATTGTACGGTAAGTGAAAATTGGCCTCTGGGTATAGTGTTGGCATAGTACCAGATGCGCGTATCCACTAGAACTGCATCCCCCGGCTCCACATAAAAGAAGAACGACTGGCATTGATGATCACATTCCGGCGCTGGCGAGAGGAACCAGCTTTTATTGCCTCGCAGTTGCGCTTGCCACATTAGTCGCGGAATATAGTCCAGCTATAGGAAAGAATGGAAACACTTCTATAACTAACCCATGGATTGCGCTCAATGTAAATTACGTGCATAACGGCGCCCTGCTCGTATCCCATCAAGATAAAGTCCGTGTTCGGCATCTCTGCGTCGACGGGAAGAAAATGTGGACGTGGATACAACTTGCGCAGCTCCGCCAGCACCGTGGGATGGCAAACGCTCCAGCCCACAAACCATGGAGCGCCCTCACTGAGATTGACACGTTGTGGGGAGATCTTAAAAACATCCTGCAACGACTTGAGATCAGAGTTAAAATGCTGGAACTGGCAAACAGCGTCCAAAGAGCCAGGCACACTCTCATACAGTTCCTTTATGGAACTAAAGTTAAGACTCTGCTGTGCTGGCCAATGGGCTACTGCCTTCTTCACGATTATTGGCAACGAGGAGTACGCATAACGTGCAAAGTCTTCGCGCGTCAGATTTGGTAAGATCAAAGGCCCAGTAACACCCTTGCAAAACTCACAGTCACTAATTGGACGTGTTGCCTCCCAGACCAGGTGATTATTGGGTAAGAAGCAACGAACGCCTAGCAAAAAGGAGATGGTCTCGTAGAAGACGGGAGTCGCCACCAATATGAAGAATATGATACCCAGCAGCCACAAGAGATTTAGACGATTTTGATTGGTGCTCATGTCGCGTGCCTTACGATATGCTTCTTGCAGATCCGCTGTCGACACCAGACCAGTCCGCAATGCATTCAGATGCAGTTCGTCGAGCTTGCCAATGAAATCGTCTCCTAAACGGTCGCGGACCGCTCGCATGCGATTGCCCAGCGTCCCCATGGGACGGCTTATGAACTAAAAGAGTAATTAGGTAAATTTATAAATTTGGTTTCCTTCTATATCGCTAATCCTTACCAGAAACATGTCAACAAAGGCGCTTTTCTACCAATAAGTGTTTTTTGTTTATATTCTGTTAGTTCTGGAAACCAAGGCTGCCAGATATTTTCTGGAAACCAAAGCAGCCACACCGTTTGTAGGTCTCCTGAACATTCGACAACTCTGCTGATTGCTCTTTGCTCGTGGATCTTTTTCTGTGAACAAAGGTTGCCACACTTTTCAAACTTGCTCTGAACATTCCATTAAACTCTACCAATCATTCTGCTGATTGCTCTTTGCTCGGACGTAGTATCGCCCAGCAAGAATCTAATTAATTCGTTATTTTATTGGATTTGAAACCCTTTAGTACAAACCTAAGTGACAACAGTGCGATAATGTGTGTTCTGTAAACAGTGAACTCAAAGTTTTCATTCATCTTTCTATCGCCGCTGCTCATCAAGAAACGTGACCCCAAAAGCTGTCCTCGTGCACACTTTCTCTTAGCAGTCCTACACACGTACATTTTTTGTAGTAAATTGTGCAATAATAACAAAAGCTAAAGATGTCTACGCAGGAAAAGGTCATACGTGTTGGCTCCCGCAAAAGCGAGGTGAGATATATACATATGTATGTACATATGATATATGTGCATTCGATTTTACTTAACTTTCATTTGAATTTCAATCACACTCCTCGTCCGCTCGTTCGTGCATTGTCTTGTCTCCCTTCCTCTCTCACCTTCGCTCCACACATTTATGCAAGACTTATAAGACTTGTTGCTCGCTCGCCCAGCAACAACATTGCCTACCAGTTTGTTTTTTTTTAGTTTTATTTTGTGACGTACGGTGTTTTTTGGTTAATGTTATACAATCGCAGCTCAGATCCGCACGGCTCTCACGCACAAACAACTTGAATTTGGATTTGCTCTCATTAAGTTGCCGCATTCACAGTATCACAGTATCCATCTGTCATCTAGTTGCCTCCCTCCCTCTCATGTGCACTTCCCCCCCGTCATCAATCGCGTTATTTATGAAGTTTTAATTTTTTTCTGTTTTTATTACTTTAAGCCACCTTTGCACATTAGTCGTGCTTGGTGCGGATTGGCTTGGCATGGACTGGCTTCATCAAGGCCACAGTGTTGCTTGAATGGCCGTCGTACACTCGAAATTACTTTGCTAATTGACGTTTCGTTAATAAATATTGCAAATGCCATTGAGCAACAAACGTGTGACACCCTTAACTCCAATTGGAAAACAACTTCTTAGCTTTACTCTCTCTTTTCGCCACTTTTCCACTTGGAGTTCATTCACTTGACACTTATACGTTTGCATATTGGCCTATTTCAATTATCTCCACAACTTATGCACTTGAATCCGTTTACATATTTGCCTATCTCAATTATCTTTACTATATCACTCTCTCTCTATCTTTATCTCTCTTGCAGCTGGCACTAATTCAGACTAAACATGTCATTGGACGCCTGCAGAAACTTTATCCCAAGCAGAAGTTCGAGATACGTAAGTGAAAGTCTTCATAATCAGTAGATTTATCTCTCTACATAAGATGCGAAGAATTCTCGCAATTGTCATGCTGATCACGCTAGTTACAGTTACAATGTTAATATGCTTCACCATGACTCATGAGTATTTTACCAAACTTAAAAAAATAAATAATAATCGCACTCGTGTTGACTCGTTATCTATTTCACCAATTCAAGTCGAAAAAAATGTTTAGCTAAATTGGTCTTATCTCAGGTTGCGTGAAATTCAATATGATTGCATAGTTTATAGCTCTCAATACGTAAATATTTATAAGAAACCATCTACAGTTAGTCAAATAAGTAAGACTTGTTAGATTTTTATTTGAACAACTATTTAACATTTTAAATGATTTCAACCTTAATCGGAGTCGTTTCTAAATCAAATTTGTTAAATAATTTTACTCTCCTTTAGTTTTATATAAACATATCCATAAGGTTTCTTTATTAATCTATAAAAACCATACATATTAAGAAATGAAGTGAGACAAATAGCTAAGAGTAACTGTATGCAAGTATATGAACATACATATATGTATGTATAGTCATGTAGAGCGTATAATTATTTAATTTTTTTTTTCTTTTTTTGCATTTGTTTTATGCGGCTCTTTCGCGTGCCTTTTGCCAAACTTTGCTCAATGTCAATGTCTGTTGTTGTTTTTACACATAAAGCGAATACCTCTTGCGATCGCTTCAGAGATTTTACCTACTTTATCTGTATTCCAGCAACTTACCAACGTGCTGCTGACATAATCTCAGAATCTATTACAAAATCTTGTTGCTTTTCTTCATTCGATTACGCTACTCTTGATATATTCTAGATTATTGTTTATGCGGGCATTGTTAAGAGTTTCAGTAATTTTATTGCTAAATTCAACTAATTGTGTTATTTCCATTATCATAATTAAGCTATCTATCTATATATCTAGCTTTATCTCAGTCATTATCTTATTAGCAACTGATTGCTAATCAATTTAAGTGCCAAAATCGGAGAATTAATTAAATATGCTTTTTGTATTATCATTTATGCTAGATCATTGTGATTAACTGTAAAATTTCTGTTAATTTTAATATTTCCCAAACTAAATGGTGTTTTTAGACTTTGCGTTCCATCAGTTTGCATATTAATCAATCGAATTAAAGAAATTGTTATATTTTCGCTTACTTTCTTCAATCGTCATAGTGTTGAATAAACCATTAAGCCTCGAGTTGTTTTATCTCAATCACCATCTATTTATAGAACCAAATTGTTAATCAATTGAAGTGCCATTTGCAGGCAACACGCAACATCCCGTTTAGATATAAATTCATCCGTATTCAAATGCAAAGTACAGTAGTCACTCGACAATTAAAATCCACTTTCTAAAAGTGGTTTTTATGTATAACGAATACTATAAAATTAAAGATGGCTGCACTTATTTAGGGCACACTGTATATTTAAATGAAACTGGCAAATATTCAGTAGCTGATAAACTAAATACATAGTTTCCTCCATGCCGTGGCGATAAAAACGACAGAATAAATAGCAGAAAAGAAGAAACTTGATATCGTGCTATTTTGAATATTTTGGAAGAGGGGCAGAAACTCGAAATCGGAAATGGAGATTCGCGTGCGTGTTTTATTTGATTGCAGAGTCGCGTTCTTATCAGTGATAAATGACAGAACATTACACAATCAATTGTGGCATGAGAAAGTGTAGAATAGATCAAATATTGACTATATACTCTTCTCAATATTTATAGATCATAAAAAAACACCATCAATCATAAAATCTACTATTTATACTATTAAGTTTTATCTTTTTTTTGGATAATTTACAGATCAAATATTTAATATTTATTCTTCTTGATTTACAGATACGATGTCCACTTTTGGGGATCGTGTGTTGAACGTTTCACTGCCGAAGATTGGCGAGAAGAGTCTCTTCACCAGAGATCTGGAGGACGCACTTCGGAATGGCGGTGTCGACTTCGTGGTGCATTCGTTGAAGGATCTGCCAACGGCGTTGCCAACGGGCATGGCCGTGGGGGCTGTCCTGGAGCGTGAGGATGCTCGCGATGCGTTGGTGCTGCGCGAGAACTTCAAGGGTCACACGATTGCATCTCTGCCGCAGGGCAGTGTCATTGGTAACTTATAAAGCGATTGAGTTAGTTAAAATATCGGCTTACCAGCTTCTTCTTTTTCTTTACAGGCACATCCTCGTTGAGACGCACCGCGCAAATCCGTCGACTGTATCCCCATCTAGTTGTCTGCGATATTCGCGGCAATCTGAATACTCGCCTGGCCAAACTGGATGCCAAGGACTCCAAGTTCGCGGGCATCATACTGGCCCAGGCTGGATTGGTGCGCATGGGTTGGATGAGCCGCATCAGCCAGGTGCTGGAACCCACGGATATACTCTATGCCGTCGGTCAGGGCGCTCTGGCCGTCGAGTGTCGTGCCAACGATGCCCAGGTGCTGACCATGCTGCAGAAGCTCATGTGCCTGAATACCACATGCCGCATCCTGGCCGAACGCAGTTTCCTCAAGACTCTTGGAGGCGGCTGCTCGGCGCCAGTTGCCGTGTGGAGCAATCTGAAAGGAGAGCCCAACAGCATCAATACGAACAAGCAGTTCCAGCAGGAGGTGGGACTATCGCTGACGGGCGCCGTTTGGAGTCTGGATGGTGCCATTGAGATACGCGAGCACTTGGACTGTGCCTTAAACGAGTCGGAAATCGAGGAGCAGCGGCGCAAGCGTGCCGCTAATGTCAACCAACAGATCCTGAATAGCAACAACAACAGCTGCGACTCGCCGCCAGCAACGAAACGTGCCAGGAATGGCAACAGTCTGTCTCCCAGCACTGACTCGGGGTCTGGTTCAGGTTCAGGCTCCGGATCCGATTCGAGCTCGAATAGTCCACGTCAACAGGGTAGTCCGACGGTCATCTGCGAGGATGCCAATGTCACGGGCTACAGCATGGAGGAGCTGCTAGAGCGGCACATCGATTTGGCTCGCCAGTGTCCAGTTGTTGGTCACGACAACAACAATGCGTTAAACGGCAGCGGCGATGCTGGAGGCGGTGGCGATGCAGACACCAGCAATGCCAATGCAGCAGCAGCTCATTGTCCGCTTCAGATGAACGTGGGCCAAGACTTCATGGGCGAGTGTCCGTTTGTCAGCAATGAGACCAAGATTAACTACGCCAGTGTGGGGAAGTGTCCAGTTACTCATCAGCCAACATCCGCGCCGACGCCAATTCGCAGCAGTGGCGATGAGCCGGATAATGCGTCAACGGCGGCAACAACGTCTTCCAAGTGTCCATTTGCCGCGATGCATCAGGACAGCGGCCTGGAACCTGCTCCAGAGAAAACAGGGCACGGCAAATGCCCTTTCCTGCAGAAGACAGTGCAAATGTTCGACTATGCCGACGAGGAGCAGCCACAGCCGCAACAACTGAAGCTGCCAGTGCTCATCGAGGATGTGGAGAACCTCTTCTGTGGTCTCTATCAGCACGCGTGCTACAGCAGGGAAATCTATGTGAGGGCCAACAAATTAGGACAGACGCTGGCCGAGCATCTCATCAAGAAAGGTGCCCTCGATGTGATGAAGGTGGCTCAGGCCGAGATTCACAGCAAGGTGGGGTCCTGAGATCGACCAATTGTTAAGCTGCCAATGACCAATATCATGCACATTGTTATCAACCTCATTCATGAGTACACATTAAGTAGAAAAGTGTAACTAGAAAATTGTTTTCAATATTTGTTTCGTTACGCGCGGGCTCTGCGTAAATATTTTGTTGGGATTAGTCCTAGAATCGTATATTATCTTGTATGTAGGGTATCTATATAATCAGCACGCTCTGCTAGACACACTGCTCTCTTGTTGCATTGTTTTCATTTGAAATTACATTGTCGCTTATTGTTTGTTTATTGAAAATTAAACAATATTTAAACGGAACCCGAAATCAAATGTTGATTATTTAACAAAGAACAGAAAAAACAATATGGTTTAAGTTTCTGTTTATTATCGTTTTGTACTATTCATACAAATACATTCTAATTAAAATTATGCAACTATAAGCTCAGTCGGTGGTCCTTCTTGGTCCTTGTTAGTCAACTTCAATCTGAAAAAAATTTAAAAATTGCACATTTCTTATTCGCAATTACATTTTTAAAATGTGGCCTTTACGCTTATTTCTAAAACTCACATTAAAAAAATTTGTGCTTCTTTTTAAGGTGGGAGCTCAGAAAATTGGGAGCTGCGAAAATTTTGTCGCAGCTCTTAACTCCACAATGCAATCCATCCGTGTCATCGCAATTGGCGAAGTGATTGATAAATTTCTCGCTGTCGGAAAAGTTCTCCGCGCACTTGCGACAGTTGAGGACTGGAGTGTGCTTCTTCTTAATATGGGAATCCAAACGCTTGCGAGAGCTGACCACCTTGCTGCATTGACTGCAGCTTAGCTGTGAGTCGGACTGGGACTCAAGCATTTCACGCTTGTGAGGCATTGGATTTGAGTTGATCTCCTCGAGCAAGTCAATAATCTCACACTCGGACTTCTTTCTTTTCTCGAGCTTTGATTTTTTCAATGGACTTTGCACTATCTCCTCATGCTCAACAGTGTCGACTTGTGATTCCGATTCTGACTTTCTTTTGTGAGACTTCTTTTCCATGCCGTTGCCCATCGGAGTCACTTGCGAAGTGTCAAGCACATCCGATCCCTTCTTGGATTTGGGTTTCTTACTGGGCGTGACTGTCACGGGCTCTTCAACAGCTGTGTTGTCCAGCTGAATGGTTGTGATGTCAGTGTCTTCTTTCTTGCTTTCCTTAGACTTTTTCTTGTTTGGCGACTCGGATGCCTTAAACACTTCCTTTAACAGACTCGAAACATCATCTTTCTTGCTCTCTTTTAACTTTTTCTTTGTTGGCGACTCGATGGGCTTCATCGATTCATTTAACTGAGTGGGAGGATCTGCATTCTCATTGATGACTTTCTTGCTCGGCGTTCCCTCGATGACTTCCAACTCATTTTTCATCTTCGCCAGCGGCGACTCGGCAATCCTCACATCCACCGTTTTACGCCGAAGCGGACTTTTTGCTGGCATCGGTATCTTGACGGCGATGATAGGACGGACATCGATGGTTTTACGACGGGCTGGTGTTTTTGTTGCCTTGTCCTGGTCCTGATCTCCGCAGTGCTTATTCGTAAAGTGACGATCCCTTGTAGTCTTGTGCATAAAACTAGCATCGCATGCATCGCACTTGAAGATCTTGGGCTTCTCGATATTGTGAACTGTCTTCATGTGCTCCTGAAGGTATTTCGGAAACTGGGTCTGCGTCTCACAAATGTCGCATTTGTATAACATCTGTGCTGGTTGTGGCTGCTGCTGCTCCTCGTTGGCCTTTGGTGTGGACGAGTTGGTGTCTTTAATGGCAAAGGTAAGCTCAGCATTGAGTGTAGGTTTCGGCTTTGTTGTTGGCTTCAAGGCAGTTAGAACTGCCAGTTGTGCATCCCCAGATTTGGTCTGCTCTTTTTTTGCCTCTTCATCAGCCTTCTTTTGGACAATGCCGTGAGTCACCAAATGCTTATTTAGACTTTTTAATACACCAAACGATTTGGGGCATTCAGAGCAATTTAAAATACGTGGACGCTTTTGTCCATGATTATCACGAAGATGACGCTTAAATTGAGCCGCAAAATTGCTTTTAAAGTCACACAGCTTGCATTCAAAGCCCATATTCTTTTCCTCTGGGATGTCAAAGATTTCGTCATCTTCATCGCTTCCGTCCTCGCTGTCAGGTATATTATTTATGCTGCTGCCAAACATTTGAGTCAAGTCCTTGTATTTCTTAGACACTTCCTTGGCCGGAGTCAGCTTAATCACATCCTTTAGACTTTCGTCTAGGTTTTCCTTGAAGCTTGTTTGCAGTTCCTTGGGCTGCTTCTTAGGAGTTCCAGTTGATGGCCCATTTGGTGTATTTTGATCTTTGATGCTCTTCGGTTGTTTGGTCGAACTAGACAGAGTCTTTCCTTTAGCTGCCAGCTTTTTGGTGCTTGACTGTTCTGCAGTTGGCGTTCCATTTATAATTGGCGCGCTCTTCTTTGGGGACGCTTTGGCATTTGATGGCTTCACCTGTACCTCCTCCACCTCCTCTGACTCGATATCGGAGTCTGGCGAGTCTGCATCGTTTTGAATTTCCACAGCTTGATTCTGATTAGACGCCAACAGATTTGAGACCATGTGCCCAACTTTTTCAATAATGCCCGTTGTGGCAAGCAATGTTGAGGCGCACATGCTACACATTTTGATGGGCGTGCTTAGAGGAATCTAAAGTAAAGAAAGATTACATGTGACATGGAAATGTTTTCACTTTCTATTTGACTGTACTTACTTTGCACTGTGCGACAGTTTGCAGAATGTCTATAATCTTACTGCCTGCGAATTGCATTCTAGTTGTATATATCTGTTTGCCATCCTTCTCTGTTTGGCAGTAATTGCATAGAGCTAATTCCTTTTTGGTGCTCATTTTGATATTGTATTTGGAAAGAATTATTAAATTATTAAAAAATTAGCTTAGCACGTTGTTTCTGGTCTTCTTCTTTCCTCTGCTGTGACCGAGTTATTGCTTACGTTACGTTGCTATGTGCGTTAACAGAAAATGAATTCATGAACTGTTAATAACAGCGGGTGCATAAATTTTGCCTAGATGAACTGCAGTAGACATTTTTAATTTATAGTTAATCAAAATTCTTTTTAACAATTTTATTTGTTAAAAGGCGTACAATTAATTTCCTTCTGTGTCACATTCAAAGGAAAAGCGACCAATGACATGTGTGTTTGAATTTAACAGTTTATAAAATGGCTGAACTTGTGTAAAGTTAGCGTTAACAAATGATGTTGGTGATACGTAATGTTAACGAAGGCAAAATTACGTGTGCGATAAGCGGAATGGGAGTTAATCGATTCGATTTCAAAATAAAAACAGGATGTTTTAGTCTATCGGTCGACCGCCACAATCTGTCGGTCGTTAGGAGCTAAAAATGGTCAAGCGCACAATTTATCAAAAAACAAAAATGACATACGTTTATAAAATTGTGACGCCACCTTTAGTTTGTTTTGCGAAACATAAATACGCTTGAACAGCGCCTACTTCAAATTAACGAACTTTGAATGGAAGTCGACGACTCCAGGGCAAGCGTACCTTGTTACCATTTCAATTAAAGCAGAAACGTGCTTGTAAATGCAGAAGCTTATCTCTGGGCCAGTTCGGCTCGACTAGCCACTCGTTAAGCCTAATTGTCGCCACGTTTGGCACTTGACGCAAGAGTCGTTGGACTTTTCGAGGCAGTCTCTCTGTTTCAGTTTCAGTTTCAGTTTCCATTTGCATTTTTGGCATGGAATTCAGAGTCCGATTCCTATTCCGATTCCGCTTGACAGCAATTACGTCCGAATGGCTCAAGTTCGCACAAAATATTTTTGATTTTAATGAAGGTCATACAAACAATGCTCGTTCCTAATGCCTGCAAATAAATTGCTAAATTGTTGATTGATTTCTGGCAAGCGAAATCAATAAACAAAGTGAGCGCCAGCACTTTACAGTAGCCGTTTAATGCCAATTTCAATTGCTCTGCAGTCTACGCAGTTGATGGGCAGGGAATCATAAAAAAATGTTAATGTTGAGCTTAGCAATTGGCCACATTGAGCATTCCTCATCTTGCCGAATAGGTTTGCCTTCAAACACACATTTCAAGTTGTACTTGAACTGCGTCGCGCAATTTTCAAGTTCGCATTAGATATGAATTCGAAAAGTTATCTGGAAGGAGGATACCTGTTGCTGAGATTTAAGTCGAGCCATATTCATATTCATACTATTTATTATTTAATTAATGTGGGCTACTCTCGCGTCTTGGCTGTAATTGAGTGGCCTGGCTGGCGTACCTTTTATAAACTTGATTTGCTTAACCCGATCAACGTCGACTGACCTCCAGACCTGGCCAACTCAGTGGCTCTGACTGTGGTTGTTGCTCTGCCCGCTTCTTCTGCTGTATTGCGGTTGGCATTGTGTGTAAAGGCAGAATACTCTATAATGAAATCCAAAATAGACATAGAATTAGAAAAACAAAATAAAAGAAACGGACCCAGAGTTTCTCTAGCTGTGAAATCTGCCAGGCCTCAAGGCCAAGCAAATTACAACAGCGACTGGCGATGGTTAAAGCTGTTTGCTTTACGCCGTAATTGAGTTCATTATCATAATAACCCATTGACCAACTTGTCAACTCAACAATAGCTGTAAACTTATGGGGGGGGAGGGGTTTTTATTCTTTTGTGGGTGATACGAAAATTCTACATCAAATATTTGACGTCATTTTTCAGAAATTCATTTGGATTTTGTCACATGGAATATCGATAGACGGATTTGATTAATCGACCCAGAGCCAGTGACATTAAATGCTGCGTTTAAGCCATAAATTTAATTAATTTAATTTAACGTTTACAGAATTAATGGACTGTCGTTAAGCATAAACAAGAAAATCGTGTGCACACTTGACCCAAACATTTGATGCCCATTTTAAAGGCTATGCGGGTTTGAGCCAAGTTAACTTGAGTTAACGTTTCAGTTCTAAACGGAGCCTATTTTCGCTTCTAACTACTTTGGCTAACAACATTTGTGGGGTACTCAATGCAAAAGCTCCTCCATAAACCTTTATTTTGTAGTCTTGTGTTGTCGTTGTCGACTTCCCACAGTTGCGGAAGTGTTGAGCCAAGTTTAACTTGAAACTAGCTAATTGCTAGCCATTATGTCTTTACATTTATAAATAAAAACCTTAATTCTCTGTGGAGAATTATTTTAAAAATAGCATTATGGCTTCGTATTCCCCTCTACATTTATACCTGTACTCGAATCGAATATCTAAAAATAAGAGATGAATAAGAACAGAGCGACGAGAAGTTGTAGAAGAAGAACAATAATAAAGATAATGAAATTGAACGTTTATTTTGCTAATAAATCTGTGCATCAAATTTAATTAGCAAACACTATGAGTTGAAATTACGAAATCAATTTATATGTGTACTTACATCTATATATCTTCTAACTAATGCTTCTATCTGAACAATATTTCAAACGTTCCAGTGACCTGTTTTATGATCGATTTTCAAGTCATTAAATGTTGAAACAAATGCGGAAGCCATAAAAATATTATAATCTTTGAATTAAAACTACATTGTAATGTTATTTAATTATTTATTCTCTATTCCAAGACAGAAAACAGCCAAACAAATGGCAATGGAAAACTTCTCAAACTTCTCACTTCAATAACAAAAGACAGAGATCGAGGAACCAGAATCAATATGATATACACCTGATGCCGCTGTTGATGTCGATTTTGAGTCGGTGTCGATGCCTCTAACAATATCATTAACAACAACAACTTAAAGTATCATAATAATAATATGAAATTCGCCAACATCATTTTGCAGCGATTAATGAAAGAAGTAAACAAAAAAGTCATTCAACAAAATGTTTTAAATTTGTGTATAAAACATTATAGAAATTCGCATTGTTTTGTTCTAGTTTCGTTCCATACATATTTCAATGAAGAAAGGAATTATATAGTTGAGCTATATAATTGGGATCGATTGGCGGAGATTTGCGGTAGCTACTACAGGGTATCTGCTAGTTGAGCAATGCCAACAAGAAGAAACAAAGTTGCCTTGTTAAACGGCCAAGTATCCATTTCGTGTCTTAGCTGCTTCTCAAGACATAAATCTTGGCAGTTGATGCTTCAACTAAAATTAATTGAAAACCCTAATGAAAATGGAACCACTCCGTTAGTGCCGCCTGCATATGTATGTATATGTATGTATATGTATGTATATGTATGTATATGTATGTATATGTATGTATGTATGTATGTATATGTTCATAAGTAGTCGGGTCACTTCCGGGTCAAAATGATTTCAGTTTTAGGGCGTCAAAGTGCCTTTAGCTTCGGGTCGTGTGTTGTGCTTGCTTGGAGTTTTGAACTTGGACCCGCTGAAAAGGCGAACATTAAATACGAATTCATTAGTTAATTGTTTTGTTTTGCTGCTGTGACAAATAATTTGTTATACCCCTCTCTCAGTCTCAATGCACCCCTCCCCTGCCTACCTGTCCCACATGAACTGTGATTAATGACTGTTTGATTTTTCGAATATTTCGGCAGCATGCCAAAAAGATGCACAGATCAAATGGGTGCTGTCGAATTAGCCTTAATTGTTGACGGCATTTTTGCTGTCATCATTTTCGGGGGCTGACGCGCAAAAATGCAAAAGCTCAAATGGATCGTATTGTATCGAACCGGATCGTCGGATCGTTGGAATTGGCAACGGGGCGTTGTTGCTCCGGGCACAGAACACGTACGTATCTTTTGGCGGCACACTGAGGAAAGCCGTAATCTCTCGTTCCGCATTGCTGTCAATCAATAAATCATCGATGGCTTCCATCGACATCGCCGTACTGCCATTAACTGTTAGCCCGAAGATTAGTCATGAACTAGTATTAATCATAATAATTTTTAGAATATGCTCGTAATTCGTATGTGATATGGAAATTCCATTGAAAACTATACAAATCTGTTACGCAAGGTGCCTTCCAAATGGAGCATAAAACACACGACAATGACGACAAGTCGTTGTTGGGTTTGGATTTTGTTTAGTTGCCGTATGCGAAGTGTTTCAGAATTTCTAATGAGCTGTGGAACCTTCGGCTGGGCTTGAGCCTAGGCTGTTATTTCTAGAACTCGCAGTAATTTGTTGTTAGCCGAAACAATAATTGTCAGGCATAATAACAAAAGCGACGACAACAACAATGACTATTATGGTAGACACAATTACCCATATTTTATTTAATGTTTCGTATTGTTTTTTTTAGACCCCGTACTTAAAAAAATGAACAGGGGTCTATTAACCTTGTCACAAAACAAAGTGCGTAATATTCTCCTTCTTTAGTTTGCATTAAAATTTATTTAATTCCTTAAATATTCGTGTCATTTTTGAAAATTCAAAATCTTAAAACTCGCGTTAACGCTTAATCAACTTTTCATTTCATAATTAGAATAAAACATATAATAAATTTTATTCTGGGACGTTTAATATTTTTTTGTCTTTGAATTACGATATTCATCTTTCTCATTCTAATTCCAATTCTTATTCTTTTTTTTTCAGACGATCAACCGTAACAAGATCAATATCACGTATCAGAGTGCTCCGAATGAGGATTTAGTCTGATAAGGATAAGCTTCTAAGAAAACTGTAAGCTAGCATTTACCTAATTATAGTTAAGTTTTAATAAAATTATAAGAAAAGAATTCGTAGAAAACATTAAAATATTATTAACTCAATGTTAGTCTATAAGGATAGGATTCTAAGAATAAAAACAACTTTAAATTTGAAACAAGAAAGCGTTTTTCATCAAAAAGGGGGACTTTTTTCGAAATACCAGGCGAACAGAAATAAAATTATATTAGAAAGCAAATATTCAAATTTAACGATCGCTTAAAGAGGAGCAAAAATACTCAGATCCCTTGAGCTCAAATGTTTTCACTCAAGCAATTTAAATGTTGCTCAAATGAAATGTTTACCTACTGCTCATTTCTGTTCGCCTGGTACTTTTGCAGGATTTCTGGTTGCAGCGAGCTGATACCAAGCAGACGTATTTACCTACATACATACATACATACATACATACATACATACATACTTACATACTTACCTCGACCGCAGGGACAAAAAGTCAAAATACCAGCTAAAGTACCAGGCGAACAGAAATGAGCAGAAAGCAACCAAATTTTACTTGATCCAAATTTAAATTGAAAGAGAAATCATGAGAGAAAACAAAACCTTGAGTTTCTGTCTCTTAAATGAAATTTTACACTTGCTGCTGATTTCTGTTCGCCTGGTATTTTAACAGACTCTTTAGTAGCAGGGAGCTGATGCATGTGCATGGATGCATTCATGGAGCGCGGAGAGTCGTAAAGAGCCCAGAAAAATACCAGGAATTTAGTCCTGATACTTCTTTCTAATGCGCCACCTGAAAACAAAGCCATTTTAGTAAAAAAAACACCGATTAATTTCCAGTTCTGAAATTTTTTTATTCTTAAAATCCTAGCCTTAAAAGTAACATTGACATATAATTGCTTTGCTTATCTTCTGATACATGGCAGTTAGAATATACATACATTTATTTTATTCTTATGTAATACATTATTATTTGTATTAAATAAAGAGCTTATTTATTAAAGGTATAATTACATTGAATTAATGTTAATATAAGATATTACAGTTTTAAATTTTCGATTTTTGTCAACGGGAAGGGGACTTTGTAAGTATGGAAAAATCGACAATTTTCGAAACAAATCGACTTTTGAAAATGAATAAAATTTAGAAGGCAAACCGTGATCAAAATGATATCATATTCAAAAAAACATCCCGTTTAAAAATCGATCAAGATTTGACAAATCTATTCAAATTAAAAGAATACCTGTACCATAAATCAGGGAACATTTCGCAGTTTTTGGCTTAAATCTTTAAAAATCAAATCGAAATTTAGTCCAAAAGTACTTTTTTACCCTAATTTTATCACCTAGAATCGATTAAAAGAATAAAACAAAGATTTTAAATTTTTGAAATTTTTCGAAAAATGTAAAGGGGTAACACTGTAAAAATCGACAATTTTTGAAAAAAAAATATTTGTCTCAGAAACATAAATTTTAAATGCAAAGTTAAAGTAGGGTTAATATTATGAAAAATAAGACACTCCAAATGGAAATCGGATGAGCTTTAATGAAGTTGTGCTTGCTGAAAGTCCAAAGAGTCAACATTTCTCATATATGGATAATTTACAGTAAGTATTAGATACAGAATGAATTTAGAAGGCAAACCGTGATCAAAATCACATTCCGGATGAAAATTGGTCAAGCTTTGACAAAGTAATAGTAATATTTTTAGCGATTTATAATATTTTATTTTAAGCAGTGTTTGCTTAAAATACGGGGTCTCCGAACGTCGAGTATGCTCGACTGAAACACCGCGAGCGAAGGGAGCAGGAGGTACTAGTTTTCTTAAGAGTACGTGAGCGAGGGAAGTTCAATGTCAATTCGCCAGCTACAGGAAGCATTAAGAAAAGCTTTAAACTTAACTTAACTCAACCCTGGCCGCCTTATCAACGCCTGGCCTAACCTTATCAATATCAGTATCAATATCAACATCAATGCCTCGAGATCAGCATCGAGAACTGAATTTTTAACTGTCATTAAACAACCATTTTTGCTACCGTTTTATGTTCATGATTTTGTTATTTGTTTCTTTTTTGTTTTTGTATTCTGTTGGATTTCGCATAAAAGCTTAATTAATTATTAAAGCAGATCTTGAAATGTTTTCAGTTTCGATTTCTGCACAGTTCATTAAGATTGAAATTTATGAATGATCTTTGCCAAGTTTCTAGTTTCAATCGTGGCTTATCGAATATCGTGCACTTCATTACAAATTCTGAACTCGTTTATATAACAAACATTTCGCATTGTAAACAACTGACTTAATGGATTCATATGGGCATCAATCATTTGTGAACTGTTCAGTTCAAATTTGCAAATTGAGCACAGCTTAGGATTATGCATTTAGGCTATCTGGAATTGATTTGAGAACAATTTTATAATAATTTAATATAGTTATTTAATATAACCAATAATTTGTACTTTCTATTATATAAGTTCAATTCCAAATATTTGTATATATGTTAGTTCTGCTAATTGGTGTGGAATCAACCATCGCTTGATTGGTCACCACAGCCAATTAACTTCCGGTGGTGGAAACACTCATCGCGTACTTCAGTTGAACACTCATAACAAAAGACTTAGGCCACGAACTTGCCGCTGGGCTACAAGTAGTCATCCAGTTAATGAAAAGCGCTGACCTCTGAGCTCCAAGCGAATAAACTCGCAGCTGAATTCGGTAGCTAAGCATATTGTCTCTTCAGGCCTGCCTCCTCCAACATTGATAGCTTTGTCACGTATGCGTAAATCGAATCAAAAATCGAATCGAAATACTGAGCTGAGAACTTCGAGGGTACGTGACAATGGCAGTATAGTTGATGTATGGGGCTGATGTTTGGTTGGTTGCCACGTCATCAGGTGCACGTCATCGCCAGCAGCGGAATGCAAGGCAACAAGAATTCGTCGCGCTCTTGTCGTTGTCTCCCCTCTCCCCCTCGTCTAGACTCTGCCAGCAGCTCGGAGAGTTGGGAAGCTCGGCCAGCTCAGTGCACGTACACAACTAGCTAAATGTGAATTAAATGAAAAATTGATGAGCTGCAGGCTCGACGATGTTGTCGTTGTCGAATTTCGAATTTCGAAGCTTGTCGCGTTTATTTGGCCATTAAACGCCTCGAGTGTCGTCCCATTGAGCGCCAGTTGACGTTTGTCGTTGCCCGACTTCGGCGGTTCATCACTTAACGCGCAATGTTGTAAGCCATCTAACGAAACAGTTAACAGTCAACAGTTAAAAAAACCCTTTTGCAAGGCGTGGTTATTTTTTAAGTGCCCGCAGCAAAGTGCAAATCATTTGCCAAAGTTTTAAAACTTCAATTCAAGTGTATTTCCAGACACAACAATAAGGCAAGTATAAATGTGCAAAACACCCACGTGAATGCAAAGATAAATTAATTTAGCAATAAAATGCTAAAAAGAAAAAAGAAGAAGAAGTCAACCAGTCGCGTTTATTAGTAGCAATCTATGCGTATTTATAAATAAAACGATTCACAATTTAATTATACATTTGATGGGTTCGTTATAAAAAACTAGAGACTTCAGGCGAAAAGTTTAGTCAAAATAGCGAAAAAACTGGAAATAATTCATAAACAATCACGTTCATTGACCAACAACTAAAAATACAACAACGACAACGAAATCGACGTCACGCTCAACTCTCGAGCGAACAACAACACGCAACACTATCAACAACAACCACAACAACAACAAAGAGCTTAGCTATAAAATGTTAATAAAACAAGAATTAACGCAGGAGATGAGCATCATCTTGTAGGAGACGAAGATTTAATGCTCTGTACCAGGGCTTAAAACCGTAACCGTTAAGCGGTTGAGAATGGTAACCGTAATTGAAATCGTAACCAAAACAGAACATTTATATCATACCGAAACCCACAAAACCGAATAACCGTTCAAATTTTAAAGATAAAGAGCGGAAATAAGTTCAAAAGTACTTTTTTACCCTAATTTTATCACCTGAAGTCGATTAAAGCAACAATTTTAAGATTTAAAATTTTTGAAAATTTTCGAAAATTGTAAAGGGGTAACTATGTAAATTTTACGAAAAAAGTGAATTTTTGAAAGTCATCCAATTTTGATGCCAAATCAATATTTGATTAATACAATGGTCAAAAAAACATCCCGTTTAAAAATCGATCAAGATTTGACAAATCTATTCAAATTAAAAGAATACCTGTACCATAAATCAGGGAACATTTCGCAGTTTTTGGCTTAAATCTTTAAAAATCAAATCGAAATTTAGTTCAAAAGTACTTTTTTACCCTAATTTTATCACCTAGAATCGATTAAAAGAATAAAACAAAGATTTAAAATTTTTGAAAATTTTCGAAAAATGTAAAGGGGTAACACTGTAAAAATCGGGAAATTTTTGAAAAAACATTTTTGTCTCAGAAACAAAAAATTTAAATGCAAAGTTAAAGTAGGGTTAGTATTATGAAAAATAAGACATTCCTCATGAAAATCGGATGAGCTTTAATGAAGTTGTGCTTGCTGAAAGTCCAAAGAGTCAACATTACTCATATATGGATAATTTACAATTATTGCTATGTTTGTCTTTAATATTTTTTAAAAGTGTTTTGTAAACCGAAATCATACTGGTATTTCGAAGCCGAAGAATACCGCTATATAAAAATTTAACCGTAAATCGATAACTGAAACCGATATTCGTTTCGGTTTGATACGCTGCTCTGAACAGACTATTTTCATGATAATGTAATCGGATTTGTATTACTTTTAGAAGCTCAAGTCCTGTTTCATATGACAAACTATATATCAAAATGAATTTACCCACTGTGCAGAGTATATTTAAAGTAGATTTGATAAATTTTGTTTACTGTTGAGTTGCTTTTTTTGTTCATTTCGTTGGCGCCAGCTGTGTTTCCATTGTATCTGAGCATTTTTTATTTGCGAGATTTCCTAAGAATGCGCACAAGAATTCCACAAAAAATAAAAACAAAAAAAATATAAATAAACAAAAAGCGACAGCAAAATATTTGCGCAAATTTACATACAACTGAATCATCACAAAATATTCAGAGTCAGCGACTTTATCGGGGCAAATCCGTAAAAGATTTCACAATTGAATTCAAATTGCATTACATAATTCAAGTTGAGCTTGAATTCTTAAATAAATGCAATGATTGTACATATCAATCATTAGTGTGTGTATGTGTGTGTGTGTGTGTGTGTCTGACAGCTTGTGAGAAGTGAGAGGGTGAGCGGGAGGGGATAGCCGTGGAGGGGGCGTGTGTGATAAACGCTGCCAGCTGTTGCTGTCACATATTCACAGCAGCAGCTCAATAAATATTAAATCTTATTCTCATTCTCAACTAAAGCGCACAGCTGTTGCCCTAGACAAAATCCCTGCCCCCTCCACCCCTCTGCCCCCTTGAAGCTCACTGCAGTTTAACAGCAATTAGCACAAAAAAAAGGGTAACTGATGAATATCATTCCCTTGCCCCTTCCTTTTTGCTTAATGAATTCAAGCATGCGCCGTCATTTCAACTATTCACATAAGAAACTTATATTCTACATACAGATACAGATACAGATACTTCTATCTATATCTATTCTATTCACTCAGCTTGACTCGAATCGTGTTTGGCTGCAATCGTGTCTAATTTGTTGTTGTTGGGGGCACATCTGTTGTTGTTGTTGCTGCTGCTGCTGCTGATGCACTACATCGATAGATACAATCAACTGTCAGAGTTTGTTGCATTGCGCATTTGCATTCATAACTCAACAGATGCAAAAACAAAACAAAAAAAGCTGAACAAAATGTTGCGTTGGCCAAATGACACATATTTGAATTTCGAATTAGTTACAAAGTGCACGGCAAATACACAAGACAACAAAATTGTGAACTCACGCTAATGAATCTTAAAAGAATGCAAAATGAATTACAAATAAAGTTCATAAAGTTCACGATTATCTAAGAATAACTCTCAGATAAAATATCATTAAAATATTAATTAAAAAAATTCATTTTTGTTTAAATTAATTTAGTATTCGTAATCCTTTTATTTAAGAATATTTAAATAACATTAAACTTTTCCTAAGGGCTGAATTGCTTTGCTGAGCAGTGTAAATAAGTTGAAGTAACAACATAACATTTATAATCTTTTTATTTAAGAATATTTCAAATATTGTTAAGTTACAGTAAATGACATTTAACTTTTCCTAAGGGCTGAATTGCTTTGTTGATCAGTGTAAATAAGTTGAAGTAACAACATAACATTTATAATCTTTTTATTTAAGAATATTTCAAATATTGTTAAGTTACAGTAAATGACATTTAACTTTTCCTAAGGGCTGAATTGCTTTGTTGATCAGTGTAAATAAGTTTAAGTAACAACATAACATTTATAATCTTTTTATTTAAGAATATTTCAAATATTGTTAAGTTACAGTAAATGACATTTAACTTTTCCTAAGGGCTGAATTGCTTTGTTGATCAGTGTAAATAAGTTTAAGTAACAACATAACATTTATAATCTTTTTATTTAAGAATATTTCAAATATTGTTAAGTTACAGTAAATGACATTTAACTTTTCCTAAGGGCTGAATTGCTTTGCTGAGCAGTGTAAATAAGTTGAAGTAACAACAGCATATTTATAATCTTTTTATTTGAGAATATTTCAAATATTGTTAAGTTACAGTAAATGACATTTAACTTTTCCTAAGGGCTGAATTGCTTTGTTGAGCAGTGTAAATTAGTGCAAGTAACAACAGCATATTTATAATCTTTTTATTTAAGAATATTTCAAATATTGTTAAGTTACAGTAAATGACATTTAACTTTTCCTAAGGGCTGAATTGCTTTGTTGAGCAGTGTAAATTAGTGCAAGTAACAACAGCAGCAGCTGCAGTCCAAGCCATCACCTGTTGAATGTAGTCTCTCTCCTAGTCTCCCCCTGGTTAATCTCGCAACTAGTTACTTAAGTTCAGTTCACAATTCTCTGCGGGGACAATAATTAATACACATAACCAACTAATTTTGTAGCTATTTCGATTGGATGATCGAGGGGTGTTTGGTATGTCGCTTGTTCGTTGTTGTCGTTGTTGTTGTCGCTGTTCGCTGATCAAGTGGCCGTGGTCTGTACGTAATTGCCATGATTTGCAACATTTGCATGGCAATCACATAACCCAATGGCCCTTTTCCTTTCGACCAGATTGGCAATCTGTGTCTAATTGCTCTACTACTCAAAGGGGAGGGAGGGGAACGGGGATTGAGTTAGCAACAGCTGTAAACTCACCGATTGAACAGATGTTTCGCCAAATGGAAATGTTGTAGAACTCGCACCTTAACAATTACGAACTTGAACCTGTCTCATGTATATTTGTAAGCCAAGTTAACAGATGATTTGGATGTGGTATGTCAAGTGGTTCAGTATTTGACTGGCAATAGTTAATGTAATATCCAACGTGGGAATTGAATTGAAAGTCGAAAATTCGACGAGTAATTGAAATCGGAATAGGAATATTTGATGCAGATATTAATGTTAATTCTAATGCTAATGATGACAGCTGCTCTTGCGCTTCGTTGCACAATTGAAGTCTAATTGAATTGAGGAAGCGGAATTGCTCTTGTCTGCTAGTTAGAAGTGGAAGTGCCTTACATTTGGCGCCATTAGCTAACTGCTTTTGTAATTAATCAAGTGGCCGAGCCCCGGCACAAAGGCCAAGTGATCAAATCAAACGAGGGCCAAAACTCGAGCTCTTCCGACTCATCCAGTTCCGCATTAGGTGCGTGTCCAGCCGACTGAGACCCGCACTTATCTAATGCGCCGCCTTCCCCGCCCTTCCCTCTCCCCTTTCCCTACACGGTAAGCTGCGAAGGTCGCCAAGCGCAAAATATTAAGTATACGTACATGAAGAATAGCATTAAAAGAACTGCGAAGCTCTTGTTTAATGCTTAATAAAGAACCGAGCATTAGCCACAGCAAAGTGGCTCTCCAACAAAGAGCAGGAACACAATAAGAGCGCACAACAGCAACAACAACAACATTAAATTGAAAATTAATAACAAACGCTTAGTGTTAAAAAAAAACACATTTCGACTTCAAAATGCCGCAAATTGTAACATGGTCAAAATAATAGCCGAAAAAATAAACAAATGCTTGAAGCATAAATACTTAATTGATCGCGAAATTAGCAAAATGATTAAACATGTCCAAGCAGAGGCAGAGGAGGAGGAGGGGGGGGGGTTATAGCAATATCAATGTCGCATCGCTTATCGGTTATTGAACGTGCGAATTAATCGCAAATTGCCAATCGATTGGCCACGCATAACAATCAAAAAAATATATTAATAAAAATTTAATTTGTTGGTATGCATGAAAACCAACAGCATGACATGCAGTTGACCATAAGCAGAAGAAGAAGAAGAAGCAGAAAAAAATATAAAAAATAAGGAAGAGAGAAAAGCAAAGAGAAGCGAATTTAAACGTGGTCCAGTCTTTTGGCCTGCCTCATATTTCGGTAGCACAAAACTGAAATATGATCAAATCTCATGCTGGCCACAACAATTAACAATAAATAACAAGCATGCAAATTATTTACATTGATATGCATAAAATTGTTGGCTTAAAAGCCTTCAACTGCCTCAACTGCTTACTGCGGTTAGCGCTTACGTTGAATTTGCTTTTTTCGCTTATTAAAATATTTTAATGGCCTGCCCTTCAAAAGTGGCTTGAAATTATGCGTTCTGCCTAAGGGAAGCCAAATTGTGTGTGTGTGTGTCTGAAGACAGAATCAATGAACCGACTGAAGGATAGGCTTATGAGTTGTCAACAAAGCATGGTGTGTATGACACTTCTGGGTATAACAAAAGGCGTTATAGATACGACTCATTTCTAAGAAGTATAACAGTATAAAAGTTGCATATAAAAAAAAAATTTTGCATAAAACCTTTTTTCTGTTTGCTATTAAAGAAATAGATAACAGTATAACAGTTTCATGTATAACACTTTTTGGGTATAACAGTTATTGATGTAGCAATTTTAGCTCGCATATTAAATCTTCGGCCTTCAACAAAGCTTGAAGTATGAAGTAAGTTGTATGACACTTTTGGGTATAGCAAAAAGTGTTATATATTACTGATTTCTATTTAATACTGCTCACAGTATAACAGTCTTGTGTGTAACACTTTTTTGTACTAAACTCTTTCCTTTTTTCAGTTAAGGAAATCTATCACAGTATAACAGTTTGATATATAACAGTTTTTGGGTATTACAGTTATTGGTGTAACAGTTTTAGTCCTCACATTAAATCATCATTGGCCTTCACAACTGCCTGATCTGAATAAATTCCTAGTAACAACTTTCTGTTTAACACTTTTTTTTTATAAGCTGATAATTTTAATGGAATCTACTTAAAACTCACTTATATAACAGTAGTTTGAATACCCACAATGCGGCCGAGTCAATCAAATGACTTAGGCAACGAACTTGGACGCCTTTGCCGATCTCTGCTCGTATTCAAATGTCATTCAGAGGTGCGACACCGTTAACCAGAATAACTGTAATTAAAGCCGCCATCATCTGGTTAGTGGCAACGGCTGAGAGCAGTAAGCCGCTGGCAAGGTCGCTGGCATTTTTGAAAAGCGACCCCAGGCAATGGTTAATCTCGTCCAGCTTTTTTCCAGCTGTATATCCAAAGTGACATTAATACGATGGCCAAAAGGAAAATATTATTTTTTGTAATTTGCATTTAGTGCAGTTAGAGCTCAAGGTTCTTTCTTGCCAGCAGGGGGTTGATCTGGCCACGGCAACGACTACGACTACGACTGCGACTCCGACTCGGACTCTGTTGCTGCTCCACTTAGTGGTGGCAAATATTGAGCTAAGCAATTTAGAGTCGCGCGCAAAAATTAGCAACAATTTGCAACTGAGCGTCAACTGAGCCGTTTAAGAGGAGGCCATAAACATGCAGCGGGAAATGGAACTGCGACTAAGCAGAGGCAGTTTCAACTGACAACTGGCACTAGTTGCTCCAACTAAATATTTAAGCAAGCTTTAAAGCTGGAAAATGCGCCGCGTCACTGGCAAACAAAACAAAACTGACCATCAACAACAATAAAACGAAGCAGACGCGATGATAAACAAAATTTGTTAAAGATGACAACACGTATGTGTGGAGCGAGAGAGAAGGAGAGAGAAAGAGTAAGAGAGACAGTGGGATAGGTAGGAGGGAGAGCAGCGTCAACTGCTGAGGGGATTTTCCATACATCATCGATATTATGAAATACATATTTATTTCATTTACTTTTGTTTTTGTACTGTTTGTATTTGACAAATATGCGAAATAAGCTAAGGCTCAACTTGGGCAGGGCATTACCAAAAATGGCAAATATATAATCATGTATAGTAAATCAACTAAATATTTAAAAAAATAAGATAATCTACATGGAATTGTCGAAGGTTGTCTGGCGAAAGTTTATAAGATAGTTTCGTTTGCTTATCATATAATATTTAAAATAATAATAAGTTTCTAGCATTTTAAATTCCTGTCAGTTTAATTTACACTCCTGTCACTCAGAAATCGATTTCATCATTATCGATCCACATTTCAGTTGACATTACCAAAATAATCAGTTCAAGTTCGTTGCCTGAGTCTTTTGTTTGTAAGCCTAGCAACAATTACGCTACACCTCTTTCTCTCAGCTAGGTCGTTGACTTCGCTGAGAAATGTGTCAAGGTCGCTTCGCTGCTTCATTCGTCGACGTCGCTGTCGGCGTCGCTGTCGACGTCGCTGTCGGCATCGCATCTCTCATCTCTCGTACGTGCTCAAAACGACAGCGAACAATTTCAATTTCACAACGCAAGACAAAAGTTGCAAGCAAAATAAAAAAACAGAAAAAAATTGCTCATCTTCTGCTGACGCTGTCTGCCACAACTTGGGGCAGCCTCTGACTCTGACAATTAAAAATGCATTGTGCAACTGCGGCGCATAAATCAAATTAAAAAACAAGAGAAAAAGAAAAACGGAAACTCGGTGGCAGCGTCGGATGACCTTGCGAGTACCTTTTGTTCTGTATTCCGCAGACTGTGAAATGTGACTGGAGCCAAATCAAAACCAAAACCAACACCACCCACTAGCCAAAAAAGAAGAAGTACAGTCGTACTTCCCTAACACGAATCAACATTAGCCAAAGAAAAAGTTCGAATTATGGAATTCTTTTCATTAAGTTTATTAAATTTATTACCACTCGAGTTAGAGAAAATTCGAGTTGTGGAAGTTCGCGTTATAGAAACTCGACTGTGTATCCACCCACCTATCGACGCCACTTCCCCCACTCCAAGTGCAAACGGAGATAAAAAAACACTTGAAGCAATTTTTTTTTGTTATGTTTGAAAATTTGCTACGTTTGTTGTTTGCTTTTTGGCATTAACACAAAGTTCAGATCTGGCCGCAAGTGTGTGTGTGTGTTGTTAGAGTGTTTGAGTGTGTGTGTGTGGGTCTACGCTAGTGCCTGCACATACTACAAAAAAAAAACAACAACAACCACTTGCACAGAGCCGAAAAGGCAGCAACAATGTGCGGTAATGTTTAATGCTTTTTAATACTTGAGCCGTCGGGCGGCTGGTGTCTCAGTTAGTCTCAGCACAGCCGCAACGGAGTGTGCACGCGGAGCAGCAGCAGCCAGTCAGTCAGTCAATCAGTCAATCAGTCAGTCAGTCAGTCAGTCAGTCATTCAATCAGTCTGTCATTCGACTGAGGAAAACTTACGCGCAAATTTATCGAAAAATCCCAACAAGTTTCTAGTTTCTATTTTACTTAATCTTTTTCGGCTGGGAATGCGAAAATTTGTCAAAAACAGTTCGAGTGTTGCACAAAGCTAAAGTGCATCAAATCTAACTGTAATTGTAACGGTAACTGTGCCGCCAACAAGAACAAGTTGCAACCAGTTCAAAGTTGTTTTTGCTAAAGAAATCCTAAAAAATAAAACGAAAACATAAATTCGACAAGTGACACACATAAACAACAGCAATAACAACAACAACAACAACAATCATGCTCAATCGTGTCTGCCCTTCAAATACAAATTACATCTAAAAAAATTACAAATAACAAAGCAAAAACCCCAAACAAAGTTGACAATAAATTTACAAAAAAAAAACAGATAAAAATATCAAAAATTAACACACACCCACAAAACAAAAAAAAGAGCGAAGCAAATAAAGTGAAAAGACTTTTGAGTGTTCCCCCTAAGTGACTCTATCCTTAACACTAAAGACCTCTATATATAGCCAAGTTAATACCCAACTGTCAACGATGGAAGCGCATCCGAAACAGGTAAGGGAAAAAACAACAACAAAGACACAAACAAACAACAAATATTCCAAAATGAATTTGCCAAAAAAAAAGAAGAGATTTAAGTTTTTTGTAAATTCATTTTGACAAGTTAACTAGGCTAAGTTACAACAACAACAACAACAACAGCATTAAAAGTGCGTGACAAGTTGTTGAACATTATTTCGTAGTTGTTCCCTGCCACGCCCCCTCCTGACGCTCTTTGTCGGGCCGGCTTGCCAAACTTGTTTACAATTTGTTTGTTTTGCTTACTTTATGAACATAATTATCAGCTTTATCATCATCATTATCAACAGCATCTGCAACAGTTTCTATCTCTTTCTTTATCTCTATCTCTATCTTTATCACTATCTCTATCTTCTATTTGCATATACAGCAATTTTGTTTTGTGCAGCATATCAAAAACTATTTAAAATTTCTTAATAAATCCATTTTATATTTCATCAATAAATTGAACAAGTTATTCTTTTTCTTTAAATCCAATTAACTTTTGTGCATGTTTTTGGCATTTAATCAGATTTAAGCAATTTAATCATACTCTAGCAAAGGGTAAGTCCAGCTTAATAGATACGAATTTTAAGAAAAAGTTAAATAAGCTACAAAGTTCTATAAAAAACGTTTATTCAAAATTAGTGTAACTAACACAGGAATAATAGTTTAAAAAATGATGTGCGGTCTGAAACAATTTATTGAATCTCGAGAAAACTTAATTATAATTTTTACTTTATTTTCTAAATATCTATCGGATATGAATGATTATTTAATATTCTACCTCAAAGTGTGTATTATTTACTTTTCATTTACTATTAATTGCAATTCGATAATTTATAGCCAAATCTTCAAACCAATTCAGATACTACCCTCAACTCAAGGGTATTCCAACTTCTTTACTTCACTCTACTTTCGTGCTGCACTTGGTAGTGCATTAAAGTGTAAAAAGAATTAAGTACAAACCAAAAAAATTGCATTCGATTATTAAAATTGTTGAACAAAAGGCCCCAAAAAGTGTTTGAGGCGCTGGCTTTCAATGCAAACTTTAATTGCATTCAATTTAAAATTGTTGTTGTTGTTGTTATTGTTTGATAACCTTGTGCACAATTCTTAAGCCAAAAAATAACCAACTACAATAAAAATTATGCGGCCAAAGTAAATGTTAAATGTTGGGCAATTTCGACCATTGTTGTTGTTGTTGCCTGATATTTAATAGCACTTCGATTGGACGTGTATAATTATGGGTTGTTGTTGTTAAGAGTTCCCCAATTTGCTTTGACATTTCCATCAATTAGCAAGGCCCAAAAAGAGTTCTCCTCGAACTACACACGTGTCTCCAACTGCGGATCGCATTCCCAGTCCCAGGCGCTTTATTCTCCCTTCACTTTGCCAACCAATCAAAAGCAAACGTATCTTACCACTTCACATTTGACAGACTCACCGCCCACTAACTCAATTTATATTTTGGCCAGAGTGGAAATGAGGCACATCAAAAACGAGAATGGGGAAGCAACATTGACAAATGCGGCTCAAAAAAATCAGAATGCGGCAGCTAACGAATCCAATTTGAGATGCGATCGAAAAAAGAATTTATAAAATAAATATAAAGGAAAAAAAAAGAATTAAGTAAACTGTAAGAGATACACAAATAAACATTTTGAAGAATCCGACGGGCTCCTTTTTTGTGCAGCTGATGCTCAAATCTGATGCTCAGATCGCAATACGAATCTGAATCTGTCGCTTTTCACTTTCGAAATCCAATTAAAGAATTTATTGTCATTATTTTGTTCGTTTCGTTTTGTTTCTGGTGAGACATAAGTTTGTGTCTTAAGTCTTTTGATTTGGCAAGCGAAGTGGGGAAGTAATACTTAAAAAATAATGAATGAAAAGAGTTTGTAGAACGAACCACTTACATATTTTAATGCATTTTTAATTTATTAATAATTCATTTTAATAAGTTGAAGGATCGTGTAATAGTTAAACAGGTGATTACAGATCTATATCAACTAAAGGGTAATTTGCAACATTTTAATCATTAATATCTCATTAGAATGCAGTTCTAATTGCATTGCAATTCTAATATAACATTAAAATACTATTTGAATATAGATAGAGTATAAATGTGTCATGAGGTCGTAGATCAATATTAAATTGTTTAATTATATGCACTTGCAATGCATTAATATCTCATTAGATTCTCAACACTCTTGCCAACAAAGTACATTTAGTTTTTTTTTCAAGACGAGTATGACTCAGAATAGATGTTCCTAAAGGCTGTGGCATTTAGAACTTGGCTCTAGGTCTTAACATATTTAAACAGATTAATTACCCATAAACCAGGTTTCATTAGGCATTTCATTAAATACCAGATATATGCAAATTAATTAACGATTTCAAAGCGTTTTCTTTAGTATTGAATGAAAGCGTGCCACTTCAACTAACATTTATTGGTTTATCATTTGAATTGATGATCATTAAGAACTTTTCTGATCTGATCTGAAGAAAGAGGAGCGGCGGGAATGAAATGCATATTTATGAAACGCTTCCACGTGCCGTATCCATAAAACATCACATGCCATCGCTATTTTCATTAATGCGCGAAATGTGTTAACCAATTAATAATAGAAATTAAAATTGCCAAAAAATTGCCTAAAGACAAAAACGAAATGAAAATTAATTAGGCTGCCATTGTGTGCGAGGAAGATTTGCCAGCCAGCTTGTCTCTGGCCTGGGATGAGTCAAGAGTGTCGGCAAATTGACTTTGATCAGCAGATCACATTTTTGGATACGAATGATAATCATCCTGGCAGTTCCTATAGACACAATCTTCTACCCATATAGACATATGTACGTTTTTTCATATGCGAATCAATATTTGATTTGAATTCTTAAAATTCTCCGCAATTTATTAGCATTTTCGTTTTGATTATTTTGTTTGCATAGTTGTGCAATATTTTTATTTATAAAACATTGCTAAAGTGCAGAGCGTGAGATTCTTAGACTTATCGCTGTCGACGCCGACTGCGACGCTGACTGCGCAGCGGCTTTTTAATGTTGGCCCCGCACTTTAGTTGAAAAAAAAAATTACCCGAGTGTTTGTCGCACGCTTATTGCCCGTCGCTCTTTCTCACTCGCACTCTCTCGTTCCCGCCATCTATCTCACTCTCCATTTTTATTGTCATCGTCACACATGCGCCATCTACCGCCAGTTGCTTGGCGACGCGTCGCCCCCGCCTCATTTGTTTGCTTCTCTGTTATGAAACGAAATTGTGTCAAGGTCAAATTTACATGAGCACGCTAAGCGCCGGCGACGTTATCGTCGTCTCTGTTCAGCCGGTGTGCGGCCGAGGGGAGGCAATCACAATCGGAGGCAGTCGCGTCTGCCGTCTCTTTCCCCCTGCTTGGCAAATAGTTGGCCCCGCTTTTTTCCATGCTGTTTGCTATGCAAATGCCGGAGACAGCGCAACGTAGAGCAACAAACTGACAGACAGACTGACGGATGGAGAGAGGGACAGAGGTGGAGAGACAGTCTGACAGACAGGCAGAAAAGGTGTCAAAGTAAATAGAAAATTGTTGCTAAAACAAATGGAAAAAAACAGAAAAAAAATAAAAATTAAAACTAATTCCAATACAACGAAATTTATATACACTTTCAATGCAAACTAAAAGTATAAGAAAATTGTAAAAATATTATTATGTAGAGTAACATATATTAAAACGTCTTAGTAAAATTTCGTTTAATTTTAACCTAAAGAGCAATTTTCAACTGAACCAAATAAACTTGATAACAAAGCTGAAGTACCTTCCGACTCACTATGAATGAAACATTAACCTGGTGAAGCACCCACAGTATTTACTCGCTAAGTTTGCACATCTTTATGCTATGCATACTATGCAATAGATCTTCAGGCTGGACTCTGATCCAACACTGCGTGTGGCAGGTCCAACACCTTTTGACACTTTTGGGGGCATTTCCCGTGTCAAGTTTACGAATTTCTCATTAAACACCTTAGTGTTTGGCTATAAAGATGGGTCAAATATGCACTTAACGTTTGTATGGATTGGTTATGAAAGCGGCAATTGCAGTTGGAGTCAGTTTGAGGTATTCGATTGAGCTGGGAGCGTTGTGTTTACTAATGTTATGTTATGTTATTCACTTCGTCTAATTGGGGGTCTCGTTTGAGTATTTGCTGGCACATCAATGAGTTAATGAATCAACAAATGCAAATAAAAGCGTTTAGAAATGTTTAATTACGGACAATACAAATTGAGGAAGCTGCAGTTCAGTTTAGTAAATCACATAATAGATATTCATATACGATATTTGGGTAAATTAATATATAAGCTACGATTAAGCCAAATTTTGACAAGGAACATTCTCTCATTTAAATAAAAATTCCCATATTAAATGCTTTTATAACTCAATATTGGGAATTTCCCCTTTCTAAATAGTTGCGATCGTGTGTAATCGAATTTATTCAAGAGTTTAGTCAACTTTGCTTCCGCACAGATTGCATAACATTCAACATTCTATGATTATTCATTTGATATGATTGGAGTCTCTGCATTAGTAAGCGCTTCTTCATAAGAATTTATTGATTTCAATGCATCATCATCATCATTATTATCATCAGTTGCCTTTCACAAAACTCCCAGATGATTAACGCCAACATAAATGACAACAAAAAGAACAACTAAACGATTAGCAAATGATATTTTTGCATTATTATGAATAATGCGCGATTATAAGGCTTAAGAACTGCCTTTTGCATACTGTATTTAACTATTTAAGCTGCCACCCACGAGCTTTCCAAATGACAAACATTTGTCTTCGGCCCGTTTATCGATATAACAAATAAATAACAATAACAATAACAGCACTCTAAATACCAAAAAATTAGTCATAGTTCAGATAAAAAGGCGGCCAGCAAGAGACTCGCCAAAAATGGCCAATCTTTTGATAAATATCATGGTAACGAGCTGTGGGGCAGCTGCTTGAAAGTGGCCAAAAGTGAATTCAAGCCAGGTTGCAAGTGGGAGTTGCAGCTACTGGTATAACAGATTAAAAACTAGTTTACTAATCAAGTATCAAACATAAAAGTAACTAAATAAGTTTAGCATTTATTAAATTAATATTTATTCTCTTGTATAACAGTCTAAAACTGTTATAATTTTTTAAGAATCATTAAACATTATAGAAATGATTCTGAGCCGCAGCGTATGGTCAACACTAACCTTTTGCTGTTTGTATAACAGTTATCAAAACTGTTATACCATACAAAAGGGTGTTATAATGCTTCCATAAGTCCTTGGAAACCAAATTTAGCAATTGGCAACTGTTAAGTTTAATAGATTCAGCATGTAAAACTGTTATACACACACACACAGAAGTAATAATTCCCGGCTGGCATTCGCCTTCACTTGGCCACATTAGCATTGCAAATGCAACAGGCAAACAATTTGTGCGATAACCGAAACCAAAACTAATTGCGAAATTCCTGCAGGCAGTTGAGTTGAGTCAAAGTGAATGCGACTGACGGCAGGCACTGTGACTGTGGCTGTGGCTGTGGCATGTGGGGGCGAGCGACGATTGTCCGATGAGGTCCGGGAACAGAGCCGGATGTGTGTGTTATGTATTGGCATGCTAATCAGAGCGCAGAACATTCTATCTGATGAAATTCCAATGGAAACGCTGACATTAATCTCTGCCCATCTTCGACGTGGCAGCATTTGCATGGGGAGTGGAGGGAAGGAGATTCAAAGTGGAGACAACGGTAGCAGACACTGACACTCAACAGTTCATTGGCGCCAAGCCACCGGCGACAAGCCCACCAACAGACTTGCCGCAGACAGAGCTCGAGCCTCCAGCAGCGAAATACATTCATACATACATACATATATGTATGTACTTATGTCTGACTACAACAGTTTCAGTCACAGCTCCACCTCCACCCCCCTGCGACGGCAACAACTCAATAACAACGTTGCAGACACAAGACACAAGAAGACAAGAAAAAAAACACGCCCCGCTTAAAGTGATTCAGATGTTGGCGCTGCAACGTGGACAACCTGGTTACAGTTCAGCTGCAGCTTATGGGCTGTGTAAAATAAGTTAATTATACTCGTTGAATGGCTCGCTGGTCACTTGGCCAACGGCAGCGCCAACGTTGACCTTCAAAATGTCAGCTGAAGTTGGAGTTTCCGCTCGCAACAACGAACAAAAAGAAAATCTTTTCTAAGCAAAGTTCGTTGCCTAAGTCTTTTGTTTGGCCTGGTGATGAGTTTGCCTGTCGGCTGCAAAAAGGGAAGGACAGCGACGGGGGTAGGGGTTGCCAACATGACGTTGCCATAAAAATAAACTAGTGGACAAAGGCTGCAGTCAAGCAAACTCGACTGGAAGATACCCTGTACTTATTATATAAAGCAGCAATTTAAAATAGAAAATCAAAATAATGTTTTTGCCGAAGTTGTATCTTTTAAATTGTCCTACATACATCTAGCTCTTATAGTTTCTTGACTGTTGATGCTGATCAAGAATCAATATACTTTATGTTATGTACATTGTTTTTTTTTTCAAACCTAATAGACCCTTTTTAATTTCTAAGCACAGGGTCTAACAACAATTTAGCCGACTGTTATAGTTAATGGGCCGCAGTGGCTACGCGCGACGGCATTAACAAGATTTAATGCTAAAAATAACAAATGAGCCGCAATTACGAGACCTCTTAACAGACTTCGACTTAGACTCAGACACAGACACAGACCCAGACCGAGACCGAGATCGAGACCCGGTCGGAGACAGCAGACAGTGACTCGATGACGAACTGTGAAATAACCCACGCGACCGACGACCAGCGCCCCATATGCATATATCTTTTGATTTGATGATGTGGGAAACACTCGAAATTACCAAAAAAGTTATTAGCACAAATACAAATCATAATAATAATAGCAACAACAACAACAACAACAAGAACAAGAACAGGAACAATCAAAAGCCTCAAGCATCGGAGCGGGTAAGCGGGTTGAGGGGCACATGAGCAACACTCAACGGGCACCCGGATTCGTTATTTATGGCACACAGCCGGGACTAGCAATTTATATTGATTACTATTGCCCGCCAGACACAATTCATCACGTGCGTCATATATAACATCTAACAGTTCAATCGATTCTTGGCTCAACTTGAATTTACAACTGTCTCCCTTGGGTGAGCTAACGGTATCATAATTAACCAAATTTCGTATAAATATATGTTATTTATGATTCGTCGAATTAAGCTCAAATGGAATGGGATCTGATCTCATGGATCACGTGAATTATTTCACAATATTTAAAAAATTGTTTACTGATTATTTAATGGCATTTCAATGGCTTTCTCCCTGCACAGGAATGGAAGTTTGTTTTGGCATTGGCATTGGAATTGGAATTGGTAGCATTAACCGGTTCTTAAGCTGCTCTCCTAATTGGCGAATAACCCAAAAGTCGTATACTTAATATGAAAGCATTTCGTACTTTCGAATTCGTAGCGCAAACATCTGAATCCGAGCAAACCAAACCCGAACAACAAATCAAAGTTAAAAGTAAATCCGGTTGAACTCTGGTTCTGTTTGTGAGCTGCATTTGTAGCTTTAGGATTGTCTGATCATAATTAATTAATTTTTATATTTACTTAATAATTGACACACACCCACAAACTTGCGTCAAAGACATGCAGCTGACGTTAGTCGAACTCTTTTTTTTCCCTGCCTGAAAAGGCTTTTGTTTTTATGCTCAGATCGCATTGCGCAGGAACTAATTTATCAATTAGTGTATTTCTTATTTTTTTGTTGCGCGGCTTGTTAAACACAGTTTTAAATAAATTTTGTTTAATTAATGAGCTATTAAGCCACGACTCAGCTGTGTGTACACACACAAACAAATATAATAACAATACAGAGACTGGACGTATCTATTTTTAAAGTGTTTTTTTTTTTTGGGTTGTGATCTAGAGATGAACATCGAAGCAGAACACTGGGCAATCGGAAACAGTGTCGAAAATGTTTAACTAGCCTTGGCTATGGTCATACAACATACGTATATTATAATTATATACCATATCATTGCAATAGATCTACACTTGATTAAACCACATACGACTATGTGTTTATCTTGCAATCGCCAACTTTTCCATTCTGTAACATTCGCTACAACTAATTTGCATACTATAAAAACTGACACAAATTCAGCTCCATTTTGCGACATTCCACAGTCTGTAATGCTTTTTTAATGCATTTTTTATTAGTTGTTGGTATTTAAACCATTAATAAAAAAAAGCATTGTGCCAATTTAAACAGTATTTGAATGCCATTTTGTTTTAAGATTACAAGTTTCATAAAACTTCGATTTCGATAAATGCGACACTTTCGTGCGTGAGACGCAAACGAGCTCGGCTCTAATCAGAGTTATCGATAAATAACGATAAGCTTGGCGCGTGTCAGTTGAAAAAAGCAGCAGCTAATGATGAAATTGGTCAATTTGTAGCTGATAGCAGAACAACAAATTGCTTAGCACTTTACAGCTAAAAATAAAAATAAAAAAAAATAAAGAGAGAAAAAACTTAACAAAGCGTGAGCATTTAAATTTATAGCCCACAGCTGAAACGAGTTCAAAGCCAACAAAAATCAAGCCAATGACCCAGAGAACTACTGAGTGGTAACTAGAATTAGAATCTGGAACCCGAAGGGATAAAGAAATTAAGCATCATCTGTCTTGGCTCGAGAGAGCGCACATTAAATATGGCCTGAGAACTTTTTTATAATCTGATCTGATTCGAAATTCCATTCGTATAAATCCGACACCTAATCATTCACCTGGGCGACAGTTAAACTGGCTTAGAATTGGGCGAACGTGGGCATAACAAATTAGCACGAAATTAATTGCACTTTAAGCAACAATAAAAATGATAAATTACTTTAATCGCTCAGTTCAGATCGCGTCTCTGGGTCGCTCCCACCAACAGCTGGTTTTTTTTTGATTTTAAACAAAAAAAAAAGAGTTAATTTTGCGCACTTAAACGCAGAGATCTATCATAGAAACTTTAGTCGCTTTCACTAGGCAGCTAACCAATTACGATTAACATATGTAAATACCTTCATAATCATTTTTCATGTTAAACAAATTGTGGTTGATTTATTCGCAATGCTGATACACATTTCAAATGCATGTGAGTGTGTGTGTGTGTGTGTAGATGTGTGTGTTAGATACTGAAAGTTGAGAAAATCTATGGAATATATGGAAAGGTCCTGTAAATCCGCACTTTCTAGTTGAATTTGCATTTGGAGAAGTCCATTTCGGGATGTTGTTGCTTGAACCTAAAGAAAAGAAAATATATTTAAGCTACCGATTTATATTTGAATAAAATGCTTGTACTCACTTCTCGAGTATGTCTTGCTTCTTGCGATCCTCACTGGTGGGCAGACCCATCTCCTTCTGCCGCTGGTCGAACATCATTTTCTCAACCATGCTGCGGGTCTCGCCATCCAGATCGGATAGCTTGGACGGCTCGGGGTTGATTTTGCGTGTGGATATTTCGGGATCGGTGGTGACCAAACGATTCCACCAGTTCATCTTGTTGATCTTCTCAAGTGTGATCAGCACTGTTTTGCTATCTTGAAGCACCCAAACCGATTCATCCTGCTTGACCTCGCCACAGAGCTCACCGTCGATGATCGGCTCTTGACCTTTGAGGCCCACTTTCAATGATTTCTTGCCGATGCTGACCACAATGTCGCGGGCACGCAAAGCGAATGTCACGTTGAAGGGAATCTTCAGCTGCAATTAGAATGGAATCGAATCGAATCGAATTGATAACCAGTTGTTAATGTTAATGCTCAAATGATGATCAAGATCTACAACTCTGACTTCAACCGACTTCAACTGCAGAGCAAATCCAATTGCTAACAATTATGAGCACGTAACGGAGGCGAAAACGTCTCCGGTTCATGTAATTTGTGATTAATGATCGTTGGCCCCTTTAGACATTCTAGTGGCCCACGTAACAAAGTCAACAGTAATAACAATTGTTGATGCTGTCGTTGTCGCTGATGATGATGATGATGATGCCCAATGCTTTGGCTTTGGCCAACCTTGGAGCAGCTAATAACCAAAACAAAAAATACAACGATCTATAAATAAACCTAAGCAAACAAGCACATTGACTTGGATAAGAGGCACGTCTCATATCAGCAGATGCAATCAGAAAACTGGAGCTGCCCTTCACCAGGTTCGTTTCAAGGACTCTGCAACAGCAACGGGAATTTAGTTTAACTGCCAGCCAGTTGGCCAGCCAGGTCCACAAAGAGTTCAAGGACGTACAGCGGTTGTTTATGCATATATCAGCCAGATCCCAGAACCAGATCCGGTTGCACTGCAGGAGTCTCTTGGAATGCCGCTCAACAGGTTGCAATCCAGATCCAAAGACTGTGACAATACAACAACAACAACAACACCAACAATGGGCTAATTGAGCGATGCCTGTCCAAGTTCAAAGCAATTACAGTGGCGTCTCAAATGATGTGCTAGCTGCCCATTAATTACATACATACATAAATATATTAGCACCTTTTCTACGAACTCTAATGAAAATTAATAATGTTATTTGTGTGAAAAACCAAGCAGCAACAGCAGCGGCGGCAACATAATTAAAGCTTAAATTATTAGACACTCAACTCAGCCAGCTGAGAACATTGCAATCAATTAGCAACAACGACAACAACAACAACAACAATTCGACCCACTTGCCACAACAGTCGTCGCATGTGGAGTCTCTCAGTCGTCGGCTACTGGCAACAACACAATGTGTTAGCAGAGCTCGTCCGGGCCTTTAATTAAAATCACACAAAGCCAAACCGCCAAGGACGCTTTCGTTCAAGACGAAGACGAAGAAGAAGACAAAGTCAGTTGCTGCCACGGTCCAAGACAAAGCACGACGAGGCGTTCGTGCGTGCACATCTCCGTTGGAGTACAAGTGTGTGTGTGTGTGTGTGCGTGTGTGTGTGTGGGTAGTCAAGGTGTCCCAACAACAACAGCAACTGAAACAGCAACCGCAACTTCGACCACAGTAGCAACAATCACAGCACGCGTTCTCGTGTCAACAACAGCAACCAGTGATAGAGATGAGACTGTGACTCAAGCCAAAACAAAAGATATCTATGACACCCCTGAAAATATTTAACATATGTATTTATTTAAACTAAGCTTTTCATTTACCAATTTAAAATAAAAACAATTATTAATAACAGGGATGAAAATCGTAACAATAACCGTTACCGTTAACCGGTTTTAACCGATTGAAATAGGTAACCGTAACTGAAATCGTAACCAAAACAGAACCCTTTTTTCTATACCGAAACCAAAAAAACGAAATTATTTCAACCGACAAAAAGTGAAATTAAGTTCAAAAGTACTTTTTTACCCTAATTTTATCACCTGGAGTCGATTAAAGCAACAATTTTAAGATTGAAAATTTTTGAAAATTTTCAAAAAATTTATAGGGGTAACTATGTAAATTTTCCGAAAAAAGTGAATTTTTCAGAATCATCCAATTTTGATGCCAAATCAATATTTGATTAATTAATTGGTCAAAAAAACATCCCGTTTGAAAATCGATCAAGATTTGACAAATCTATTCAAATTAAAAGAATACCTGTACCATAAATCAGGGAACATTTGGCAGTTTTTGGCTTAAATCTTTAAAAATCAAATCGAAATTTAGTCCAAAAGAACTTTTTTACCCTAATTTTATCACCTAGAATCGATTAAAAGAATAAAACAAAGATTTAAAATTTTTGAAAATTTTCGAAAAATGTAAAGGGGTAACACTGTAAAAATCGAGAAATTTTGGAAAAAAAAATTTGGTCTCAAAAGCAAAAAATTTGAATGCAAAGTTAAAGTAGGGTTAATATTATGAAAAATAAGACATTCCAAATAGAAATCGGATGAGCTTTAATGAAGTTGTGCTTGTTTAAAGTACAAAAAGTCAATATTTCTCATGTATAGATAACTTCCAATAATTGTCATACCGGTACTTCGAATAAATGCTCATCTCTAGCATCAGCTTCTGTTGAGCACTCGACAACAACAACAACAAGAACTACGACAAACGAGGCTTCAACAGTGTCTCATGTCGCCGACGCGTCGCATACATTTTTGACATATTCGAATTAAAAATGTGTCAAAAATGAAACTGAAGCGGACGTCAATTGGGGATTTTAAATTCATTGCGACGCGGATGTTAGCGAGTCAGCAGCAAAGTGTGGGCGGCAAACACAATTAGCAATTTTTATATAGAACAACAAAAACACACACACACACACATACGTACACGTACTACAAATAAGACGACTTAACAGAGTCTGTTAACGAGCTGCTGCATTTGCAGCACTTGAGTGCATTAATCGATATCTGCAATCAATCGATAATTGCCAATCAACACAGCTCGGTTAATGGCCTCTTGCCTGTCTCTTTGTGTATGTTTGTTTTTGGTGTATTTGTTTTGCTTTGATGATTCGAAAGGGAATTCTTGTGGGTAAAGATAGAGCTTTCACAGTCCGTGAGCGAAGGTTATGCAAACAGCAGTAATTCTATTCTATACTCAAAGCTCGTGCTTGCGTTACAAGTAGGAAATTTACACAAATCTCAGCGACATCTGTCGCACATTGGACACATTAAATCACGGCATCGAAATCTAAAGGTAAACAATGGTTAATGCAAATGGACGTGCTGAAAGCTAAGAAATCACACAATAAAACGCAAACATGATGCGACTCAAAAATGAAGCCAACTACCAGCAAAAACAAAAGGCAATAGCAAGAAACATGGCCAACAAGTTAAGCGTCAGTCAAAGTTCATAAAGATACGGAAAAGGTGTCGCGTTTGAATTAATTAATAACAACAACAAACAACGATGGCACACTTATTCACATCAAGAGAGAACTATTCAAAGAGTTTGTGAGCGAGAGAGAGAGAGAGAGAGAGAGATTGTGAGGAGAGGAGCAATCGAATCGATCAGACGCTCGGCAGACACCATGTCTGACAGTTGCTGATGATTATGCAAATGCTGTCGGCTTGCATTAATCGATAGGCAGCTAATCGATCATCATAGCGATATGCACCAGTTAATGGAAAGAGAGAATTCTCATTTGATTTCTACGCGCTTTTACAGCCGTTATTGTAAGCTATTAAAACATTTAAGTGTATTTGGGAAATGTAAATTTCAGCTAAAGTGAAAGACATTTGAAATTCACGTGATTTACTAAAAACGGTTAACTGTTTTTGTTGTCGCGCTTTGTTTTGCTTAATTTGCTTAATTCTATGAATTTTCGAAATATGTATATACATGTGTACAACACTAACAACAACTATAAATACATTTGATTTTCTTAAATATGTACAACGTATAATTTATGCTGAAAGAAGCGACACGGTGCCTGGCACGAAGCCGCGATCTCCAAACCAGCGTGGAAACAATCAAAAATGCCAAGAAAAAAAAAAGAATAATGCCAAAAAAAAAAGAATCATTTCAAAACTAGCCAGAGAAACACTAAACGAGACGAGTGAATGGCGCGACTACGTCGATAAGACATTATCACAGACCGGAGAAGAGACTTCCAGAAGAACCTGAAATCTGACAAAACAGTCTGTCTCCCAGAGTAGCGATCGTTCCCATTGAGTTTACGTATTTTGGAGTATTATTTGATTATTGGTGTCGTCGCCACTTGACAGACCGAAAATCATCAATTGAATGGCTCAAATCTGATTAGAATGGCGTTCAAACTGGAAACTAGTTATAATATGGAATAGGAATTGGAATAATAATAATGCTCTCCATAAGCGAGCATAGCTCAAGTGCTTTGTGTGTATTGTGGCCAATTGACTTTGGTGCGCTAAGCTGATTGGGTAGCGTTCGGAGAGATCCGGTAGCAGTTAAGCTCCATAAACGGTAATTTCCATAGGGTATACTTTAGATCTACAGGGACAGCTTATTGGCCTACTTTGACAAATTAACATAATTGATCGTTCAGTTGATTGATCTACAGATCAAAATGTTCTCAAAAAAAAGGAAACTATTGAATTCCAATTTAGTAACATTTTGGGTACCAGGAACCAAAAAGAACCCAACAAACGGATCTCAATCGAGAGTCAACAGATCAACAGTGATCACAAAGCAAAGTTCATTTACCCAAGTCGAAGCTATTGTGAGAAACAAGCCCCCATTGTTGAAGCATCGCTTTGTGTTGGCTTCTTCTATTCTATTCGCCAATTCAGTTGACAATTCCACAGTTTATATGCAATCTTCATTTCAATTGACGTCTTAACTTAATGCATGACATGTGAAAACACAAAACTGAACCAACTACTTTTATGATCGCTATAAAGCTCTTTTATATAGAGTAGTATGAACTGCGACTAAGTCGACTGATCGTAAAAGCGTTAAGAATGTTTCATTTTCAAATTACGTTGCGTTTGCGCAATTACCAAGAAAAACCCACAAAAATCTTAACGCAACTGACGTCATTGAGAATTCACGCTTAATATTTCCGCTTAGCAGATGACTCAGCTGAGAAACGCTGACTTATCAGCATCATTAACATCTCTATGGATGAGTATAGCTGTATAATCTGCCCGTTGGCTAAACTTTTCTCTTAACGCTAATCTCCGAAATTAGCTACGATAAATGCTGTTATAATGTTCACTCATTTGCTGCGGGTATGTCGAAAATCTCACTGGGTTTGAAACCCAAAGTGAAGATGGAAACGATTATTAATCGAAAATGGAGTTATCGATATTGAAGAATTTGACTTTGCATAATATAAGTAAATTGATGCTGATAGTGTACAACTTAAGAATAAAATAAAAAATATAAAGAAAATGTAAGAAAAAGATTTTTCACTTTGTCGATTGGAGAATGATAAAATATCTATATAATTAAATTATAAATATTTATAGTTTTAAGCGAATGTCCACCCAAAAGAAGGTTTTAACTGAAAGCCGTCTAAACTATCTAAATTAATAATAAGCTTAGTTGAATTCAATCTTCCTTCGACTTTAAAGAGTACACGAATTTCGAATAACCAATTTAAATAAATTTATTAATTTCATATACTGCGTTGGTCCATAGAGATTCCAACCATGGTTTGTGACGCGCTTCAATGGCGGGTGTTCCCCGCGCAGCTGTTATCACGCAAATGGCATCAAATTATCAGCCATTGTCACCAAAAAAAAATAATAATAAAAATAAATAAATGAATAAATGATTAAAAAAAAAAACAGAAAGAAAAGAAGAGAAGCTGCTATAAATCGATGGATCGCAGTTGAGGTTCCATGCAAGTGTAAATTTGAAATGCCAGTTTCGGGCGTCAATAGAATCGATGGCCTTAAATTGTTTTGGTTTTGCATGCTTAATTATATGCAAAAAGCCATGGCAACAAGAATAACAACAACAGCAACAAATGTTGGCTGTTTGTTTTGGCTGAGAGCACACACAGTTAAAGAAGCAAACTCATCGATCGTTTTCGGGCTGTTTAGGTGAATGTTGTTGACTTAACGTACTGGCTATAAGACAGTGTAGATTGTAAATTGCTTTGAATTGAATTGAGATTGGATTGGCCAGAGATGTTGATGCTGTTGTTGTTGTTCTCTAGCTGGTCTTGTCGTATAGCTAGTGCTCAAGTGTGTAGCAGCATCTGCTTCCAACTCAAAGCACAACTCATCTCAATTTAATTTGATTCTTGCTCAAGTGGTTGGATTTCCTCTCTCTCTGTCTCTCAGCACATTTTGTATGTGGTTCTGCTGTTGGTAACTGGCACCGTCAGGTAAATCTTTGTCAACTTGGTTGATTAAAATGCACACACACACACACACACACACGCACACACACAGAGTTGGACATTGGGGCAGCCACTCACTTGTCTCACTTAAAAGGTGATAACAAGATGCTTGATCGAGGGGCTACAAAAACACAGAGTCAGACAGAAAACAACGTGTGTTCAACTAAAGACAAATTGTTGTTGCTGCGGTTAAGCTACCGAAATGTTGTTGTTCTTCTCGGTAAATACAAAAATAAAATTGTAACAATTTATTTGAACATTCAATTTGCACAGTGTGACAAAGTTGCTAATGATCTTTAGCAATTATAAAACATTGAATCAATGATCTCATTGAGTTCAATTGAACATCTTAATTGCACAACTTCAATTGTTAATCAACTAAAAATAGTTATAGACTAACAATCGCATTCGATTTATAGCTTGGGCGTTTCACGGTACATCAATATCTCATTCTAATCACGTTCTATTCCCAATCGATCTTCTCATCGAATGCTGTTCGCTTGATATACAATCTATGTGTCGATCTTTGACGTTAAATGCTGATATTAGAATACCAAATATGTATAGCAATCGTCGTTTGATGCATGGCAAAAGAACCAAAAACTGAATGAGTTTGTTATTCCAACGATAGATCATTATCGGACTATTTGGAAACTGTGCCAGAAGAACAACAAAAGGGCGTGTGTTGGCCCTTAACAAATCCTTGAGACTCATCGAAATCGTATTATTTTTTTTTTAATGTTTTGCCATACACAACACTCATTTGGAGCCGGATCTGGGAAAACCCACAGCCAATATGATTACAACGAGACGAGCGCCCACGCTGTGAGGAGCCCTTCAGATTGTTCCCAATTTACAACCTAAAAAAACGAAGAAATAACAAACAAAAGTTGCAGCTCAATTTGCCAAAATGTCTGGTGCCGCGGGGCATGTGTTCCCATAAGGGCGAGCAATCAATGAGGTGTCTATTTATAGAGAATTCCCCCACAAAGATTCAAAACGAAAGTAGCTGAGCACGAGAAATAAACATCAAAGTGACAAGCGCGGCAAACATCAAATCAAACTAATAAAGAGTGTAGGTGGTAGAGGGAGTAGGAAAGGGGAACGGGGATCTTAGCTGACCGGCAATTGATCAGAGAATGCTGTTTAAATATAGCACAATGATTGAGCCCGGCTAACACTGACAGCCTATTCAAGCTGTTGTTGTTATGGCATGCAAAATCCGTCAAGAAAGTTGCTAGCAACAAACACAGAGAGCTAACGGCGGCAAGCAAGAAATAAAAAAAGTTTGCGCATCGAAGCAAACAACCTGTCGACAGCGCTTAACGCAAGCAGCGACGTCGGCAGCAGCAGCGACGCCAACGGCAACGGCAGCATTAACAGCATCGACAGCAGCATTTGCTCTGATCCGATCGGCGTGCGCCGTTTGCTTCAGTTTGATTCTTGATGCCGTTTAGATCGGTTCTGCTTGGCGCGTGCTACGAACAAACTTGAAAGCAGCTGAAGAAGAAGCCAAGTGAAAGACAGAGTGACGACAAGAAAGAGACACGAAGAACAGAAGAACAGTCTTCAGCAAGAACGGTCCAGACGAAGAAACGGTCCAAAACAGCGACTGCTGCCCCAGTTGAGTGTTTTGTGCCCGCTAATCAAATAATAAATTTAAAAAACATAATTGAAAACAATTAAAATTCATTTCAAGACTGTGACAACTGGCAATTGTGATATTAAATTAGTGTGTGATAAAGTATATTTAATTATAAACTAAGCTAAATTTAGCCAAAAAAAAAACAATACACAAAGAATTACAAAAATCAAAATCACAACAATAAAAAAGTAAGTAATATGAAAATCAAAATATAAATACAAAACTGGCCGAACAAGTTAACAAACTGAACGAAAATGAATTTGTTGAGTGCCGGGTTGGCAGCTGATAAGACTTCCGCATGCTTAAAATTGATATTTACACAAATACACTTTAAATACAATAAATAATCCCCTCCCCTTTCTGGACACGCAAACAAAAGACTTAGGCGACGAACTTGACGATGATCTGACAAATTTGTGCGTGCGTAGTGTGTGTGTGTGTGTGTGTGTGTGCAACAAATTTAGAATTAATTGCAACAATTAAAAAAAGCCAAAACTTCAACAACAAATTTGCCGTTCGCATTTGACAATCGGCCAGCTAAAGTGCCATTTAAAATAAAAATAAGAAAGGCAGAGGCAACAAAATCAATAAGAAACAAAGCGGGAGATAAGGAAAAAACCAAACCAGAGGAGTCCCATTAATAACAATAACAACAACTACTAGATGAATAAATAATAGAACAACAATAACAACAACATCTCGGCCTTTTATATTTCATTTAAACAGTCTCCCCAAGTTAAGCGAAAATATCAGACCATAAATATCAAACGAGTTGGGAGAAGAAGACTCGAAAGTTCACTTTTTATGTTTAAATCAAAATGAGAGGGAAGCAGAAAGAAATACAATAAATATGTTAGAAAGAAAGAAGAAGACAGTTAACAAGACTAAAGTCGCGTTGACTTGCCCCCAAATTGGGTTTGAATGTTACACAATACAAAATGACATTTAAAAACTAATCAAAAAAGGGCAGAAAATAAAGTAAAATTAGTTAATAATGGAAAATTGATGATAGAGTTGAGCAGACTAACAAAAAATATAAAGACATTCCATTTTTAATATGGCATAATTATTCTCTTTAAATTTTCAACCAATAACTAACTAATTAAATTCGAAATGCTTTGCAGATGCAGGATTACTGGCACATACCCCGCGCCTCGCTCGTCTCCTCGAGCAGCTCGGCCATCAGTTCGGCGAGCTCCTCGAAATCATCGAACAAATCGAATTCAAATCCACCCACGTTGGCCCAACGCAGCATCGTCTCGGCCAACTCCTCGAATGCCACAAGCGCAGCGGTTACCGCGGCAGCTGCGGCGGCTGTGTTGGCAGCCGCCAAGCGCGGATCGCGCTCATCCCAAGGCTCCACTGACAGCAACAACAGCACAAGGGTGAGTAATCACAACAATCACAACAAACAAGCAACAACAACAACCTACGCAACAAGAACTGCAAGCTGACTCATTCTTGACTTGAATCTCATTCACAGAGTGCCGCATCCGGGTCACTGTTGCTGACGGCAGCGAATCTGGAACGCTTTGCAGAGATTCACAAGAAGCAGGAGCATCAGCACAAAATGCTGCCCAGTGTGCATGGCAATAGCTCCTCGTCGGCCAATTATAATGCCAATCTGGCATTGGCATCGGCATCTAAGGATGCGGTAATTCCCATCGATGCCGATGCTGATCCCAATCTGCAGTACATACGAACCAAAGATCTGGACACCGTTTCCATAGCCAGTTCCATGCACTTCACCATGGTCAATGGCGAACCTGGTGGCGCCAAGAAACCCAAGCGAGGACTCTGCGATCGTGGACGACAGGTGACGGTGCTAATTGTCAGCATGAGCACCATTTTCTTGCTGCTCATCATGGGCATGGTCTATGCACTAGAGAGTAAGTAATCCCAACTATAGTCTCTACAATATCGTCAATCTCTAATCAATCTGTATCTTTCTATCTTTTGCAGTGCGCGCTCGTGACATGCCCAAGAGCTAACGCTATTATTATTATTATTATCATTAACAATCTGTGGGGGTGTTTTCGGGGGTGGGCGTAACCCATTTTGGCTTCTTAGTTTATTATTTATTGTATTTCCCAAACGTTTCAATTATTAATTGTTGTTATGCGTCGTCAACTAGTTAAGTTATTTATTATCAGAAAAAAACAAAAAAAAAAACTATTGTTTTCTGTGCGTCAGTTGAGAATCGAAATTTTCGTATGACTTCCCCGTCATACTAGTATTAAGCGAAAAATACAATGTAATTAGCAATTAATTAACGAAGGGATACCAATTAACAAATTGTATCACAGCAAACAAAGCCCTGGACAGTGAATGAAAGCAACTGAAGTGAATGTCGAAGACAGATGTATACAAACATACATACATATATAGAAATACATATATATATATTTGTGTATTAATTGAGCCAAGCGAATGTATTTTTCTGTTAAAGAATTAAGTTATTTAGCCCTGTGATATGTCAAATAAACAGAATTGAATTATATTTTTATGCAAATTGTAAACTCTCTAAAATGTTTTGGCTTTTTTAAAGTGAGTCAGCTGGGAGGCAGGTCAATAACTGAGTGGAACACCTGCCTAGAGACACGTCACCCTGGCAACGAAGAATTCAACAAACAACAAACCGAACCGAGACCAAAACTCACCTCCAACTCCTGCAGCGTCTGTGTCCACATGTATTTGTCGAGGGTGCAGCCGTTGCCAGCGTTTGGCTGCAGTTTACCAACTTCATCCTTTTCGGTCTCGTCCTCCGCCTTCTCGATGGGCTTGGACACTTCCTCGTTGGTGGCGGTGACTTTCGTTGAATCCCCAGCGCCATCCAGCAGCTCCTGTCGCTTTCTAATTGAATATGCGATGAAATTGAATTGACCTTTTGAATTGGTCTCTGCTACTCACTTGTCCTCCTGCTCTTTAATGATGGCAGCCGCCTCCTCGTCAGTTATATCACATATTTTATTATCATCCATTTCCTTTTGACGCGCCTCACGCTCAGCGCGTTCCTTTTCATCCTTCAAACGCTGCGATGCTTCGCGTGCTTTGACCTTCTCCTCATGGGCGGACATTGCCAGCTTGGATTCCTTGCGGAAAATCTCCAGCAGCATCTTCTCCCACTCGGCCTGTTTGGCGCCTGTGTAGAAATCCGTTTTGCGGCGCAAAAAACTGGCCAATGTATGAAGAAACTAGAATGAAGCATGGAAACAACGTGGGTTAAACTTTTGTTGTTGTTATGGCTGATGACGATGATTGGTACAAAGAAACATGGCACCTCAAGTGCAGCTGCCCACTTTAGCAACCAGGAGCACCCTTCTGATTTCCAGTCACAGTTAGGTAAACGTTTCCCAATAAACTAATAAACACATGTCCGTTCATGCTTCTTTTGAACACGCCGTTCATCTGGGCAAACTTACGTCGGGTACTCCGCCCGGATGCTTCTCGGCCAGCGCCAGTAATATATTGTCGAACTGTGCTTCGTTGGCAGCCATTCTTTTTATATTATAAACAAAAAATCCTTTTGTTATTTAGCTTTCTGGAAATTTCCGAATTAAATTCTATTCTGAATTGACTTGTGTGCCGGTGACTAACAGTGTGACCGACTTCACTAAAGTCCAAAATACCTTTTGCTTGACAGAATGATTTGACAAATAAGAATTTCAAGTAACTATTAAACTAGCGCTTACAATTAAACTGATTTTAGCATAATAATAATATTGGGATTCGTTTTACACAAAACTTATAAATTACTCATACAGCTCCAAAGTTTCTGGCAAGTGTTTCCACACCATGAACTTAAGGAATTTATTATCGATATTTTTAATAGCATAGCAATTAGCTTTTAACATTGTGTAAACAGTTGATGTAACGGAATTATGTGTGAAAATGTTGTAGCATAAGTTTCAGCTGAATTAAGCTTTTTATAAATATTTAAATAAATGCATTTGATTTAAATATGCTTTTAGGCATATCACAATAAAGAACATCACAGTAATTTAAAACGCAGCTTAAACATTCTGGTATTGCGATTCTCTGCATATGAGCAACATCTGCTTAGCGGAAAAGCTCTTTCCGATTTAATCGCAGTCTCTCGCAATGGCGCGTGGCTCTCTCGCTCTCTTTGTAATGTATGAAAATGCGTCTTTCGTCCTAGGCGCTCGTTCATTCTTATTCGGTCTCTTGAAGGAATCAGTCGCATTCTGAATCCATCGGACGTTGACAAAATAAACTAAATAGCAGTGCTAAAAGCAAACGGATATACTGAAAAAGTTCTTCATTTTGTGCTTACAGTGAAAACGGTTTAACTGCAGCAGCAACAACAACAACAACCAACGCTTAATGCGACGGAAAAGTAATGCAATATGTGTTAAGCTTCATTTAAAAGTAAAAGTGAATTGAATTTAGTATTCAATAAGAACAAATAGTGATTGAAATTTGTTTGGCTCCCGCATAATTACTTCCATTACTCCCATAGGAGTTTTGCGGTTGCAAAAATCGATAAATTTTTTACATAAGTTGAAGCATATACACATACACACAAACATGCATTTACTTACACATAAAAATACTTATACAAGTGGTAGCGGGAAGAAGAAGGAATTAGGAGAGCAGAAAAAGTGAAGCGGTAGACGCCTCCGATTACAGTGCCGTGCATATAATTAGATCTCCCTTTTTGTATTTGTGTTGTGCTGTGGAAGCTATTTATAAAATCAACCTGCAGAGTGAATATCAATTGTGCTATGATGTGACTTCCAGTGATTATTTAATGCTTCTCTATTGACGGACGGCGGTGTGACAGCAAAAGCACAGCTCTCCCCTTTCCCGTCCTGCCGCAAGCCTCCCGCTCTTGTCGTTGGCTAACTGAAGTTTTGTGTTCTCTATGCCTGTGCTGTGTACGTGTATGTGTGAGTGCTGTGCTTTCAGCCTCTGTATGTATTTGACAATGTTTATGCCGCTCCACCCTTTGCTCAATCGCTTTGCTGCTTATTTGCTGCGTTGTGTTGTACGATTCGCTTAACTATTTATTTATTTATTTTTTCTGTTGCACGCGACGGGAACTACGACGACGACGACGACTGCGATAAACATAGAGCTTGTTTTGCTATCTTTACCATGTGCGCGCCAAAGTCGTTCCAGAGCAGGCAACCAGCCTACTCTACTGCTCCGCTTCAAGGTCAGTGTAAGGTTAGCTCTGCAATTGCGGCGCACAGGCCATGGCAGTGATTTTGAGGCAGCCACTGCGCGTTGGTCGCTGCCAGTTGTCATTGTTGTTGTTGCTGCTGTTGATATTATTATTATTGGCGTTGATGTGGCTGTTGTTCTTGTTTTATACACCATTGGGGGCTGGCAATGCCGTGAATATGCTCAGCTACCGTAATATGTGTTTGTGTGCCTGTGTGCGTATCCTTCGTCAAGCATTTTGACATTCCCTTGTGTATGCCTTTCTCAATTTAATTTGTTTTTCATGCCTTCGCAGCCTCCCACTGCGTCGCCGTCAACTGAGGCTGCGACTGCGGCTGCCTTTTGTGTACGTGACGTAGGCGTCAAAATGTCGCTGTGCAAGTGTGTGTGCCAGTGTGTTTCTATAGGGGTGTTGAAAACAATGTGTGAAAGCTCTGCGTTTGCCATTTCTACGTCACTGCTTCGATCTGAACTTTGACATTTATCTTTTGTATATACATTCCTATATATGAGTGTACATATCTCTCTCCCTCTCGTTGTACAGCAGCATCTCTCTTCCTCCCTACCTCTCCAGAGCTTGCTCTCTCCACATAAGCTTACATAATCAGCTGCATGCGGCGTAATATTTTTTCTATTTCTTTTCACGCTATTATGGGACTTACAAGTGCACTTCAATGAAAAGGATAACAATGTTGTCTTTGTTTTACAGCTATTTGCTAACGGTTGTGCTTGAGTGAGCTTTGTTTCCTCTTTGGCAATTACATTAAGCTTTCTTGTGGGATTTAAGAGAGTACTTTGATAGACTTTTAATGGGCATTGCCATTGTCAGCTTAACCTATTTGCCAATTATAGGTGCACTCAGTCCGAAACTTTGACAATTTAAAAAGAAGAAGAATATTATTATACATTCAGTAATTGAAGCTGGTGTTACAGGTGTTGGGGCGCCGTTGGAGGCAAGTTGATTAGCATTTCAATTAGGCCAGCGTGTAATCAACTAACGAGATGTGATTGGCTGGAGAATTGAGACAGAAATTGGATACTTTCCGCGGTTGGGCGACAGGCGCCAATGTCACCGCAGGCGGTTGACGCAGCTCACTGATTTTTTCAACGGAAAATGCCGCATTAATTGCGTCGTAACCGAAAAGAAATGGGAGTAGAGATGTGAATCTGCTGTAGGAATAGCAACAACAAAAACTGCAAGTGCATAAGATAACAAATTGTTATTATGTATTTGTTGTAATTGTTGTGTTATTGTTGCTACTTGATTGTTGATTGAGGTGCATTTTGCTGGCGACAACTTCCTTAATTGTCATTTACGGTGCATTTAATGCCCTTTGATTTATACGGTATTATGTTTTCCATAATGCGTCAGCCGCCTGATCAAGGCAATGGACTGATATTGTATAACAATGGCCTGACTGATCGATTTGCTCGTGGGATTATAAGTAAAAACGCACTGATAAGAATACCACGCAGCGTTCTCTTTCAATTGCATGCAAGGAAATTGAATCAATCGGATCGATTCGGCGTCACTTGCCTCACAGCTGACGTCACAGCAGGCGAGGCACCGCTCCCCTCCACAATTCTCCAAGTGCATTGCTCTACTTACACAATTAATAACAACAATCATGTCGTGTACTTGCGGGGGTGAGAGGGCTGTGTAACCTACCCTAAGGCTGTTTAATTGATGTTACTTTCCTGGCCCTGCCCCACCCTGCCCGCAAACATTGGGAAACGTAAGAACGTGGAATGCAAATGGTTAGCGAGAAAACTGCGACGTTTGTTTACTGACTGCCATGTGCAGTCTCCATCCGTCCGATTGGCGGTCGCATTGTGCCCGGGGTAAGGGCCACACCTTAGCCAGGGTCAGAGCTATAAATAGCAACAGCATGATATATTATCTGGACATAACCGATCCGAGTGGGTGCAGTTTGCAGCATGAATTAGCGCTGATAGAATTTAAAAAGTCAACAGTAAAGATACCCTATACATTTTACATTTCAATCTTAAACTCGATGCACAGTTTGGATTCACATTACAAGATTATATAATATTATATTAGTTGAATATCTTAACTTGGATTTCCTACAAAACAAGTTTTATTGTAAATGTCGACAGGCTCTAGATAAGTAACTGAATAAATTAATTAACAGTTAACATAGTTTGAGTGAAATAATTATAATTCCTTCACTGTAATTGCAAAGGGTAATTTAATCCGAATAAGGCTGCTTTCTCTATGAATAGCTAATTAAGACAGCAAAGTCTGCCCCCGTAATATCTCGATAATGAAAGCAAATTGTTACTATTTTTACGCTTAATTAGCGCAATCTGTATTCCCTCTCCCCTAGTTTATAAGTTTGCACAGCTGATGACAGTAAAGTGCACAAACTGCAGATAGAAAAAGCAAAGTACACTCATATATAACATTTATGTGTATCTATAGGTATTCCTAAGTATAACCAGACACAATAAAATTGGCGACTACTTGAAATACACGTCTGATAAGAGGAGCACGAACGGTTGAGATAATGCGCATTTATTAAATCGTATCGTAAATAGTTCAAAATAACAGTAAATATCTTAGATTTACGATATTCGAATTGCATGTGGAACCGAAACTATAAATTCTTCTGCTTAGTTCTATCTTTTTCGGGGATGACACGAAACCTGTAAATGAGCATGCAATAAACAAATTTTGTTTGTCCGCAATTGATATTCTGATTGTTTAACACGATTTCGTGGGGAGGTTATTGAAACTTGTTGCGAATTCTCGTAAACGTAATCGCAACGTTTGTTTACATTATAAGTATATATCGTAGGCCAGATATATGTACGTGTGTATAAATAAAGACTATATATAGGTCTGTCTGCCTATTGCTTGGGACTTTGAACCGACGCACTGGAGGTGTGTCCCCATCTCCCCGATTCTCGAGTATCTTAGATCTTATATACATACATACATATATTCCTTGTCTCTGTATTTTGTTGTTCTTTCGGATCTCTTTGCTTATGTCGGCATGTTGTAATTATTTACACGAGTATTCACATATTTGTGCAGTGATTTTCTTGCATTGTCACATTTCTAATATTTTATCATATTATATTTATATTTTAATAATAGAGACCTTCATTCCACGGTCACGTGACTGAATTTTCATTAAGAATCTATTTAAGAGTCATATGACGGAGCTATATTTTTTTATGGCCAAGTGCCATCTTAAAATAGAATTTGCTATAAGCGGGAATTTTAGATGGAAGTGTAGATAGCTATCTTTATCATGGAAAGTCATATAACTATCAAACAATTTAAATTTCGTTAAACTTTTCCATTGGAATGGGTACTTGTCCGTCCTATACCACGTTCATGCAAACTCTTATCAAATGGGGCTCAAATTTGATTAAAATTCTAATTAATTAACTATTTTTATTTATAGTCGAAATAGAGCTTCTCCACTATCACACTAAAAAATCGTGTATTTATTACGGGTACTATCATATTGATACCAATCAATTACTGGTTCCATAATTTCAAATCATTTACCAAATTCCTCCCTATCGCGTTTTGCGCACTTTGTGAAAAGTTCAGTGTGCCAAAAACCCGTCGTAGGCTCTTATCTGAGTGTGTCAGGAGGCAAAGGTGTGCTGAAACCAATTATGAATTAAACAATAGAAATTTTAAAATAGACGGCACGAACATGAGATACCCTGTTCAATCGAATAAGCTTTCAGATGTACACAAATTTGATATGCGCTTTGTATTTTTATACGGGGTATAAAGCTAATGAGTAGCACTCCTGACTCCACCTCAGCCTCAGACACTCGCCAGCCACATGTTAGACGCCTGATACCCATCGCCTCACCCCTGCCCCATCCCCCCTCTCTTCTCCGAATAACATGAACAAACTCGGGGAATATTATCGCTTTAAAATTTTTGGCACTTATCTGTGAGTTTGCCGAAATAAAACCGGTCTGGGTCTGTTTATAGTCATAGGACTTCCTCCCTCTCTCTTTGCAGTATATTGTGCTACTGCTTCAACTACAACAGTCTAGAGTATATTTCACCAATGTGTCACCGTCTTGCGTCTCCGACGTCCCAATGTGACGTAGTCTTCTCGCAGATAAGTTCGATCGTTCTCCTGCCGGCCGGCTGGGACTTTGAACTTTTTAAAATGCATGTGTAATTCATATGTATTGTATATGTCTGATAATTCGCAATGGGTTGGGACGGAAGAAGTGATCGTCGCTTATCGGAGTCAGATTCCAACATTGATTGATTAACTTTAGTGCAGAATTCATTAACATGGATCCTACATATAGAAAAGTATCAAAAGTATAGCACCCGCCCCAACTCCCGTCAGCGATTGTTGCGATTTCTCTTTATCTTTAGTATGAGACTCGTGCCATGGAAAATTTTGGTTCTATTTTATTGTTGCAAATTTTTATGTATATTAGACGAACAAATTTGCATTTGGTTAAAAATAAATGCTTGTATATGTATTATCACCAAATATATATTACCTATATATAGAATTGAAAATATGAAGAAAATATTTACTGAATTGGACTTTTTATAAAATGTATTTAGATTTCAGGTTGATGTACCCATGGATCTCAAACCAAAAAGACAAATTGTTGACAGATTTGTTCCGAAAAAGTTTCATATATAGTTTATTTGCGTCAGAGTATTCAAGAATCTGTATTAAAATACTTGCAATATTTCAATATAACCCCTTCTCTGAACAGAAACTTTTGCAACAAATATTTTGTTTAATTTCGTTTGTCGTTTTTAATAAAAACAAGTTGTAAATATTTTTTATTTTGCTGTTATTTTTACCTTAAAATATGCACTTTACGTTGTTATTGCGTTTTATTTTACATTTGTTTTTGGAATTTTTGTGGCATTTGTTATGAGTTCATAAGTTCATTTTATTTTCTTGCTATTAAAATGTATTGGAATTCAAATTTGAAATGCACTCGTTGTGCTCGTAAAGGGCATTTATAATAAAAGTTATAAATATTTATAAACAAGTATTCCACAATTGCAAATGATAACGTTAATATGTTCCTACTTCGATAAAAGCGTCCGCCACAACTATTTAAGGGGTCTCTTTGAATTGATGATTAATTACGAGTACTTATCAATTATGTGTATGTATTGAACTATCTTCTGTATATAAAGTAATTGAATCAATATTGCCAGTATTGCCTCAAGTGCACAATTATTTTACGCAGCAAATTTATCTTTTGCTGCAGCCGATTATTAGTTTTTGATGTTCAGAAGAGCAAAAGCAAATGCAAAAATGCAACTACAAAATCAAAGCAATAAATCTCCCGCTCTCAATGGCAAGCGCAGCATAAAAGGGTATCATAGAGAGCAAAAGCAAATGCAAATGCAAAATCAAACTAAAATCTCCCGCTCTCAATAGCAGATGCATGTGAAAAGGGTGTGAGGCAGAGAGAGCGAGAGAAAAAGAGTGCAGGCGTAGAATCGATAGATCGCTGCTCCGCTTGCCCTCTCAGCAGGCGACCGGCTGCTCTGCTGCTGCTCTGCCAACGTTTAGGGGTTAGACATGAGTGCGCCTCACAATTGGAGCTCATTCGCTTGTGAGCAGCCGTCAGTGTCGCGTGTGCCCCAAATTAGCGTTGTGCGAGGAATCCAATAAACGTTGAGGCAAGCAGAAAAGTGTAAATGCATAAGACTGTTTGTATGTGTGTGTGTGTGCGTGTGTCTGTGTGTACAATGTGCAAACATAGTGCAAATTGAAAAGTTATGCATAATACAACAAATTTTCTCAAGTGCAAAACATTTCAACACGTTGTAAATTAAATTGTTATTCATTTTATTCTTACTCTCTCTCTCTTCCTCGTTTTACAGCAAAAACAACTGCGTTTTCTGTGTTAATTAAACTCTGTTTAGCAAATCAGCAAGTGCAAGTGAAAAAGAAAAAGAACAACTTGAAAATACAATTAAAATAGTAATAAAATATAAACATTAATTATTTAAAGGCAACGCAAAGCGAAAGGTTTAAGCAAGTGCAACGGTAATTGCGTATAATGGCACCAATAATCACTGACAATTGCGAATTTGAATGTGCAACAAGTGTTGACAGCAGCAGCAGCATCAACAACAACAACAATAACTTTGAAAACGATAACGAGATCGGTAACGATATCGATAACTTAACTAGCAACGAACAGTCGAATGTGTCCGATTTGAGTCAAGTTCAAGCTGATGTTAACCATGTCGAAGCTGATGGAGATCAGGAGCAGAAGAAGCAGCAGATGCCATGGGAGGCACCTGGTAAACAGGGACTGTACGATCCCCAGAACGAGCACGAGGCATGCGGCGTTGGCTTCATTGTGGCCATCGATGGCAAACGGTCTCACAAGGTAATTGTTCCTTCCCGATTCCAACTGGATACATAATGTACATACATATATATTTTATTATTCCTGTGCAGATTCTACGTGATGCCCAGACCTTGTCAGAACGGATGAATCATCGCGGCGCTTGCGCCTGCGACAATGACACCGGCGATGGCGCTGGTGTATTGGCTTCCATTCCGCACGGACTCTATGCCAAGGCTCTGTAAGTTCATCAGCACTCACTCACACTTACACACACATACATACACACACACTTGGCACTGTGACAGCTCTGCCTGCTGCCATTGATGAATGGTTTACACGGTATATTCGTTCGCGATATCGCCGAGATCTCGTGCGCGAAATACGAGTATACAAAAATAGTTCAAAGCTGTCGAACAGCTTTTATGCCCTTACCACAGCCAAGGGTATCTCAGCTAGGAGACAATTTTAAGAACTATCTTTCGGTTCATTCTTAAAAAATATATCTAATCTTTTCTTCTTTAGAATTAAAATCGGAATATTAAATAGTACTTTAATTAAATTCATTATCATCGCCAAATCAGATATCGGATAATTCAGATAGGAGTTAAGGCCATTTGAACTTTGGCATTATACAGAATTGGAATTTAAATTCGTAAAATTCCAAGCAAAAAATTATATTTTCTAAATTCTAAGATCTAAGAAACTGGGTTTCTTTTCTTCCTATAATACAGTTTATCATATTATTCGATAGCTGGGGTATTTCACATTCATCATATTTTGAATTGACATTTTCAAATCATTTCGTTTGTAATTTACATCCGATGTACATGTGCATTTGCCACCGCAGTTCGCTTCATTGGCTCGGTCTCGACAAAAATAAAAAATAAAATAGATAGAATAATAACAGATGCACAGATAGAGATAGAGATCAGGCGAGCACGTCAAAAATAGTTTGCCAAAATGAGGCACATCCTCAACCCATTGAACAATCCCAATCGCAACTAGAATAAATCGAAAATTCATCTATTATTTTTGTTATTTTCACTCAATATTTGGCACGAGTCACAATTCTCCAAACAAACAGTTTTTGGGCATAGAAAGTATTGTTAGGCAAAGAGGGGGAACGGGGGGAGTGGTAATATTTCTGGGTAATTACTTTAGCGCAAATTGCTGCAATTGTTCCATTATATTCTTTCACAGAAGTGCGCGAAATGGAAAAACACGACAAGGTCTAAAAATTATGACACATATAATATATTAACAAGCTCGGGAGCACATCTTTTTAAGCGACAAATATATATATATATTTTAAATATATGTATTTTATATGTAGCAGTATATATATCTGAGTTTTATGAACTCCTTAAGTGAGTTTTTTCAAGTCATGAGCGTGTCGTTTAAAGATTAGATATAAACGCAACGAAAGTGAATCAGATTTAACAGATTATAAAGTAATAATACGTATTGTGGTTAATAACCCCTGAATCATATAGATATAACTACTGTTTTGCTGACATTATAAACGAGTACCAGTCAAACTGGCTAAATTTCAATATCTTTTAGACAATATCAGTTACGCCCATAAAAAGTCCCAACAAGCTGTAAATCTTATTAAATTAACGCCTATTTCGACTAGACATTGCCTTAATTGATATGTCTGAAATAAATTTGGACTCGTGTCGTACGCCCGACATTAATAAATAACTTGAAAACTTGTGAAATACTAGGAACACGAGCTGAAATTCGCACTTGTCACGCACGTGTCGTGTGATTGAGATTGAGATTGAGCGAACGAGATAGACTGATAGAAAGAGAGGAAAACAGTTGGAAATGTGGAGCAACAGGTTTCCTATTGCCAAGTTCAAGAAACGCATTGGGTCATACGTAAACACATTGCGAAATCAATACCCCCGCGACGTAATAAGTAATATAAGTTTCAGAGCACATTTCTTTAAATACCCTGTACAAATTATTTTAAAATGGGTGCTTAAGCTTAGGCAACTGTACTTTAAAGACAGGGAGACTTTTAATTTATATGGGAACTATGTATATATTTTCGAGCAGTATGAAGTGCATATAATTTTAAGGTTATATAAACTATTTATACCGGGTATCTCATAGTCGAGCACTCTCGGTTACAATGTTTTCACATGTGATTTTATAAAATGCGTCTTTGAATGGCAATCGGACGAACGTCAAATACAATTTAACGCAGACATGAAGGAGGGGGATGCGCAGAGGGGTGGAGCCGACTGAGGGAGGGATCAGGAGGAAGGGCAGACAGGCAACTGTCGGGGAGCAACTGCACATGCTGTGTCTTATCAGCATCTGTTGCTTCGTCAGATTTGACGCCATGGAATCGAGCTGGCGAATGAATGGCGATGCATTGAATGGCAAAGCGTTTGACATCAATCAATGAGGAACAAATCGCACAGAATCCCGCGCCAATTTTAACAGCCACACGCACTGAGAAAAAAGTAGACTTAATTGTCAGTAATTGGATTAAAAAATAATTCAGAGCTAGCGAACTAGTTTTGTTTAGCTCCTTTGAAAGAATACATTTTGAATACGCTTAAATTCTCTCAGTAGACGAACAGACTATTTATCTTAATAATATAGTCTTAGTTTTAAGATCGTAGATATAACTCATACATAACCGTTATTTCTCTAAGTACACTCGGTTCTGCCTCATTATCAACCTCTTCCTTGACCTCTCTTACAGCGCCGAACGGGGTATAACCTTGCCGGAGTTGGGTCATTATGCCACGGGCATCTTCTACTTGGACGTGGCCCAGCATTCCTTCGCCGAGTCGGAGTTCAATGAGCTGGCCAAGAGTCTGGGACTGACGGTGCTGGCGTGGCGCACAGTTCCATCGAATCAGCAGGCGATCGGACTGGTGGCCCGTAAATCGGAGCCGTTGTCGCGTCAGGTGTTCGTGGCACGTCCCGAGGGCAGCGATGAGAAGACGTTTGAGCGTCAGGTGTTTGTGCTGCGCAAGCGGGCGAGTCACGAGCTGTCCAAACCGGGCAGACGCTTCTATATCTGCTCCCTGTCGGACCGGACAGTGGTGTACAAGGGACTGTTCACCTCGGATCAGCTGTGGGACTACTATACGGATCTGAGGAATCCACAGTTTGAGACGTACATGGCTCTGGTTCACACGCGCTTCTCGACGAACACCTTTCCCAGCTGGGAGCGGGCTCATCCCTTGCGGGTGCTGGCCCACAATGGAGAGATCAATACGTTGCGTGGCAATGTCAATCTGATGAAGGCTCGGGAGGGCGTCATGCAGTCGGAACTCTTTGGCGATCAACTGAAGAAGCTCTATCCGGTTGTGGAGCCCAATCTGTCCGACTCGGGATCCTTTGACTGTGTCCTGGAGTTCCTCACCATGGCTAGCGATCGTTCGCTGCCAGAGTCCGTGATGACCATGGTCCCCGAGGCTTGGCAGAACGATAGAACCATGCCCCAGGAGAAGCGTGACTTCTACCAATGGGCCGCCTGTGTGATGGAGCCCTGGGATGGTCCCGCCCTGATCAGTTTCACCGATGGACGCTATATTGGCGCCGTCTTGGATCGGAATGGATTGCGTCCATCGCGTTTCTATGTGACCAAGGAGAATGTGTTGGTCATGGCCTCCGAGGTGGGTGTCTACGATGTGGATCCCTCCCAGGTGACGCTCAAGAGTCGCCTCAAGCCCGGACGCATGTTGTTGGTGGACACCAAGGAGCAGAAGCTCATCCAGGACATTGAGCTGAAGTCTCGAATTGCCAAGTCGCGTCCTCATTCCGACTGGTTGCAGCAGAAGGTGAGTTGGATGCCAGAGAGGCAGAGCCCATCCACGCTTGGATTAGCCTTAGACACGCCATCCTCACACAGAGAGATCACACAGATCACTGGACACGAAATTCGTTAATGTTTAATTGTCTCTGTTATTTGTCCTTTGTCCATTTCTCTCCCATGCTCACAATATAACATCTCTGTGGACATATCCAGATGGTAAGTAGACGTCTCTCTCTCCGGATTGATGATGTCTGTAGTTGGTTGTTTTCTTTCGTTGTCGTTTGCATCGCATGCTCTTCTTCTTCTCCTTTTGTAAGTAGCTCGCGTTTTAATCCTGCTTTCTTTAACTGTACCTCAGATCACGCTGGATGAGGTTCGCAATGCGAATGTGTTGAATACTCCCATGGAGGAGCCTCCAAAGGCGCCCGCCTCGCAGCGCGGCATCTTTGATCCACGTCTCTCGCTCTTCGGCTACACGACGGAGACGGTCAACATGCTGCTGATTCCCATGTTCAAGAACAAGTAAGGATCTAGCTAAATGCTCGAGAGGATTCCCCCATCTCAACTCTTCTATCTTTACAGAAAGGAGGCACTTGGTTCCATGGGCAATGATGCTCCGCTGGCTTGTCTCTCCGAATTCCAGCCCATTCCCTATGAGTACTTCAAGCAGCTGTTTGCCCAGGTGACCAATCCACCGATTGATCCATTCCGCGAGAAGGTTGTCATGTCCATGCAGTGTCCACTTGGACCGGAGGCGAATCTGTTGCAGCCATCGGCACAGCAGGTGCATCGCATTTGGCTTCACAATCCCATATTGAGCATTCCAGATACCCAGCTGCTTAAGCGGAACACGCATCGCGGCTGGAAGACCAAGGTCCTGGACATAACATTCCAGTACAGCGATGGCTATCGTGGCTATCTCGATTGCATCGATCGCATCTGTCGAGAAGGCGCCAATGCCGCCCAGGCGGGCTACCAACTGATTGTCCTCTCTGATCGTGAGGCGGGAACGAACGAAAATGTTGCGGTATCCGCTTTGCTGGCACTGGGTGCACTGCATCATCATTTGATTGAGACGCTGCAGCGCATGAAGGTCGGCATCATTGTGGAGACGGCCGAGGCACGCGAGGTCCATCACGTATGTGTCCTTCTCGGCTACGGAGCGGATGCCATCTGTCCCTATTTGGCCTTCGAATTGGCCCAGGCGCTGCGTGATGATGGAGTCATTGGTGCAGAGGTCACCGACAAGCAGATTTACGCTGCCTACGCCCAGGCCATCGACACGGGCATTGCCAAGGTGATGGCCAAGATGGGAATCAGCACGTTGCAGTCCTACAAGAGTGCCCAGATCTTCGAGGCTGTTGGACTGGGCAACGAGCTCATTGACAAATGCTTCCGCGGCACACAGAGTCGCATTGGCGGCGTGACCCTGGAGATTCTGGCCAAGGAGGGATTGGAACGCTTCCAGTTAACCTACGGCAAAGTGTCGCCGGACACACGCATCCTGCGTAATCCCGGCCAGTATCATTGGCGTCACGGCGGCGAGGCGCACATCAATGAACCCTCCTCCATCGGCAGCCTGCAGGAGGCGGCGATCAACAAGAACCTCGGCGCCTTTGAGGCCTTCAAGAAGACCACCCTGGACAGCGTGAAGAAGTGTGCGCTGCGTGGTCAACTGGAGTTTGTCACAGATCGCCAGAAGATCGACTTGGATGAAGTGGAGCCGGCCAGCGAGATCGTCAAGCGGTGGGTCGAACAAAACTTTTAATTGTCCGATCTTTAACTAATCCTCATATTCTTTGATAGCTTTGCAACGGGGGCAATGAGCTTTGGCAGCATCTCCTTGGAGGCGCATCAGACCTTGTCTATTACCATGAATCGCATTGGCGGCAAGAGCAACACAGGCGAGGGCGGCGAGGACTCCGATCGTTATCTGAGTAAGTCGGGGGTTAAACCATACTCTAACTGGTTACTCATGCAGTCCTTTCTCTTCTCTTGCAGATCAAGATCCGAATAACAGTCGTCGGTCGGCCATCAAGCAGGTGGCTTCAGGTCGCTTTGGTGTCACAGCCTCGTACCTCGCCAATGCCGATGATCTGCAGATCAAGATGGCCCAGGGAGCGAAGCCGGGCGAGGGTGGTGAGCTACCGGGATATAAGGTGACCAAGGACATTGCCAAGACACGTAAATCGGTGCCGGGAGTGGGTTTGATATCGCCACCACCGCATCACGATATCTACTCCATTGAGGATCTCGCCGAGCTGATCTACGATCTCAAGTGCTCCAATCCCAATGCACGCATCAGCGTCAAATTGGTCTCCGAAGTGGGCGTGGGCGTGGTTGCCTCCGGCGTGGCCAAGGTTAATAGCTTGAGACTTTATCACTTGAGATGTCATCACTGAAATATGCTTCTTCTTTATTCGGCAGGGCAAAGCTGAGCACATTGTCATCTCTGGTCACGATGGCGGCACCGGCGCCAGCTCCTGGACGGGCATCAAGAATGCTGGTCTGCCCTGGGAATTGGGCGTTGCCGAGACCCATCAGGTGCTGGTTTTGAATAATCTACGTTCAAGGTAAGTCTATGACCAATGGATTCCGCTCTGGGTCCCAATCCCAATCCCCCTCCCCAATCTCTTGTTACTAATCAAGATCGAAACATATTATCAAAGAGCGATCCTGGTCTATCCAGATGACAGCGTTGGATGAGAATGAAAAGCTCAGCTAAACGATTGAAACGTCTCGGATGTGATCGATAATGCTGCTATCGAAAATCGTTAAGCGATAAATAGCCTGATTGCTTACACTTTCATGCCTGTCGATCGATTGGTAGACGAGTTGGATTATGGAAATGCAATGATGTGATGTATAATAATGCTGATATCGATATATTGACTATCGTTTATCGATAAATAGCCTGATTGCTTACACTCTCATGCTTGTCACGACACACGCTACACAAAATTTGACACAAGAATTCAATCGATTACAAAGTCGATAACGATAATGATATCGATAACGATCTCAATGACAACCCCACACTCACTTCGCACGTTCTTCGCGCCATTCGTAATTTCTTCTCATTATTTTAACTACTTACATGGAATCTTTTGATTAACATTGCATTCCTTTCTATGTGCTATCTTCCTTCATCCGATTAATCGAACTTATCGGCAACTATAGAGTGATCGTTCAGGCGGATGGACAGCTTCGCACGGGCTTCGATGTCGTTGTGGCCGCTTTGCTGGGAGCTGATGAGTTTGGTTTCAGCACAGCTCCTTTGATTGTCATGGGTAAGTGAAGGAAGCTTCAATCTGGAACTGATCCTCAATGATTTCTCTCTTTCCAAGGCTGCACCATGATGCGCAAGTGTCATTTGAATACGTGTCCCGTGGGCATAGCAACTCAGGATCCTGAGCTGCGCAAGAAATTCACTGGCAAGCCGGAGCACGTGATCAACTTCTTCTTCATGCTGGCCGAGGATGTAGGTGATCTTTCCGGGATCCCAACAGCACTCTCACTAAATCCAACTCCTTTCCTCTCTGTTCTTCCCTTAGATACGTAAAATCATGGCTGGTCTGGGCATTCGCAAGTTCCAGGATCTGATTGGACGCACCGATCTCTTGAGAATGGCCAGTCAGCGTGACATCAAGGCCAGCAATCTCGATCTCAAGCTGCTGCTGCAGCCGGCTCTGGAGCTGCGTCCTGGCACAAATATTGTGGGCGGATCTGTTAAGCAGGACTTCCAGTTAGAGAACCGTTCCGACAATAAATTGATTGATCAGGCGCAGAGCATCTTCAGCGGCGCAACGAACAACATCACCGTCAAGATGCCCATCCACAATGAGGAGCGGGCTTTTGGTTCCACGCTGAGTTATCACATTGCCTGTAAATACGGCGAAGCGGGTCTACCCGCCGGCAGGAGCATCGACATCTTCCTGGAGGGATCCGCCGGACAGAGTTTCTGCGCCTTCCTCGCCCGTGGCGTGAATGTGACTCTGAAGGGGGATGCCAACGATTATGTGGGCAAGGGATTGTGCGGTGGCAATGTGGTCATCACACCACAGGACACAGCTCCCTTTGAGTCGCATCTCAATGTGATCGTGGGCAATGTGTGTCTCTATGGCGCCACCGAGGGCACCGCCTTCTTTAGGGGCATTGCCGCCGAAAGATTCTGTGTGCGCAACTCGGGAGCCACGGCTGTTGTGGAAGGTGTGGGAGACCACGGTTGCGAGTACATGACTGGCGGATTGGTTGTCATCCTGGGCTTGACTGGACGCAATTTCGCGGCTGGCATGTCGGGCGGCATTGCCTATGTCTACGATATTGATGGCTCCTTCAAGCCCAAGGTCAATCCGGAGTCTGTGGAGCTGCTGCCCCTGCAACTGGACGAGGATGTGGCGTTGGTCAAGAAACTGCTCAAGGAGTTCATTGACAAAACCGACTCGAAGGTGGCCAAGGAGCTGCTGGACAACTGGGCGCAGGAACAGGCCAAGTTTGTCAAGGTCTTCCCGTATGAATACCAGAAGGCTCTGAAGGATCTCGCCGAGCAGGAGGAGGTGCAACAGCCCGTCAAGGTAGCTGCCATCGAGAACGGCAACGGCAAGCACGAGCCGCACATTAAGGACATCGAGGAGGCCATCCAGGATGTGGCTCTAGAGCAGAAGCGTGCTGATCGTGTCCTGGACAAGACACGCGGCTTTGTCAAATACAAGCGAGAGTCGGCGCCATATCGCGATGCTGGCGAGCGTCAGCGGGATTGGAACGAGGTCTACAACTTCCCACATGTCCGCAAGAACCTCAAGATGCAGGCAGCCCGTTGCATGGAGTGTGGTGTTCCCTTCTGCCAGTCCAACTCGACTGGCTGTCCGCTGGGCAACATTATTCCCAAGTGGAACGATCTGGTCTTCCATGGCGAGTGGCAGGAGGCATTGCGTCAACTGTTGCAGACCAACAACTTCCCGGAGTTCACCGGACGCGTCTGTCCCGCTCCTTGCGAGGGATCCTGTGTCCTGGGCATCTCCGAGCCGGCGGTTACCATCAAGAACATCGAATGCGCCATCATCGATCACGCCTTCGAGCAGGGCTGGATTAAGCCCGAAATCCCAGAGACGCGCACCGGAAAACGTGTCGCCGTTGTCGGCTCTGGACCCTCGGGATTGGCAGCTGCCCAGCAGCTCAATCGTGCCGGACACTTTGTTACCGTCTTCGAGCGCAATGATCGCGTTGGAGGTTTGCTGCAGTACGGCATTCCCACCATGAAGCTGTCCAAGGAGGTGGTCAAGCGACGTGTGGATCTTATGGCCGACGAGGGCATCGAATTCCGCACCAATGTGCACATTGGCAAGGACACAAGCGCTGAGAAGTTGGTCGAGGGGTGAGTTAAACTGCAACTCATCCTTAATTCTTGGTAATTTCATTCAATCTCTTCATAGTTTCGATGCCGTGCTCTTGACCACGGGCTCCACCTGGCCACGTGATCTGCCCTTGGCAAATCGTGATCTGCAGGGCATTCACTTTGCCATGGAGTTCCTGGAGGCGCAGCAGAAGAAGCAGCTGGGCGGCAAGAAGGACATCATTTCGGCTGAGGGCAAGGATGTCATCATCATTGGTGGCGGCGACACTGGATGCGATTGCATTGCCACCTCGTTGCGTCAGGGCGCCAAGAGCATTACCACCTTTGAGATTCTGCCGGAGCCGCCGCTAAAGCGTGCCGAGGACAATCCCTGGCCCCAGTGGCCCAAGGTGTTCCGTGTGGATTATGGCCATGAGGAGGTGCGTCTCAAGTGGGGCAAGGATCCGCGACAGTACTGCACCACAACCAAAGAGTTTGTGGGTGAAAATGGTCGCATCAAGGGCGTCCACACCGTTGAGGTGGAATGGACCAAGTCGGAGACGGGCCAATGGCGCATGCAGGAAGTGGCCGGATCGGAGAAATACTTTGCTGCCGATCTGATACTTCTGGCCATGGGCTTCCTCGGGCCGGAGAAGTCGGTGCCCAATGAGCTGGGGTTGGAGCTAGATCCGCGTGGCAACATCAAGGCCTGTAATGGAGAGTATGGCACCTCGAATCCCAAGGTGTTTGCAGCGGGCGGTAAGTCGGATACAACAAGTTGCTGCTAAGGAAACTCACTAATACCCATAAACTCTTTACAGATTGCCGGCGTGGTCAATCCCTGGTCGTTTGGGCCATTACGGAGGGTCGCCAGGCGGCTCGTCAAGTGGATTCCTATCTTACAGGTCATCCCAGTGGCCTGCCCGGACCAGGTGGCGTCATTGATCCCACTGGACCCAGGTCCTAAATTGATTGATAATGGGCATGATTATGAAGATGAGGATGGTTGGATACGGGAAGTCTGTCTGTGTGCGTGCGTCGTCCTTAGCATAGAGAAATTCGTCTGTTTTCGCTCGGAAAACCAATTTGCAATTTGTGATTATTATTTTCGCGATTTTAGATTAGTTAACACTAAACACTAAAAAAAGACTTGAGTTAATTTACACTATTAAACACATTTTCCTTTTTGTTTTACTTTTTGTTGCGATGCCACGCCCATAAGGCGCTGCTGGCGATGCCCTCCAAAACGTTGATGTTGATATAATGCAGAAAGAGAGCGTCAATTAAGAGTGCAAAGAGAATGTTTAGAGAAACCCAAAATAATTTTGGGACTTAAACAGATATCCAAATTGAAGGACAATAACTAGAAATTAACCGTTACTGAGTTACGAAAAAAGCAAGGAAAGCTATAATATCACATAATATTTAGATACGCATTTCTGTTCAATATTTATGTTCTAGTATTTGAAAAATTGGTATGCTGATTTCCCAATTATTCAATAATAATAATTGTTGGAAAACCGAACAATTATGTAATCATCTCAGTCTATATCGAATTGCATTTGTAGATGTTGTTTCGTTTTTTGAGCTAAAACTGATTCGTTAATTGCAAAAGTACCTACTATATTTACTATGTATTTGCATATAAACCACATGTTAAATGTCCCTATGGCAGGATAGCATTATTAACTTATATACGTTTAACGAGCAAACTTATGCATTGAAATATAATTATAATATAAACCTATTATATACAAACATATATGTAAAATAAATTGGTGAAGAGAATTAAATATATTATTAAAGTGTTACAAGCAAAAAAAAATAAATCAAAAAGCTTTTCATTTCGCGCCAATAATAATAGATGAACGAACGACTTATCGAAAAATGTCTCAGTTATCGATGTTGCCGCTTGCCAGTGTGCACACACTCAAAATAATTTAAAATATCGTTTCTTTTCGCCATAGGGCAGCACTGTGCGTCTTTCGCACGCGTATTTTTTGTGCATATTTTGTGTGGAAATTCATAGTTATTTGTTGTGAAAATAGTTAAATACAGCAATAATCATGGCGCAATTCGATCTAACACGCATCAATTGTCAGTATTTGGACAGACATTTGACTTTTCCACTGCTGGAGTTTTTATGCGGCAAGGAGGTTAGAAAATTCGCTGCTTCGTGTCACCGTCATCACAAATGGCAAATTCATTAATAAACCGTTCAATGGCTTGTGTATTTCACAGATCTATAATCAGCAAGAGCTGTTGGAGTACATTCTGGACACGGTGAACAAGACGAACATGATTGATTACACTATGGACACTCGCAAGCGTCTCAATCTTAGCCAGGAGATGCCGGAGGAGCTGGTGCAGCGCAAGGCCGAGGTGTTGGCCACGTTGAAGCAGCTGCAGAACGAGGTGGCACCCATCATGAAGGCCACCGACATTCTGAAAAACGGCGAGAGCATGAAGGACTCCAAGACCTTTGTGAGTGCTCTGCAGAAGGACTACAACTTCAAGGTGGAGCACCTGGAGAGCGCCTATAAACTGGCCAAGTATTTGTACGAGTGCGGCAACTACCAGGAGTCCACTTCGTATCTGTACTTTTGTCTTATCGTCATGTCGCCCAATGATAAGGTGAGTCGCACTTTATTCTGCTCAGGATTGGTTCCTTAATTTCCTTTTTTTGTAGAACTACCTGAATGTGCTGTGGGGCAAGCTGGCCGCCGAGATTCTGACCCTCAACTGGAACACTGCTCTCGAGGATTTGACACGTCTGCGTGATTACATTGACAGCGCCAATTTCTCGACCATTCAGGCGCTCCAACAGCGCACCTGGCTGATCCACTGGTCAGTGCTGGTCTTCTTCAACCATCCGAAGGGACGGGATCTCATCATTGAGATGTTCTTGTATAAGCCGCTTTATCTGAACGCCATACAGACAATGTGTCCGCACATTATGCGTTACTTGGCTACCGCTGTGGTCATCAATCGCACACGTCGCAATGCCCTTAAGGATCTGATTAAGGTTATTCAACAGGAATCGTACACGTATCGTGATCCCATCACCGAGTTCCTCGAGTGCCTCTACGTGAACTTTGACTTTGAGGGCGCCCGCCTGAAGCTGCACGAGTGCCAAACGGTCATCTTCAATGACTTCTTCATTGTCGCCTGCCTCAACGAGTTTGTGGAGGATGCGCGTCTGATGATCTTCGAAACATTCTGTCGCATCCATCAGTGCATTACCATCAGCATGTTGGCTGACAAGCTGAACATGAAGCCCAACGAGGCCGAATGCTGGATTGTCAACCTGATTCGCAACGCGCGTTTGAATGCCAAGATTGACTCGAAACTGGGACATGTCGTGATGGGTACACAGCCACTGAGTCCATATCAGCAGCTGGTGGAGAAGATTGACTCGCTGTCGATGCGTTCGGAGCATTTGGCAGGTCTGATTGAGCGCAAGAGCAAACAAAAGAATCAAGAATCGATCGACTCCTGGAAATACTACTAAGCATTATAAGATTAATCACAATTTTTGTATCCAACCAGTAGGCAATGCCTCCGTGCATTACGCTTGTAAACATCCGTCACTTGGCGCGAATAAAACAACATCTTAATTCGCAAACCGGCACACACTCCAAATTCTTTAAGAAATTCCGTCTCTTGTTTAATATGCTCAACATTTAATTTGCTTTTAGTTCCATTGGAATATTTAGTTACACAAAACAATACGGATACGCAGGCGGATGCGGGTCTCAACCGCCACTGATACAAACAATTTATAATGGTCCTAGTCCTAGTTCACTAGTTTAGCTTCTTGTACTAAAGACTGCGACTAGCGCAGATCGAAGATCAAACAATTAATTGCTACCTCAGCTTGTTCTTAGCCGCAGGAGACACCACCATCCAGGCACGCGTCGGCAGATTCTGTAAATGCCGTATCCACTTTCGGACGACCAGCAGCCAAATGATGCCATAGACGACACACACTATCGCCTCCATATAGTAACCATCAAAGACTATTTCACATTTGCCCGAGTTCTTTGTGCAGTCCTGTAAGTAATGACAAGAATTAAACCAACTTCTGGGAAAAATTATGTGACTAATGGGATCTCACCTGCTGATCCTCCTTGCTGAGGCAGGTATTGTCGGGCTGGGTGGTGCACTTCTTCCAGGTCAGCACATCCACTAGCCAGAGCACCACAGTGTTGGGCCAGTTGCCACCAAGATTGCACAGGGTATTAAGGAATGTCATGTAGGTGCCGCCCACGGCGGGATCCGAGATCTTGGCAAAGAATGCCATGGCAGCCACAAACATGGAGTATAGGAATACCTGATAGCAGCCATAGCTGACGACTAGCAGGACATAGTAGTAGACGGGCACTTCCCCGCCGGATATCATATACGGAGTGGCATAGGCGATCAACGTGGCCACTGTGGCTAAGGCAATGCGCCAGGGAATGGCTCTCAGGTACAAATCCATGGGACGTGGTCCATTGGTGTATTTGCCAACTATGATGGGTAGTATGAGCTGTAGTGGAATCACGGGAATGGCCAACAATGCTAGCTTCTCCTTAGGTACGCCGGCATCAATGAGCTTCAGGGATGTAACTCCATCGGAGGCAGCAAACGTTACTTTCACAGTGAGCAGAATCGCTGCAAGGATTTGCACAGGTCGCTTCCTCACCATGTCCCACAGCACCTTGTAGCTCTCTTGGATGTTGAGTTCGTGTTCTTCCTTATACCGCGCATCCGTATGCGCATCGGCAATGTCGTTTTCCTTTTTGAATATCGCCACCAGAGTTGTGGCCACTATGAAGGTAATGCCCCAGAACCATAGGAAACGTGGCAGTGTTACCATGCCCTCATCCGCGGGAACAGCACGCAGATACGAGTTGCAGAAGTCCCTCGATTCGAGGGCTATGAACACCACATAGCCCAGAAAGTAACCGGCTGTTTGTCCCACACTGTTGCAGGTAGAGGCATAACCCACATTGCAGCGCTTCAGCATGGTCAGTGCCCAGCCATCGACAGCTATATCTTGGGTGGCAGCCAAAAAGTTCAGCATGAAGAAGAGCAGCGTCAGCAGTGGCACATTTGGATCCAGGCCATCACCGCCCAGCCAGCGATCTACGTGCGCGGACAGCAACAGCATGAAGCCTCCGAGCAGATATTGCACCGGCACCAGCCACGACTTGCGGCGTCCAAAGCGTCGCACATACAACGAGTCCACAATGGGCGCCCAGAGCAGCTTGATGCTAAATGGCCAATAGGCAAAGGAGAACTCGGCCTGCTGTTTGTAGCTGGCGCCACGATTCTGCAGCAACATGGGAACGGCGGCAATCAGGCCAATGGGAATACCCTGCAGTACATAGAGGAAGAGGAGTATGGCAATGTTGCGTCTATCGCCACGTAGATCGGGCTTCTCATGTTTATCCTCTGCATCTGCCATTGACTCGACCATCTCCCCCCGCCCGTCACTGGATTGACCTCGTCGGCGCTTCGACATTTTGCTACCCGCAGACTGCAATCACAGAAATGTGCTTTGAATATGAAATTTGTTGTTGCACTGAATCGGGTTTACCCGCACCTGCTGTGTTTAATCAGCACAAAAATTACAACAACGCTGGACGACCACGTCAGTTAACGGCACATCCACTTCAACGGGTAATTCAGCTCCGTTTCAATTAGATTTATGAAGTTTCCACCTCAACAGGGTTTTATGTGATGTTAACAGCTTAATTAATTTACACTATTTTTATATCATTATGACGATGTGGCGACGGTTTGTTGACGTTTGCGTTCCGCAAAATCCAAGTACTTTTTGAGTTGATGCGACGATTCTCTTAAGCATCGACAATCGAAGTTCGCCTGGCAATCGATATATCGATAGCGGCACAGCTGAAAGCTCAAACCATAACGGGTTTTTCTTCTTTAGAAAGATGCACTAGGTTATTTAACTGTTATTTCACACAAAAGCACCCACGCTGCGATTTATTTACACAAAAAAACATTTTTAATTTTCAGTTTTATTCATTTAGTAATAAAGTGATTCGGACTTTAGCTTTGCTTATACATTTCTGTTTGCGATTACATATTAAATATTTTATGACAATCAAAAATGAAGTATGCATATACTGTTACAGGCTCCAAATCAAAAACACGAAACGGCTGTTCTCGAATAACAATTTTCAATTCATTACAAAATCCATAAATTCTTCAAACTCCCTTTCACTTTTAAAAAAAGGCTAACACATTTGTTGTGACTGAGTTAAGTTGATTTTTTGCTTAGCTTAATTAATAAAGATATTTAATTGAAACTGGCTGGCTGGCTGTGTGTGTGTGGCGTACGATTTTTGATAAAGTCGTTTTGTATGCTTTCATATATTATATTCTTATTGTTTTGTTTTGATCGTCGTCATCATTGTTTTGTTGGCTGTTTACACACATGGCGTGCAGCATTTAATTAACTTGTGGAAGGCCATTGCAGACGAATTTCCGACTTCTATTTAGCTGGGGAGCCGCAATAGACGGACTCCTCCCACTTGTGGTGCACCTCAGGCGTCAGATTGCTTATCTGCACGTGCACGGCCTGATGTTTCTCAAACTTGGGTGGAATGGCGCACAGTCGATACTTGACCTCATCGCCAGGCATGGGTACATATTCCCCTTCGATACTGATTAAAGAAATGAGTCAATATTAAATATGATTTGGAAATTGCTTGAGTGAAAGTAGAGGGAAAGAGGTTATAGCTTCTTATTTTATCCACTTACTCGGAAACGTGGCAAAAAACGTCCTCGCCGCCATTGTTTGGCGTAATGAAGCCGTGTCCTTTTGTGCGACTAAAGGATTTCACAACACCATTCACAACTGGGTTTTCCATGGCGCGCGCCGAACTGTTGTGTGTGTGTGTAAGCAAGTGTCAGTGTGTAGGCAGGCGGCAGGCAGGCAGGCAAATGGAGAAGAAGAAGGAGAAGCAGACAATTAAATCAATGTCAGATGATAAGAAGGCCAGTCGTTGGGAAGGACGAGAGACTTACGTCGAGGCCGTGCGTGTGCGTCGCGTGATTATGGGGCTCGGCAGCTGCAGCGTGGCGTTGGGACTGTGGCTATTTTGATGAAATTTTGGCGGTTTGGCAGTCAGCATCTTTTCAGGTGTTTTTGGCTCGGCCATTTTTACGCTTTTTTTTATGTTTTTAGTTGGAGTCTTAGTTGAGCAGCAAGCGGGGAATGATGTAAGAACTGAAGCAGCAGCGGCTTTCGATTGTTTGTGTTGTGTTTCGCGTGTGTGTTTATCTCTCACTCACTCAAATGGACAGCAGCCAAGTCTGTCGAGTTCAAGGACAGGGCGGTTAGTCACCAAATTGCGTTGCGCTCTCAAAGACGTTTTTCTTTCAATGTCACTCACCAAATTGGCAGTGTAACTAACTATTGTAGCACACACTTTCACCTAGCCTTCAATTGGAAATTTGTGTGAATTTCAGGTCGCGTGCCTTGGGATTTCTAGCTTACATGCATCCAGTTAGCTACTAATACTGATGCAATTCTTTTTTTTTTGCCGCAATTTGCAATGCAGCCGGCACACGGCAGTAGAGAATATGGCGTACGGGAATTACTCAGTTCAAAAAGATTTTATATATACACAAAGCTTCACGATTATTTCGGGGTACTTTTGCGACAATTTATATTGCGCTATAAACAATTAATTCGTTTTTTTGCGTCCAAAACTGAAATATATGAATGGCGTCGTCGGCGTCGAAATGATGTCGTATATTATCGATAGTTGAACTTTAATACTCGATAGTTGATGAGCAGAGCTGCCAGATTATAATCTTCGACCAGCGTTGCCACACAGACTGGTGTAGTAGATGCCGCATCAACAAAAACAACGCGCAAATAAATGAAATAGAGTTATCAACAATGTTTTTAATTAAATATTCATTTTTAGTTTAATTTTTGTTAAAAAGAACTTTTGTTTTTCAAGTGAAAATATATGGTGCCATGAGTGATAGCGATTCGGATGAAATCGGAGATGATCCAGCGCGCTTAATGCTTCAGCTTGCGGGCCCCATTCGAGATCCTGTAATAGAAGCATTGAATTATATATTTGACGACATAATGCCTGAAGAAGAAACGGACTCAGACTCCGATGTTGAACCTGTTGAGTTAGCTGATGATGAGAGCAATGAAGAGACCCCACAAGCCGCACCTGCTGAGACAGACGACGAGCCAGAGGAAGTGCCCAACCTCGAGCGTCCAACGACATCGCACCGAGCACAACAGCTACAGCAGCACCAACCACTGGCAGAGGATGTAGTGAACCTGTCAACGCCCTCACCACCAAAGAAACGCAAGCGTCTGTCGCCTGTCGCCAGCCATGAGATGGGCACTCCAGTAGCCAAGGCGCCGTCAAACGAAGACGATGAAGATGATGGCATGACGTGCCCCATTTGCTTGGAATCATGGGAGATGAGTGGTGATCATCGTTTGGTCTCTCTCAAATGCGGTCACCTGTTCGGCGAGTCCTGCATTCGTCGCTGGCTGACGGAGAGTCAGCGACAGTCGGCCGTTAAGGTCTGTCCCCAGTGCAAGACGAAGGCGACCAATCGAGACATTCGCTGCCTCTATGCCAAGCGATTGCGGGCCATTGATCGCACTGAGGAGCATGGCATGCGCAGGGATTTGGATGCAGAGCGTCGACGCAGTCAGAGTCTTACCACAGAACTGGCCACAGTCAAAATGGCGCTCTCGATGACCGCCAATAAACTGAATGCTCTGCAGCTGGACTACGACAGACTTCGCCAGGTGGTGCGCTCAGGTGGCGGCGGACGCGGCGCGTTTGCCGACGATCTCGACAGTGGTGGATCCCTTAAGCAACTCAATCAGCTGGCCAGCCATCGTTTGTATATGGAAAAGAACTTTGAGATTACACGGGAACCCGGCTGCCGGGTGCTGCTTTACTCGGCGGCGCACTCCACACTGATTGCGTCGCAGAAGAGTGCACAGAATCTGTTTCCTGGCTATGGAGTACGCTTCATCGATCCGCCCAGTTTTAAGCCGTTGCATTTCCTGCACACCTCGGCGCAGCTGGTGCGAGACATTGGCTTCAGTGAGAGCCAACACCTGCTGACAGTGGCCAGCCGAGAGGCACGCCTCAAAACATTCGACATACGGACACGACTGTGCAGCTCCGTGTTCTCTGCCAACGATAAGCAAGTCTGGTCATGTGCCCTGGATCGCAACGAGCGAGAGCACTTTCTATATGCGGGCGATCTGCGTGGCGGCGTCTATGTGTTTGATGTGCGTTTCCCGGAGACGATACTCAGCGAGTTTCAAGCCGACGGTAAGTGGTAATCAAATGAAGATGCCTCTCATCACAACTCTTCCTCCTTTGCAGATAACTTTAGTCCTGTGATAAACATTGCGTCCGTGCCGGCGGGCAAAGTGTTCAGCAATGGAGGCTTCTTGGTCTGCCAACTGAGCGTGGTCAAGTTCTACGAGTATGCCAATGATACGGCAGTCGCCACACGTCTCAATGTGGTTGGACCCTTTCTGTCCATGCAGTATGATGCAGTGCAGGATACGGTGCTCTTCTCGGCACGCTCCAATGCCCAGTATCCACAGTCGCGTTTCATACTCGGCCAGTTGGACAAAATTGATGGTGTACCCGTGCTCAGGGTGAAGAGCACAATATTTGGATCGCCCGCCACGCCATTTATGACGCGTCCCACACAACTGGGCGTGGAGGATAATACGCTAGTCGTTGGCTATCTGCAGGATAACAAGCAGCTGATGATGTACGATGTGCGGCGAGAGGAACGCATCCAAACGATGCCCGTCAACGAGGTCATCTACGACATCTGCCCGGTGAACACCTCGACTGGCACCTACCTGGCCGCCTTAACGGACAACAAGTGTCGCATCTACAAGGTCAATAGTTCCAGAAACTGACAAATGGTATAGAAAACATTTCCACCAAGACTTTTGCTGTGCAAATCGACTGCTTTACTAAAGTTATTACCAATTTAAGTAGTTATAAAATATGAAATGTTTAAGTCAAGTTAGTGATGAAATGAAAAGAGTTTAATTATATTTTCTTGTAGCATTTTATTTGATTTTTAGTATTATTATTTAAACATTCTCATGCTTGTTTCACGCATAAACTTTTAATATATATATACTCATATCTTTATTTTGTTAGTTTATCACTTTACACACAGATTTTGACCATAATGCTAAATGCTATAGATGTTTTTCTTTTTGATTTATCTGTTTTTCGATTTAGTGTCGTTCAATGTCTAAATAATTTTGGACAATTACATACATGTACATACATATGGAATTATTTTTTGAGTATATTTTCGAAAAAAAAAAACAAAGAAATTTAATGTGAAGATTATTCTGTGTATTACATAAGTTAGATAAATGTTTGATTAATATACATATAAAGCTATAGAAAATGTTTATTTTATTTATGGGCTGGATTCGAAACGAATGTTTGAAACTATATAAATTCCAAAATTCATCGCCCCCCGGGACAGTCTCAATTGTTAAACACACATTTCAACATTTGTTTATAAATTCTCATAACTTTTTCTTTGTTTTTGATGCGTTCTTCGATTTGACTAAAACTAATTTTGTTTTGTTTTATATTTTGTTTGATTTGAGTCTTGTCTATTAGCCCCATTTCTAAGTATGTAAAAAATGGTCAAAAATATCAATGTATCAAAAAGATCGTTGGTCATAGGTTTTTTTAACGTTCAGCTATATCTTGTATATATATCTAGTTATAGTAGATAGAGTTATAGAGCGTGTGGTGTTGTGTTTAGTTGAAAGACGACAAATTTGATCTATACTTTTCAAGTATATATATATATATATATTTTCTCGTGTTTTATTTGTGTGTTTTGCAGTTTTCTTATGTGTGTGTGTGTGTGTGTGGGTGTGTATTAAGTTTAGACAATACATTATCATAGATATAATATTATATTTATGTTTAGTAGAGACATGTATGTATGTATGTAATCTGATTCGTACAGTTTAGATGAATATGTTATGCTGCTGTGGAGCTATAGCGTTAGACTTAAAGAACTTACGAACTTAAATAATTGTCGAGAACTAAATGTACATTTATGTATTCCGTATATAAACACTAGATTCACTTAGGCTAAACTAACTCAAGTTGAAAGAAAAAAGAGTCAATAGAGTGGGGGAATTTTTGGGGCACAAAGAGAGAAAGATTGAGAAAGTGGAAGTGGAAGTGGGATTGGGGGAGTCTGGGAGAAAGGGGTATAAAGTGGGCACTTGGTCGCTTAATCGATGCGCGCATAACGCGGCACAATATCCTTTTCGATCCAGTAATTGCAATGCTCATGGTCCACCTGACCGACTGCATCCTGACCCACGATGATGACACGACGACGCGAATCGAATGATTGCACCGTTCCATGCGAGACATAATAATAGAAGAGCTGCTGCATCGCCGACACGAAGCGTCGCTGTTCGACAGTGTGTGGCTCATAGCGTCCCAGGATGGCCTGGACATCGGCATCGACAGTGGCCAGCTGATCCTCGCCCTCGCCCTGGGTGACCACATAGAAGGGCACGCTCGGCTGCAGACGGGCGTTCAGGAGCAGCGGACAAACGGTGCGAATGTCCGTGATGATGGTCACGAGATCGGCATAGCTGCTGGCATTATAGCGCTGAATGATCTCGTCGGTCAGTCCCAGTTGGCCCAGTTGCGATGCCTGCAGATAGGAGCGCACATCCTCCGCTGTCCAGTTGGCATGCAGTTCCCTCAGCTTCAGCGTGTGCCCCTCGTGCGCGGTGGCGCCCATGACAAGCAGCGGATGCTGGCTGTCCACGGCGGTGCTGGTCACCTGTTTCCAGGACGCGGAGGGATGCTGGTAGAGTATGTCGCCGTCGAGCACCAACCACTCGTGACGATTGCCATTGTTCTGGGCATTCTGCTCCTGTGCCTGGGGCAGATCCACGAGGAAGTTGAACCAGGTGTCGGGCGTGGCAGCCCACAATTTCTCACTGGACGCCCCACGCAGACACGCCGCATCCTGGCAGTCCACGGTGGCCATTAGCTGTTGATTCAAACGCTCCGATTCCTGCAGCGGCTTGCCGGGATAAATGGCCGATGCGGACGACGACCAGGCGCGTGTGTAGAGATCCTTCATCTTCTCGGAGCTGACCAAGGCCGAGACGAGAGTGGCGCCTGCCCGATGACCCAGCAATGTGACCGACTTGGGATCACCGCCAAAGTGCGCGATATTCAGCTGGATCCACCTGAGCACGGCAATGATATCGGACAGCGCATAGTTGCCCGAGGTATGAGGATGCGACTCCTTGGTGAGTGCGTCCAGGGCGAGGAAACCAAAGACGCCCAACCGGAAGTTCGGACGCACAAAGATCACATCGTGGGAGCGTGAATAACGCGCCGACGGACGCAAGATGCCCGGCGAGGGACCCGCCAGCGACTCGGCACCGATGAGCACCACGACGGGCAGGGGATTTGTGTAGCGAACATGCGGAGTGACCACATCCAAGTACAGGCAATCCTCGTCCCCAACTGTGGTGCCATTGCCCAGTCGTTGAGTGCACACGGTGCTGCCGTTGTGCGTCTGCAGAGTTCCATTCCAGCAATCCTCGATCTTGTCAATCAACTGGGCCGGCTGCCAGCGCAGATCATCGACTGGCGCCTTGGCATACGGAACGCCGCGGAAGGCAAAGGCCCCGTCCTCCTTGACGCCCTCGACCATCCCGCATCCCGTCACGGCGGAGATGTAGCGACCCTCGCGCAGCGGCGGCGACGTCAGCGTCTCGTGGGTGAGCACATACCCAATGACGGCCAGGAGCAGCATGAAGAGCAGTATGCCGAACACAATCAGCGCATCGTCCACGCTGCACTTGTAGCCACGCAGGCGACACCAGATGGACACGGCACGATCCCGTTCCTCCTCCTCGGCAGCGAGCTTCTGCTCCGCGGCCAGTTTCTCATCCTTGAGCTCGCTCTTCAGATCATCGGAGCCGTTGCTCTTGAGCGGTGCCCGGTCGACGGTGTCCTGATCCTTGAGGGAATCATCCAGGGTCTCCATGGAGGCCAGACCGGCTTTGCCCAGACCCAGCTCGACATCATCGCCGGCTTTCTTCTTGGGCATCATGTTGGCAATGGGCAACTTGATGGCATTGAGCAGTCCACGCTTTGGTGGAGCATCTGCATCCTCGCCAGCGGCTGCCTCAGCCGTGGCTTCTGTGTGGGGGAGATAACAGAGATTAGAATGGGATTCTCTGAGGATCTCTAGGATTGTTGTCTTACCCGACTTGGCATCCGCATCGCCATTGGTCAGCTGCTTCTTCTGCTGATCCTTATCCTTCTCCTTGTCGGCGGCGGGTTTGCGCACAAAGAAACTGCGCAGACGCTGGCCGAGACCGGCACGTGGCTTCTGCTCCTCCTTGGCACTGGCAGCCGCATCGCCGTTGGCCTCCTTCTCCGCCTCCTGCTCCTTGTTGTCCTTCTCGAGCAGCTCGCCCTCGGCATCGTCGCCCTCCGCCTTGGGTTTGTTCTTCATGAAGAAGCCGGGCAGCTTGAGGCCACCGATGGGTATCTTCTTGGGCTTCACCTCGCGCTCCTCCTTGCTGATCTTCTTCTCATCACCAGCCTCGCCAGCAGCTCCTCCATTCGGCTTGGCGCCATTCTCGGCGGGAATATCAATAATCTCCTCTCCAGACTTTTCAGTTTTATCTTGTGGAATTGGCGATTTCTTGCCGGGATTGGGCGTGGCCGGTTTGGAGGATTGTGGACTTGGTGTCTTCTCCTTCGATTCATCCTTCTTGCTGTCCAGCATTTTGTCCGTCTCCTTGGGCTCCTCCAACGACTCCTGCGCCGTCTGTGTCGCCTCCGTCTGTGGCGTTTCCTTCTCCTCGAGTTCGCCCATCTTTGCGGAGTGGAGAGTGTTTTTTATGTGCGGACTGGATTTGTTTCCTGGCTAAGTTTAGAGAACTCTAAGTGAATTCTGCACAAAAACGAATGGAGGAATTTGTTAACAAATTGTTGAATTTAATTATTAATTATTTAACTTAATTATTATATTTAATGATTATCCATTTACAATGTTATAAATTGTAAGATAAATTATTACTGCATTTAAATAATTAAATGAATTTTTCTTTTAATTATTATTTAAATTTCTACTGCAATTTGTATATTTTTCTTTACTTAAAATCTTTTTTTTATATATTATTAAATTGTTAACTTTTGATTCACAAAAAACTCTTTGTGACGTTGACAGATAGGCAATTTAATTTAATTAATTTATTTAACTTGCTGCTGCTTGTCAAGATTTTGATTTGTTTATTTAACACTCAATTTATTTTTAAGTTATTCACTCAAATTTGTTTTAAACGTTTTCACTATTTCTTTTTTTTTTTGTTACTATTTCTGTTGTTTGCTAACCTGGACTTAGTTGATTCGCTTTTCTGTATATAGTATATTTAAGTTAACTACGTTAATCTTTGGCTATAGTTTGTTTTTCGAGTATTTTGCACTTTTGTCTATATGTATTAGTTGCTAGGCAGCTAGAAAGGATCTAGGATCTATCACGATCGCGTGCTGATTTGCTTCTAGCTGCCGCTGCTTTTCCGCTCGACTTTTATACGGGAAAATTGCGATTCCATTTTCCAATCCTTGAAAAGCCGAAGCAGCTGAGCCTGAGAATGAAAAATGTCAACGCCGGCTGCGTCCTTCGTCCTTTGTGTGTCTTGGGCAAGTTTTCTCTGTGTCTCTGTTTTCTACCTGGATCTGTATCTGAATCTGGACGTGTCCTGTGTTTTTGCTGCTCTACCTGGAAAAGCGTCTCAGGTAAGCGTGGAAATTCGCTGGCATGTCCTGCATGTGCCGCATGTCATTCGTTCGGGGCGGGAAGACCGCAAATTTATTAAGCAGCCAGCTGTGCCTTAGCCTCCTCTCCTCTCCTCTCCTCTCTCCTCTTCTCTCTGCTCTGCCCTCGTCTCACGTTCCTAGCGACTGTACCCCGCACCCTTAAGTCAGTTTACAATACGTGCGCTTCAACGCATTTCACACATTTTTCCCAGTTTAATTAGCGGAAAACTTTGTGCGCAAGAAAACTGCGTCCTTTTTGTTTTCCTTTTTCCAAGGACATGCCCGACTTGGCCTCAATCATTAACTGTGACGCCGCTGGCCAACAAAATGTCCACCTATATCATTGTCTCAGTAGCACGTTCGGGATTTGCCTAATTGACCGCAGTCCAGGCGACACAAGTCATGAGAAAGTCCTTTCAAAAATTAACAACAACAAAAAAAAATGCAGTCAAAAACTGCATTGATCCTTTTTTTTAAGAGAAACAAACATTAAATTTGCATTAAGAAAAAAACGGCGGAGGGATCAAAAAAGTCATTTTGTTGATAGAGTCCAAATTACCAGATTTTGAATATTTAGAAAGGAAAAATTATTGTAATATTGTATATACATATATATATATATAAATATATGTATATATGTATAGTGAATATATCTCCATTACTTATCTATATATCTATTGACCTAGTGCTTTCCAAAAGTATCTCTAGTCTAGATAATAATAGAGACTCAACTGATGTTTATCAACTATTTTTCTTCAACTTCTTTTAAGGTGAAATATAATACAAGAATCCAATATTTAATCAATATCGCTGAGTTAATCTATCCAAAAGTATTTTATTCCTAGACTGAGATCAATTTCAAATGTAAGAAAGGAAAATGAATAAACGAATCATTCACTCCAATTTTATTCAAAGTGACAACTCTTATATGACTGAGAGAAAAATATGAACTTAATCAAATCATTCACTTGAGCGCTTCCACAATATTGCAATTAAATAAACAAGAGCATATGGAGCCTTTATATATTATAAGCAAAATGTGATCAATGAGAGATCGCAGCTTGCTGTTCATTCATTTCATATAGAAAGATTCAAAGAATCAGCTCTTTTTATTGGGATACTTTGAAAAACAAAATAGGGCAGTTTTCAGTTTCAGTTGATAGCTGATAAGTCAAAAGACTTCTAAAACTCAGCAGAACTTGGAAATAGTTTGAATATATGTAGAGCTAGTTTTGTTATCGTCTTCGACAAAGTGTTAAGAAGAAGAAAAAAGCCTCAACTTACGCATAAAGTGAAAGAAATAGAAGAGAAGAGAAGAAGGAATTGGAAAACGATGCCAAGTCGTGAACTCTGTCGCATGTATGTAAATCAACCGAAATTCCATTAAAATGTGAACTTAAAGTTCAAACAAGTTGCGTGTCATAATCTGTGGACATTATCATTATCATTATCAGTGTTTGGTCAACTGCATGGAAATTGTGCAGCGTGCTGGAAATCGAGACATGAGAGGGGCGAGGTGGAAAATCACTAGCGGAAAATAGAACAGAATAACGCACCGCGTTGCGTATCGAAAGTGAAAAGAAACAAAGTGACATACGACACTTGCAACTTGCAACTTGCAACTTGCAACATTGCCACATGTTATAGCAAAGGCAACGCAATGAAAATCCAATTGAAGCGGATTTTAAAGGCATTAGACGACCAGTCAGACAGACAGAGAGAGAGAGAGATTGAGAGAAAGAGAGGGGGAGATATGGGGCATGTGGCATGAGGCAAGCAGACGTTCTCTAGTTGCCCCCCAGCGACAAGTTACAGACTCGTTAACAGAAGCAGGTCAAAGTAATTACAACGCACTCCAAAAGATACTTGCATTGAACTATCTTATGCTATGGCTACAGTAAAAGTATCTGTATCTATATCTAAGAGCAACTGTATCTGTATCTGTATCTCAACATGTGTCTACTCGGTTTCTTTATTGCAATTGCAAAATGCACAAGAGAACTCAAAGTCTATCAAGTTATACAGTTGAATTGCAAACAGTCAACATTCTTAATTAGCTGAGAAATGCGTTGAAAAATACATTCGCCCTCTCTTTCTTTTCCGCTCCCCCTCTCTCTCTCTGTCTGGTTCACTGTGTCCATCCTGCGTCCATCGAAGGGGCCAAAGTTGACACACCCATTGTCACGCATGTGGCCGCCAAGTAAACATAAAATAATATCTAACAGGGGATATAGAGTACTAAGACCTTATGCCACAATATGTGGCAGAGTCTATAATTTGCCTTGCCTCATAAATTAAATCAAATTCGAAGCTTGCGTTTCACATGCGATTCGTTAACTTTTTTCTCAGTTATTTTAGTGCCGCACATGAAAATTGCCGTTAAAACATAAAAATTGTATGTGTATAGTTTTCTTTTTAGGGTGTATTCACAGTGGTGTGAGATTTAAATGTTTAGAAAGCAAGTAAACCAAAAGTAAAACAAATACTAACACTAGAAGTATTTTTGATTTTCTTGTAATATTATTTTATTTAAAAGAATTCTGAATTTAAGAAAGTTATTCAAATACAATTTTACTTTTATTAAACATTAAATTTTACTTTTATTTACAATTCAATTTGAATAAATAACATTTTTAAAAACAATAGACTATCTAATAAAAGTTGTAATACAATTCTAATTATTTTGCAAAGAAAATTTCTGAAAACTATAAATTTCAGATTATTTTGTATGAGATTTCAGAGATTCAATAAATATATTCAACTATAACTATATAAATTGCACTTTATTTTGCACTTTACTTTTATTAAGAGATATCAGAGATAAAATAAAAGTGCGCCAAGTTCTTTTCTCTTTCAAATTTCATGATTTACAAAAAATGTATTTTGTTTTGTTTTTTTTAGATTCATTCCACTGTGCAACGCTGAAAAGCATGCAACATAAACGCAAAGCCGCACATAAAGTGTAATCCTCCCCTCAAGCCGCAGAAAAACAATAAAAAAATGAATGCAACAACAACGATAACGATAAAGACAATGACAACTATGCCTAGACAACAAATGGCAACAACAAATGTGTCTGATCTTTAATCAAGTCTATAATAAATTTGGAGTATCTTTAACATGTCGAAAAACACTTAGAAACGCATAAAAATGCAATTGTTGCTGTGGACAGCCAACGAACAGTGGGAAAACTAACAACTGGTCACTAATATTTGATATTGTTGTTGTTGTTGCTTAGTTGTTGATCCTAACTGCCAACAAAGGCGCAACCTGCGAGTGAAATTTTTGGAATTTGGATAACGTCAGTCGAGCATGAAATGAAATTGCAGTAGGAAATGACAGTGGAAATGGGAAGGGAAAGGGGGAGGAAGTGTTGCAAGGGGCAGGCGTGAGGGTAGCATAGGGTGTGTGTGTGTTGGGGGGTGTTTATAGAAAAAGTTATTTTGTTATTAGTTTTTTATTGTTGACTAACTCACGCTTTTCTGCGGCGAATTTTGAAGCATTGCCATTGCCAGCCGCCGCCGACAGATGGCGCCAGCATTGTTGCGTGTTGAGACGCAGTAAAAAAATATAAATTTGAGGGTGATGTGTTGTATGTCCTGTCAAATGCAGCACCTACGAGTAGTGTGAGACACTTGACAGGATATTCGAAAAACAACAACTACAGCAGTGCCATTAAAAAGCATGATAAGAATCAATTTTCAAGCGCTTAAACCTGCACTTATTATATTTATATTAATGCTGTTGATATACGAGGAAATTTGTCTAGACAGCCGACACAAAAACAAAAACAGAAACAACACCAACAACTGAGAGAAGGGAATGCAATTAACGCTCAACGCTGGTGGGTGGAAAATTGTGAGGTGGCAAGAGTTGATTGAGGCGCCAGGCGCTTAGTGTTTTATTTCTATTTTATTATTTTTTGCCTGCAGGCAAAATGACAGTCCTGGCATCCTTGTGGCACCAGCACAAGCGACCGCAATCAGCGGCATATTCAACAGCAAAAGCATTTTTCAATTTGCAACTCATATTTCAAACGCGGCTGCCTCGTAACGAAGTCAATTTGTCATCCGGAGCGGAGATGGCAGGCAAAGCGAAAAGGGCCAAAAGCAGCAGCTAACAAGTTACAACTACAACTACAAGCCATGGCTAAAGCTCTGGCCAGAGTTCAAGTACAAATGCCTGGCGGCTGTATCTATGCTGTGTATCTATGAGATACAATTTATTAAATGTTCCGCCCGCTTGAAATTAACTATTTTTTTGATTAGCACTCAGCAATCTAGGCAGCTTTTGTTGTGGTTCTTGTTGTTGTTAATTTCATGGCTATTTATTATGGAAAACAAAGAAAGAAAAACAGATTGAGTGAGTGAGTGAGTGAGTGGCAAGCACACGTTGCATGATGAGCAGCTAATGAACTTGCGCCATTTGTCGATTGTTCGCCAAGTTTTGCCAATCAGGAACCCAGAACTCGTTAGCGCGCACGTGTCTTGTAACTAGTGATCTAATCGAGTGGATCGAGTTTTGAATCAAATAAATAACACAATTAAACTTTAAACTTTGTTGAAACTGAACCGATTTCATGTAATGTAAATCAGCGGTGGGCACGCAGTGGCTCTGGGAGCAGCTACTGCTCTTTAAGTAATTCGGCGTCATCAAGACTCAAACAACTTCTCCTTATGTCAGAATTAGTACGTATAAAGTAGCACTTTAAACCTGTTTCTGAAACGGATATGACTAGGATGTGGGGCAGGAACAGGAATAGGAACAGGAGCACTCTGCGTAGTCATGCATGAAATGTGAAACAAATCAACTCAAACTTCAATCCAAATTTCAACCACAGGCGACACTGCGGTTGACGCCTTTTCTCCCGTGCACGTGCACAAGTTGCCCGGAGACGATTTCTCGTTATTCCGCAGATAGATGACAATCTCCGAGGGCAGGTAATGCAAACCAAAAAAAGGGGTGCAAACTCTCAAAGGGAAACATCAACAACAGCAAAGAACAAACAACAAAATGAGGCGCCATTTCTCTGGGGATTTGAAATCAAACAAAACGAGAACGAGGACTCAAATTTTTATGAATTTGTAATTGTGCTCGAGAGACAATAAAAAAGCGATAGAATCAAGTATTTGTTGGGCTGAAGAATACCCTGTAAATTGGGGTAACTTTACTTAGATATTGAATGTTAGTAAAAACTACTCTAAAATTAGCTTGTAATAATTGTTTTAATAATTAAACAATCTTAACTTTGATAAGCTTTGTATAAAATCAGACGAAGGTTAAGTTTTTTCTTCAGTTTATCTGAATTTTGTGAGAGTTTACAGGGTATTCTTACAGCTGGGCATTCTCGTATCTGGGAAAACTTCTTGATCTTAACGCACTTGGCAAATGTTTCGAGTTTCTCTTATCTCCACAAAGGATCAATGTAAGATTTTATTGCGCATTTCAGACAAACACCAGATATCGTTTCGAATTTCCAAGTATCTTTTTATCTGCCTCTCGCTCTCTTTCGGTCTTATTTCCTCAAGGATCTGTTCGTTGTGTTTTTTATGAGCAACGTGATAAGACAAAGATTGAACAAGTCAGATAAAACTACAGCTAAAAGGCACCACAGGACTCCACTCCACATCGTAGAAACGTTTTTGAGTTAGGATCGTCATGTTTTTCCCTCTTCTTCTTCTTGTTTCTCTTCTTTTTTTTGACTGTTTACTTTGTGTGTCAACAGTTGGACAGGGAAATTTATGAGTTGTGCCTCATTAGTTAGTGTCAATAGAGAAGCAATGGAGTCAAGTCGAGTCAAGAGACGAGAGAGAGAGAGAGAGAAAGAGAGATGGAAAAAGATTTAAGTATTGAGACAATAACAACAACACTGATCGTTGAGGGATTTACAACGGGGACAAGCCGGAAAAGCCAATTGAAATGAAACATTTGACCGTGAACCCAAAGGAAAAGCATAAGTTTTTGGGGGAAAGAGGAGTGGAGAAGGGAGGGGAAGGGGAACTGCTGAGCGTTTGTTTATCTTTGCATTGGGGAAAGTGTTGAAATTGTTGTTTAGTTTTCAGTTCGGAACGCTTCTCAACTCCACACTCCCTCACTTCTCTTTTCCCTTCTCCCCCTCTTTCATTAAAATTAAAGTCTCTAATTGTTGTTTACATTCAAAGTGAAAGCCTTGCCGCCCAGCGACAACGACAACAACAACACTTGCCACGCCCACTTGGGCCGCCCATTACATAAGAAATTTCAATTCAATTTCAAATACATTTTTTGTTGATTACTCGCAGGGGAAAATGGAAAATGTAGGCAGTGAAAATAATTTTGTAGCGGCTTTTTGTCTTTGAAAAAGCTGGCAAAACAATGACACTGAAAAGGGCAGAGGGGGGAGGGGTGAGGGTGGGGGCAGGGGGTTGTAGTGCTCCACACACTGGAACAGTCGCGGCCCAATAAATCTTTGACGCATGCAAATGCAAATGTTGCGTCTTCAGTTTCCCAAACCCCGCCCCTCCCCCTTCACCCTACCCCACTCGCCTCTCACACAGCTGTCAAATCTTTTTGTTGTTGCTGGGATTTTCCTGAAGTTTTCATTTCTTTTCTTCTATTTTGTTAGTTTTTGTACGTTGCAGCTTTGTTTTTGTGTGTTTTCTCTGACGATTCCCGGAAGTCATTTGGGCGCCTTTTTTTTATTATTATTATTGTTGTTTTGTTGTTGTTGTTGCTGGAGCACAGCTGCCCCGGAATTCGCCTATTCCAAAAGTATTCTGCGTCTCGCTTTCTTAATTGCCATGGGCCTATTAATTTCTTATTGAATTATTGTCGAGCTGGAGGCTTAAGTTCCATTTCGGGATTTATTTTGCCGGCTTGCATATTAATGAGCCCCTAATTGTATATTTTTGGATCGAAATTTGAGCATATTTTTAAAGAGGTATCGCATCGTACAAGAGACATCCATTTAGATACATTTGAGTCTCCACATTCTCTGCTGATAGATTGAAATATTTCAATGACATTTGTGGGCTTAGCGCGTTATGTTTATGAAATCTTCAAAAGGATTTAACACACACATTTCTGGAGATCTCTGAGATTCTGATGGATGTGCTAATGGAATTGTTCTCGACACGAGCCACAAAAAAAAGGGGAGCGAAGCGAGAAGAAATGAATTAATGGAGGGAGTAATGACACGAGCTATTAGTTTAAAGGTGCACCTATTAATGGGGTGGAGTTTCTTTCAACTAAACTGAAAATATAACATAGATATAGAAACAAAAAGCCCAGCGAGATATATTGATTTTGGAAATCAGAGAAAAGGACTTCTCAATTTGATTATAAATATATTATTTAAACTTCAGTTTCCAATAAAATATATGCATTTTTGAGGAAAGTTGCATTTATAATTTAAAGATAAAAAAAAACAAAAATTATTACATTGTTTATGCAATTAAAATTAATTTAATTTAATAACTTATACTTTGTAATAAAATCTAAACTTAGTTTGACTTATGTTCATAATTTCTTACTTGTTTCTCTATTGGCAAAATATGGCAATTGGGAATAATCCGAGTGTAGCAGAGTGTAAATCGAGCATGTATACGACCACGACCAGAACGAATCCGAATCCAAATTTAATGGCGAGTCCTGCAGGACACTCTTTTGGGTGTGTATAATAGCACGCACAGATTTCGTCTTATTGTTTTAAAAAATGCACACAAAATTCTGTTGACCAATTTGTTTTTTCTCTCTTTCTTTGTTTTGCACTTGTTTATCAGACACGATTGAGGCAATAGGCAAAAGATATCCTTCACAAAGCCGGTCGTAGTTGTTTTTTATATTTATTACTTTTGTTTTTGTTTTTGCTTTTGATTTGATTCTTGTCTTGTGAGGGCAATATGGAAATAAAGAGGCTGGAAAAGTGCTCGTCGCGTGCGCGTTGCGAAAGCAGAGGAACCGAAAGCGTGCGGCGTCTAGCAGAGCGTGGCTCAAACTGGCGGCCAACGACGCCGTCAGCATTGGCAGCATTCAAACTGGAATTGTCTACGTGCGCTCTTTTCCACTCTCGCTCTCTCTATCCTGTGCTGGCGCTCGCTCACTGGAAGGCAGCCAAGCAATGCACAAACAAAACAGAAACACAAACGGCCGGCATAGGGGTTGCCAATGGAAAGACAGCGGAGAGAGAGCTCGGTCTCATCATCGCACACACACACACACACACACACTCTCTCTCTCTTTTGTGCTCTATCTGCTGCAGGGATTGTGTGCATGCAATAAGAATAACAACAACAACAGCAATTCATGACGTCTGCGGCACATGGCGACGTTGGCATCGTTGAGGTTTTCTATGTGTTTTTTTCTCTCTCTCTTTTTTTTTGTTGTACAGTAAATGCAAAATACAATGTATGTACTGTTGTGTTGTAGTTGTTACTGCGTTGTCCCTCTGAACAAACTGAGGTGAAGAAGAAGGAGCACGAGTAGTAGAAGGGGTAAGCTCATTGGGATTCCGTTTGAGATTCACCTAATGGCACAAGTGTTGAGTGTTGTCAAGGATGAGGCGCAGTTTACTTTACGTATACATCTATATATACATACATAAATAAGAAAAACATCTGTCGCAACGGTTAAATCAGACAATTGATGCGTCATAACAACTAACCCCCTACCACTGTCCCTGTCCCACCCAACCCCCTGCTGCCAAGTAACCCCTTTGTTTTGTCGCCTACCCCTGTGAATAAATGAATAGCCAAGAATTGTCTTTGCCATTTTTCATGTCACATTCTGATGCGTAGCGAAAGTGAGTGGAAAGTGCAGCAAGAAAACGGCTTGAACTGTTTGGGGATTACAAAAAAAAAATATTGATTTAGCTTTATTTTGAATAAAAGTAAAATATTTAAGGAAAAGTGACAACAATATCCCCACATTTCAACAACTTTCACGCCTCTGGTTCTCATAGGGGTTCCCCACCCCCTCCCCCGCCTCTATCACCTATCAGTTGTTAACAAATGTGGACAGTTTTACAGCAGCAATTCATTAGAAAATTCAGTAGTGGCAGCTGACACAAAAGGTGATCCTGGTATGCGTGTATCGCATTACGTATGTATGAATGTAGTTACCAAAATGTCAGTCAACATAATGACGTATGCCTGTCACGTTGTTTAGGCCAACGATCGAGGATCTTCCTCAATACGAGCCGAGGGGAAACCCGCCAAATGCCGCGCAATGGGGGCGTGCCGAGCGGAAGGAAAAGGTAGACAGACAGACGTGGCACATGTGGCATGTTGTTTGCTTGATCTCGTTGTTGTTGTTGTTCTCGTTGTCATGTGGGTTGTGTGGGTAATTAACAAGTTCATGTTTAATTTAAATTTGGCTCAGTTCGCGTGGGCAACAGGAAGTGCAATGAGATTGCCTTTCCTTCCCTATAGGTATTCCTCAGCTGTAGACTTGTCTTTCCTTCCCCCCTCTTCCTCTCCCTCTGCTCCTTCCCTCACCCAGCTCGTAATTCAATCTATAAATTGTCAGAGGCTTGTTTCTCGCCCATTTTGTTGAGTTCTGCCAAAAAAAGAAATAAAACCCGAAAGCTGCTTAATGTTTAAGCTCAATTATATGGCTTTTTTTGTCTGTTTGTAACTCCATCCAATTGCTTTCCCTTCTTGGCCTAAGAGCCTTGAAGTAGGCTATAAACCAGCAGAGCGCCAACTACAAATTCAAAGCATAAAATGTTGTGTCGAGCATTTTGTGAATTTGCGAAAAACAGCATTAAAACTGTTTCGACCTCCTGTGGTTGTCGTAGTTTCTCCCAGCACTGGGCCAGGGCGAAGGGAGCGAAGGGGAAAGGGAAGGAGCTTACTCATACACCACCCAGTTGGTCAGTGGTTTCCCCTGCAACCACAAAGTTTACTGTTTTATTTACTCAGCACAGGGCGAGGCGGCAACTTGGACATGGATGTGGCACGTTGCACGTTGCAAGGCAGCAAGTGGAGTTAATGGGAGTTTCGGGTTGCCTCCTGGACATGAGAACACTTAAAGTAATGCTACGAGACGAGGTTAAACACCTCAACGTAAGGGATGACGAAAGGGTTTCCTTACACTCTGAACGTATTCAATTCCTGAGGTGAATCATGAATGTGGGAAAAGTTAATCGATAACTTGAATTGCAACATATTTAGCAGGGCAGCAAATGCAAAAGTTCTTGAGCAAATAATTTAGTTTCAAAATTCTATTCTATTATTATTTTATTTTATTTTTATTTATCCAAAATATATAAAATATTTGAAATTTTTTCTATTTTTTATAATTTCTATGCTTCTCCACTTTTCCTATTTGATATGCCTTTTACTTCTACTTACAACATTCAAGGGTCACTTTGTGTGCAGTTTGCCCGTAGGTTCAATGTCTGGTCAAAGATCGAGTATCTGACAGATACATGCAAGTACTTTCCTTAGCATTTACAACAAAAGACCATTGAGAGGAGGCACAAAAGAGATGCAGAGTCTTAAGTCGAAAATGATGCTCGTGAATGGGAGACGCTGCATCTTTAACAAATACAAAAACAACAACAACGTGACAAAGACAACCATTAAAAGTTACTTAAAATTGTACAACAATTGAGAGAGTGGGAGAATAAGAGAGGGAGAGAGACTGTGTCCGCTTAATGTCCACATGCGCTCAAGTGAGTGGAAAGAATCACAGACAATAGAACAAAAATGCAACAACTTTGCTGCAACTGCAACCAGCAACAACAACAGCAGCAACAACTTCGCTGCTACCTTCAACTTGGACTGAAGTGCGAAAGCAACTTGACAACGGTTAATAATTGACAATCCAATGCAGCTGCAACTGCAACACATCATCATCATGAAGATGATCATAGTCAAGATGATGATCATGATGATGATGGGGCAGACACAAAAAGCAGAAAAACAAAAACAAAAAAAACTATAGCTTTTGTCGAGAGTGCATGACTGCAAGATACCCAGCACGCAGTGGTTGAGATACTTTGACACAGAATTATAATTAGTCTAGTAACTGGTATACATAAATTAGCTCAGCATTTACGAATAAGAAATCTGCATTCCAAATTTGGTGCCTCTAGCTCTTCTCATCTCAGAGATCGATATTAGTTTATACTCTTCTGTGAGGCTGATGATGAATTTACTTTTCAAGCTGTCCACCCCGCCTTTTTATGTTACTTCACAGGGTATAAAAAGATACAGTCGCAGTCGTTGCACTTTTAAAGTGTTGCAAGCACTCGAAAAACACCCACTTGGGGGCCCTGGGGGAAAACTCTGCCTGTGGATTGTGATTGGAGGGCAAGAGCTTCAATTGAGCCAGCGCCAGATTAACACACACACACATACACACAATTGTGGCAAGTTGCAGTCGGGGCAGGGATCTGACATTGACATGTAGCTTGCTGCAGGCCGCGTCTCCCGGTTGCAAGAAGTTTTACTCGTCTGTGTGGGCGGCAGCTTGTCGCCAGAGAAGACACAGCTCAGTTTCTCTCTCACTCTCTCCCTCTCTCTACCTTCCTCTCTTTTTCTCGTGCTTGCTTGTTATATAAATAATATGAAACTTCCTACAATTTGAATGCGTAAATTGTATCTTAAAGATGCGAGAGTCGAAAAAAAGCGACGTTGCCTTTAATGCGACATAATTGATGCATAAAAGCGCGTCCTATTCATGTTTCATTATGCATGAGTTTGCCTCTGATTTGATTAACAAACTGCTAGAGTGTGCGTGCTTGTATCTTGTATCTTTCAGATACAATTGGGTGACTGCCTGGGAACGTTACAAAGAGCTACTTTCCATTGCATTACAACAAAACTGCTGCCAATTTATCGATTTTCGTACGCTACTTCAAAGATACTTGGTGTATCTGTGTATCTCACAATGTGTGTGTCATTTTCAAGGAAACCCTTCAAAGTTTTGTTTGCTTTATTTGCAATATGACATCGGGCCAACAGCGACAATTATCCGCTTAGCGTGTTCGGGCCAGTGCAGCAATGGGCAAAGTATCTTTAAGATACAATTGAGTCATAAGTTACTGGCCAAGCGATCGACTGTCCAGACCATCCGACTGTCCACCCGTTCGTCTGTCTGTCTTGGCATAATTAAGCGCTTTCGTTGCCGCATCAATTCTCCAACTGACACCATGGGGAAAACACATTTTCTCAATTTAATGGCCGTCGGCTAGAAACAATTGGTTTATCATCAAGACTCACAGATACAGTGAGGCAGCTCTAATGAAGTTGCCGCACGACGCATTGCGATGATGCAGCGCAAAGCCAAATTAAGAGCCAAGCGGCGAGTATCTGACGGATTGTTGTTGAGTCGACAGTTGAGTAAGAAAAGACGATAAATAATTACAAAAGTAAGAAATGAAATGGAAAAAAAGAAAAACTGCAGCGCGTGCTATTGAACTCGTTGAAAAGATACTTTTTCATCTGAAAGATACTTTTGCATCTGCAAGATACTTTTGTATCTTTTAGTTGCTATTGCAAGCAGTTGATTCTATTGTAGCTGTCAGCTGCATTTGACATTTGTGCACTTGACAATGTGCCGGAAATTGATTTCTTATTGCGCCATCTGCCACAAGATACAAAAAGTATCTTAAGAATATACGTGTATGTGTGTGTGTGTGTGGGTTGCTGCAAAGGGCAAACGATTCGCATTGCGAATGAAATTATGCCTCAATGTGGCAGCTTCAATGTGGCACAGAATTTACGGTCTCCTTCAACTCGGGTGGTCGTCGTTTCAATTAAATTGCCAAATGAATCTTCAGCGTGGGTGGCACTCGTTATTTCAAGTCTAACTGCAGAAAAGATACAATTGCAGGGATTCAAAGTCGTTTTAAATTTCGTTTTATTAAAAAGCGCAGCGGATGTGAAATTAAAGTGGCAGCTTCGTTCGCTTTATCGGCTTAATGGCCAAGAGAACCGTTCCAATAAGTGCCCCAATGTGTTGCATTTAAATGCTAATTTTATAAACTGGCCAACAGACACACACACACACACATATTTCCAGTTCCCAGTGTTCTCAGCTCAAGCTCAAGTGTTGAATGTCATTAGCGCGTTGTCGCCTCGAGGTCTGGAAATGGAGTTGGAATCGGATTCGGACTCGGATTCAGAGTCGAAGTTGCTGAAGCGTGCGAGAAAAACTAACAAAATGCTGTTGGTTGCTGCTGCACTTCGTTAGCACTTTCTGAATTGGGGGAACATATCCGTAAGTGGACTCTTGATGACCGGAAACGACGCCAGGCAAAAGCTACATGTGTCGACTGCCAAACGCACACCTGAAACCAACTTCAAACACACTGAGAAAGTGACAAGAAGAGAGAGAGAGAGAGGGGAGCAGTTAATGATGGCATTGGCCCTCTCCAGATTTGGACTGACTTGGCGGAATTGATTGCAGTGTTGCCAGAACTTCAGGGGATACACTAACTAATTTGATGGCTAATAAGAAAAAGTGACTAGAAATAGCTGTAAAAAATTATCAAGCACGCTAAGAAAATATGAAAGTAGTATTTTATTAAATTAATATATTCCAATATATTTCTTAATTAATATATTCCAATCTTAATTATATAATAGCCAATAAATATTTGTAACAACGAATACTATATCTGAAAAAGTAGTTCAATACGTTTTAAAAATATACAGATTTTTATCTTATAATTATTCTTAAAATTTTTAAACTTTTTTAGCTGCAAAAAAGCCAATTCTAGCTATAAACTAAATAAAATGGCAATACTTATCGATGGCCACTGCTCCTCTCCTTATCTTTCCCCTCTTCTTTCTAGGCAGCAACTCCCACACGAAGCTCAAATCGCCAAGATTTTGCAGCTGCCTTTGGGGGGAAGCAACACATCACAATTGCCACAAAAAGTTCAGGCCAATTCAAGCGCAAAACTGTCCAAAGTTAACAAGCAAATTGATGCAGTTGCAAGTACCAAGTTGCAACTGCAACTGCAACTGGAACACGGGACATTGCAACAGAAACAACAACAAATGGGCCAGCGACATGCAATTTTCAAATCGCAGATGCTTCAGCAATAACAACAGCAACAACAACAACGGCGTTTAAAAATAGCAGCATGTCACCAGCAGCAACAACAAGTACAACAACAACAACAACAACAAATGCATCGATGTGGCAATGAAGCAGAAAGAAAAACTGCAACATCAAAACAACAACAAAGAAGGAAAAGAGACACAAAACAATCTCATCAGGCGCAGGAAAACAAACAAATTGTCGGCCAGGCAGACAAAATGAATGCGCTGCATTTAAATAATCGATTAAGAGATACAAATAATCGATTAATGTGTGATATAATATATTAACTATTAGCAACATCAGGATAAAAGACTTGAAACTAATATAGAAAACTGGGAATAATACTCTCCACTTTTAAAATTCGAAAGAATTGTTATAGAATTTGAATGATTTAACTTTTTCATGCTTTATAACATTTTCCATTTAAATATATATTCACAATGATCTACTAAAAATGATTTATTGACTGCTTATAATTGTGAGTTTTCTTAGTCCAAGCTAAATTCTAAAAATAAAGACTTACCAGATTAAGTGCAAAATCTCCAATTAATTAATAAGAAAACTGAAAAGATATAAAGGAATAATTCATTATTAAACAATTTAAATTAAAGTAAACTAAAATAGATTAAACTTTACAAGAGGTTAAACTTGTTCTAGAAAAAAAGAATATTATTTGTGTTCTTAGTAAGCAACTAACTAGAAAATTAAGTGAGAAACATTTGCTAAATGCGTTCAATTACAACTCAAGAAATATAGAAAGACAGTGAATACTATAGCTGATGAACTTAGCCCAGTTTGGGTACCGCCCAAGGTGCTTTTGCCTTTGGCTTGATCGTGACGTTGCTTTCGATGGCTTTGATAATGCGCCCACCAATTGGGCCAACGGATGGCGAGTTGAATATTTTGCGCTGTCATTGCTCAGCAACTGCAACTGCATCTAAAGCTGTAGCTGAGTCAGTGACGATTAGAAAGGATGACAAAACACGGCAAATGACATGAGGAAGAGGGAGACGGAGACAGAGACAGAGACAGAGACAGAGGAATTGAGGAAGGACCGTGGCATGTGCGTGATGCGCATGAGCGACGCGTCATTGCGCCTTAAATGGGAGCAGAGTTGCAACTTGACGTGCGCTCTCCTCTAGAGAGAGAGAAGGAGAGAGAGAGAGGGAGAAAACACTGCAATTTTTAGACATTTCTCATTGTTTTGTTGCATTTTATTCTCTGTGTTGTTTGCGAATGCGCAGCGATGCGTTTATTAAAAGACAACAACATAAAAAACAAAAAAATACAGGCAGAGGGAGAGAAAGAGGGAGACAGAGTATAAGAGAGGGAGCGAAGTTAGCAATGACAACAAGAATCAAGTCAATGTTGGGGGTGCTCTTTGGAAAAGGGAACAGAAACAGAATCAGACACAGAGTGAGCCAGAAATTGTCGTTGCCCTTTTTTGGCCAGGCGCATTTTAATCGCGCACTGAAAATCAAAGGCGAAAAGTGGCCAACAACAACAACAACAACAACAATGAGTGCAACAGCAGCAGCTGCAGGCAATTCGGGGTCGCTGCAGTTTGAATGTCGAGGAACATAACTCTTTGGGATCTCTCATCTTCCATCTCCCCGTCCTCGGTGTCTCCTTGTTGCAGACATTTGACGTTTCCCTTTTGTGAATTATTGAAATTGCGCAGTTTCTGCGATTGATCTGCCAAGCAGGAGAATCAAGAGGTGGAACAGCAGGAGGGAGAACAGGAGGAACAACAACCAGGCCGAGTAACATTTTACAAGCAATCAATCAATCACTAAAATAGTCAAGATATCCGTAAGAGTCCATCGTATTACTTAGCTACCGTTTAAAGAGACAGAGAGAGAGAGAAAACTTCTCATGCCACAGGAGCACGCGATTTATCGATGGAGATCAAGTTAACCAATATTTTAGCCTGGTCACGAACTCTGAGAAACGGTCACGTGAGACAAATGCCCAGGGCGTGTCTCTGCTGAGACTTCTCTATTCTCGATTGGTTCTTTAAACGGAAACACTTAATGGATATCACATGTTAGATTTACATCAATGCGATAAGACTTTGGGTCTTTGGCACATCAGTGAAAGTTTCTACAACAAGTTGGGGTGACAATAACTAAACTCTTAATCTTGATCATCTTTTATTATCAATTTGTTAATTAATGAACGATTCCTATTGACAATCTACATTTAGAGTTAAATCTGATCTGAATAATTATCACATCAGACAGATAATGTTTGATAATTGACAATAGACTGAAAGTTTTCAAATCAAATTATAAAAGTATTTATTGAAAAAGCTGCTGATCTGTTTATTAATTTCATTTTATCAAAGACAGTTTTATCTCACTTTTATCAATATCTTTTCAAAAACAAAATCAGAATCTTATCTATAAGTAAATCTTATTAGAAATCCCCTTTAAGAAAGAATTGTTTTGCTGATTCCACCAAAAACCAAAATAAAATTAACACGCATCGAATTTTGCGCTGACTAAAAATAACATAAAACTTTTTGTTGATCCCCCTCAAAGGAATTCCGTGGAATTGAAATGAAAACAAAGCTGGGCAGGAGGATGTGAAATCAGCACAGAAAGACCACAGAAATTGGGGGAGCCAACGAAACGAAAGTCTCCCCCATTAAAAAAAAGTTACAGATACAATACAGAAATCTGGGTCTGCAGAATTGGAATCGGAATTGGAATGGTATGGGAGCGGTTTCAGGGACAGGTTATGATATGTCAGCAGCATTTGGGAACAGCATTTAATTCTTTGGAAAATATTTTCGTGTGGAATTTCAAGTGCTAAAGAAAGCAAAAGAAAAACAAAAAGGTTTTCAACAATGAAATGGCCAATTATGACAAATTTTCAAATGAATTTTAAATGTCCAGTTGGTGGAAGGGAAAAGGGAGGCAGAAAAGGGAGTGCACTTGAGAACTTGAGAACCGCTCAACGTCATCATTAGCACCCGAAAATGTCAAGTGGCATGTCAAGCGACGCCTCACCCCCCTCTGCCCCTCTCCACACCTCCCCCTCTGGCACTTCTCCATTTAATGATGGCATTTTGTCACACGCTGTTGGAGCTGCTTCCTCCCAGTTGAAGCTTTCGGTTTATACTTGGCTCGTTTTAATGATTTTTAAATCGCTTTTCATGTCTTAATTGACATCGCTTGGTTTGGCTTGGCTTTCTAGTCTCCTCCTCGTTTCCAGTCGTCACTATAAAAACCCAATCTCGCCCAGGCATTTAGCCTAGATTCAGACTACATTGTGGCAATCTTCAAGTTCACATTGTGGGTCAGCTGGAAGTCAATTTGCCTCGATCCTTGCATTATCAGCAATTACCCGTCCAACAGTTTTCACGACTTTTCCCCTGTCCCCTCTCCCGGCTCCCACTTGGATATTGCTGCCTGCAAGTGGAACAAATTTATTTGCCCGCTACCAAACGACCATTAACAATTTTTCTAGCGACTAATCTTTGGATCTTGGCCATGGCTGGCTAATGCTCTGCCAGTTGCCCGTTGCCAGACGATGCTCATAATTCACCCACCAATAACCGACGGTCATGTTCAGGGGCGAAATCTGATCGCGCCTCTTCGTTGCGGAGCGGACTTTCCATTAGGATAAATTGCCAAAGAAGAAAATTGCACATGGAAAATGTGCAATGTATAAAAATGTCAAAGATCGGATCGCAGTCGAAGTCGCAGTCACAGTCGAGACTTTTCGACTCCTCGACTTTATAGAGACCGTGGCGACTCCACTCTGCGCTAGATTAATGATCGTGCAAAGGCCCGAGGATTATAGCGCTTCAGTTTGGTAGCCTCTACTCCACTAATGACGTCATTATGACCAATCACAGCACGTGCTCCACTCCAATTGCCAAATGAACGAAGCTCTAGGCCTGCTTTTTATATTCTTTTTTTTTAGTGGTAATGGCAACGACAGTGGCTCTGTGGTGCTGCCTCAGAGCCAACTGCCGCTTGGTTAAATAAATAAAAATTCAAATTTAAATTCAAATTATTCTCCCTTTCCCTCCCTTCTCCTCCTCCGTCAGCTGTCCGCACGCCGCAGGCCGCAGGCCGGAGGCCGACAATGAGGGGGTGTCAAGTTTCATGAATATGCAAATTAGAGCCAGGCCATGGAAAACCATCGCCATCACCATGATGATATATGGGCAGGAGACGACACCGCATGGAATCAGCGTGCATGAATTTTAAATATGTATGTATATTTATTGCGTACGCAGATTTGTTGTCTGTCTGTCTGTCTAAATACCCCGCAATTAAGTTCTCAAAGGGAGCTTACAGATGATTTATTATAATTGTTAAAACAATTTTAAATACTTTTTAAGAAATATAAGAAGTATTTGTGTTTGTTATATTCCTTTTAATATATTATAATGGGTATTTTAAAGTAAACCAATTTTTTAAATAACTAAAACCATAAATAAAAATCTAGAATTATACGTATAATCAAAAAAATATTAATAGTCCATAAAGGCATCAAATTTGATTAAATTACAGGATATTTTGTAGTACAACAACTCTTCTAAGAAACAAAAGAAAACAAAATATTTCATATTTTCAAATTACACGGTATTTTATAGTACATCAACTCACAATTCAAGTGGTTTACTGTTGTTTTATGATGCGTTCATGCGAAACAAGAGCAAGAAGAAGACTTCCTTCTATATTACACGAGAACTTTTGAATCATGAATTATAAAATATATCCCTTTTTTCACTTTCCTCCAAATGGGCAGGAAATTTGGCAACTATATTAGAAATTAATCAAAGTTCAGGTATGGGAAAATGTCTGTGACAACTCGGCAAATTCCCAGAAGATGTTGGCAAAACAAATCGCAAAGTTAAGATTTGTTTGATCTGACGTGGATGTGAGGAGACTGTTGATGACAGGATTAAAAGACTTGAGATGCCATCACAAAGCGACTGAAGACTTCTCAGGCTTTTAATTGTCCCCCCAGATGGAACCATCCAAGTGATGGCCATGGTCAGGAACTTGGCATCTGGTATTTGGTATTTCAATTATAGCATTCGCTGCGATAAACCTAATTGATTGACTGGTCCGTCGAGGTGCTGATAATATTTATACGAGTACCACGTTCAGCCCCAACGAGCAATTTAATTGCATTTTCCTCAAACAGATGAAGAAAAGTACAGCAACAACAACAACAACAACGAGGAAACAAAGTAGAAGAAGTAGAAGAAGAATGGCAGGAGCAATAACAATGCTGTCTGGATGCATTTTCCACGCTTTAATGTTGCAGGCGGTGCACGTTTCTTGGCCTGGTCATTACATAAACCATAAGCACCAGCTACAGCTACAACGAGAGAGATGTGGCAGCATCCCATCCACACACAAGATGTGGCAGACACTGCTCCACTGGCCTCCACTGGCACAGGCCAAGACTCGGATGCAACACAGCGTTTGTTTATGCCACTTCGGGGCCATTTTCACAGTTTGCTTTCTTGGGTCGCGTCTCTCTCTCTCTCGCTCTCTCTCTCTCTCGGTCTCGCTCTCTGTTGTTAAAGTAAATTATCTGCTGTGCAACGGTAAATGTGATGCACTTCAGCAATCTCCTCCAATTCCCTCAGCTGAACAAGTGCAACGTGGCACATTTTCAATGCAAAAGCAAACTCACGATTTTCACCCCAGGGACAAGCAGGCGGGAGGCCTAGAAGAAAACCCGCCAGGCAACTTTTAAATGCAGGATTATCCGCCACAACTAGTAGAAAAATATTTGCAGAGGAGCAAACTCAACTGTAAGAGACCCTGCTATAAGCTATGGAAGATTAAAGTTTCTGAAAATGTGTCATGTTGAAAAAAAATAATTTATTAAAATGAATAAAATTTTAATGCAGAATGAAATTAGAAGCCAAGCTATGAAAAAATTGAGATTGAAATTTTTGAAAAAGTGTCAAGGGGTAAGTTTGCAAAAAGTGGAGAATTTAAAAAAAATATTTATTTTTCAATTAAGCAAAACATGGATGCAGAATCAAATTAGAGGCCAAATAATGATCAAATTGACATTCCGCAAGGAAATCGGTTATGTTTTGACGAAGATACGAGAAATTTAAATTTTTAATATTAGAGGTCAACTTAATAGGATCAAAGATGTTTTCTTCTGTCTGTTACATATGCTGCCACAAACTTAAAAGCCCCTTGTAACCGATGGATACTGGGCTAACAACAACTGGTAACTGCATCCCATCAACTGGAGCGCCCTTACTTTGCTCTTTGTTGTTGTCAACAAACTTTCAACTAGGAAGCAAAAGCAACAAAAATCTGAACAGTCGGCGCCAGTTGAATGAACTCCACGGAAAGCTGGAAGCTGCAACGCGGTTGCTCCACAGCTGAAAAATGGTTCACTTTTTTATGTTTTTCTGTTTTTATTTTGTAGTTGGGCCTGCCACAGGTAATGATGATGTTGCCACAGCTCCCTGTGAAAGGAAACAAGGCAAAACGAGGCCAAAACAACGGGGCGAGAAGGCGACAAGCCAGACACACACACACACACACATGCAAGTGGAACAAAGCGTCAGCAGGAAACGAGCCACAATAGACAACATGGTACCTAACAGGGAACAGGAACTCAACTCAATTCTCAGTGAATGCTGCGCCTCGTTGTGGCTGCCTTAATCCACAATCAATAGAAGAAACAACGCTCAACCGAGCGCAAATAATTCCCCCAGAAAGCTGCAGATTTAGCGATCGCAATTGATAGAGACGTGGGGAGGAGATGTTACCAAAGAAGCTGCTAGGCAGGCAGGCGAGAAGTCCAAGAGAATTGTGCATTTCAACACATGCCGCCAAGTAGCAAAAAGAGAAGTTGGAAAAAAAAACAGCAGTCAGCAGATTCACATCCACATCCACATCCAGATCCAGATCCCCAGCATAGGAGCGCCCATTTGTAACTCAATGGCGTGTAAAATAGCTGCCGGGCAGTTGGACAGACGGACGGAACGGACGCATAAACCGAGTAGGAGAAGGTGCTGCCAGTTTTATTTGTTAGAGATGAGCTGCCTCCGAGATCGACTGTGGCTTTATTGATCATTCGGTGATCGTTAACAGTGACTGAAGCAGTGAAAATATTATAAAGTGAAGGCCTTTCTATTAAGTTATAGACTTACTACAGATCGATACTTTTTAGCTATAAAAGTAGTAAAGTCTTCACTGTGATCAGTCACAGAAGTTGTAAATCCATACTTAGCTTAAATAAATCTTCTATCGATTCAAATACTTATGCAAATGTGTGATTGGTTACAGTAGAAATCGTTCCTTATTATCGTTATCGACAGCTTGGCAATCACTGTTGTTATCGACAGTGACGTCACATTGCGCATCTCTAGCTGCTGATCTAAAGTGTGATCGAGTGTCGGTTGTTGGTTGCTGTTGTTGTTGTTGTTGTTGGAAGCAGCTGCCGTTTTGTTCGATTCTTGAGCTTTCAGATTCTCTTTTCGTTCAGCTGTTGATTGTTGTTGATGATGATGATTATGATGTACACATACTTTGTTGTTGCACTGTGCACTGTGCTAAAATTTAATAAGTGCAAAAATAATCGCTCGCTTTATGTAAGCTCCTAATGATTGTGCTTTGGCCTATTGTTGTAGTTGTTTAGTTATAGATGTTGTTGTTGTTAGTGTTGTTGTCGTTGTTGTTGTAGTTGCATTTGCCTTTCTCGGGTTCAATGAACTGCTCTTATTCTGCTGCTTGTGTGTTGTATGTGTGTATGTGCATGTAATTCAAAGCGAAATTATAATGTTGCAAATTGGAGCTCAGCAACAAGAGCCACAACAACAAAAAACCAGTTGAAGTTAAAGCTACAGAAATTTGTTCCCCCCTCGCCAGCGCTTTTCCCCTTTTCTACTGTCAGCGAAGCGCGCGTAAAATAATTTTTTATGACACGGAGAGTTCTGGATGTTGTTGTTGTTGCTGGTATTGTTGTCGCCGCATTTGTTGCTCGTGTAATTAAATAATGTTAAGTTGAGCTGCGAGCGACGAGTTGACAAACTGACACGCGAGCTACGCTGGTCAATTTATGGCTAAGAAGGGGAGCACAAAGAGGTGGAAGGAAGAAGAGGGCAATACGCTTATGCGTGTGTAAAAATAGTTTCCGACAATATGACTAGTCGGCTAAATTGAGTGCCATGATGCACTTGACATCGCAGCCCAATTGGATGCATAATTTGATTAGGCATTGCGTGCAGTTTACGGAGAGTTCACTGTGCTGCACACAGGATGACACTGTCCGTCCACAAGATGACACTACAGATCATGATACTGAAGAGATCAAACAAAGTTCAAGTTGTGTCTTAAGTTATTTCTTCATTTAAGTTTTGAGTGAAATCATCAACGCATTGTTCTCCTTCCTTTTCACTTTGAATTTCTGATAAACTGAAAGTCGTGCAATTGAAATATCATCGAAAACAAATTGGCTGCACATTAGAAACGCATAAAACTTCATTAAGTTTGTGTTCTTCAATGCTTTAAGAACAGTTAACAATTAACTTGGCCGCAGCGAAAGATACGAGGCAACAGATAGCAAGGCCTAAACTGGTGAAAAGGAGAGGGAGAGAGAGAGAGGGGGGAACTCTACAGCTGCGCCGCTTGAGTGCATCCACTTCGGAGCCCACAAACAACTTGCAATGAATTGCAATGATATGAAAAAGCAGAGGAGAAAATAAAACTAGAAGCAACAACACAACGAAACAACAATAAAATATTGTACAACAATAAGTCGGACCCCGTTGTCTGTCCATTTTATTTCTTTTTTTTTTGACTCGTCAGCGTTACTTCAACTCTAACTCCAACTCCAACTCCAACTCCAGTTCCAGCTCCGACTCTGGCTCCAACTTCAGCGGGGGCTACCAAAGTGCGCATGAAATTTGATTCTCGGAAGAGTTCATTTCTCGGTTAGCGGGAAAGTTGCCAGGTAATGAAATTTACTGCCCAGCTACAAGAATGCTGTACTAACTTCATTAAATTACAAACAAACATGCAGACAGATGGGGTATGTGTACGTACATACATAGTAACTGCCCGGCTAGAGTTGTCAGGGGTTACCGAAAAGATCTAACAAACAGGCCGTTAGACCACCCACAAGGCTAACTAACGGCACTTTGGGGAGTTGTGTTTTGTTCAAAACAAAAAAAACCTAAAAATGTAGAAAAAAAAAGATGATTGAAAGGTTACGAGTATCATCGGCAGTTTTGATACCCTTGCAGACCCATGTATACAATTTTCGACTAATCGTTCCTATGAAATTGATAAAGCATCAAAGTTTTTCAGACCAAAGGTTGGTTTTGAAGGATCGTTCTTTTAGCAGCTATTGCGATCCGCCTTGTCGTGCTGATTAAGAATACAAAATAATCTATGAGTTACAAATTTCTGGACAAAATTAAAACACCCTCCCTGTAAACCAAGCTAGGAAATATGCAACCCATTAGAGTGCAATAACATTGAAACATTCAATAATGGGCGAGTCCTACAGGGACAACTTGTAAATTTGATTTTGACAAACATTTTTCACTGCCAACTGTTTTTTTTTTTGTTGACTATCCGCATTGAGTTGTTATTGCCGTTGTCATCGTCATTGTCATTGCATCCCCGTGGGACCAGCGAGCTCCCCAAATTGGCAGTCCCTCAATGAAGTCTACACATGTTAGCCAAGCCGTCGTTGTGGCCTTTTCTTTTCTGGCTTGGAACAAAGCGAAAATTTGTTGCCCTATTGTTTTTTTTTCTGTTGTTGCTGCTGGGAGGATAATGCAATGATTTCTGGCGTTGCCATTCGCTTGTCGCTTTTACTGCTGTCCATGGAAGCGTGAAGTAAGACAGAAGCCCTCGATTGGGGTGCGCCTCAATTGTTTGTTGTCCCCCATTTACACACCCAAATACGAAACCTCCTTCTGTGCACTTTTGTAATTCTTCTGTTTTTGCACAGGAGCTGCAAGGGGGAGTCGATATCAAGTATACTGCTGGTTTGCCTTTTGTTTGTCATTTCCATTATTGCAGCAGCCTGTGCCGTGCATTGTATTTATGTAATTGCACATGATTTGATTTGATCGAAAATCAAACCAATTTCACAATACAAATGCGCAAATGACTTAGTATCGATGCTTATATAATATCGATATTGACACTTTATCCAGTTGGATTTCTTACTAACCTGTATTTTCCAACACTGCAGCTGTACTTCCTATGTTCCTTTCACACGTTCACACACGCACACAAACAAATAAGCACCCGAAGACACTGCGATCTATTGTCGCTTTATTTGTTAATTCACTATGCTGCCTTTAATATCTGCTTAATGCACAACCGTTTTATGTATGTATTTATTAATCTCTTTACACAAATTCAGTCCGAAACAATCAAATTAATGCACTTGCCGCGCGACGCGAAAAAAACTGAACTTGCATCGATGCCAACCACAAAACGAATAAGACGAGCAGACAGAAAAAACAACAGGCGCAAAAACCGACAGGCACTGAGAGCAAGAGCCAGAGAGAGACAGCGATTGTGAGCGCGAGCTGAGTGAATAGAGTTTGCATTTATTTGCATGCATTAGTGTGTGTGTGAGCGATTGACATGCAAATCGCTGTGTGCTCTTCCTCTTGATCGCGCCGGTGTTGTTCTACTATTTTACGAAAACAATTCAGTTTCCATTTTTTCGCTAAATATGCAATAGAAATTGTGGAAAGTTCTCGTTGCAATTAAAACCACAACAACAACAACTGTGTTCTTGGCCGCATTTTCAACCCTTTGTGCTGACCATGCGAAAAGCGGGAACAACGCAGTTTGCATTTCTCGTTTACATTTGCATGCTGAAAGGATTAGAAAAAAAAACAAAACCGGTTTGTTGTCCATTGCGTCCCATTCCGCAATGGCACAGAAAACAGCTTAAGCGGCTGGTCAGCGTCCAACTGTGAGGGTAGCAGTGATTTACTTTTGAGGGTGCAGTTGCGTCCACACTTCTTTGTAATGGCCAAGCATTATGGCGACACTTGAGTGTGTGTGGGTGTGGAGCATGTCAAAGTCAGCATCGTCGACGCGATTCGCCCCGTCTCTTTTATGCAAATGCAAACAAAGCGACCGCCGAGACGCAAGAAGTCACGTGCTGCCAAACACCACCAAGCAGAGCTGAACTGCAACTCCGACTCCAACGCCGTCACTAATAAGCGGCAAATAATTGGCAGACGAACTTGAGACTACCCCAATGCCTCAGTGGGCGGAGGGAGGAGGGGAATGTGCTCGTCGTGGCAACCGCATGACACTAAAAATCGATACGACTGCCACCCCAAAACAGAAGCATTCAGTTCGCCTGCTGCAGGTTGTCGATCCTTGGAATATTTGTTTGCCTGGACACTCTGCCGGCCGGCTTCCAGCCCTGGATGGCCAGCTGAAAGAGAGCGCGAGAGATAGAGAGAGAGAGGTAATGTTTCCATTACATTCATTGCTGCAATTGATGTCTGCATTTGTGGGCATTGTGGCAGGTAAGCCAACTAACATTATTTTATGGCCCAGTACATGACGCATAAACCATTTCAGACCCCTACCAAAAAACCTCAACAATTAGAATTTCCGGCTATAAAAATTGTGGAACCTATAAAGAACATGGAGAACAAACCGAAACGCGTTAGGCCAGAACCACGTCAAACTGCTGGTCTGACTGTCGTTCATGTCACTCTCCGTCCGGCTGCAAACTGGACATTTCTCTCACAGCATTTGAATGTCAAGGGAAGCCATAAAGCACGCCCGAAAATGCAGCTCTAGTTAATGGCCAGCAAATGATCATTATGTGGAGGCCACCCGCCTCCGTCTGCATCGCTGTGCAATGAGCCAAGCGAACTGAGCTCCGACATAGGCGACAATTAATTTGGCCAACGAAGCGCGTCTAATAATGTGACTGCAATGACAACAATGGGCTGGGCACACTCTGGCTCTGAGTCTGTCTGTCTCCAGACAAAGCTCGGCTTGGGTTTCGCAGCTGGCAAGTGTTGGCTGGAATATGTTTGCTGTTCCAGCGATATATATCATTTTGATATATATGCCATGGGGCCAATGGGGCCACTCCTACTTTGGGCGGCAACAACAACGTTATAAATTAACACTAGAGACTCGACTCCATGCCACACTCTGTGGGCGGTGGCAGGCCATAAATGCCCAACAACAAATGGAAAACAATTAACCGTTGCCCGTTGCATGTTGCAGTTGCTGTTGCCGTTGCCGTTGCTGTTGCAAGCCCAACCGGTGGCCCAATCGCTCAGTGGCAATGCGTGAGATCGTCAGCGAAAGATAATGACCCTCAAAATGGTAGTCGGACAAATGAGCGATCGTTAATCTAAATGGATTTCTGTGAGTTTACTCGAATTTGCTGTTTATTTGCGGATATTATCAATAATTAAGGATATTGTGCAACAAGAGGGGTAAGTCCATCTAACTAGATTTTTAAATTGTTTTCAAGACTAAAAGGATCTAATATCTGTTTAAACTAGTTCCAAGTTTCTCAAGCAGTTTCTATTATCAATTATTTTGAAAAACCTTAACAAACGGGTTTTTGAATCATATTTTGTCTTACAACAATGGAATATTTCAATATTCTGCAGTTAATATAATTTTTTCAGAAATATTTTATTTTATGTGGTGTATCATTTATCTTTCCACAGTTTTTGCCTATATTCTACTGTTTAGTTGTCCTTTTCTGCGTCCCTTGGCATCACTCTCGCTTTTAATGCGTCCTGAGCCAATAAATCTGAATAACAAACTCCAGTTAAGCTATAAAAACAAAAGTGAAACATGCTAGAAATCAATGAACTTGAATTTCCAGCCATCAAAATATACAAATAATGGAAATTTGTGAGAAGATGTGCGGAACATGCAGCAAAATAAAACCCCGATTTCGTATCTGAAACTCAATCCCAAAGCATTTGACGCATTCCCAGAGCACTAACGCTAAGGGTTGAACTGGGGTAAAAGCTACCCTCGAACAGTAGGAAAAACTGCAATTGCACTGCATGATGCAACAATGAGAACGATAACAACAACAACAACGACAACCCCTAATATAGTAATGCCCCCGGGCACATTCACAGCACGAATAATGCGACGCACGATGGTGGCGCATTTTGCAATGACAAGCAACAATAAAACTGCGATATCGAGACGATCGATCAATAGCGAGTTACACAGAGAAATGTAGAAAAGAATGGAGAAAGAGAGAGAGACTCGTAATACCAATGATGATGATGAGGATGATGATGGACATTGCGTGAAATTGTTCAGACAAAGCGGCGCGCGTTGCGACTCGAAATTTCGAACCTTGGGCTCCTCCTCCTAGAGAGCCGAGAAACAGCTGCGCAGGCGCCACAGTTTACAGTTCAAAATCGAGCAAAGGGAATCGCAGTTGGAATCGGAATCGGAATCGCTACGTGGCAGATTCAGTTGGTGGTTGTTTTTTCATTTTATTTCTTTCACTTTGGTATTTGGTACAGTTACAGTAGCAAGTAGCAAGTTAGCTTGGCTCTCAGCATTAGAGCATTGCAACGTTTGTCACTGTCAGTCGTCAGTTTGTCCAAAAAAGGGGTGACAACAGCTCGTTTGTGCAATTTGTTGCGCAATCATTGTTGGCCCACGTCTTGAGTCTTAACTGGTAATTGGTTCGTCATTTTGGGCTCGAGTTTAGAGTGCATTAACCTACAGTTTAATTTCCAGTTTCCAGCTGCCTTCTGATCTCTTGGCACGTTCTTGGCCCTGTTGTGACCCTCCCTTTGCACCTTTTTCTTCTACCCTAACGATCCCTATCCCCTGGTGATAATTTATGGCCTTCCTTTCTTCAATCAAAATACAGCTGACGATTCTAGTTTTCTTATTTTTGATTTAAGAAACTGATTCAGCTATCGGATATCCAGTTATCAACAACATTTTCCCATGCTGAGGCCAAAGTTCGTCTAAGATTTATGGCATAAGCAATTTATATGCATTGATATCTATAATGGTTATATCTATAGCATATCTGGGAGCACTTTTCCAAACTACCCAGCAAGCTTTGTTGTCCACGCCAATTACTAAAACGACACTTTAGGGGGAAGCTCCATTAACTTGGATAGCTCTTAACGACTGCACAAAAGCACAGCTCAATAAATGCAGATGCAGACCCAAAGATACTTTATGGTGTGTACTTATCGCCAAAATACACTCAAACATATATCGATGGAGGGCACTGCGGGTGCTTTAACATAATGTGGGGGAGATTGTCGACGCAATTGTCGGTCATATGAGGGCATCACACGATGAGGAGGAGCTGCATAGGGAAAAGAGGAAAATAGGAAAATGTTTCAATCAGTTCACAGCTGGAAGCACTTCTTTATTGGATTTCGGGTGTTGAAAATTGTGCAATTAACTGTTTGATTGGCCATTGACAAAAGGGTTAATCAATAGCCAATGTTACTGGTCATCCAAATACAAACATACTTTAAATCTATATATGTATGTACATATCATCATACATAATAATTAACTTGCATTTTCCTGTTATTCGCCCGCATCAAATTAAACATTTTTGTCTGCTGTGATTGCATTTTTGGTTGTAAATGTTAATCAAATTAGCCACAGGCGCAATCAGTGCTTGTATTATTATATTATTATTTGCTTCTATTGAAAATCAATTTTTCTACATTTATCAAATTAATATCTGACGCGTCTGCAGTTTTTAGTATTTCATTCTCCCCCTCTGCTAAATTGTAATCATTTATTGTTATTTAATCCTTTTTAGTGGCAATAGTTTTATCCACTCGCAGACAGATGTTTGACTTGCGACTCAAATGCCTTGTTCGCAGGATTAATGTTAACATTGATGTGGGTCGTTGCTTCAGGGGTGGAGCAGGATCAGGAGCAGGGGCGGGAATCGGGACTTGGGACTCGGAAAGTCGCATGTGTGCTGATTTTTGCTGCACTATTGTGGCATTTAATCCGTATTAATTTTCAATAAGTGCAATGAGGTCTATAAATGTTTGATAAATGACTCAGCAGGCGATAAATATGCCACAAGCCAAGCACGTGACTTTCGGGCAGAAGCTCGTGACAATGCATTTTTGGCAAACACTTATGGAAACTGGCTAAAATTGCAGCTGGTACTATGATTATAGTTTTTAAAATATATTTTCTTCTTCAATTTTATGGATTCTTTTAGTCTTACACTTCTTCTTTTACATCTCACTAAAAAATTTGTAAAAAAAAAAAAACGGGAGGTGTATTATGAAAATGGATGTATGATTTCTAAAATCAAAATAAAACATGTGGCTTGACTTTTTTAAAATTATTAAAAGTCAGAAGTTTGCTCGACATTTTTTTGTACTTCATTTAATATCTGTGACTTTCTGAACATTTGTTCTTACTTGCTTGAAGCGGAGTTTAAACCAAGCCGCATATACAAATTTCTTAGCATATTTTTAGGGCTGCCTGGTAAATGAAATAGGGCTAGGGAAATATGTGGCATACTTTTGTGGTTGACTTGAATGTTGAATGAATTTCATAGCATACTTTTGGGGCGCCTTATTGCTTACAGATAATGTTAACATTTTCATGTTGTACAGAGAAACTTTGAAAATTCAAAACCCATAAGTACATATTAATAAAATCTCACTAGAAACCAGAGCTGCATTTCCTGTAATAACAGCTTTTCCCTCAAAGTTCTTTGAGGGGAAAATCCCTCATCGCAGTTTCCACTGATGTAATGCATTTGTAAAATTTCATCAGCCATAAACTTTTCCAACTTGCAACTTGTCGTCTCATCTTGTTTGTTGGCTCTGCGAGTGTTTGCCTTGTTTATGCATTTGTTTTAATAAAGTTTAGTGCTGCACTTCAGTTGCACAACTTCTGCAGGGGGAGGTAGAGAGTTGGAGGGGTTGCAACTGGGAATTGACGTGGCTGAAATGGCAACAACATGGACGTCGCACATCGGGGAGTCAAATCCCCCCATTTCCCCCAGTCATTCCATTAATCTTACTTTTTTGTGTGATTTTGTTTGCCAGCTTATAGATAAGTTTAATGAGATTCAAGTGCTCAGAAAGTGTAACATTTTTATCTTAACTTAATTTTAACATAACTATTTTATAGTTTTTTCTAAGCATATGTTTAAAGTTGACTTGTTGACAGCACAATCTTATAAAGAAAAAAAGAACAACAAGAGTTACTGCTGCTCTCATTTGCCCTCATCATTTATCTTAATTACGAAACGAACTACGGTCAACAATCAGTTTGTTTTCCCTTTGCCACCCGATCCCCTCACCAAGCCCTGCTGCACAACGCCCATGCATTTTGTAAACACTTGAGGCACACGCTCTGCAAAATGCTCCAGACTTAGATAAGTCAATATTATATAGTATATATACTATATACATATGTTATGTATTATACATAGATCTGCCTCTCGCTCGTGACTTTCGCGTTGAACAGGTGCACAGAGGTCGAGACTCGAGACTGGAGACTGGGGAGACCTTTGACAGTCTTCTATCCCCGTCGGATAAGAATTAGACGTAGAAGTGTTGCTAACTATTTGTCTTGCCTACAACAAAGCCAAGTTAAAAGTTGTTACAGCTCTAGATAATTTATGCCGAGTTTTCGTGTGACTTCAGACCGAAACAATAAATTCAAGTAAATGCAAATAATTAACTTACAAAAAAACAACGACTAAAAGTGCTCGAAACGACTGTGCTCGACTGGCAAATACCCTGCAGGGTGGAACCTAAAAGGATGAAACATTCTAAAGATTATTAGGTAACCAGTTGAAGAAATCTGAAGTTATATTCTGAGATCCATTCGACTGTAAGATTGAAGAATTCCAACATCTCTAAAATCAACTTACTTTTTATGCTAATTGCGATTAAAATCATTTATTATACCCTTGGAGTACATTTTATAGGTAGAGGGTATTTAAATGCTGTAGGCGCTGCCCAAATGAAAGGCAACTGGTTCTGGTTCCGTATCGAACTTTGATTCTATTTCTGGTCACTTGAAATACTTTGAAAGTCAACTAGGAACAAACACGGCAAACACAATAAGTAGATATATTCAATGTATTATTATTATATTTAAAAGCAAAAATCTGTTGATTTATATTGACAGTGTGATTCAGGCGGATGTGACAAATGTTTCTAATATCTAGACAAGAACTCAAACTCGAACTCGGGATCAGCATTAGACAATATACCTTCATAAGCATTTAAACATTTAGACAGGCAATGATTCAATGTGTGTGTTTTTTATTATTCAGGTTCATGCCCCAAGTTTATCACCCCTACAATTAAATAGTTTCAATAAATACTTGAATGATTATGAGACGCCCCAACAAGTCGAATTGACCCGCTAGGGTCTCGGGATTACATAAGCAATACGTTCTATTGTTCACATCATCGGGGTGCATTGTGCTATAATAATAAGATAATAAGTATAATAGTTAATGCTCATTGAACAATCTCTTCTGTTGGCCAATTTTGTTTGTGACTTTTTGTTTGATGTGGTTTTACGGAAATACTTTGAGACATATTGGATACTTTGCTTAATGAGTCGGAGTGTAAGCCTCTCTGACTTTGATATGTAAAACATAATCTGTTTTATATGAACCTCTGTTGACGTGGTCGTGACTTCACAGTGTTAACAATCGATTAGCCACAGAACAAACACAAAATATATATTTGTTTCGTATTATAGAGTGTTCTCTGCTGTCCTTGATATTTAGAGTGCTTTCGCCTTATCGTATCAAATGACTTTTATTATAATTACAACACGTTTGGGCTTTTTAAAAAGTCGATAAATTAGACAACTCCAATAGTCCAATAAAATTTTTAGTGCTACAATTCTTGACCAATCCTTGTTTGTTAACATTTCGTATCTTTTGATTGCCGCAGTGGATTTGACCATCATTTTTATTTCTAGAACTTAATTTCTTCTCCGCTTGTGCACTTCAATTTGTCTAGAATAATCATTAATAAAAGTACGTCGTTTACCAATTACTTTTCAGACTGAGATCATCTTTAGAGTCACAACTGGCTTTTCTTATCCATGTTGCCTATCCCAAATAAATCTTTTTTTTATGAAACAATGCTTTATTTCTTTAATTATCCCGCTGCTAAGTGTTTTTTTTTATGATTTTACCCAACCAGTTGGCATTAATCAGCAATCGATCAATTATTTCGCAAATATCACAACAATTTTTATTCATCTTGAGTTCTTTTCTTAAATAATTACATATATACACTACAACAGAAATTCGTTAGAGAAACTTAGGGGCTAAACGTAAAAAATACTTTGCAACAATATGTGGAAGAGTCGGGTTTGATATGGCAACACCTGGTGACACCTGACACCTGGTGCCTCTTAGGCCTGCCACGCCAGCAAGACGAACAGCAAAAGTCCAGAAGTCAGAGTCCAGCTGAGACTTCCCGCCGAGCTGGCACTCTCCTCCAGACTCTCCTCGGGCAGACGAGCGGCAGCTACGAGCTGATCTTGATCCAACCTGGGTCGATAGCTCCAGTCAATGGTGTTTGTCTTGCAGATGTTGGCAAAGACAACCGCCGAGACCTTTGGAGTTCGTGTGCGATTGGGAGAACTGAAATCGACATGGTAGAGGCCAAACTTCTCCGTGTAGCCAGCTTTCCACTCGTAGCTGTCCATGAGACTCCAGGCAATATAACCGCTGACATTGGCACCATCCTCCATGGCATCCAGCACAGCTGACAAATACAGATTATAGTAGTCCACGCGGGCGTAATCTTCGAGGCCACCACGATCACTGACGCCATTCTCCGTGACAATTATCTCGGGTCCATTGTACTCGCGATGTATCCACATCAAGAGATTGTACATGCCCCTAGGATAGACCTGGAAAAACAAGTTAGAAGAGAGAGCTTTAGTCAGGAGTGCTCGACTGCGTGATACCTAGATACCCTAAATTGTATTTGACCTCAATTATAAAAGAATATATTCCACATTTATTATCCGATCCTGATGAAATTTCCTAGGCTGATCCAGACTTGGTTATGTTACATACGTACCAAAACTCATGGTTATAACTTTAATGTTTCTCTAGTAATTCGTTTTTTCGATTTTCATAAGAAATTTTCCAAATTTAAAATATATGTTATCTGTCTGCACATTAAAGGGTTCTAAATACCAAATTTCGTGCTTTTAGCTCTTACCAACCCCGAGATCTATATCTTATAATATGTTCGGTACAGGGTATAAAAAAATAGATTCATTGACGCGGGGTTCAATGAACTGGCACCTGTAACAGCTGCAACCCCAAGTGGAAAAGCAATTACCCTCACCTCCCTGAAGACGAGTCCAACCCCCATTTTAATCTTGGCTAAGTAGTTGATGCCACCCTTCGATGTTGGCTAACTAGCGACACCTTGTCATTATTCACTTACAGCTCTGGGCTCGACATAAATCCAATTGTGGTTTGATCCCACTGCCTCTATAAGTAAGAGAGCCCAACCCACTCGAGTATTAGCTCATCTCAGCTAATTAAAGAATCCACTCGTGACTGCCCCTTTTTTGAGATAACAATCTTTTGACCACTTAAATTATGGATAGTACTATAAATAATCTTACCTTTAGCCAGACAGATCCCGAGCCGGGCCAATCCACGCCAGCTTGACTCTCGACGACGCCCATGTCGTGATTGAATGATGGTATGGGAAACTTGCCCGTGTTGTTATGGCCATTGGAGTTAACCAAGTTGCTTGTATATGAATTGATGCCGAAGAAATCGGAGGTGCCTCTGATGTAGTGAATCTCCTCTGTTGTGAATTCAGGCAGACGGGAACGTGCTCCGAATCCCTGCTGTTTGCTGAGATTCCTGATGCGTTCGATCATCACCTTGGGATAGTTGCCGTGCTTCGAGAAGATCGGATGAGCAAACCAGCCCACATAGAACTGCATGGCCCGATCGGATGCCTCGCGATCCTCTGCAGAATCGGGATCCCTTGGCTCCGGCCAGGATGTGTCCAGTGTGATGCCCATGCGACCGCCTTGACGCTGCTGGAACTCATCGCGATACATGTGCACTACTTCCGCATGGGCCTTCAACAGATTGTGGCCACAGAGATAAGCTGGGATGCCCGGGAAGTTGTACGAGGGCGCCATGTAATCGACTCCATAGCCGTGCTCACACACATGCCACGGCTCATTGATGGTGGTCCAGATCTTGACACGATCTCCGTACATTTCCAGCACCAGTCTTGCGAAATCCTTGAAGACGGGAATTATCTCCGGATTCGTCCAGCCGCCCAACTCCTGCAGTCGCTGAGGCAGCTCCCAGTGGTAGATGGTCACCATGGGCGTAATATTGTATCTGAGCAGTTCATCAATCAGGTTGCTATAATATTTAATGCCTGCTGTGCTCACTTGGTTCATATAACCACCTGGCATGATTCTGGGCCAGGAGAGAGAGAATCGATACGAGGTTACATGCAATTCCCTCACCATCTGCACATCACGACGCCACTGCAAATAAATGGATTAAAATGGATTAATTAAAATGGAATTTACAAAATGAATCTGCTTAGGATATACAAATTTCATAGCTCTAGCTCTTATAAACTTTTTACTGTTTGACCCTTTTGGACATGGTCAAAAAACAGAAAAAGATAACGAATTTGAATTTGCTAAACGGTTCGCTATTTTAGCACCTGTACTGCTTTCCGATAGAATGCCAGGTATTTCCAAAAAAAAAAAAAAAACCAGTTGCCAGTTGGCGACACTGCCACAAGGTATTGACAGCATTCAGTGTCAGTTGCTAACGGATATGTGTGTTACCTTACATATGTATATGGCTAATTGTGTGCCTTGCATTGAGACAACAATTGGACACGCTAGCCGTTGGCCTACGACTTGGCTCTAACTCTAATTCTGACATGGGGGCGTCCACCTTTTGTGCTTGGCTCGAACCGATCTAACTTGGCTTTGATTTCATTTGTTAACTTAACGTACGACTGCAACTGAGACACCTGCGGACATGTTGTCATGGATTATGTCACGCGATCGCGATCATTCAGTTGTAGTTGCAGTGCATGTGGTTTGATTGTTATGTTAAATCAATTAATCAATAATTAAATATTAGTTAGCCAAGTTATGATATTTGTAAACTGCAAAGTCGATGACATTGCGCGAAAAGATTAATTGTGCATCGATAAGAATTTGAAGAACAAATTTATGGAATTTGTGTAAGAATTCTCAAAATTTGCGGAGGTTGAAAAATAGTCTGTGTATATTTGAGATGCATAAGATCATAGATGGGATTTTGAATCTTTCAAAGTTAATTTTAAAGACTGTGAATTGATAACAGTTAAAGCAAGAGTGCCGTGAAATTTTATCTTAAATATACTCTATCTATCTCATGAGGTAATATCTTATCACAATATTTAAATTACTTTATGTAGCAACTCTTAAGATCGTAGATATGAAAGACAAAACGTCTTTAAATTAGCATACAACAGAAATTAGTTTGTTCACTAATACAATTTTATTTTTTTTATAAATTTAATTGAGATTAAATCGAATCATAAACCAATTCAACTGAGTAACTGTGCAATTACACAGTCAATTAGCGTAAACTTGTCAAAAAAAATACGTCAATTAGCAATAGTTGGAATGAATATTATTCGACTAGTTTGTGTATTCATCTGTGTGGTTTGAATGTCGCGCAGCTGACAAAGTTGAAATCCGAAAATTGGTTACAAACCGATTACCATGAATTTTCATATTTCAATTTGTTTTTTTTTTTTTAAATATTTGTTGTTGTTGTGGGAAATCGAATAAATCTTAATCAGACACCTGTGGAGCTTCTGAGCTGGTGGCAGGTGCCTAACTAATCGAATTGAGATTTAATTTCAGCACAATATTAACACCCATTAATATGGTGATTAATGTATTTTATTGGACTAATTAATGCGCCAGTTTCACACTTATGTAAGTAGGAGGAAAGTTCAATTTCTGTAGGGAAATATGAAATTTATGATCCTGAAATTTGTTTGATCACCTACCTGATGATAGCTGTCGGCAGATATATCGCCATTGGATTGATCGGCAATCTTTTCGGGATTCTTGTGTGTTAGATAATCCCAAATTGACTCTCCCTTGTCATCCGCATTCCAGCCTCCTTCAATTTGATACGACGACGAGCCGACGCCCCAAAAAAAATCATTGGGAAAATGACGCACATTGCTCGTGGGTTTTCCAAGGACGCTGTAAGAAAAAAATAGTAAACAAAATCAAGGATAAATATAACAGCCATCAAGTTCAGGTTGTTGCAACGATTGGCAATGTATTTCTTCGAATTTTGACGATTGTGTGGTGCTAATTGTTGAAATATCAAAAAATCAGACAAAATGATTGTCATGGTTTTGCATATAAATCAAAATAAATAATGTGCGGACAACTTTGGCTTGAAATTTATGTTTTGCAATTGCATTTAACAGCTTTGGATGTACATATTATAATTAAACTCGTAAGTGATACGAGATAAGAATCATGTTTTGGGGCAGACAAATCCAAGGTCAGCAGCTGGGAAAGAGGCCACAAGTTCAAGAGTTTAACCAAAGCAGTCCCAAAAAGCAAGCTTTAGTTAAAGCCAACAAATGCCAATAAATCGCATCGGGCTTTAGTTAAAGCCAACTTTGTCATATCAAGGCAATTGCATATGAGTTGATTGTCAATTTATTTAAATTTTTAAGATTTATACTATTTTGTTGCACTTACGAGGCAGCTTCACAGCGAACCAGCAGCGACAGCAGCGCCATTTTTACAAACACTTGCCACATTTTATTTTAGTAATTTATTTATTTCTTTTGCTAATCACTTGAATGTCCTCGACACTTGAAACACTTTAATCCTTTCGCGAGTAACTTTGCCAGCGAGTAACTTCAACGGTTTCGTTGACTTCAATTCGTTGGGAACTTTTCGCGATCTTTTTGTTTGAAATTGTATTTAGTTTAAAGTGAAGTTTGCGAGCATTTGGAGCTCACCGCGAAACGCTGGCTACTGAACGCTCTCGCTTTTATATCCTAGCGTTTTAAAGCGTTCGACGCTCGAGAAACGCGTCGATCGTCGATCGTCAATGAGAACGAGCCAAAAACTCGCCCTCCGAACGAGTTTTCTGTGCTCGGTTCGCTTAACAGGTGTGCGACGAACGTTTCTTTTTTGCTTTTTGTTTTTATTATTATTTTTTTGTCACTTTGTTGTTGTTATTTTTTTTACTTTTGCCGGTTGTGCGCGTTGATCGAAATGAGAGAAATCCCCGTTATGACTTGATTCACGCAATTCACAGGCGTTATATTTCCATTGGATATTTGAATATTTGAACTTGTCATCATCTGGTTTTTCGTCGCGTGTAGGAAAACCATATTAGACTTTTAATAATAAATTAAGCTCTGAATTTATTAATTTATTTAAATGCAATGCTGGGATTTCATGCGCCATAGAACCCAATTTGAATATGCTTACAATCGATGGATCGACTTACCTAATGATATGCAAATAAACGTTTTCCCAACGCCCCAAGTTTCAAATTGTATCTGTGTTTTCTCTCATGTTTAGGCAAAACGAGACGGAATTCTGTTTAAACAGGTGGAATGATAAAACTAAAGATACAGAGCACGCGAGAGAGTGATAACTCTTTGAAAAGAACATGCACGAATGCAATTCAATCAACAAATTTCCTTCAGTTTGACGAATCTCGTTCTCCACCGAGATAACGAAAAAGCCGTGAGTTTTTCTTATCAGTTACACGAGTAAAAGAACAGAACATCAATTCCAGCAATTCGATTAAATTGAATATAATTTATCATACATTTCCTATAGTTCATAACCCGTTTTCTTGGGCTTTTCCCGAACGCAGAATCATTTCAAATAATACTTTTTAAGTTTTTGTTTTCTTTGTTTCAGTCTTTATGGCTCAAGCTCAACCACAAACACATATCTCACTTATTTTGCGGTTCCTTACATCCGCCATTTATTTTTGGTTTGAATTGGATTTTTTTATAACTCTTATTCTTATCTTTTGAGGTGAGTGGATCAATGCGAAATTAATTCACGGCGTTCTTTTGCCACGCCCACCATTAACACAGCTGTGAAAGCGCCAACTGGTTAATTTGTTTGAACAATTTGTTAAGTCACATTCAAATAAATCAACAGAAGGAAGTGTATTTGAGTTGGTTTAAGAACCTTCGTGCTGCTTTCGTCACTAGCGTGGACTGACGTCCATAGTGATTAAATCAGTGATCAGAATCTTCCATTCGTTATATTCAAATCTCTCTAATTTGCATAAAATTTGAACAGTTTCTTTGAATTGAACTACAGTAAGCTAGACAATTCTTAGGTCTGATTGACATAACGCATTCAACCGGTTTCTCTATGTTTGCTGTCATTTATTATTAAGTTAATTTGTTGACGTCGCGACTGTTGTGGTTTTTTTGTTCACTTGAAGAGAGACTCTGAACGTCTGTCGACTCTGTAAATAAATGAATCATAATTTGCAAAATGTCCAAAAATTAATAAAAAAAAATTTAAGAAAAAAAGGAGTTTGATATAATTTATTCACGCATGAACGCAAACAAAGACGTCAAACGAGACCAGCTTGAACAAAAAAATCCCAGGAGCTTAGTTGTGAACTAATAACATTAGTATTTCCGTTGTTAATTTGTTTTCGTCTCAATTGTCTGAATTTCTACAAATAGACATGCAAATATATGTATACTTTTCTACAAGTGTTTATCATTCGAAATATACATTTTATTAATTGAAACAAAAATTTCCAGTTTAATTGAATTTGAAATGTGCGCGCTAAAACAGGTTATTCACTGCAAACGTATCGATAACGATGACAACGCTCAAAGCATCGTTATATCGAACACACAAATATCGATGCTAAACGATGACTTTTGGCATCGGCAACGTATCGATGCCAAGTATCGTAAAAACGTAAACAATTTGCAACACGTGCGCGGATTTTAACAAATTTATGATTAAAAATGGAATTATTCACAGTAAATCGGTAATTTAAAGAATACAATAAGCTTGTGAATATATATTTAAGTATTTGCTACGTTTACAGTTACACGGAGGATTTCAAATCGACCAAACACAGCGGCGAAGCGGCAAATGAAGATGCGATTCTACAAAAGTTGCTGCAGAAGGCGGAAAAACGCAAAAGAAAACACAAGAAAAGTGAATTAGAAATATCGGAAGAGGCCGTTGTTGCCAAAGAAGAACCAGAGAAGCCTGAAGTGATAACTACTAAAGATGAGCCTGCCAAAGAAGCAACACAGGAGGCGGAGTCCAAGGAAGCGGAGGCTTCGAATGATTTTCAAGTAGTAGGCGCCTCTTCTGTGAAGAAGAAGAAAGTGGAAATGGTATTACCTGCTTGGCTAGCACATCCCACAATCATTGAAGGAGGCAGCCTTATACCCGATGATAGTGCTGAGAAGGCTGAGGACGAGGCATCCATTAAGCAGCTGTCGTATCTGGATAAATCCACTTGCAGCGCCTTGAAGCAAATGAAAATCAAGCGATTGTTTCCCGTGCAACGTGCTGTCATACCCTGGATACTGGAGGCACAGGCCAAGCCAGAGCCGTTCCGTCCACGCGATATTTGCGTCTCGGCTCCCACGGGCAGCGGCAAGACATTGGCCTTTGCCATTCCCATTGTCCAGCTGCTGGCCAAGCGTGTTCAGTGCAAGGTTCGTGCTCTGGTCGTTCTACCTGTGGCTGAGTTGGCCCTGCAGGTGTACAAGGTGTTCAACGAGCTGTGCAGCAAGACGGAGCTGGAGGTGTGTCTGTTGTCCAAGCAGCATCGTCTGGAGGATGAGCAGGACAAGCTGCTGGAGCAGTACAAAGGCGTCTACTACTCCAAGGTTGATATAGTGGTCACCACACCAGGTGGGTTTATTTATTTAAAAAATAATAGCAATAACAATTGAATAATCGAATCTTTATTTTACTGCTCAGGTCGCTTAGTGGATCATCTGCATGCCACCAAGGGATTCTGCCTGAAGTCGCTGCAGTTTCTGGTCATCGATGAGGCGGATCGCATTATGGACGCCGTGTTTCAGAACTGGCTCTATCACTTGGACTCGCATGTGCGCACCACAACCGATCAACTGTTGGCGGGAGTCCAGGCACCACTGTGCCACCAGGAGCTGCTCAATAGCTACAACAAGCAACCTCACAAGTTGCTCTTCTCGGCCACACTCTCGCAGGATCCCGAGAAGCTGCAGAATTTGCGTTTGTTTCAGCCAAAACTTTTCACCACAGTCTTGACGATGCCAACGCTGCAGACGACGTTGGATAATGTTGAGCAGTCCAAACAGGACGTGGCAGAGAGTAGTCAGTTCATTGGAAAGTACACCACACCCGCAGAGCTAACGGAGCAATATTGCCTGACGGAGATGCGCTATAAACCCCTCACATTGTACGCCCTGGTGCAGCAGTATGGCTGGAAGAGATTCCTCTGCTTCACCAACAGCACAGACACGGCCAGTCGTCTGACCTTTGTGCTGAAGAATCTTTTCAAAGATACATCTACGACGGTTTCAGAATTGTCGGGCAAATTGGCGGCGCCTGAGCGTCAATTGCGATTATCGCAATTCGCTCGTGGTCAAATCAACGGATTGATCTGCTCGGATGCACTTGCGCGTGGTATTGATGTGCCCAATGTGGACATTGTGCTGTCCTACGATGCACCTCGTCATATCAAGACTTATATACATCGAGTTGGACGTACGGCGCGTGCTGGCCAAAAGGGCACGGCCATAACGCTACTCACCGACAAGGATCAGGAGCAATTCAAGAAGATGCTCAACGAGGTGGGCAAGTCATTGGGTGAGGAGATCAGCACCTCGCCGGATATTGAATTCGATCACGCGGCCATCTACAAGAGTGCTTTGGAAGCCTTGCGCCAGCGCCAAGACAAACTTTCAAAGGAGAGTCGTGTCCAGAAGTTGCGTAATTCACGCAAAGCGAACCTACACAAGAATGCCGAAGCTGTTGGTGAAATGACGCTCATGGAGAAGCTCCAACTGAAGGCCGTTGCTAATATACAGACAGAGAAAATTCCGCCGCCAAAGCCAAAGGCAAAGAATACACCGAAGCCGAAGAAAGTAAAGCAAAAACGAACAATTCTAAAGTAGAAGACGCGCTTAAAGAGATTCGATAATCACCTTGTTAATTTAATAGCTATAAGTGGAAATATATGTACATATATTGATTATGTTTATATATACTAGATGCTTTCTCTTATCACTGGTAGATCACCGGGTACATTCCCTCAGTCGGGTAGATCACCGAAATTGAGACAAGAATTCATTTTTTCTCAAGTCGACATGTTTATACTCTAAACTAGAAAACTACATATCTGTTTTAGTAAAAGATAAAATATTTTGGAACTTTACTAGCGCGCAGAACTCTACAGTGTTTTCCTAATGAAAATTAAAGGATTGGGATATTAATTTGCTTATTTTTACTATCATGATATATGATAGCTGTACAATTGTTGAATAGCTAATATTGTTGATTATACCCTAGCCTCAGACATTGTCAGTTGGCAAAACGCCTTATCGGCTATTTAAACAGCGCGTGTGCTTCGTTGAATATTAAAGTGAAACAGGCAACGATGAACGCAGCATCTCCCAGCATCAAGTTTCTGGCGGTTCTCGCCATTTGCGCAATTGGTAATTAATCAAAGTTGAAGCAAGATTCAGAAAAGTTCCCCCATAATCAGCTAACCTCAACTCTCTGAATAGCGCTGCCTTTTGGGATTTCGGCGTTGACTATTGAGCCGCGCAGCAGTTGGGGAGCGGCAAGTGCTCGATCCCCCTCCAGAATCAATGGTGCGGTTGAATACGTCATCATTCATCACTCGGATAATCCCAATGGATGCAGTACGTCACAGCAATGCCAACGCCTGATCAAGAACATACAGACGGATCACAAGGGCAGGCGGCAGTTCAGTGACATTGGCTACAACTTCATTGTCGCCGGAGATGGAAAGGTGTACGAGGGACGTGGCTTTGGTCTGCAAGGCTCCCATGCGCCCAGCTATAATCGCAAAAGCATCGGCATTGTCTTTCTGGGCAACTTTGAGAGCAGCGCTCCCTCCGCGCAGATGCTGCAGAATGCCAAGGATCTGATTGACTTGGCCCAGCAAGGTGGACACCTGAGGAGCGACTACACTCTGTTGGGTCATCGCCAGACCAAGGCAACCAGCTGTCCCGGCACAGCGCTCTTCAACGAGATCAAGACGTGGCCTCGCTGGAAGCAAATTTAGGTTACATTCTCATAGAATGCTCACGACTTTGAGATTTTACCTTTTAAAAAATTTGATGACGATTATTATTTTATCTAAATTAAATCAGTATATTAAAATAGTTAATTTTGAAATATAATTTCTCCTTCTCTGTTGACTCAGCTGCCTTTAGGCTGTTTAATAATAATTATAATAATAATAAGAAGAAGAAGGGTCTTGCGTCAGCTTGCCACGCTTGGACAATGCAATGTGAGCTGCCCTTGAGCTGCAGAGCTCCCAAAGTGGTCAGGAACCAAAGAAGGGCAGCCCTCCAAACTGGGCAACTGCATTTGTTAGGCAAATGATTGAGTGCAATGATTCGCTATAAAAGCTAGTCCCCACTGAATAAGTTGGACAGTGTACAACCTGGCAGTGGAACAGCCTAATCCTCTCAAGAAACGCTCGACATGAAGCTCGTAAGTTGTCTGAATTTGCACTGACTCAGCTAAGATCGAATGGCATCTTCTCTTTAGCTCATCCTTAGCTGCCTGTTGTTGGCTTTGACTTTGTGCCACGCTCATGTTATCCCAGTGGCAGCTCCTGTGCCTGCCCTGATTCCTGCCCCGGGAATCAGTCATCAGTTTGTGGCACGCAATTACAATGGTTTCTATGTGCCCGCAACTACGACAACTGCAGCTTGGCCAGGGTTGTCGCCGTATCCCAACACTTACTACAAGTACAGCGGAGGGTATCCCACCTATACTTATCCCTACGGTTATCCCTATAGCTACTATCCCAGCTACAACTACAACTATGGCTATGGCTATAAGAGCATTTTGTAGAGTTGACAAAACTTACAATACTTATAATTATTTTTGAATATTATTGTGATAATAATAGACATTTAAAGTGTATCAAATTCAAGGCATATTCAAATGTATAAAAAATAATAAATATTCATATTGATTAAACAAATTCAAATTTATTTTAAAATTCTAAAATTATAAATTTAATTAGTTTCGATATGATATGAAATAATAAAACATATAAAAATAGTCAGAGTTCCTTAAGTAAACTGGGTATAAAAATATATAGTTGGTGTGAAAATTTCATCCTTCTAGGTTTAACCGTTTGGCCTACAGAATGTTTCTCAGTCAGTCAGTCAGGACAAAGAGTTTTATATATGCAGATGGATACATAAAGAGACTTAAATATGAAATACCAATAAATGGCAGTGGCTCTATGAAACAGCAACAAGTGTCTCTAGACAACTGTCCCCGACTGTAGTTGGCTCTGAGCCAAAGCTGCTTTGAATGCATTTATTTTAATTAAACTGTGTTTGTCTTTTGGTTAACCAACTTTTGCTTTTATTGAACTACTTCTAATATTATGTATCTAAACGTGTACAACATATTTATTTAAAAGTTTAGAAGATAAATGGTCCTTGTGCTGGAGCAGCGGCAAAGAGCCGAGCGGGTTGGCCAAAACGAGCGGCGGCTGGAAAGCCAAAGACAGTGGGAAAAGCGGAAAAGCCCGCCGGAGTGGCGACCAGACGAGCGGGTGGTGCTTGTGGTGCAAAGGCGGCATTGAACTGATTGAAGTAATCCAAGCGCTGGCTGCTAGAAATGGCCAAGGGAGCAGGCGCAGCCAGGGCTGGAAAGTTGGCATAGGCAGCGGGTGCCACAGCTGCCGGAAACAAAGCGGGCTGAGCTGCCACAGCTGCCGCCAAAGCGAGTGAGAGAATGAGCCACTAAAGAGAAAAGAATTTCAAGAACTAGACTTCTTTAGATTGGAAAAGGATTTACGAACCATTTGCATCTTGAAAAGTTGTTTGAGTTGTTTCCTTCTGCTCTGCTCCGTTTGCTCTGCACGTGCTGAATGTGTCTGCAGTTGTTGGCTCACTTGGCTTTTATAGTGGCTTGCACCACTTGGCAGCTTCAGAGTGTCACGCATTTGGATGCCAAATTAGCCAAATTGCATAGTCGAAAGACAAATTTGCATAAGATTTGGATTGGGATCGATAATTGATATGGTTACGACATGGCACATTTTTGGGCATCTGATGGATGGTTTAATCTCTTAACTTGATCGCAGGAAACCACAGAAAAGCTTGCATAAAATGTGATAATTATAATAGAATTCTCTGTGATCTGGAGTACAAATTCACTTAAGACTGTTAAAGGAATTAATATATTTTGTATATATCTCTGCCCAACTCTTCCTTGATTCCCGCTCTAAGAACCCAACGAAAATAAAAGAAGAATATGCTTTGATTTTTATATGTTCGCTTCACGTTTTAATCGACAGAACAAATATTATAATAACTATCGTATTAGCAATCGTATTCGAATTCGTAATATTCGTATAAATTACATATAGAATATGTATGAATATATATATGTATATATACGTTGTTTCTCAATAATTTAATATAGCTGCTGGATGAGTTAATTATCATCTTCTAAACCCGTTGATCGTTCAGTTTTGCTGTTCGTTTTGCTTTTTTTTTCGGCTGTATTTCGATATTACGACTATGGATGTATATTTAGTTAAATAATAGTAATAATAATAAACTTTAGGCTAGTTACGAATTTATATGGTATGTTAGATATATTACGAGTATGTAGCTTTATTATATATGCACTTTGGATAGTGATATCATCTTGCAATGACAATGACAATTGGTAATTGATAATTGTTAATGTTAATGATAATGATAATACAAATACGTTAACACTAAGCTAGACGACATTTAGCATAGGCATTAATTAGTTGCTTTCAGTTACGTTTAGAGGATGTTTTACGAGTATTTAGTTAATTTTTGGAATCAGAATCAAATTGAATTGTGGCGACTGTGAACTTTAACAAACGTTCTATTAGTTTTCGTTTTCGTTATCGTTATCGATTAAGCATAAATAACTATTTAATGGTAATTGTTTTTGTTGTTGTTGTTGGTTAGTGGCAATTCTCTCATGCTATATACAAAAATTTGACTTGAATTACATAGAATTTGATAATCTGAAACTGCTTTGCTAGTAACATTTAAGTGGCGCCCTCTAGCGTTAGATTGGTGCGGAACAAAGTCGGAGCAGGATTAAAACATTTTACATAAAATCACAGTCTATTGAGTAAGTTTTGGATACTACGAGTTGATCTTATGGCAATTTGATTTGACTAGACAAAAAAGGGATGGGACAAATGTTAGAGGAGTTGGGAGTATTTCAGTTCCGACTTGTGCTGTGTTGTGTTGGGGGCGGGGGGGATTCTACCAAAGTACATCATAGTTGTAGACATGCTCGGACGAGGCAATGATCAGACACTTGACAATCTCGTCAAGGGTGCGCTTCAATTTCCACTTTCTGGGCTTCCTCAGCAGCTGCAAGGACTTCAACTTGATCCTGCACTTGGGCTTGGACTCGTGCCAAGGACTTGTCGAGGTGGAGGTGGACTTGGTCGGTGGCAACACCATGGGAACGTTGCAGTAATCGTGTTGCTGCAGCTGCTGCAAGGCATGGAGACGCTGCTCCTGGTAATAATGATTGAGATTGGTCAAGTAGAAGAAGTCGTCATCGTTGATCACATCGATCTCTGCATAGTCTCTGCCGCCATCACTTTCCGGCTGACCATGGCAGGGACTGGAGTTGGATGCCTTGGCAAAGAGTTGGTCAAATCACATGTTTTCATCGAATTTGGCAAAGTTGTTGTCCTCGTTCCATTGGAACTTGTTGGCATCGCCATTCCCATTCCCATCCCCATCCCCATCGCCATCGTTGGCATCCTCATCCTTGCCAGACAACGGCTGATCGTCGGGTGACTTGAAGAACTCGTCATCCTCAAAGGGATCCTCCTGCTTCTTGGCAAATATGTTCACCGATTCCGATTTCTTGATCAGCTCCTGACGCTGCTGCAGCTTGCTGCTTCGCATATTCTGTTTCCGGCTCGAGGCCGATGGCGCCGCTGGCGAGGATTGCTCCTTGTCAAAGTCAAAGGAGGCCTTGGCAAAGTCATCCTCGAAGGCGGCGTCATCGAACTGCGATACCTTCACATTGTCATCGAAGCGCAACTTTTGGGTTATCGGAGGCGTCGATATCGGTGGCGTCTCCATCTCAAAGTTGGTTTCCCGCTGCTGCTGCAGCTGTTGTTGTTGTTGCTGCTGCTGCTGAAGCTTTTCACGCTCGGAAAAGTCATTGGAAAAGCGAAACAGCGACTTGGAGCCCACTGTGCTGCTGGCGGAGATCAGTCCAGCGGGCGTGGAGTTGCAACTGGAGGCGGTGCCGGCCGGAGCCGGCGGAGGGGAGCTCTGATTGAAGTCCGACTCGAAACCATCATCGAAATTGAATTTGCCGCCGCCTCCAACTCCAGCGGAGGACTCGCCGCCGCTCATCATGACCGCCGTGCTGCTCGCATTCGATCTCGGCGTCGGCGTCTGCTCGTAGCTATCCACAAATCCATAGTCGCTATTGACGCCACCACCGCCACCGCCGCCGCCTCCTCCACGTGGTCGATTCTGTCCTGGCAGCTTGGCCAGCGTTGGAGCGTGCCGCTCCAGCTGCCGTCGCTCCGTCTCCATCATGCGCTGATGCATCTCGTGACGTCGTCGATTCAGACGCTCGAATTTATCCTCATCTGTGGGCGGCTCGTCATCCACATAATCCTCATCATCATCGTCATCGTTCCGCTGGCAACTGATGTAGTCATAGTTGTCCCTCACGCCACGCCCACTGCCGTAACGTGCGCCCACTGTGGCCAGATCCTTGGTGCTGCGTGCTCGCGTTTTCTTGCGGAATCTGTGGAGGATTTGAGATTTAAATGGACTTCTTGCTGTATCTCTAAAGGTGGCTTCTTACCTGCGATCCTTTTCGTTATCGGAAGGCGTCTGTGCCAGGGCTGCAGCACGTCGACTCTCGGCCAGACGACGTTCCGTTTCTGCAGCGCTCGCTGGTCGCTTCCAGGACTTCTGGCCGGGCAACGCGGGTTCTGTGAGCGATAGAAGACGGAGATTAGCTGGGAACTCGACTATGAATTAGGGTTCATCACTTACCCTCGCCATCCCAGGGACTGGAGCCGCTGCTCTTCCTCAGACGCTGTGGAGCACCTGGCACCACATCTCCGCCCAGTTGGCTGGGACGCTGCAGACTGCGCTGCCTTTGGAAATCCTGCTCCGAGTCCTGTTCGTAGTCAATGTCGCCGGTGACGCGCAGTTTGGCCGATGACGTCGCCGGTTTCCGTAGCGATCGCGTCTTCAGCTCCCGATCCCGTTCACGGTAATCATCCCGACTGTCCAGGCTGCCGTACACATCGCCACCGCTGCCGAAGCTACGTCGACGTCTGGAGGAGCTCTCAAAGGACTCGACGCTCTCCCGATCGAAGGATTTGCGCTCCCGCTCGCGCTCCCTCTCCCGATCCCTGTCCCGATCGTAGAGATACTCCGGACGCGACTTGTAGCTCAATCCCATGGGCGAACGACGCTCCTCGTAGACGTTCTCATAATCAAAGTCGTAGCCAGGACGTGCATAGTCTCGATACTCCCGTTCACGGTACTTGGAACGCTCTCGCTCCCGTTCCCGATCTCTGGGCAAGGGCTGACCACGCTTGTCATACATCGGAGCCGGTGGACCGTAGCTGGATCTCTCGTAGGCACTGCGCTCGAAGGATCGTGCTCGCACTCCCTGCTCAATCTCCTGCGGCGACCAGGTGTGATGCGCCGGATGATGATACCAGCTGGGGGAATCTAAAAGTGGGAAAGTTAACTGAGTCAGGTCTTCAGTTCAGGTAGAAGGTAATCCTGGCGGGCTTACCCAAGTCAAAGTTATCCCTGCTGCGGGAGAGTCCCTGCTTGAACTTGCGCTGTGGCTGCTCCCGATCCCGTCGAGCACAGAACTCCGCCTCGTAACTGCAAGGAAAGAGATCTTAGCAAGTGTTTGAATGAGCGATTGAATTAGGGACTTACTCGTAATCCTCGTCGCAGGAATTGAGGCGTCGAGCGTGTCGCATGTAGTAGCCATGGCCAGGTGGATGCGGCGGCAGCTGTGAGGGCGGTGGCATGCCACGTCGCTGCTGCTTCAGATACTCGGGAGTGTCGTCATCCCAGGGACTGAGATCGCGCGAGGAAGAGGACGTCTGCTGACGTTCCTTCTTGGCCCAGCGCCGTTGTTGTTGCTGCTTCGACCAACCGCCGGCATCGTCGCGAGGATCCGAGCTGCAGGGTGACTCGGCGGTGTCCTGCTGGGATGTGTTGGAGGCGGGAGGAGGTGGTAGGGTCAACCTGGCCTTGCCCTTGCTCACTTGCCCGCCGACGACAGTTGTTACCTTAGGGGAGTCGAAGGTGGCCCAGGAAGGCGGCTTCTCCCGATCCCGATCCCTATCCCGCTCGCTTTGAATCTGCTTAGTGGCGGTGTCGATCAGTTGGGAGACAGCCGAGAGCTGGGAGGGCACGGGAGATGGACCACCTGTATTGAGAGTTGGCGCTGGCGATTTCTGGAGAGGAATGGGCGAGGTGCTCACATCGTTGAACTGCGAGGGCGTGTGCAGACTGTGTGAAGGTCCCCGAGAAGGCGCAGCCGAGGATGTGGCCGGGGAGATGCGATCCCTGGAGTCCAGCGAGAGATTCGAGATGGCACGATGCATTAGCTCATCGATCTCGATGTCATCCCGTCCAGCGGCAACAACACAACTCGGCCCACTAACCACAGTGAGGAACTTGTTGTCCTGTTTGGGGGGCAGCTGCTCCTCCGTTTTGAACTCGGGCTTATCCGCACTTGTCGACAGTTTCTCGTACTGATCCTGGGCACTCACTGGCTCCGCATCCTTCTCATTGCTGTCCATGCTGCTCTCGCCACCAGCGTCCTCATCATCGTCGTCATCATCATCGGCAACGGTGAGAGCTGAGGATGAAGGCTCCGCCGGCAAACCTCGACTGTCCACCAGACCTCGTCTGTCGTGACCGCTGTCCATGATCTGTCTTATGTCCTGATCCTCGTTGAACTCGTCGCTGAACAGATCCTGCAAGAGATCCTTCTCGGGCACAGCTGGAGCTGCAGTCGTTGGCGGCTTAACAAAGAGATTCTCCACCAGGATGATGTCTCGCAGTGCCGCATAGCGATCCTTGGCCTGGGCCACCACCTCGGTAATCTTGGTATCTATCTTGGGAGGCGGTGGCTCCAACTCCAACTCGGGCGGATCCAACTCCAGCTGAGGCTGCTGCTGTTGCTGGAGCTGCTGATGTTGCTGGAACTGCTGCTGTTGCTCCTGCTGCACTTCATCCACGGGCGGAGGCGTCAAATCGCCCATTAGATCCGTTTCCTGCTGCTGTTGCTGCAACTCCTGATCGATTATCTCCCGGAAGACCGCGTACCGATCCGCTGGAGGCACAGCTGGAGCTGTGAGAGTAGGCGCCTCATTGAAGTTGGCGAAATTGGCCACAAAAGCGTCCTGGCCCACATCCTCCCCGAACGTATCATCAAACTTGGCCACAAAGGAGGTCTGCTGATCAAAGTTAACCTTGAACACCGCCGAGGAAGAGCTGGACACAACATTACCCGGTGACTGGAGCGGCACAGCTGGACTTGCACGGGATTTGGGCTGCGTCTGGTCACCGCTCGACTGGAGATACTCGGAGAGGTAGGCGGTAAGCTGAACGATCGTCATGGTGCTCAGTTTGCTGACGGGCACATTCAACTTTAGCGCCAACTCATCAATGCCCAACGTGAGCAACTGCGTCAACGTTATGTCGGGCGCCAAGGATGCCGTCTCCTTGGCCTGGGCAGCTTGAGCCGCCTGCAGAATCTCCGCCTTGTTCTCGTAGATGTCCTGGGGTCGACCCAACGACGCCTGTCGCTGAGGACGGGCCCGACTGCTGCTGCTCTGAGTGGGCGGCGGTAGCAGAGGCGGCGGAGTGCCTCCCAGGGGCGCCAGATAGTCATCCTCGGTGTGTCCGGGCTTGCGAGGTCTGCCCGGACCCGGAAAGTTGCCATCGGAGCGTCCCACACGGCGCGAGGGCAATGGAATGGGAGGAGCATCGACGCTTCTTCTCAACTGATTGCTGCCATGGTTCAAGTACTCGTAACGGCCGACAGGTGGTGCTGCTGGCGTGGGTCTAATGACCAGGTCACTGAACTGCTTCTTTGGCGGCAGCGGAGGAGGCTCCGCATAAGGTGTGGAGTCGGGACGTGGCGGTGGCTCCGGTGCCGTCTCGTTCTCGCTGAGGGAGTCGCTCTCCTGCAGGCGACGCATGTTGACGCTGGAGCCGACTGAGCCGGAGGAGTCGCCCCGCTTGGAGAAACGCGCCTGGCCAAACAGATGCGGCATCTTCTTGTTGCTAATGCTCGAGATGACGTCCAGGGGGCCACCCACATTGACCACACTGGCAACTGGAGTGGGACGATGCCTCACGCTGCTGTTGAGTGGAGCTGCAGCTGGAGCAGCTGCTGGAGTCGGCTCTAAGCGGGAAATGTCCGCTTGCCAACTCTCCGATGATGTCTGCTGTTGCTGTTGTTGTTGCTCTGGCGGCAGCTGCACCTGGAGTGGTCCATTGAAGACATTCTTCGCTCCGGCTGCTGCGGAGGAGGAGCTGCCAGTGGGTTGAGGCGAATCAAACTCAAAGGCGTCCAGCTTGGCAAAGAGATCGCCTTCCTGAAACGGATCGGGATCGCTCTTCTTGCGAGTGGGCGAAAATGGATCCGTGTCACGTGGCAACAGGACGGGATTAGCATCCTCCTCCAGGGTGGTGATGTTGGTGATGTGCTCTGTGGTATAATAGTTGACTTGTGGATTAATTGGCTTGGCGTTACGTAGCATTAATTTGAGTTTAGCAGCCGAAAAGTCATCGACTTGGCTGGAGGAGAATTGGGATTGGTTTTGGGTTTGGGTTTGCGAGTGGGAATGGGAATGGGAATGGGAGTGAGAATGAGAGTGGGATGTGATTTGAATCTGGTGCTGACTGCTGATGGGACTGGGACTGGGACTCGGAGTAAGCTGGGAACGGGTGCTGTTTGTTAGTAGCAGATGTTGCCCAAAATGGCTGGCGGTGGTAATTAGAGGGTTAGTTGTTGTTGTTGTCAACGCGTTGTGGCTGCAATTGGCGGCGTTTCCTGCGCAAGTGGTGCAAGTGCAAACGTTAGCCGTGTTAGTAGTTATGGCCACATTCAAAGCATGGTCAATACCTGAGGATGCAGCTCCAACTCCAGCAAGTGCAGTGTTAGTAGTTGTTGTTATTATTGTTGTGCCATTGTTGTTGCTGCTGTTGTTCCCATTGTTGTTGTTGGTTAAGGCTTCCTCAAAAAGGGAACTCTCCTTGCCCCCCAGAAAGTCATCAAAATTGTCGCCCTGACTGGAGCCAAGCTCCTTCAGCAGCTTCTTGGGCGGATTCTTAAGCTCTTGGAAGAAATATTTCTTATCGACATAAGGACGAGTGCGTCCAATGCCCAAAGGATCCAGATCTGTAAACGCATCTGACGACCCAAGCGAAAACAGCAAGCGACAGGGCGATAGACAGAGAGAGAGAGAGAGACTTGCATCAGCCTGAAAGCTCTATTAAACTAAGGCAAACTCAACGAAGGAGGCCAACAACATAACGAAACTATACTGAACTAAAACAAAGGTAAATCAATACGAAAAGAGAAACCCAAAAAAGAGGAACAACAACAAAACAACACAAAGGGAAGCGAGGAAACGCCAAACTAATGTGATGGGTTAGTAAGTGTTGGATAAAAGTGGTGAAAATATAATAAAACTATATAAAGAGAGCTGCATTCACGATGTTTCAATTAATTGACTGTAAACTGATCTCTGCTGTAAGCATAACAGATCTTGCTTTACATTTGCATGTAATGTTAACATACTTTGTAAGTAGATCGACAGCTAACATTAACAGCTGCTCAAACTAACAACATAGCTATGTAATGAACTAATAAAGAGTCCTAGCATTGTGTGTAATTAACATTTTATGTAAGCAAGTAAATAGCTAGCATTAGTGATACCATTGACTTTAACTGTTAACATGACAATGTAATTTAACTAACATTTCACTGCTCAAAGTCCTTGACTAACATTTCTATGTAATATAAAATGTAATTACATGTACTGCTAACATTACATATGTTATATGCATTAATTATGAACATGGCAAAAATAACAATGCTAACAAATAAATTAAATGTGACTGCAAATTCATTAAGCTAAATTGGTGAATGACTTTTCATTGATGACTAAATGAAATACTAAAACAGAGTCTAAGATATACATATACTGTACTATCCCCTCCTCAAATACTGTCGTCTCTCGCTGTCCACCTTATGCAAATAGTTGTAGTTGGATTATTTACAAAGTGAGAATGCCATCAATTGATTGAGTCTCATTGAGTTCATCTGATTCTTCGCCCTTCCCATTCCCTTGCCCTTTCTGACATCCATCGTGAATAGCAGCTCTCTTATGTGTGTGTGTGTGTGTGTGTGTGTGTATCTGTGTGTTGCAATCATTTCTTTGTCCACAACTTACCCGACATAACCGCCGTCGCCGTCGACGTTGTTGTCGCCCCCTCTCCCCCCGCTGCGGACGCCTCTGCTGGAGCAGCGAGATTGGCCAGGGCACTTAACCCCACATCGATGGGCGGTGCGGCGGGAGGAGGTGCAGTGGGTGGTGGTGGTGCGGCAGAGAGTTCGCTGATTAGTTGCGTGGGCGTTGCCGATGATTCTCTGGTTGCCAGCGGCGCCATTGGTAGATTGGCGAGCACGGCAGCAGCTGTCATGGGCGTGGGCGTGGTCGTCACCTTGGTGGTATCGAAGACATCGTTCTGCTGCTGCAACTCATGCAACCAACTGTCATCGTCATCCGCCTGCAACGTGGCCGGTGAACCACTCGCACCTGGCCCCGATGACAACAACGTGGACATGGCATCCAAGGTGCTCTCTGGCGTCTTGTTCAGCTGTGGCTTGTGACGCGTGCGTCCGGATTCCGGTGGCGGCGGCAAGATGTTATACGACGGCACATAGATGAAGGAGTCCCCAAAGGGATCGTCCTCGCTGGCGGACTTGGCCAGGCCAAGAGCCGACTGCGCTGAGGTGGGATCATTGGGCGTAATGCGCTCCATTTGACTGATGCCACGCTGCAGCGAGGTCAGCTCCTGCTCCAGATCCACAAGATCCGCCACGGACTCTGGCGAGATCTGCAAGAGAAACAATCAATGTATAAAAGAACATCTCATCTTGAGGGAATTGCTTTAGCCTACCTCCTTGGCCGCTGCGCCGGATGTCTTGGCCACATCCAGATTGACGCCCAATCGTGTGAGTCCAACTCCGTTGGCGGAGGCGCCACCGAGCATGCTGAGGCCCGCTCCATGGGCGGACGAGGAGCTGCTGCCGGTGGCGAGCTCACTGTGGCCACTTTTCAATGAGGACAGGGTGGCCAGCTGGCTGGCATGATCGTGCAGGGATTTGCCTTGGATCTGCTGACGGGCCATCTCGATCTCTTTCTTCTTCAGCTCGAAGACGACCTGGAAGAGATCGCGCATGGCCAACACCACCTGGCTGGCCGCCTTGTCCGTCTTGATGCCAAAGAACCGATGTCCACTGTCCGGCGACCCAAAGATGTAGCCGAATGCCCGCGAATCCGTCATGTCCTGGGCTATGAACGAGATCTTGTGCACGGGATGATGATAGAGGGAATCGCTGGTCTTTTCATCCCTCAGACGCAATCCATCGATGGTCACATGAATGATGATCCTTTGCTTGTGCTCGCCGGCAGCGCGTATTGCCATTTTTAGATCCTGCAATGCCTCCTGGCACATGCGATCTCCGCGCGCCTCCCCCACCTCCAGAATGCCAATTAACTTGGCCTTGAACTGCACCCCATCCCCAAAGAATCTGCCGGGATCATTGCGATCTGAAAACCAAAAGAGAAGAGACATCAAAATGATAATAAATAATGCAAACAAATATCAGTAAGTAAATACAGTCAGTCAAGTAATTGTTTTCACATCAAATATTTCTTGGTTTTCTCCTTATTTTTTTTCTTATCTTTTTATAGCCAATTAAAAAATCAATTATGAATTCCATTGGGTATAATTATTTTTCAAAATAAAAACGGCTGTTTAGTTAAAACACTTTTTTGACCAACTGTTTTTGTATGCGTGTGTGCGTGTATCTGTGTTAGAATAACACAAAAAAAAAACATATTTATTTGCTAACGTTTTGCGTAATTTGTTTCCTCCGAATTTTTGCCGAATGTTTGCGCTAGCGAAAGATTAGAAGATGCCTGCAGCTTGGAAACCAGCGACTTGACCATTTTGTATCTGTATCTGTAGCTCTGTACTTGTGTCTGTATTTATGCGTGTGTGTGTGTATCTGTGTGACATTCAGAGCGTTTCCATGGCGCGCACACACACACACACACAAAGAACACAAACAAATGCGCACAGGCAAACAATAATAACAAATAAACGATTTTCGCGACGTATCTTGTGTTATACTTTAATTAAAATCAAAAACAAAACAACAGCAAAAAAAGAATTTGTGCGAAAATAACAACAACAACAACGAAATGAAATAAACGCGAAAAAGGCGCAGACAAAAACGCTGCGACTGCTACGATTCGCGCTCAGGGAATGAATGAATGACGACAGCGACAAACGGAAAACGGCAAACTGCGGCAGTGAAACAGCAACAACAAGAACAAGAACAACAACAGCAATGGAAGAGTTGCGATGCTGCGCCCTCTGGCTGTGGGAGTGGGCAGCACAAAAACAAACACACACACACACTCACACATGCATTGCCACTGGAATTTCACTATTATTTACCGCTTATACTATGCAAAGTTATACAAAAAAAAAATAAGTAAGAAAACAAATAATTCCATGAGCTGAGAGAGCGGCAACGGAAAGAGCGCGAGAGAGCGTTTGTGTGAGAGAGCGAGTAAGCGATACGACGATTTTGTTTGTGCTAAAATCCTAATGCGAGCAGCAGCAGCAGCAGCTGCACCACCTGCCGACAATGACAAACGGCAGCAGCGACGCCGGCGCAGCAGCTGTCAGCTAAGCAGCCTTGACACGATCAGACACAGTCTGTCATGCAGCACCTGGCACCAGGTATACACACATGTTATATCGATAAGTTACAAATATACTTAAGAGTGGTTCAAAAGAAAAATCGTTAAATTTGTATTTTAAAATGTTACTTACATTTACAAGGACTCGTTTTTTTGCGCAGCGTTTGCATTGTTGCTACAATGAATTGATTGGCATTCGTATTACGTCTAATGGCGGCGGTTTGCTCCCTTTACTCGGGCAGCTCTCAATGGGGCGGGTTATTTATATGCTTATTTATAAACCGGTCACAGCGTAATTATGTTGTGCACAGGGTGGACGTAAATTTACACGATGCACTGTTGTCCTGGTTCACTGACTTTTGACATTTGACCGAAAGAGATATCTCTGAATCTTTGTTTACGCTCTATCCTTTGTTTGCCAATTCTGCTTTCTGTTCCTCATCCGTTTGCTGCACCCTTTTCGCCTTGTTGTTGTTGGTGTTGTTTTGGTCAATAGTACGCGCCGGCATTACAAATACTCACGCAAAGATTATCGATTTTTCAATCGACGCATTTGTGTGCGTGCGTGTCCCGATTGCTTTATGATTTGCCTACTTTTAGGCTTCTTAAAGTTCACTGTCTACGCCTTTAAATATACAGCATTATCATGTAGCGTATTTTCAATCTTGATTAATCAATAATTTGACTATATTTTAATACTTAATATAGATTTTGTTATGTTTTCCGATTTGTTATACAAATTGGTTGGCGAACTTTGTTTTCAATTACATTTCGGGTTTTCTTTTATGCACAAATACACACGCAAAGACATTGCCGAAAATTAAATTTATTGCTTGCTATGAACGTTATTTGCATTGTATACTGGAAGTAACCTTTGCACACCACACTAATAATGAATTATGTAATTTATTTAAATAATAAATTGTGCTATTTCAATGATTTTTCGCATATTTGTATATCCGCCCACTAAGCACGAGACGGACACAAAAAAATTCGATAGTAAACTCCAAGGATACCAAAAGTGGGGTGCTTCCTATGGCGAGCAGCACCCTGTGTCAGCCGGCATGTGCTATAGATAGAGTGTATTACTTTACAACACTGAACGATAACTTTTGCAGTGAGTTAACAGCTCGTTTTAGCAACAAAATGTAAGCTCTCATTCTGTTAACTCGCTCATTGTGTGATAACATAACTATTTGAGTATAACATGTCCCCACTTCCAGACGTTTACAGACTGTTATTTGTCAGAATTGTTGTTGTTTCGGCGGTGAACGGACGTCTTTATGCGGGTGCGCAACGTTTTTTATTGTATCACAAGACAACTAATTAATAAATCATAAATTAAATTGCTATTAATTATTGTGAAGAATTCCCGTTGTGCTGCACCATTAAAGCAAAGCTCTAAAGCCACCTGTCTTCGTCGACATTATCATCAGCCCGTTGTCTTTTGCGAGTGTTAATATCGGATTCGTGCGCGCGTCGCTTACCTGCAATCGCGAATTGCCAACAGTTGAATATTTAAAAGTTTGCCCGCTTGCAATTAGTGAAAAAGTGTTAACTGTGTGTATACGAAAAGGCGACAAAGCAAACCAGTTAGTTGCCATCCAGTTTTGATACATTTGTTCAAATCTGAGTAGCTTTTCTGTGTTACATTTTCAACCCGGCCACTCACACACATACATACAATACACAACAATAGTTCAAACAGATTTCAATTCTTGGCTAATAGTTTTCAAGCTGTTCGCCTGCCGATCGCTATGCAAAATTAAACAAATATATTGACTGTTGAAGTGTTGCAAAATTCTAAAAAATAAAATTGTGTGTCCCCAATCCCCCTAGAGATTGTACTCATACACAGAAACGCAGAGCAGAGCAGTAGCAGTAAGATGAATAAAACCTGTGCGCGGTGCCAAAAGGTGGTTTATCCCATCGAGGAGCTGAAATGTCTGGACAAGGTGAGTGACAATCAGCAATTTGACAATTGTTAAAGTGGCAAATGAAATTAATAAGAAACACAAATTTGATGTGCCCACAAATATTTGTATGTATTGGTATTTCGTTTCGTTTCTTGTTTTTTCAATTTTGCTCCTTTGTTTTATGCCGCTGCTTCGCACTTGTTGTGTGCGCGCGTTAGAGCGAGACGGCTATCTAGCCACATGGCCGCTGCTCTCATTGATCATGCGTGCCGTTTTCTCTTGTGTCCGTGTCCGAGTCGCTTGTTTCTGTTTATTATCCTACGCATTTCGTGGCCTGTTGTTGTGGGCGCATTGGCGCAGCAGCAGCAACAACAGCGCATAGTTTTAATAATTACAACAAGCGTGCGCCATAAAAAGCTGTTTAGCTAGTTTGTGACGGTTCCGCAGCTTTTGTTTGCTTCTTGGAATTTAGTATTTAGATTCAGCTAAGTAACGGCACACGAAATCTGTTGTACATGTGTGCTTGTTTGTGTGTGTGTGTGTGTGCTTATGATTGCGGGGGTGTGTAGTTGCAACAAATTTTTCAATTTTCGCCAACTCAGGAAATTGAAAATTGCTTTTAATTTGCGTCGCCGCTGCTTCCGCTACACACATCTCTACCTCCTCTCTTCTCTCTCTCTCTCTCTCTTCGCTTTGTCTGCTCCAATTTGCGTACATTTTGCGTATGAGATTGACGCATCAGCGACGCGTCGAGTTGCGTCGACTTCTGTGGACCGTTGCAAACTTGCAGCGCTGCTTTTGATCTCCGCTCTTTTGTGTTGTTGCTGTGGTTCTTCAAAATAAAAACAAAAACATATAAGCGCAATCCGTTGACTGACCTTGAGCACATATTTCGATACCAGTTTTGCATTCTCTCTCACACATCGACACATACGCACTCAAAGTTGCGTTGCGGTCATTGCGTTGCTTTCTTCTTGTGCTTATTGGTTTATGCTTAATTCCAGTTTATTTTTATTGACCGTCCGACTGTCTGAGCTGCTTCTTTGCTTATTTGCTTTGTTTCTCGGCTTGTCTTTGCCCTTCAAGCTTTTAGGTGCTTGTTGTTGTTGTTGTACGTTTTAGTTTTCCTCTTGTTTTAATTTGGAAATAATTACATACCGAATGTAAATAGTGTAGTTGATAACGCGCAGTCTAGAGACAAGCCAAAGGAGGGAGAGAGATAGAGTGAGACAATTGTCATTTCATCATTCGTGAAATTCCATTTGGCAGCAGTGTTGTAATCAGCCTCAACTATCAACAGTTGCTACGTGTTCCACATCGCACTCTTTCTTCCTCTTCTTCTTCTTCCTCCACCCGTTTCACAACTCACGTCTCTTAAGCGTTTGTCTATTTATAGTCAAGATGTTCTCCCTCTTCCTCTATCTATCTTATTCTATCTCTATCACATGACGTTTGTCTAATTATAGCCGTGGAGTAATGAAAACTATTTAAAGTCCATGGAATGAAGTCAGTTATAAAATATGCACGAGGCCTAATGGAAATGTTGAAACTCGTAAACACAAACTGAAAGATCTTGGAAACTCTGAGAATCTGACAACAAGGCATAGGAATTTCATATGTATACTTATACATACGACTTAGATAGGCCAGACAAATAAGTTTTACCCGTAGCTTCCATAGTTTCTTTGCAGTCTCGTGTTTAACTTGCAGCGTTTGATGAGTTGTTCCTTCTTCTGTCTCTGTCTGTCTCTTTCAGCATTGGGGTGTGTACGACTATGACAACTGCATGCCGATTATTAACAATTGTTTTTTTTTTCACAATAATACTTGGATAATAAATAAATTGACTCACTGATAAACTGAGGGAACTATTATAAATTTCAACAATAAGATACGTTTCATAACAATGAATTGAATGTATGACTCATAAATTGTATGTGAATTTCGCAATTATTCATATTCAATTCTTGAATAAAATTGATAGAAATAATCTTTAATTTCTAGAATATATTGATGTATTTATTTGTAACCATTCCCAACTCGTAACTATCACAACTTGTTTCATTCTTTCTTTTCAACTTTTAATTTAGTTTTCAAAAAGATTGAAGCACCCTAATTTGCTAGTGAAAACTTTTGCTCCCATTTCCTTTGCGGTTTCCGCACTGCACGTGACATATCCTGATATAGAAATCGATACTCGTGACAAGCAATAAACGGGCATTTTATACCAATTATCTTTGTACATACACACAAAGACACACACATACACACTTGCATAGAGACAGTGAAAAGTTTTGTGTTGTAAATGAAGAAATGCTTTTTAAATACCGTTAAAGTTTGGCAGCGCTGCTGGCGTCGCTGCTGGCGCTTTGTTAATCGATTTTTGATACCAAACTTCACTCAACTTGTCGCCGACGTTGAAGTTGACGTCGCGTCGGCGCCAACGTCGACGTCGCAGTTGCAGTTGCAGCTACTGTCGCTGTTGCCAATTTCATTTATCTGTCTTTTTATTTGGTAAATTCACGAATGTGTGAGCTTTAGTTGTTGTTGTTGTTGTTGTTGCTGCTGTTTTGCTTGGCTGAGACGTCGTCGGCCACGACAGACGATTATTTTATGCTCGCAACGAAAGTAAATGACCTCTTTGTTGTTGTCAGTGGAAGGGGGGTTTGAACTGTTCAACATTTTGGCCAATTCGTGCAACGGGGCACGAGTCGGCAGTTAGTTTTTGGCCAAATGGAGGCAGGCAACGAACCGAAGCGTCAAATCCAAATTCAAGCATCGCGTCCTCCATTTGAAACTGCTGCGACTCTTGCTGTTTGCCGCTTTCCGTTTCCCCACTGACGGTTTGGGCCGGGTCGAGTCGAGTCGAGTCGGATGGGATCGGATCGGATCGGGACGGGTCGGCAGCTGCTGTGGAATCATTCGAGTTGTGGATTCGGTAAAGTCACTGGAGTCGCTGGCCCCTGTCATGGCACACTTTTCGGCCTGTCGCTTTGTTGAATGTTTTAATTTTTGCATTTCTACGACGACGCGGCCAAATGACAAATGACTACAGTAACAAACTTGCAGTTGGTCGGCAAATATAAAAACATACATATGTACATATATACTACATATAAGTTTTGCGCTTTAAGATTGTTTCTTTCTTTTGGCTACCACGTGCGACACTTGAAAATCGTTTCCGCTTTCGAATCGAGTTAAAGAAGAATGCAACACTTTTGTTGCCGAGACACAGACAACAACAACAACAACAATAACAACAACCACAATGACAATAGTATTTTCTTCTTCTTATTTTCTTATATATATTTCTTTTTTTTCACTCTTGACTGAGCTCTCGACTCTGAAAAGCGAAGTTCACTTTTGCATGACAATCCATTTTCTGAGAGTTGCCTGCTGTCAGTGCCCCCGACCCCTTCCCCTGCCCCTGCCCCTTTCCCTTGCTCAGCCTCTGCTCTACTCTTCCATATTTATGTGCATACATAGAAGCAACAACTGAAAGGGCTCTGCAATTCCATAAACAATTCAGGCATGAAAATAAAAGTGGTCAAGCAGCAGCGACTTTATCGTTGCGTTTTCATCTCCTTATCGTCATTTCCTTTATCGTACACAAAAATACAAATCTATATGCATATGTATGTGTTTGTGTATTTGTCATTTCTCTTTGTTGTGAGAACTTTGAAGATGGCCCTTCAGCAATGGAAGGAAGAGAGCGCAAAGAGAGAACGAACTTGCGGATTATGCAATTGTATGGCAACTCGTGCATTCTCCCTTCGCCAACTTCCAACTTTGCGCGATCTGGCAACTCGCTTTTGTTGCAGCTTCCAATCAGAGCTAAGCATTTAACTCATCAGTTATGCTCCAATTTCCGTCTGTTTCTTTTTCTTCGTTTAGTAATTAGCCGCTTTCATTTAACTATTTTTGTTTTGCAAAATTCTTTTTTGTTTTGTTTTCGGCGGTTGCCAATTTTTGTGACTGACAAAAAACAACACAAATTGTAGCTTGGACTGCCATATGATAAAAAACTCGAAACAAAACATAGTTAAGATAATTTGAAGTAGAATATTAAATGCTCTTTCTTTGCAATTCTTCGTCTTATTAAAACTTAGCATAAGATATCTTAATATTTAAAATTTAATTTAGATTTAAATTGAGCTTTAATTATTATTATATCTTTTATTTAGATCAACTTTAGAGTATTGCCAACAAATTTTCTATGTTTTCTGTTGTTTTTACTTTTTACTTTGTCGTTCTTGGCTTCAATTTGTTTTGGCTTTGTGGCCCAATTTTTGCATTGAAAGAAATCGTAGCACAACAAAAAGAAGATAGAAAAATGAAACTTTTTGTCCAATTCTGAAAGTGGAAGTCGAAGTCTCAAAGTCGAACTTTAAATTACCATTGGGGTCTAGATTCGAGCACTGAATTTCGAATCAGTTATTTAGCTTTTGGCTTTCCCTCAATTAAACATTTCCCATTGTTGCTTTTGTTGTTGTGAACGTTGTAAATTTTTGTTGCACACCATTTTTTGACTAATGACCAAAAATGATGAAGAGTCTTTGAGTTTTTCTAGTGACTTTTTTGGCCATCTACCTGTCTTTCAGTTTGTTTTGTGTGCTTTCTGTTTCCGGCCATTGATATGTGGGTCAGTACACTTGACAACACTGCGCTACACACTAAACTACACTACACTACGTTTCGTTTCTCTCTTTAGTTCAATCCGTTTGGCTTTGTCTTTTCCAGTTACGCAGATTCCTCTTAACTAAAAGCTTGGCCCCTTCTTAACTTGGCTTCCATTCGGTTCGCTGTCTCGTTGTTTCCTGTCATTTCTTCTGTCGTCTGTTGTCGTCTTTTAATTGTTTTTCTCTCTCCCCTTTTGTTGTAGAATTTATGTTAATGCGCATTTGCTTGTAATTTGTAATGCCACGCCCCATTTGGGCGACGAAGGGGGCGGGAGAAGGGCAAAGACAATTGTCGTCGATGCATTTACTTGACCTCTCTTCTCTTTCCTTTGTTTAAATTCAATTGATCTTTATTAACTCTGGAGAGGGAAGAGGAGGAGGAGAGATGGAGAGAACAGTTGATATTGGGGTGCGATCGTAAAGTGGAAGAAGCTGAAACCCGGGGCGACCCTTGGCTGAAGCATTTGCATGACTTGGTCTCGTCATCGTTCAATTCAATTGATCCCCGCCTGCATTCGTGCCGTGTCTATGTGTTGGGTCTTCTATGGTGTGTATTATTTATAGATGTGTAAGCACATATACTTATGTATATAACCATATACATATATACTCATAACATTTCCAGCTCTTTGGCTCTTCAGTTCAAGTGGTTGCTTGACTCTTGGGCTGCTGCCCATCACTTGAGGGTTTTCACGCCGCCCTCCCCTTCCCTTCTTCTCCTCCTCTTTCTTCTTCTTCTCCTGCTCCACTACACTGAATCATGAAATTCAGCTTTAGATCTGCCTTTACTGTTTGCTTTGCTCCAATTTTATATTGTCTCCTCCTCTTCTCCCACCTCCCACTCTTCCTCTCTCTCTTTTACTCTCTCTCTCTCGCTAACCCACTGCCATTTGTCACATCATCAGCAAAAATTAATCGTCTCGAATTCGCTTCTATTTTTTTTTTGGTCTCAGCTCTGCAAATCTCGTACATTATTCAATCTTGCTCTGCTCACTCCCCGTCCCTTTTCCTCTTCAGAGACAGTCGCAAGCTGCTGCTCCACATTAGTTTCCAGCCGCATTGTGCTCCACATCTAAAAGTTTTCTCATTGTGTGTCTCTTTGCCTTGTTCCTCCACCCCCTCTGTCCTCTCTTTATTCTGTTCGCTGTTCAAATATTAATAGAGAATGCCATGTGCAAGTTTGAACAAGTTTGAGCAGCTGCGCTTAGAAGGAGCTTTAAGCTAATTTGCAAGTTCGTAAGACGCCTGAACCACCTTTGAGTTGCACCTCATCCATTAGCAGGCTGTGGCCTTAAGCGTTCTGGGGCGGCTAATTCAATTTACTCACCTTGCAACATCGCTAATCACATACATGACACAATCACAGCCTCCCACGAGATACACACACACACACAGACAGACGACTGATTGCGTGCATGTTTGCCATCGGACTTTGCAATATATTTGCATATAAAATACAAAGTGGGAGTGAGAGGGGCAAACGTGAATCCAAATAGAACTTTAAAAAGCAAGTGACAAGTTGCGATGGCAACTCCACTCTCTTTAGCGTTCTCTTCTCTCCTCTGTACTCCAGTGCGTATGTGTGTGTGTGGAGTGAGCTTTTGGCGTTTATAAATTAAACAAACAAATGCAAAAACTTCACCCGGTATCGCGTGGAGGCGTAGAGAGCAACACGCTATTGACTCTGCTAATTGAATGGTCCCGGTGTGAGCACAAGAGAGACAGAGAGCGCCAGAGTGAGCATGAGGGGGTGGAGGGACTTTTGTAGCGACAAATTGATGAGCAGCATTGACAAGAGAGAGGGAGAGAGACAAGCCCCGTTTGCATGCACCGTTTCAATTTGCAATTTATGGATATAGAAGAAGGAAGAGACAGCGAGATAGAGAGGAAAAATAAACTGATAATTATCACGTGAGCTTAGAAAATGGAAACTGAGCTGAGAAACTTGATCTTGGAATTTATTGAAAGTGAGCACAAGCACATGAAATACAATATAAATAGGCGAACGTATCAATAGATCAAAATAAACTTGAATATAAAGTCCACAATTCTATATCTAAATAAAAGAAATACAAAATGTCCCAACAGAATTATGCTTAAAATGAAAAGGATACTCAATTTATTTTGTCCGAATTGCATTGACAGCTTATTTCAAGTATAAACAATCTTTTGCCTTATTTTTGACTAGAGTCCCTTGTCAATTGACCCGTTTCATTTCAAACACATGCTAAAGGCAAATAAATCATTCATATTTCAACCCATTCTTGAAATACATTTCAGATTGCACTTGTTTAGCAATTTTAGACATTAAACAAGAATTCGCCACCCATTTTCAGTTGTCAAAAACTTTGCACAATGCACTTCAGTCAGGGGACAACAAACAAACAACTGAACAACCAAAAAACTAAACAACCCAGCAGGAAAACGAGAATATCAGCATGAAACTAGACAAGAAAATTCACCAAATTGTTGATGGCTTTGTTTTCTTGTTGTTGTTGCTGTTGATGTTGTTGGCTTGCTAGTTGGTTCAACAAATTCTATGACCACTCAATGTGGGCCAACAGTTTGTTGTTTTTATTTGTTTGGCTGAGCTTAAAAGAATTGAACAACAGCGGGAGACTGGAACAGTAGGAAGATATTTTCATTGTCTAGCACTCGAATCTTGAATATAAAGAGAGAAACGTTTGACCATTTACATATAACAACAACAACTTCGACACCAATTCCAGCTGAAACTGATGATGATGATGGTGATGAGGCTGACAAGTTGGTCTGCCAGTGAAGCTGCAAGAGGAGGAAAAGGCTTAAATGCTGTTATGTATCTTTTAACTGGCAATACCGTTATGAGCTCTATTCAGCCAAAGTAAAAAACGCTTCTACCATCGCAGATACATGGAGATGCACACAGATACTACACTCACGGATGATTTAGTATTCGACCCGTTCTCGGTGCGTATCTATGTATCCCAAGCGAAAAACTAAATAAGAAGAAAATGATGCAGCCATAAGTTAATGAAACACTCGCAAAGCTGCGACTAGATAAAATGTCTCTCCCCCCTCCACATTTGAATAAAAAAAGAAAAGAAAAAATAACTAAAAAACAACTTCAGTGGCCGGTTCCAGGGTCGATCTGCAGTCAGCAGTTGGTTTGCCTCACTGACACTGTCGCCTCCAGCGCTTGGCATTGCTCCGGAGTGAGTCACTCCACAATTCACAATCCACAATCCACACAGGCCAGCGTTATGTTGAGGTTGATGTAATGCTTTTTATTGTTGACGCAAAAAAAAACACTGAAAAAAAGATACACACAATAAAGAAGAGGAAAGAGAAGCGTTGGCAGCAGCTGCTCCAACAGCGCTCAGTTCTCAGTTGGTGGCCACTTTTTATATTTTTTTATTTTGCACTGAAAGCGGAGGCAATCGAATTCACAATAATAAAATTAATAAACAAATTATGCAGCCTTTGCCATACTCATACACACATAGATACATATGTAGCTGTATCTTTTGGATGCGAACGTGCAAATATGCGGCCAAATTGAAATCATAATCATACAATTCTAATCGATTGTTGTTGTAGTTGTTGCTCGGGATCAGACAGCAACATTTTTGTTGTTGCTGGTTTTCCATACCACATAAATGTACATATATGAATGTATCTGTCAGATACAGATGCAAAAACGCTGTTCAATTGTGTGCGGTCTTCGGGCGAAAAAAGTGTTTAGTAAAGTATCGCAGATGGAGTTGTAGACAAGCTGTTAAAAAAAAATGAAATATGATCAACGAATGGTTTGATAGAGGGAAAAAGTAGTAAGAGAGACGGAGCAAAGACCCAGACAAAGAGAAAGAATAATAAATGCATATGAAATAATAGTAAAAAGATACATTACATTTTTTTCAACAGATCATTTTCAGTTATTTAACTTTATAACTGTTTTAAAATAAGATACAAATTTAATGAAAATATTTTCTCTTTGAAATAAATTTTTTTCGTTGTCAAAACAAGTGACCCACTATATATAATATTTTTTTAGCATCTCTTATGGGAGTGGAATGTCATTTTAATATATCAGTTTGCAGATAAAAAACTATCTCAAACTCACTTATTTTTTTTATCAGTATATGTATGTTTTATGTATGTGAATATTCGCATTTTTCTGCTACTGGGACTGTTGTTTGAGAGAGTTTCTTGAATATCTTATTTCCGAGACTGAAATTGCGTCATTTCTGACTGGAATGGAATGGTAGTCAACAATTTGATTGTATAGATACACAGATACAAGGCGACAACAACAATAACATTCCATAGTTGCATACAACAAAGAAACGTGTATAATAATTGCGAAATCCAAACAGAGCAGTTCCAGTTTTGCTTTTTCCCCCGTCACAAACAAAGCGCAAATCCAGTACAAGTCATTTTAGAGTCGAGTAGAGAGAGACATTAAGTAAAGTCAGTTGGGTAACAAAATGTTATTAATATGCCACACCCCCTACCCCCTACCCTCTCTCCCTCTCTCTCTCTCAGCCGCCACTTAAAAGCGTAAACAAAAATGACTTTAATTAACAGTAAAAAGAGGGGAAAAAACTCAATTAAATGAAATTGAAAGCGGCAACTGCTGCCCAAACAAATTAGAAACTTGTCGATCGAAGCGAATGATATGAAAGATCTTAGGACTAGATAAAAAGGCCCATCCATAAAGCCGGGCCATGACAAATCAACAACAATATACAGATACAAAAAATTGTTGGCCCCTTTTTCTCGTCGTTGGCGTGTGAAAAGTTCCCAAGTGGAAATGAAAATGTTATTGAAAGAAAAAGTAAAGTGAGAATTACATAAGAAAACATGCACAAAGATCGAGGAAAACATTGCTAGCCATTTAATTAAAACATTACCAAGTTGGGAGCAAGTTGCCAACTAGCCAAGTTAACCAAGTTGGCCAGTTGAAGCTGATCAACAGTCCAGACACGTCAATGGGGCAACAATTAAAACTATTTGTGGGCTTATTTAACACACATCAGCTGATAATGACAATTATGTCATTTATACTCAGAGGCAGAAAGAATGAGAGAGAGAGAGAGAAAGAGACAGAGAAGAATGGAGGATGGTGGGGGAGGGGAGAGACTGTTTGTTTCTCTACATATGGCCAGACCGTACCGATCACCCAAATAAGGTCAACAACGGATTCCACTTCGTAATCGATCGATACTTGAATAAAAAGGGGATTTTTCGTCATATCTGATGATGACAATGTGACTCACCGTTTGACTCTCATGATTCTTGGTGCCATTTATGGCATCTCAAATTGAAAAAATCTACACCTTGACCTGAATATGCTCGAACTTGTACATTCGTACACCCAAAATGCAAATTTACAAAAAAATATAAACAATTTTCAAACAGAATGAGCTGAAAACGAAATGGAAATGCTCTAAAAATGAGTCTTATTAAAGGTTCCATAAATCTTATCGATAGTATTACTTAACTTATCGATAGTTTGAATTAAAGTCTGTTTCAGACAATAATCAAAGAAACAGTTGAGAAAATAACGTCATAATAAGCTCAAATCTTACAGAAAGTGAGCTTAATATGTAGTCTAAAAACCTAGTTTAAAAAAATTGTTTACCTGCATTTTTATCGCTTAAATGTTCTAAATAGTAAAGATAGATTATCTTCACAACATTTTTATTATTACAAAATTAATAATTAGTTGATATGTTGTAGTCTGACAGAATAATGAATTAGTGTAAGTTGTACATTCTTGATCTAAATATTTTCTAAAGCAAACGGGCTTTACCTTCAATTAGATTTATATATGTTTATGTTTCAACTAGTTTAAATACGTTTAGCCTCCATATTATGGCATGGCTGATGACAAACTTCTTAGACCCACTGTGCACACTTATCGCTAATAAAACAACAACAACAATCGCAAACAGTTGTAAATTAAACAGAGCGTGCAAAATATATGCTTAAACCTGAGCGATTTTAGGTGGGCGCCGACAGCAATACGGTTAAAATGTGAAAGAGGAGGTGGAAAGAGGGTAGAGGGGAAGAAAAAGGAGGTTAGGGAGATAGGAAGTCGTGTTAAATTGACCAAAACGCGACGCAACAAACTTGAACTTAATTTCGATGCTCTTTTGGGCAACCCGCACGATGCTAACGACGACGTCAGAAGAAGGTTGCCAAAAAGCATTTCCTATGTTTGGCTAGAAACTCGAGTGTGTGTGTGTGTGTGTGAGTGTGTGATCTGGTATGTGTGTTGATGGTATGTGTTACAGTCGGCTGTCAGTAGTAGTGGGAAGTGAGGAAGTAGTTTAATTCTGCGTTGCCCGCTTTCACTTCCGCTTCATCAGCTGCTCCCGTATCAGCACACACAACACAACGCCTACCATCATTATCAGCATCATCAACATCTCTTCATCATCAGCATCATCATCATCTTCTCATGGTGAGCAGCTGGCAGTGTTGCAAGTGGGTTTCGCTTACACAGCACGTGGGCTGTGGCAAGTGTGCTGCACTTGCAACACCTCCTGCTCCTACCTTTCCCCTTCTTCTGGATGCACTCAAATCACATCTGCCTAAATGTCTGGCAGACAGAGCTCTGTCTGATATTCAAATTGGAATTACTTAAGCCAACATTTAACATTTGATATATGTTTCCTCTTGGGCATTGTCTAACTCGGCAGCTGATAAACAGATGATGCCACTTGGCATTTCGATTTGAAAGTGATTTCTGGCCAGAATCTCTCCTTCAAGAACTGGGCTCAAATTAAAGTGAAATTTAGTTTAAATATGTAGAGATACGTATTGAACTTGAAGAAAACTTTCGCTACTTGAACTAAATTGATATTAAGCTAGTCTTTAGACTTTCGAAGAAGATTCTATAGAAAATAACTACTTAAACAAGCCACTTAAAATATAATTAGAAAATTACAGATGAATAAAGTGGAATCTGAGTAAAAGTTCTCTTAATAATAGCTCTTTAAAATTCTTTCTCCTTATTTTTTTTGTAGAATTCTACGTTAATTCTGGTGAAATTTTGAAGAGATACAAGTATCTATGTGACATATATTATTTATTAAAAAATCTCTTTTTCTTTTTTAAGCAAATCTCATCGAATCCGCGAAATCATTTGACACTTTTCGTTCTCTAGGCTTATAAATGGATTTGGCTTTGCTTGTTAAAATTTAAGTTGTTGTTTCGTGTTCATTTCACCATTGTTTTCACTGTAGTTGTTGCTGTTGTTGCCCTCATTTGTCATTTAGCTGCTCGCTTGACTCTTGTAATCCAATCCGACAAGAGAGTGTTGTTGTTCGTTGTTTGCTGTTGTTTGTTGTTGTTGTTGTTGTTGTTGTTCACACTAACCCTACCAAATCCCAGTTCCCCTCCCAATCTTCAGTTAACTGTGGATATGTCTGTCCCTTCGTCTGTCCGTCGTTGTGGCTCATGCCAATTGTAAGTTGTTGTTTTTATTGGTCGAGTGAAGTCGCCACTTAAAATGTTGAAAGCGTGCAAATTCGAATGCAAATTCAACACCTCTCGATGTGGTTTGCTTGACAAAAAAAAAGAAGAGGAAATAACGTTAAACATTTAAGGTTTTTTTTTGCTTTTTGAAAATTGAGCCGCAAATTGAAAACCAAGACGAGAAGCGAGCGGACAAAAAATGAAAGAGAAACAAGTAGAAATATAATGAAAAGTGGGTTAAAACGAGCATAGAAAATTAAGTGCAGTCGCTTGACAAACGATTACCTCATACACACACACACACACACACACACACACACACGCACAGCAGACTACATTTTGTTGTGAAAGTGAAATTGAAATTGAATTTCCGTTGCGTTCATCAAAAGCGCATCAAATTGCAACTAAAGCCAAGTTATGACAGACTCCCCTCTCTCTCTCTCTTTTTGGCACTATCTCCCTCTCTTTTTACTGGTTACGCATGCGTTGCCTTGCTGTTAAATCCAAGAGGTCAACACGAGTCTTCAACTTTTCAAGTCTGTTCAAAAAAAAGAGAAGAGAAAAAAAACTTTTCAACAATAAACTTAAATCCGTTGATTTATTATAAACCTTTGCTGGCGTCTCTTGTGACTCTCTTTGTGGCATTCCCCATTGGAATGTGGTTGGCTTTTTGCTACCGCAACTCCCCAGTGGGTTGTGGCATTGAGTTTTGCCGTTTAAACTGGTTTCCCTGCTGCCCCTTTGCCCTCTTTGGATAACATGGCCAAATCAGTTTCCCATCACTTTTGGCGTCTGGTTTGTGTCTGCGCTTTTGTGGTTGACGTCTCCGCTGTGTGTGTGTGTGAAACCAATTAACGCATTTTTTTCAAGCTGCGTCTTTCGCCTAATACCGCAGACAAGTTAATCGTTTGTTGACCTCTGTATCCCAACTGAAAAAGAGGGAGAGGAAAGAGGAAGAGGGAGGGAGAGAGCAAAAGCAAAAGCAAAACTCGCAAATTTGCATAACATTGAGTTGCCTCTTTAGGTTGCAGTGACAATTTCTTGCCCCTCCATTTCGTCGTCTCTTTCTCTCTCGCTCTCTTTCTCTCTCTCTCTCTCTCTTCTGTAACTTTGTGTAAAGATTTTTCAATTTTTCTTGTCACACAAATTGGATGACTTGAGTCTTGTATCTGCCTCTCAGATTATCCAGCTAGTTTAGACAGCTTTAAAGCCCTTCTGAAACTATTTAACATATGTATCTGTGAAACTGCCCGTTAACTGCTAATGCTATGATAACTAAGATATGAGATTGCTTATAAGGTTGCCCTATAAACTGGTGCAAAGAATTCTGTCTGAGGAATTGTGTGGGAACGAAAAGAAATTCCCAACTAAGAGAAGTATTTGATCAGTTTAATGTACTACAGGGTATTTTTATGAACAGCACAATTATGTGACTCTAGTGATGGAATGATAAGTCATTTAATAATTCATAAGTCAACTAAATAAACTAACGCGTAAATAGACCTGTCAGTTAATAAAGCTAATACATATATAAATCAGGGTAATTTAAAGTAAAGTTTATTAAAAAAATAAAAATAAATAAAGTCAATTTTTATTATTTAAGTAAACTTGTGATATTTATTCTTATAAATAATAAAAAAAATAAGTTGTTTGATTTTTTATAGTATATAATGTGAACTTTGCAATTATTAGCATAATTTAAGGATACTTAAAAATGTACTGCCCCCACTAGTAAATATTTTACAGGGTACTTAACAATCTATAATTGCTGACCTCGTAATGACTTTAGAACACGAGCAATTTGTTGAAACTTTTGCCTCTGAACTTGCAAGTACTTATCTAGCAATTTGGCTTCCGTCTTTCTTCCCACTTCCCCCTTCCCCACCCTCCCCCTTTCAGCTCTCAGCCTCCCACGCTGAAGCTACCGCAGACCAATTAGTTGGACAAAAACATAAGTAACTGCCAGATACTGGAATATGGTCGTAAAACCAAAAATCTTTTCATTGTTGGCAAGAGTTTTGTATTGTTTTTTATGGAGTTTTCCAAGTGTGCTTGGATTCAGTTTTTTTAGTTTTAGTTTTAGCCTAAGTTTTAGTTGCATTGCGCCAATTTAGCAAGGCAAGAGGAGAATAACAAGAATGGAAATGGGCCATAAAAATATTGCACTCATTCTCTCAATTTGCTAACAAGAATTTTCTCTTACATTTTCTGACATTTTCTTTTGCTCTCTTTTCTTTTCATTTCGTTTCAGACATGGCACAAAACGTGTTTCAGATGCACAGAATGCGGAATGACGCTCAATATGAAAACTTACAAGGGCTACAATAAAATGCCATACTGTGAGGCGTAAGTATTGAATAAAATCCTCCCCCTTTCGACCCCCTTTCACACCCCTTTAAATGCTGTGTGAATGCTACTTGAAATTAACCTTGATTTCTGTCCAGTTTGTTGACGCTTTTCGTCGTTTATCTTATCTTATCCCCCAACAACAGCGGAATAGATAAGCACACGCCCAGTCTACGGCGTATCTATGGAAATCACGGCAACAGCTGCGCGTCCAGTTTGCCTGTCTGCCTCTTGCCCCTTTGCCCCTTGCCCCTTGTCACGTGCTGCTGCCACACGAGCTCAAGGTGCGGAAATGCGGCGACACTTTAGTGACAAAGATACACACACACACAAATGCACTCTGATACACACACACAGATACTCCTGGCCTGCAGCATTGCAGCAACTTTAACCCCGTTTGATTCGCGATTCCCATCGTGTTGTTGTTGTTGTTGTGTTGTGTTTTGTTTTGTGTTGCCACCGCCACTGCCACTGCCACGCCCCAAATGTTATTGTTCTATGTTGCAATGTTGCACAGCTCATTTGAGGCAAGCGTTTTGTTGTTGTTGTTCTTGTTGTCGCCGCCTTGTGGCAACAACAATGCAAGAAAGAAGAAATTTATCACAACGAAGATTTGATACTCTCTCAGACGCTTGTGCTTGATTTTCAACTGATTCTTCCTATGGCAGCTCAAAGGTATAGTGCTTCGATTTTAGTTAAATTTGGCCAAGATGTATGAGACTATGCCAAATACATTATGTGCAAGTTTGGTTAAGAAATCTTTAGAATCGAAAAGATTTTCACTGTAAAATAAAGTAGTTCAATTGTAGCCAAATTTCTGAATAATGTAGAAAATTATACAGAATTTAAAATCTGTGAGATTTTGTTGAGATATTTTAAGAAACACATAAAATTGCTTACTACAAGTTGACTTTCGATGGATCCTTTCATTTACAGAAACTTACCTGATAGATGTAAAAGATAATAAAATACATAAATATAAGTATAAGATAATACAAAACATACAATCTGTGGGATTGGTTAAGATATCTTAAGAAACTTTCTTACTCCCTGCAGTAAAAAGACGATCTTGTTCTAAGTTTCATCAGTTCAGCTGATGTAACACATTTAGTTACAAAATAAATATACTCTCGGCATAGGGTATTACACTATTTGGTTCTGTCCAGAGTTGTCCAGAGTTGCCACTGCAGTGCGTGCGCCATTTGTTGGCCTTGAGCCAAGTGGCATGCAACAGTGGCAAGCTCCCTAATGCAGATTTATTGTGGATGCCACCGCTGCGGGAATAAAAATTCCATGCGGATTGAGTTATGCGTCCGTTAGCTTCACTGCGTCATAGTGGCCCAATGTCCCCCTCACTCCCTGCCTCCCTCCCCCCTTCAGTCGATGATGTCATGTGTGCTTAGTGGCATAAAGTGGGCGTGGCAGCTGACGCTTTCAGCAGCACTTTCACTGCAGTCATCGCCTCGTCCATTTGCACCTTTTTAGCCAACTCTTCCTCTTCTTAGGGAAAATACGTGACTTGACGTACGTTATTCCCTCTGTGTTTTTCTATGCCATTTATTTAAACTGCTATTCCTATTGGAGTTTTATAATTGCTTGAGAAGACGACCAACTTTTCCACTGACTTGGCAAGTTTGTCTGTCTTGGACTTTGGGTCAGGTCAACTTGGCTGGGGAATTGCGATTGTAATAAATTATAAAGTCCACACTCAAGAGATTTAAAGTGCCGGAGACATGCAATTATCCGTATGTACTTGTACTTGCCACATGTGGTTGCAATTCTGATTTTTTTAATTGGATAAGCCAAGTTATGGAACTAGGAACTTAGAACTTGGCCCAAGTCGAACCCGGCCGTTAGTAATTCATGGCTAAGAGACATGATAAAAGGCGCAGCTAATTGCAGGGCAACTATTGTTGAAAGTTTCTATGTAACTTTGTAAGGAAAGCGGAAGGAAAATGTGGAAAAACTCAAGTTGAAGAAAAATATCCTTTTAAAGTTGCGACCAAATCAGTTTTCAACTTTCTCTCTCGCTTTTATGGAACTAACCTAATTGTGTCTTGAAGTGAAGCCTGTACAGGACAACACACATACAGATACATATATGTGCATATAAAAAAGAGGCTTATTCAACGGATTGTATCCATTACATTACCAGGTTCTTCCATTTAGCTGGAATTGAACTAGAAAACGAGTTGTGTGTACTTTGCCGGCCTGTGCTGTTTTTTTTTATTATTTTTATTTATTTATATAAAACATATATATCTTTATATACGAGTGTATGTGTGTTTGCTTTTTGTATAGCTTTCTGTTTGGGTTTTTCTCATTTTTCATACGAAAAACATCTGCAACATACAACAACAATAAGAGGACAGAACTCTCGACATTATTTTCTGCACATTTATTTATTAACATAAAAAGCCAGTGAACCATGATCATGCCCATGACGAGTTGCCCCATGACCCCTCCCTCTCTGTTCCCCCCTCTCCAGCCACATGTCAGTCCTCAAATTCCCAATCTCAATGATGTTCCACATTCCTCAGCCAAATTTCCCTACGCTTTGCTTTGTTATTCGAAAGTTCTGTCGAGAGATTTCATTTATTATTTTCCTACATTCCATTTTTTTTTTCACTTTCAATTCGAAGCGCAGCTTAAAAAACATTATAGAGAAACCTATATACTTATATACATGTGTGTGTGTGTGTGTGTGTGCCCCATTAGTCGCTCTTTGATTACTTAAGCCGCCTACAATGGGAAAACAAAAGCAAGAGCCAACAAAAGGCCATTTCAATTACCAAAAAAATAGTTGTTGTTTTTTTTTGGCCACTTGGCTTTGCGTCTTTTTATGCTAAGCAACAACAACAACACAGTTTGATATACAATAGAGGCGACCACGCCCCGTTTTCATGGCTTATTATAAAACTGAGCTGGGAGTGTCGACTATTCCTCCCACCACCCCCCACCCCCCTTGATTTTCTTCTTCTTATTGCCCAATTCAACTGCTTTGCATATGAAATTTAAACATGAACACGCAATTCGATACTCCTCAATCTCCACTACTCTTATGAAACCCCCCTTCAATTAAATTTTCCGTTTTTCGATCTATCCTACTCCGTGACCCCGCCTCTGACCCCTGGGATTATAATGGCGTTGATGATTATATGGCAATCTGTGCGTTTAATCGCATTTCAATTCATTTTCTACCCTCCCGGCAATTATTATGTGTGTGAATCGTATATTTTCCGCTTTTCTTTTGGCAGGCAAAACACATGGCGAGTTTCCTCATTTTCTGGCTGTGATTTTTGCAGAATATAATTTTATAATTGGCAATTAATTAACACCGCTTTAATGGCAAATGGATAAAACGTGTTTGCTCTGATTTCCCTTTTTCCGCTGATTTGATTTCCACCTGTCTTATCAATAATGAATTGTACATATACTCCTACAGATATGTACATATATCTATATAGTATGAGAGATTGATCCATTGCGCAAAATGTGAAACAACAAAAGGCTTGTCACATGGCAACTCGACACCAATCCACAAATCACATGCAAAAAATGTTGACATCAATGAATGTCCGTTGGGTTACTTAATGTGAATGTGTGTATGTGTGTGTGAGTGTGTGTGTGTGTGTGAGTGTGTGAGTATCTGTGTGTGGTTGGGTTATTTGTTTGCTTGGCTTGGGTTGCTGTGCTGGTCAGTTGATAGTCTAGTTTTCCAACTGACAAACTGACGGGATATCTGCAGTTTTGGTTTCCCCACATCAACAACAATTTACGTTTAAATTATGAACATAACGTGTAGATCCAGACACAGGCCATGCGCGACTAGCAGTTACCCTACATAAAGCTGAAAAGTATGCTAGATCTCAGCACTAACAGTGCTTAAAAATGTTAATGACGACAACTTTACATATGATGACAAGTCGAATGTTAATATAAAGGACGTTAACAGTGTTGACAAATGCGCTGTTAAATTGAGATAACCGCTTTAAAGTTATGTTATTATTTGTCATTTTGTTTGCTTATGAAACATTTTACTACTACATGTGTCCTTAACGGGTGTTAACGCTTTGTTTTACAGGATATGCCCAGACAATGGACAAGAGCAACGACTGTGTTGCCGTTGCAGTTGTTGCTGTTGTATATTGTTTACAGATAAATTAAAATTCTTTGATAGTAAAAAGTAAAGTAGCGTAAGCAACAATAAGAACAACAACAATAGTTGCATGTCACGCACAGCAGCAGCTGCTGTTGTCGTTGTTGTTGCTGTTGCTGCTGGCGTGCGTGTTGTTGTTTCTGTTGCTGTTGCTGCTGCCTGTTGTTGATCTATTGGGAACGTGCCGAGACATGCGCTGCTCTGACCAATGCCGCCGTTGGCGCTTAAGCATTGTTATGTCATCATTGCCAGCTGACAACAACAACAACAACTGTAACAACTATGGCAATGTGTGCCAGCAGTAGCAACAACAACAACAACAGCAGCAGCAGCTTTGTCTTTGTTGCCGTTGTCCGTTGCATTAAAGCAAAGCTTGCAACAACCCATCAACAACAGCAACAACAACAATAGTAATAACAATAACAATAACAACATATGTACATATATTGCTTGGAGCACAGAGACCTACATGGTTGAGCGACTGGTCATTGGTCATTAAACGGCCTTGTGCCAGTGCTGCACCCTCCCCCTCCCTTTCTGCACTTGCCACCTCTTTCTCTGCTGCTGTTGACCACAAATTGGTATTGAGGGTGAGCACATTAAATTAACATTCCAATGTAATGCTTACATATATTTAAATATATACACATATGTTTATTAAACAATTGCCAAGCCCCTTCTTCCACCTCCTCCTTCCTCCCCTCTCATCCCTCTCTCTTCCTCTAAGTACATAGAGAGAGAGAGACATGGCGACAGCTGCGTTCGCTTCATTTCGTTTCGATTTGTTACTAGCCATAAATATTCTATAAGCCAATTTAGTTGCGTGCAATTGCAATTACAATATGACTACAGAGTGGGAAAAGGAGCAGGACAGGGGAAGGGGAACTGGTTGTAGTTAAAGAATGGTCACCAATGGGTTTATCAACCTTTTGGCCATTGTTGTTGCTGTGGTTATCAGTTTGCTGGCATCGCGAGTTGCAATCGCAATCGATCGATTAGCCAGCTGATAGGTTAAAGTACTCGACAACATAAACAACACACATACTGCAACAATTTGATACATGTACATGTGTGTGTGTGTGTACTTCATGATTTTACACACACACATTGCTCCTATAGCAGCAGCAACAACAAGAACAACAACAATGTTGTTTGTTTGGCTTTGGTTTCCTCTTTACTATTTTTTTTTTGTATTTTTCCATAATTAAATTGATGTATTAGTCCATGGGGAACATTAATCATATCGCAATGCCATTTTATTTCTTGTTCAACATATTTTGCTTTCAATATTTTGTTTTTACACATTTATTTAGTTACTGATAAATTGCAAGGCAAACAAAAGAAAACGAAATAATAGAAAATAGTTTGTTAGAAATTACAAATTGTTTTGAACTTAGTACTCACACACAATTTGGATAGAAATAGGTAGAATCAGGCCAACTTCAAACTTTCATTACTTTGTCAAAACTTAACCGATTTTCTTTTAGAATGTCAATTCTTGCATTATTTGACCTTTAATTTGATTCTGCATCAAAATTTGATTCACTTGAAAAAATTAATTTTTTTCCAAAATTGTTCATTTTTTCTATACTTACCCCTTTACATTTTTTCGAAAATTTCAATCTTTAACAACTTTTTTAAATCTTATCCGATTTCCAAGCGGGTTTTCATTTTGAACTTGGCTTGACCTCTAAATTTGTTTTGCATTCAAATTTTTTATAAATTCGCTAAAATAATTTTTTACGATTTTACTGATTTTGTTGATTTTAGTTTTTTGTTTTATTATTTAAATTAACATCTAATTAAATAAACAAAATTATGAAAATTTACTAGTGTATTTAAAAATGATGATAAACCTTTTTTTTGTGCTATTTTATACTTTACTTTTAGCCATATTTGACTTAATAACAAAGTTAAATGCTGTGAAAATTAGGTTGCATGCCACAAAACTTTTCCCTGGTTTTTGTTGTTGTTGTTGTTTGGCAAAAATTGCATTTAGTTGCGCTTTTAACCGCATAATGCACACGCTGAAACCACCTCCATTAACCGTTAAACGCCGCTGGGCAGTGTCAAGAAGGGCGTGGCAGGGAGGCGGGAGATGGGGAGGGTGGGAAAATGCAGCCCGTATCAAAATTCCAACAGAATGTTGTTTTAATTGATAAAAGTGCCTGTTGATGGGGGTCAAAAGGTTTTTCACACACGATACCAACAACTTGAGTGGCAAAGAGAGGAAGGTGAGGGGTGGGGGGGGGGGGAATAGAGGCAAGGAAGAGCTGCCATATGATATGCTCCGTTCCCGAGGCGCTTGTTGTGGGAGGAGTAAAAGCAAAATCAGAAACAACAACAACAACAGTTATTAAGTCAGATTTTCAAAGTTGTTTCCGCAATGCAGCGATGAAAATTTTTTAAACACAACGCGTTGTGTTTTAAGCCGTTGGCAACTTGAACTTTGCACAGACAATTTTCCGTTGCTTTTCATATGGAATCGTATTCATTCTCTCTTTCACTCTCTCTGTCTCTTTCTATTGCAGGCACATACCCAAGGCCAAGGCAACGGCAATTGCAGATACGCCCGAATTGAAGCGCATTGCTGAAAATACGAAAATCCAATCGAATGTGAAATACCATGCGGATTTTGAGAAGGCCAAAGGCAAATTTACACAGGTCAGTTAAAGCAAAGAAATCAAATGATGATGATGAGAATGATGATAATTAACACATGTTGTGTGTGTGTCGACAGGTGGCTGACGACCCGGAAACGTTGCGCATCAAGCAAAACACGAAGCACATCTCGAATGTGGCCTATCACGGCGATCTGGAGAAGAAGGCCGCCATGGAGAAGCAACGCGGATCCGCCGAAGTCTCTGACAGCAGCAGTGAGTAGCCAATTTTCCAATTGCCCCCCCTCTCTTTCTCTCTCTCTCTATCTCTGTCTCTGTCTCTCTTCATTTTTTATGCTCGTAATTGTCGCTTTGCAAATTGGCTTGATTCAAATTCAACTTATTTGTCTTCAGTCTCTGTTTAATTCTCGTAAAATTATTATTATCAACTCGTCATTTAACTCGCATTAAGTGTGACTAAACTGATTAAATAATCGTTTATTAGGCCCATTAAAGCGCATTACATGTGTGGCACAGTGGTCAACAACTCATTTGTTTGGCAATCTATTCCAGTATTTCATAGGTAACCTACTATTTATTAACACTGTTCACACTTTGCATGCTAATTAGAGCCAAGCATTTATCAACACTGGCCAAACATTTGATTTGCATTTATCAGCACCAAATGCATTTACCAACACTGGTTACATAAAATATTTATACTTTGAAAACTACTACATTTTCATACATTGCCTATATTTATTATTTATTCATGCCAAATAAATGGGCTGCACACCACTGTGCACAATATCGCTGTCCTGCTCGCTCGCACACATCTCTCGCACATTGGTCATTGTTATTGATTATTATTACCTTTATTTTCTTTACTTTTTTTTGATTGTTTCATCATTTTGTTGCTCATTCATCATCAACTACAAAAACAACAACAACAACCACTATAATAACAACAACAATAATGATAATAAAATCGACAACAACAACAACAACGCCTCATAATTTGTGTGTGCTTTCTGAACTACCGTTAACCTAACAACAACAACATACACATACACACACACAACACTAACTGGGAACAACGACGACAACAACAACTTCGACAACATCGATTCTTCATAAATCAAAATAAAAATAGACGAATCGGAATATTTCTCAGAGCAATTGGCAGCTGAACAATTCTCGCAATATGCACCCACAGCTTCGCCCATACCACCAGCAGCACTGCAACAGCAGCAGCAACCGCAACATCAGCAGCAACAGCAGTACCAGCAGCAGCAGCAGCAACACCACCAACAGCAGCCACAACAGCAACACCAACACTATGTGCAACAGCAGCAACGTACTCTGCCACCGCCACCAATACAACACCAGCAATACAACACGGCGGCCATAACGCCAACATATCAACACCAACACCACCAACAACAACAACAACAACCGATACCACAGCAATTGCCACAGCAACAACAACAACCACAACAACATAGCAACAATCACAGACAGCAGCAGCAACAGTTGCAGCATGATCCTTATGCACACTATCAGCAACCGCAGGCATTGCGCCAGCAACAGTTGCTGCAACAGCAGCAGCAACATGCCATTAAACAAGCCTCACATCTGTATCCCACAGCAACATCGCAGCCACAGCAGCAGCAACAACAGCAGCAGCAGCCACCCCCACAGCAGCAGCAACAACAACAACAGCCACAGGCGGCTAACAACTACAATCAAATGCGTTCAGCAATTTTGCACAACTCGCATCATCCCAGTGGCGTTGCTGTTGATCAGTTTGATCACAATCAGAGTTCAGCAGCAACACTACAACATCAACAACAACAGCAACATCAGCAACAGCATCAGCAGCTACAACAACAGGCAGCACCACAGCAACAACACTCGCACAGCAGCCTGTTGAACAACAATGCCAGCAACGGCAGCATTCACAGCAGCAACAGCAGCAGCAACAACAACAATGCCGGCCTCGCCCATCCGCATCCGGCCAGCCTCAGTTATCCACAGCAAACTCGCTCCCAGGCGAGCATGCACAGCAACAATGCACCAAGCAAACATCAGTTGCAACAGCAGCAACATCAGCAACAGCAGCAACAGCAACAACAACAACCGAGCAGCGGCAACTTGCAACAACTTTATGTGGCATCCAATTACAGCGCTGTGACGCCATCGGAGAATGCATTGGGCGCCAAGTTGCAGGCGAGCAATGGACATTTGCCAGTTGTTGTCAGCGCACAGCAGCAACATCAACAGCAGAGCAGCAACAACATTGGCAAAATCGCCGACTACGATCCGTTGACAGATGGACCACGACCCGTGCCAACTGCGGGCAGATCGAGCACCACGTTGGTCTACAGCTCGGATCAACGCGGATCTGGAGGCATTGGTAAGTAAACAGGAGGAGATTGGAGATCATTGGAGGCTAGCTGGTAGTTCGGTAGTAGCGCTCAGCTCAGCTCTGCTTGATGTGCATCAGCGTCATCTTGTCCCTTGTCCCACATAATCCCGCCAAGCAAATCCCATTCCCAATTGTCTAAACTAACAATCTTTGCTCTACAACAACAGGAAACAGCGTTTATCCCAAGCGTATTGGCTCCATCTCGGACATTGATCCCGCCAATGGCATTTATGGCTCATTGAGCAGCGCCGAGCAGGCACAGGCTCAGAAGCAGCAACAGTACTATCAACAGGTGCAAATGATGCAACAGCAGGAGCAACAACAGCAGCAACATCAACAGCAACAACAGCAACAACAGCAACAGGTGCGTCAACAGGCCTCCTACGAGACACTCCAGGAGAAACAGTCACGACAAAGCACGATGGTAGGTTTACCATGTTCGCCAGATATAAATATATCTACTATCGTTATAATCTTATAAAAATCCAATAACAAATTGCAATTATTTTTCAGCAGCGCATTTATCGCGCCATTTATGACTACGAGGCGCAGGATGTGGACGAGGTGAGCTTTCGCGAGGGCGATGTCATCTTTGAGGTGGAATCGATCGACTCCGGCTGGATGACGGGACGTGTGGAGCGCACTGGCAAGACCGGCATGCTGCCCGCCAACTATGTGGAGCAGGCGGTTATATAATAGGGAATGTGCTACACCTGCTGCTGCCGCCAGCAGTTTGTGGTCATATTGGTCTGCCTGCTGTACATCCTGCTTGTGCTCATCTTCTTCATCAATGTCTTTCTCGCCGATCGCAATATGATGCGTGCGGGCAACCCGATGATCCACGGCGGTGCTGGTGGTGGTGGTGTTGGTGGTGCAGGAGGCATGCCGGGCATGCATCCGGGTCACCACAATCCGTACGAGATGCATGGCTATCATCACTACAACAATTATCATCCGCAAATGGATACCAAGCAGCAGCAGCAGCAACCAACACGCAAAACTCCCAATCAACAGCAGGCGGAACAGGATATTTACTACTATTTCAATCATGTATTCAGGCGGCGATGAATTACATAGACATACACACATATATATATATATAAATACATACACATATATAAAAAGTATATATAGATAGATACATATATATATATATTTGAAGTCAACAGGCCAATATGTAAAAACGAAAAAAGAATTGTTAATTTCATAGCATAAAAAGAGAACAATGTGAAATCGATAGAATGAAAACCACACAAATCACATTCATAAGAATTTCCATATTATAACTACACAACAACAATAATAATAAACAAGCCACAACAACAAAACAACAATTACAACAACACATCAGTAACTAATAAAAATTTTGTAATTGAATTGAATCAATTGAAACAACAAAAAGCGAGAAGCGACCAAGTTAAAAAAAAAACCCAGCCAAAATTTGCATTTATCTACAAACTACGCATGTTGTTTAGGAGCAGGCCGTAAATTTAGAAATATTTATTGAACAATATATACAACTAATCAGTTAATATATACTAATTAAAATATACATCTACGGATATGCCAGCTAACTAATCGGGTTACACATATACATACTTAAATAATATATATGCTCTAGCTAAATCAAGTTTTAACCATACATGCGATTCGATTTCGATTTCGAACGGAACCAGCAGCAATAGCTTCTAATGAAATTAGAGTCTAGTATATTGTAAGAAATTAAGCAGTGAAAATCCAGCATAATGTTCAGATCGGCGTCTATATAGATATATACTTGTACAGTTGGACAAGTAATTGTTTTCTGATTATAATATAATTGTTCTGACTTCTAGTTCTTCGAGCAAAGTGACAAGAGGAACCATGAGATCAATTGGATTTCACTTTTTCTATTTAATATTTCATTTCCGAAACAACTACTTGACCAACTGTATATATACGGCTAAACTTGTGCTTTTTAAAAGCTTTTACGGATGTTGAATGCAATTTCCCTACAATTTTGTCAATTTACCTAAAGAAACAATAACTTGACTTGTTCTTGTTCTTGTTGCAAATGCAGTTACAGTTAATTAATTTGATTTTTTTCTTTTTGTTAAGGGTATAAGATAAATAAATATATTTAGGATACATTTATGAATATATTTGAATAATTGAATTGTTTTCGTTTCTAATAATTCTAGTGTTGAAATTGTTTCGTTTTCACAAGAATCCTGGAAGTGCCTTTAATTTGCTAAACGTGTTTTTTAGATAAACCATTTAATAGGCTTATCGACCAATAATTAATATACAAATACATATACATACATACTTATAGTTATAAATATAAATAAATGCTATTACTAACAAGAATCGAAACGAATTTGAAGCAAGCCTAAAACAAACTCAATACAGCGTAATGAATTATGAATGAAAGTTGTATTTGTATTTATATAACTCACACACACACACACACACATACGCATACAAATATGCAAACATTTTGCAATAATTAACTAAATGATATACTATGAATAATCCAACAATAAAAAGCGCCACTTGCAATTGTATTATGACATATGTCTAAATATTAAACAATTAATTAATTAAAATAATAACAATAACTACAACAACAACAATAACTACAACTATAATGTGAATGAAGCAATGCCAAAGGCTTCATATTCAAATGTGTTACAAATAAAATGCAAAATTACAAAATTATAATGGACTGTGCACTGTAATTTCCCTTTGTCATTGTTTATTGAAATTGAATTCCATAGACGGAAAATCGATGCACTTTTCCGGCACATAGAAATAGATACATATGAAAACGAAACAACAATAAATGGACAAAAACGTTTTTCAGACACTGTCGACGGTTGTTGCCTCGGGCAAAACGTCCACTTTCGGATCGGAGCCATCGCGGGAACCTAGAATGGTGTCCAGTATTATGTTCTTGGAGTTGAACATGGTCTCCTCAAAAAACTTGGCATCGGCCCGCTTCTCGGTCGATAAGTAATCCAATTTCTCAGTCAACATGGTTATCTTCTCGTTAGCCAGCTCCAATCTGACGAAGACGAGGAGGATTAGTAAGATGTACGACTTAGTCTGGTCAACTCACTGATTCTTCATATCTTCGATCTTTGGCTCGCCAGCTGTCAGGGAATTCAGTGAAGTGGCCGATGTGTACTGCGACTGATTGTCAAAGCTAAAGGAGCTAATGGAACCCGTCAGTGGAGTGCGACCCAAGGCGTTGGCATAGTCGTTAATGCGCTGGGATCGCTTCTTGCGATCATTTTGCACATCCAGATCCTTCTCCAGGTCACGTATTTTGACCTCCAGGCGAGCGATGCGTGTCTTCTGTTTGGCCAACTGATCATTGGCCGCATCGTTCTTAACACGCTCAGCTTCCAGGCGCTCATCCAAAGTTTTGTTCATTAGCATCATTTGATTCTTTTCCACTTCGAGGGCATCCAGAATGCCCACGAATTCCTCCTGCGAAGGGATATTTACGGGATTAATTGTCAGATTTAAGAGCAGCGTATTACGCACCTTACGAAACTCGCGACAGGAGAAAAGAAATCCTCCAGTTACTGCACGCAAATCGGTTTCCAGCTTCTTGATCATCTCCTGCAGGCCCTCAATGCAGTGCTCCTTCTGCTTAAGCTCCGTTTCCAGCTCCAGATTCATGCCGCTCAGCTCTTCCATCTGCCGCTTGGCTATGTCACGCTCCTCCGAGATGCGTATCACATCATTTCGCGTGTCCTCCAAGCGAGACTCGTATTGATTCCGCTGAGTCTTCAGTTTCTCGCTCAACGTGGATGCACTCATGCCACTGCCGTCGGATTGCTCCTCCAGCTCGGTGGCTCGTGCCTTGTACTTGGTCATCTCATCGTTGAGGGTCTTGTTGCGCACCTTGAGGGCCAGGGTTCGATTGCGTTGCTCCTCCAACTGTGCTTGCAGAGCGGCAATTTGTTTCTCGAGTCCCTCCACCTTCGCCCTGTGCAGGATCTCGCTCTTGCGGACGCCCGGCGTGAAACGATCGAAGGAGGCAACACCAGCATCTCCACCTCCCAAGCTGGCCGAGGTGCTGCCTCTGCCCGGGGAGTTAATCGTTTGCTTGATGCTGCGTGGCGTTAACTTAGTGGCACTATTGCTGGCCAGGTCCGTGTCGGAGCCCAGCGTAATTGGCATGTAATCAACGCGCTCAACGCCGTTCTCAATGGATTCGAGACGAGCCTTGAGCTCTTGAACCTTCTGCTGCAGTGATATAATCTGTTGGGCACGTCCACGCCAGGTGGCTTGGTTCAAATTGTTGGCCAACAGATTGATGTTGACATTCTCGCCGATCTCGTGCTGCAAACACTTGTGGGCCAATTTCAGCTGATTTTGCAGTTCGGTATTCTTGTTGCGTGTCTCGAAGATCTTCTGCTGCATGCTGTTGACCTTGGCGTGCAGCTCATCGGTGGCATTCCCTTTTTTGAGCAACTCTCCGTTCACCGCCAGCTTTTCTTCATTGGACTTCAGCTCCTTTTCCAGCTTCTCGATCAGCATGTCCTTCTTGTTGACACGATTCTTGAACTGCTCCAGCTCAGCGCGCATCTGGCGATTCTTTTTGCTTAACTCCAGAATCTTGGAGCCCGCTATGGATGAATTGCAACGCAGCTCATCGATAGGCACCGAGTTTAGGACTTCATTCAGCGAATCCACCGATCGCTTCAAGGCAGAAATCTCATGGTTTTTGTCATTGATCGCCTTGGCAAGACTTTGGTTCTCCTGCTCGAATTCGAGGAGTTTCTTGCGCAGCTTTTTGGTATCCGCCTTTGGCAGTTTTGGCCTCCCAGCTGTTGTGCCAACAACAACATGTAACTCCTGTTTGTCTTGTTCGCGTTTGCGACGTGGCATTTTTCGAGGCTCCTTAGCCGCTTTGACCACATCTTTGTCTTCATTTGGGTCCTTTACCTGTTTGACCTCTTTGACTTCTTTAATTTCTTTCGCTTCACTCACCTCTTTGACTGTCCCGTCCTCTGGCGAAATATCCATTACATAAAGTTCTCAAAAATATAAATAATTTAATGCGATTTATCGTTGGCAATGCGCAAATGTGTATGTGTGCCTGTTAAATTTCACAATTTAGAACGCTCTGAATATGTTCTACAAATTTTTTAATTTATTCTTTTCACAAAGACGTTTCAGGAAAAGCAAAAAAACGTTTATATCGGTTCAAAACCGTTAGGATGTCAAAAAAATCAACAGAGTTATGTTAACTCAACAGCAACTAAACATTAGCCAGCACTGTTTTTGTAGCTACAGTGTCAGCTGTGTTTGTTTCGCCGGCAACAGTTGCTGACGTATTGTATTTAAATACTAGCATTCGGCTGTTCAGGTACAAATGTTATTTAGTATCCGCTAAATTCAAACTCAATAGTTTTGCCGCTTATTTGTAAATCTTCTAATGGCTTGGACAGTTTTTATATTTACATAATTGTTGAACATTAAAATAATTAAATAACTTTAGTGAATTTCTGTTCGCTGTTAAATAACATTAAATGTAAATGTTACTAATTTGGCACTGTTAACCAATCACAGTATTTATTATTTTCCGAATACGGTCACATAGTGTTTTGCTGGCAAAATGGACGGATTTATGATGGTAATTTGTGATTTTTTATTGTTTATTTTGCAATGGAACGGAATATTAACATGCTCTTACCTTACAGGACATTATCAAGGGCATGTGTATCATGGACAATGACGGCAACCGAATTCTGGCCAAGTACTACGACAAGAACATACTCTCCACGTTAAAGGAGCAGAAGGCCTTTGAAAAGAATCTGTTTAACAAGACGCATCGCTCCAACACTGAAATCATCATGCTCGATGGTCTGACGTGTGTTTACAAAAGCAACGTGGACTTGTTTTTCTACGTTATGGGCAATGCCTATGAGAACGAGCTGATACTGTTGTCAGTGCTAAACTGTCTCTACGACTCCATTAGCCTCATATTGAAGAAGAATGTGGAGAAGCGTCTAGTGCTGGAGAACCTAGAGATAATCATGCTGGCCTTTGATGAGATCTGCGATGGGGGGTGTGTAATTTAATTAATATTTGCATTTCATTTTGGCTAAGCTATTTCTCATTCATTTTACAGCATCATTTTGGATGCTGATCCATCGTCTGTGGTGAAACGTGTCGATCTGCGCAACGAGGACATACCCATTGCCGAACAGACTGTTGCTCAGGTAACTAACACACTCAATGGCCTATTTTGGTAGTTGTATTACGAACTGATTTCTATAACGACAATGAACAAATACTATGTAGATATGTCTCATCGCTCAATCAAGCCAGAATTTTAACTATTTTAAACATGTACTTGTATTTTATACTTTTATATTTTTGTAGTACATTATAATGTACAAATTTTATTATGTATTTTAGTTTGTTAATCATTTGATTTAAACATTGAAGGTTTGCACTTGTTAGTTGTATTTTCTATCGAATGATGAAATAAACGTTGTCCACTGTATTATTTTCTCATTAGACATATGCATTTTTTATCATTTATCAATTCATTTGTTAATTGTGATCTGATATCTGATTTCAGGTACTTCAATCGGCGCGCGAGCAGCTCAAATGGTCATTATTGAAATGAGGTCGGGGTCGCAGAGGAGGACGAGATCAGTAAAACTGTCACCCATGCTATGCTGTCGCAATACATTCGATTTTTTAATGAAATTCGCCTAGAGTATAATATACACATATACATCCCTATATATATATATTTAACTAGAAACATTGCGATTTGTTTTCTATATTATACAATGAAAGTTTGCTGTATGCCAAAATGCAAGCGCTTTAAAAGAGTACCAAGTAAGCTGTAAAAGTGTAAATTACAATAAAGATTTCTATTTGTAGTAATAGATAGAGATCTAAGCAAATTATGTCGAGTAATTGGACTTTGAAATAGCAATACAATATCTCTTGTACAATGTTGAAAACAATCCATTTAAAGTTGTACGAGCTTAAGCTTTATCAATTCATCCATATCAGATTTGTATAACATAATCGATAAAGCATTTCTTTGTTTCTGTCTACAGATTGCAATCAGTTGCAGAACTGCTGATCGGTCAGTTGCAAAAGCTGTTTGAAGACTGATCTAGATAGTCCTAGTGAGACGCAAATTGTTTTCACAACGCCTCGACAATTCACCTACTTCTGGAGACTCTCTTGGGGGCAAGAACTTGTCCGAAAAACAGACGACAAGTCACGTGAAATGAACACGACAAACCTATCAATAATACCACTCTCAACGACTCTTATATACTTGGCTCGCTGATACGCTTGTCGCCACTTACTCGAGTCTTATTGGCCTAGACAGTTTTGGCCGTGTTGTGTCATATACGTAGGCATAATATTGTTGCAGATACTTAAATGGTTGTGGGTACCAGAAGGGTTTCAAATTTCGATCACGTAGAGCTTAACAAATGTTTTGAGTATTGGCAGTAAAGCTGGCACTTCATCGTCAAAGTAAATGCTTTACGATCTGCTCATTATAATTCGATTAGTGGCATTTAATCTCAACATCTTTATAGACGGGTTTATTTAGTAGAAGTTTTCTAATTTTGAACGACCTTGGTTTCTTAGTTAAGAAATGTTTGTTTAGTTTTAGTACGGCGTCGTTTACAAAGTACAATATCAGGTGTAACAATACTACATATATATTAAGGATCGCCTAAAGTAAGTTGTTTGATTTATGGTTTCTCAGGGCTTAAGAGATTTTGTTACGAAACAATACTCCGACTTTATGACAAAAGCGACTTTTGACTTATCAGATAGCGACAGTTTTTGACGGATTAACAATATTGCGCAGGGCATTTATTTAGCTTTGTTATAGATGTTAGATAGATTCTCTTATTGATAAACTGTTGTTCAGGTATCATCTAATTTCACGGTATATAGTCTCGTAACTATGTCAAATCTTAATATATTTCGATAAGCAATGTCTTTTTGAATACTGTTTGGCCTCTAAATTGATTCTGCATTTAAATTTTTCTTAATTTGGCGATTTTCAAAATTTTCAAAAAATTGAGAATTTTGCATACTAACCCCTTTACATATTTTTAAAAATTTTTAAGTCTTGTAACTTTGTCAAATCTTAATATATTTCGATAAGCAATGTCTTTTTGAACACTGTTTGGCCTCTAAATTGATTCTGCATTTAAATTTTTCTTAATTTGGCGATTTTCAAAATTTTCAAAAAATTGAGAATTTTGCATACTAACCCCTTTACATATTTTTAAAAATTACAAAGTCTCGTAACTTTGTCAAATCTTAATATATTTCGAAAGGCAATGTCTTTTTGAACATTGCTTGGCCTCTAAATTGATTCTGCATTTAAATTTTTCTTAATTTGGCGATTTTCAAAATTTTCAAAAAATTGAGAATTTTGCATACTAACCCCTTTACATATTTTTAAAAATTTTGAAGTCTTGTAACTTTGTCAAATCTTAATATATTTCGATAAGCAATGTCTTTTTGAACACTGTTTGGCCTCTAAATTGATTCTGCTTTTAAATTTTTCTTAATTTTGCGATTTTCAAAATTTTCAAAAAATTGAGAATTTTGCATACTAACCCCTTTACATATTTTTAAAAATTTTGAAGTCTTGTAACTTTGTCAAATCTTAATATATTTCGATAAGCAATGTCTTTTTGAACATTGTTTGGCCTCTAAATTGATTCTGCATTTAAATTTTTCTTAATTTGGCGATTTTCAAAATTTTAAAAAAATTGAGAATTTTGCATACTAACCCCTTTACATATTTTTAAAAATTTTGAAGTCTTGTAACTTTGTCAAATCTTAATATATTTCGATAAGCAATGTCTTTTTGAACATTGTTTGGCCTTTAATTTGACTCTACTTCCAATTTTTCTCGTTCTTTAGTCGGGCCAGCTTGACAAGATCAAAAGAGTGAAACGCCAGAGTACTCCCGATATGCTGACCAGGTGTAAGCCGCTGGGGGATGAGGGTGGATACTGGAATATGGATAAATCTACGCTCCAGCACACGAATACAAGAACGAATTCGCCATCGGAGTCTCAACTAAAACGCCCAATTCAAAGACTGCAGCAGCTGCAGTTAAATTATATAGCAATTACTCAATGTTAGTCTATAAGGATAGGATTCTAAGAATAAAATCAGCTTTAAATATGAAATTATAACGGATTTTTACTAAAAAGGGGGGACTTTTTTAAAACACCTGGCAAACAAAAATGAAATTAAATAAGTAGGCAATAATTCAAAAATAACGATCGTTTAAAGGGCAGAAAAATACTCAGGTCCCTTGAGCTTAAATGTTTCCACTCAAATATTTTCACTCAAACGATTTAAATGTCGCTCAAATGAATTTTTTGCCTACTGCTCATTTCTGTTCGCCTGGTACTTTTGCAGGATTTCTGGTTGCAGCGAGCTGATACCAAGCAGACGTACTTACCTACATACAAACATACATACATACGTACATACATACATACAAACATACATACAAACATACAAACATACAAACATACAAACATACAAACATACAAACATACAAACATACAAACATACAAACATACATACAAACATACATACATACATACATACGTACATACATACATACATACATACATACATACATACATACATACATACATACATACATACATCATAAAGCGAAAAGTAAGCCAAAATTCCAGCTGAAATACCAGGCGAACAGAAATGAGCAGATAGCAACCAAATTTTATAAAATTGACAGAGAAATATTGAGAGAGAAGCCATGAGAGAAAATATGACCTTGAGCTTCTGTCTGTTAAATTACATTTTTCGCTTGCTGTGGATTTCTGTTCGCCTGGTATTTCTGCAGACTCTTTGGTCTGCTTAGTGATGATATTTCATTCTAAAAGCAAAGCCATTTCAGCAAATAAAACACTGTAAATTTCAAATTTTGAGATATTTTATTCTTAAAATCCTAGCCTTAAGAATAACATTAACGTATAATTTCTAAGCTTATCTTCTGAATTTGGAGAATGTACAATATTTAAATGTAATTAGTTTTAAATATTAAAGTGTGTTACAAAAATGGATTTCTATTTGTAAAATGATGGAGCGGAATCCTCTGCTTGAAGTCTATGACGGTTTTGCATCGTGTCCATTGGTTTCTGGTTATCAAGCCTAGGGACATTCCCTGTGGAAGAAAAAAATAATACATTATTCAATGTTTGTCATGAAAAAAGACTAACTTAATGCAATATATATTTAAATTAAATACTTGCTAAAAGCAAAACACTACATTATAATTTTAACTTCAATTTCAGTCGAGTGCTGAATAAGAGAATTATACAGTTTTCCGGATTTATTTCCTGGATAGATAGATACTTAGTTTGACCTGATGATTCAGTTGTTATTCAACCATCATTAAATATCACGACCACAGCGCTAGGTCGATTCATACATCATCATCATCATCATCATCAGCAGCTGTCAACGTGTTAGCGACTCTTTAATCAAATGCTTGTCAACATTGCAAAAATTCCAGTTCAACCCCCATTCCGACTTTGGAGTTCCCATTGTTGCTGATTATCGGCAACTTGTTTTTGGCCCTGTTTGTCGAATTAGACAAACAGCATAAAAGAGACACAGAGAGTGTGCGAGAGAGACAGTTGACGCAGCTTTATCAAGTACATGCGGGTGCAGCCTGATATGGATACATATGTATATACATATATATATATATATATCAGAGCACAGAGCTGTCACACTTTATGGATCGTTTGGATCACGTTTCTCAGCTGCCAACTAAAGACAAATAAATTTAGAAACGACGTAACTCTGTCTGACTACGTGCCTATTTTAAGTGCTTACTTAATTCTCAGCAGAAAGAAACGCTTTCCTGGTATACTGATCAATTTAGAAAATAAACTAGCTTCACATCTTGCATTTTCGAATTTTCTAGGGATCAGTTTTTATTTAATGTCTAGTACAGTTGCTACTAGTTAACTAAAAAGTAGGGTTATGTTATAGCCAACATCATGGGAATAACAAGTCTTATTAAACATTTTTAACGGCGTTGCCCACTTTAAAAGAAATATATATTTAAAAAGAAATTGTTTATATTGATTATGTGTTTTCATCAATATTGACATTTCAAGAGGCTTTGCATGAGGGCAGTGCATAGAGCATTATCAAAGCGATTAGCGATTAGCGCCACGTCCATTTCAGCCTGGCCAAGATTGAAATCGCACCAATTTATGGCAACGCCTCGAATCTGATTTATATAACATAAACACATGCTCACTCCACAGACCGATTAACTATTTATTCTCGTTACTCAGATACAGACGGGTATATTCGTTGAAGTGTATGTTACGAGTAAAAGGAGGCGTGGCACGCACTATAGAGTCTATATATTCTCGATCCACGGTCGAGTTCTTCTTTATGGAACGATACAGATACAAATTTGAAACACATTATAAAGTGTTTAATTTTGTTTTTATTTTAGTTAGTTATTTAATTTCAATAAGCAGTTGACCAAAATTAATTTTAATTAATTTTAAATTTTTTAAAAATATAAAAGTTCTTAGATACAATATAGTAACGAGTATCTGACAGTCAAGTACTCAACTAAATCATTCGTATTTGTTCAGTTCTCTTCTTTTATTTTGGGATTTTACTCTTTTCGATTTCGAATAATGCAACAATTGGCATTTGGTTGTGTTTGAGAGAGGTCGGCATTGGATTAACGCGTCTTTCGGAGTGTCTAGAGAGTTTCCGAGGAATCCTCGAGCTGATCCGTCATATCGATTGTGAAGTGGCTCAGTGGCTGATACGAGGAAATGAATGGCGACTTGTTTTTCGGGTTCGTATTTAATATGAATGAAGTTAAATAAGCTGTAAACAAATTGTTGAAATTCCATTCCATGTCACTTCTTTTTCCTAGCAAATATCACTTCATTTGCCAACTATCAGTTGGCACTTTCGCTATTTATTTATTTATTTTTTTTCTTGTAATTAGTTAAATTATTGTGAAATTTGTGTTACTTGCAAATCAACGATAAGCCACAGAAGGCAAAAGTGGAGGAATTTAACTGGGAACTTTCGATTCGGGTATCGCAGGGGGCGGGGCGATAAAAAGAGTTTATGATTTTAGGGAAAATTTCCGCAAACAGATAATAAATGTTTCATTCGGCTGGGCCATGCCCATTAACGATTCGCGTATTCACAGATTTCATTTCCAGACGCAATGCAAACAAACAAATAAATAAAGTGATTTATGTTCCAATTACGAGTAGTCGTAAAATTGACAGAAATCTCAATTGAATTGAGCATTGACTTCCAATGAAAGTGAAGTGTCCTTGGCCTTATGGCACCCTTAGTTTAAGGCAAGTGAGCACGATAACGACAGCGATGACAATGCCTGAAACTTTCCTTTCCCCGCGCATTGGAAGAGTTATGTGAGTTCATTGATTTCTTTAGGCTCAAGAGCATAAACAAGAATTTCTCGCTGGGGGGAATTTTCTTGACATTGCCGAGCATAACACAGATTGCGGATGCCATTGACATTGATCATAATTATTGTTATTGTTATTATGAACGCCCGTGAACCAATCCCATCACTTGGATATCGTGTGTGGCAGTTGACGTTACGCATACGCCACGTAGGCCGGCAACGAGTCGCAGTTGTTGTTTGGGCCAATTGATAGCAGTGTCATCGCTTTAGGGGCTGGTATTTTAATTACATATTCCTTTGAAGTGTTTAGAATTTGTTGTTTACCTACCCACTTGGCCCAGCTGGCTACAAGCTGTAATCATTTACAGCACGACTGCGAACAGTGTTATTCATTATCAGTGCCATTATAGCAACAAGTGCCAGCTCCCCAGTCCCAGTCCCACTCCCATTCCCAATCCCATCCCCAGTCACTGTTTCGTTCTCATTCCCATACCCATTTCCAGTTCCTGCCCTACGTTATCCCAACTGCAACCAGTGCAAATCGAGTGCATCTGCATAAGCTAACCAGGTATAATTCCACTGGCAAGTGGCTGACTGCGTGATTGAAAGGTTTCAGTAGTCTTCCTCCTCCTCCTCCTCCTGCCACCCCTACTCCTACAAAAAGAATTAACGCTTGTACTCGACAATGTCAACATCGCGACAATATGGCTAAAATGTCAGCTCATAAATTGTAAATTTCGCTTTGCCGCAACAAATAAAAAAAATAAAAGTTTCCTCATTCCTCGCCATAATATGATTAGCTTAAAACTCAAAACTCTCGTGATTTACTCTCTTTCTTTCTGTTTTAAATTTGTATACTCTTACAAAGGGTATTTGAATTTTTTCACGAAATGTGTAGCGCATTCAAAAAAGGCAGAGGCAGAAAGTCTAAGTCGAAATCGGCCTAAAAGATCAGATATCTGCCATAGAAGAAAGGTGAGAACAACTTAACTTTTTCTTGAGATTTCTCAACTAAACTCACAAATTGCGCATTAAATATTATGTTTTACCTTTTAAACAAATTTCGTTTAAAATTAATTACTATATATTACAAAATTAAATTATTCTTATTTTTCGATTTCCATTCTATTTCTATTTTGGCTTATTCTTAAGCTGTTTTTCAGTAAGAGTATCAAAGCTTCGTCGTGCCGAAGATAGCGCTTTCTCTCTTGTTTGTTGTTGCTTTCGCAGTCTATCGATAAACTGCCGCCCCGTCCCCCCTTCGGGTCCCTCGTTCAGGGCTATCTTATCGCCGATATTGTACATTCTTACTTCGTACAGCCGTACAAGCAATTAACAAACGATTCACTGGCGAGCGATCTGTTGTTGTTGTTGTTGTTGTTGTTGTTGTTACTGGTGATGTTGTTGTTGTTGTTGCTGGTGTCGTGCATCGGCCCTGCGGATTTAGCTGCGTCCATGTCGAGTCGCTGATAAGTTCGAGTATTTAAGAAATTGCCGAGTTCGCTAGGCGTTTCAGTACTGTGATAGCCCAATAGAACGTTAGACGTGCCGTCGGAGAGCTTTAGACCCTCCCCAGTGTTGGCCAAGTCAAGTGAAATAGAGTGAAGAACGTTCGTTTATCGAGTGCTAATCAAACAAAGGCCAAGACTCTGGCAGAAACATAAACTGTGAGCAAGCCAAAGAATTCAAAGTATTCAGGACTTGCTTTCTATATGTGTGACAAGTGATTTGTGCAATTTCAACAAATATTTATTCAATAATTATCAACTACAAACTGACGTTATCAAAATTGAAACGAAACTCAAAAACATGAAACTAAGGTGAGTTTCTTAACGTGATTTAATTGAAAGCCAAGGAATCAATGAAATAATTATTGGAATTATCAGCATGATAAGTCAAATGAACTAGCACCGTTTATCAGCTAATATATATATGTACAATTAATTTAGTAATGGTGGCAATGCGATTAATTAAACAATATATTGTTGTAAAACTATTTGTCACATCTTTGACATTTTCAAATATTAATTAGCCAAGTTAATGACTTGTACACGCGAATAAATTCTGCAAATTTATGGCCTCGCTTTTAGATTAGTTCAGTTAACTGCTAGCTGTCGATATATATTTTATTTATTAACAAATTACAATACTGTTGCTAGGCTGTTACACTATCGAACATGGAGGAGATCATTGAACGGCCAGGCAAATGACTCGAATTAACTTTAGTAAATAAGACTATAAATGCGAGGCATATGACCATTTATAAGGCACACTTAAAATCAAATAATCAATTAGAGGCGATAAAGATTACGATAGTCAGCCAACAACAAAGCAGAGACAGAGAGAGAGAGAGAAAGGTAAAGAGAGAGTGTAAGTGAGAGAGAGAGAGAGAGAGAGTGCTGAGTCAACTCTGGATAAACCAGCTATGGGACATTGATGAATCAGACTGGGGGATAGGTTATGGTTCACTTTCTCCTATATATGTATTTGATGAATTTCCCACATTTGATGAAACAGAAATTGTGGGAGAGCTTTCATCATGCCTTAAAACTGAGCGCCGCCAATTCCAATGCGATGCCAATGGCTTGATAAGTCTTGGCCCTATCTTAAGTGTTGGGGCGCCCGTTGCTCGATAAGGCCGCCCGAAACAGGGCGTGGCCACTGGCCAACGACAACAATAATCAGCCACACGAACATTTTGGCAATCACCAATTGAATTGCAGCTATAAATTTGCAATCATTTGCCGATTTCCCCTCCCATTGCCATTCGCATGATCCATCATATTTTTTCATTCTGTGAATGATTCTCCATGTGAGCACGATAAAAAAAATCATTAAGGCATTTGGCAAGTGCAAAGTGCAAGGTATTTAGGGTCTGTCTGATAAAATGAAAGAGCGAGAGAGATAGAGAGAGATAGAGAGAGAGAGAGAGTGAGCTTATATCCAATTACCGCAGACACTTGAAGAAGATGTTGTCATGTTTCAAGACAAGACAAGACACGTGTGTCTTTCGATCCCGTTGTCAATTAGCAATCATTGCAAATAGTTGGTGCTAATTAATGTTTGTATTTCGGAAATTGCCAATTCGTGTTAACCTTAACCCCCTGTCGCCCTCCCCCCACTGCCAGTCCCCCTTTTCTGTCTAACTCTATGTCTCGCTCTGTCTTTATCTATTGCGTATACGTAATTTATCTTTTAATTAAACACACATGCAACATGGCTAAATAAATGTGTGCTCTGTAATTTAGCCCAGCGTATCGAGTTTGCAAACATTTGTCCATTCCTATATTTAGATAAATGGCGAATTGCCGTTGTCATTGTCGCGTTTTCCTTAGAAGTTGTAATAACAGACTCTATGCAAATATTGATTATTCCCATTTGTTCTCGATTATCAGACTTTTGCGCTGTTTGCGCAGTTCGAAGCATTCAACAGTGCCGGAGCAGCTGCAATCGCATCATGATCATCATATGATCAAGGATCTGCAGTCGAACTTCAAGGATACCACCGTCAAGATCCTGCTACTGGGCACCGCCGAGTCGGGCAAGACGACAATCATCAAACAGATGCGTATTCTACACATCAATGGATTCACCGATGAGTAAGTCGATCATTCGATTCCCATCCTTGCCCTTATCCTTAAAGTCGGTGCTTCGACATTGCAGTGAGCGACGTGAGAAGATACCCGAGATCTATCAGAACATCCACGATTCCATCATTCAGCTGGTGCTCCAGATGGATCCATTGGGCTTGTGCTTCGGCAGCCTCACCACGGAGCGCAGTGCCAACTACATCCTGTCCCTGCCCGCCGTTGCTCCGGAGTATTTTAATGAGGTAAGTGACACAGGTGACACAGCCACAGGTGAGGCAATGACGCCACAATTATGTCAACTAATCCCTCAATGGGCCGCAGTATCTTATCCTCCGTTGTACACTTGAAATGTTGTCGCAGTTTTCAATTCTTTTGAGCCGAACCATCGACAAAATCAAACGATTATTATTTATTTTTAATACTCGAGATTTGCGTCAACGTCGCACGTTTCAAACCAAAATACAAATACTCAACTACAGATACAGATACAGCTATAGATACAGATACAGATACATTCGAGTTCTCCTTGCAAATATGCAATCCAGTGAATGAAACGCTAAATAATCGATTTTCTGTTATCATTGAACGTGTCTTTTGATTGATTGCATTGCCATTATATTTAATGATATGTCGCGAAACTTTCCGACAAGTGTTTTTTTCAAATAACATCGAACACTTCCTGCCAGAAGTCTTCGACTGCAGCTGTGGAACTTTGAACAATTCGACTCTGATTCATGGCCTGTCTTGGCCAGTCGGTCGATCAGTCAGTCAGTCAGTCAGTCGACCAGTTAGTTGGCCTTTAAATGCGTCTACGATTACGATAAGATAAATGCTCATCAGTAAATAACCTTTCGAAACTTTTTTCGGGAACTTTGCCGCTCCCATTCACAGTCTCTCGGTAGCATTTCGATGACTAATTTCTGAGCATATCAAGAGATCTAATCTTTATGTTTGTGCTTTTTGTGAATTCCAGGAGTACTGCGATCATGTCATGACACTGTGGAACGATGTTGGCATACGCGCCTGCTACGACCGCTCGAATGAATTTCCACTGCTGGACAGCGCCAAATAGTAAGTAATTTAATTATATAGTAATATTTAAGTAATATATACATATATAAACGAAAGAACCGCATCAACCGCATTCAATCGCCAATTACAGAATGGTTTATTAAATTATGTTAAGCTTATCTTATTCCTATGTTTATTTGCAGAGTATGTTACATTTGTATGTTATGTTATTTACAGCAAATGTTATATATATGCCGTGCTTGTTATGTATTTGCATCGAGCTGCTGTGAACCTATAACAGCGAGATGCAAATAGGCGATCATCACATATAATTAATCTATAAGTTCCTATTCCTGCTACAGTAATAAGTCACAATGATTTCCAAATCAAACTTTTCACTAACAATGCAAATTCTTTTCCTTTCTTTTGTAGTTTTCTCGACAATTTTGCGAGAATATGTGAGGTGGACTATATACCCAGCACGGAGGATATCCTGCACAGCAGGAAAGTGACCACCGGCATCACGAAGATCACCTTCCGTGTGCCCATTCCCAAGAGTCTGGGTGGTGGCGAGCAGGAGTTCCGCATGTACGACGTGGGCGGCCAGCGGGATGAGCGCAACAAGTGGATCCAGGTCTTTGAGGGCATTCAGGCGGTGCTGTTTCTCATCTCATGCAGCGAATTCGATCAGAATCTGCGCGAGGATCCCTCCCAGAATCGCTTGCAGGAGGCGCTCAATTTGTTTCGCGCCGTTTGGCAGAATCGCTTCCTCGCCTCCGCCGGACTCATTGTATTCCTCAACAAGTATGATATTATGGAGCGTAAGATACGTGCCGGCAAGCATATTGTCGACTATTTTCCGGAGTTCGAGGACTTCAGCAAACGGCCACAGCAGCAGCAAAGCTGCTTTGATGAGTGCGATTGGACCAAGATGTTCATCAAGCAGAAGATGGTGGACATCACCCAGGAGCAGTTCAAGCGCAATTCGCGCAATCAATGCGATTTCAGCTACTCGGAACGGGAATGTTATTATCATTTCACTGTCGCCACCGACACGAGATGCATTCGCGATGTTTTCAGCGATGTTCAGCAAATGATTTTATCCGAGAACATGAATATGGCCGGTTCATCACTCTTCTAAACAATTACTGTCGTCTCAGAAACCATTTTCCTTTACCAACTGTGATTTTCTATACAATTAATTATTATGTAAGCGAAATTAATTGTAGAAATTGTAGATTCTAATTTAATCCATAGAAAGCAGCTTTAATATAATATAACGATAAGCTAAGAAAATATAAGAGAACCCCACCAATCAGAAAACATCAGTTGGTATTTTTATATTGCGGCAACCACTTTAAAATAACAGTGTTGTAAAAGTGCCGAATGTCAATTCGATAACTAAAGCATGACTTATCGATTCGATTGTTATCGCTTCGTTGAGTTTGCAGCGCCAATTTGAATTTGAAATTTAAGCAGCTGTTGTGTTTATGTTGTCTGTTCATTGCATTACTCCCTCATTGTGGCGTTTTTGCATTACAGACTCAAAAGTAGCCAACTTCGCTCTCCACTGAAGCGTTTTTAAGCCTGGCTTGTTGTACTTTAGGTAACTGATTTGTGCGCTTTGTTCGATTCTGCGCTGAACCTTCGTGGGCTGCGGACGTTTTTCAAAGCGGTTTGCGGCTTTTCGTTTTTTGTTTTGCTTTTGACGAATTAAAGTCTCGTGTGGCGCTTGCAAGTTGCCGACACTAAAATCAATTGGGTAAGTTTCAGTCGTCTAAAACATAATTACTACTTAGCGGGCATGTAAAAAAATAATAATAATTTTGCCATTATCTTGTGTAATTATAACAATCGCTGTTGAGACTGAACAATAACACTTCAACAGTGCAGTGGCAAGTGCTCAAGTCAATACGTCAGTGGGCAAACCAAAAATTGTTGTAAAGTAACATTAACATGACGATAAGTTTATCGTTAGTTTTGCGTCTTAAGTAAATACACAGAGTTAATGTTGTTTGTGAGTTTTGTTATTGTGCCTAAACTATGAAATGCCCACACTTATTTGTATGCCTTAAACAGTATGATTAATGAAGTTCTAGCAATAAACATGCCCAACAATTTATGCAAAATTCTTTTGGCCAAATTCAGACCTAAAGGGCTGGATTTTCTATATTTTTTTTTTTTGGCAATAACAACTGTGTTAATTACAACACAGGCGTATTAATTTATAGCTGGCAGCTGTACAAAATTGGAAAAAGGTTTAGCGAACTTCAAAGCTGCCATTTTCGGAAAGATAATCAAGTTACATAGTTGAATTTCTTGGCCGTTAATTATCGTTGAGACTGAAATGACGAGAGCCACCAACTGTTGATGGCATTTCGAAAACAGTTTACCCAAAAACGAAACCAAACAAAGTTTACGGCTTATTGAAGTCGTTGCGAATTGTTATTGTCTGCTTCTGCTTCTTCTTCTTTCGGCCCTCTTACAGTTTTTGAATGCACTGTAATGTGTTTATTAAAAACTATTATTGTTCACATTTGACGGTGCTGTTTCATTATGGGCATGTGGAGCAATTGAGCAGAGTCCGCAGAGTCTCTGTTGTAAACAAGTTATGCCTGCAAAATGTAAAAATAAAAAAAATAAAAGAAACACCGATTTATTAAAAACGTGCCAGCGATGAGTGCGCACATTACACAAGGCGCACAAGTGTGTTAAAAAATAAAACGGAGAAAAAATCAAAATGTTTATACGCTGCTGAGTAGGTCGATCAGCTGGTCCGAAGCTGCCTTGAAGGTCGCAGGCTGTAAAATGGTGAAACGACCAGCAAACAAAAGCCAAGACTGACCATGCCAAAAATACAGGTGAAAATCAACTTTATCTACAAGCGAACAGTTTGATTAATATACGAGATTTCCAGATGGAAATGTAATCTGTAAAGTCTGGTTTTAAGGTGCATGACTTTTCAATTTAGCCTTAATTACCAGAGATTATCAAAATTGACATTGAAAAATCGGCTCGTAATTAACACGCAGTCAAACATTTTACACTGCAACAAAATTCGAGCATACATTTCAGATCATAAATTATTTAAAAGAGCCTACGCCCTTTGCCTAACATAAAATGTTGGGCAATAGTGGAGGGAGCAACTGAAATAAAAAACTAATGACAATCAAATAGCCAATGCTTTTCCCCTGTTTTTTAAAGAAACAAAAATTGACCTCAACGCCCAGTTGCTGCAATTGCTATAAAATCAAATTTCAAGAAGATAAAAATAAACAAACATGTTTCCAAGCGGATGACGTTTGAAATTCAACTTTGAGCTGGATTTTCAGCTTGAGCATCAACAAGATCATTAGGTGTTATAACTATCAGAGGGGGAAGATTACAAATTCAAGGTTGGATTTGAAGTTGTTGTTGTTGTTGTTGTTGTTGTTGTTGTTGTTGCTGAGTGACAGCCATGAAAATGCAAATTTTTGCCATGAGCAATGAGTATTCAACGTCTTTGTTTTCAATGAGCCTAATCGTTAATGTTTACACTGAGTGCGATAAACAAAGTGCAAGAGGCATGAAAAGGCACAAAATGCTCGTAACCCGATTTAAGACAACTATCCCACTGACTGGCTGACTGGCTGACTGAGTGACTGAGTGACCAACTGACTCGGTGACTAAGTGGGATTACCCAACAGCAGCAGCAGCAGCAGCAGCAGCAACAACAACTAAAGTCGCTACCTTTGATGGCTGCTGTTATAGCCTGGCCGAAAAGGTTCGACTGTCCACTGCGCACTTTCGGTTTAACGACAAAATAAACTTGTTCACTTCCATGCAGCAATGGCAGCAGCAGCAGCAGCAACAGTTGTTGCCGCAGCAGCAGCAACAACGACAGCAGCAACAACATTAAGCAGCCCGAAACCGATCAGATTGCATTCGGATTCGGATTCGGTTTTGAGCCGTCACAGCTGCTCTCAGAGTGTGTGTGTGTGTGTGTGTGTGTGTGTGTGGTCATTATATAATCCAGTTAATTTCTTTAACATCTTTTTTTCAAGCCACTTTTTGCTAGCTCTTTGCGTCATTCGTTGTTCAGAGCTCGCGCTGCTCGGTCGTCCCGGTTCGCGTTTTAGCCTGACATCGCCCGAAACAACTATAGCTAGTCCAACCATCCATCCATATATAGTGACTAAATTGAAGTTTAATAATACGAAAACATAAGCAAGGATTTACGGACTACAATTTGTGTATGTGCTCAAATTTAAACAAGTTTTAAATAGTTTTTGTGTCAAGTTTTGAAACATTTTGTCTCTAAATTGAATACAAATGTCGAAGCAATTAAGAAACCAAATTTAAAAAAAAAATTTGGAAATAAAATAAGAATTACAACTATCAAGCTGAGTTTTAAAAGAAATTTTCAACAATTTTTATGAGAAATCTTTAGACAAGTTGAGACTTAAATGAGTTTTAAATAATATTTCTGATTATTTCGAATCATAGCAATTATCAAGCTGCATTTTTTGTAGAATTTTAAAGAATTTAAATGTCTAATAAAAATAAATATTAAAACAATTATTGAGCCTAATTTCAAATAGAATTTGGGCCAATTTTGAATGAAAATTGAAAAGCAATTACCAAACTGCAGCGCAGACATTTCGTTTTCGTTTTTTGTTGCATTATTAGTCTGGCCAGTTAAGAAAGAGAGAAAAATAGAGAGGGACAGAGGGAAAGAGAGCGACAGAGAGAGGAAGGCAGCCATGCAACCACAATGGCAACAGAGCCACAATCATAGTCATAGTCATAGTCGGAGTCGGAGTCATAGTCATAGACGGAGTGGAAGTCGAAGTCGAAGTCAGAGCCACTTGACAAGCCTCAAAGCAACTAATAAACATGTTGTAACTCCAAGAGAGACCAAGCATGAGCCACAAGAAGAGCCACAAGAGAGACAGCACCACTGAAGAAAAGAGAAGAGAAGAGAAGCAGCTGCTTGTTGAATTTGTTTGAGCCATTGCCTAATGACAAATTTTCGAAATCACATTTTCAATTTTTGGAGAAAAACAGTTAGGAAAAAAAAAACATATGCAAATTTGTGTAAATTTCCAAAAAATGCATTTGGTTCCATAATCAACGAAAATCAAATTGAAAATATCTTGTGAAATTCGTATGCAAATGAGAAATCGAAAAAAGCAAATGAACGTAAATCAATTAAATGGCACAGTGTTTGCATCAATTGATTTGCATATGTAGCATGATAAACTACAACCACAACAACAACAACAAATGACAACAACAGCAGCAGCAATAAAACAAACAGACAAATACAATATTTATAGGCAAATAACATTAAATGTTTGTTTGTTGTTGTTGTTGTTGTTTTTGGCTTTGTTTAAAAAAGAGCCAAGAGATAAGCCAAGTGTCTGGATGACAACAGCTCTCAGTTTTACTTTCTGTAGATGCACACACACACATGTACATACACACACACACACACACACTTGTATGTGTGTATATATGTGATATTTTAAATGTTGCCGCCGGAAAAAAGATTATGCAATAGATCAAAGCCAAAGTGGCAACCGGGCAAACAGTTAAGATAGTTGAACTCTTTCTTTCTGTATGGACAACTGTTTAGCTAACTATGCTAGAGAAATTACAGTACACACACATAGACGCACACTCACACACACACACTTGTTTCTTGACCCGCTTTTAGTCAAAAGTTTTTGAACTTGAACCAATTCGCAGTTTTATTTCAAGCTAAATCATTATTTTCTTCGTTTTTTGCCCATCCATTGTTTGAATTTATTGTCCGGCAGCGGCATAAAAAAAGGTGGCAAGAAAATAATTTGCATATGTAAAGCTGCCCCTCTTTGAACTCTGCTGAATCACACGCCAAGTTGCTGTATCACTGCGACTGTTTCTGAATTTGTTGTCCAATATTTTGTTTGGGCTTAATTAGCAAATATATTTGCAATTGGAAACCTTGAGATTGTGCGAGACCTTGAGCTAATTTTGTTGGCGTTTATTTGTGCAGAAGTTGCATTGTTTTCAAGATTGTATAGAGTTGATTAGTTGGCATCAAAAGAAGTGCGTGATGTATTAATTAAATTGCATTGAAAAGCAATTAAGGACTTAATTATTGTTTAATTTGTATTGCTAGTTTTTTAAGTTGATTAATTTACAATTTAATTAGATTTCAAAAGTTATTGTTGGTTTACTGACTTTGTTTACTTTTTTCAACCGCGCATCTGATATTGCGCATACGCCACGTAGAACAAGAGCAATTTAATTTGTTTTTTTAATTTGTATTGCTAGTTTTTTAAGTTGATTAATTTACAATTTAATTAGATTTCAAAATTTATTGTTGGTTTACTGACTTTGTTTACTTTTTTCAACAGCGCATCTGATATTGCGTATACGCCACGTAGAATTTTTGTTTAATTTGTATTGCTAGTTTTTTAAGTTGATTAATTTACAATTTAATTAGATTTCAAAATTTATTGTTGGTTTACTGACTTTGTTTACCTTTTTCAACCGCGCATCTGATATTGCGCATACGCCACGTAGAACAAGAGCAATTTAATTTTTGTTTAATTTGTATTGCTAGTTTTTTAAGTTGATTAATTTACAATTTAATTAGATTTCAAAAGTTATTGTTGGCTTACTTACTTTATTTACATTTCCCTTTATCAACAGCGCATCTGATATTACGCATACGCCACGTAGAACAAGAGCAGCATTGGAAAGAGTCATAACTAGTAGCGATGAAGGAGACCAAGGTACTGGAGGATGGCGACGTATCGATGCTGTCGGAATCGCTGCTGAAGATCGCCAAGCGGGAGCTGCGGGAGGACAAGTGCACGCGGGATCAGAGCCTGGAACAGCTGCGCAACTGGGTCCTGAAGAACGAGGATCTGCAGAATATGCGCTGCGATGATACGTTCCTCTTGCGCTTTCTGCGCGCCAAAAAGTTCAGTGTGCCGATGGCGGAGCAGACGCTGCTCAAGTATCTGAACATAAGACGCACCTTCCCGCACATGGCCACGAAACTGGACTTCCTGGAGCCGCGACTGGGCGACCTGCTCGAACAGGGATATATATTTGCGGGACCGAAGAGGGACAAGAACGGCAGGCGGGTGGTGATCATCAATGCCAAAGGCTTGAATCCAAAGATTCACACCAGCTGCGATCAGGCCAAAGCTCACTTTCTCACCTACGAGTGTCTGATGGAGGATCAGGAGACGCAAATCACGGGCCTCAGTCACGTCGGCGACTTTGCCGGCGTGACGACGTCGCACGTGACCAACTGGAATCCCACAGAGTTCGCGCGCGTCTTCAAATGGGGCGAACAGTCGCTGCCCATGCGCCACAAGGAGATTCATCTGATCAACGTGCCCTCCACGCTCAAATGGCTGATTGACTTTGTCAAGAATCGCGTCAGCTCGAAGATGAAGAACCGCATCATCATCTACGGCAGCGAGAAGGAGCTGATGAAGGGCGTCGATGCCGAGTGCCTGCCCCAGGAGATGGGCGGCTCCATGCCCATGCGCCAGATGATCGAGCTCTGGAAGCGGGAACTGGCTGCCAAACGGGACTTGGTGCTGGCCCTGGATCAGATCACATTGCTCTCGGATCGCGGCATTCAGCGACGTAGTAGCTACAATTCCGAGAAGACCAGCACGGGCACAAATTTCGTCTCACAGATCGAGTCGATCGAGGGCAGTTTTCGGAAACTGGAGTTCGACTAGGATCGGGAGATGGCAGATCATCAACAGCATCCAGCATTAGCTGGATTAGATCATAATTGTTAGTCTTAGGCATTATCCTTAAACATTTGTAATGGCACACGCAGCGCAATTGCTTTGCCGGCTCATCAGCCCGGATCCGGATACGGATGCGGATTGGTAGCTGGAGACTCGCTTCGCTTTACGGTGGCACCCCGCTTTAATAATCCTGCGCTTATTTTTGTGTAAACTACTTATTTTGTGTTTCGTGGCGTACAATAAAAACGAGAGGAACTACTTGAAATCGTTTCACTTCACTTGACTTTCTGCTGTCCAACATAAGCCGGCCAGTGCCTCAACCGATGCTGCAGTGCATCCGCATCGAGTTCGCCCCGACTGACGTTTCGCAGTGCATACAACTGATAGCCCGGCTGCAGTTTCCTTCGCCTCTGCGATTCGCGGAGCAATGCCTCGGCCATTTCCAGCTGACAAGTGCTCGGCAGGCTCACACTGAAGTCACCCACAAAGGCCAACACCAGGGAACGCTCCTGGGGCAATCTCGCATAGTTGCTCACGTACCGCCAGCCCCTCGCCTCGTAAGCCTCACAGTCGCCGGCCATGAGAAAATTATACGGCAGCTCGCCCAAATGTTTGCTCTGTAAAAATATAAATTAATAAATATTTAAATATAATTTATAAACGTGACTCACCTGCAAAGAGTGCAACAACTGTGCACAGTTCTCAGTGCACTCCTCGCTGGCCGTGTGTGTGATATACACGTTGACCACATTTCCCGCCTCCAACAGCGCCTGATCCTCCAATCGGACCCCGCTCCATATATCATGCTGGGTTAGACTTAATCTGTGGCCAGTTTCCGCAAAATCTGTTGCTGAATCATACAAAAAAGTACTTTCAATTTAAATAGAATGAAGAACGCTTTCATTATTCAATACGAAACAAAAGATTGGCGTTTCTTGTTCAGCAAAAATAAGAAAAAAGAAAACCCAAACCCCAAATCCCAAACCCGTGCCCATTGAAAATGCTCGGAAAGGGTATATGGGTTTTGTGAAATGTATGTAGCAGGCAGAAGGAAGCATCTCCGACCCTATAAACTATATATATTCTTGATCAGTATCAACAGCCGAGTCCATTGAGCCATGTTTGTCTGTCTGTCCGTCCGTCTGTTGGCATTTCTTTTGAAAATCCATCAAGATTTGTCGAATCCATTCAAATCATAAGAGTACCATTCTCAAAGACAATTTGGCACTTTTTAGCTAAGATTTTAAAGAAAAAAAGTGGAAATTTGCTCAAAACTACTTTTTTACCCTAACTTTATTGCCTAGAGTCAATAAAAAGCATAAATTTAAAATTTAAAATTTTTGAAAATTTTCAAAAAATGTAAAGGGGTAACACTGTAAAAATCGGCAATTTTTGAAAAAAAAAATTTTTGTCTCAGAATCAAAAAATTTAAATGCAATCGAAAAGTTGGCTTAATATTATGACAAATAAGACATTCCTCATGGAAATCGGGTGAGTTTTATTAAAGTTGTGCTCTTTGAAAGTCCAAAAAGTCAATGTTTCTCATATATATCTCAAGCAATTTTACTATATTATTGTTATTATAATATAGTATTATTATAATTTTTCTTAGAATGGTATTAGGCTGTATTACTTGATCTGAGTCGAATTGTTAGATTACTATATAAATAAAATATCCCAACCAAACTCAAGCATTGGGAACTTGACGTTCTCATTAACAGTCTGATGAAATTTTGTTCAAATCATTACAGATAAACATAAAAGTCTTATAAGTTATTGCAGCCTCTATTTCCCACGTATTCGTATGTTTATTAATAATAGCATAAGTTAGTCCTCAAATAAGATTGGAAATGCATTCAAAAATAAAATATTTGCTCAATATTTTATTTTCGAAATGCAATCAGAGTCTACAACTATTAAGGTTATCAGTCGTTTATTAATAGTTAACCCTAAACTAACCACAGTAAAGTACATAATATATTAATAGTTATACTTCCCACAACAATGTAGATAAACGTTGCTAATATTTAAACGAAAACTTGAATTTATTGACATTTCAAAGAACACAAACAAGTAGATTTATTCTAGAGATCTCAGGCTCATTTGAATAAACGTCTCTCAATGATTTAACTTACTTTCTTTCCAGAGCAGATATATGGCCACAGTCAGGCCGGACGAGAACATCACAAGCAGTCCAATAGTTCGCCAATTGAGGCATTCTTTTGTGTAGAAACCTGGAGCAGTGGAAATCGGACTCCCTTCGGATGAGGCGGGATTCAACAAAAGTGGAGTCCGTTCGTTGGGTTCCATGCAAATCTCGGTGCTGTTGAAGCTGCCAGAGGAGCAGGTCAAACTGTCGAGATCGCCGCCAACTGTCGCATGCGCTATTGTTGCAATATATTAAACAAATAACACGTACTGTATTTGTGCTACTTATGATAAAAAAAAAACAAGCAACAAGAAACTGAAACTCTTGAAATGATAAACAAACTAACACAATTTGTTCAGTCTGACTGCGCATTAACTATACAAATGAATAAACTGTAGGGCTCAGCTTAGTTGGCTCAATTGGACATGACCTACCCACACTTTGAGAGATTTCCATGCTCCAATATTTGTGTCCCTCACTTAAGAATCGCATCAATAGAGAACAGCAGCCTTAACAACACTTCCACCTCGAAGCGTTCTTAATAAAATGGAGCAAGCGTCGTCACTTGGCACTGGTTTGCACTGGAATTAGTCACTCGATCGCGATAGATCCACGCGGCTGGATGATCGGCATTGCACAAAGCCGACGACGAGTCGAATCGAGACGAGACGAGACGAGCACAGCATAAGAGCAACAGCAACAGCAACAGCTGCGTTTGAATCCACAAGCCGACTGAGGCTCAAGTCGCTGCTGCAGCCCGCATGACGTCGCATTACAGTTACACTTGTTACTAATACACACACACACATCTGTACACTCTTTTGTGCGCGTATTTGTAGATAACTCATACATCATACATACATGCATCGTTATTATTCTTACACATATTTGGTTAAGAGTTTTATTTGCTTGCTTGCACTGCTTTGAATTTCTATACTAAAAACAATCACTTTTATTTGTATACACACAAAGTAATTTTGCTTAAATATTATTTTATACAGTGCTATCTTTTTAACAACAAATTACGACTTTTTCTTTCGCATTTAAAACTAAAACATAATTATGTGTCTTTATAAATAATGCAAGCGCAAATTAAATAGCTGCCCGAATAAATCAAATTTTCGAAACGTGCACAGACATTTTGGACTTAAAACCACTTGAAAATTTAACTATGGGAAAAGAAAACGCTGGAAATTCTAAATGAAATGCATACACAATGGCGTTGAACTAAACTTATATCAAATACTTGAGCCAAGTTCAAGATAACGCGCCCGTATCCAGTTACTGATCTCAGATCTCAGATCACAAATCTCAAATCTCAATTGGTTATGTCTACTTATATGACCGCCAAATCTGCCAGGCACACAAGGCAGCCGACAGAAAGGTGACGCCACGATGCAAGTATTTGGTTTTGCTATTGGGCGCATAGCCCAGGATCACAGGCGAAGAGACCTCGGTCAGCGGCAGCTTGTTCAATGCAACCTCATTGTTTTCCTCCACCTGCAACATGAAAAACAGACAATAAGTTCGGATCATTTACGTACAACAGCAACAAGCTCGCACCTGATACTGGCAACAGGGATCGTAGTTCCATGAAACGGTGTATAATCCCGTGCAGAAGAGCGACATTGCACAGGCGGGAGCGGCGATAACTGGACGATCATACCATAGCAAACTAGATATCAGTGACACAACGCCAGTGGCCACCGCAGTTTTGTGTAGACAATTACCCACCCAAATCCAGCGACCTAAACAAAAGATAACCTTGTGAATTATTTATGACGTAAGTGAAGAATCATGATGTCGTCGACTTACCGGTTTCATCGCCTAAGCGTGGAGGCTCAATTATAATAAAGTCTACCTTTTCCTCGAGCGCTTTGTCCAGCTCGGCCTCAAAGCGTTCGTGTGCATTTGAACTATCATACACTTCACGTATGACACGAAATGTTGGCTGTTTGTTGCCTGTACTGTAAATAAAGCATTAAGCATTTAATTAATATTCTTTATGTATGTTGTGACAAATAAAATTCAAATATTCTATAAGACACCCGCACTCGGTTTTTCTAATTTGGTATTTTATATATTAGTGCAAGATGCGGTCACACTTGCAAGCCGATGCACATATGTATTTTGTATGCACTACATACTTATACACAGATCGAAACCGCATACAAATTGCATAACTTGACTGCGTTTACGTTCATGTTTTCAAAGACGCCTTTCTTGTATCTCGTGTCTATTTAAGCATCCAATATTTACCCGTCTACGTTCCTACTGATCATCTTGCTGCATTTGTTTTGAAGACTAAAACTACGCGTTGTTTTTATGGACTAAGTGATACGATAATATACACATATATATATTATCGGCAAAATCGAAACATATTTGCACTTAATCGACATACCTCCATTGGTTATCGAAATAACAAACAGAACATGTGGGGCAACACTAAATTGCATCTCTAATCGTGATTGGAAAAAAGCTATAATTCCCGCTAGCCGCTATTTTACAATTAATCCCGCATTTGCCAGCGGGGAAATAGCTAAATTGGCAACACTGTATAAGAATAAGAAAAACAATTGAATAAAAAATACAGTAACAACATGGAAAAACAACAACTACCGCTGCCAGAAATGAATGATGATAAACACCGGCACAAACAGGTAGATAAACAGTATTTAAATAAGAGCACTTCTTTTCACACGCGCTCAATTAACGTTCCCATTCAACAACTCACTATTTAACAATCTCTTTGTTGTCGCAGTTCAATGGACACTTGGACAGCAACCGATTTCGACCGCCCAAATACAAAACGCGCTACCTCACCGTTGAAAATAACAACTTCAATCGCAGCCAGTCGGCCGGCTCCTTCAGTGCAAACAATTCTCAAATTGCACACGCAATTTCCTTCCGCAGTGGTTCTGAGTGCCCCGATGCCGGCACGTTGCCCGTGTCACCAAATGTCACCGCAACTTCCACGTCCTTCAATGAAAGTCACTTTGAGCAGTGCTTCGAGCGTTTGGCTAAGCTTGGCGAAGGCTCGTTTGGTGAAGTATTCCAGGTGCGAGATCGTGCCGACAGCCGCCTGTATGCTGTGAAGATCTCCAAGCAATTGTTTCGAGGCGAACAATATCGAGCCGAACGGCTGGAGGAAGTGCGACGGTATGAGGAGTTCTCTGGACACGAAAACTGCATTCGCTTCATACGTGCCTGGGAGCAATATGATCGCCTGTTTATGCAGATGGAGCTGTGCCGCGAGAGCCTTGAGCAGTATTTATACCGATGCCGGCAAATTCCCGAGGAGCGTATCTGGCATATTTTGTTGGATTTGCTGCGTGGTCTGAAGTCACTGCACGATCGTAATCTCATTCATTTGGACATTAAGCTGGACAATGTGCTCATTGATGACGACGATACGTGCAAGCTGGCGGACTTTGGCTTGGTCATCGATGTGGATAAGGCAAACAATCATCAGGCAACGGAGGGCGATTCACGTTACATGGCACCCGAAATACTACAGGGACAATTCTCAAAGGCCGCCGATATATTCAGTCTGGGCATTGCAATGCTGGAGCTTGCCTGCTATATGGACCTGCCCTCGAATGGACCTCTCTGGCATGAGCTGCGACAGAGTAAATTACCCGAAGAGTTTATTAACAGTAAGCGGGATATTTACATCAATCGACAGTTGTAGTAATTTCTACGATTTGCCCTTTAGCTATCTCTGTGGAGCTGCAGCAAGTCATCAAGTGCATGATGTCACCAGATCCACGACTAAGGCCAACAGCAGATCAGCTTTTATCGCATCCTAGACTTTTAAGAATGCAAAAAGATGAAAATTCCATGGTCACATTTAAGTTGCTGGTAAGTAATTAATTAATAAAATTGTGAATCCACTCATGCATCAACAATTCACTCCATTCTAGTCAAAGTGCTTCCGAAGATCGCGCCGTGCTGTCTGGATCAAAATGTGCAATCTCAAAGCGGCTGCATGCCGTTCTTTGTTCTACATATTGGGAATCTTGAATTTTCGTAAACCTTTGAGGGCTTCGCAGTCCTTTGAAAAAGGAAACGCTGCAACAGCTCCGTCATCTCCATCAACGTCTGCCCTTGGGGCACCACGAGTGGAATTCCAATTGGTGGGCTCAACGCCAATTGGTAATCGAGATTGTTATGTCTCCGATTTTCTGTCCGCTATGGATAATTTGGAGCTGTCACAGCAGGGCACACCAACAGCCTGTGGCCGAGAGAATTTGGTCAACTCGACGCCACTAAATCATAATCACAATAAGTCAACTCGTCAGAGAGGGTAACTACTTACAAGTTCTTATACATTATGCATATATTTATGGTCATTTTCTATTACAGTTTGTGCTCGGCGCGCAAAGCACAAGCGGAGAATAACACTTATCTGGCCATAGATGCCAGTAATTCGCGTGCCAATGTTTCCGCACCCAAAGTATTGGATACCTCCTCGTTTCGGCGTAAAAAACTATTTCTATTGGACAGTGATGAAGAGTGAGCTGAGCACACACAAATGCCAGATGCAACTCAAGGAATTTATTATTATGAACAATATATATATATCAGTTACAAACCCGTACATATGGCAACAAACTATATCGTTATATATTTAGAGTCTAGTTGTAGTTTCTCGAATATCCATAGTTGTAGGCCTAACGATTGTATAATGTTAATGCTTCTTTAGAAGAACTTGTTGTTAGAAAACCCTTTGTTTTTATAAAGTAATCCGAATTATGAAAGATAATACAATAAGCATGTGATATATATACGAAATGCGATTTGAAAAAACCGCAAAAATTATAAGCAAACTTTCCTTTATCAATACAAAAATGCAATTTGAATAAACTAAAATTGAACGTAAATATTTACCGTTTATTTTCTGAATCATGGTAATCTTTGCATCTCTTGCTTTCATTTCTCGAGAAAAATTTAGCAAAAATTAAGGTCAAATTTAAAAAATTCTAGCTTCCAATTAAAAAAAAAACACCACTTCACTCCTTTTAGAAAAGGAGTGAAATGTGTTTTTTTGCAGGGCTGCCACATTGTTTTTTTTATTTGGCAACCGTTGACAGGGCTGCCACCTTGTTTTTTTTATTGGAAACTGTTCCAGCGTTGCCACCTTGTTTTTCGTGGATGGACCGCTGCAAATGGCAAAATAATTTTGTTAAACAACGAGGTGATTTTTATACAAATCCAAGACAAAAATGGCACGGACAAAAAAGAAGAAAGTGGAAGTTGTGTTCGATCCACAGAAGCGCAAGTGAGTAATTGAAAATATTACATGTTCCCTTAATTATCGGAGCGTTTCCACAGAGAATTTTTGACCGGATTCCGGAAGCGAAAAAATGAACGACGCTCACGCGCTAAGGCAGATTTGGATCGCAATCTTAAAGAGGAGCACAAACGCATTCGACAAGAGGTAAAGGAGGGCTTCAAGCACCTGAAGAAATCCTTCGAGCCGCTGCGAGAGCTTACCGATGAAGATAAAGTGGAAGCAACGCAAAAGGATGCCTACGAAGATGACGAGGTGCAAGTTAAGATCGTGGAGCTGACCACCAATGAGTTGGCTGCTCAGCGCAACATGCTTGGTGCCAACGTAGCTGAAGACAGCGAGGAGGAAGAAGAGACGCAGGTTAAGAGCGAAGACGAAGAGAATCAAACCGATCGCATACCTGGCATGGATTTCGACATAAATGCAACTCGCAAACGTAAAGCGGAAACAGACGAGGGCGCAACAAGTACCAAGGCAGCCAAAGGGATTACTATAGATGCGGAAATCAAAAGCAAAAAGGATCTGGATAGGCTAATGAAAACGAAAACACTGAAGAAAATCAAGAAAAGCAAACTATTCAAAATGAAAGAACGCATCGACAATAAGAACAACCAAAAGAAGGCGATTCGGGATCGAAACAATACCATTAAGAATGTGCCCAAGCATCAGCGCAAGAAACTGAAGCATGGCAAGCTTCCAGGTGGCCAGACGCGCTATCGCAAAGGCCGCATGATGAACAAGAAGGAGATGCAACGCAAGCGGGGCGGAGGCGGCGGCGATTAGCAGTTGCGAATGGCAAACAGCAACTGGCAACTGACAACTGTCAACAATCTAATTTAGCATATTAAGTGTATTGTTTAGTTTTTTATCGTACGGTTTATTTACTATTACACTAATTGATCGAAATAAACTGTATATAATAATTTTGCTAATTCGCCGGCGCCGGCCGTGTTCTTGCACATTTAATTTTTGTTCATTTTCCATCATATTTATATATATTTATATATATATGTGTACATACGTATACATATTCTTATGTATATTATGTATAATATATTCAACATGTTTTTTTTATTATTTTTTTGGGTTACATTAACACTAGCAATTGATTATTGCCGCAGCTGCAGTTGCAGCCGGAGCTTAGTAATGCTATAAATAAAATTGGCGCTCAAATGAAATTTGTTTATGTTCGCCACTTAACTTAGAAAAATGTTTAATCTACTCTCTCAAGTCTAATATATAATATTTACAAAATCTTTTCTCGTTAGTATCTTAAAAATATTGTTTCTCTTTTTATTCTTTATTTGCATTTTTAATCTGGTTTTTGCATTTATGTGTTACGTGTTTTTTTTTTTGTATTTTTTTCTTTTGTTGTTTGGTTTCTATTCCGTTCTTTTCTTTTCCTTTTTTTTTTTGTTTTTGTATTTTTTTTCTTTGTTTATTTGGGAGGGGATTAACATTTTTTTAAAATGTGTACAATCCAGCGACAATTTGTTTTAATCATGTGTATTCCAAAAATCTTTAAAAGTAAACACAATAAATAAAATGCCAAACAATTTTACAGAAATTAAACTTAAAAAGTGGGGGTGGGGGGTCGTTGGAGGTGGGGATATGGGCATGGGCGTGGGAGGCGCAACAATAATGCTCTAGCTTTTAGCTTACATGTCCTAGTTTCTAATATTTATGTTCATTAGCAGTTAAAAAATGTTTACAAAACTCATGTAAAATCCAATCGAACCCGTTTGCCACTTGCTGGTGGCCAAGAGCAACAAATGAAGCAACAAAAACAATAACAACAACTGAGCTGAATCATCGTCATCCAGTTAGGACTGTTGTTGCTGTTGTTGTTGGCCAGCCGATTGATGTTGCCGCCGCGTAAAGCCACCACCAGACGCTAGATGGCGCTGCAAGGCACGCTGCTGTTGAAATTTAGCACCACGATTATATTTGAATTTGTTGCGCTGTTGGAAATTCGGGCGATTATTATGATGATAGAAACGGGGGAAACTTCCGGATTTGTTGTGGTTGTTGCCATGCCAACGTTTTTGTCCCTCGTATTCCTGGAATGGATTGTAGCCGGGTATGCTGTTATTATTATTACATTTAACCGACGCCGACTTGATCTTCCGCTGACGTCCACGATCCATTTCGTTCTCCTCATCATCATCCTCGTCCCGTTTGCGTTGCTCACGCGCCTCGACCAGCAGCTGTGAAAGAGAATATTATCATTAATCAGTTGCATTTGTAATACAAGGATCTGATAGGCTCTTGGGTGGTTTGATGGCAATGAAGCTTATGCAAATGAGTTAACATGCGATTTCAAAGTTGGAGCTGAAAAACAATCTATGCCAACTATTTGAAGCGAGTTAATTTGGCAAAGCGGTAACGGGCACGGTTGAAATTGAATTGTATGATGGTAGTCAAAAATAAAAAAAAACATAAGCTTCATTTCATTTCGGAGATGGATATACAAAAATATACTGCAACAACAGTTTTACCTATTGGGCTCAAGGATCTCGACGACGTACTTAAACGAAGTGTTGGGGAAGGAGTTGGAGGAGGCGCATTGAAGTGTCCACGCTGCATGGAGACTTCAATACAATCACAGTTTGTCGCAATATTGCGAAATTCGAGTATGCAATTATATAATTATGTATGTATACACTTGTATTTATTAAGTTAACAGATCATTTGGAGTCGTCGAGTTATTGTTACTGTTATTGTTGCTGTTATTGTGACTTGTACTGTTAATGCTGTCACTGTTAATGTTGACGTCGCTATGCCCATCCGCATCGCCGTTATCTTTATCCGCTATCCGTTTCGCACAAACCAAATCAAAAGTCTATATGAACGAGGGGATAATAATGTGGAAACAAATGCAAAAATTACAACAAAAAACAACAGTATTTGGAAATCAACCACAGCATGCATACGATAATTAGAAACAAAAAAAAAGTCCAAAAATAAAATGAGCCAAGGGTTGCCTTTGAAAAATGCCAAGTTCTCATTGTGTCGCCTGTCAAAAAGGCAGTGAGAACGAAGCATTTTTGGCCCACCAACAAAGTGTAACCCACATCCACAGTGAGTGTGCATTGATTTGATTTGATTTGATTTGATTTGATATGAAGCGTGCAGCAAGAGAAAAGACTTAATCCAATTCCCACTTACCTCTTTATCAATCTCCGATGCCTTGCCATTCCAGCTGAGCACAGAGCTGCCATAGCCACGATGCGATTGCTTCAATAACTCACTGACGGCACTGCCGTTGGCCAGCGATTCACTTTGATAGCCATTGCCAATCCTTGGCGTCTGTTGTTGTTGTTGTTGTGCCTTGGCGCTGCCATTGAGCAGTTTCTGGCGCTTGGCAGCGCCATCTGCATTGGCCGCTTTGTTGCCAGCGGCAAAGGGATTCTTGTGATTCTTCGGCGTTGTGTTGACATTGACAATTTTTGGCTCATCATTGTCATCCACATCGTCGTTATCGTTATCGTTATCGTCGTCATCGTCACCACGCGTGATTTGCCATATTCCAGTATTGGATTTAATCACCGCTGGCGATGGCGGCGTCTTTGGAGATGGCGGCGATTTGCTGTTACCATTTTGTGACTGCCAACCGTTGCTGGTTGGCTTTGTGGTCTGTTGCTTCTCCTGCTCCTCCTCCTGCTCCTCTTCATCTTGATCCTCTTCATCATTGCTATCACCTGCTGCTGGTGTTGCAGTTCTGTGTTTGTTTTTGTAATTGTTTAAACTTTTAAATATCTCGTCTATGGCATCAGTCTTTTGTTTGTTGCTGTTAACATTGGCCGACGAGGCATTTGAGGCGGACTTGGCTTTGTTGTTGTTGCTGCTACATGAGCTGCCATTTGTCTTGGCATGTCCATTGCGCAGTGACACTATTGACGGCACCGCTGGCGTCTCCTCATCTGATTCCTCGCTGGAATCAGCACCACTGCGTCGCTTGCGGGGATTTGATGCTAGTTGCTGTTGTTGTGGCGTCTGCTGTTGCTGTTGCTGTTGTTGTTGTTGCTCCTCCTCCTCGGAGGCGGACTCATACGGAACGAGACTCTTCAGTGGCGTCTTTGGCTTCAACTTGGCAGTTTGTGCAACGCTATCGCTGCTATCCTCAAACATTTTCGGCATGCTGGGCAGCTGTGGCGCTGTGTTGGCTTTAACATCATCATCGCTATCGTCCTCCTCCTCCTCCTCCTCCTCATCGGATGACATTGGCAGAATTGGTTGTTGCTGGTTGGTTAAATTGTTTTTGTTGTGGTTGTTGCAGGAACTTTTGTTAGCATTTGAATTTGCAGCTGGAGCAGCTTCTCCCTTATGCAGTGTGAGAGCCAGTGAATGCTTCGATTGCGAAGATTCCTGAAATTTGCCAGCCCCCACAAGGAGACCATTTTGCTGCTGATGCTGCTGCTGCTGTTGTTGTTGTTGTTGTGATTGCTTCTGTGGTGTGGTCTTGAACTGAATGGCCGTCTTGACACCACCACCCAGGGCATGTCCATTGCTATTGGCATAACCATTCGGCAGCTGTGGTCCAATAAAACGTGGCGACGCAACGGAAGCGGATGCTGCTGTTGATGAGGATGTTGTTGTTGTTGCCGTGGCAACAGCTGCCACCGCAACTGGACTATGCTGTCCATTGGTCAGACGCAGTCCATTCAGCTTGGACCCGGCATTGTTATTGCTGCTGGCCACATCCAGCTCATAAAACATGATGTACGCATTCGTACTGCAAACACTCTGCATGGCAATCGGCCTCACATAGCTGTCATCAAAGTTGTAATAGCTGCCCGCCTCGGTTAGGCCAATCGCCGTGTAATGGCCACAATGCTGGGAGACGCCCAGATGCGTGACCATCGATACCAGGCGATAGCTCAACGGCTGTGCAGCAGCTGCTGGACTCCGGGCGGCGAATCTGCTCAGGTCGATGCGTGGCTTGAAAGTGATCTGTTTGGTCAGCTTGTTGCCCATCATCGAGAAGCGCTTCAGCTGGATGCACAGCGTAATCGGAGCTCGCTCCAGGCTAAACTGTTTGGTGGCAGACACCTAGAAGTAGTTAGAAAATTATTGATTAGAAATTGAATTTAAATGAATGATAAAATTAATTAATCAGCAATCCGTTACTCACCTTCTTCTTGCAGCCCTCGCATTTGTAGCCCATATCCTCGAGCCGTTCCCGCGAGAAGTAGCCATCGAAGGCCTCCTCGAGGGTGTCCGCCTTGCGGATGTCCAATAACAGATCTTGGAAATGTTGAAACGTTATCGAGACATGATTGCAACTCAGGCAGCGCACCTCGCTGCGCAAATAGCCGCCAAAGATTTGATTGAGTGGTGTCGTCTCCTTCACCAGCTGATCCAGTTCCTTGTAGTTGCGAAATCGCATTAGATACGCCTTCTCCATGGCCTCGACCAGAAAGCGAAGGAACTCGTGGGCATCCTCCTGGCGTCCAACGACCATGTGCTTGCAGATTTGCCTTAGCTTGGTGTATATCAGAAATGGACGCACCGCTGACTGATTCGATTGTGTGGATTGCAGGGTTTTGGCCATGGCGCAGATGATGCAGCCACTGCCGCCACAGGATTCACTAATGTTGCAGTTCTCCAAATGTGTCGTCTCCGAGACGAGCCAATTGGCCAACGCGGGTATGTGAAAGAGCGCCTGCAGCGTCGAGTTGAGGTAACAAGTGTTGCCCACATTGAGCATTCCAGTGCCCACTTGCCACTTGCGTTCCGACTGCTTCCATCCGATCCGAATGTTTTCTCTTTGGAATAGCACTCGTTTCGGTTTGGGCAGCTCATTGGGATTCGAGTTCGAGTTCGAATTCTGATTGGATTGATCCAATGACTGCTTGCTGCGATTGCCATTCACAGTCCCATTCCCATTCCCATTCACGTTGACGTTCGCGTTATTATTGTCTGTAAATGAAACAGCAAATTTACGCCTGGGCATTAGCACAAGTCCAATCAATCGGGCCAACAGCACAAGGCAGGGCAGCAATAGCAATTTATAAAGCAGCCACAATGCGTAGCTGCTGTCCACAATTATCACAGTCATTGTAATACATTTGAGGGAGCCAAGTCGAAGTCGAAACAGAAATTGACTTGGGTACTAAAATTAAAACGAATATATGACGAACAGTGAGATACTGCCATAGGCAGAGACAGAACACTACCAACGAGCACCACCACGAGCCACAAATACACACGCACATGCACACTCTCTCATATAATGTATATATTATAGGGTCACCTGTGCCTTTGTGAGTCTGTGTTATGTTGATAACAGCGAGCGGCGATTCGCCGTACTCGTTGATGTTACAAAAAAAGAAGATGGTGACTAGCGTTCATTTCATTGATATCTATTGTGGTCTCGTTCTGGCGTATGCTAATTGAAAATGATTCGGTTACCGAGAGTGTTGCCAACTGAATTTTTGACTGCTCGCTGTGACAATTCAACTTTGGCGCGGAGTAACAGTTGTTGTTGTAGGCGTTTTGCTTGCTGCTGCTGCTGGCAAAACAACATGGCCTGACCAGAGGAGTCTTTGACCATTTCTCTTCATCGCCTTCTCTTTGTTTTACTTCCTGATTTGCGTAAAAGGCGAAGGCAAATAATATGAAATGTGTGTGTATTTTATGTGTTATTTATTTGTATGCATGAATCACTCGCATTTGTTTCTTCTCTTTCATATTTCCATTCACAACACAGATAAAAAAAAAAAGACAATGAAAATAAGATCCAGCAGACTGCAGTAATGCGGTTACCAAATATAATTTTCAGCAACAGCACAAACTATGTGTGTGAGCGAGAGTGTGAGTGAGCAAGCGAGAGAGAGAGAGGGTAGCCGCATGTGAAACGTTTGCCGCGACAACGGCACGTTTTTTTTCAGTTCTGCTATGCGATGTGATTCAGAAGTAGAGAGTAGTAAAAATGTGTAGTGGGCTCGCTGCCGCGGTCGACGTCGCTGCCTGTCCAACTCACTCTTTAAGATCATGTACTTGTTTTGCTTGCTATGCTTTTTCTTTGCATTCTGTTTATATGAGACCACCATTTACACCACCCAAGCGTTCACACACACACAGACACGGACGCTGCCCCTACTGCTGCTACTGAGACGCCGACGCAAGCGTCGACGTCGCCGTTCATAAATTGTGCAGCATAACAAGACAGGGTATGAAAAATAAAAATGTGGAGTGCACACGTGATGTTCAAAATATGGCAAAATAAACATTGCAAAAACAATGTACACACATACACATGGACGTAGTTTTCATCTACACACACAAATCAAAAGCAGCGCGCCTGGAAAATTTTTGCGCCGATTGCCAAACACATTGAGAAACAGCAGCAACTAAAAAAAAAAAAAGCGATGACGATAACGATAACCACTTACCATGTCCATTTGAGCCAACATTTTTGCCAGCACTGTTGCCATTTGTTTTGTTGTTGTTACCAAAGTTGCAGCTGGAGGCTCCATTGTTATCCGGCTCAATGACGATATATTTTGATTTGAGTTTCGCCAGCACCGACTCACTGTAGTTTTTGACCTCTTCGTACTCGATTTTGGCGAACAAGACACGCTTGGCATTTGCCACAATTTGACTTTGCAAGTTATCAGTCAATGAATCGTCCCCGGTTTTGGCCTCGTCAGCAGCAGATCCAGAACCAGATCGACTAGCCGTCGCCGCGACGCAGCCTCCGACGCTTCCGCCGACGTTGACGCCAAGAGATTCCCGCAGCGCAGCGTTGACGACATTCGCTGTTTCGCACACAGCCAACGAGACGGGCATGGCGCTTGCAGTGGTGGGCGTTTGTGGTGGAATTTTGAAGGATTTTACGCTGCCCTCCTCCCTCACAACTGATGAATGATAAGTTGAGTGAGGTTGATGTTGATTTTAAGGCTAAGGCAATAGCGCATTAATTAAATCAGTAGCAATAATAGTGTTGATTAGGCGTTGGGGAAAAGGCGGTGGCGCAAAAATTAAATGAAAGCATTCGATGCGGTTCTTTTTGCTATCGCTGTCGTTGTTGTTTTTGTGGTGGCGTAGGCGGGCGGGCGTGTTGCGCGGACTCGGACCCAGACACACACACACACGCACACACTTTAAAAACTAGCTGTTGTACATTTGCGCAATCCACAAGATCCTCCGACCGGTCGACTTCACGTTTTATAGGTCCTGCCCCCGCGTTCAGCGACCGCTCTGCGTCCTTCAGCAACGTTAAACTTTCGTTCGTTGCCCGCGCGACAATTGCTACAACTTTTTGTTCTTTTTTTTTCTTTACACTCGTCTCACTGCTTTCGGCCAACACACCAGCCAACCGACGCACGCACACTAACACAATTGCACACGCTTTTTTCGCTTTATGCTATGGGCTCCGCAATTCGGTTTAATGTGCGGTACAATTTAAGTATTTTCCCAATGAGATAACCGGAAAACAGTCGTCGTTTTTTATTCGATTATTAAACATAACGGATTTATCCTTAGCGTTTGCATATTTTGTAGGCGAATATTTGATTTTCAAAAATAATGACAATTCCTTCCCTCGTGTTTCTTCCGACTGTCAATTCTCTTTTGCATCACTTTTCGCCAAACGAGACTGACCACTTTGTTCAATAGCTGGTAGCACTACGTGAGGTTGGCTGCGCGCATTTTCCCACTCACACGAAGTTGGCTGCGCGCAATTTTGATTAGGCATGGAGTGGGCTGCGCGTATTTTGTATTTCTTGGTATTTTTTCGCTTGTCGTATACTGTCACCCTGTAAAGACAAGTGCAACAGAATTTTTTTTTTTAATTTAAATAATTAATTAATTTACGAACAAATCACTAAACCAATAAAATTCAAAATTTTCTTAAATTCTTGCAGGGCTGCCACCTTGTTTTTTTATTTGGCAACCGTTGTCAGGGTTGTCACCTTGTTTTTCGTGGATGGCAACCGATTAGAGAAGCAATTCAGTGTTGCCCCTCATGTTTTGTTTGTTATTTCGATAACTAATGGAGGTATGTCGATAAAGTGCAACCGATTAGAGAGCAGCAATTCATAAACATTTGCGCTCGTTATTTAGTAAGCAAATAAATAAAACAAACACACATATAACAAAAGTCAGTGCACCAAAATGGCTTCGTTCTTCAATGTGGGCGCTCTGGGCAATGTTTTTTCAACACCCGTTGGACAGCGCATCGGTGAGTAACAGTGGAAAAAAGCGGGCATATGAATGTTGTGTGAGGTGTGTGGGTGTAATTATTAAATTGTCTCACTTTTTCAAATATGCATATGTTTGTATGCATGTTCATAAAGTAAATTTGCGCATTAAAACTATAATGAAAACAGTAGGCGGTCCAGACGGAAACGCTGCGCAAAGCAAGCTATTGAAAATTGAATTTTCCCAACTTTCTTGGGTAGTTTGTCGATTTCTTATTGTATGCCACACATATACACACGTACCTGCACACACACACACAGGCACATACATAATCACACGCAACACCCATATAACCCACCACAATGACATATTTGTTGTTGCCATCTGATTACTATGGCAAAAACCGCTATTACGCCAGCCCCCTCCTCCTGCTTTCAGACTCAATTTCAGTTAGTGAGTGACATTGCGAATTGCCTGATAAGATTACAACCACATACCTTTTCTATAGTTTTGGATGAAAAGCGATCTATTGACGCTTGTGACACATACTATGTCTAAAAGATACTTATTTACATACATACATACATATGTACATAAGTATTTATTTAATGGCATGACTATTGTATTTGATGTCACCTCCCCAAACAACAACAATGACAGCTGCAATAAAAAAGTAATAATAATTCGGTATAGGCAGCACACTGAACTCCTTGATCACCTCAAAATACGGTGCACCTAATTAGTCATCAGCACAAGTTTTTCGTTTTACTTTGTTGTTGCTAGTTAAGTTACATAAATGTGTTAATTTATTCATTTCTGTTTTCTGTCGAATTTTCGTAGTCACTTACTAGTATGAGTGTGTGTGTGTGTGTGTGTGTGTCTTACTTAGTGTTACTTTTCAATGCTTTACTAATTTGTTGCTTCATACGTTTTTCTCGCTCCAATTTACTATTGCGCTTTTTGTTTTGTTTTGCTTTCCGTTGGATTAAACGTAATTCATGACTGGTCTTTGTGTCTGCAATTTAGATCTGCAATTGTTGTTGTGTTTGTTGATTTTCTTTATATTTGCTTATTGTGATTTATTTGGGTGCGAGAGTGCGTTGCACTTTAAAACAAAATACAAAAGCTAAAGAGCGTAGTGCGAAATGCGCTCTCTTTCACACTCGCACACTCGCGCTCTCAGCTCGCTGTCCTACGCCAATAAACTGATCGGTTTGGTTTACACGTGACAAATGTCATGATAACTGCATAAATATCAATTACCTAAGGTAGTTTATAAGAAAACAAAACTGTACATTAGCTGTTTCTTTTTATTTTACTTATTTTGCAATAAAAAACGTTAACTGCTTTTAATTTATTCCCGAGCGTAAACAGAATACGATATCTCTAAGCCAAAAGCAAAATAAACAATTAAAAAATAAACACACACACACACACATGCACAAACAAGTACCATTCAGCTGACTGTTTTTTCACATTTGCTTGCCAAAATGGCAAAATAAATATTTAAACAAATTGTTTTTGAATAGCACAACTAAAGCAAATTCTGTATCCCTTCCCATCTTTTTACAGAGGCCGCAACCGATGCGTCATTGGCATCGGAAAATTGGGCAGCGAATATGGAAATCTGTGACATGATCAACGAATCCTCGGACACGGCACGGGATGCAATGCGTGCCATACGCAAGCGTCTCTCACAGAACGCGGGCAAGAACAATCAGGTGGTCATGTATACGCTGACTGTGCTGGAGACGTGTGTGAAGAACTGCGGCAAAGCATTCCATGTCCTGGTGGCCCAGAAGGACTTTATCAATGACCTGGTCAAGCTGATTGGTCCCAAAAATGATCCGCCGGCCGCAATGCAGGAAAAGGTGCTCAGCCTGATACAGATCTGGGCAGATGCGTTCAAGAATCAACCCGATCTCAATGGCGTCACACAGATGTACATGGAACTGAAGAATAAGGGCATCGAGTTTCCGCCCACCGATTTGGATGCCATGGCGCCAATATACACGCCTCAAAGGGTGAGTTGACATTTCCAAATGAAGGATTTAACTTGCTAAACTATCTGTTTCCATTTTTAGAGCGTGCCTGAAGTGCATCCAGTGCCGCATCCGCAGCTAATGGCGGCACAGCACACTATATCTCCTCAGCATGTGGCAGCGGCAGCTGCAGCTTCCGTAGCTGTTCCAAGTGGACCGCTGCATTTAACCCCCGAACAGGGAGCCAAATTGCGCTCTGAGCTGGAAATTGTTAGCAACAACATGTCCATTCTGGCCGAAATGCTGAGCGTGATGAAGCCGGGCCAGGAGTCGCCCGATGACTATGCCCTACTCAACGAGTTGACCGCCACCTGCAAGGAGATGCAGTCGCGTATTGTGGATCTGATTGGACGCGTTCAGGACGATGAATTGACTGCTGAATTTCTGCGCATCAATGACGAACTCAACAATGTGTTCTTGCGCCATCAGCGCTACGAGAAGACTCGTGCCCAGGGCAATGCCGGAGCTGCCGGTGCAGTGACATCCCCATCTGCAGTGCTGGGCGCTGCATTGGGTGTGCCGGGTGTAACGACAGCGGGCGCGGTAGCAGGAGCCGGACCGGCAGCTGTGTCTCCATCTACTGCTGTCAGTAATACGCCACAAAGTGATCAGCTGCTAATTGATTTAATTGAAAGCAGTGAGGAGCAACTGCCCCAGACCTTTGGACAACTGCAACTTGGTGCCACTGGTGGAGCAGCTGTTGGCGCCGCAGCAGCAATCCCAACTGGCGCTGCCGACGAGTTTGATATGTTGGCGCAATCACGCACCGATGGCAACCAGTAAGTATATATTTCGTAGATGATTATCTATGTTTAATCTATGAATTGATTTTGTTATGTTAGTAAATCCGATCTGCTACGGGATATTCCCAGTGTGGACGCAGCGGCTGGAAGCGTTGCGTCTCCTTACAAGCAGCAGAAGCCGGCACCAAGTCCACAACAACCACGAGCAGCCGGCGATCCGCCGGTGGTAAGTAAAGTGAGTAAACTAACGCCTGGAATCGATGTTAACTAATAGCACTCTAATAATTTTTTTTTTTAACTTAACATTTTGCAAATATTTATATTTATATACTTTTTAAATAATTTCATTTGCGATTGTTTTCCTTTGTTTTTTTCTGCAATATTTTGATTTCGGTTCGTTTCGTTTCGGTTTCTGTTCTGTTGATGACGCCCACATAGTCGACGAAAGAGAATGAGATCGACGAAATGGAGGCGTGGCTGGGCAGCTCAGTAAGTAGCCAAAACAGCAACAAATCATTCACACTCGCCTTTCATCATCTACATTTAAAAAAAAAAAAAAGCACAAACATTTTTATGTTGTTCATTTAATGCATTACTTTTTGCTTTCCAAATGTTTCGCGGTCGCAATTGTTTATTGATTGAAATTTGTTTTTAAGCAGAAGGACATTGACGGCATCGAGGAACTGACCAGCTCCGAGTTTGATAAATTTCTTGAAGAACGCGCCGCTGCCGCTGAAAATCTTCCAACGATCAATGCATCGAACTCCGCCGCTAGTGCCACGACGGGATCGGGTTCCGGGCCCGACAGCAGCTTACGAAAGACACCAAAGAAACCAGGCGCTGACGAGGATTTGCTTGCGCTTTGAGTGTGACATCCTTACGGAGCAGCGCCAATTGTTTACTCTTTCAAATGTTACACACGCCTAACATATTTATACATAACGTATATACACGTACATACATATTAATAGCATACATATACATTTTTATGTAAAATGCTTTTATTTTTTAATTGACTTTCGAGCTTTTTTTTTAATATTTACATTATTTACAAATTCCAAAAAGAGAAAAGAAAACAACAAAAAATTTCTGCAACGACAATTGTAACTTATTCCAAAATGCAATCTTAATTTGCTCTAATTCTAAGCTATGCAGATAAAAACACGTATTGATTGTAATTGTATTGTATATTATGTTTAATAATCTATTTGTTGTTTATTTATACATATACACATATACCTTATAAAGTTAATTTATTAAAATGAAAAACAAATCACTGGAACGAAAATAATAATGTGACTTTCTTTTGCATTTATTAAGTGGACATTATTAATATGTTGTATGTTGGAATCTGTAAGGCATCATTCCTGCATGGCGTCCTTTTGTGTTAAGGGTTGCGTGGCGCCTCCAAAATCGATATCATCGTCGGTATCATCACTATCCGGCTGCACATCTTCCACATCGGTGTCTGTGTCAGCATCGGCCTTCCGTTGTTGCTCGAGTTGCCGCTCAAGCTCTGCAATGCGCTCCTTTTTGCTATTAAGCAGCAACAGGAACTTCTTGAGCAGATTCTTTTCTTGTGCCTTGGAGTCTATGATATATTTTTCGTATTCCGCAGCTAATTCGCTGTGTTGGCTGGTACTAGCCTCCACCTGGCTGGAGCTTTCTGTCGTAACAGTGGGGACCGTTGACTGGCGTTGACCACATTCGATGGCTGCATCCAGCAACTGATGGACGTTGGACACTTTACGCAGTGAGACCTCAACGTACAACGTTTCAAAGCCAGTGCATTTCCAAAGCTTGAATTGTGCCTGTTGCTCGTCCAGCTCGTAGTCAAATCCTGGCAATCCCATTTGGGTAGTGAGTGCTTTCTTGCATTCAGCGAAAAACTCATTAAAGGGCTGCTCCAATTCTTCAGCTGCACTTCGAATTTCATCATGTTTCAGAGTAGCTTTGTAGCATGAATTGCTCGATGCGAGAAACAGCTGCAGCTCTGTCGCATCCTCCTGCCACTTACTGTGCATGTAGATGAAAGGCTTTACATCTGATTGGCTGTGGCTCAGCTGCGTGCGCTGTAAAACTTTCACAATGTGTTCCGTCATTTAAATTTTCTAATGAAAAAAAATTCTATTTTAAAATCAGCTGTTTTCGATAACGATGAATCTGATGTCGATTTGCACAGAATAAGTTCAAGTGAACGAGTAAATAAAATGAACGTATTTTGCCGTTCATGAACTTAATCGTTCAGTTACAGATTAAATTTGAGTTTCGTTGACATTCTTTTAACGACATCATCATGCTTCGACATATTCTTAACAAATCTCATTAATAATACGATTTGGTTAACGCGTCAAAACGAAGAGAAGAACTTATTCAGCAATCTGAACTAAAAGTCCCAGCACTAAAAAATAGCTGTTTCCGATAACGATACGTATTGCCGAAAAAGTTTCCCAGCACTGACTCAGCAGCCGTACTTTCAGCGTTGTGAACACTAAGTCATTTAGTATTAAGATTAAACAATTAATAGGCACTACAATCAATTAGATTTGATTGCTGCTATTACTAAGGTTTTCAAGTTTCTTTAATTTATTTTCGCCAGCATGCTGAACAATATTATAAATTTTGCCAATTACTGGTGGTTTCGATACCTAATGGTGTGTATATAAAATGAAAACTAGTTTAGACTTAAATGATGCTACTTATTAGTATATACACATGTTAATATATAATTGTTAATAACTTTCAATTGCACATTGGTATGTTGCGACAGGTGACTGAGCTGTATGTAGTCGAAAAATGGGAGCGTGTAACGATACGTAAGTTGTAAACATCAATCATTCGTCATACTTGGATTCCTGATAATTATTGGCGTGTGCTCTTATCGCATTTATTTACAGACGTCATCTTTATGGTCTTGTTTTGTGTGTTCTGGTACTTCAACTACTCTGTGTTGCTTTCGCTAACCGGCAATATCTTTGGATCTGGATACACGCCCATTGCAGATATTTTACCCACGGTGTCTCATGGAGCTGGCGTCAAGGTCACATAACTAATCATGACGCCATCGTCAACTGAATATTTTTCATTTTCTGCAAACATTATTAACTAGTTTTCCTAAAACTTGGCTCACGCAACGGGTAATGCAGAAACCCTGAAAGTAGCTTAACTTTAGAAACTCATGGAATTCGTTATTCACATATTTCTCGCATAAGCTTAAAGTTCTATCTTTGTTTTCACATATTTCCTTAAATGGGATATATTCCTAATATGCTATTTAACTATATTTCTGTAGCTCTCATTTCACAGCATTTAAGTCAAATGTAGATTTAAGGTTTAGCTTTGGCCGTTCCAATAAATGTGTTGAACAAAATGAGTCATCTTTGTTTTTTATTTTTACTTTTGAAGTGTTTACACCTGTTATCTCTGGAAATTATTGAAATAATTGACAATCACTATTGTTGATTTTATATATATATATATATGTATATATATTCTTTACTTTCGCACTTCAATGCACTAAATGTTACAATTTCATTACAAAAATATAGCCTATTGTTATTAGATGTTTATGTGTATTAAATAGTAATTGTATTTGTAAGATGTATAGAAAAATTGTGCAGCCTTTTGTTATTCGAGTGGCCGCACAGATTTCGATCAGAATCAGAACCAAAAAGCTAAACAGTATGTTTATTTTACCAGTGTGAGAGTAAAATAGGATAGCGCTGTTCTGCAGGAGTCGTGGGAGGGATATTGGGTACATATATACTTTTTTTTGCTTAAGAAGTACAAAAAGCTAAATTCTAAAATTTTTTCTTGACCATCGTGCCGGGCATTCCAATCAATCCAACTTCAAACTTATCATTCTCATTAGCATAAAACTTAGCAATTATTTTGTTGTGGGGCGTTAATTAGCATCGGCAGCCGAGGGATCAACACCAGGTGCGCATCCCCCAACCATCCGGCCATCGCCTGTTTATAAAACTAAATATCTTACAACTAACTGTACAGACAGAAACTCTTCTCCTTAAAAAAAGCATTCTCAGCATTTCAATTCAGATCACAACAGCCACTGGCATTGCTTGTTAGGATGGTGTCGACGTGCTATCCAGCAGCACCGATGCCAGCTCCTCATTGGACTCGACATAGACGAGCGATGGATCCTCGCCAAACTCTAAGCGTCCATAGCGTGCCACCAGCGGCGTTTTGCTGCTTACTTGGGGCGCCCTTGGCCACTTTCGCTTGGGCTTTGTGTGAGTCAGCATATGCGACTTGAGATTGGTCGACTGGGCAAAGCACTTGGAGCATCCATCGATGGGGCAATGATATGGCCGATCTCCAGTGTGAATGCGTACATGAGTACGCAAATTGAAATCCAACGAGAAGCGCTTGCCACATCCCTCGAAGGTGCACTCGAACGGCTTCTCACCAGTATGGACCAGCTGATGGCGCTTCAGCTTCGAGCTCTCCACAAAACTCTTCCCACAAACGTTGCACACATGACCGCGCGGACCGTGCGTATGCATGTGCTTGCGCATGGCGGAGTGATTACGGAATTCCTTGTTGCAGCCACGATGGGTGCATCGAAATTTGGGCTCCTCATCATCCTCGGTTGGCGGTGTTGCTGCTGCCGTCAATGTTGCAGCTTGTTGGTTGCCACGCTGTTGTTGCTGTTGTTGTTGATGATGATGCAGTTGTTGTGGCATGGCGTTGTTGCTGCCACTAGCTGGTACCAACGGTGGAGGCTGGGTTGCCAATTGACGCTTTATAGCCTTATTGTTGTTTACATTATTGTTATTTGATTTCAGACGCACATTCGTGCTGCTGTTTTGCAATACCAACTTGGGTAAAGTTTTAGTTGCCGCTGTTGTTGGTGCACCTGTTGTTATTGTGGGATTGGCAGGTGTGGAAGCGGGCACAGTCATTAATTCAACGGGATGAGGCATATTCTCAATTAGCTCAATGCTTCCATATGCTTCATCCAGCTGATATTGCTCGCTTAGCGATTGGCTGTCCTCCTCGACCTGTTCCTTCACATCTTCCCCATCCCCATCGCCATCGGCATCGCCTTCACCGTCCCGCATATAGGCATTCACCACCTCCTCCACATCGGTGACAGCCGCAGCACTAAACGGATCCGGCAATATAACATACTCGTTTCCAATACCGTCGTTGAGAACATCATGATGTATCATATGATCGAGGACCATTTTTGGCTTAACATTCGGTTTATGCTGGACATGTGGATCATCCAGATCTAGCTCCTCTTCATCCTCATCCTCCGAGTTCAACGATGACCAAAGAGTCACATTGAACTGATCCTCCGTAATGCGTATGGGCACTTTGGTTTGTTTCCAACGCTTTGCAGTTCCATTGATGTTGCTGATATTGTTGCAGCTGTTGGTGTTGTTGGCCTGCCGTTGCGTTCTTCCAAAGGGCTTAAAGTCTTGTACGTGACAGCTATTGGAATCATCCGTCGATTTCATATAGTAATCGTTCTCTAGCTGCTCCTCTTTGATGGTTTCGGCCGTTGCCTCAATGGTGGTTAACATTTCAGATGCTATCTCAAAAGCATTTGCATCGCGTTGCATGACAGGCGACTCATCCTCCTCCTCCTCGCCAGATGACAGACGCATATCATTATCCATATGATGTTCCTCGTCGTCATCCTCATCATCGGTGGCCTGCTCCTGCTGTTGCATGATAATGGGCGGCGGCAGTGCGTCTGCCGTGGCCATGCCGACTGAGGAGCCGAGTCTATCCATCCGATCGACTGGATAGTATTCGTAGACATCGCCAGATATGAAAAACTCACCCGTGTCAACAACAATATTGGCTTCATCATCATAATCATCGATAATTTCCTCGATTAGAAAACTACCATTGTCTCCAGCATTGCCCATATGTTCCGTGCCATCCAGTTCAGTGCTATAAGGATGCTGGTGCTCCACAATTGCCGTTGTTGGTGGCAGAACATGGGTGAAATACAACGGCGACGTTGTATTCGTATTGTGATTGTGCACGGCCGAGGAGGACATCGACATGGGCAGGGAAAGGGGCAGAGGTACTGCTGCTGCTGCCAGTGATAAGTTTTTAACAATTGGCGGCGCCCTAGCCTGATATTTGCCGCCTTGATGATGACTTTCGTCGTCGTCGTCGTTGACGTCGTTTGGCGTGTTTGTATGTTTGTGTCTGTCTGTCTCTGAGTGCTGCGTCACTGTGTGTGTGTGTGTGTAGGCGCGCGCGTTCGTGTGTATATGCCACAAATTTGTGGATGGGGCCCACTGCAAATTGCCAATTAGAGAGCTAACCATTTTGCAATATCACAAAATACATACCCGCAGCCCAATTGCGTTTCAAATCGTTTGCGTTGCGTTTTGTTTGCCTTCTTTACTTCTATACTATTGTCATCGGTGCGTGGGGCGCTGCGTCGACGGCAGCAGCGGCTGTAGCAGACGTTGTCTGGCAAATGTGTCGCTTTTTGATCGCCTTGAGATACCCCACGGCCCGATTAATGCACAATGGTGCGTATATGCCGCTAAATGTTTACTAACAATGTAAATATTTTGAATTTTGCCGGTAAATATGGCGGAATTGTATTTTCCAAAATGGCTCAAGCACTTTCTCTTGCGTACAACTTTTGTTGGTGTTAGTGTTTGACAGCGGACCGACGGCATCAAATGCAACCCTGCGCGCGCTTTATGTATACATATGTGTGTGCGGCAAGCGTCCAGCCGGGGGCTGAAAATCAAATAAAATATTACTAAATTTTAAGGACTTTACACAGTTGCAAGTGAAAATTAATTAGCACAGACATAAATGCTGAGCATTTATTATTTATTTATTTATAATGCTCTGTAAATATCGATAACGATATGCTGCGAAACAGGGTTGCCTGCCTGTTTATTGTATACCGCAAAATAAGAATCGTTTTTAATATAAATTTATTTATTTTTATACAACTATGATGAGAGATCGAATCTATAACCACAACTTCTTCAGCAGCAACACCTCGGGCAGATAAATGCGCTCCAATTTTGCCTCAACAATAGGTTCTCTTCGCGCTTTTGCTGTCTCAGCGGCGCTACGGAAGTCAGTCTTAATAAAATGAACCGCTTTACGATCAGGAGTTAAGGCTATATTATATTGGTGGCACAATGCAGCTAAGAACTGGGGCTCTGCCAATGTCAAACGCAACAAGTACGATGTCGGCACAGTGAGCTGTTTGTTGTTGTAGGCATGCGTGAAAATTTCCAACAAGCGCCTGGATACACAGAAAAATATGAACGTTAAAATTTTAAATATATATTTGAATACGTATGTATGTGTGGATGAGTACTTGCCTTCTTATCATTTGTAATTTCGAGGCAGCCACAGCGCATAAAATGTGTGGCAACTGCGGAAGCCCAATAATTACTCGATACAGATTCCCCCGATGATAGCTCATACAAATGCCAAAGGCCAGCTTAAAAATCTTATCCTCTCGCACTTCCGCAGGCAATGTTAGACCACGCACCAGAGCTTCCGAAGTTCCCAGATTAAAGACTTGATACAAAGCTTCGATGAAGCAACGTCGTTGAAAATCTCGTATTGTTGACTTTATGTTATGCTGCTTCTCCGGCTCATCGTCCAATTCCTTATAGCAGCAGAGCGTCATGTTCAGGCATTCTTGCAAATGCTGATTGCATATCTTGGGATCGAACTTTTCAATTGGTTCCGCACATAGGCGATACCGACTGTAAGCTAGAAACATTATCATTGGCTCCAGCAATCGAATCGTTTGCCGCGCATCATACTGTTGTATGACAATTTCCCGGCGCACCATACGCAGCCGATCGAATATGAAATCGTATGCCAAGTGATAAGGCTTCCGTTCATCCAGGAGAATGCTGCAAAGTATGTTCTAAATTAATTTCGCATTCGCTCTTGATCTAAAATTACTCATGTTGAAATTGCTAACAGGGTGCCTCGCGCAAGGTGAATTTACTAAACAGCAGTAGAAACTTCACCATGACCTCTTGTAACTTTTTAGTTCCAACACAATGAGATAAATAGAGAAAGACATATAGTTCTATACTCGCCACAAGGTTCGCTACCTTGCTGAACTAAAAAAGGACTCTAGGCAGCAGTAAATAAATTCCTAACCTTAATAGTATTATCATGAAATTACTTACTCCTTGAGCAGATATTCAACAGTTTTGGTCAAGCAGAGCTCAGTGCGCATGTCCTTTGCCTTGGGCACCTTGGCGTCAGCGGCCGAACGTGTAAACTCCTTTACCAACACGCCGGGTACATGCTTTTGGCCATCTTTGTACTCGAAGTAGTGCAGCAACTTCTTTTGAATGCGCCTGTGGGGCGGCAAAAGTGACTCAGAATAAACTCATTACTGGTTTACACACTGGACTTACATTTTTGCCTCAGTATCAGGACAAAAGCGCTCACAGGAGCCTCGTACAAGGCTACGAATTTCCATAATTACTTTTCAACGAAATGCCCAACTCTAAAATATAACAAAAATCAGCTGGCAACGACAGAGTTGTCGCTTTCCTTAAAATTATAATAAAAAATTAAAATTTATGCAGCAAAATTAATACGTTGTTTTCTCACCTCCAATCATGACTTTCTTTTGGCACAGCATTCGAAAAATTCTAAGACAAAGTCGCTTTTTTAAACATATTTCAAATGTGAATTTGAAAGGCGTTTCGCCGAAAGTAATCGCCGACAGACATTTATATGACCTGGCAACTCTGTTGAAATTCGCCGTTGTTGTCGGTTTAATGGAGCCAAGAAAACGCATTCGAACAACGAGTAAAGTCAAGTACAACTCGACAATTGACTCAAAGGCGCAACACTATTTAAATGCACTAAAGCTGAGATGGATGCAGCTGCACGAGGTGCCCGGATTATTTGCCTACCAGCTGCAAGATGATCGACTGCGTCGCAGACTCCCAGGGCGACATGGTTTCCATGTTGAGGTGCGTGCAACGTAACAAATACATACACACAAACACACACACACAAACATATGTTTTTTGTTTATGTTTATATTTTAGTTAAATGCGGATCGTTCGTTAAAACGACGCGCACCGCAATCGATTGAGAGCATGAGACCCGCATTTAAGCCAAATCACTTTAATTTCAATAAAGTCAACGATCTGGAGGTGATATTGACAATAGATGATACCAAAGACAAAGTCGAGGTACAGATGATTATCAACAAGAGTCCACTGACCAAATATCACACAGTCGTCTGTCCAGATGTTAAACGAAATTTGGTTCAACGTGTCACGGCATCGTCCCTCAGTTTCTGCATTAATTTCCTGCGGAACATTGATGATCCGGACATGCGCATGGGCTACAACAGTCCTGGAGCTCTTGCCTCTGTGAATCATTTGCATTTCCACCTGTTGAATTTGCCACAAGAGTTGTACATTGACAACGTTGATCTGCAGGAGCTGGCGGGCGGCTATGCTTATCGTCTGAGAAAGGACTCCCCCACGGAGGCGCTCTGCTTTGTTTTCTCTGCCAAGGATAATGAGGAGCAGGTGCTGGATAAGATTGGCACTATTCATAGGCTAACCGAGTGGCTGTGCGACAACAATTTGCCACACAATATCTTTATTACACAGCAGAAAAACAGTGACGATCTGCGTCTTTTTGTGTTTGTTCGTGAAAAGTTTTGCGTTTCCAAAGATGTGACGGCATTCAATGTGGGATTCTGCGAGCTGGCCGGCTTTATTCCACTTGCAGGTGAGCACGATTCTGGATTAAACACTTGTCAGTCTTGTTAAATATATCTATTTGAATTACAGATGAGCAGAAGCTGCACAACTTGAGCGAGAAGATTGTGCTAGAGCGCATTCGTAGCGTATCCGGCAATGCCTATGATGCAGTTTACGTGCAGGTGCAGCACATTGTTAATGGCACCAGCGAATCGCTCTGGCGACAACCGTTTTTATTTTAAAATAGCCTTACAGACATTTCGTTATTAAACATTTATTCTACAAACTACTTATTGTTAAACGGCTGCTGCAACAACAAATCCCTTGCCCATGGCCGCCTTGCCGACCACCTTGACGTTCTGTTCAATGCGATAATCGATCTCCGCGTCCGTATTCTGCAATCTCACATGCTCCAATAGCTCAGGCAGTTGATCCGCCGCAATGCTCGCACGTATGGCATCAAAGAAGGCCATGTAATGATGCAAGTTGTGGCTGTTGGATAGATATAAAAACATTATTCAATTGGAATCGTTAAACATATAGATATAAGACTTGCATCATCAGTAGAATGGGTCCCAGCAGCTCATGCGTTTTGTACAGATGGTGCACATAGGCACGGGTATGTTTCCGACAGGCCAAGCAGCTGCAGCCACTTAGCATAGGGGTAAACTGCTCTTTAATAGCCTCATCCGTTAGATCCAGGAACGGGGAATGCGCAACTTCATCTTTGACAAAGCTAAATGTCAATGCCTTGTAGTTAACAGCCGCACAATACGCATAGGAAGTGTCGAATACATCCACTCCCCTGCGTATCAACTCCAGCGTCAGCAGTGGCGTATAGGCACCCGGCATTAGACGCGGCTTCTCATCCTCCAGCTGCTGCAGACAGTGCTCCACAACTGGCAGCAACTGGGCAGCTTTAAGAGCTGTCGCCGCCAATCCATTCGTGTGAAATCCCTCGAGAACGTAGCCACCATAGCTGTTAGCTGGTTGTTGTCTTGCATGCTTGATGGACTGCGTCCGGGCAAAGGTGTTGTAGCCACCCACAATTGGCGCCAGCAGTGTGGAGTTGGACAGACGCTCCAGTTTCCCGTGCTGCTCGTAGCATTCGGTCATAAAACGCTCGGTTCGATCCACAGATTTTTGTACTCGCTTCTTGGTGCTCTCAGGATTTGTGTCCGCATCGCATAGGCCCTGGTAAACGTCGGGAGAAAACTTGGCCACCATTTCAAGGTACTGAGTGGCCGTCAGGGATTCCTTGCCGCGTCGTGTGAAAAGCGGCACAACGTCACGATCGTTACCGCCGGCTGGCGTCGTTTCGCAGGGATCTCGGAGTAGCAACACCGTGCTATGACCGGGAAAGCCCACATATTCACTCAAGCTGCGATTCCACTGGACCAACGAATCTGCCATTTGATCCATTGTGGATAATGTGAGTTGCAACAGTTGTTGTTGTTGTTGCTCATGAGTGACCAATTCAAATGCATCGGCTGTGAGATATGGAATGCTACCGCCTTTAGTTGTTTGCATAAGCAGAGGAGTTTGCAGCTCCTTGCTATCCTTGATTCGCAGTTGACCCAGGCGGCCAGAGTTTTTACTTATACTTTTAATAACGTACTTCATTTTTCCCAGTTTGTTTTTATTTACAAATCTTGTTTTTTCTTCGGTGGTGGGTGTACCGCGTGTTGCCATCCACGAAAAACAAGGTGGCAGCCCTGACAACGGTTGCCAAATAAAAAAAACCAGCTGGCAGCCCTGCAAAAAAAACACATTTCACTCCTTTTAGAAAAAGGAGTGAAGTGGTAGTTTTTTTTTTATTTGGAATCTAGAATTTTTTAAATTTTACCTAAATTTTTTTTAAAATTTTTCTAGATTTTTAAAATTTTCTTTTAGAATTTTTTACTTAACTTCGCCACGCAAAGGGCTAGGTGCACCAAATTAATTTTAAAATAAACTTTAGAATTTTCGAAAATTTAGAATTTTATTGGCTTAGTGATTTGTTCTTCATTTAATTAATTATTTAATAACGTTGTTTTTAGCAGTTCGGCAAATGCTAACATAATGTCACTGTTATGTTAAGTAACATTTCTGTTTTGACATCCGTTCTCTTTTCCACAACAACAAATAATGTTATTCAAACAGTAAACTTACTTGGGGCACGTAACGCTGATGTTTTTGTTGTATGCGCAGCGCACTTGAGAATTGTCATTGTTTTTGTTGCCGCACCGTTCTAGTTATTCATTTTCGCGCTCGCTCTCACTTATTGGTATCGCTAGCGCTCACAGACTTTTCCCCAATTGTGTCTGTTTGTTCCGTTCGGTTCGCGTTCGTTCATTGATTTCCTAATTAAGTTTATAATTAAAATTAATTGAAAAATTACCCACATATGCATACACATCAGTACGCTGTATGTATAGATATTATTCATATAAATATGTAAAGTGGCGCGCGTGTTGTAACATCGAAAATTGAGTATTTGTGTCTATTAAAATTGAATAAAGGCACGTTAAAAATTTAAACACGAAATTGTGCCAAAATCATGAGCCTCAGCCTCATCCAAAAAGGTAATTATAATAACCAAAATGCACGTTTTTGTGCTTGCCTAATTGATGACTTCCCTGCCGCGCTCTATTTATAATTAAAATCGTCTGCAATGGCAATTATATTTATTGAACAAAAGGCGAATCTGCTTATACGTACAATATATAAAATGTATGTACATACTGTATGCATAAAACAACTATAAAAATTCTTTGCACAAAATTTTAAATGGCCATAAATTGTGCTGAAAGTCGCGTTGCGGCTTAAGTATTTTTGCGGGCTATTACTGTGTGCGTGGATGAGGGTGTGGGATGCCGAGGAGGGGAGTGTAGGCGCTTATCCTATTTAGTGACTGCCAGAGTTGTCAACGGCTTCAAGTTGCACTCATATTTTTTTACGGTATTGTTGTGGCCTTGGGACTGAGTCTTTAGTTTCTACCTGCTCGTTGCATGCAGTTAAGTTTAATGGCGAAACAGCCTGCCGCATTCACTGAGAGTCGTAAATGAAAACTCAAAACGAAAAACTCATAAAAAAAATTATTTTTCGCATTCCAGGTGGTCCCGTAAAATACAACGGTGTGGCAACTCTACGCAAATGAACTGTTTTACCTGCACACATACACAAGCGAGCAGTCAACACACAACGGATAATTTAGTGGAATTTTTGAAAATAGCAAAGGAAAGGCAACCATAATCCTCAAGAGCAGCAGCAGCAGCCCCAGTCGCAGTCACAGCAGCTACAGCAACAACACAGGCATAATAATCAAAGATTAAATCAGGTTTATATGGAAGGGTTAAAAAGAGCAAAAGCAGCCTGTCACAGGAAGAAATACACGTTTCCTAGTCGCTGAGCCACAGCTACAACAACAACGAACAACTGATTTTGATTACAACTACAAGGAGCGCGCGCTACACAAACACACACACACACAAACACTCATGCTCAGACGTGACTTGCGCTCCCTGAAAGCGAGAGCAAGAGAGAGTGAGCGTCTGTGATGGAGAGGAAGCAAACACAGATTAACTAGCCCGCTCAGTTTTCCGCTCAGTTTTTTGGCTCAGTTCTCATTCGAGTGCGGTACGGTTACGTCGCGTTGCTTCACAAAGCAGCGGTGAAAATACAGTACAAGATTTTCCGTTTTCCGCTAGGCGACGACAAAACGAAACGTATGGGCGGCATTTGTTTTGAACGCAATGTAAAAGGAAAACGAAATATAAACTAACGTCGCGACCGCGCCTCGCTTATAACATTTATTTGTGTTTGTGTACTGTGACTGTGAGTGGGGCGAATATATGAAGAAAAAGGAAGCAAGCAAAGTCAAGTGAAAATAGTGCAAAAAAAAACAAAAATTGTAATAATAATAACGATAGCCAAAAGACAGGCCCAGACCGCAGAGCAGAGCAGAGACCAGTTTCAAATCGCCGCCTATTTGCAGGGCAATACACGCGCTGTCGTCGCCGTCGGCAGAAGCAGTGCATGTGCTTGTATGTGTGTGAAAGAGCTAGCGATAGTTTTGAGTGCGGAGAAGGGGCAATGGCAGTGGCAGGCAATTGAACGTACACACACACATGTGCACATGCTAGCCAAGACAGTGCTACAACAACAACAATAACACTAACAAGAGAAACAAGCGACCACATACGGTGAAAAGGCCGCGTCGCCGTCTCAAGGAGCGAAAGGTAGTGTGAGAGAGAAAGAGAGGAAGAGGCAGCAACGGAGCGAGAGCTATAAGAATAATAAATTACACTTTGCTTTTGCTATAATAAGAAGAAAAATTTATATACACACATACACATGAGCAAGTAATGTTTTTGTGTGTATGTGGGGGAAAATTGTAATAAAATATGAACGAACGAAAAACGCTGGAAATGGAAAACTAAAAGTAAATTTCAAAACAGCAGCAGCATCAGCACCAGAGGCAGCGCAAATATGCAGCTGTATGTGCGTGTGTGTGTGTAAATTATTAACAGTTAGGCTGCGCAAATCAAAGCAAAAGCAAACGAAGAAAATAAATAAGCAGCAAATAAAAGTGAATAACATTCAATGTGCCATAATTTTTCAACAACAAAACTAAAACTATGCAAAAGGAGCAGCTTTAAACAAAATAAATAGAAATACGAGAATATAAAAATAAATACATAGATATTTTTAAGAGTTATATACATATACAGTATTAGCAACAACAACAAAAGAATCAGAACAAGAAAATGTCCTGCATATCGAGCAATTTTAGCTCATTCTTTCTGAACTCCCTGAATGATCCTTCAGAGTTTTCCAAGTACTTGAGCAATGGCGAACTGAAATGCACAAATTTCGAGGAATTTCAAGTGTTTGCGCAGTCAACGCAACAGCAGCAGCAACAACAACAACAGTATTTACACACAAATGGCGTCGGCAGCGGAGAGTTTGGCTATGAAGCAGCGACGTCGCAGTCGCAGCGTGATGCTGTCGCTTCCGCTGCTGCTGCCGCATCTGGTACCGAATCAACGGCAGTGACATCGACCGCGCTGCCGGCGTCGCAGCCGCTGCTGAGCAATCGCTGGCCCACAGCGGTGGCCACACCAAACGGACACGCGCCCGCTTCGAACGCCGCCCAGCACTTTGACGGTTCCTTTGAGTTTATCAAATATCTGCGCCACTCCACGGACTTTACCCCAAACAGTGGCAGTGGCGCTGGCAGCAGCGTTGGCGTAGGCGGCGTCGATGGAGCCGAGAGCGCAGCAACAGCGGACAAATGCACCAAACTGACAGCAGCAGCAGGAGGTACAGCTGCAGCTACAGCTGGGGGAGGAGGAGTTGGAGCAGCGGGTAGAGTCACGCCGCCGCCGCTGCCCGCATCACCCGTCGGGGCTAGCGGGGGCGTCGGTCTGCTCGATCTTGACTCGACCAGCATCTCGCAAAAGTCACGCTCCGCTTCACGCAAAGTGGCCGCCTTGTTGTCTTCCGTTTCGCGCTCTTCCAACAGCTTGGACGCCAATTCTTCCACGCTGGATGCTGTCTTTGATCACGACTCGAAGCAAACGATTTTCGAGTTGCAGCACATGACGAGCACCTCGAATGGATCGAACGGTTCCAATTCGAATGAATCATCGCTGGAGTTACTCGCCTTTCCCAGCTCCCATTTAAATGCCTCCAACTCGAATACATCGTCGGAGGAGCATTGTGGCAGTGCCGGTGAATTTGGTGGCTTATTAAGTGGCGCCAGCTGCTCATCTGCATCCGCAGCTGGATCTGCGCCCAAACTCTTGGGCAGCTTTGTGATCAAGGAGAATTTCGATGTGCATCCCTCGCACAAGGTGGAGGAGGGCATCTTCCAGCACATGAACAAGCTGCCCTCGAAGAAGAAGGACACCCTAAAACAGTTGGGCGTTCGTTTCACTGGCCAAATGACATTGACGGACAAATCGATTGTCGTCGAAAATTTCATTAAATTTTGCGAGGTGAGTTTGTAAAAGGGAGTCGTATCTTTGGGTTGGGGAATGTGGCCAAAAGGGCTCCAAATTCAGGTATTTCATGTGTTCGTGTATAGAGAAATTTCAGAATTGGGGTTGGGCAAAAGGTGGTGGAAGAGGTGGAAATATAAACATTCTTTTAAGATAAAAGAAACAATTTATAGAACATGAATAGCATCGTATTTTTGGATTATAATTAAACTGTACAGTTAGTTAAGTAATTGCTTTGACAAAGATAAAATTATCTTTTTATTTTACTTTGAGAAAGAACAATTAAATATATAAGAAATTAAGGAAGACATTTTCTTTTAAAAAAAATATGTTTTATTTTTTTATTTATCAAAACAATTACTTGACTAACTGTACATATTTTTAGTGCCCATGCTGCATTTTTCAATCAATTTTTAACATCCTCTATCAGAACAGCACTTGATATTTGCTTACCCATACATCCATACGTAAATGCTCCATATGTAGATATATATTTACTACATTTATATATAAAGATATATTCATAACGCGGATACACCGTTCATATCCTTTACACAAGCGCATTTCTCACTCTATTATATGCCACCCACTCACACATACATACACTTACGTACATACACACATTCACATTCCCAACGAATGTCATTATAAATTGTAATAACAGCAGCAGCGACGCCAGCGTCGACTGCGGGATAGCAACCCACAACCACAAATTCAGCATACAAATACAACTGTAATCATGTGTGGCACAATGTCTGTTCATATGTCTCTCTGCGTTTCTAAACACCTACATACAAACGTACACATGTATATCACACATACCTACATACTAAAATTCCCCCCTAACACATTTGGCGCCTTTTCAACACTATGCCATCCTGGCAACCCTGCCCAACGCCCTCACACCGACACATGCTCATTACGCTCAGCTTTATCGGAACGCACAAGCACACACACACACACATAAAGAGAAGGAGCACACAACTAGATTTGGCACCCACACAACCCACACACTAAAACTAAGTATGTATGAAACGGCATTGATGGCATAATACAGGAACAGCAGCAGCAACAACAAATACAACTACTACTACATATAGCAAGTACAACGGCAGCTAGAGCCTAACCTTATTTCAACATGGCTGCTTTCTCGGCCCTTCGGCCGCTATTACAACATTTTAGTTCTAAGATTCCTAGCTTTGACGTTGTCGCTCTCCTCTCCCCTTTAGTTCCAGTTCAACTCAAAATTGTTGCGCGCTCTCTCTCTCTCTCACAGTCACACTCACTCCTTTGCTGCTCGAAAACTTTACTTACAGGGAGCAACGACAGCGGTTAAGGCGGTGGCAGAAGCAGCAGCATCGACTTCGACTGCTGCTCAAACTACAAAGTTTTCTACATGTGTATGTATGTACATATGTATGTGTATAGTTATGTGTGGGTAAGTGGGTCGGGCGGCAACCCCCAAAAAGCTCAAGCGGGTGCTATTGAGTAATTGTATATGGCCCCCCTTCTTTCTCTCTCTCACTAGCACACACACACAAACACACACTCATTCTCTCTTACATGTATGTATGTATGTATGTGCGTACATACATACAATCATCAAGTTACTTGGGGCGTTTGTCGGACTGTCCATTGAGTTGCCTTCGTATGTCCTTTCGTATGTATGTAAGTCTGTATTTCTGTGTTTGTATGGTGGCCCCTAGAGGCGTCGTTGAAGGCTACTAAATGCGCATGCAGCAGCAGCAGCAGCAGTAACAGCCGCAGTCACCAACACACACATATGCAATAAGTTTGCCCATCTCTGTGTGCGTGAGTGTAAGGGACAGCTTAACTGTGGATGAGTATGGATGGTGAAGAGAGCGGGTCGGTAGGTGGGGTAACTGTTGGGCAGGTACAATGTCTCGGCTTCGCACAATTTACGCGCTCACACAGAAACACATGAACATTGATTATAATTTTAAATTATATACACATATTGTTGTATCTATATACATATAACTGTGCTTGCCAAACTTATATGATAACTATATACATATTTTGTCAACACAAACATATGTATATGCATATAAAATATTTAGCTTTTATGCGTCGTTCTTGCCGCCTTTGGGGATGTGTTAAATTAGTGTTGTATAACGAGCAGAAGGCAGAAGGGGTTACACAGGGGTGTGAGAAAACACAGATTGTTGCCAAAAATGTAAAATATATATAATTTTGTTGTGTACATAATCTTTGTTGTTGTTGTGGCCGCACGAGTCTCTCATTATCATTGGTCGAGCAGCAAAATGTGAGGTTATGTTTAGCTGAGTTGCTCGCCTGCGACATTAATTAAACATTTAAATAACTTTTGTCCAATGAAAAAGCAAAAGGACCATTAGAGGGTAATAATTAATGAGCCTTTTCCATCCCTTTTCTCACACGTGCAACGCCTCAAATTGTTGTTAAAAACCTGTTAAACGCAAAGAGTGAAAGTGTGAAAATTGTTGGCTTCCCCATCGCACACACACGGCACACACACAAAACAAAACAAACTGGGACTGGGGCGCACACGCAACCCTCAAAAATCAAAAAATCATTGTCAGGCGACAGCAACACGAACGAACAACTGTTGTTGCTGTTTGCACGCACAAGTAACAAAACAGAAACAGAAAGAAAAACAATTCACACTTGTCTCAATAAACACAACAACAACAACAACAACATACACACACCACAGACAACAACCGCAGGCCGCACACACAAACAAACACATTTAAACAACAGGATACGTCACGCACAGGCACGCACCAACACAAACACAAAGTCTGCTTGCTGCCAATAAGTTGCAAAAAGCAACAACACAGCAAAACAATAAAAGGAAAAGCAAGAACACAATGCCGCAACACATTGCCATTTCTGCTTTCATTCCTTTTTTTCTTCTGTTGATTCTTTTGCTTTTTTTTTTTGCGTTTGTTTGTGTGTGTGCCATGAAACAGTTAAGCGGCTATGGGAATGTAAACACACAAATATACCCCACCCACCCGTTGAGGGTCCAGCAGCAGCCAAAACAATCAAGCGACGATAGCAGACATCAGTAGTATGGCAACACTTAGCTTGACAGGCAAGCTCGGCTCTCTCATCTCTGTCATCTCTTCCATGTCTTCCACTCTGCTTCTCGTTTTCTCTCACGCAGGCTGCTGTTAATGAGCCGCCAGTATAACACCTTTCTGAAGGGGCCTGTCATCATTTAAAAGGCGTTGAATTGCTTTCTCGCGCTCGCTCTCTCTCTCTATCTCTCATAATTTTGTTCATTCACACACATACATACAAAGTCAAGCTTAAGTATTTTTGACTCTAGAAATTTGAGATCCTATTTTTGCAACTACATCCAATGACGGGGCGTCGTCACTCCTTTTTGCTCTATTGATTTTTAACATAATCAAAACCGAAAATGTATGCACATACATGTACGTACATTTATAAGTATATGCATACACACACATGGAATTTTCGACAGCGTTGCCATGTGTGCTTAGAAGGTGGATGGGTGGCAATGGGCTGATATTTGGGTGGCAACGTTGGCGTCGCGCTGATTATGAGGATGTTGATAAGTTCCAGCGTCGACGACGACGTTGACGACGAACGAGCGACACCAAAACGAACGACGAGCTCAACGACGCGACGGCGATGCTTGTTGACGCTCTCCCAACGCACACACAGACGTCTGTCAAGCTGCTGCGCCTATTTTAAACACAAACACATGCACACCACCATACCCACACACACACACACACACACTCAGATAGTGGGCATGCGGCAACCCTTTTAGCCCCACAATCCAAAACCCATGTCTCTCCTGCCACCCCTTGACTGCCACCATTGTGGAAAATGGCTTCATTGAAAATGTTGTTTGCTTTTCTATTTGGTTTTGCTTTCTTCCTGCCTTTTCCTTCTCGTTTTTGCTTTATTTTATATTTTTACACTATAAAATATACTTTGTATGGGTGTGAGTATGAATTTTGTGTGGCTGTGTCTGTGTGTGAGTGTGAGTGTGCGGTTGTGTGTTCGCTTATGCATAGTATAGTATACTTTTAGGCGCAGAGTCCTTTCTATGATTGTGTTTGCATTTTGGGGTCTGCAAGTTTTTGGCTTTTGTACAATTTTCGTTTTAAACTTTTCGTTGTACACGAATTATAAGTTTTGATTAGTAGTGGGCAAAGTTTTCATACGCATGTATTTGTGTGTGTGTGTGTGTGTTTCTCAGGAAAAGGGGTGGTGGTTGTAAAATAGTTACAGCTCTTGGATAAATACATGCATATCTACATATGTAAAATCTACTATATAAGTATATTTATATGAATGCATATGTATGCAGGAAATGAGTTTGACGTCAGCGTTATAATAGCCTTAAAATTTAAGGGGGTTGCCAAATGGCCAAGAAGGTGTTCCGTTGGTTGGGGTAGAACCCAATACATACAACATGTATTTATGTAAATGGACCTCTCGAATTTCCATGTACATACACTTTAAAGGATGTCTAGCTTTTATCAGGCTTTAGAAAAAGTATTTTTTCAGTAAATGTTATTAGCTTTATATAGCATACTTTTTGGGGCGCCAGTTTAGAAATCAAGTAAGGCTTATGATAAAGAATAAGTTCTAAACTAAATATATATTTTTTCTGATTGAATCCAGGAATACGAAATCAAGGATCATCGGCCGTGGCTGTCCTTAAATCAATGCGGCCTCAACAAACCCGAACAAATCAAATTTGCGCGTTATTTGGGCCAAGGATTGCCAACATTTACGCTCTTTTGCATTTATAGCAATTTTAAGAATCTGTTTTGCACTAAACGCACAGAAATGTAAGTTGAAAAAAATATACGAAATATAGTTAAATATATTCAACATTTAATTGAATATTAATTATTATTATAGCTATACCAAGGATGGCTACAATCTGCCTTATATACTCGATAAAACCAAGCGCTTCCTGGCCAACACAACAGCTGGTGAGTTCCAAAATCGAAAGTCCCAATCTAATATCCCAATATTATGTATAGTGCAAATGCAGCAACGAAAGAAAATGAAAAGAGAAAAGAAAAAAAATATAAACAGACAAACAAACAAAAAATAAATAGAAAAGAAATATTATATACAAAGCAACAAAAAAAGATGAAAGCCAAAATAGCTTTAGGCGAAATGTGCTAAATTTTAAAAATATACACAAAAACAGTGCCTACAAACGATTTTTCTTTTATGATTTCTTCTATTTTGAATTTTGCATTTTTCATTTCTCATTTGCTCTATATATTTGTTTTCCACATGCACTTTCTGTTCACTCTCGAAACGAAAAATGAAAAAAGATATTTAAAAATTGGCTGCCTCTCTAAAACTAGAAAAAGAAACGTTAAAAGTATTTTCACTGTGCAAAACAACAAAAAAAAAAACATTTTTAATTTTCGACTTCAATTTGTTTGTGTTCTTCTTCTTCTTCTTTTTCCACGCATACGCTTTAAATCACTAGGCGAAAATACCAACAACAACAATAATAACAAGACCAACACCACACCAACAACAACAACAACAACAACATCCACACCGGTCAAACAGACACAAGAGCAATGTGAATCGGCGCCTGCTTCGCCAGCAGCAGCAAATACAACAACAGCAGCAACAACAACAGCGGCAACAGCCACGATGCCCACACACAACAGCAACAACAACAACAACAACAGTAGCCACAATACACATGCAACAGGCAACAGCAGCACACATTTACACACGCAACAAGCAGCAGCAGCAGCAGCAGCGCAGTCGCAGCCGCAGCCGCCGTCAGCAGCACGCACAATGACACCCACTGGCATGGCCATGCCGAGACCGGGAACGCCCACAACGCCAGCTGCAACATCAGTAGCAGGAACAACAACAGCGACGGCGGTGATGCCAACAACGCCTCATCCGCAACATTCGCATTTGATGCAGCCACATACGCCGCATCATTTGCAACAGCAGCAGCCGTCAACGCCAACTCGTGGCACGCCCATGACGCCACAGCAGCAGCATCCACATGCACATGCACATCCACAACCGCATCATCACCAGCAGCAGCAGCAGCAGCTTCAGCATCCTCAGCATCATGTGGCACCGCCGCATCCACATCAATATTCGCATCCACACCAACAGCAGCATCCACATCCACATCCGCAGCAACATCCACATCCACATCCTCATCATTTCGCCTACGCACATCCGCATCATACCCACTATGGCCTGCCACCTCATCCGCATCCGCACTCTCATCCGCATTCACATCCGCATCCTCATCCACATGCCCATATGGCAGCAGCAATGGGATATGGACAACAGGTGGCGCCACCGGCGCCCTCATCGGCATCACAGCCGCCTCAGATGCCGTCACATGCATTGCCGCCCAGCATGTGAGATTGGCGTCGGCGTGGCGCCAAATATGGCGGCAGTGGCGCCACCTGTTGACAATCGTAGGCTGCTCCAGCTACTCAAATTGCCCCCAAAATACTATTACTAGCTTATAAGCTCGTAACTATTTTAATTTTTATTATTATATATACATACATATATTTGGTTTTTACAATTGTTGTCCTTGTCCCCTTTTTATTGTGTCTTCTGTTTATCATCATCACCATCTGTCTCTCTTAGCGTATGTTTCGTTTTTAGTCTAATTTTACAAGCTTTTTGCCAAATTTTTTATACGTATTATGTTAAATGACTAAATTGTTGGACGATGATCACGCCCTGAACTATGCAATGTTATTCCTTGAAAAGAGATTATTACAATTACAAACACTCACACACACATTTATATAAATATATATATATTTACATACATACACATGTAAACTGTCAACATCATTATAGAGAATCAAGCTAATGCAAAACTATTAATAATAATAAAAATTAATATACATACATATATACTATATATGATGAGCATATATTTTAGTATGCCAAGAACAAATAATATGTTTGTGCAAAAAACCAATCCTAACTATACACACACAACATCTACATATATACATATATATACTTACATATATATACAAACATATAAAGAGAAATTGTTTGCAACAACAAATATATATATACAATACGTAGCGAACAACAAACGTCTTATTTTTTAATGAGTTTTCTGTACGTACTATAAAGTATTTACATGTTATGCATTAATTATGCCTGTAATCGCGTATTATCTGCATTTGTGCTAGGCAAAGGTCAATCATCTTATTGCAAATGGCCGTCGATATTGAAACATCGATAACGATAAATCTTAAAATGCAAATCTTTCTTGTAGACCTCAAGAATATGGCGGCCGCGAACGACGGCACGCTCGAGTTTGCCAGTAACAGCAGCAGCAGCAGTAATAGCAACAACAACAGTAACAGCAACAACAACAACAACATCACTAACAATAACAGCAGTAGCTGCAGCGTTAACAGCAACAGCAGCAGTACGATCGCTAGTTTGTCCAACACTGTTAACAGCTATGCAATTGGAGGATCATCTGCAACTTCTGCCCAAGCATTGGACGCACGGTACGGTTGTGTGGCGTCGTCATCATCGGTGTCTCTGTTGCCGCCACCGTCGATGCCGCTGCCAGTGTTGGGTCCCCCGCCGCGTTCGCTGGAACAGCTAATCATCTATGAGAATTTCAATGTGCACGAGACGCATCGCATCGAAGATGGCGTCTGCACGCACATCAGCCGCCTGCCGCCCAAGAAGCAGGAGCTATTGAAACAGTTCGGTATACAGAGTAGTAGCCAGCAATGTCTGAGCAATTATGAAAAGTGCATACTCATCGAGAACTTCATCAAGTTTTGCAATGTGAGCAAACGAGAGTAACGGGATGACGTCCAGCCATACAGCCAGAAAGACAAGATGGCGATTTGTGTAGCGTGCAGCGGAGATTTGTTCTTGATTACCCACAAAAAAAAAACAAACAATTGGCATTATTCATTCTGATTCTAGATCAAAATTGCACCAATCATTCCTAGCGCATAGAACAAAACTCTTGCCGTGTCTTAATTTGGAATATTTGTTAATCATTTGAAACTTTTTTTGTTTATTTCATTTATACATACATTTCTGTACAGGAATATCAGATATCCGATCATCGACCCTTTTTGGACTTCCACGAGAGCGCTTTATCCAAATGTGAGCAACTTAAATTTGTACGATATCTGGGCCAGGGGCTATCCAATCTGACGCTAAACAAGATCTATGTGGCATTTAAGGATCTGCTGGGAAACGGAAGATCTGAGAAGTAAACGAGACAGAAGATTTGATACCCTTTCAGAGCGCTATATTCGATTTTTGATTGATGTTCCTTTCTGATATAATAGTTTGATTTGAACTGAATTATAATACGGTCTGGAAGTGTATAATACTTTTTTATTATCTGGCTCATTGATTTCTATATTTTGTTTAATGTGCTTCCCAGGTCGGAAAGTTACAATTTGGATGTTATCTTGAAGAAGAAGCGCAAGAATCTGTATAATCGCCTACATGCAGCTGGTAAATAAACGAATAAAAATAAGAATTTAAGCAAGTATTTAATTTGGGTTGCCAACTTTTTTAGCCGCCAGTGTAGATCTGACAACATACGATTCAACACAGCCGTCGCAGCAGCATGCTCTGTTAACAACAGCAGCAGCATCACGCCCACATCACGCCTTCGCCGCATTAACAGCGACGACGCAACACAGCGAAGTATGCAACGATCTGACGCAGTACAGTTATGTGCAACGGTAAAAGCTGCCTTTAGCGTTCCACAACTACAACAACAACAAAAATACACACAAATTATAAACACATACATATTACATATACTTCCTGGAACTGGACCAGTAACTGTTGTGTCTTCAAAACATAAAAGAAACAAAAGCAAAATTATATGGAAACGGGAAAGTTGTTAAGCAACATGTTGCTAAGTAATTAATTGAAAACTAAGTGCTAAATCATATAAAAAATAAAAGAAATCAAACAATTAGTGAAATTAGCGTTAACAATTTAACAAAAAATGAAATAATAATAATGGCAATGCGAATTAAATTCCAATTGAAAAAAATTTGGAAAATCAACCAAAAATGCAGTTTAAGCGAATGCAAAAATTAACATAAATATAGTACTTAGGTTACAAATTAAGTTTGTATAACGCTTATGGAGCTGCATTATCGTAATACTACACTATATATTATATATTTGTAGCTCCTGCTTCGGTTTCCAAAATTAGTTCACAATTATGTTTTCCAAAAGCTAAACTAGCATATAATAATCATAAATATAAATATGTATATGGTACGAGCGTGTAAAAGTTAAGTAGAGTTTAAGAGCAACACCAAAATTCAAAAAATAAATCAAAGACCTCCCAAGAAAGTTCCCTAATATGCAATATACACATCAACTATATGCTATATATAGTTTGTAAGTTGAGAAATGAACACAGGCAGATCATCAACATTTAGAGTAAAAGCGAAATGAACGTAAAAGATTAACAAACCAATTATTCCTATATACAATACTTATATACAACAATATATACAACATATATACATAGACACATAAAGATTTAACGCAAAAATCAAATACCAAGCATAGCAGTTGTAAATTCAATATATATAAATATAAAAATAACATTAACAGCAAATATATTATATACGAAAAGCCAAAGACATTCTTTGTTCATTTCAATTATACGGAAACTTTTTATTTGATATTCAAATCTTTTGTTTTGTATATATGTATTTAAACTGTACGATTATTAACTTGCAGCGATTTAGAGGCGTTGGGTACAAAAGATGTAAAGTACAATACAAGGCAGTTTTATCTGGGCGACTTAACTAACACACGGAAAAAGATTTGAGTTTGCTTAAATATAGCAATTAGAATATGTTTTCAATATTCCATTACGGCTTACAGCAATTTCGAATTGCTATCAAGTGTTGAATGCTATTGACAAATGTTATAAAATGCTGTCTAATTGGTTTCCTTTTTGCTCATCTTCTGCTCGCGCTCCAGCGCCCGCTGCTTGGCCTTCTCATAGATGGGCAGTAGTTGTCCGGTCTCGCCCAGCATCTTCAGCAGCTCCACAATAAAAGGCAAGTAATTGTGTTTACGTCGCACATTCTCCACCTGTTCAGAAGGAATGAGTAACAATCAATATACATATGTATGATTAAATATATTATCTGTAATAATTACCTTGTATCGCTTTTTCTTTTCAATTTCATACTGTATGTAGGAGCGTAGGCTATTGATTTCAGTCTGTCGGTCTTCCGTGTCCATGGCCATGTCAGACGGATTCAGGAGTTTCTCAATTTGCTGCTCATAGATGCGCTGACGATCTGAGATCAGTGCCATCAAATTGAAATGGATCTCTCCATCGCTATATCGCTGCATGCGCTTCTCAATTATTGGCCTCACCACATCGACCCAGTTCTGTTCCGCCTTGATCTCACCCAAATCGATGGGACCCTCGCGAAGACCGTCCAGCTCATAGAGACGGCCAGCAATGGGCATATAGCCAACAAAGTGATAGACATCCTCATCCTTGTTCTGGTTTTTCATGTCCAGCTCGAAGAGGGTTTGTCGTGCAAATGAATTGTGCACGGTGCGAATTTGGGATGCATTGCTCAGGGTTAATCCCTTGTTGTAGGGATCGAAGCATTGGCAGAACTCCTTGAAGTTTGTTAGTGTTTCGCCCAACTTGATGTCCTCGTGATTCAGATTGAGCAACAAACTCAAAATTGCTTGGGTCGCGCACGCATTGTTAATCACTTGCTTTGCAAAGAATATGTGATCCCTGTCGAGCACCACCTTTCCAGCGGGCTCATCCTCCTGAACCCATTTAAACAGAAATATTAGTCCGTGTATTGGCTCCAGGTCCTTGAATGACTCACTGTCCAAACTCCAGATTTCCTCCACTTGTGCACCATCGCATCCTGCATAAAAACAAATGCTCAAGCTAATTAATTATAGAACCATGCACAATCACACTTTGAAACCGGCATCGGATTTCGCGTCCTGTTGTAAAAAGCGCGCGCGGCACACAGACTTACCAAACTCGCGAATCAGCTCCGTGAATACACCTGGGTCACTCTCTATGAGACACCAATTACCTGCTCCTTCACTCATTATGGTCAGTCTTGTACTTTTTTCTTTACAATTACTTTTTTTCAGCTACAAAATTTTTGTCAACTCACAAGCCACTAGAGCAGTGTTACCAATTTAGCTATTTCCCCGCTAGATCTAGCGGGTTGCAATTGGTTGGGTCGTTTCGTTCAGAAAAAGTTCAAATGTACGGTTCATTAGATAGATGAATGAACTTATTCACTTTAGCAAAACAAGGTGGCAACCTTGGCACCCAAAGCGCGGTGGCAACCATCAAGACACCGAAAAAACTCTATTTTCAGTGGTGCGATGGTGTCGATAGTTTTTGTGCAACACTAATGTCATGGCGGACACAAAGCAAAAAAGCGGTGGGAGAAAAAAATATGTGCGCACGAATGAAAAAATGTAATGTACGAAATTAAACTTTGCTGCAGCCTATAAAATGCAAATTAATTATGTGTACTATAACAATAATAGTGAGACAATAACATATATTTCAGTGTAGCATTTATAATGAATATGGAATGGTGTGCAATGAAAATATGACGCGAAAATATGATTTCAACTCCGTGCAGGCACCACCAACAAAATCAGTGTTTGTAGTGTCAGTGGAAAATTGGCAATTGCGTACGTTTATGTAAATGCGGAGCACGGGGATAAAAACAAATTGCAAATTGCCAGTGTGTAGCGATTTTTTGTAAATTAACTGGCGTACAAATCGTGCGCGTTCTCTCATCTCGTTGCGAGTGTGAGAGAAAGAAATATTGAGGAAAAAGAGGCGCGAAAAATTCGCAACAAAATGGTTGTCTCAAAAGACAACAAGCGTCGCCGTAAGGAGACGGAGACACCGCCAACGTCATCGTCAGCGGCGGCGGCGGCAACAACAGTGGCTGTGGAGTCATCACCCGAGATGCCTAAAAGGTGAGCCTATATCTCCCTCTATCTATTCAGTTGATCGTAAATATCTACATATGTGTGTAATTGTCGTATAAAGAGGGAGATGACGACGCATTGCCGCCAGTGCTCGTTTGACTAACAGCAACAGCGCTGCGCGCTCTCCCCACTCCCCAACAAAACGTGAAGTGAGGTGCGCCTCCATTGTATAAGCAACAGTGTTGGCAAAACTTATTCCCAGTTAAAAAGCGCTGGTTAAAGAATAAGACAAAGTTAATTTAATTAAGCTATTTTACTATATACCCGTTGTTCTTTGGCTGCAAGCCGTTTGAGTGTTATTAAATAAGTATATTATTACAATGTGACAATGTTATTTACAAGTCAAAAGTGCTCACTAAATAACCAAATGGTCAGCACTGTTAAGCAAGCGTCGTGGCGTTGTTGTTGTTGTCAAAGCAAAGGGCTGATTACAATAAGCTTTGGGGTAGAGCAGGTGTATGCATTTGTGTGTGTGTGTGTGCGTATGTGTGGTAATTCAATGCGTTGTTGATTTCAACTCTGCTTTTGCCCATAATTTGTATTAAATTGCATTTTGTAACCAATTAAAATTCACTCATACTTATATATGCCTATTTTCTGCCCCTTATCCTCACCCCTCTATTGCAGAACGAAGGTGCAGGCACAGCGTAAATTTGCACAAGGCCAAAATGCGCCCAGCTCAGCAGGTGCCTTCAGTGCTGCCAGCGTAGCAGCAGCGGCGGCAGCGGCAGCAGCAGCAGCATCTGGACCGAGCACCTCTGCAGACAGTCTTCAGCCGCCGATTGAGATTCTTCCCAACAAGTGTCCCAAGCCGCAGGATTTTTTAACATTTCTGTGTTTTCGCGGCACACCCGCGTTGCCCGCGCACCTGGATTATCTGAATCAGGGCAAGTCTAAAGCCAACGAAGTCCCGCCCAAAAGCAGCAGCATCAACGACAACAACAACAAGAAGAAGAACAACAGCAAAAAGAAACGTGGGAGACCCGCCAAAACAACACCAGGAAAGAAAACAAGAGATGAACACCAACAGCAACAGCAGGATAAACCCCAACAACAACAACAACAAGAACAACAACAGTTGATAGCTGATAAAACTGATAAAACAGCAAGTGATAAAATTGAAGCAACAACGTCGCCTCCTCCTCATCCCCTAGTGGGTGCAGTGCGTAAACGCGCCGAGGTGATTACAGAGGGGAATAGACGAGGAGCACGACGCAATGAGACATTGAAACGACGCTCAAACAGGGCCAACAACAAGGATAAGGATGAGGACCAGGAGCAGCAGCAGCATAATGAAAACGATGCTGAGGAGGAGGATGACGAGGATGAATTCTTTTCAGCGCACGATGCGAGTTCACGCAATGGCGGCGCTGATGAGACACTTTCCAAGTCGGAGATCACAAGCTCGAATGTTAAACGGGGTCGCAATCAGGCAGCGTTAACTAGAAAAGCAGCTGCAGCATCACCAGCTGCCACAGAGAGCAGTGTGACCAAGGAGAAGGAGAAGGCGCCTGTAAAACGTGTGCGACAACGTGAATCTCCCATATTTATACCCTCACCGGAATCATCTGGTCGCATGACACGTCAACGTGCTTTTTTTGAGCCCGTCAAGGTGATGCCAAAGCAACCAGAGCCAGAGGAGGAAGAGAATCAGGTGAAAGACGAAAAGGCGTTGAAAGAGGAGCTAAAGGAGGAAAAACAACCGCCCAAGAAAGCAACTGACTCAGGAACTGCTGGAAATAAACAGCAGCAGCTCAACAAGGAGAAGACAAACTCCAGCATTTATGCCAAAGATGCTGCCAAGCAGCAGCAGCAGCAACTTGAGAATGGAGCCACTGCGTCCGCTGTTGCCGCTGAGCAACAAAAGGGTCTCAATGTCTTCGACTTTAGCTCGGATGATGAGCAACCATTGGCCAAGTCCATAAAGCTGAAAAAGGGCGCCAAAAAAGGTCCAGCACCTGCGGCAGCTGCAACAGTATCCGCCCGTGGACGTAAATCCGCTGGAGGAGCAGGCAAGAAGCAACTGCAACAGCGGGAAGAGGAGAAAATGGACTCCACGGCAAGCAAAACAGAAGAGCAGGCAAAAACAAAGCGTGGCAAAGCGCTTAAAAAGAAATCAGACGAAGAGAATGTAGAAAAAGAGCTGATGGAGGAGGAGAAGAAGCTGGAGCAGGAGGAGGAGCAGGAGCTATCACCACCCCAGTCCAAGAAGCAGAGCAATAGCCAACACAATGCACGTCCAGTGCGTCGTCAGGCGCAAGTCAAAGCGACCAAAGCTCAAGCTGAACGTTCCGTGAGTCCAAGTCCACAACGAAGTCAGCGACCATCGCGTAAGACGAAGGAAGCGGCTGCCATATACATGGGCATCATTGGTCACAAGCTGCAGCTGGCGGATGACGAGGAGGACGATCTCTCGCTAAGCAGTTTTCCCGACATACCCAATGTCAAGGAAATGGAGAAAATGGAAAAGGAAATCAAGAAGAATGCGGCGGGCAAAACAAGTGAAGTGGCGACGAGAAAAAAGTCACCCGGCAACAAGTCGGCAGCAGCAGCAGCAACAACAACAGCAACTGTAGCAGCAGCAACTGTTGCTGTTGTGGAGCAAGTGCAGCCGGAGCCAACAGTAGCAGCAACCGCAGCAGCAGCAGCAACAACAGCTGCACCTCCAAGACGTGGCAGACCGCCAAAGCAGGCAAAAGCTGCAGCCACAGCCGCGGCAGCAACAACATCAGCAGCAACAACATCAGCAGCAGCAACAGGCAAGCCGCAGATTGAGGGAATGCTGGTTAAAAAGGGCGCATTGGCGCTGGCAAAAGCAAAGTCCGAACAACAACAACAACAACATCAGCAAAAAGTCGATTCCGATGCGGAAGAAGATTTTTTAATCAACGAGGAGCTAAACGAAACGAAGCGCAAGTTGGAAAAGAGTTTTAGTGACTCGGATGATGAACCATTGGCCATCAAAGTGCCAACAGCAGCAGCAGCAGCAACAACAGCAGCAACGACAGCCAAAGCCAGCAACAGCAGCAACAAAATGGAAACTGTGGCAGCTACAACAACCGTTGCAGCGACAACAGCAACTACAGTTGCCGCAACCACAACAACAGTTGCCGCAACTGCAGCAGCAGCTGCAACAACAACTCTTGCAACAACCACATTAAACTGCACGCCGCCCAAGCAACAAACACAATTACAGCAACAACCGTTGCAACTACCACAACAACAGCAGCAACAATCGTTAGTCTCACAGTTGGGCATGTCAGTGAGTGCCACGCCCACAACGCAACTAACAATGTTGCCGCTGACAGCGAAGCCAACACAATTTTCCATATCTCCGCCAAGCTATGCGCCCCTCAAGGCAATGGAAAAGAAATCACCAGTGCCCACTTCCAAGATACTTAATGTGCCAGCAACATATGCGTTGCCGGGAGCAGGTGCGGGATTAGGAGCTGTTGGCTTTGCCAAGACGACGTCGTATTTGCCACAAGCCTCGCCCCATTATCATACGCCATATGTGCGACCTGCAACGTTTGTTGCTGCTGCTGCTGCTGCCGCCGGCAACAAGACGCCGCAACAGACGACGGCAACAATGGCAACAGCAACGACAGTGACATCACCCTTGAAATATCAAACACCGCCCACAACGTATCCGCCTCCAATTGAGGCGTATCAATGTCCGAAAATTAATCCAAATTTTTTAACACCCAAATATGAGCGTAGCAGCGTGTTGCCGCGCGCCAACAACAGCAGCAGTAGCAACAGCAACAACACGAGCAATCTTAACAATTTCACATCACCAACTGTGGCACGTGCCACACTGAGTAGCCTAAGTAGTCCAGTTGGTGTGGCAGCTACGGTTAAAAGTGTCCTGCCGCCTCCCGTTGTCAGTCAGGGTCAGAGTTTGAGTTTGAGTCTGCCAGCTGTGGCATCAACATCAGCAGCAGCGGCGGCTGTGCAACAACAACAGCAGCAACAACATCATCAGCAGCAACAACATCATCAGCAACAACAACATCAGCAGCAGCAACAGTTGCTAGCACAAAACAGTAACAACAATGCAACAGCAACTTCAACAGTAACTGCAACTGCAGCAGCATCTGATCCGCTTAAAGATGAAATTGGCAGCATTTTGGCCCAGGCAACACTCATGCCCAGCAAAGAGGAATCTGGCAAGATCTTTGGCATTGCCAGCGTGAGTTTGGCACAAAGTTCCGGACCGGATAACACGAAATGCACGCTGGGTAAATGCGGGTCCATACATAAACCAGTGCTGGGTCCCGTTGTGCCAACAGAGGGTTACTTTGGCGATCAGTTGACCAGCAAGGAGCGACGCAAGGCTAAGGTGAACATGACCCATGAGCAGATACAAAAGTGGCTCATCGAGTGCAGCTCGAATCCCGATGAGATTCAGGACGATCTCGATGATGAGTTCGATGAGAGCTTGCGACCCCAACAGGCACAAACGCCGCCAGGACCAGGAACAACACGTGATGACAAGGAGAGCACCAGTTTCAGCAGCTCCTCGAATAAAACACGCGGCGAGCTGGGCAAAAGCGAAAGCGCCTGGTCAGCCAAGGGACCATCGTTGAAGGCAACTCCCGTTCTGGTCAGCATGGCGGCAGCAGCAACAGCTGCTGCCGAGTCGGATGCCTTGGACTTTGACAAGTGTGTGACGGCTGTGAATTTGACACAGAAATCACAGCTGGATAGCGATAAGAAATTGCCCGATAAAAAGGCCAAGAACACAGCCAGCAACAGTGCCAAGGCATCTGTTGCAGGTGCCCCAACAACACCGACAACAACAGCAGCAGCAACCATGGCTGGCAGCAAACGAAGCGCAGCAGCCACGCCCACAGCGAGTCCAACGCCGCCTAGTAAACAAAAAGCAGGCAATAAGAAAAATGCAACAAGTGCAGCAACAGCAGCAGCAACCACAACAAGCGCAACAACAACAACAACACCTACCAAGCGCACGCCTGTCTATCAGAATCAGAGCAACAAAAGCAAGGCACAATTGCAGCTGGACAACAAGCAACAACAACAACAGCAGCAGCAGCAACTACAACGACAACAGCTAACGGCAAAGACAACAACCTCGATTTATGCCTTTGGCAAGGATGAAGAGACAACAACAGCAACTGTTGCTGCCAGCAAAGCAACAAATCGAAGACGCAATGCTGTCGAGTTGGAAGCACCAACAACAACAACACCGCCGCCGGCGCTCAGCGAACGTTCGCCAACCAAAAAACGAGCTGCAGCAGCAGCTGCTGCCACAGCGGTGCAATTAACCTTGAGTCCAACGGATAAACTGGAGAAGCCCAAAGCAACAGCAGCAGCGGCACGAAATGCCAAAAAGCAGCAGCAGCAACAAGAAAAACAACTGCAACAAGAAAAGCAACAGCAACAAGAGAAACAACAGCAACAAGAAAAACAAAAGCAACTGCAGACGACAACTGCAACTCCTGGCGCTGATTCGGATGCAGAAGGTGCCACCTTTTATATACCACTGTTGCAAGGCGCCAGTGGAGGCGCTGGTGGCATACAGGGCGTGGCCGTTAAGCTGGGCCGCGAGGGACCCGACGGGCCCAATCAAAAGGTGGTGATGCAGGCAACACTTGTGACCAAGGCACAGATGGACACCAATTCAAAGCCATTGCCGGATAATGAGCTGGTCAAAACATTGCTGAATGCAGCCACAACCAGCAATGATGTTGCAGCGGCGGCGGCGGCGGCAACAACAACAACGGCAGCAGCCGCAGCAACAACAACAGTTGCCGGCAGCAGCAACAGCTTAAAGGCCAGCACCTCAGCAGCAGCTGCTGCGGCTGCTTCTGCTTCTGCAACGGCAACGGCAACATCTACAAATCTGGTGCGTGTCAATTCAAATTCATCGCTTTTCTCCGGTTCTGCCAAATCACGAACAGCCGCAGCAACAGTTGCTGCTGCAGCGACGGCAGCGACCACAGCCTTGGCTAAAAAGTACAAAGATGATACGCCCATTAAGATGGCCAATAACACGGCCTTCCCACGACACGATGATCCCACGCAAATGGTCGAGGCGCCCATCTTTAAGCCCACCGAAAAGGAATTTGCCGATCCCATTGAGTTTATCGAACGCATCACACCAATTGCAGCTAGATTTGGCATCTGTAAGATTATACCGCCGGCCAGCTTTAAGCCCGAGTGCCGCATATCGGATGAGATGAGATTCACCGCCTACAATCAGTATGTCCACAAGATGCTGCATCGTTGGGGTCCCAGTGCCAAGGAGTTGAGTGCGATCAGAAAGTATTTGGCCACCCAGAGCATTGTGATGAATCATGCACCATGGATTGGCGGCATGGAGGTGGATCTGCCGCGTCTCTATCACACGGTCCAGGAACTGGGTGGCCTCAAAGAGGTCATCGAGAAGAAGAAATGGGCCCGGGTCGCCGAGGAAATGTGCATACCAAAGTTGGCTCAAGATCGTGTCACCAAATTGGATGACATCTACTGCAAGTATTTGTTGCCCTATGACACACTCTCGCCGGCGGAGCGACAGAAGCTCTTCGACGAGGTCGAAGCGGATTGGGCAAAGCGGGAGGCACGTGCTCGTCGCAATGCGGATCGTTTTGTCAATAGCACGGAGAGTGTCTCCAACGAAGAGGATGATGTCTCCACGGATGAGGATGAGGAGTCCGAGGAGGAGATCGATGGTGTCTCCATGGAGTGCATTGTCAAGGGTCGCAGCATGCCCCTCAGTCAATTCTATCGCATTGCGCGCAACACCATGGCCTTGTGGTTCAAGAGCACCGATCCCACGGTCAATGAAGTCGAGGCGGAATTCTGGCGACACGTCGCCGTTCGCGATAGTCATGTCTGTGTCCATTCCGGCTCCATTGATAGCTCCGGCTGGGGCTATGGCTTTCCAAGTCCGGGCCCCAAGGGTAAGGGATCCAATTATGCCCGACATCCGTGGAATCTCAAGGTGCTGACCAATAATTCGGGTTCAGTGCTACGCTCCCTGGGACCTGTCATGGGCGTCACGGTGCCAACGCTCCACGTGGGCATGCTTTTCTCCGCCTGCTGTTGGTATCGCGATCCACACGGTCTGTCCTGGATCGAGTATCTGCACACTGGCGCCTCGAAACTCTGGTACGGCATTCCCGACGATCAGAGTGCCAATTTCCGTTCGGCGCTCACGTCGCTGATACCGACGCATTGTCAGAACAAGACGATTTGGTTGCCCTGTGATACGGTGATGGTGCCACCACATATGCTCACTGATCGCGGCGTCTCCCTGTGCCGCATCGAGCAGAAGCCTGGCGAGTTCATAGTCGTCTTTCCCCGTGCCTACACCTCCAGCCTGGCCACCGGATATGTCGTCTCGGAGAGTGTCTACTTTGCCACCATGTCGTGGCTGGATTTGGCCAAGGATGACTTTAGGGTGAGTGTAGTTGCTGGCTGATTGTTTCATTATTAGATTCCTATTAATATCTTTGATTACTCTTGCAGGATATTCACGAGAGCTGTGAACCGGCCATGTTCTCGTTGGAGCAGTTGCTCTTTGCCTTAGGCTACGATCAGCGCGTCAACTCGGACACATTACAGCAGATGCTGCCTATGCTGAACGAGGTCTGCGAGAAAGAATCAGCAGCTCGAGAACAACTCAGAGTAAATTTATAAAATACATTAAACAATTTGAAATCTTAAATGCTAACAATATTTTACTATTTATTGAACAGGCCGCTGGAGTGACATCCACTGAGAAGGTGCAGGCGGAGAAGGGACAAAAGGCGAAGAAGCAACAGCAGCCACCGTACAAGTCCATCGAGAGTGAATGCGATCTGTGTCGTGCCAATTTGTACATATCGATGGTTCGCACCGAAGAGGGCAATGTTTATTGTCTGCAGCATGCGCTTAAAAATCTCAACAATGGCAATATTCAAGCCAAACAATGTAAACTGATTTATGCTTACAACGTGGACGACATTCAGCAACTGATACGTCAGCTGCAGGAGAAGATTCAACACAAGGCGGCGGTTAAGAAAAAGTAGCATCGTCGGCGTCGCTATTAAACGCAACGCAATAATGTTTGAATAATTATTATTTAATCGACGTCAGCGTTTGAAAGTGAACAGAATATATATTTGTACATATACGCTACATATATGCATTAATGTATTTATAAATGTAATATTCATATATGTGGATGGCAGTGGCAATGACAATGCTTGCAATTTGACTAGTTTATACATATACATATATATGCATATATAGGGAGAGAAACTAATAGGTTTAAGTGACGCGTTTGCAATGAATTTTGTTTTCCATTATCTTTTGTTATTACTGATTATATCCTGTGTGTTATTGATTGTACATAACTATATATAAAGCATAGTAATTAGTTAGACCTTTGATTAAGTCGCCCTCAGTTGATACAAAGATTTATACACTGCTAACAAGTGGCAATTTCTACTACCTTTTATACAATATGCGATTAACAATAACAATTAAAATTACACTTACACTTACCATAGGCATATAGAGACACGTAAAGTCTATAGGAACCGTAGTCCTAGACAGATCATAAACAATAGGAACTGGCCAGGAAGCCAAGTGACAACTAACTAAATAGAAAAAAATCTTGCATGATGATATAGTAGATGTTCCAGTTCCATGTATGTAATTTTAAATAGTTATATATCTAACATCCTACCAGTGCTATATAGAAACCGATTAAAACTCACAAAAAACAATAAATAGAAATGGAAATAAAACCAACCACAAGGCAGTCAATGGCAATGATATAAAAATGAGAACTTTAATTTAGATGTTCAATGTATTTATATAGTTGTAATTCAATATTAAAATAGCAAGTGCAACAATAAATCTTAACTCGAAATATTACACCCGCACACTTTAGTTATTTATACATTAATGTACATACATATGTACACGTAATTATACGTTATTATCATGCGGCAGTATTCATTGAAAAATGTGTAATCGGGACTTGTCATCTTAATCTACACGATTAAATACTAAGTACACTATTGAACTTATGATCAAACTTAGTACAGTAATCTACACCTATATGAGACAAAACTAAGATTTTGGTTTCTTGCTGGGCGGCAGGCAGTCAGACGCGACCGCTGAGCGTTTAACAGCGCCACTGGGAGACCCATCTAAGTTTTTGCCCTTGGCCAACACATCCTCCAGTTGACGCTTCAGCTCCGACACCTGTGTAGCCAGTTCTGTAATGCTGCCCAGCGCCTCCTGCATGCGGCGCTCTTGACCCTTGCGTGATACTTCAAGGAATCGAATGCGTGACGTTAGCAATCTCTGTGTTTGGTATTGTCTCTGCAACTGTTTGGATAGATCGCGATCACAAGTGCATTGATTAATATCTGGGCCTGCTCCACTGGTGGGCAGGGATTTGGCCAATAAAAGTGCTTGCTGTAACAATGCATCGGTTTTAGTTCTCATACAGATTGTATTTTGACACTGCGATTGCTGTTGTACCACTGGCGTCTTCTTAATTGGGGCTACTTTGACGCCATTGAAGCTAATGTCACCCAGGGATCCGCAGACGACGACACGTCCGCTTCCCGAGGCTGCAGATTCGTTTAGTTTCATGGCCAACTTAAAGTTGACGGCAATTTTCTCATCAAAATGCTCAATAGCCATCGAAGAGATGTCACGAAGCTCTTGCAAAACTTCGTGGGGACGCAGAGGTTTCGTTGTGGTGGCCAACAGTTTCAATATGCTGATGATCTCGTCCAGCACGCGGCCTGGTATAAAGCAGCACATGTTAAGCTCTATAAACTTTGAATACGTCATTGTCAACATTGAGATACGCGTCTCGATGGAGGTCAGGATGTCGGAGTGTCGCGCTAACATGTGATTACTGTAATAAAGATAAACGAAGGATTGTAATCAATGCAGTTATCCAACTCAATAGAATCCACTCACCGTCTTTCCGACTCGCGACGTGGCAGTAGGGATTTGATGCGCTTGAAATTCTTGGCATGCTCCTGCACAACCTTGTTAAATCCCGTATTCAACACCTGTTGGCAAATGTAATTGAAGCGAGCGCAAATCTAGAATAGAGTAGAAGTTTTTAATTGCTACAAGATAGTTACGTATGCTTTTTATTGAATTGCCCACCTCTCGTTTCCTGGCAACCTCATCGTATGTGAGCAGCTCTAATATGTCCATCAATAACGTGTCCGGTAAGTCCAAGATATTCATTTTGCAGTTAAACTTTGCCAAAGGAAATTAAAACAAAACGAAACACCAAAATAAATTGGCAGTGAGCGCAGCAAACGATGATTGAAAACAAACTATAAAAGAAAAGAAAAAAATGATTGACGTTGCCAGATTGTGGATTAATGTTTGCGGATTTTGGCTAATTGATATGTCACTCAATATGTCGGCTTTTGACGGTAACGGCACTTTTGTTTTGAAGCAAACGAATTTTTAATTGCAAAATTTTAATCAAGCAATGGATTTGCATCAAAAATTCCCAGCTGCTAGTCCAGCTCCCACATATTGCTCTGAGCTGGAATATTTAATTGAATTGCAATCGGAAGAATTAAGTGGCTCCCAAGTGCGTCGCTCACAGCGTTTACGGGAAAAGAAGCAAGTTATTTTAGAGGCTCGCAAAGAAGTCAACGAAAATAGAAAATATAATGCTTTTAATAATAATAGAGCTGGCTCGCCGCAACTGTTTGTCGAGACTGATGAGGATATTAGTCAACTAAGTCAACTGCCTCCCAACCAGGCCAGTATATCAGAAACGATCATGAATCAAGTTCCGCAAAATGTGTCAAGCAAACGCTCAAATAATGAGACTTCTATGGACGAGGCACCTAAAGAAAAGCAACGCCGCAAGAGTCGCTCTAAAAACACGAGCAGGGGCCGTTCCAGAAAACATCCTGAAGTTAAACGGAAACCAGCAACATTGTCTTCAAAACTTAAGCTTAAAACAAATTCAGTTAAGCCGCAACTCGGAACATTGGCTCCTTATCCAAAAATTGATAATGTGGACTGGCAGCATTTCTATAACTCGCAGGCAATCGTAATCCCATCTGACTCCAACACGGCCCCATTGGAAATCAAGACGGCGCCTGAATCTATGAACAATCCAGCAATGACTCGAGCTGAACTAATAGTACAGAATCCTCAGATAACGAAGCCTTTTAATAAAATTGGCAATCAATCCAAGCAGAAGTCCCGTAAATGCATTAATTCTAAGCAAAGTAGTTCCAAAAAGCAGCCTGAAACTGTACCAATATCTGCCCATGGCAATGTTCATAACCCCCGGAATCATACTGGAATGTCCTGGCAGCAGAGTTACCAACAGCCCACTGTGAACCCACCAGATCCAACAAAACCGCATCAGACCGTATCCACACATGGTAATGTGGATGGATCCCAGGCTCCACCCGGAATCTCCTGGCAGTACAGCTACCAGCAGCCGACCGTAAATCCACCAGAACCCAAACCATCTGCATTGATCACCAATGCCACTCAAACTTATGCATATCAACGTATAAATTTAACTCAAACTCTGCTGCCGGAGCGTTATCCGGCTCACTTCGTACATCAGTTGCCGCCGGAATCGACCACAACGAAAGGTGAAATTTTGTCAAGCGAATTGCAGTGCGTTGGCTCTGGAGCTGCTATACCGAGTACAACTAGAGCCTTGCCAGCCACGGAATTGCGTCAAATGTGTCCCACGCCGGATACCACACCAACCGTCGGCCATGAATCCTACTCCCCTTCGCCGCCGATAGCCGAATCAATGAATTCAACAACGCCATCACTGAGTGATTCACTTGCCGAGGTGTTTGGCACCAGGAAAATACGAAATATATTAAATATCGAGCCGCCACGCAAGTATCTGGTGCTGGAGGTGCATCTGCCTGCCATCGCTTTTATGCTGAATGTGGAACTGGGACGCCTGCGCGCCGTCTTGGAGATGACACAGCGCTTGACACTCGACCAGGTTCAGGAGATGACGCAGGAGTCACGTGAAGTTATAAGCATTCACTCATCCAGCGAGGTTGAGGACAATGAAGAGATGCAGTGATAGCCATAAACAAAAAAGTTAAGTTACAACAAAATCTTGTCAAATTTTAGATTAATTTGTATATTATTTTGCTGTTGTTTACTCGTATCCTGTGTACAGCAATTGCACTGTCTCTAATTGATTTAGTTATGTTAATCATATATTGAGACAACGACAACGACACCAATATATATCTAGATATATATAGTCAACGATCTGAGCATCACAAGGTGAAATCGTTTGGTTTCCATTACGAGTGCACCACTGTGCGAAACTGTACTTTCAGTTGAACTTGTCGTTTTAAAACTTTCGTGTGTTGATCATTTAAATTTTGTATTTTGTATAATTTAGTTGGTAATCAATATATATGTATAATGTATGTGGTTTTTGTTGCCTTAGACTTTCAGAGTGCACAGAGACAGAGAGAATTGTTTAAACCGTTCTTCATCTTATTTTTTGTAGTTGTTGTTTCTTGTTTTTGTTGTTATAAATAACCTAATGCTAAATGTTATCTAGACTTTAATATAATTCATAATTGGTTTTGTTTCTCATTCAAGATATATATATTAATTATGTAATTATATACAAGCGCTCAGACTTGGAGACCTTTTTTAGTAGTCGCTGTCGTAGCTAACATCTTGCTGCGCCTGCGTTGAGTCATCGGAACGCTCCGAGGTTGGTTCAAAGTCTACATCCAGTACAGTGTCATTGACTGGACAACAATTGGGATGCGCCATTGAATCGAAGGCATCTTTGATTTGATTATTGGCGCCCTTGGGATCCAGATCGGTGGCCCAGCTAAAATGCATCAATGCCAGATCCATATTGCCGAGCGTCTTGTGTATTTTGCCAATTAGATAAAATACTACTGACTCCTTTGGCACAATCTCCTTGAGCTCCTCCAGTTCACGTAACGCCTCCTGATATTTGCCCAGTGAGAAGTATATAGATCCGCGATGAAAACGCGCCAAAGGATTTTTCGGATCTAACGTAGCCGCCGTATTAAGTGTTTGCAGTGCTAAATCCTTTTTCTGCATAAAGAACTGCATCGCTCCGATGTGCACCAATATAACCGAATTCCATGGATTTATCTTTAATGCCTTCACATAGTGCAACTCGGCCAACTCGTATTTCTCCTGCTTGGAGTAGATGGTGCCAATGCCGAACCAGGCATTATAATGTCTTGGATCGCGTACAACTGCCGCCCGAAAATAGTCCATGGCCTTGTCAAACTCCTCGGTAAGCACTAGCTCATGTCCAAGTAGCGTGTAACTGTACACAAAGTCCGCATCTACTTGAACGGCACGCTTGAAAAACTTGATGGCCGTCTCGTGCTCCTTGTGCAGCGAGAAACAATTGCCAGCAACACACCACGTCACCGGACTTCGTTTGTCCTGACCAATGAGGTCCTGTGCGAGTGCCGAAAGAGCCACCTCCTTTTGCAAGTGCCACAGCGACGTGGAATAGATCTCCATGTAATCCAAGCGACAAGGTTCCGTCTCGTGTATCCGTTGAAATATGACAACGGCGGCCTCATAGTCGCGAAGCTCATACCGACACATGCCAATCAACGATTGCACCCAACTGGAGCTTAAATGATGCTTTGGTATCGTCGACTCCAGCTGCTTGATGGCCGCCTTGCAATGGAATGCCGAAAGCAGCTTATAACCCTCGGCCAGATCACGGAGCAGCAGCATTAGACCATCTGCCGATTGCTTCTTCATGCTGAGCAACTGATGTGCCAAGGTCTGTGCATTGTTGAGATTATTGTTAAGCAGAACTTTGGCATCCTCTGTGTTGCGATTATTGATTGTGGATTGATTGTTGCCAGCTGTGGCTGCTGATGTGATTGTTTCCACCTTTTCCTTCTCCTTCCGCGACTGCTTCTCGTTCAGTTTCTCTGCTAGATGATGATGCGTCTTCTCCTCAATTAGCTCGTTGTTTAAGCAGATTTTTGGCATTCGCGATGATTTTGTTTTACGTGGCGGCGAACGCGGCTGCACAAATTTATTGTTGTTTGTTATATTAGGCGATTTGTTATTCTCTTTCACGGAGTACGCCGAATTGCTAAACAGCCGAGTACTACGACGCACTGCCGCATTGGGATTAGAAGGTGCATTGCCAACACCATTGTTGGGTGTGCGAGGCGTTATGTTGCCAGCCTGTGTAAATACGGCGGGTTTGCTCTTCTCCTGACGATTGATGATGCCGCCCACATGTGTTTTCAACTTTTTGCCAATGATCTTCGGCTCCTGATTGACCTCCACCAGCATCTGGGGCATCGGCGAATACGCAGACATACTTAAATTGGGCTGTAAGGCGGCTGAGCTGCCATCGCAGGGACTAGCTAAGGGCATGATGCCAAAGCTGGGCGTTAACGGCGATATTGCAGACAAATATTTGAATTGCTTGCGAAACGGAGTGCCATTGTTACAATCATACAGTTGCTGCTGCTGCTGATGTTGTTGCTGGTGCTGTTGTGTGTGCACATCCTGTGTGGCATAACCCATAGGTGTGTCCTCAAGGAGCATCATGCTCGAGTTGTTGTTACTGTTGACGTTCTGCTGCTGTGCGCCACCTCGCAACATGGTAATGGAGCTGTTGAGATTGTTATTGTTTATGTTATTATTGATGTTGTTGTTTGGCGTCATCAGATTCTGTAGTGTGGCAATGCTGGTGTTGTTGTTGTTATGTTGCTGCTGCTGCTGCAACTGTTGCTGCTGCTGATCCACAGGCGTGTTAAGTATATAATTTGAATTATTGCTTAAATTGTTCAACAATAGATTCTCCAGCTGCTGCTGCTCGTTGGCAGCGGTGCCACCAAACAGAACGATGGAATTGGCATTGGCGCTGCTGCCCTGGCAAGTGTTGAACACATCAGTGCTATGAATTTGGAATATTGACGCTGCATCCGTATCCTGACCCAGCAGGCACAGATCTGCAAACGCATGCCACAAAAATGGGTTCAGTTTAAGTGCACGCTGCAGCGCATTTACCGCCAGCTTCTGGCGCTCCGTACGCATGCAGACTTGTGCCATCAACTGATAAGCAAAACAGGCGATTTCCCCAAATTCTCGCTGCAGCTCATCAAAGTGTTTGCTATCCGCAAAACCATTAGCAATCAGTGCGCATTCAGCTTCTGCATATTTCTTTAGTTCATAAGCGCATTTGGCCTGCAAATAGCGGCACTGTGGCGATCGACGCGCCTTCTCCATAAGCAGCCAATAGGCCTGATCCAATAGATTTGAACGATAATAGCTGGTGGCCAATAAAAATATCGTCTCGTCGCTTTCCACTGATGTATGGGTAAATAAGAGATAGGTCAAGTGTATTAATCACCATGAATATGTGGTCGCTCAAGGCTGTTGCCGTACTCACCTTCTGAGCATAGTCGCTCCGCCAGAAATACGGCATCTTTATGGTCGTAGTGGTTGAGGCAGTGCCATATGGCGGCCTAGGTGAAGTAGCAGAAATGCAAATAAAAAGAAGTATGAAAAAAAAGTAATGTAATTTCTTTTTTTTTAATCGTTTGCTATCGATTTACCTGCACGGGCTCTTGTATCATCATGATTTTTGAATTTTATGTCAAACTGAGTGTTGAAAATCTGTTTCCACTCCGACGCCACGACGCTACGAGCTTTTCACTTAGCGGGGCGCCCTAGTTACAGACAGAGCTGCACTTCTAATCCGGTTTCAGTTTCGGTTTTTTCTGGTGGCTTTTCTATGCTTCACATGCGCAAACTAAAAACGTACAATGGATCATGCTGCACTGGCTCCACACAAGGTGCAATTTTCCAGCAATCAAAAGAAAAAAGTGTCGTGCGTGTGTGTGTAACTTAAATGCGGGGAGTACTGGTGCTGATGTTGCTCCCTGACCACCACTTCTAAAATATTGCGCTGGCGAGGCTTCTCTTCTTCTTTTCGCACGAAACCTCGGCACTCCGCACGTCAGTCAATTTTCGTAACAATTTTCAAGGCCTTCGCATTAGCTTTTCCGCACACACCCACTCACACACATATACATTACAAAATCGACTCTTTTCGAGTAGAACTAATTATATATATAATCTAAACGCGAAATTTGTGGCCTATTCGTTTTGCATTAAAAACTAAAATTAGTCGAACTTTTCCGTGTGAGTGGCGATGCCAGCAAAGTATTTGCCATTCTGTTTGGCATCGATGTTGGAATGCCGATAACTAGATAAAACAGTACTATCGGCTATCGTTATCGAGCCAGGACTTGCTTCAGTTTTTTTAAAGAAAACAATCAACTTTTTTTTCATTAATTTAATTATAAGTATATTTAATTCTTATTGGCTGGACTGTATTACTATTTCCTTACGCTTTATGTTGCCCATATCAAAAGCTCTACTGCGAGTCACTCGAACTTGAACTAGAACTGTCTGTGGACATGACTTCGACATCGTCTTGTGCTGAAGATTCTTTGTGGGCACGTGTTTCCAGAGCCACCGAATTACCCGATGCACCCATCATGTGCAGTTCGCCCAGATTCCAACTGAATTGGTTTTGGAATGAATTTGGCACTTCTCCGCCGGCACTGCTTGGTCCACTCAAATTTCGCTGGGCATCCGATAGGATGGCACTATTCTGATTTGTCACAACTCCGCCATTGATATTCTGCTCAGATTTACCCAATAGCCCATTGCGCATTTCAATGTCCGTGGGGTATGGTCGTCTTAAGTCGCCAATGCACCAGGTCAGGGGAGCACTAACGGCATTTGCCGAACTAATGCGGTGTGCGTATTTTATAAGTTCTTCTGAGGAGACTGGTCGCTTATTGGCCTGATTAATGCTTGCCAATTTTTGGCGCGCCTGAAATATTGCCGTGGAGAGAATGAGTTCAGCATCTTTCAGAGATTTCTGTAGCTTTTGAATTTCTCGATCCTGGAGAGAAGTTATGCGTCAAAATAAAAGTGACACCAAATCAATGAAATATACATACGTGAATCTCCACCTTAGCACGCAGTTTGTCCATTGCTTCCTCGACTTTGGCTTGCTCTTCTGCCAATTCCAACATTTTCCTGAACTCTTCATCTTTGGAGACAAGCAAGTCCAGCAAATCCGCAAGTTCATTGGAGCTTTTCTGATGCGCGTGTTCGATTAGTTCCTTTGAGATCATTTCAATGTCGTCAATTAGTAGAAGCAAGCGCTCCTTCGTGCTTAAGTGAAACGACATGTTGGCGCAGGAGCTACTCTAGCTTTGTTTTTATTTAATTAATTAATGTTAAGTTGCTGTCTCTTTTTTATTACCGCCACACAACAACCCAACTCACACACATCGATGGAGACACACACACAACAGATGCATTAAGAGGTAACTCTTGCAAATGTGTGGCAGCCTTGGCTCCCAAAACACGGTGGCAACCATCAGGCCACACGGATAACTATTTCCATATTTAACTCCTTTTAAAAAAAATATTGCTGGTTTTTGCATAGTTGTTAAATTTTCACAGAAACTTTTGTTATATTTTTGACGATTTTTTTCAAGTTTTTTTTAGAATTTCTTATTAAACTTCACCAAGATATCGATATTTTCATGATGTACCAAAAAAAGACACCGAAAAGCACAAGCTGGTCACACTGAAAGTGACATAAACACAAACAGCTGTTTGTTGGACCAACAACAGCCCGAGCAACAGACGCTAAAAACACAAGAGCAAAGAAACCACTATTTATTTTTATCTTTTCTAAATTAATAGATATAATTACTCAATTTAAATTATTGCAATATAACTATTACTGTGCAATGATATTTAGACCGTGATCATGTTGCTGCAACTGCTGATATTTGCTTTGTTTCTTTCTCTCTTCATTTATTGGTAAGTGCAGCCGCACCGGGCTAAACTCAATTACATATATATATGTATATGTAGCTTCGTAACGCTTACTCTGCCTGCCTTATCTTCCAATTAGGATTCTGCCCACGGGCATTAGCTGGTATCTGATCAAACGCTTTCGGGTCAAAGTGCGCATTGGGCGGATTTCACTGCCCTATTTGTCACTTAAGAATGTCCACATCAGCAAAAGTGGCTTCTCTGTCGTAAGTGCCAAATAATTGATTGACCTGCGGTTAACCGCCCCCATATTTCACTTCTTTCATATTTTCATTTCTTTGTCTATAGCAAATTGAAGAGGTTTGCTTGCGCAGCAGTTTCTTTACCACGGAGGTGACGAAGCTGCTGTCAATTTATGTGCGGGACATACGCATAAATAAGGACATACATAGTAATCGCCAGAATGACGTCAGTGAAGGTTTTTATTACGAGCCGCGTAAACAACAAAAGTCCGAGGTCAGGGGTGTTCCAGACTTCCGGCAAACCAAAGTGCCTGCGAGTATTATAACATTTGCACAGTTTATGGCGGTTCATGTGAACAATATATCCGTGGTGCTGATGAACAATGACTTTGATCCAGGCTGGTTTATACATGCCACCGCCAAGGAGCTGCATCTGGATGGCAGCATTGTACAAAATGCGCGTGTGCTGCTCGTTAATGCCGCGCTGTCAGAGGCGCAGGCCAAGATGTTGAGACATTGCAATGCACGGCGACAGTCATTGGAGAATCTCAATAAAATACGTCCTTGTCTGGGCGAGGTGAGCTTCGATGTGGCACTGGATGCCTCCCTGTTTGCACATGGTCCACTCTCCATGGATGTAAGTTCCTGCATCAGCTTATGATATATGTAAATATTAATTAAGGCTCTTTTTCCATTTCTAGACACTTAGTTTGATCATAAATAATTGCAAGTCCGTTATTCATGGTGGCCTCTACGAGTTCCTCAGCGAGGCAAAGCAACGTACAAATCCTGGCCAGCAATCAAAACGCTTACAGCAGGCTCTTACACCCGCCGCCAAGAGCTATGACAATGATAACTATGAGAAGCTTGCGCCTATAATACCAAAGAACTTTAATTTCAGCATTAAGGCAGCAACATTTTCCGCGGTCAAGGAAAACTCGCAAAATGATTTTAGTGCCAAATTGCAACTATTTACGGTAAGTACAACGATACTTATTAAGTATATAATGTAGTAATTGTTTTATTTTCAGATAACGGGCAAATTCAACTCAAAGATTGTGGATGAGAAGACGCTGCTGCCTTCAATGCTGGCCAAGTTGGTTTTCCAGCATCTGGACATTGATACCAAATACGAGAAGCTGCTTTTTGTGGAACAGTTTACCATCGACTCAGTGGTAGGTTAACGAAACACACTCCTTAAGGACCCCATTAAATATTTGATCACTTGCAGCTCGAGAAGGACATATTCAATCTGTATGTCAAACTGAAGACATTCCAAATCATTTACAATCACAGCGAGATCTATGACTTTGTAAACAATAATTTTCTGGCACGCCAACGTGCCAGCAGTCACCATCAACTGCTCCAGTTGGGCAGCAAGCAAATGTCTCTGCCGAATAGTTTGGGCTTAGAGGCAGTTACTCCAGCCTCGTCGCCAGCTAAGCAACTTCGCGATGGTGGGATTCTGGAATGGATCATGCAACGCATTGTTGTCAAGGGTTGCGCTGAACTGTGGAATGTTTCGCTCCTCATGAAATTGGATGATCAGCACATTGCCATGAGTGTCAGCCACACGCGATTCCTGCTGGAGCAGATTGAGGAGAAACGCAGCTCGATGTATCGCAACAAGTTTCTCAATCTGTTGCTAAACAAGCGGCAATGGAGTATGGAATTAATGGTGGAAACCCTTTGGTCCAATCTGGGCAACTCCAACAATGATACCAACAATCTAAAGAAGACGCATTCACCGGGCTCACCATTCTTCCTGGGCGTAAGCCTGGTCAAGTTGTGCTCCTATGCGAATACCACCAAGTTGGACATCTCCATACACACCTTCCGCACCGAGTACAGTATGCAGTTGGCCGAATTCATTGTCATGTCGATGATGTGCGTCAAGCAGTATGGAGGATTAGGCAATAGGCGCGGCAAGCAGCTACAACGTCGACTTAGCAACACCCCCGAGGAGCACGAAGGCACATCTCTGCGTGTCTCAGTTAAGGTTAAGGATATCACGGCGTATTTTGTGAATCATCACAATGTTTATATGCTGCTCAGTTTCTCAGAGATTAATCTGACACGATCACAGCACTTTACGACGCTAAAACTGGAGGAGTTCCAAATGGCAATCATGCGTTCCATGACTGCCTCATCGCTATGCCTCACAGACTTCTCGGATGTGTTTGCCAACTGCAAGATGATTCGCCTGGAGCACGAACAGCATTTCGAAGAAAATGACAACTCTCTTGGAAAGCTCTCCATTTATATACCCGGCAATACTGAAGCCATGTGGAATTCCAATTTGCACATGCATCTGTTAACGCTAGTGCGGGACATGAAGGATCTGAAAACGGAGCTGGCAGTACCATCATCACCTGTCCAGCTGGAATCATCAAAGCCGAAACGTTCGCTTATCATTGAACTGTCGGCGGAGCGTAGCACCATCTGTGAACTGAAGCTATCGGAGCGTCACTCCATCCAGTTCTTTGTGGAGAATCTATTCTTCAGCAACAAGGAACGCAATATTATCTATGCCGAGAATGTATTTGTGAAGATCGACGATCAACATATCTTTACGATCAAGGAGCTGAAGACACAGTCCCGACCACACATGGAGGTGCTCAGCTACGAGCGACAAAACTTTCCCGGTTTCGTGCTGCCCTCCAACAAGGTGTGGGAGACAACAATTGGTTCCTTCAAGGCAATATTTCCGTATGATCATGACTTCTATGATGCCATCAATAATGAGTGCGTTACACACTTTAAATGGCTCAAACTGGTCCACAATTATAAGAAGAAACCTTTCACCGTAAACTCTCCGCTGCCCAGTGATTTGGTCATCAAAATCAAAGAGTTTCTTATCGAGATTAGTGACGATCCCTTCGAGGTGAAGCTGCGCGACAATTATGTACTGTTGGTGGACGAATACCTGGAGAGTCTTAAGCGCAAGGCGTTGTTCGACAAGAAGATCGCCGAGCTGTGCTCCGAGCGCCTTCTTGTCCCCGCCGGCACCATCGAAAGTCTTTACGCGAATCTCGTCAAGAAGAATGCCGAGATTTACATACAGCGCTCGAAGAAGATACGGGAGAGCGGTCCAGTTCGCACTCGCCTGCTCGCCTGGATAATGACGGATGTGGAAATCCTGGCCATGGCAGATACCTCCATACATGGCTACGATAACGTGACGCGTACCATGCGGGAAATCGACTCGGAGAGTCCCTGGCCGGAGGAGGGACTGCAGTTCACGACCCTCTGGTGTCGCGGCGTCAACGTCAGCTGCTCCGAATGGAAGTTCATGTTGCGGTGTGCATAAAATGCTTAATATTGCCTACATATATATTATTTATTAATCAAATGCCTTTATAATACTACAGAGACTTTCCACAGCCCATGTTTTATGTGAAGAGCATGCGACTCTACGGAAATCTTTGTGGTGCCGAGCAGATGGCCTCGAAACGGGCCAAGCGCGATGTCTTCGTGGAGGTGGGCGAACCCTTCCAGACGGACTTAGTGCAGCGGAGCATGCCCTCGATTAAGTTCTATCACGATTTCGACTGCGAGCTGGAGAGCTGCAGCTATGCCTTTGGACCCTGCTGGGAGCCCGTCATGGCCCAGTGTAATCTGAGCTTTGAGAAGATCTCGGCACCCTCCAAGGATCCCAGTCCGACGCTACCATTTTGGGACAAGCTACGTTTATTGCTGCATGGACGCTTGACCCTGATTGCCAAGCAATTCACAGTGCTGCTCCATGCCTCCTTGGATCCCTACAATACCACAGAGGAAATGGAGCTGACGTGGAATAATTGCGGCATTGTCTGGACAAATGCCAAGATCATGTTCAAGGGTGAACTCAATGTGAGCACTTAAATCAAATAAGAAATGTTCTTACTTACTTATTTTATAATTTCTGACCAGGTGACAGTGAGAACTGCGTCCCGATATGACGATTGTCGTCTGTTGCACTTTCCCAATTTGAAGCTGACGTTTAAGCTGAACTGGGTTTGCCTGGCTAATCCAAATGATCATCATGCCGTGATGCCCTGTGCTCCTGACAAGCTGCCGGAGTACTCCAGCAACCAGGTGCATGATTCCTTTCGAGCTTATCGCTCGCTCAACCTCAACATTTGGGCATCGTTCGAGACGAAACCGAAGGTGGGCGAGGAGGTGGAGTTAGATATACCCAGTCTTGTATTGTACGGCAGCACGTTACGTTGGTTCGAGAGTCTGAAGCTCATCCTGTCGGGCGTAACGCGTCCCACACGTCGTGGTCCGGTATTCAACAATGTGCGTCCTCGCAAGAAGCAGCTGAGCAGGCACTACAAGAAGGCCAATCTGCAGATGTGTCTGCACAAGTTTCAGGTGCTCTACTGGATGTCGCATGCTCTGCACAAGGGCTTCCAGCTGAACGGACGTCGTGTTTCCTTCAGTTCGGAGTATTGTCTGACACTCAATCCCATTGATGATGGTCTGATCCATAGACCACGTGCCGATTGGTCAACGGTCTACATGAATTGTGAACTCAACGATGCGGAGATCTGGCTAAAGAGCATTGTCACCGAGAAGCTGGACAGCAGCTCCGAGAACTTGGCCAGTGCCGGCGATGCTTTCAAAATAGTGCGTTTCTATTTTCTGAGCGTGGCCAAAGTGTCGTATGGACGGGAGGCATTGATGCCAACGACGGCTAGCAATGCGGAGGAGGATGCCAAAACCAAGTCATCGACACCGACCCACAAGCTGGTCGTATACGATCTGAAAGGTGCCTGGACAAAGAGCAATCGGGATGTGGCATTTGCTCTCTTTGACTCCTTCATGAAGTCGCAGAAGCTGAAAAACAATCTGTCCACAGAGGCGGTTAAAAGCTACAGGAAGGAGGCGGCCAACTCGAATGTGCTGAAGCACAAGCGGAGCGATAGCACTATTACCCTGTCCAGCACAAGCAGCGAAGTCTTGCCCAGTAAGTAGACATGCCAAAGGGATGGTTCCACTATTAATCCCTTCTCCTCTTGCAGTTGCCAATGCCAGCACCGCGCTGAAGAAGGCGCCAGGTCAGGTGCATGCCACAGCCATGTTGCAGCAACTCATCGCGGAGGCGGATCACAAGTTCAATGTGTACAGTGATGACCATAGCACACAGTCCAGGGAATTGCAGCTGCAGGGACTGCAGGCGTGCTCCATGCAGGACATAATCCATGAGAATTGGTCCATCAGTCTAGTCAACTCCCAGGTGCTGCTCAAGGGCTGTGAGACGTCCGGCTATGTGATCATCAGTGCGGCCAAGGCGGAGATACTTCAACGTGAACATCGTCCTGTGTGGCGTGATCGCTCACTCATATCGAAGACAACCTGGAAGGGATTGCTTGAGTGCATGCAGTACTATGCGACAGTCAGTGCCGGGGACAATGATTCCCTGCTGGAGCGGGAGATCATGTGGCTGACGGTGGACAATATACAGGATAAGGACGAGACAGTGATTAACAATCATCTGCCCGAGGATATTTCACATCTGGTGGGCAGTGGACGCAGTGTGGGCGGTGTTGTTTCCGAAACAGTCGGAGCATTCCTCAGCGACAACTCTGGCCAGGCACAGCCGGTGCAGCTGCAGCGCATCGTGTCCAAATGTAAATGCGAATTCTTCTATGTCAGCTATGGCGATGCCATCGATCCCAACAGCATCACAGAGGTGCCGCCACCGCCATGCGAGGAAACACTATCGCCCTGGGAGAAACAGGACGATCCGATGGATGCCTTCACGCTGATGCATCACGATCTGGACGTGTTTACCAATTCACTGCAGTACGCCATGATCCTGGACATTGTCAACAATCTGCTGCTTTATGTGGAGCCACAGCGCAAGCAGGCAGCCGAGAAGTTGGCCCGAATGCGTTTTCAACTCCAATTGCACTCCACGGAGGATCAGAAGCGACCCATTCAACAGAAGCAAACGGTTATAAGGAGTCTGCTAATGAAGATCCGTTCCCTGGAGAAGGACATTCATCTGATCAGCAAGGAGCGCATCGAGGAAGGCGACACGCTCGAGCTGCGCATCGACTTTGAGCGTGTTCAGCAACAGATCCGGGACAGCAAGGAGGAGCTAAACACCTACAGCGAGGAGCTGGACATGATGCTGCTCTGCTACAAGGAAACCCAACTCTCACAGCTCAGCAAAATCTCCAATGTGCGCTCGGACAAGTCGGTGACCATGGTGCGGGCCAACGAGATTTGCTTCAAGCGTGCCCAGTGGCGTCTCACGGAAACAGACGGTCAGATTGGTATCGCGGATTTGGTGCTAAGCGCCTTTCTCTATACCAAAAAATCCAAGAGTGATGATTCTGTGGAGCATCTCCTGGAGCTGGGCAATATACGCATGGAGAATCTGTTGCCGCGTGAGATCTATCGCGATGTCCTCCTGGCGACGGAAATCCAGAAGGACATGCCGGTGGATACGCACAAGCGTGTCCTCCGCATTTTCTGTCGTGAGAAGCCGCCTGTGGGTGGGATTTCTGTCAAGGATCACTTTGAGATTAATGTGGCACCCATAACGATAGCCATCACCAAGAAGTTCTATAGCACCATGTTGAAGTTTTGCTTCCCGGATCGCGATGCCTCCGAGACGGAGGTCAGCGATGAGCTGGACGACAATGCGTCCAGCAGTTCGGCCTCCTCAACGAATCTGCAGGCCAAGGCGTCGTCGTCGTCCAAACGATCGGCCAAGAGCAAGAAGAGCGCCAAAGACTCCGAGTTCTATGTGAAAATCGAAAAGGATGACGTGGAAAAGATGAAGGAGCGGGCGGAGAAGAACAAATTGTTTATCTATATAAAAATTCCCGAGGTTCCTGTGCGTGTCAGCTACAAGGGCAACAAGGAGAAGAATCTGGAGGACATCACCGACTACTCGCTGGTCATACCGACGCTGGAGTATCACAATGTCACATGGACCTGGCTGGATCTGCTGCTGGCCATGAAGTCAGTTAGTAAACGGGTCATCGTCTCGCAGGCCATCAAACAGAAGCTGCAAATCCATCGACGCCAGCCGGTTCTATCAGCTGGTGAGCGTGCCACGCCCCAAGAGGAGGACAAGGCCAAGATGCTATTTGGCAATCGATTACTGGTGAGCTAACTAATCTATAATATTATCTGAAATGTTATATGAATGCATTCTTCTTTTCCCTTTGTAGAGCGAGAATCGCAACCAAAGAAAAACTGGCGGCGTCTTTAAGTTTCCATCGAGTGGCAAGTGATCTGATTAATAAAAGACTCGTAAGAAGTTAATGCTGTAGTTAAATCATATATTTATTAATTATTTATATGCATATTTATTACGGTATTGCGGATGTGAAAACTCGCAGCGGGCACAGGCAAATCCTAATCATTTAACAAGAATATTTATCGAGCCCTTTTTCTTTAATATTGCAGTTCCTTGCTATCACACTTAGAATCAGAGCTGGGAATAGTGATCATCTTAACTGAATTCATTTATACTAAATTCTGTAAAGAATTGTTAAAAACAAATACAATACAATTTTTTTTAGAGGTAGTCTAAAATACCACCAACAAATTTAGTGGATGCAAGAATTCAAATAAATAATTTGTGACTATTTATAAAATGAACATTTTCATAAATTAAATGAAATACTGAAGACAAATTTGAATCACTATTCTCAGCTCTGCTTACAACAAACACAACAAAAACACATACAAACAAACACTCAAGTATTATGCTCTATATGTAACTATAAATATAACTATATATATATGTGTATGTGTCTGTGTCTGTGTCTGTTTGTCTGTTCTGTCTGACCAGTCTGTCTGTCTGTCTGTCTAAATAATGTTGTTCTTGTTGTAAACTGCTATTGTTTACCTTAGGCAAAAATAAAGTGAATTTTCGAAGTAGTCGCATTTTTACATACCACACTGATATATTAAGACTTTAAAACACTTAAACATTAACAAATGACAATTGGTCAATTGGCCAACAACGAATTACTTGGTCAGCTGCTTCAACGGTGGCTGCAACAGAATGAAGTGAAACTTGATTAAATTTACAAAATTTCAAGATATTCCTGATTGTGTTACTGACCAGCACAAAGACGCGCTTGGGCAGCGCACGCTGGACGAGCTCATCGAGCAGCACATTCTGGCTGTCGTTCTTCTGAGGATCGGCCTTTGTGTTGTACTCCAGCGTCAGCACGGGCAGCTCCTGCCAACCCACCTGGAGTGGATATAAATTATAGACCAACTCCTTCTCATCATATGCCATTATGGACACGTCCAGCTGGAAGCGAAGAATCGTTTGAGTAAATAAGAAGAAAAAATGGAATCAATTACATCGCACCTGCTTATGGCCAGAGCATATAAAGTTATCCGACTTGCTGATGGACAACGTGGCTATCAGATGGAGCACATGCGTTGTGGGATTCTTGAGCACCACCTTGAAGGCCATGGGCATTTTGACAAACATCTTCTCCTCAATGGTACAGTAAATGTTTAGCGGCGGCTCCGCTATGTCCAGACCACTTATAATAAACTTGGATTCGTTTTCCTCCTTGACACCTGGACGCCGCCAGCGTATGCAAAAGACACCAAATTTGGGGATAGTCGTGGGCACTGCAGAGTCCAGCGTGTAAACGCCTTTGATGAAGCCCCGATGATGTCCTGTTGCCTGAACCGCCTCTAGCGCTTTGTTGAATATGATCCGCATGCTCTTGGGTGCATCCTGTCCAGCTGGTGGAAAGACTGCGCTATCTTCGGCGCCACTGAGACTCAGTTTACCATCATCCGAATGCATTGAGTTGCTCATGATTCCCGCACTGGCCACCTGCAGTCCAGAGTTGTTATTGATGATGGTCATGCTGGTTGGGATTTTGGACATCAGGCTTTTGCTCATGTATCCGCTCATTGGAGCAGCTGGCGGCTGGGCAGGTGCATCTCCAATGTTGCCCGTTGGCGGCACCTTTTGTTGGCGACTCAGAAACCTGCTGGGCACACTCTCCTCGGACTTGGAGCGCTCCAGATCCCGAGCGGTCGTCCAATCCTGAAGCGTGGCATTCGTGCGCAGCACAATCACACTCTCCAGCTGGTCACCAGCTCTGTACTTGTTGGTGTACTTCTTACGCTTAAAACTGTAGTTCGATTGCACTAAATTGTGATCCTGTCGAGAAGTTCAAAGTATAAGAATCTTAACAGCAATTGTGAGAATCTATCACTTACACATATAAAGAAGCTGTCCAGGATTTCCACTTCGTCCTCAGCCAGCACCTCCATGTTGGCCCTCAGAAGGAAGTTCTCACCACGATAGACTTGGCTCAATGGCCGCCGGTTGAGAGTATAGAAACGGGCACTAAACTTAAAGTCACCAATGCATCTCACGGTCAACGTGTCCTCCCGTGACTTGCGCAGCCTGGTCTCGTCCAGATACTCGATCTGTACCGGCGATATGGCTGCTAGGCAGTTGGTTATTACCTTGACATGCTCAGGCGTTGTCTCCGAACTGTTGGGCGTTGTGTTGTGACTGACATTGACAGCTCCCCCTGCACTACGATCCACATCCAACGTGTAGCTGAGTCTCTGCTGCAGTTTAATCTCCGTCTCCACCAAACTGAAGATGTAATACGTCGCCGTGTTGCTGCCTTGTCCGGACAGTTCACCCACATCGATCTGGATCTGGGCATGCAGCTTCTGACGACCAGTCGACACATCCGTCGTTAGGAAAACTGCAAAGGTGGACAGGGGAAAAAAAATAAAAAAATTTATAATGAATGAAATTGATGCAGAATCAAATTGGAGGCCAAACCATGAACAAATTGATATTCCGCAAGGAAATCGGTTCATTTTTGACCAAGTTAAGAGAGTTTGAAATTTTTGAAAAATTGTAAAGGGGTTAGTATGCAAAAAGTGGACAATTTTGGAAAAAATTTAATATTGTAAAATAGTTAATATTTTGATGCAGAATCAAATTGGAGGCCAAACCATGAACAAATTGATATTCCGCAAGGAAATCGGTTCATTTTTGACCAAGTTAAGAGAGTTCGAAATTTTTGAAAAAGTGTAAAGGGGTTAGTATGCAAAAAGTGGACAATTTTGGAAAAAATTTAATATTTTTAACTGAGTCAAATTTTAATGCAGAATGAAAAAAGAGGTAAAATCCTGATCAAATTGACATTTCGTGTTGAAATCGGTCGAGTTTTGACAAAGTTCAGCGTGTTTTGAGTCTGGTAATATCTTTAAATAGTAAAGATCTGGGCAATATTTTTTCCCTGCTACACTGTTGGAATTGTTTCAAAGGTGTACACTTTTTTTTGTGGTAGAAGTAAGATACATAATTGCCACACACATATTTATAAAGAATGGTACATTTTCTCTTATAACGTGGTACGAATTGTGGGTACAGCAATACGATCCAAGTTCCCATTTGTGGATTCCATGTGGGGGGCGGTCGCAAGTTGAATGCTGTGTGCAAACAGTGTTCACAGGTGTTTTTTGTGTAACATCGCTTGGAAGTTGTTGGGTAAGGTCAGTTACGTCTCTTGGGGGACTTGTCGAGTATTTGAGGTTTTCCCCTCCTAGCCATATAAATGGGTTGCAGCTGTAGCGCGACGTTAGTTACATTACAGCCAAGATCAGCTCGACATGCGGATTATTCTATTGCTGCTCGGAAATCTTCTCGCCCTTGGCCTGGCCGAGATGGATCTTCAAAGAGTGCGACGCGTGGTGGGCGGTCATCGGATTGGGGTCAATCTGCAGCCGCATATGGTGAACATAAGACGACGCGGTAGCTTTCAGTGTGGTGGTTCTCTGGTCACTCCACGTTGCGTCCTCACCGCCGCCCACTGCATGCAGCAGGAGGAGCACAAGCCCTCGGATTACGTGGTGCGTGGTGGAGTGTCCTTCCTAAGGGATATGCGCAATGCACGCTTTGTGCATCGCATCCTCTTGCCGAGCAACTATAATCAGACCACTCTGGATAACGATGTGGCGCTGCTGCAGCTGCTGAATCCTCTCCAGGGATTACACATTGCAGCGATACCACTGGCAACGCAATTACCACGTCCTGGCAGCTTTGTGCGCATCTCCGGCTGGGGGTTAACCGATGAACATTCTCTCCAGCTGCCCAACCAACTGCACAGTGTCCAGGTGCAGGTGCTGTCCCATCCAAAGTGCCAGCAGCTCTATCAGGGCTATAGGAACTTAACCGACAGCATGTACTGCGCCTCCGTGCCCGGCTCCAAAGATGCCTGCGATGCCGACTCCGGCGGACCGGCTGTCAATGCCGACGGTCAGCTGGTGGGCATTGTCTCCTGGGGCAAGGCGAATCTTTGCGCTCACAGGGACAGTCCCGGAGTCTACACAAGTGTGCCACGGCTTTACGATTGGATTGCGGAGAATATGGACAGATATTGCTACTGATTCAAGTTACACACTTAAGATTAGGATTATCATAAGCCATTGAGTATTAAACTGTATTTCATTTGTAGTTACAGAAATCTTTTAATTCTGATATGTTACTGAATTCTTGTCAGTTATCATTTAAAGGTTCTTCATTTTAAATATTTAAGTAAACCATAAACCATTATTTTTCTATAATTCGAACTCTTTTAACTTTATCAAAACTTAACCGCTTTTGACCCGGAATGTTAAGTTGATCAAGATTTTGTCTCTTTATTGATTTAACATATAAAAGTAAATCATTTTGAAAATTGATTTTTTTTTCGAAAAATTTTAGGTTTTTTCCATACATACCCCTTGACATTTTTTCGAAAATTTCCAACTCAAAATTTCAAACCAATTTCAATGATCAATGTCTTTTTGATCATTATTTGTCGCCTTATTTGAATAATTGAATATACTTCAAAATTTCAAATGTTCATAACTTTGTCAACACTTTAGTGATTGTCTCATTATTTGACCTGCTAATCAGCGTTAACATTTTGTTGATTTTGATGGCTGATCAAGGACCAAAAGAAACTATTTCGAAAAGCAAAGTTCAGCTTTATTTGCCTATGCTTTCGACTTGGGAATCTGCACATCGTTGACGTCACTGACTTGGCTTTCAAACGAGGTCTTTTTATAGACCATTGAAGCACAAATCCTATTGTGAAGTCGTGTTTGCACAGTTGTCGTCTTGGCAAATGTTTTTTGGCAAATGGCCGAGCATAAAAGCCGTGCCAAGGCTGCTTCGCACACATTCAGCCAGCGAGATGCGTTGCCGTTGGTTATATCTGATATTTCTAATACTTCTGCTGGATCAGTTGGCCAAGTCGGCTGGACAGCGAGCACGCAACAGACGCCGCTCCAATGGGAACCAGGTACAGCCGCGCATTGCGGGTGGCAGCAACAACAACAACAACAACAACAGGCCAGGAAGAGCTCAAGGCAACGCCGCGTTGAGGCGACGTCCCCAATCCCGCATTGTGAGCGGCGTCGGCGTCGGCGGCGGCGGCGGCGGGGGCAACTCGAGAAGACGGAATCGGGGCACGAGAAGAATCAATCGCCGAAACAGAAGAAACATTAGAAATAGTAATCGTGGACGTGCTTCCAACAGAGTCTCCTCCAGAATTGTGAATAACAGTGCTCGGGGCAGGATCTCGCAGGGATCGACGACCTCGATCAGCACAATGCCATATCTGGTGCAAGTGCATCGGGGTGCCGATGGCCTCTGCGGTGGCTCCCTGATCACCCCTCAGTGGGTTCTCTGTGCCGGCCACTGCGTCTCTGGCTACACTGCCTCCGATTTCTATGTGGTTGGAGGCACCTCGAGACTCAACGGCACCGATGGTGTCCTAAGAACCGTTTCCTTTCTCGCGGTTGCGCCACTGTTCACCAGCAGAGCCATGAACATGGATGCATCGCTGCTCAAGCTGAGCTCGGCCATGACGGGCACAAATATCGGGACAATTGCGTTGGCCCAACGAATGCCCCTACCAGGAACTCAGGTTCGCATTGCCGGCTGGGGCGCCACCAGAGAGGGTGGCAGTGCCGTGACCAATCTGAGATCTGTCCGGGTGACAGTTGTCCAGCAGCGTCTATGTCGCAGGCAGTACCGAGGCGAGGCCACCATTACCAGGTACATGTTCTGTGCCGGCGGCCGGAGGAAGGATTCGTGCAGCGGCGACTCTGGCGGACCTGCTGTCTACAACAATCGACTCTTTGGCATCACTTCCTTTGGCATGGGCTGTGCCAGAGCTAATTACCCAGGCGTCTACACCAGAGTGGGCAGAATACGCGGCTGGATATCCAACATAATTGCAAATAATTAATGTAGCATTGAAGAATAATTAATTAAGTTGGAGTCTTTTCCTACTCCACATTAATAATTACAGTTCCTTTAATTACTTCTCTGTGTTTGGTATCCGATCATGAAATAGTCAAGGTTGTTAGAGAGCATTTGATCTACTCAAATTATTGTAGAGCTCACTTGCAGAATTAAATGGTCTATAACTCTGGTTCAGTTTAAGAGAGAATTCTCTACTCTTTTTAAAGAGTTTCACAGCTTTTACGGCTTTTCTTAAACTGACAATAAAAATAAAACTTAATTTTGTAACAATTGTGCAAATGTTGATCTGGAGTTGCGCTCAGATTTGTTTATGCCCCAGCGACTGTATAAAAGCCACGACATGTTACCAAAGATCATTAGTTGTTCCTGCTTCCCAAGATGTTTGTAAGATACGCACAGCTTTTTTCACTGTTCTTGTCCTGCTTTTGGCACTTGGTCGATGGAGCTGAACTCATTGATCCTCGTATAATTGGTGGCTATGTGGCCAACATAAAGGATCTCAAGTATCTGGTGCAGGTATCCACAAAAGATGAAATCTGCGGTGGTTCGCTGATAACATCCCGCTGGGTTATAACGGCAGCACATTGTGTCTACAATGTGAATCTTCCCGATCTGCGTGTGATTGGTGGCACATCCGAGCAGGGCGATACAAATGGCTTGAGGAGAATGGTGGACTTGGTGGCCACTCCGCCGGGTTTCAGCATGAAATCAATGAACATGGATGTGGCAGCGCTGCTGCTCGACCAGGAAATGTCCGGCCCCAATGTGGAGACCATCAAACTCGCCGCCCAACCAGCACCACCGGGCAGACTGGTCCAGGTCTCCGGCTGGGGGGCAGTGTCAACCAAATCCTCGGAGACAGCACGTCAAGTGCACAGTGTCCTCATGCCCGTGTGGTCAATGGCTGCCTGTCGCTCCGCCTATCGTGGCCAGCAGCACATAACCCGCTCCATGATCTGTGCCGCGAAGCCGTATCAGCGTGACTCCTGCGACGGCGACTCCGGCGGACCAATGGTCTATCGGGGAGAGCTCGTGGGCCTTGTCTCCTTTGGCTTCGAGTGCGCCAGTCGATTGCCAGGCGTCTACACCAGCGTGCCTGTGGTCAGAAGATGGTTCTTCGACATGGTACAAGAGTATTCCTAAATCAACTTAATCTATAGTTCAATCTTATAGCATAAATTGCACTGAACAAATAAATATAAAGTGTCACAGAATATTTACAGAAAGGTTTCCCGTACTACAAAACAAAACCATAAGATGCTTAATTTACAGCTTCACGTAATTTTAAAATATGTTCATATCTCGATGGTCTCTTGAAAATATTATGAATATTCTAAATATATATGAGTCTTTCTAGACTTTGTAGACTGGAATGTCTTATCGTTCTGCAATTAGCTGAGGAATGTCGAGACCCTCGACTATATGGGACTATATATAAGTTGACATTGCCAAACCTCTTGCATTTGCAATGTGGCTTAAGTGCTTGGCCTGGCTAACGTTGATTCAGCTGCTGAATGGCGCACCCAACCAGGAATTGGGCAGAGTCTATGCCGGCAAGACGGTGCCTGTGAAGGATTATCCATTTCTGGTGGCACTGCGACGTGGCAGAAGATTCATATGCGGTGGAGCTCTCATCTCGCCCAGTTGTGTGCTCACTGCGGCTCATTGCCTGGAGAATCGTGTCGAGGTGCAGGATTTGTCTGTGCATGCCCAGCAGCAATGTGTGGAGGATGTGTCGCCTCTGCCACATGTGCGCCAAGCCTGGTTCTCCCTCGTGTCGCCACAATACGGATTGCGAGGCTACGACTCGGATATTGCGATCATCAAGCTGGTTGAACCCTTCGACATTGCCGGCAATGCGAGCACCATTCCAGTGGACTTCAATGAGCTGCCGGAGCAGGCGAATCTCACAATCGTTGGCTGGGGACAGACTGGACAGGGCTGCAACTGGAATCAATGTCTGCAGGCAGCTAATATAACCCTGATGAAACAACAGGAGTGTGTCCAACGCTTGGGTGTCCTTGGTCCCTACACCAACAACATGTTCTGTGGCCTGGGCAAAAACTGTTCCGATGCGTGTCTCGGTGATTCTGGAGGACCCGTTCTCTACGCCGGACGCACGGCGGGAATTGTCTCCTGGGGCGTCGGTTGTGGCTCCGGATATCCGGGTGCCTACACGCGACTCAGCAGTCTCTCGATGACCGTGTTCGTGAAGAGCTCGTTGCAAAAACACTGCTAACAGGCGTTGTTTGGTTCTTTAGTTTGAGTATTTCACTTATTTGAGTTACTTTTCTTTTCAATCTGATACGATCTTAATCTGCGTTCTATTATCATGAATAGCATTAACTGAATTAGCTCTAACTCTATTAGTAATATCTATTAAAAGATATTGACACTGCTAATCAGTTCTTTAGTTAGAGTATTTCACTCATTTTAGTTACTTTTCTTTTCAATCTTTTCGTAACTTTTTTAAAACTGATACGACCTCTTCATGCGTTCTATTATCATGTCTGAATTAACTTTAAATCTAATAGTAATATCTATTAAATGACATTGTCCAGCTGAGGTTCATTGAAATAGTTGCTTCCATTTACAGATTGTTATTGACACAAAGCGTTCAATAATGAAATTATTTACAATTGGAGTTTGAGTGCCAGTTGCATCTGCCTGTAGATTGTTTAGTCTGGGCACGCCATGAGCTCGTTATGGTTGTTTTGGATGCACTCCATCGCTCTCATTTCCGTGGACGGACAACGCATTGTGGGTGGCCAGGAGACGAGCATTGGACAGGTGCCTTATTTGGTTTATCTGCGGCAAAGCGACAGCTTTATTTGCGGCGGATCTCTGCTCACTCCGGGCAGTGTACTCAGTGCTGCCCATTGTGTTTATCGTGCCAATCCGAAGGATTACACTGTCCATGCAGGAGCCAGTCGACTGGAGGACCAAGCTCCCGTGGTGCGCAAAGTTGCCAGCTTCCACATTGCTCCGGATTACACGCCCAGCAATTTTGACATGGACGTGGCCATACTACAGTTGACCTCGCCAGCGCCTCTGACCTCCGGCCAAGTGGCCACGATTGCACCCTGCCGTATTCCTCCTCCTAGCAATGCCTATGTCCGCATCAGCGGCTGGGGCGTGACGCGGGAGAATAATCGAAATCCAGCTGCCCAGGTGCGCACAACCAATGTCCGTGTCCTGTCCCATCTGGAGTGTCAGTTGGCCTATGCTGGCCAGGCACAGCTCAGCGATTCCATGCTCTGTGCCGCCATTCGGGGCATTAAGGATTCCTGTTCCGGCGACTCTGGCGGTCCGTTAGTTTATCGCGGCCAAGTCTGTGGCATTGTCTCCTGGGGATTTGGTTGTGCACGGGCTGCCTATCCGGGTGTGTATACCAGTGTGGCCAGTCCACGTGCTCACAGATTTATTGAGCAAACTCTGAGGAAGCTTTAGATTTAATGGACGAGAAGTTGCTCCAAAAGTATTTGGTAACTTTCTTGGAAATATATGTCATCAATGATATTTAAATTATATTATTCACTTTTTTAATCATTGTTATAATTATGCGATTCTACGTCCATTATTAATAATTTTATGAACCGTTAAATTTATAGACATATATTTGTAAAAATTAGTCTGCATCATCGATCGTTGTGTGAACTTCAATTGACGTGGATCAGTTTAAAATGTGAGCGACTGGCAGATACCCTGTAGGCAGCTCTGTTTTAAATTTGAATATAGAATATGAAGAAACTCTCTTCTGTTTTTTTATCTTTTTCGCTTTACCACTCATTTAAAATGAACAAAGGGTATATAAAAGACGGAGTTATAAACGTTTCAATAACCACAAGGTCAATAAGCGTCAAGTAAACTGGAAACATCAGTTGTGTTTGTACAATATCTGGATCATTATTTGTTGGTGGTGTTACACTCTCGATGGTAGATAAAGCAACAAAATGAATTATTACAAATAATTGTTATTTGTACAATAAAAAATATAATTATTTCCTGAAATGAGCGGAGCCCACATAGATATAAAGCCGAGAGCAAACAAACGCGCGAGCCATGTCGGAACTGGAGACTATAGAGTTCTATTTGTACAAGTGATCGGGTAGGAAACGCGTCAGGCCACGGATAAAGCAAATATTTGGCATTATGTGCGGCTACAACTGTTGTCATTATTGGTACAGTGGATGTTAAACCAATGCAAAAGGTGTTTGTGCTGCTGCCTCTGCTCCTGCTCCTGCTCCAGCTCCGGGTAATCTCTGGCAAGGCCGCCAACGAGGCGGGTGCCCGCATTGTGGGCGGCAGTCCGGTGGACATTAGCACGGTGCCCTATTTGATAAATCTACGCGTCGGCGGCAACTTCATTTGTGGCGGATCCTTGGTCACGTCCACTCATGTGGTGACTGCAGCCCACTGCGTCAAGGGCATCTCCGCTGCGAGGTTCGAGGTCGTGGGCGGTGCCACATTGTTAACGGATCCGGGTGAGCGACGCGGCGTAGCCAAGGTTTTCACACCCAAAGCGTATAATAGCCAAACACTGCACTCCGATGTCGCCGTGCTGAAGCTCAAGTCTCCCCTCGAGGGTCGCAATATTGCGCCAATTAATCTGTGCACCTCCAACTGGAAGGCTGGTGAGCTGATCAAGGTCTCGGGCTGGGGGCAGATCACAGAGAAGAGTAAAGCCGTCTCACAGCACGTTCGCAGCGTTGACGTGGCATTGATCTCCCGCCAGAACTGCATGGGTCAGTATAAGTTCCGTGGAACGATTAGCAACACAATGTTCTGTGCCTCGATTGCCGGAGTCAAGGATTCCTGCGATGGCGACTCTGGAGGACCAGCCGTCTACCAGGGACAACTGTGCGGCATTGTCTCGTGGGGCATCGGCTGTGCACGACGCAATTCCCCGGGTGTTTACACAAGTGTCAAGACTGTGCGAAGCTTTATCGACAAGGCTTTAACATTATAGCCAAAACGAGAACTGATCTTTTAAGATGGCATATAAATATTCAGACTTTTTGAACTGATTTTCATTTAGTAAACAAAATAAAATATCTTAACTGATTTAAATTATATGAAATTATTAACAGCGCCGGATAATAATATAACATTTCTTTAACATATAAAAGCATGTTAATCGTAATTTAACATGCAATGTAAAATATCAGAGATATGTTTTCCACATTTCTAATTTCAGATTTAAATTTCATGAAAATGTAATGAATTCTATTCTTAAACAAGACTTGGTAAATAGAATACTCCACTTACCGCTATTGCGCAGCTCCACAGGCACGCTGATGTGCACGCCCACATTCTGCAGATAGACATTGTAGGGATTGCTGATTGTGGTGACCACTGGATAATATTCATTCACCATCATTGTGGTTGCTGGGGCATCGTTCATTACATGTCCAAGGTTCGTTTGCGTGCTCAAATGGAAGCTGCAATGGAAATTCAACAGAGCGTTAAATGAATTTCACATGCAAAGCATCAATAATAGGTTGTTGGCTTCCTGTACGAAGCGATTTGACCTACGTGGGTGCAATATAGCAAATGGGATTGATTGTCACATTATCATCTAGATCGCGACTGCGCGTGTGATGCCGGAATGGTTGGCGAGTATAGTTGGCGCTGCATGTGAGCAGTGCTCCTATCTGATCGGTGCCCATATTCGCCTCCAATCGCACAATCCGCAGCTGTGTATTCTCATTGAATTGGTGCGCCTCTGTGCTGCACAGCAGTTGATAATAACAGCCTGGTTCTAATCTCATATTCTTCTCATACGTTTTGAGCTCCAATGGTTCGCTTTGCCCCGGACTCTGCTGCTGTCGCAGTTGCAGCAGATTGGGAAAACACAGATATTTGAGGGCCTCCAGTTTGTAGCTGTTTTGGGGATTACTTGCATCGGCGAGCAGCACATGGAAGTTGCGAATACGCAGCGGCACATCGGTAAGAACACTGCAGGGATTAAGAAATGTAATAAGCATTTATAATGATAGCTGGTCAGCATTTCCAACTCACCGCACTATGAGATGCAGCTGAAGCACGTCGTTGTTGTTCAGCTGAACTTGGTGGAATGTTGCGCAGAGTTCCAGCACATCGCCGACCTTATCTAAATCTATTTGAATTGGTGACTTTACGCTGGCCAACGCATTGTTCCACAAAGCTTGAATATCGGGCGTCAGTTGAGCTTGCGGCATTGGCGGCACGCTTTGAAAGACTTGCCAAAGATTCTCTAGCAACAGGACGCGCTCCTTTTGCTCGCCATGATGACGCAGCGAGAGTGCTTCAATGCTGCAGGCAATGTAGTCTGCCACAGAGGCGGAGAGCAGAGCACAACGAAGAGTCTTCAGCAGCACATCACTAAAAATAGTTGACCACTTCTCTTCCCGGTAGTCGGGCAGCATTAGAGAGTAAAGACTGAAAGGCCATTTAGTTAGTAAAACACATAATTAATTATAACTAGCATTACTCACGTCAAGGCCTTGGCATGATCACCACTCAGCAGATACTCCTCGGCCATGTCAATGGCCAGCTTCTTGCGGAATCTTAAGCATTTGTAGATCTTAAACTGTGCCATGGCCTGGCTCAGCAGAGCTATAATGGCCGATGAATGATTATAGTTTCGCTCGAGCTCGCACAACTGAACATTCACCTGCTGCTCGGCAACAGGATCACCTGTCTTAACAGCACGTATTCCAAAGAACTCGGTGTACAAATTGGACTGTGTTTGACTGGTCGACACATCACTTGTGTTGAGGTTTGAGCTTAAAAGCTCGAAACTGGCCTGTTGAGCGGCTTCGCGTCGCCTGATAACATACTCGGCAGCTTTTTGGTAGTATATACCCGGATGCTGGATCTGCAAAGCCGGCAATCCATTTTTGATGGCCTCACAGAAGAGTTCCGCGAAGACAGAATGTCTGCAAGAGGTAAACCATGAAGTATAGACCAAAAAAAATGAATTTAATGTGCAGCTTACTGCGTACTTAGCCAGGCGTGATGCTCAAAGGCCAAATCCTTGAAGCCCACTCGACTTTTGTACTTCTCAATGTGTACAATAAACTGATTGATGGAATCCCTTGGAGTCTTCAGCTTGAACATTAGCCGGCACATTTTGTAATTGAGGAACCCAGCAATCGTTTTGATTTCCATGCAGTTCCCATCATTTATCCGTATCTCATCCAAGTTTGCATAAGCTTGAAAATAGTGTCTGCAAGCCAAGTTAATAAATGAATACATGTTATTATTTAATATCTCATCTCTGCTTACTTTTGAGCCGTGGTAAAGTCCTGCCGCATTTCAGCCACAAATCCCAGCTTGAACTGATGTCGAATCTTAAGCGTTGTGTGTGCTGCCGATAACTGATCACGATGAGTCCGTATGCGCTTGGACATAAGGGCATAGTAGGACTGTGCCATGTCCAAGAACGCCGACTCCAGGCGCAGGGTGTAGCCCATGAGATGTTCCGTGTGCGGCAATATGAACAGCATTTTACTGGTAATTCCACAAGCGGTTGTCAGGCTGGCAGCGCGCTCAGACGCCAACATATCCTCGCCGGGAGGTAGAGGAGCAGCCTTTTGAAGTAGCACTAGACAAAGCCTGGTGTTACGCTCCTGCAAGGCATTCTTCAAAGCCTGTACAATTGCTGCACACTGCACCTGTTTCTCAGTCCACTGGCTATCGTTCCATTCTATGTCCTGGAAGAGAACCACAACCGAAGGCAATACGTGAAGATGCTTTAACATCCAGTTTCGCTTGAGTATTCCCTTCGGATGGTACCACTCATAGGAAACGCGCTTTGGCTTGGCCACCGGGAACTCATAGTTTGGAGGCAGTAATTTATATTGCACAGCTGCGCGATCTCTCTCTCTATCCGCAGGTTTCCGTTGCAGAGTTCCGCTGAACGCATCCCAAATAGATTTATGGACACTTTGACGGGCGATATCCAAGCCACAGAAGCCAATTAGCGGTTGTGGTATCACGAGCAGCTCTGACGGCAGGGTGGAGCCATCAATCGTCATAGTTTTGTGTGTGTAATAGATGTTATTACCCTCCCGCACACTACTAACAAAACTTAGCCCCAAGGCCTGTGCACTGGATAGTTGTTGGTTGTGGATTACACGTTTCTAACACCTCTTAGTGCATTAAACGCACTTGGCACATGTACTTCAGCTTATGGTGAGTTAATGTCTTGCAAATTCCTTTTAATTTACAGTATAGGATGTAAATAAACGCCGCCCCAGAAAATGCAATTCGCAATCAGCTGTAGTTGTACGTAAGCTAGTTATCGTTATCGTATTGCGCACCGATATATTTGGCAAGGCATGCAACCCTGGGCGTAGCTGTCACACACGAACGAACTGTCAGTGGCTTCGGCTTCTTTATACGTGTCGCGCTACGTACTTTCACATTCGCTTTGTTATTTTCAATCTGAACGCAGGTAATGCTCGTGTGTGTTTTGTGTATGAAAACGTATTGACAATTTATACATTGCATTTTATTTGGATTATTGCAGTGCATCCTGTGCTACCACGCAACAAACATAAAAAATGGCTCCACCACAGAGAATGCGCGTCGCTAACGAAAAGGCCAGCAAATATGTGACAATGCGTGGCAATGTACCCAAATCCTCGGTATGTGTGTTTATATCTTAACAAATGGTTATGAATGTAATTTGAGTCACAGCTTAAACGCACTATTTAAAATGCAAAAACAACAACACTAATGAGATAACGGCACCTGCACGCGTCGTTCAGAACCAACGCCAATAGCGAAAAGTGCCACGCCGTCATTGATTTTATTGTTGTTGCATGTGTGTGTGTGATAGTTGGTATTGTATTGGTATTGGTGTTAATGTTATCGCCGTTTTTGGAGCTGCTTCGTTGTTGCTTTGGCTGTTGCTGATCTGGTCATTTCCAATTAATGTTTATCTTGACTGTGACCTGAATCTGACCTAGTGTTAATTTGTTTTTATTTATTCAATATGTTACAGAAAGCGAAAGAAGGACAATATCCCGTGGGGCCTTGGCTCTTGGCGCTGTTTATCTTTGTTGTGTGTGGATCAGCGATTTTCCAAATCATACAGTCGATTCGTGCTGCGTAAAGTGGAACAGATGAAACAACAAAAATTTAAAGATATATCCATAAGCTCAGCACACACACTCAACCGCAGGTCTGACTTCCTTTCCCCCCATACACTTCTCGTAACTGAACTATCCCGGCAAAATGTGCAACGTCTGCAGAGATTGACCTCCACGACAACTTGGCTTTCCAGTTCTTTGAATTGTATGCATTATGTATTTCTATACACATACAAAATTTAAGTCCATATTTGTATTTTTTATTAATAATTAAGCTTTAAAACCGAACATTTTGTGCGATTGTCTATATTGTAAAAGCATTCCTGCGAACCGCTCTGCGCACTAACAAATTACTTGATTGCTGATTGTGCAAAGAAAGTGTAGGCACAAATTTATAAATAATTGCATTTTTAGATGCTTTTGTAGCAATTTGAAATATGCAAGTGTTTAAGCGTTATTTTCGGATACGATGACGATTAGAAAAAGAACTACAAGTAAATACATAAATGAAAAATATATATGATAATTTTTTACCTAAAACATTTGTTACTCGTTTGAATTTTGGTTGCTAATGATTTTTTCTGATATCCGCCAATAAGATTTAATATGGAAACTCTCAGAAGTTAAGTTAGAAAGGTTCGGGGGTACGCAGTGAAAGTGATCTAATTTAAAATTACTAATATATATTTAAATAGCGCGCCCTGGTCCTGGTTAGATCCGGACCGGTTAACTATTGCACTGTAGCCCTGGTTGTGTGTATCTCTGACGCAGCCCATACACGTTACGATCAAGTTCTACATTGTTTTAAGTTTAGTCATTTATTTTAAGAACAAAATAATTATTCTAGTAACATATTCTAAGGATTTTACCCAAAAATGTTGGTTTAAGTTTTTTTGATAAAATCTACGTGGTGCTGGTCTGCTGTGTATTTGTAACGTGTGTGAGCCACGGGAAACTCTTAAGCAGCTGCTCACTTTTGACGCGAGTGATATTTCTGTTAGTCAACAAATGTTTTCAATAAAAAATGAATTTCAAACTAAATTCGTATAAATAGGAGTCTAATGCGCCGCATTTATACATCGACCTACGCGCACGTCATGTCTAAAAATAAGGGGAAGGGAAAAGCGGTGGCCACTGCAAATGTGACAGCCGCTGCACCGGCAACAGTGAACACGCCTGTCACACTGGACAAGGGTGGCAACATTGTCATAAAAATACTGGCCAAACCGGGCGCCAAACAGAATGGAATAACCGACATTGGCCTAGAAGGCGTTGGTGTTCAGATTGCAGCTCCACCGAGCGAAGGAGAAGCTAATGCCGAACTAGTGAAATTTTTGTCAAAAGCTCTGGGGCTGCGCAAGAGCGATGTGTCGCTGGACAAAGGTTCCCGTTCCCGCAACAAAATAATTCTCATCAGCAAAGGCGTGTCCACAGTGGAAGCCATTGAACAGCAGCTGCGGAAGGAATGTGAATCCTAGATGCCCCTCATTTTGTACTGGTATAAAAAGTAAATAAAGAATGATTTGGTTTTTCAAACACATGATGCTTGTTTAATTATTTTGTTTATCATCGATCATCCAATCTTATTACATATTCCATTTAATATCTAATGCGTATGTAGTCTTTGTATTTTTGTTTTTCTTTACATAAATTAATTGGATTCTAAATTAGAAATTTCTTAAAAACGACAACTGCTCTTAGTGAATGTATTGATCCTAACATGTTTTTTTAAGTGAGTTAAGCGTATTTCTGCCGCCTATAACGCGACAAAACGTAAATACAAATTACAATGTAAACTGAATATTAAATAACTCTGTTGTCAAGTCAACACATGAAGCGGTTCCAACTAAGGAAATTAAATGTGATCAACTTCAAATAATTTTGCATGTAATGGGGGTGAATGGTGAGAGATAAGGTGTGCTCGATTGCTTAATCGACCTCCTCCATGTGGGACGCATCCTCAGTATCCTCGACCAGGGATGGAGCATCACCGGCGCTCTGGGCATCCTCGGTGGTCATGGGCTCATCCTCATCGATGCCAAGACCCAGCTTGATCATGCGATAGATGCGGCTGGCGTGCACCTGAGGGCTGTCCAGGGAGAAGCCAGAGGACAAGAGCGAGGTCTCGAACAGCAGAATGACTAGATCCTTGACTGCCTTATCGTTCTTATCGGCATCGGCCTTCTGGCGCAGAGTCTCAACAATTGGATGATCGGGATTGATCTCCAGATGCTTCTTGCCGGCCATGTAGCCCATAGTGGAGGTGTCACGAAGTGCCTGGGCCTTCATGATACGCTCCATGTTGGCGGACCAACCGAACTGAGAGGTGACAATACAGCATGGCGAATCGACCAAACGGTTGGATACAACGACCTTCTCAACTTTGTTGTCCAAAATCGATTTCATCAGCTTGCACAGATTCTCGAACTTGGCCTTATCCTCCTCACGCTTCTTCTTCTCGGCGTCATCCTCGGGCAGCTCCAGACCCTCCTTGGTGACGGAAACGAGCTGCTTGCCCTTGTATTCCTTCAGGTGCTGGATGACGTACTCATCGATGGGTTCAGTCATGTAGACCACCTCGAAGCCGCGAGCCTTAACACGCTCGACGAAGGCAGAGTTGCTGACCTGGTCCTTCGACTCGCCAGTGATGAAGTAGACATGCTTCTGATTCTCCTTCATGCGGGACACGTAGTCGGCCAACGAGCAGAAGTCATCGCCAGAGGCTGAGGTGTGGAAGCGCAAGAAATCGGCCAACTTGGCGCGGTTGTTGCTATCCTCATGGACACCCAATTTCAGGTTCTTGCTGAACTGCTCATAGAACTTCTTGTAGTCCTCCTTGTCCTCGGTGAGCTCCTCAATCAGCTCCATGGTCTTCTTGACGAGATTCTTGCGAATAACCTTAAGGACCTTGTTCTGCTGCAACATCTCACGGGAAATGTTGAGGGGCAAATCCTCGGAATCGACAACACCCTTCATGAAGTTCAAGTACTCGGGAATGAGATCCTCGCAGTTGTCCATGATGAACACACGGCGAACGTACAGTTTAATGTTGTTGCGCTTCTTCTGGTTCTCGAACAGATCGAAGGGAGTACGGCGAGGGATGAAAAGCAGAGCACGGAACTCCAGTTGACCTTCAACAGAGAAATGCTTGACGGCTAAATGATCCTCCCAGTCGTTGGTCAACGACTTGTAGAACTCGCCGTATTCCTCCTGGGAGATATCATCGGGATTGCGTGTCCAGATGGGTTTAGTCTTGTTAAGCTCCTCATCTTCTGTATATTTCTCCTTGATGGTCTTCTTCTTTTTGGCATCCTTGTCTTTCTTGTCGGCATCTTCATCCTCACCAACATCCTCGATCTTGGGCTCATCAGTGTCCATCTCCTTCTTCTCCTCACCCTCCTTCTTCTCATCTTCAGCCTCATCATCGCTGACCTCCTTCTCACGCTCCTTCTCCACCAGCAATTTGATGGGATAGCCAATGAACTGGGAGTGTTTGTTGACAATCTCCTTGATCTTGCTCTCCTCAAGATAATCAGTCTGATCCTCCTTGATGAAGAGAACGATCTTGGTACCACGGCCCAAAGGCTCCGAGTTGTCAGCGCGGACAGTGAAGGAGCCACCGGCGGACGACTCCCAGACGTACTGCTCATCATCGTTGTGCTTCGAGGTGACGGTGACCCGATCAGCCACGAGGTAGGCGGAGTAGAAACCCACACCGAACTGGCCAATCATGGAAATATCGGCACCAGCCTGCAATGCCTCCATGAACGCCTTAGTGCCCGACTTGGCAATTGTGCCCAAGTTGTTTACCAAATCGGACTTGGTCATACCGATACCGGTATCAATGATGGTCAGAGTACCAGCGGTCTTGTTTGGTATCAGCTTAATGTACAGCTCCTTGCCGGAGTCAAGCTTGCTGGGATCCGTCAGCGATTCATAGCGGATCTTGTCGAGGGCATCAGACGCATTGGAAATCAATTCACGCAAGAAGATTTCTTTGTTTGAGTAGAATGTGTTGATGATCAACGACATAAGCTGAGCAATCTCAGCCTGGAATGCGAAAGTCTCAGCTTCTTCGGGCATCTATAAAAAGAAAAGAAAAAAAATGAATAAGCATATAAATTAAGAGTTGCCCAAATTCAGAAAAATTTGTTAGAAATTAAAAACAAATCCGCACACGTTGAGAAAAGAGAGCAAGCAGGGTTTGTTCCATTATCCGCCATTTGTTTTACTCTCTGAGAACTTACACAAATTTTTGCTTACTCACTCGCATATGCACATCGCTGATGTACACGCCGTCTCATTCTTATATATGTATGTATGTATCTTGTATACCCATCAACTTGGAAAAATCGAGAAGCGTTACCTTGCCAACGAATTCAATTGGCGTCATTGCAACTTTTTCTAGAACAATTTTCTTTAATGTTCTGCAAATTCACATGTGTACACCAATACATATGTACATACTTTAACTTTGAGTTTGGCAAGAGGGAAAACGACAAAGAAAAATGCAAGCACGTGCAATTGTACATGTGCAGATGTACAAATGTGAAGACATATGTACATATTTACCTACATATGTATACATAAATGTTTACATAAGTGTGTAAATAGGCTTTACCATTCTTTTAAGAAATTAACCTTTGAAAACAATGTTCCAGAAAATTCGCAAGTTTTCTGCAGCCGGCATAATGTGAGAGTGACTCAGAGAGCGCTCATTAAATTAATTGATGTGGATTTGTGTGAGAAGCATGTTAAATTCACATATTGAAATTTGTATTTCTGAATGAAACATGCAACTTGACCACATTTTCTAGAACTTTCTGCAATCGATATTCCAAGAGGATGTGTGTCAAGAACGCTTCCCGCACACATACACACATATAATTGCAAGAATGGCCAAACAAATTGCAGCTGATTTATTAAACTATCACCATAAAGCAAGTTAAATATACCGCGAAGTTAAAATAGCTTACCTTGTTATTTTTTGTTTCACTGAGTAAACTTTAAAAGAATAACTTTTCAGCTCTCTTTGGGCAGAAAATTAAATTCACTTTTGTCGCTTTACTTTCTAGCAGACGCTCACCGCACGAATTTTTTTCAATACTGACAAGCCGGCATTGGCGTGCTGCCCCTTTTATAGAGGGTGCACAAAATGCTACGAAACTTCTAGAGGCTTCTAGAGACTTCTAGTCCACAGGGCTACCGCTTCCGGTTGTTATTACAGAGTTGCACGGAAAAAATTATCCAGTGCTGTAGGTTGCTAAGTTAAATTTGAATTAAAGCTTCTGGAAAGAAGTTTATTTATAAATATTTGTAAATCAAAAATAACATTTTAAATCCCGGGCCGTTGGAGCGATTTGTTATGATTACAACAATAATAGTATTGCAGTATCAGCAGTGACACGCTTGAGCCCGAGCCTTCATGAAAATCGAAACCTTTTCCATATAAATAAATTATCTAAGTGCAAATATTAAACAATTGTTTAAATATAATTTAAATTCCGCGCCAAGTTTCTTAGAGATAAGGATCACCATATTTTTTTTAAAATAATTTAAGGTATATTTTAGTACTAAAACTAACGTAGGGCTGCCAAGCTATGGAAAAGATTTCATTATCTTTGACTCAAACCATCGATAAATCGAAGTCTCGATTAATTTTGTTAGCCTGTCGATGTCTTGAGTTGAATTGAGTTTTTTCTGTGACTTGATGGCTGCCACCACCAAGGTTGCCACACGGTTAAACAGCTGTTCTATTTCAGTTCAGAATTTTACAGCCACAATTGTTTGAAATTAAATACAAGAAGTTTTTATTTAAATATGGGAGGAACACGTTGCGTTTTCCGAAATTGTCAAGTGTCCTCACAGCGCAATCCAAAAATGCACTTTTTTAAGCTGCCAATACGTGATCCAGTTCGTCTGGAAGCCTGGCTGAAGAATTGCGGTAACGCAGATATTTTAAATGTTGCACGAGAGAAACTGTTAAATCGCGCCGTTTGCGCGCGTCACTTTCGCAGTGAATGCTTCATGAACTATAAGATGGATCGACTTGTCTCAAATCAGATTCCCACACTGGCACGCATTAACAAGGAACTCGCCTGGGATCTTGGACATCTCGACGAGAATGGCGAGGCTACGATGGTCAAGCTCCCCAATCCCACATTGGCGCACTTGATTCCGCCAGCGGATTTCGAGTGTCCCCTTGGTTTTGAAGAGGATCCACGATTTGGCCGGAAATATGCAGCAAGAAGTCGTACTCCACCCCGGCCCTTAGAAATGGATGAAATCAAACGACCAAAACTGGAACCGATGAAGGGAATTGAACTCATCGAACTCATTGATGATACGAAATCTACTGAGGTCGATGACTCTGCGAAAGCAACTAAAACCATAATCGATGTCAAGGAAGAAGATATTGACACCAGGGCACTGCCTTCATTGTCAGATCAGATGGTAGAAGAATTACAGCTGAAGTGTGATCAGCTAAAGGAAAACCTCGACCAGCTCTCAGCGGAAAATGTAGCTTTGAAGGAAACCATCGTGAAACTAGAAGCTCAGCAACAGGCGCACAAGGTCAGTGCCTCGTCACGCTCAGTCCCTGCGCCACAATTGTCCAAGGCTCAACTTTATAATGGCATCAAAAGGTATCTGGGTTCAAGCATGGCTGCCTTGGTTCGCATGGAAATGTTCGGCGGCGGGGAGCGCGAATGGAAGAGCGATGAACGTGATTTTGCCTCGGAGCTGCTACAGCTTGGTGAAGATCTCTACACTTATTGCTTGGATGAGTTTCGTTTTCGGCTGCCATCGCTGCGATTGACACGCAGCTGGTTGCAAAACACAAGATGTGCTGACAACGAGAATGAAAATCTATAAGCCTGAAGGGGATTAACATTTAGTATCTTTAAATATAAGGAAACTGTAGTACAGGAGGAGACTTATCTATGTCTTGTATGCATGTGTAAGTATGTACATAAGTGTAATAAACTTGGGTCCATATTTTGACATTTTTGGCATCAATGCCGAAATTTATGAATGACACCAAAAAGAATCCAATCTTTACGATTCTAATCCCCTCATAATCATAATTGCCGCTCCAATAAAATGCGTCTCCAGGAATTAAATTCATCATTATTAGTTCAGCATCTTAAGTGAAAACACGCTATCCAAAAGTCGAATTCAACATGATTCCGATTCTAACCGTGAGTGAAAGCTGCAAATTGTTAACAAATATTATTTATATAATGTATTTGTAAATTAAAGGCTGTAATGTTGCTGGCATTCCTTGGAACTGCCAGCTGTGATGAAAATAACTGCAATGATTGTGCACTAAGTGAAGGAGCCTACGCCTGCTTGGATGAGTTCACATTTGGAGTGTGCTATAATCTGGGCTCTGTTGATCCTGGATCTATACAGAAATGTCCCACTGGTTACTATTGCAATACAGATGGGGGAGTCTTTTGCTCACCAGAGGAAACCACATCTGTAAGTTCAGTCAATTAACAAATTGACATCTTTGTTTTCCATGCATTTATCCATTTTTTAGCCAACCTGTGTGCCTGTCCAGACAACGACAAAGGCACCAGAAACAAATCCAGATAAATATTGTGCGGATCTAAATAAAACAGGATATTTCCGAGTGGAGAGTGATCCTACCTGCAAAGAGTGAGTAGACAGCGTATAATAATTCTTTGTATTATTTATTTATTTATGTTTTTCTTTTTTTTTTAGTTATGTTTACTGTTACTCGCTTTCGGGAGAGATTATGGGTTGGCTCTATCACTGCAATACCAACGAATTTTATGATTCAACGTTGAGTCGCTGCGAAACAACCAGACCAAATGATTGCTGAACAATAATTTGAACGAATGAAACTAAATCATTTTATTTCTAATTTTAATTATACAAATTAAAGTTTTGTAACTTAAAATCAGAGATGATAAAAAAGAAAATTAATCAGAACTTCAGCTGACGCTAGTAAACGGGTTCTATAGTTTATAAGCTAGTTTTTTTTAAATTGCTTTACTTGTGATCTTTCTAGAACTTTCAATGCCAGACTATAAACTTAAATTAAGCCTTGAGGTAATTGAAATTGAGCCAAGTAAGTGATACTTTTTTTTTTATTAAAAATTGTAACCGGATCCTAATCATAATAGTAAAAATCTTATAATCATAATGTAATTCAGTGTGCGATAAAACAAGTTATTTTTAATTACTTAATTTTATTTATACGTTTTTATGGTATTTTTGAGTTCCAGTTTAACATAATTTAGTAACAATAGTCGGGTTTCTTAAACACGCATTTGTCCTTGCCATTAAACCAAGTTTCCTTCGCGTTAACTTTCTCACATTTCTTTATCATTCCCTTTCCAGTATAGCACCAAATAAAACTAAAAATATATATATGTATAAATAGGTCAAAAAAACTTAGCCTTACATACGTTTTGCAAGTGGGATCACTTTCATTTGTAAACTCTCCATCGCCATTACTTGTGCAAAACGTTCTGAAATCTGTATCTTCTGTTGTGCTCTCAGGAGTTGTGCTTTCAGGAGTTGTGCTTTCTGGAGTTGTGCTCTCAGGAATTGTGCTTTCTGGAGTTGTGCTCTCAGGAGTCGTGCTTGAATCAGTTGGGTCCGTGTCCCCGGATATACAAATAGGTTTGTAGCCTTCAGCTTTTGGGTAACAAATGAACTTTTCTCCCGTGCAAGTATAGCCTACTGGACAGGTTATATCGTTTCTGGTTGGTACCCCTAACCCAGATTAGATTTCTTTTAAAACATCGAGTATTTCTAGAAATGATTTCAGGACTCACCGTCTATGCATATCGAATACGTGTTCTCAGTATGACACGCAGCTCTTCCGGACTGACAAACATCGCAACTGGCACTCAAATAATGCACAAGGAGCTTTTATGAAAGGATAAAAAGTTATCTGTATATTGAATATCATATCAAAATGTTAGCTTACCAGAATTATAAACAGCTTTGACCACATTTTAATGTACGCGCCGAAGATTCACTTTTCAAACTGAGATGTCTGCACATTTTATATTGCCGTTTTATCTCTGATAGACATAATATCTCTGCCAGAAATTCATGATTATGCTTATTATTTCAAATTTAGATTTGTTGCCTTGACACACATGATAAGTATATTAGTCCCGATGGGCCCTGAACATTTTATGACGGATTATAAGCTCGAAAGTTATTCAAGAAACAATATTACGAATCTTAAACAGTCTTAAAATTTCCAAAAAAAAACCCATTTCAATAATAATTTCTAAAATTCTTCTTCAAAAAACACTTGGACAAATAAAAGTTTACCTATGTATATCATGAAATTCTAAAGTAATATTCGTTAAATTCGCTAAATCTTGACATAGTTAAGCTGTCCAGGAATATCAGTTGAATGATGTGGAAACCCACCAATATATGGAACCAATTTGCTACAAATCCATACACAGAAAAACTAAATGATAGTAAATTGAGTATTTCATACTCGAATTAAGAAATTACGACAGTCTGCTCAACAATATCTCATTTTTCTGTCAAATAACAAGATACTTAGTTTTCTTCACTAAGATATGTTTTCTTTGTCCAAATGTGAAAGTAAATGTACACAAAAGATAAAATAATCCAAGTTGTTCCCTATCATCCAAGCAGAATCAGTGATGAAATTTCTCATGTGAATCATAAAGTATATTCGACGGCAGATTAAAAATTAATGAGCTGCAAAAAACCTTGACAAAGTCTTAAGTCATTTAGATTATATCGATCTTTATTTGTTTTGAAAATTCATTTTTAGACATTTATGGCACACAAAAATTTGGTTGATCCAGTACGCAATCCACGCCGTTGAACCAAGCTTCCTTGAAGTTAATTTTCTCGCATTTCTTTAACTTTCCCCTTCCACTGAGGCAATAAACAAAACTGAAAAGCAAATACAAAGCAATAAAAAGTATAATAAGCATAAAGAACTTAGCCTGGTCCTTGAAATACTTACGTTTTACAAGTGGGATCACTTTCATTTGTAAAATCTCCATCGCCATTTTTTGTGCAAAACGTTCTGAAATCTGTGTCTTCTGCTGGAGTTGTGCTTTCAGGAGTTGTAATCTCTGGAGTTGTGCTCTGAGGAGTTGTGATTTCAGGAGTTGTAATCTCTGGAGTTGTAATCTCTGGAGTTGTGCTCTGAGGAGTCGTGATTTGAGGAGTTGTGCTTTCTGGGGTTGTGCTTTCAGGAGTTGTGATTTCAGGGGTTGTGCTTTCTGGAGTTGTGCTTTCTGGAGTTGTGCTTTCTGGAGTTGTGCTTTCAGGAGTTGTGCTTTCAGGAGTTGTGCTTTCTGGAGTTGTGCTTTCTGGAGTCGAGCTTTCTGGAGTCGTGCTTTCAGGAGTTGTGCTTTCTGGAGTTGTGCTCTGAGGAGTCGTGATTTCAGGAGTTGTGCTTTCAGGAGTTGTGCTTTCAGGAGTTGTAATCTCTGGAGTTGTGCTTTCTGGAGTTGTGCTTTCAGGAGTTGTGCTTTCAGGAGTTGTGCTTTCAGGAGTTGTGCTTTCTGGAGTTGTGCTTTCAGGAGTTGTGCTTTCTGGAGTTGTGCTTTCTGGAGTTGTGCTTTCTGGAGTTGTGCTTTCTGGAGTTGTGCTTTCTGGAGTTGTGCTTTCAGGAGTTGTGCTTTCTGGAGTTGTGCTTTCAGGAGTTGTGCTTTCAGGAGTTGTGCTTTCAGGAGTTGTGCTTTCTGGAGTTGTGCTTTCAGGAGTTGTGCTTTCTGGAGTTGTGCTTTCAGGAGTTGTGCTTTCTGGAGTTGTGCTTTCTGGAGTTGTGCTTTCAGGAGTTGTGCTTTCTGGAGTTGTGCTTTCAGGAGTTGTGCTCTCAGGAGTTGTGCTTTCAGGAGTCGTGCTTGAATCAGTTGGGTCCGTGTCCCCGGATATACAAATAGGTTTGTAGCCTTCAGCTTTTGGGTAACAAATGAACTTTTCTCCCGTGCAAGTATAGCCTACTGGACAGGGTATATCGTTTCTGGTTGGTACCCCTAACACAGATTAGATTTCTTTTAAAACATCGAGTATTTCTAGAAATGATTTCAGGACTCACCGTCTATGCATATCGAATACGTGTTCTCAGTATGACACGCAGCTCTTCCGGACTGACAAACATCGCAACTGGCACTCAAATAATGCACAAGGAGCTTTTATGAAAGGATAAAAAGTTATCTGTATATTGAATATCATATTAGAATGTTAGGTTACCAGAATTACAAGGAGCCTCGACCACATTTTAATGTACGCGCCGAAGATTCACTTTTCAAACTAAACTGTCTTCGGCAAGAGTTGTGCCTTTTATATTGTCATATTATCTCTAATTGACATGATATCTTTGCCAGAGATTTATGATTATGCTTATTAGTTTATTGTTTCTGCATAATATAAGAATCTATGATGACTGACGCACTTCGCTTTGAAAAGATTGCCTGAAGTTCACACGGAAGATCTTTCAAAATGTACATTTTTCATTTTTCACATTTTTTACAATTAATAAAGATTCATCCCATTTGTTTTATAAAGAACAAAGTTCCACTTAAATAGGTTTCTTTATATAAATGAAAATTATTATAAAATGAGAATGTATTTCATAATCAAATTAGGAAATTCTGATATAATCGAACCCTTTACACCGTTTAGGATTGACCTAATTCCGAAATCCAGCCAGTCTGCTGATATCAATATCTAATTTTGCTGCCAAATACCAAGATACTTAGATTCCTTCTCTAAGATATCTTATCTTTGTCCAAATTTGAAAGTATATATCATACGCAACGCGTTAAATATATTCAAAAGATAAAATAAAGCATGTTTATCTCTATCATCCTACCATTTACCATCCTACCATTAAAATTACTCTTGCGAATCATAAAAAATATTCGACGGCAGATTAAATTTTTCTGAGCTGCAAAAAACTTTGACAAAGTCTTAAGATAATGTTTCAAATTTGCGAAGTCTATAGTTTCAGCAACATTTATTTTATAGTTATATGATGTATATTTGTTTTGAAAATTTCTTTTTAAAAACTAATGGTATGCTCGAGTTCCAAGAGAACACAAATCAGGAACAATAGACTGGTTTCTCGAGTCCGCAGTTAACGCCGTTGAACCAAGTTTCCTCCAAGTTAACTTTCTGGCATTTCATTAACTTTCCCCTTCCACTGAGGCAATAAACAAAACTGAAAAGTGAATACAAAGCAATAAAAAGTATATTAAGTAACAAGAACTCAGCCTGGTCTTTAATATTCATACGTTTTACAAGTGGGATCACTTTCATTAGTGAACTCTCCATCACCATTATTTGTGCAAAACGTTCTGAAGTCTGTATCTTCTGTTGTGCTTTCTGGAGTTAGGCTTCCTGGAGTTGTGCTTGAATCAGTTAGGTCCGTGTCTGCGGGCATACAGATAGGCTTGTAGCCAACTGGACAGGATACATCGCTTCTTTTGGGTACCCCGAGCCCAGAATGGATTTCTCTGGCACTCAAATAATGCACAAGCAGCTTTTATGAAAGAATAATAAAGTTATTTGGATTTTAAATGGTCGATTAAAATGTTAGGTTACCAAAATTACAAGGAGCCTCGACCACATTTTAAAGTACACGCCAAGGATTCACTTTTCAAACTAAACTGTCTTCGGCAAGAGTTGTGCCTTTTATATTGTCATATTATCTCTGGTAGATATGATATCTGTGCAAGAGATTTATGCTTATGCTTATTAGTTTATTGTTTCTTTTAAATATAAAAATCCAAATCCACTTTGATAATATATATAGATTTTTATCTTATATTTTTTTTTTATTCTTATACAAATATTTAAGATTTCATTTGTTTTTAAAATTATAAACTTCACCTTAAATAGGTTTGTTAAAGACTCCGCTATCTTCGAAATATTTAATATAGGAGAAAAAATATGTCTTGTTAAATGATTGGCTTGGATTATTAGTTAGTAACATACGTGTTGCAAGCAGGTGAATGTTGTTTTCCAGACTCGGGATTGCAGATGGGATCAGTTGAAACTTGTCTTTTTTTTTAAACTAAAATGCTGAGTACAAGAAGTGGAATTGTTATGATTATATCTTAAATCAAAGATATGGTGTTGTTTTAAGCTTTTATTGTGTATTTAGGCTTTTGTCAATAAATTACTTTACTTTTGATTATAACTGCTTAATTTAACGATTATGCTTACATAAAAATAATTTGATATTCACAAATTGAAGGCGCATTCGTTAGCTGTAAGCTGTTAGCTGTAGTATACAATATGTAGGAATATATTCGAGTTTGAGTGTAAAATACATAAATAAAATATAGTAAACTTTTGATCTGTTGCTCCTATATAGGGGAAGCAATATCTTCTGGACGTTATGAACATACATTTCGGTATTGGTTTATACACAAGTGTGTAGATATACTTAGTAATTATTATGAATTCGCACGGTATATAGTCTTCGTTCAGTTACATAAACACAAATACAGCTATATAAATATATGTATATCTAATCTATATCTATTTGTATAACACAACATTAAATATAAGTATATGTAAACGCTTTCAACTACGTATACAAATTGCAGACTTGTTTGTCTGAATCTTAAGGCAAATCATAGCATTTAAGAAGCACTTAAGCTAAAGGCATATAAATTCGTTACTATCTAAAACGAAATAATACTTCGTCTTCAGCAAATGCAGTTAATTAATTTACTAGATATAGTCCAAAGGTCTAAACGCAACCATATTCATACCAAATGCTATTGCTCTTATCTTCGTTACGTTTGCGCAACGCTTTATCATCCTGGTTTGTGGAGCCGGTGACGCTGCCGCCACTGCCACTGGCCTGCAGCAGCGGACTCTGATCATTGTTGGTGGATGTGCCGCCAATTGTTGTATTAATTCGATTGTACATAAGAAACGTAGCCGGACTGTCGTTCTTCTGCGGCGTTTGCGGCTCGGCAGCGACGTTGGCGGCACTGCTGCCGGGTGTCGGCGTTGAGCAGGATTGTGGCTGTGGCGATTGCTGAGTCGCACTATTGGAGCCATCGGGCAGCTTCTGATGTTCATCGATCAAATAAACAGTGCGACGCGAGCCCGCTGTGCCAAGTGTTAAACTGCTGCCGGTCACATCAGGCGCTTCCAAACTGCTGCAAGCAAATTATCATTAATTAATATCCATTCAATACATGAAAATCATAATAATATAACAATAGACATCACATTGCAACATAGGAATTGAGGAGATGGGAGAGGGTAAATGTCATATGTCATTTGTATCTTTTTTATAGGGAATAATGTATGTTAAACATTTAAAAGCGCATACCCGTGCACGCTATTTCTACGTGAATTACTCAAATCCGTACGTTTCTGTGCCTGCAGGCTACTTCGCACAGTGCCACCGCGTTGAATGGAGCTATCCAGCAAATCACTGTTATATATACAACAGTATATATGGGAAATGTGTGTGTGTGTGTGTGCATTTGTGGTGTGTGCGTTGTGCGTGTAGAGTTGTTGTTGTGTATAATACATGTAAATAGAACAAGAACAAAAACCGTAAACCAACTAAAATATTGATATAATGTATAAACATACCGTTGTAGGCTTTGACGCAAGGGAATATTACGTTGCAACAGATGCGTATCGGATGCGATGGACAGAGGTTCCTCATTGCTGTTATCCGACTCATTGCCACCCGATTCGGAGCCGATGACAAACTGTGAACTGGTACGCGCATCATCCACCCAAGAGCGTCGATTCTATAAATTAGATATGTCAACAATTTCCTGAGCAGACAATCATCGATTTCACTTACCCGACTGGGCACCTTGTTCATCAAATCCGAACTGGCCTTCTTAACTCGACGAACCAGACTACTGGCAAATGGTTTTCTGTGGAATATAGTGTGGTAAATAAAATGAAATAAATGCATATTAAATACTTTACTTCTTTTGAACTGTGGTCTCTGATTTTTTATAGTGCTCCATAATTTTCTCTTCGAGCTTTTCTTTTTGACGCTTAAGACTGTGCACGCGCTCCGTATAGTTCTTTTCCTCCTCGTGGAAGTGCTTCTTATCCTCCAGAGAAATGGCCAGCAATTCCTGATACTGCGACAACAGCTGCGACACATTATCCATTAAAGCCTTGCGCTCAGAATCCAAGTCGGCATTGTTCTGTATCAACATCTTTGTTTTAAATGAAAGAAGAAGCAATAGGTCTGATAAATATTGTTCAAAGTCACTGTTATTTAAAACTCACCTCGCAACGCTGTTGCACCTTGGAGTACTCTATCTGGAGAAGACGCACCTGATCTTGTTTAGCATTTAACTCGCCTGTCATTTCAGTATTTTGCAATTTAAGGCTACTGTGCTCCACGCGAATCATCTTGTACTGTTCTTGGATGTTCTTGTATTCGTTCTTGAAGCGATCGCTGGTGGCGAATAGATTACGGAAATCATCGGTTAACTTGGAGTGCTCGGTGCGCAGTATAGCGAGATCTTCATGGCAGGTTTTCATCGTGCTGGTTTGTGTGGTTAAGTCTTCGATGCGTTGCTCTTGTCCTTGGATTGTCTCGCGTGCATCGCGATTTTCCTGGCGTAAGTCACGCACTGCCGCCTTCAATTGTTCCTTGTCCTTGTTGAGTGATTCATATTCAGCGGATAGCTGATCATGCAGACACTGCAATGTCACCTGATCCTGCAGTGCATGCTTGTGCTCCTGCTGCAACGCATCGATGTCCTTCAGCAGCGTATCCTTCTCAGCGGCCAGCTGTGAGTTTGCCAACTGCAGTGCCACATGTTGTGTATTAAGCGATGTGATTTGTGATCCCAAAGCTGCCACATCTACGCTGAGTCGCGCATTTTCCGTTTGAAGCTGTGTGTTATTATCCTGTAGTCGCAACATTTCCACAGATTCGCGTGCCGGACTCAGGCGTACTTTATGCTCGAATCTGAGTTCCTGCGCTGTTGGCACAGGAGCAGCTGCCGACAACTCGATGTTCTTCTCCACGGTGTAGATTTCCTGCCGATGACACAGCACGCACATGTCCGACTTGACGCCAGCCTCCTGTTGCTGCTCCCGATTCACATTCAACATGATTTCCCGCACAGTTTTAAATGTCTCTGGATTGCGCACCAGTTTTTCCACCACATGCTCCACATTCAGCTCGGTGGACTCGCCGTCCACTTCGTTGACATCGAGGCCGAGCTTTTCGAGATTGTGTCGCACCTTTTTTGTGACTAGCGTGCCATTAACCAGATCGTTGCGCAGCGTGCTTATCATTTCCTGATCAATATTACGTTGTGAACTTAGCTCTTGATTTTGTTTCTCCAGCTCGACAAGCTTTTGCTGCATAAGCTCCGCTTCTTCCTGCGCCTTGGCCAGACGCACCAGCTCCTTGGCTTGCACGTCCATCCGATTGATGCTGTCATCCAGCTGCACAGACTTTTGTTCACTGCTCTCCTTCAGTTTAGTCACCTCCTTCAGCAGGCTGGCATTCTCCCGCTCGAAGGTGCTCACCTTGGCCTCAATCTCGTACAGTTTCTGCTTCGTCTGCTCAAACAGTTGCGTTTTCTCCACGTACTGTTCCAGTTCCTTGATTTTGCTTTCAGCGAGACGCTCTAAGTCATCAGCTCTCCGTTGGATACTCTCGTTGAGGGTTTGAATGCGATGCTTCTCCTTGTTAAGCGTCTCCACGTGCTGTTCGGCGTCTGAGAGCTTTTGACGATCTGCCTCACGCTCAAGACTTTGTCGATCATAGCTTTTCTGGCGATTATCGACGGCATCCTGTAGCTTCTTGTTCTCCTCCAGCGCGTTCTTGAATACGCTCTCCAATTCCACATTCTGTTGTGTCAATCTTTGTATGTTCTCCTGCATTTGCTCGATTTTTAATGACAATTTTTTCTTTTCCTTTTCCAGCTCCAACATTTTACTGGTGGATTCATGGAAGCTGCTCTCCTTCAACTGCTCCAGGGCAGCAGAGAGTCGACGATTCTCCAGCTCCAGTTTAAGTGCACGTGTCTGTGCATTGTTTGTGAGCTGCTCGGATAAGCTGTTGTCGCCCGAATTGCATTCGTCCTCGTTGTCTGAAAAGGATTTGTCAATCTCCTGCGTTGAATTCAAATTCTTTGCGACCAGCTGCAGTTGGGCATTCTCCTCCAGCAGTTCTTCTAGCTTTGATCGATCCACATCACGCTCCAGTGCCATGTCATTCAATTTCTGCTTGTATTTAATGATCTCCGACTCCAAGGTGATGGCGTGCTCTGAACGCTTGCGGGACCGCTGCAGTTGTTCCTCGAGCATTTCTCTAAAAAGTATAAATGTTATGCAATTCGTTTAAAAGTGTGATATAATTAAATGTGAGTAACGTACTTGGATTCCAGTAGCACGCGATTATCCTCGCGCAATTCTTCCACGCGTGATTTATAAAAGTCGGAATCGCCGAGCTTTTCGCGATATTTCTGCACCTCAATCTCGAGGCGATCAGCGCGTTCAGCACGCTCCCGCAATATGTCCACCTCATCCCGATAAGCCGAGGCGCGCTTGGCCTCCGTAAACCAATCCTGGCTCTATGATGGAAAGAAACACTTTAGTTAGTCTACAGATTCAAGTAGGAAAGGCACATGGACTAAGAGGGACTTACTTCCTGGCGCAGCTTGTCAAAGCGCAGCTTTTTGTCATCCAATTCCTCGCGCAGTTCCAGCAGATTCTCCGATTTCTCCTCGCTAAAAATGTGAGATTTGAGTATTGAAATTGTATTTATGAATTATAGTTCTTACAGTTCCTGGCGTAACTTGCGATTCTTTGATCTTAAATCAGCGCATTCCACGGCCAAATGATTGCTCTCAGAATTGGAAGATGATGATGGTGTTGAAGTTGCTGTCCCGCTGGAGGGAGAACGTGGAACACTGACGCCTTGACCGCATTCAGCACCATCGCTGGCATTCAGCTCAGGCTCAACGCAAACAGTCTCAATCCACTTCAAGTACATGTGATCACGTTCCTTGGTTAGACGCATGATGTGACCGTACATATTCTCTGGAGTAAGACGCTCCAAGGAGTCCTCAGTAAGCACCAGACTGTGGCTATCAGTGACCTGTTTAATGAGTGCCACAATTGCATGCTGTGTCTCAAGATCCAGCTCCTTGATGCGTGCGATGAACAGCTCCTTGTTGGGACATTGCACTGCTGCGCCCAGCAACAGTGTGAGCAGCGTTTTCATCTGTTCCAGTCCATGCTTACTCTCCGGATAGTAGCCCAACATGTACGCATCCGGCAGCACCAGAATTGTTTGTCCCAGTTCCTCCTCGAACAGTGACTTCAAATTCCTCACAATGCACTCAAAATTCTTAGCACGGGCAATGCTCAACGTGTTGCCGCTAAGATCGGACAACAGCTCGCTGGGATTGTTCTGTGGCTCCGGATCGATCTGAAGCCAAACACTGTGTATTATGATGCCATCCAGCAGCGAGGTATAACCGGCTAACAGCTCGGCACGTGGCAGGCATGATTCCAACTGAAAGCGAAAGATGATTGCGAGAATATGATGCGTTGGCAGCTGATTGACTTCGATCTAAGACTACAACTACAACTTTCAAGTGATAATTGGCAACTTAATTAACAACGCAACATTTCCTTATTTGAAGGTGCACTGAACTTGTGGCAAGCACAAGCGCAACAATTAAGAGTCTACTCGACTAAGAGATTACCCTAAGTCTATGGAGAAATAATTTTCTATGCAGGGTATCATTTTATTATACCCTATCTAACGCATTTTATGTGTGTGTCAAGGGTATAAAAAGCCGGTCGAGTATTTTATTCAGTTCTTGTTCTCGCGACTGGCAAACAAAAGACTGCCGACGCGACGCGTCAGTCCGCCACTAATGACAGCATAAAAAGAGTTGTTGTTGTTGTTGTTGTTGTACCGTAAACGGTAGCAGTAGCTGTTCCAGCCAAAGTCACAGTTACAATGACCTTGGGGGCTACGGAAATCTATGTATGTCGTTATGTGCGTACATATGCATGTATGCTTTGTATGCATTGTTAATATGTGCGGGTGTATGTATGTATGTAAATATTGAATACTTGAATATATTTGTATGCCAATCACGTTGTTATTTAGTTGCTCTGTTATGAGCATGTCGAGCATATTTTATTTACTTACCCAAGAAACGAGCGCTCCATTTATGAATTCGTCAATTTCCATTGGTGTTGCGGTTGCCGTGCCAGCCATTGCTGCTAATGTTGTTTGTTGTTCTTGTTGTCGTTGTTATTGCTCTTGTTTCACCTGTGTGCGTGTGTGTGTGCCCTGGAGTATGGAGCGATGCCGCTGCTGCACCTGCAACTGCACCTGCCGCTCACTTTACTACAGCAGCTCTGGCGTTGGCGACAGCAACGGCGGCTACGTATTTGTTTCTAATTCAATTGCCGTCGCGACAGCTTCACAGCCTCCAAATCATTACACTTGCCAACATGCACACGCGCACACACACACACGCACACGCCCGAGCACATAAACAGATACAGGCCAATAAACAAATGTCTGCATTCAGGAAAAAAAAGTTAAGTTACGACTTGTGCGAAAGTTGGGTGTCACTGAACCGCTCTTTTAGTTATTTAACCCACTCCAAATTAATATTATCCCCAGGTTTATTTATTTTTTTAGCAAAAACACCTGGTTGCGCTTGTTGTAAATTGAGATTGTCGTTTAACTAGTTCTCTCGCTCGTTTTGTTTGTTCGTTCTTTTGATTACTAGCTATGATTAGTCGTTCACATCTTTGAAATTTACTCTTTTAAATTAGCTACAACCCTACTAACGATATATGATCAAAATATCGATACACGATTTTGAATTGAAGTTTAATTGAATCTAAAACTGCTGAACTTTTGGTAAAACTAAAAATAAATACATGAATGAAAATAAACAAGTAGCTAAAGTACGATTTAGAGATTTATGCAGGTGATCGATTTAAAATCGATTTCTCATCGAACTGACTCGATATACATTCAGCTGCTACAATATTTTGCACTACTGTCAACACTGCACGTTAGTTGCCGTTGACATTTCTTAGCGCCCAAGAGCTTATTTGTGTGGAATGCCTGTACGGCTATACTGACGAACGGATTATTTAACGCTCCGTAAAAATGGCTGCGATTGCAAATAAAAACTGCAGACTACGAAAAATACACTTGTAAATTGGAAAACTAATTGAAAAACGCAATCGAAAGTATTGAAAACGAATTGTATCGACGCGTACGCGAATATTGAGTGCGTGAAGTTAAAAGGCGGCTGCCTATATATAGAAACTTCTATATATGCACAGATAATTGCAAATAGGTTAAATATTTATTAGTATTTGAATATGGGCAATCAACCAGGTAAACTGCAGACAGCACAGAGTGGACGGCCCAAAAAGAATGTGCATTGGAAATCTGCAGGCAAGTGTCCCTTAATCCCCAAAAGAATAAAGTACAATTCCAAATATTTGTATTCCCAAGATTTCACACAGAAAATATCTCTAATTGGTTGTGAGAGCGCACATAGTCCACATTGTTGTTGGGAGCGCTAGAAATTTAGCTATTTTTAGACACTCGCATACTCAAGTGGTTGCCGTGTCCGTCTGGTCTTTTTTATACCCTTGCAGAGCGGGTGTTATAATCTTGTCACGACATGTTTAATGCAACGATCAGTTGAAAATCAAACTTTAGTGCTGAAAACTTTGATTCTTGTGGAATATATAAATGGCATAATTTGACTACAACATATAGCGTACTCTGGAATATTGGGTAAATAATTTAATGCAGTTCTCTGCAAGGGCATCAAGTCTTCGGCGTGCCGAACATCAATTTTCTTTCTTGTTTGTTTTTGTGAATCTTTGGCCTAAAAAATCTCAAGACGGCAAAGTAATGTTTTCGAAATGTGGCCAGCGCAAGAGTACGAAGAGTTTTTTTGAGTACGAGCGATAATATTGAGTGCATTATTTACCTGTGATTTATTCGCATTGTTATTTTCAGAACGGCCCTCTCCGCCGGGTCGTCCGATATTGACGCCACTGGCGCTCTCTGAGCAGCAGCCCGATGTTGTTAACCTGCGTTGGGATCGACCGCTGCTGGACGGTGGCTCTCCCATCACTGGATATACGGTTGAGCAGCGACGCGTCGGGTCGCCCCACTGGGTGCGTGCCACGCCCACGCCCATCTCCCGTTGTGAGATTCAAATTAGCGGCCTGGAGCCGGGCTGGCGTTATGAGTTTCGTTGTTTTGCCGAGAACATTGTCGGACGCTCGGATGCCAGTGAATTGTCCGATCCTCTGACGGTCACCCTGCAAAGGAACGCCATAAGTGTGCCGCGTTTCATTGAGGAACTGACAGACATGGATGCCGTCGAGGATGATCGGATTGAGTTCCGTGTTCGGATTCTGGGTGAACCGCCACCAGAGATCAGTTGGTTCAAGGATGGCTACGAAATCTTCAGCAGCCGTCGGACGAAGATCGTCAACGAGAATGATGCTAGTGTGCTCATTATACACCAGGTGGCGCTAACCGACGAGGGCGAGATCAAATGCTCGGCCACCAATCGAGCCGGACATGTGGTGACGAAGAGTCGTCTTCTGGTGCAGGCACCGCCCAAGATTCGCCTGCCACGCACCTACGAGGATGGCCTCATTGTGGAGGCGGAGGAGGTGGTGCGTCTGAAGGTGGGCGTGGCCGGTCAGCCACCACCTTCAATTACCTGGCTTCATGAGGGCGAAGTGATCGTTCCGGGTGATCGTTTCGAAGTGTCCAACACGGAGAAGAACTCCCTGCTGAAGATCGACAATGTGCAGCGTGCGGATCGTGGCGAGTACATGGTTCGTGCCTGGAACAAGCTCGGCGAGGACATCACCTCGTTTCTGGTCACTGTCACGGCCCGACCCAATGCTCCAGGTACTCCTCGCCTCAACATGTCCTTTGGCAAGTCGGCAACACTGTCCTGGACGGCGCCTCTAGACGACGGTGGCTGCAAGATCGGCAACTACATTGTGGAATACTTTCGCATCGGCTGGAACGTTTGGCTAAAGGCGGCCACAACGCGTGCTCTGAGCACCACACTCCACGACCTGATTGAAGGATCCGAGTACAAGTTTCGTGTCAAGGCCGAGAATCCCTATGGCCTGAGTGAACCCTCGCAGGAGTCGGAGCTGCTCTTTATACCGGATCCCAAGCGTGGCATTACCAAGCCAAAATCAGCCACTAGAATCGCCGGAGACGATAAGGAAAAGGACAAGGAGATGGATAAATCGAAGCCAGTGCCGCCGCGTCGGAAGACGCTCTCCCCTCCGCGTCCACATGCGGATGCGGCGACCAGCATGTCGGCATCGCCCAAGCAGTCTCCACGAGGATCACGCAAGCCGACGCCCCAGCTGATTGACAGCGAGCAACTGCGTCATGAGATGTCCTACGGCACCTCCGACCAGGCACTCAAGATGAATGTGCGCAAGAGTCCTTCCCTTAGCAGTGCTGACTCCACAGCAGCGCAGGGAACCAGACCCGGCTCCAATCCCAAGCTCAATCTTACATTCATCACGACAACAGCCCTGATGGACAAGCCCGAGATGCCGCAGGAACAGTCTAAGCCCATGAAGTCCCCTCCAGTTACGTCACCCCTTAAACTGTTTAACCCGAAGCCCATTGTCGGTCAAAAGGATAAATCTCCTGGGCGTCCGGCTTCAGCGAAACCTCAGCCATTGCCACAGCCACCTTTGGCCAAACCCGAGCGTTCACCTACCCTGGAGTTGGGACACCGTCAGCCTGCACCTCTCCGGAAGAGTCCAACCCCGCCGGAACCCATCAAATCAACTCCCGCCCTGCAGCGCAGTGCTGAGCCGGTTCAACTGGGTGTCAATCAGAATGTGCGACGTTACTCTGGACATGCCTTGAGTCCGGCCAAGAATGTGCCCGCTCTGGCTATTGCCATTGCCACAGCCGCCAATCTGAGCGAGAAGCTGCCCAAGATTGAGATCAGTGCGCCGCCTCCACCAACACCCGCTCCAGAGTCCATGATTCCAGAGACACCTTCTCCGGTTTCAACGCCGCCGGTGACAAAGATGCGTCCACAGAAGCCAGCGGATAAACACGACGAGGTACACACGAGCAATGAGTTCATGCTCGTGGTCTTCGACAAGAACAGCAAGGTCAAGGACAAAGACAGTAAGTAGTTGTCCTGCATCCCCGAAGGGGAACTCTATTAACATTTTCCCATTTACCGCTTCAAGAGCAAGATTCCTTTGAGCTGGAACTGGAGGACGCCATACAGCCGCCACCGATTTCCATATCGGCACCAGATTTAGCCTTTTTGGAGTTCACTAACTTGCACACGACCTTCCCGCTGCGTCGCTCGGTCAGCTCAACGGAGTTGCTGTACGAACGTGCCATGGCCCGTTTCTACGAGGCCGTGGAGCTCGAGCAGGCAGCCAAGTCCAAGGTGAAGACAGCACCACACGAAAAGGTGGCACCACCCGTCAGTGCTGCACCACCGCCGACAACCTTCCGCAAGCGTCTGGGCTCCATGACGGAGGCGGAGCGAGCTTCCTTTGAGCGCCGGAGCGAGCTGAGGCGACAGTCGGCGGATATGGTGACCATGGGACGCAAATGGGACTCGAGGGAGGATATCAACTTTGGCAACACGAAGAATCTTTCGCGCACCACCACGGGATTCCTGCTAAGTCAGCAACAGGGAGACAGTCGGGAGGAGGATGAGTATGAGGAGCGCACCGAAAGCACAGCCGAAGATAGCGAGGACATGGGGGATATGGACGAGGAACAGCAACAGGGATACGATCTAGGCTCGGATTATACCGAGAGCACTGCATCCTCCGATCAGGACTCCATTGAGAAGTTTAAAATGGAGCTCTTGGCGCGCACTCGTTCGCCCAGTCCACGGGACTTGGAGACTTATCATCCACGGAACATGGGCGCCGGCACCTTCACTCCGTACCGTGCACCAACGCCGGAGCAGGCGGCGGTGGTGCTCACCCGTCCGATGCCGCTGCCAAGTCCAGACTTTGTACCCAAGCCCATCCTAAAGCGCTCCTCCAACGAGCATGTGGAGCTGTCTGCCAGTCAGCCCAGCAGTCCAGGTCCGAACAACAACCAGGATGCCAATGGCACATCCTCCAACGTCGCACACAGCGCTCCCAGCTTTGCGCCTGCCCAGAATACCAGCAATCTGAAACTGGACCTGGCCAAGGGCATCAAATCGTTCTTCAACCGGGATAAACGTACCGCCACCGAGAAGAATACCGAGGCCAATGAGGAGATATCCAATCCGCTGGAGAAGACCAACGCAGCGGCTATTGCAGCTGACTTGGAAACGAAGCGGCGGGTCAAGGAAGAGGAGGAGCTGCGTCGCCAGGAGGAGGAGCGACTGATGCAGGAGGAGGCTCATGCTGCTGTGGATCACTACAGTGATCTTGTGCGCCAAGTGAGCAGCACCCACAAATACCACACGCCCCTCTACCTCGACCGAGATGAACTGAAACGAGCCGCCGCCCGAGCTGGAGCTGACCTCAATGATGACGACGACGAAGGCGCCGCCGAGGAGCATCAGCAGCGACGAGCACGGAGTCCTGACCAAGATGACTTCCTACTGGCTCCTCCAACGGTCAGTCGCGAACGTCGTCTGTCCATTTCGGAACGGGAACAGCTGGTACATGTCCGGGATGTGGCCAGCAGTCATGCCATGCACAAGACTGCAGCCCAGACACCAGAAACGCCAGCTAACGATCAGGCACAGCAGGAGGAACCGGAGTATCCCACGGTGTTAGTGGTGCCGCCTCCGAAGACAAAGAACAAAGATCCGGAAGCGCTCAGTGAGAATGTCATGAGCGAGATGGTCGAAGCCCGTCCAGATGCACGTGGACGCACTCGTCTGGTGAAAGTGAAGCGGGTCATCAAACGTCGTGTGCCCTCCAGCACGAGATCCCGCGATGCCTCGCTCAGCAGACCACCGCCAAGTGGCAGCAGTCTCGTGCCCATGGAGCGACCCTCCCAAACAGCTTTACTTCTATCTGCCGCCGATCGCGAGCTCCTGGAGAAGGCAGCCACGTTGGCATTGCTACAGTCGCGCTCCGAGGAACAGGCGCACGAAAAGGTGCGCTCGGCGTTGAGCTACTCCACGGATCTGGTGCTCTTCCTGGTCGCCTGCTATGTGTATCTATTCAAGGACGCACGCCTCGTCCTGCCCATACTTGCCCTTATGATCTACCGTCAGCTGGGCGAGGCTCTACAGGGTTACATGCCCAGCTGGCTGCGTCGCAAGGGAGGCGATGGAGGCGCCTAGAGACGATCCTTCAGCTCGAAATGCGTTTATCAGTTAAGTTAGTTCTTATCAAATTTATCGACTTGTATACTGCAACTCTCGTATGTATTTTAATCTTAAGTTCTACAAAGTTCGCGACTATAACGAACTTTTCTTTGCATAACCCTAATGTATACGCCCTTGTAATCGAATTAGTTAACCGATTCTACAGATAGACTGTTGTATTATCAAAAGTAGATTTTTAATTTAACATTTGTCCGATTCTCCAAATTGCCAGATATTTTATATTATCGAATTCAATTTAGCATTCTATCAATGGAAAATTGATTCTATTATAACATAAGAAGATCTTCCGATTTCATATAAGATCATATCCTAAGTATCCACCCATATATATTTCAAGATTTCTGAATGTATTGAAAGAAATGTCGGTTTCTTTAAATAATCTATAGTTTCCTGCCACTTATATCCTTAGTTTATCTATCTGCTAAGAATCGGTTATCTATATAAAACTACAACTTATTTAAGGTCGCTTTCGTTGTGTATTTGTGGTGCCCCAGCCAAGTGTCTAGAATCTAATGTTATATATCGTATTGTGTTCGTTTGAGGTTCATTTGTCGGTCTTCTGGATTGTTGCTCATTTACTTTGAGAATAAAGCACACAAAAAACAATTACTCATACGTCAGATAGTTCCGGTGAAAGATTAAGATCCAACTATAAACAGATCGAATGGAATAACTTCTCTTATCATTTGGGAATTGTTTACGACTCCGACGTCAGCTGGAGAGTCAACAGAGCTGCTGCGACAAATTCGCAGAGTATTAAGTGCTTATCTCAAATATTCGGGGAAATGATCTGAAGATCAGTATAAAAAGCAGCGCAGATCTTTAAGATTACGCAGTTTCACAGCTCCGACATGAGGACAACATACGCTTGGATCTTCGTGCTCTGCCTCGGCATTGGATTGTCTGGAGGTGCTAAGGCACCGAAAGGAGGACCTAAAGGAGAACCGACAGCAGCTGTTGGACCACTTGCACCTCCTGCCGATCTAGGCCAGGATCTAATGGATATCTATGGTCTCATACAGTTCAAGCCAATGAATCAACTCTTTGTGCGTTACTTGATGAACGATGCACAGTTCCAGGCCTTTGTGCGTATCCTGAACAGCAATGCCGGATTCACGGCACGTTGGCGTCTGCTCTCCCAGCCGGAGTTGGTGATGTTCCGTCAATGGGTTAACCAGCAGTTGCTACTTTCTCACGGCAAGTTTGAGCTGGAGGAGTTGGAGATGTGTGTGACGCTGATCAATCGATATCCCTACTGGTCGGGCACTGTCTCCGGCTGGCAGGGATTCCTCAACGAACTGGAGATGTACTTCCCCCAGTATGCTATACAGGCACAGATTCAGGCCAAGGCTCTGTTGCCAGGCATCTTTGCTGAATTCTGGACAAGATTGCAGGCCCTACAGGTGGTCTACGAGCGTTGGCTAGCCATGCCCACCACCCAGGCGATTGTCACCCAACTGCAGACCGAGGGCATTGATACCGTCTACCTGGACACGTTGATACGCAATCTCCTTGGCTGGAATGCACTAAATGGCACAGCAACAACTGCAACTGCAACAATTCCTGCACTTAATCCCACTGTGCCACCTGGTGCTGTCATGCCACCTGGAAGTTCACTGATTCTGTAATCTTCTGTCAATATATCTAATATATATTTGTATAAATTTTGAACTAGCAGAATCAACAGTTTTCATACAACACTTGGCTACGAATTGATCAGACTCAGAACTTGAGTTTGCCCAGTGTATCCGTGACCTTTGTGGGATTGGCCGCTGGCTTCCTGCTGTTCTTAATGGGCGTCACTGTTGGCTTTGGTTTCTTGACGACCAAATCCTTATGTAAGACCTTCAGGCTGGCATCTACCTTCTCCTGCTTGGACTTGACAGCCTCCTTGATCTGAAAATGGCAGTGTGAATTGTAGTCGGGATTGACATGGGGAATCTGTGGGTTCAGTTGGCTCACCTGCTTCAGCTTGCCTTGCACCTCCTTGGGCTTCTTTTTGCCCTTGTTGTTGGCAACCTTGAAAACGTTCTTTGACTTTTTCGACTTGTTTAGAGCCGGCTTGGCAGATGCTTTGCCTGCAGCAGCTCCAGCTCCAGCTGCCTTGCCCGCTCCCGATCCCGCTCCCTTCTTGGCATTGGCCTTGTTGCGACCCATGGTGTGACTGCAAATACAAAGGAGACACGTAGTTTTCTTATATTTTCTTTATAGGAAACTTTATTATTAACTTTGTTAAACACATTTCACTTTTGTAGTTGCTTCAGTTGCGTCTTCATCGTCCTCAGCTGGACGCTTACGCAGCGTCTGCTTTGCCGTTGTCATAAGCTCTCGGGTTAGTCTGAAGGATACCCTGTACATGTCCTTGTTGGGCGCCACATTGCGTACGAAACTTATGCCCTGCAGCTCTGTGTCTAATGAAGCACCCAGATTGCTTTCAACCAGTTGCCGGACCAGCGCCTTGGTGTCCTCACCCTTGGCAAAGGAGTAAACGTGCACCTGGGGATAGTTCAGAGGCTCTGGCAGCTCAGCCAGCTCCTCGGCTGTATATAAGCCGCGAAATGCATCTAGAAATTCCACAGCCATTGCTGGCAGATTCATGGTCACATGCATGCTATACGGCGTGGCTGCAGGAGTGCTCCACCTTTGCAGCAAATCCTCGCGCAACTCGTTCAATATGAACTCTCGTCCGTCTTTGTTGAACATTCTGATGTGGGCCAGACACTTGTTTCGCTTGGCATTATGCTGCAGCCAGTGAAAGCTGACGGGATTCAAATCATTGGCCAGGACATGGCAACGCTTCTTGGCCGCTGGCACACTGAATGGCCCAACGCCAGCGAAGGCATCGTAGAGGACATCGCCTGGTTGCAGCATCTTAACGATGCGCTCGTGCTCCGTGGACAGACGTGGATTCCAATACACTTTGGAAAAGTCAAACTCAAAGGGAACACCATTCTCCTTGGTCTCCACCTGATACTCTGGCTCGCCGCATATCAGTTCCAGCTGAAAGTTGCGATAGGTGTTGTCAATGGTGGACGCCTTGTTGACGACGGTGCGGCAATTGGGCAACTTATCCCGGAGCACCTCACCAATCAGTTGTTTATAGGGCAGCAGATGATCCCGTAGATTCAGGTGGACAATGTGGCCAATGCGCGAAAAGGAGGAGAGTCCCTCCTCATCCACGGGCAGCACACTCTTCAGTATCTCATTGGCGCTCCAATTCTCATAGTTCAGTTCGAGTTCAGCATGACAGAAATTAGCCTCAGTAACCTGTTGCTTCTCGAGGTCTTGGGTAGGCAGTGATTGCCAGTTCTTCACCGGCAACGGATGCAGCAGAATCTCACGTCCACTCTCCACTGAACGCACTGGCTGCAGGTGCTCCATCTTTAGCATAAGTTTCTTTACCAGCGGAATTATGCGTTGCACCTGAGACTCCGGCACTGTGAGCCTGGGAATTTGTACGCGTTTCTGAAAGTCAGCGCGCTGAAGCACAATCATTCCACGCACAGACTCAGGTGGCAGTAGCTCCGTGCAGTCCATGTTGCGGTAGTAATGTCGCAAACGTTTCGTTATTTTTAGCAAGTTTGAGATTTTTGAAAGGCGAGGCCGTAAGAACTCGGAAAACATCAAAAAACGTGCATGGAAACAAGTTTTGCCCTTTGAGGAAAACTCAAGCTATTTCTAGAACGCTTACAGCCAGTAGTAGCAGAGTGTATGCCCAGTTAACACAAACGAACTTTGGGTAACTTTTAAACTGCACAAATATCAAGAAAACCCTATTTACCTTTTAATTAAGTGAAAATTCAACGGCAGCTAAATCAAACGAACAACTTAGTTCCACGGCGAACCAGTTCCACACGAGCATGGCATTCGCAATGGATCTGGCAACGCCATGGCTAAACAGCTGTTTATGGTAAAATGAGCGCGCAGCCAGCGAATGTGATTGAAATTAAAACAAATAACTTATGTTTAAGGTGCGTTCTGAATAAAACTAAGGCGTATATATATTTAACATTAGCAATTACAGTGCTGCAGAACTCATTGCGCATCGACATGCAGAAGTGGAATCCCCACGAATAGGACTAAAACGTACCAAAGTTCAAGGCACAGCAGCCGAAGAGGAGGAACTAAAAAATGCATATGGTAAGCATTTCCACATAGCTATTCTTATTAAAAGTTATTATAAACTATTCGATTTTATATTGCAGCAAATTTGCGCTCTCAGTTGTCTACGAGGCGTATAGAGCGACACACAGGACGAGCTGTTGCCGTATGGCAGGAGGATCAACAGGCTGCCGAAGTCCGGCGCAAAGATGGAAAATTTGAAAGCTTTGGCCACAACAAAGAAGGCAAACTCTATTTGGAATATTATGAGGCATTGTTCCTGCTGGAATTGGTATACAATTTAAGCCATATTTGTGATCTTATGGTGTACTAACAACTGCTCTTTTAGAATCGACTGCAACTGGAGTACTGCGATATGATTGTTTCTGTGGAACAGGCATATGTTTTGTTGCTTGGCGAGGCAGCTAGCGAGAAGTACAACAATTATTTAGTTTACTCGGCATTTTCACGCGCTGGTTACATTGTGGTCAAGCATCAAGCAGCCTGTGAAGCTCCGCAAACCAGCTCAGTAAAAGCCGTGGCCGCGGTCACAAGTGAGGATTGCATTTGGGCCATCCTGCAGGAGACTGTGAGCAACAAGCCGGTGCCTGAGCATATCAAAGCATCCATATATTACGCTACTGCCCAGAGCCGCATGACAGACCTAAAGCAGCAGATTATGAGCCAGACTGCAGTGAGCTTAGATGAGGACATCATGGAAATAGAAACTCAAAACACTTTTAAATTTGAAACACGCAAACGTAGCGCAATGTCAGAGGCAGAAGATCAGACGGACAGCAAAAGAACTCGCATACGGAAAAGCAAAAGTCTTGTCGATAATCTAAAAGCAGACGCCAACTATTTGAGATTTCAGGAAATGTTTGAGAAATTCGATATAGTGCAACTACAAGAGGATTACCACGAAAATGAAATGGACACAACATTGCGAAGCTTCAATATTGTTTTTGATTTGCATCTGCACAATGAAGGCTTCAAGCGAAGTGCGCCCAAATCGCCCACTTTGAGCGTTGTTATATTACCAACCGATGAACCGTTTCCTACCCATAACGAGATGATCAACTGCCAGCGCCAACAATTCTCCCATCGTGCGCCGTTGCTTGTCATATCCGTTAGCGAATCCAAACAAATTCAGGCGTTTCTATATTATACGAGCTGATAATCTCTGCGATAGCTCAATTAATTTTGTGTGTGATTGTTGCTAATTTATATTTGTGTCAATAAAATGCGCCATCATTGTTCGATTGACGTACAAAGCGTACAAATACGTTAAGCTTGTTGGCTTTCAAATATCTAAACTTTTGTCATAAATCAAGCAAACTTTTCGGAATAACTTGTTCAAAAATTGTACATAAATTTCAGCTTAACAATGGTAAAGTTGCGGCAATAGCTCAATATCAATAATGATTTTCTTTGTAATTACAGAATGTACCAATTGTATGGGTAATGGGTGGACAAGGCAGCGGCAAAAGCACCTTATCACAGAGCATTGTGGACAAATATGGCTATAAGCATTTGGATCCCAGCGCCATGGTCGAAAGGGAGGTAAGTTCTTGGCCAAAAGGAGAAAGACCTTCCTAATCATTTCTATAACCTTTTTCAGATTGACACCAATACTGAAAAGGGTAAAGAATTTGCGTTGAAACGCAATGACGGCCAAGAGGTGCCGCTGACCGACATAATAAACTTGCTGGAGAGGGAGCTTATGACCAGTCAAGGCGGCCTTAAAGGCTTTGTCATTGATGGGTAAGTGTCTTAAGAAAAAAAGTCAACTTCCAGAGACTTAATCAGCTTTTTGTATACTCAGCTACCCACAAAATGAGAGTGATGCGTTAATTTTGGAAGAAACAATTGGATCTCCCGATCTAATCATCGCTCTGCAGGTTGATCAGGATACGGCTACGACGCGAAGATCGGCCCGAGGCTCCGTAGTCACTTCAACAATTAGCTTCTACTCTCGGAACGCCGCACCAGTGCTAGCCAAATATTCAAGTAAACTAATGCAAATTGATGGAGAACGCGATGCCCAAGAGATTTTTAATGATGTTGTGCCCAATATGGATACCATAACACAGAATCACGGCAATCCCATCACAATTCAACGTTAAAGCTCATACAAACTTCACATTAACTTGGCGCTAATAATCAAAAAAAAAAAAATTAGTTTACAAACATCTAAATCTAATTTAACGTTTTTTTTTTTTGAATTTTGTACGCACACAATTTCCGGAGGCAAGCACAAAAAAAGCTCACGGAAAGCTGCATGGCATGAGCTTTTCGAAACCGTTAGACTCTTGCCAAAAGCTAAACGTTCAGTCGCTCTCGACACACGCTGCAATTAGGGTGGAAAATCGTCTCAACGGAAAAGATTCGACTGCATACAAATCAAAAGAAAAAGAGTGGGAAAATTAACAAGTAGCTCAAGTAGCGAAACTTAAGCAACAAAGCGATTCGCGATTTGTTCAGCAAAAGGCCCGCAACAACATCGTATATATCTCATATACATCATCATGGTGAGTGAGTGTGAGTGTGAGTGCGAGTGTGTGTGTGTGTGACTGAAAGTGTCTGTGTATGCGAGTGCGCGACTACTAGTTTATTTTTGTTTGGGCAATAATATAATATATATTGCTTTCACTTTGATTGCATATTTCAGATTAGAGAGTCATAAATACAGTTACTTAACTCACATGACCTTCAGACTCACACCCCCTTTTTTTTAGACCTCACTGCACTCTTAACTACTTGACCTTGTGCAGTTTCTAATGGGTTACAAGTGTTTACGTATGAGAACATATGACTATGCTTGTACAGTTAGTCAAGTAATTGATTTGACAACTTGGGAAATGTTCAACAAATCTTAGAAAAAAATAAAATACCTTTTCTTGATTTCTCTTGAGATTCATTTAGCTCAAAATCTTTTTTAAAATCAAAACTCTGTCATAACAATTACTTGTCCAACTGTAAGCCGCTTCTTTCGGGCTTGTCTCTTCATCAGCTGTTTAGCTATAAATTTAAGAGACAAACAAACAAAAAAATCGGAGAATTCTGTAACCGGTCGCTGTGAAATTCCCACAAAAACTGGGGGCAATACGACGGAAGGGGCAAATGTCTCTGTTCCCGCACAGCGCCAAAAATTAGCAACTCAAATGGCCAATAAGCCAGCCGATAACAACAATAAAAAAGCCGAAATTTCACATTCCAAGACGAGACAAAATTTTGACGTCAAAGTCCAGCGATTTGCATAAATTGAACGACGACAAGTCGAAGCTGCCGAAACACAGGAATTTCTGGCGGCTCTTGATTCATTAGCAATGTGTTTATTGGCAGCAGCTACCCGAACTAGTCAGTCATCATTCGGATTCGAGTATATGATGGTGACTCCAAGTCGAAATCATTTTTTCTTATTTTTTGGTTAGTTCATTTTGTTTAAACTTTAAGCGCCAGACGACGACACAAAGTCGCGGCGCATGGAATTTTTTGTACTTAAAATCAATAATAAAAACATAGTTTAGTTCCGTTTGGTTATTAAGTGTTAAAGTGTGTGAGTGTAATTTTAGTTAATAATTCAAATAGTTGGGAACTATGGCAAATGTTCCCTATAGACTCTCATCCTTGCAAATGACATTCACAGGTCACTCAACCCATTCAAAGAAAAAAGATTTCAATCTTCAGTTGTTACGTAAAAGATATGTTATTGAAAAACACAAATTTTCACAGAAAATTTTATGAATTTGATGGCAAAATTCAAAAAAAAAAAAAAAAAGCTCGTGCGAGATGAAAAACAACAATTTATGCGCTACAATAACAAATGTTGAGATTTATGCGAGAAAAAATAGAGAAAAAAAAACAACCTGCACATAATCAAAATTTCAAATTGAACCGAAATTCACGAGGTTCGTTAGGTGCGACAATGCGGAACAGTCGAAATAACGAACGGCGTGTATTTTTTAAATATAATTTATATAGAGATAGATAATATACACAAATGGGAGAATTAACAGAGCGAGTAGCACCTACAACACCTACCCACCCACCCACACACACACACACACACACACACACACACAATAATAAACACCAATTTCATTTGTTTATCAAATTTGGTGAAAATTGCGCGTTGAATTGGAAATCACAGCAAGTGCTCAGTTCTTGTTGTTGTTGTTGTTGTTAATGGCGTTAATTGAGGTGCTCTCTCTCGCTCTGTGCATTGAATCAATATTGGCTGGACTCTTCACACTCGCACAACAAATAATCGACTGCGTTCAAGTTCAATGTTATTTGGCAACTTACAATTTATGAATACACATAAGTTGTAAACAGTTCTTTTTCTATATATATATATTCTACTATATCTTATATATATGCACATACATATATGTCGATTTTTTTGAAGGCTGCACTAATTGTGTATTTTAAAGTTGTCGTAAAAACAAATTGTTTTTAGCTTTTGGCATAGTGCCAAAAAAATCGAATAACTATATTTTAACTAACTAGAGAAAACATTTGTTTTAATTATGTAGTAAACTTATATGGCTTTATAAGTTGTTGATTATGATATAGAAATGAAATAAGATCAAAGTTTTTAGAGTTTCCTTTTAGTTTTTGTATCTGTTCTCGGCTTTTCTACCATATTTTCATTTAATATTTACACTACTTTTATTGTGGGTTTTAATTCTTAAAGCAGCTTTTGTAGGTATAGAAATTAAAATATAAAAATTTAGTAATACTTGTGTATCAAAAAATTAAAATGTTAACTGAACAAAATCATTAGGTGTTTCCAAAACTCCCAATCTCTTAATTTTAAATGAATTTGGAAAGAGTTTTCTTTGCCCAAATACTTTGTCATGTTTATGTTTTGCCTGTTTGCCTATTCCGAATTCCATTTGTGTAGTTATTTATGTGTCACCAAATGGCCATGAAGAAGGAGGCCCAAGAGAAACACAAAGCGGACCAGCTGCGTAGGGCACAAGCCGCTGTAAGTAATCCCTGGCGATGTCCATTTGGGGAATACCACGATTATAATTGATGTACTCGTATATGGCATGCATTGTGGCGGCTGCACAAAACCAAAAAAAATATATACATAGATAAAATGATATTCAATATCTTATATTCCCGCTGCTAACTCAACTAAGCTTGTGTCAAACCAGTCAATCACTAACTTGGCTAATTGTAGTTTTGTCTGTTTAACTATCAAAACCTAAACCCGCTAATCTCTACCTGTAATTGGTGCTATTTTGCAGTCTGATATTCCCATCATCTGGATTCTGGGCGGACCCGGCTGTGGCAAGGGCACCCAGTGCGCCAAAATAGTCGAGAAATATGGATTCACACATCTGAGCAGCGGCGATTTGCTGCGCGACGAGGTAAGTCATCAAAATGAGAGTAGCAAGTCGAAGACTCAACGATCTATACTTTCATAGGTCAGCTCTGGCTCGGATAAGGGTCGTGAGCTGCAGGCGATCATGACCAGCGGTGCTTTGGTGCCCAACCAGGAGGTGCTCTCCCTGCTGAACAGCGCCGTCACACGGGCCAGGGGCAGCTCCAAGGGCTTCCTCATCGATGGCTATCCACGCGAGAAGAACCAGGGCATTGCCTTCGAGGAGCAAATTGCACCCGCCGACTTGGCCTTGTACTTCGAGTGCTCCGAGGAGACGATGCTGAAGCGCATCCTCTCACGGGCAGCGGCTGCCGCTGTGAAGCGAGCCGATGACAATGAGGCGACAATCCGCTCCCGATTGCAGACCTTCAAGCAGAATACCAGCGCCATTTTGGAACTATATGCCGAAAAGACGCTAACGGTAAGTTGTGGATTCTGTGCGATAAAAAAAAGCTGGAATAACTCATTCCTTTTGCAGATCAATGCGGAACGTGATGTGGATGATATCTTCATCGAGGTTGTGGATGCCATTGACTGCGTACTGCAGAAGAAGCAGAGAGCCGTCAAGGCTTGCTAGTGTGTGGATCGTGTGTGGAACTTATGTTAATGAAACCCAAGCCAAACAACAAATTCAAAAGTTAATTTTGAACGCACTTTTTAGAATCTAATCGCACAAAATCTGCACAAATGAAAGCTAAACACCAAATAAATAAGCATATTAATTATTATTAATTACTTATCTACTTCTATCTAATTAAAAAACCAAGAGCTTTAGCTTTGATTGAGCTTATAAAAGCACATTACCTGCATGTGCTTTAAGTAAATTTAATGAAACCATCTAAAATTCTAAGTTATTTACATTTGCGACAATAAACTATAAACTTAAAGTGAGAATTTCCTTCGTTACATAAATATAGTACTTGATTTATAGTTTTATTCAGTTTTCACTGCATTTAATTGAACTTGAAATTGTATTTAATTAGTTAGGTGCATGCAAATAGCTGTAAAATCACGATGTGCTTTTAATTAACTCGTGTTTAAATATTTGTTAAGTTTAATGGAAGACTCAAGGGCGCATCAAATAGAAAGCCAAGCATTCAATTGCCTTGACTTGTAGACTCCACGTGCTGTTTAGGAAACGGATAACTACAAAGCCAAATTAGTGAAAAGAACCAGTTTATTGAAATTGATATAATACAATATTGCTGCTAAACTGCAGGAAGTAGAGATGTAAGTCGAAACAGTAACAGTTCACTTTCCTAATCTAAAATACCAACAATAAAATTAATCAAAATTTTTTAAATTTTAAAGTCTTGTAACTTTGTCAAATCTTAATATATTTTGAAAAGCAATATCTTTTTGAACATTGCTTGGACTCTAAATTGATTCTGCATTTAAATTTTTATAAATTTTGAGATTTTCAAAATTTTCAAAAAATCGCAAATTTTGCATACTTACCCCTTTACACATTTTTCAAAATTTTGAAGTCTTGTAACTTTGTCAAATCTTAATATATTTTAATAAGCAATGTCTTTTTGAACATTGCTTGGACTCTAAATTGATTCTGCATTTAAATTTTTCTAAATTTTGAGATTTTCAAAATTTTCAAAAAATCGCAAATTTTCAATACTTACCCCTTTACATATTTTTCAAAATTTTAAAGTCTTGTAACTTTGTCAAATCTTAATATATTTTGAAAAGCAATATCTTTTTGAACATTGCTTGGACTCTAAATTGATTCTGCATTTAAATTTTTATAAATTTTGAGATTTTCAAAATTTTCAAAAAATCGCAAATTTTGCATACTTACCCCTTTACACATTTTTCAAAATTTTGAAGTCTCGCAACTTTGTCAAATCTTAATATATTTTAATAAGCAATGTCTTTTTGAACATTGCTTGGACTCTAAATTGATTCTGCATTTAAATTTTTCTAAATTTTGAGATTTTCAAAATTTAAAAAAAATCGCAAATTTTGCATACTTACCCCTTTACACATTTTTCAAAATTTTGAAGTCTTGTAACTTTGTGAAATCTTTATGTATTTTGATAAGCAATGTCTTTTTAAACATTGTTTGGCCGCTAATTTGATTCTGCATTTAAGTTTTTCTTAATTTTGAGATTTTCAAAATTTTCAAAAAATCGCAAATTTTGCATACTTACCCCTTTACATATTTTTCAAAATTTTGAAGTCTTGTAACTTTGTCAAATCTTAATATATTTTGATAAGCAATGTCTTTTTAAACATTGTTTGGCCGCTAATTTGATTCTGCATTTAAATTTTTCTTAATTTTGAGATTTTCAAAATTTTCAAAAAATCGCAAATTTTGCATACTTTACCCTTTACATATTTTTCAAAATTTTGAAGTCTTGTAACTTTGTCAAATCTTAATATATTTTGATAAGCAATGTCTTTTTGAACATTGCTTGGACTCTAAATTGATTCTGCATTTAAATTTTTCTAAATTTTGAGATTTTCAAAATTTTCAAAAAATCGCAAATTTTGCATACTTACCCCTTTACACATTTTTCAAAATTTTGAAGTCTTGTAACTTTGTCAAATCTTAACATATTTTGATAAGCAATATCTTTTTGAACATTGTTTGGCCGCTAATTTGATTCTGCATTTAAATTTTACTTCATTTTGATATTTTCAAAATTTTTAAAAAATCGCAAATTTTGCATACTTACCCCTTTACACATTTTTCAAAATTTTAAAGTCTTGTAACTTTGTCAAATCTTAATATATTTTGAAAAGCAATGTCTTTTTGAACATTGCTTGGACTCTAAATTGATTCTGCATTTAAATTTTTATAAATTTTGAGATTTTCAAAATTTTCAAAAAATCGCAAATTTTGCATACTTACCCCTTTACATATTTTTCAAAATTTTGAAGTCTTGTAACTTTGTCAAATCTTAATATATTTTGATAAGCAATGTCTTTTTGAACATTGCTTGGACTCTAAATTGATTCTGCATTTAAATTTTTCTAAATTTTGAGATTTTCAAAATTTTTAAAAAATCTCAAATTTTGCATACTTACCCCTTTACACATTTTTCAAAATTTTGAAGTCTTGTAACTTTGTCAAATCTTAATATATTTTGAAAAGCAATGTCTTTTTGAACATTGTTTGGCCGCTAATTTGATTCTGCATTTGAATTTTACTTCATTTTGATATTTTCAAAATTTGCATATTTTCCATACTTTCCATACTTATCGAATTGGTAAGGAATACTTTCTATTTCTTAGCCCATTGCAGGGTATGATAAGTTGATACATTTAAGAAACTTAATAACCTTTGCATATAGATCATTCTTTAATTATAGATGTGTTCTGATTGATATAGATTCAATAAATCAGTCTACAGGTACGTCATCTACGCTATAAGGTCCAGATATAGTAAATATTGAACTGACATAATTTATGACAGAACAATAACATATGAGTAAACAAACAACAAAGATGAGAACAAAACTGAAAGTCATATCAGAGATCTCCAGTTAATTTGTTGTTGTCCGAGTTGAAATGGAATGGAATCATCTTTGGTTTTTATCTCGGAACTGCGTCATCAGATCAAGTGGTACTAGTACTGGAGTGGGCTTTGAGGTTCTCATTTGAGAATCCAAATAAAGCAAATGTCGAGTGTAAAGTCAATACGAGTAGTTTATGTAAAACACTCGAATCTTTTGCAAAATAATATTATGTAAAGGTGAAAATAATTTGATGAGCACGTAAAAGTTTTTATCTCTTAATGACGATCTTGGATATCTGATCTCGGGGGAATTCCAGTTGCTAAAAATCAGCATGACTAAAATAAAAACGAATATCGGGCTGGTTTTTTGTTTGAAATGTTTTCAAGTCTTGTTTTATTTTAATTTTTTTTCTTTGCTTTCTTTTTGTTTGCAGCCTCACACAACACTTCATTGTTGTTTGAGACTGAACTTTTGGCTTAGAATTAGAATAAATAATCGATATTTAAATAGTTACAAACTAAAACAAATTCATGAGTACAATTTGGAAATTAGCTAAGTGAGAAGAATACAATTATCACACGATCAAAATCTGATTTTGATATCAATACTTAACATAAAGCTAGACGATTCAGTCAGAGTTTGGATCACAAGGATTAACACCCTCGGGTCGTCTAAATCAGATTGTCATCCCGATATTTGTGTTGTTGTGTCTGTGATTGGCTGCCAACTTTACTCTCGATCCAGTCCAGATAGTGGGTGACACGGGTGAAGCCACCGGGAACACTTGTCCGATCACAACCGCCGCCAGCTTCACCATCGGCGGGTCCAAAGCTCGTAATGCCCACCAGCATCTGGGTGCCCTTGAGAACCAGTGGGCCACCGGAATCGCCAGTGCAGACCGTCTCCTGTTTGAGTCCCTTGGCGCACATGACGCCAGCGGTGACCACATCGTACTCCTCGGCACAGTCGGCATTCGATATCACCTTCAGTTCGGTGTATTGCATGGCATCGGAGCTGGTCATCTCCACGGTGGCGCCCCAACCGCTGGCCACCACACTCATGCCGGTAAACTGATCCAGACGCTGTCTGCTCGGCAACGAGGCCGGACGGATGCGGGACGTGAATGTCACGTCCACGGGCAACTTGACCAGCGCAATGTCATTCGCTGCCGTCTCGGGATTAAAGCGCTCATGGACAATGAACTTATTGGAGCGTAGCACAAGTCCACCCAACTGCTCAGTATCCTCCATGCTCCTGGTGCCCAGATACACGTCGAAATGTGTAACGCCCATGGTGCAATGTCCGGCGGTGAGGACCCAACGCTTGTCCAGCAATGTGCCACCGCAGAGGATGCGCTTGCGCCACAGCTGCTTGCCAATGAGCATCACTTGGTAGGGGAACTTTTCAATTTTGCCAAACTTGGACTGGCCAATGGCGTAGCCAGTGCTCGACCCGATCAGACACAACATGAGCAGCAGGATGAGGCCGAGAGCGAGGCTCAATGTTTGTATGTTTGTGTGCATTGTGTTTGTTCTAAAGCTGCACTTGTCACTTGTTCAAATATTTGTTGTTTTAGTCACTGCACTTGACTTGAATAGCGTGAGATTTAATCACTTCTCGATTTTTGTTTGCTTCTGCTCGCTTCAAACGTTCGCTTCAATTTAAATCCATTCTGACGATGTCGTGATATTTTATACTTCGCCTCATCATTTGCCGGTTATCGATCTGAGCTGAGAGAGCGCGCTCTCTCATCCTCTGTTTGGCCCGTTAGCTTTGCCGCTGTTCGTCATAGACTTTGTTGTTGCGAGAGACGCGCGCTTAGAGTGAGACGAGTGTAAATGCTTACGGCGAGAGCTGCGATTGGCCTGATGCTCGTAGACACTCACGGCGAGAGACGATTGCGGCGAGAGCGAATCACGCTGATGCTGTTGATTATGATGATGACGATGACGATGACGATGTTGTCTTCTGCGGTAGCTTGTTATGTTATGACAGCAAACAAGTCGTAAAAGCTTGTTTTAAACTTTGTTTCGTATCAAATATGGGCATATAGAACAGCTCTTATCGCTGGCCATAGTTCACAATGCTTTCCTGTTTGTTTCTTTTTTTTGCCTAGGCTGGGAATATGCGTAAGCTTACACAAATTCCTAGAAAAGCATTTGATTCTACAATGATGAGGCATTATATTGTGGAGAGACAAAAGAACAGGTCTTCTCGGCTGGTGCCAACTAGCCGGAGAATTTTGTGAGAAATACGTTTTTAATTATGCATATGGAGTTAAGAACTCTGAACGCACATTTCCAAACAGTTTATTTTCAAATAAAAATATGACAGTTTATTTGTTTTCGAATATCATCGTCTTTTCTTTTTTGAAAGTGTATTCTTTTGCGCATTTTCGCTTATAAACAACGGGGACTCCGTTCAAATGTTACCTTTTATTAATTTGTTTTTTGTTTTTGGCGCCATTCGGATTTATATTTATAAATTATTAATTTACGCCTCGGTCACAGACTTAGCGAGAAATGTTGTTAATTTCGGGCACAACTTTCATGCGAAATTCAGTTGAAGCCAAAGATGAATCAATATTTTTGTTATTTCTTCATTATTATAAACAAATAATATGCAAATTAAGTTCTAGTTTTAATGAATATCTCCCAATGCTGACTCAATAAATGTTTATTTGTCTCGCTTCAAAAATATTTTCAGTAAATTTTCCAGTTTGATTTTAACCTGCGCAAAAAAATTAAATAAAATCGAGTTGGAAGTTAATTGATTTGGCGCCAACTTGGAATGTTGTTAATGGGAGGAGCGGCGACGTCTACCGCATTAATTAAATAACCCAAATAAACAAACAACAGAAAACAATACGAAAATGTAACAACAAATGGCAGAAGTCGATTTTACTTTTTATTCGAATATTAAACATATGTCGCTGGGTTTATAAAACTCTTTGGATTAATTCACACTTTTACGGATAGACAGTTCCATTGCTGAAATTCCAAAAAATTAAGAAAATCAATTGGGCGTGAGGTGTGAAAAATATAAACTATCTATATAGATAGCAGCTACGAGTAAAACTTGTTTATAGACGAACTCTTGACCTTTCTAATTACCTAAGCAACGACATTTCAAACTTGAATTTTAAAAAATTCGAATCATTAAAGTTAAGAATCAATTTTGAAAGCTGCATCCAATCTAGAATCTAGAATATCGCTTCCCGTTTTATACCGATTGGTGAGCTAATTCAGTCACCAATTAGTTTTCGGCACATCATAAAAAGTTATAGCTTTTGATTTGAGCACATTATTCATTCTTGGTTTAGAACTGGTCGAATCGGGCGGCAATAAAAAATCAACATTTAAGCCTTAACGATTTATTCTAATTTTAATTAATGGCCAATCTGATATTAAGGTAATTGTGTGCAAATACCTCAGAGAGAAGTCAAAAAGATTTATTTAAAACTCAATTTAAATACTATGTAAATATATGCAAATCACTGGATCGGGAAACACCCGACGAAATGTATTTGTTGTTACTTCGTCAGCAAAGTTCAGCGGCTTGAAGCTGGCGCCAAAAATCTTGTTCACCTTGCGCGAGAAAGTAGTTGACCTTGACGGATTTGTCGGGCTTAGATAGAAATTAGAACAGTTCATGCTTCACAATATTCTGATTGTAGCACTGGCAATGGCCGTACATTAACCCCCGAAGTTGCAATTAATTAAACTTAATTGAACCACGCCCCCCTCCCAGTAACGGACCTTGACGTCAGTCTGCAACGCAATTAATTTGATTTGAAGCTAAACAAATTCATTAAAAACCATCCATAATGAATGTGAACGATGCGATAAGCGGCAGCTGTCGCGTAGAACCAGTAGTCAACATGACTCCCCGACTCCCTTGCCCCTCTATCCCTAGGCCAATCTCAATCTCAGTCTCGAAACGGTTCCAAGACTAAGACAAGAGACACATGCTTTCGAAAATGTTTTGGCAAAGGTAGATCCGGTTGGGTCGGTTTCATTTTATGCTCAAGAGCCCAAAGCTAAATCAAATTCTATTTTGTTCAACAACAAAAAGTAGCAGAAGTAAAGAAAACAACAACATAAATTAAAGGAAAGAAGAAAGAAGAAAGAGCCGCAGCAGTCGAAGCGTTTCGGAATTCCCAAAAACTAAAATACTGGGCCAAAAGCCAATAATAAACTTCCATGACGATTCAACAAACAAAGTTTTTCAGTTACAGTCATCAAACTGACGCTGAGACTGAAGTTCCAGGGCGCGTTTATCATTAGTCAAAATTGATGATCGCCTCGCCGAAGGCAAAGAAATTAGAATTGATTGGCTATTGGCCAGACAGCTGCAGTTATTGTCTTTTAACTGGTATTTCCCAAACACATGTGCGATTCGCTTATCACCAGCTCAAAGAATCATTCAAATTAATTTGTGTTTCATCAAATTCGAAGTCAACAAGTTTTCAAATTTAAAGAGTGTTATCAAACGAAGCGCAGCTTCGACTAATTTCAAAACGTGTGCTAGTTAAACAAATTCGAATTTTTACTGCTTTTTTGGAATTTTTGTGTAAGCATTGTTCTCGTTTTTTCGCTTTTTGTTGCGTCGCGACGCCAAAAGTCGATCGATATAATTAATTATCGATCGCAATGAATATGCCATTTAAAATTTGCATTTAAATTAGAACTGTCAACATAATCGGCAAAGCTGACAACATGAAAGAAATAAAAAACAACACTATTAGGCAGACTGAAATCCGCATTAACAAATTAAATCATGCAACATAAAATCATGAGAAAAACGTGCACAAACATGGAAAATTCTTGTCCCTTTTTTAAATGTTTGTTTGCATAATTATAATGTATTGCTTACAAAATAAGACATTTAATTAGTTGAGTAAACTTCCTTAAGCTACTGTGGGCAAACAGAATTGAACACCTTTGTCATGTCACTGAACTTCGCTCAAAACAGAAACGCATTTTGTCGGAACAGGATTTGGAAATTTATGGCTATAATCACGGAATGTCATGCATCTGTTCGCAGACTGCATCGATTGTCAACAGATTTTGTGCATTTCATGAATATTTTTAACTTATTATTGTTTGTTTACTGCTCAAACGAAGCAATAATTAATTTCAGCGCATTAAAAATTATATTTGAATTTGTTATTTAAGAGTAACATGAAATCGATTAAATTGTTTTTTCCTCTGAATTGATTTTAAATGTATAGTATGGCGCCTAACAAAAGAAAGTAAGGTTGCCACCCTGTTCAAGCTATCGACTTATCGATTTAGCAATACGCAATGCCCAGCTATCGTTCGTCAATCGATAATTTAAGTAGTGAACAGCCGGCGTAAACAACGCGTCTTGGATTTTTGTTGTGGATATAAAAAAAAGTAAAACAAAATGAAGGAGAGAGACTTAAAACGTGCCTATAACAATGTTCTGGCTCAAGCTATATCAACATCGCAAAAGTTCCTGTTTGCTGGTAATCTGTTTGGCGACATTTTCATACTCAGGTCAGAAACGAGCTGTTTGTGAAGTTCGTAAGGATTGCTGACAATTTGTTTTTTCAGCCTAAAGGAGCTAGAAAAGAGTACGGAGGAGCCACCGGGCAAACTACGAGTGTGCCCACAGGGCAGCGATGTGGACATCAATTGTCTTGCGTTCCATCGCGACTTTTTAATAGTTGGCGCCGTTGGACTCATCTATGGCCTAAAGTGGGACGAGGAAGAAGAAACGTTAAGCACAAAGCGTGCCTGGGAAATCAAAATACCCTTGCAAGTTGATGCTGTCGAAGTACCAGATGTCAACTGTCTTTGGCTGTGCTCCGAAACTGATGCATTGTACGCCGGCTGTGGCGATGGTATAATCCATAAAATTAACCTGGATGATGGGCGCATCGAGCGGGACTACCGTGGACACACGGACTACGTGCACTGCGTTGTCGGACACGCAGATGGACGCATCTATTCCGGCGCAGAGGACGGCAGTGTACGCTCGTGGAGCGACAAGCAAAAAATAGAAACATCGATATCAGAACCGTACAAGGACCCCAAGCTGCTGCGTCCGGATTGGGGCAAATGGATTGGTGCTGTGGCAGTCAACGATGATTGGCTCATTTGTGGCGGCGGTCCACGTCCGGCGATTTTTCATTTGGGTTCCATGCAATGCACTCGCGCATTTGATTTTCCGGGACGCGTGCATCTCTGCGACTTTGTGGATGACTCTGTAATCATTGGCGGTGAACACAATCACGTGCAGTTCTACACGCTCAACGGCACTTTGCAGGCAAACATTCCCGTAGAACACACATCCAGCTATTCGTCAGTCTGGCAAATGGATCCCTTCAAGTTTATGTCGATCGCCGGATTCAGCAACAAATTGCACATCCTAAAGGATTTCCGTTTCCTAGACAGCAAAATCGAATTGTATGGCAATGTGCAGGGTGACGATGTCGATATCGATGCTGAAGATGAGAAGCAGCAGGACGAGGATGCTTCATTTTAGCTTTAGTTGGAAATTTTTACAAAATATATCTCGCAATGTAAATAGACAGTTTTCATTTTGGTACTGATAATATTCTACATTCAAATGGTTTTTGAATATAGCGAATCTTTATTGAATGTATTTGAACCTAGGTACTAGAGAAATTAAAACTTACGCAAAACTGAATTCCATACTTAGTGAATTAATTTGTACCTGAAACATTTGTCCAAGTCAGTCACATGAATTACTCCTCAATCCTCACTTTCGCCCAGTGGTATGAAAGCAGGCAGCGTGCCAAGTTTGATTCGCTGTCGCGGGCCGCTGCTGCCAGATGCCGTCTCCTCATCTAACGTTTCCTCCTCCAAATCACACTCCTGGTGACCGTTGTCTGATATGGACTCATACTTATCACTTTCACACTTAAAATAGCGTGAACTGCTTGGCGTCTCCTCAGCCTTTCCATCTTTAGCAACGGATACCTTAGAGATGGACACTTTGGTCTTAAGCCTAGGTTTAGCTTTGCTCTGGGATGCAGTCAACTTGTGTTGTTTCATTTGCTTGCAGTAGATGCAGTTGGACAGCTCACACTTGCCCCTACGGGCAAATTCCGGACACACAAACTCATGGCGCATATTGCACTTAAAATGATAGAGGAGTTAATAAGAGTCGAATGAAAGTGGCATTTAACTTACATCAGCGGCACGTGCGCAATAGCCACGTAAAAAGTCAATACAAATCTCTGCCTTGCGACTGAGCTTCTTATGGAGATATGGACAATCCTCGCGAACGCAAACGCCACGTAAATAGTAGCGACACACGGGCATCTTTTCCAGAGTCACATTATGGGATAGCAGACAGTTGGATTTGGTGCATTCACCACGCAGGAAACTGCAAGAAAGCAACAAGATTAAGACCAAGTTAAGCGGATGAGGCTTACAAACCTTGGACAGATGGCCACTTGGCGTTTGTCATGCAAACGACGACACTTGTCGCGACTGTGGGCCGCACACTTTCCCAAACGCTGGAAGATTGCACACGGCACATTGGTCTTAACAAGTGAGCGATTGAGAAGCTGCAAACTACGTTGCTTGGCAGTCATGAGATGTGCGCGGGAAACATGATTCGTGGTGCGGATGAATACATTCTGTGTCTTCGGCGAGGACACATACGTCAAGCCGCCAATGTCGATGCGAAGACGTAGACTTTTATTTACGCTCAGCTGAGGGGTGTTCATAGGTACGCGGGTTAAACGACATCCGGAGGGATCTAGCACGAACTTCGTGCCGCGTACAAACAGCGTGCGACCTGTGGAATTGGTTGCCTTCTGTTGTTGCGGCTGCACAGTTGCCTTTGCTAAGGACCTGTTGGCATCCAGCTTGGTCAGCTTATTCTTCGCCGTCTTCTTGTACATAACACCGTGTATGCTGACCATGCTGAGGGATTTGTTAACGCTCGGCTTCAATATGGGTGTTTTAAAGCTTAAAAATTGAATGGTAGTTAGACTAAATGTTGCCAGTGGTATCTATGATAATTACCTCAACTTTTTGCCAGTTATTGCGTCATTCGTGCGTCTCAAAGCATAGCGGGCAACAAAGTCGCGAGTTCGGCGTTTCTTTACCAGCGGAGTGCTGCTGTTGGAAGTTAGAGAGATGGCACGCACCAGTTTATATCTGGTGCGTTTGGCAGGAGGAGCTGCTATGCTCGTGGCTTTCACTTGCGTTGTCTTCACTGTACTCGCGCTTTGTCTGATGAGTTTTCGCTTTGATAAACTAACTAAAGGCGGCTGTATGCATACGGTGGGCGTGGTCACAGTCTTTAGAGGCTGAGTGTGTACGGTGGGCGTGACAGTCTGCTTGCGTACTAGGCAAGTGCTTGCTTTACTTATGATTTTGGCTGGAGGTGCAGTTAAATCAGCAGCAACAGTTTGCTGATAATACGTAACATGTTGCTGTAGTTGTTGTTGCTGCTGTTGTTGGAGCTGCTGCTGTTGTTGTAGCTGTTGCAACTGATATTCTCGCTGGCGTTGCAGGAAATGAGGATTTATATGTATAGCTGGACGATCCCATGACTGCAGCGTGTTATTATTGTTGGCTCGACCTTGAGGCTGCAATGAACTGGCCATTTGCTTATGAAAATTGGGATTTATATACACCTTTCGACCCACGGGCGGAATGTTCTCTTCAGCACTTATGTGTGGTAGCATTTCTCTTATTATTTTATCACAATTTGTAACGCTTGTTTTCGACTTTGTTTTAAGCTACAGCTTTCGCGTTGTCTGATGTTTTGATATTTTTTTTTTATATTTCTTTTTGACAAAAGACGTCTTCAACAAAGCCACAGGCACGATTAATGCATGAAAATATCGATTTCACAATCGATAACAATGGGCCAACATGTGAATGGCAAAGTAATAAAAACGTGGATCTACCGATATATTGGTATCGGTCAAGAAACCAACAACAATAAACGAATACCAATTTTGTTAAAAATGGGCAAGGATCGTGGTCGTGGAGGAGGACGAGGACGTCGAAATTTTCAGTCCAGACCATACAACAAAAACAACTGGCGCGGTCAGAAAAAGGAGCACGCAAAGCACAGCAATGGAGATGGAAATTCACAGCCGCGCAACAAGTGAGTTTTAATAGCTCAAATGTATCAACTTTATTGATGTAGCCGGCTTTTTTTTTGAAACAGACAACCACAACAAAAATGCACGTTGCGGGAAAATCAGGTGGGCATAACGGAGTTCACAAATCCAGATTTGGCTGGTTTTACAGGCATTCTGAAATCGCGATTCTCCGATTTCCATGTGAATGAAATAAACACGGAAGGACACGTGTTGCAGCTAAATGACATGAACGTGCCCAAGGTGGAAATTAAGCGTGAGTAAAAGGAAAACAGACTAAAGAACAAGAAAAGCTTTAAGGAGAGACAGAAATATTAGTTGAAATTAAATGACAACGTTGTCATTACAGCTGTAGATGCCACACAACTGGAAGAATGGCGCAAGAAACTGGAGAACGTAATTGATGATGATGTGTGGCAGAAGATTGCCGCCTTGTCCACAGCAAAATATGATGCAAAGAGTGAGCAACATGTGGAAATCGATGTTACCAGCCTGGACAAGGAGCAGCGCACACAAATACATCAGCTAATCAAACAATTATACCTCGGCAAACTGGTTTCCAAAACACTGGACCAGCCACTTCAGAGTCAGGCAGAGAAACAGGATGAGGCGGAGCCTGTCGAACAAAAGAAAATTATACGCATTTTAAAGCCAAAACCGGGAAGATGTAAGTGTACTTAACATTATCAACATCCAAGCTCCAACTCCATTTACATATTTGATAACCTTTCTTCAGCTGACAATCGTTGGAACTTTCCGGGTGAATATGTGAACTTTGTGGTGCACAAAGTGAATATGGATACGAGTGAGGTTGCCTCAACGATTGCCAATCAATTGCAGTACGTGTCCAGTTGCATTTAATTTACTTGTAATTAAGAATCCCTTTCTCGACAGCCTGCGTCCCTCCCAGGTGAATTACTGCGGCACCAAGGATAAACGGGCTAAAACCACTCAAAGCTTTTCCATCAAGCGTCGCACTCCCGAAGCGATTGCTAGTGCTGCACGTGGTATGCGTAATGTCTACATTGGCAACTTTAGCTTTAGTTCCAACACACTAAAATTGGGTGATCTGCAGGGAAATCGCTTCAGGATTGCCTTGCGTCACATCACACAGCCGCAGGAGCACATTGAGCTGGCATTGCAGTCACTGAAGGAACGTGGCTTTATCAACTATTATGGCCTGCAGCGATTTGGTAATAGCGCGAGTGTGCCCACCTATGAAGTGGGCGTGGCACTACTGAAACGAGACTATAAATTGGCTTGTGAGCTAATATTAAAGCCACGTGACAACGACGTGGAATTCATGCGTGCCATACGCGAGGCCTGGTGGGAGAATCGCGATTCTGCGGCGGCAGCTGCCAAGTTCTATAATAACAAGTATATTGAGAAGAAGCTGCTGGATGGCCTGGCCTCATTTGGTGAGAATGATTACTCTGCGGCATTGCGGCGTATACCACGGAATATGCTGCTCCTGTATCCGCACGCCTATCAGAGCCTAATCTTCAATCGTATTGCATCGCGTCGGATCAAGGAGTTTGGACTTCAGTTAATACCAGGCGATTTGGTGTACGTCGAGGAGGATAACAATCAGCAAGTGCCGGAAGCCGACGAGTCTGCTCCTGCAGCTGAAACTGTTGATCCCGTTGAAGATGAGATGGAAGTGGACGGTGATAGTTTACTGGAAGAAGAGTCAATATTTAAACGGAAAGTGAGACCACTTACCGCAGAGGACATTGCCAGCGATAAGTACAAACTGTCGGATGTTGTGCTGCCATTGCCTGGCTATGACATAACATATCCCAACAACGAATGTGCCGCTTGGTATGAGCAAATGCTCGGCGAGGTGGGGCTATCCTCGGAGCAACTGCGTCATAAGGAAAAAACTTATGCGCTTGGCGGAGCATATCGTAAATTGCTCATACAAACTAGCGACTTACAGTGGAGTTTCCGTCGGTATAGCACACCAGAAGACACTTTGATTGCCTCCGACTGGGAGCAGTTGAAAAACATTGAGATAACACCAGAGCCCTCAGAATCAGAGGGCAAGTATATGGCTTTATTGCTGGACTTTTCGTTGCCAACAGCTGCCTATGCTACAATGTTACTGCGGGAGTTATTCAAACAGGATACATCAACAGCCACGCAAATGCAACTGGAGCAGGCAGAAATCCTCAAGAAATTGGAACCAGAGTCGTCAGCAGTTACGGACAAAGCGCAGCCGCAGCCAATTTGAATAGTATCGTTCAACCACACAAAATAATCGATAAGGAAAATCAATTTACGCGCGCTCATCTTGTACATGTAAATAGGCGTGTGTACGTGTGTGTGTGTTTTGTGTGCGTGTGTAACTTCAAACCAACCACAACAATAACAATACGCACGTGAGTGCAAGCTTGCACGCTCTCTCTTAGTCACACTCTCATTCTCTCTCTTTTGGTTCTCGCTCTCTGGCCCTTTGTCTGGCGCTCTTTGTTGGCGGCCAGGACCAGCTTGTGAGTCCTATTCGGTTTTGTCATTAGTACGCTGACAAGCGAGAGCTTTGGACGCGCTGCGCAGTTAGCAGTGTATTGACGTGTGTGTGTGCGTGTGTCTACATAAATGTTGTAAAAGAAGAATAACAATAACAAATAACACAAGTCGCGTGTACTGCACACAAAGATACGAAAGCATCTTTGTATATTTGATTTAACCGTTACAAAATAATCGAAACAAAAGGAGAGCTAAGGTGAATCACATTTATTTACATACTTATTTGAATACACACATACACATCCAAACGGATGCATCATTTGAGATTTAGGCGCGTATTTTTTAAAAATATCAACATGGCAATAAATAAAAGCTAACAAATTGAATTTGATTGATTGATTTAGAAAAAGCCAACATTTAACAATTGAACTACACATGATTTTGCATTGACTTTGCATGTCTATTGATTTTTGTGCGTGCTTTTGCTCAAATCAATCGATAATGTGGTGTTAATGCCACATCAACTTTAGAAAGGTGGCGGATATGGAGTATAGTGTAGTTGTTAGTGTGTAGGTAGTAGCTTGGTAGGGATATTGATTTCATGGAGGAGTAGATGGGTCAATCCAGGGGAGGGATTGCCCATAACATTATTGCTGCTTCGTTAATGTCACAGTCAGAGCGACAGTCATAAAAATTAATAAACTAAATGCTTGTTTGGCAACGTCTACCCCACATGCCAGCCCCCTTCCGCCTCCCTCACCCTTAAGCAGACAAGCAGCCAACCAGACATGGATATTGGACATGTTATTGCTTGCGCGCGCACTCTTTGACCAACAGCTACAAAACGCTTCGGCTAACTGCGTCATATACCAAGTTTATAAGACAGCTAAATCTGAATTAAGCCAAAAAATAGTCTGACTTGCAACCACATTTTTTTTTAAGTGTTTGCAGTTTCCAACTAGTTTAATTCTTTTACAATATGGTGCTGCAATTTTTAAACTGTGTCAAAAAATATGCTTATACAATAACTAAACTCGTTTTCATTAAAAGCGACTGTCGTGTAAACTTGGTAATAGTTCGTGTTGTTTCTGGTGTGGTGCAATACTTCAATTTTTGCGGCCTACCCGAAATTACCAACACGTCCACAAAAATTTGCAACTAAATGGCAAACTAAAACTAATCAGTTCGTTTGGGGTAATTAAGCAGACGTGTGGTGGAGTTAATTAAATAAATATATCATCGATTTGCTCATCGTTGAGGGAACGCAGAGTGCATTTGCACAAATAGGCAACGATTTTCTTCTCCGCCTTGGAGCGATTTGTGCCCAGACCCTCCAGCAATGCCTCGATGCGTTTCATGAGATCTTCGTTGCTGCTGGCTGCAGAACCAGAGCCTCCGGCAACAGGGGTTGGCGGTGGTGGCAATATAACCGCTGATGCCACATGCTGCTCGTCCATTGCCTCCTGTAGCGCGTCGTCCTCATCTTGGGCAATAAGCTGATGGGGACTGAGGGCACGCCAACTTACATTTATAAGAGCCGACGTGGTCACCGCCGGCTGCAATTGCCGCTCATTATTTCGATTGTTGTTGTTGACTTTATGTTGTTGTCCAACGAAGCGCAATTTTTCCAACAAACTCCAGTCGGACTGGTCTTTGAGCAGTTCTCGACGTAGCTTGTCTCGCATATAATTCCAGCGCGATATGCACGTCTTGACTGGCGAAAGGGTTTGTTTTATAGATTAGCCACTAACTGTTTAATTTGATGGTCTTACCATCAGTTTCCAGGGAAGTTGCTATGCTGCACCACAACTCTCGTTTTTTCTTGCCGGAGTCGTAGGGTGTGCTACGCAGTTCACGTTCATAAAGGCTCGGGTTTGCGCGCACCAATTCGATTAGGCGATTATCAAACTCGACACTCCACGACATTGTAAACAAATTTATTTATAACCACTTTGTTTTGCACGCAGAGTGCATCATAACAAACACGAATCGATAACTCGATAGGTTCTCGATATACACGATACACTGTTTAGTGCTGCAAAACCTTGCACTGATTTGTTTTTTTTTTGCGCGCCACTTATCGATTTGATTATTGATTTTGTTTACATGGCCCGACACACGGCAGGGGGCAGCAGTTTCGTTCAAAAGGCGTTTAACGCTCCTGGCCCGCAAAAATGGCCGCCGAAAACTATCATCTAAAGTGGGACTCGCACCTGTCCTATTTGAATACTTCCATAGCCACGCTCTACAAGTAAGTAAATCATTTAACCATTGTTATTGGACACTAATCAAACATTGTCTACACGTAGAAATGAAAAGTTTGCCGACGTCATGTTGTACAGTTCATATAGCAATAGTGGCATCAACTCGGATATTCCCACCGTGGGCATATCTGCGCACAAATTCATATTGAGCTCCTGCAGTCAGTTCTTTGCCACCATGTTCGAGACAGCGCCAATAACCGCGCCCAACGGCGTTCTCTACATTGTGCTTCCGCCGGATCTGAGTCATCGTGCCATACAAATACTGGTGCAGTACATGTACAGCGGGGAAGCCACCGTCTCCAACGATATACTGAACGAAGTGTTGCGTGGCGGCGAGATCTTAAAAATACGCGGTCTGTGCCGCACCAGCACTTCCAGCGCCAGCGGTGCGGGTGGACACCACCACCTGCATCATCATCAACGGGAGCCAAGTGCTTTGTACGTAACAAATGGCACACGCTCTTCACTGGCGCCACCACCGCCACCGCAGCCTCCAATGTCCACACAGCTTCCCGGTGATATGTATAGCAACAAGGCCAGCAGCAGTGGCAACAGCAGCTCGGCACGTTACTCTCTGGATCATCATCACACGCACTCGCTTCCGCATCATTCTCATCATCAGCAGCAGCAATTTCGCGGCCTAGGTGCTTCCGTCATGCCAAAGGATAGTCCGGTGATTGTCAAGTCACCTAAAATGGCCAGCCACACGGGATTGCTGAGCATGGCCAGCAGCAGCAGCAGCAGCAGTAAGTTGCATTCCAATAGCGTTGGCGGCATCTCTGTCAACAAGGAGGTGGCCATCGATCCAGAGGACAAGTGCTGCTATGCCACATCCAGTCAAGTTGAAAGTCTACCACAGCCCTCAGCTGGAGTTGCAGCGGCTGCACCACCACAACCACTACAACCACAACCACCAATGTCCATTTGCACAGAAGTTGGCTGCAGCAGTTGCCCACTCGCTGCGCCGTCCACCGAGCCGGCGGAACCATCGCTACGCCGACCAGATTACGTAGACCGAGAGCGTCTTGTTGAGGACTCCCTTTGTGAGCGGGAACGGGATGATGTGGGTCTGGTTTACGAGAGACGTCTTCGCCGCGAGAGATCCTGTGAGCGAGGTAGGCATCATGTAATCAAAGAAAAATCAATTGTTAACCATTTATGCTTTTAGGTTCTGCCCATGAATACTTCCCACATGAAGGATCGCACTATGAGCATGTGGTGAAGTCCTATGAAGTGCCAGCTGCAGTTGCTCCTCGCCTGGCCACGTCACCGCATCCGCACAGTTTTCTGACCATTAAACAGGAGCCCACAGATTGGTCAAGCAATCCAACGACTACGTTATCCAATGACAACAACCATGAACACAGTCAAGAGGCGCCTCTGTCACCCAAGCAGCCACTGGACTTTAAGATAAACGCTGTCAAGCTGGAGGCGAATGTCACGACCCAAGACGAGCCCGAGGAGCACACACTGCGTGATTACAACAACTTCAAAGTGCTCATTTGCGAGATATGCCAGAAATCCTTTGAGGATACCAAGACGCTGGTGCGTCATCTGAGCACACATGCCCCTGAGCCAGCAGCAGCAGCGAATATTATGACAGGCAGCAGCAGCAGCAGCGCCTCTGCCAACAGCAATAGCAACAGCAATCTGGCCCTGAGAGCACTGAAAACCTATGTGCCAAAGAAACGACGCAGAGTCTCGGTGAGTGCCGTTGGAGCAGCAGTATTGGACAAGCCCTTATCTCTTCCCATCCCTCATTCGCATTCACAGCAACAGGAGAACAACATGGATCATGTGACGCTGCTCTGCGATCTCTGCTCCACGTAAGATTGATCGTTCTTAATCGATGATGATATTTAATGTCTCGTGTTTTGTTGCAGCTCCTTTGAAACGCCCGCGGAGTGGGTGCGTCACATGAATAGCCAGCATACGGAAATCGAGCTGGCCATGTTCAATAGCAAAAAGGATGGCGAGCAGAAGGGGTGTGTGTCCTAAAGCCTTCTGCCTAATCTCGAGCATATGATGAACTCTGTTCACTTGCAGCAGTAGCAGCAACAACAACATCGCCTCTACTGCCTCCGTCAGTTCAGCTGCAAGTGTTGCGCCTAAAAAGTACATCAATGCCAGCCGGCAGGGTGGACAATCCTTCGGCAACAGCAGCAGCAACAGAGTTGCCAATGGCGCCACATCATCATCCTCTGATCTGGCCGTGGTGACGACCCGCTCGTCGCAGGCTTGAATGCCAATGTGGCAGTCGGAGGCAACAACACCAGTAAAAGACCAACAACAACAAGACAACCACCAGAGTCAAAGTCAGGCCACGAGTGAGAGAAGCAATACTAAGATGAACATTTTTTGAAAAAATCAAGTCGTTCCAGTCAAATCAAAAAAAAATGAAGAGAATTATTTATATGAAACAGCAAGAACCGTGATCAAAAATGCAGAAAACACAGCGTATTTTATAGAGCAACTAAAATTTAAACTAAAACTAAAAACTACAACTAAAAACGAAACTGTAAACGAAATTTAAAAATGGAATCGTCAGGCAACGATACAAAACAAAAACAAAAACAAAGCAAACGATTAACAATTTAACTCTGTAGTATTTTTAATCTTAAATGTAGAATTAAACTTAATTCCCCACTCGCGAACAAAATGGCGCAATTGAAGCTATTCAAAAATTGAATAATTTAGAAATTAAGCGAATATCAAATCCAATATTCTTGCAAATAATTTGATTAGCTGATTAACTGATGATTATGTCGTTTTTAAAGTTCTTTCAGAACTCCAACTCTGTTTAAAAACGTGAAATTTCATTTCAGTTAATTGCTAAAGTTCTTTAAATTAAATCAGAATTCAGAACAGGAATTGTAATTATTTTTAAATATTTTGATTGATTGATCATCAATGAGGTATCGATAATCTCAGAGTTCTGCAGAAATTGTGAAATTGTATGTTAAATATTTTTTGAGTAACAGTAACTGCGGCTATTTTTAATTTGTTATTAATCTTTTTAATTGAAATAGTTTTTGTAATGCACCTTTTTGTATTTAATATTTGCCGCTGCAACATGTTGCACGTATATTTTTGTATTTTTATATGTATGTATCTATATGTAACTTAATTTATTTGAAATAGAATTTTTAAGAATTTTGTAAATAGAATAAGTTAATTTTTTTGAATGACCGCCGAAGAGAACTTTTTGAAAATCCGTTAAAAGTAATCAGATATCTAAATGTGTGTGTACTTAATAGCTGGCAATTCAATTAAAATTTTAAATTTGTAAAGAATTCCCCAATATACAAAATACATTCATTAAATATAAAAATATATGTATACATATTTACAAATCAGCCTGACTTTTAACAAACTAAGTAACTGGAAGTATATGCATATTCAACAAATAGGCATACAGACATATGTACACACTAAAGCAATAACAACTCGTTTTAAATAAGCATGTGTGAAAAGAGCGCAAAATTTAAAGAGACTGGGAGTGAGAGAGTGTGAGTGTAGATGCAAGAGAGAAACTTTTGCACCGACTCGATACTGGTGACGACCATTATAAGAGAGGCGCGTCTGTCAGTTTTGTGGTTAGTTGCCTTTCTTTCGCCTCTTCGCAAGCAAGTGCTTTATTTTTGCACAATTTAACAAATTGAAATTAGTTTTCAAAACGGCTTATTTCGGCCGAATTAAACTACAACCACTGATAATGAGTGCTGGCAAACATTTAGCCAAAGGTGAGTGATAAAATTTGCAAAGAATCACGCAAATAACGCGTGTTACAAAAGTCAAAACAAGTTTTAAACAGTGGTATAAATTCTTATCTAAAAACTTTATATATATGTATGTATGTGCTGGTGGAAATTGTTGCCTTAGGTTCTCCCAAGCCTGCCCTCCCGGACGATGGCGTCCCCCGTCTCTACACGATGCGCTTCTGTCCCTATGCGGAGCGTGCTCATCTGGCCCTCAGTGCCAAGAAGTTGCCCCATCACAGCATCTATATTAATCTGACGGAGAAACCCGAGTGGTTGGTCGATGTGAGTCCTTTGCTTAAGGTGCCTGCCCTGCACTTGGTGGCCGAGAAGGATCAGCCATCTCTCATTGAGTCGCTCATCATTGTCGAGTATCTGGATGAGAAGTATCCGCAGAATCCCCTGCTGCCCAAGGATGCTCTGCAGCGTGCCCAGGATAAGATACTCGTGGAACGATTCAATGCGGTTACCAGTGCCTTCATGAAGACTGTTCTGCAAGGTGCCAAAGCTGATGATCTTTGGCCTGCCATCGATGTATTCGAGGCGGAGCTGGCTAAGCGAGGCACGCCCTATTTTAGTGGTGATAAGCCCGGTTATGTGGACTATATGATTTGGCCATGGTTCGAGCGTTTGAGCGTCGTCCAATTCAAGCTGAAGGAGGACTATAAGTTTGATAAGCAGCGTTATCCAAAAATCAGCTGCTGGATCGAACTGTTGACCAAGGATGAGGTGGCGCAATCTTTCTTCGCCACTCCGGAACAGCATGTTGAGTACTTTCGCAGCCGAATTGCCGGCAATACAAACTATGATATGTTGGCATGATTTACAGTTCTTTCGTATAAAGATATAATGTATAATAAAGTAGTATTTGACAAACAATACAAAAAACCAAACAAGCAATCGTTTTTCAACAAGCGTAAATGGAAGCAGCGCAAAGTTTATGGTGAGTAAGAGAGCGAGAGAACGAGAGAGTAAATGCAAAGAGAGGAAGCTTTTGCACAGAGCTTTGTAACTGTTTGACAGCCATTATAAGAGAAGCGCGGCTGTCAGTTTTGTTAGTTGCATTTCATTCGCCCTTTCGCAACAATCGGCATTTACTTAGAACAGTTTAACGAATTTAAATTAATTTTTAAAACGTCTTACTTTGGTCGAATTAAACTACAATCCTTGATAATGAGTGCTGGCAAACATTTAGCTAAAGGTGAGTCGAAAGAATTCAACACAAAACCACGCAACTGACGTGTTTGATCGGTTGCAAAGAAATTGGAAACCAGTTTGAGAAATTTGTATCCATATTTGTTCGCGTAGTGGTATAAATTCTTATCTGAATACGTCGCATTTGCTATAAATATGTACTCGTAGAATGACTGTGCTGTTGATTAATCAAATTCTGGAATTGTTGCCTTAGGTTCTCCTCAGCCTGCCCTCCCGGACGATGGCGTCCCCCGTCTCTACTCGATGCGATTCTGTCCCTATGCGCAGCGTGCTCATCTGGCCATTAATGCAAAGAAGGTGCCCCATCACAGCATCTATATTAATCTGACGGAGAAGCCCGAGTGGTTGGTCGATGTGAGTCCTTTGCTTAAGGTGCCTGCCCTGCACTTGGTGGCCGAGAAGGATCAGCCATCTCTCATTGAGTCGCTCATCATTGCGGAGTATTTGGATGAGAAGTATCCGCAGAATCCTCTGCTGCCCAAGGCACCTTTGGAGCGTGCCCAGGACAAGATACTTGTGGAGCGTTTCAATGCGGTGTTTAGTGCCTTTTGGCACACTGTTCTGGAAGGTGGAAAAGCTGATAATCTTTGGCCTGCCATCGATATATTCGAGGCAGCGCTGGCCAAGCGAAACTCGCCCTATTTTAGTGGTGATAAACCCGGTTACGTAGACTACATGATTTGGCCCTTGTTCGAGCGTCTGAGCGTGCTCCAGTTTAGGATGAAGGAGGAGTACAGCTTGAATATGCAGCGTTATGTCAAGTTAAGTCCCTGGATCGATCTGATGATTAAGGATGAGGTGGTACAATCCCACTTTGCCACACCAGAACAGCACTGGGAGTACTTTCGCACCCGTAGTACCAATCCCAACTATGATATGTTGGCTTGATTTACGGTTCTTTCGAATTCTGATTTAGGTATCGTTTATCTGATCTATATAGTTTGTCATAAAGTATTTAGAATTCAAAGCAATAAAGCCTGTACTTAAATTTTTAATTTATTAGTGTTCAATTTATTAATTATAAGACTTGTTGATAACTTATTAGCAAGTAAAAGAATAATTAAGTTTGTGAGTCCCGTACGTCTGTCAAATCGTGATATATTACCATAAAAAATGTCTTTTTGAACATTGTTTGGCCTCTAAATTGGTTCTGCATTCAAATTTTTCTTAATTTTGAGATTTTCAAAATTTTCAAAAAATCGCAAATTTTGCATACTTACCCCTTTACAGATTTTTCAAAATTTCGAAGTCTTGTAACTTTGTCAAATCTTAACATATTTCAAAAAGCAATATCTTTTTGAACATTGGTTGGCCTCTAAATTGGTTCTGCATTCAAATTTTTCTTAATTTTGAGCTTTTAAAAATTTTCAAAAATTTGTTAATTTTCCATACTTACCCCTTTACATATTTTTCAAAACTTCGAAGTCTTGTAACTTTGTCAAATCTTAATATATTTCGAAAAGCAATGTCATTTTGAACACTGTTTGATATTTTTATTGCTTCTGCATTTAAATTTTGGACTTTTTAATTAGGTGTTTTTATGATAAACATTGAATAACGCTCTTAATTTTATTCCACAGGCTTGATAACCAGTACCCTACGGACTCTATGAATAACCGTCATTAACTTCACTCAGGGGAATTCCATCCATAACGGCAGTCATATTATAATACACAACTGAGCAGCTGTAAAATATATATAAATTTTTGTAGAACTATTTTATAATTAAATTAAATTATCTCTATAGATAATACAAATAATAATGTATTAGACTTAAATATTGTACATTTTCCATAGATCATTAGATAAGCATAGAAATTATATTTCAATGTTACTCGCAAGGCTAGGATTTTAAGAATAATAATTTCAAAATTTGAAATCAAACGGTGTTTTTTTTTTAATTGAATGGCTTTATTTTCAGATGTCGCTTAAGAAAGAAATATTACAACTAAATATCAGGCAAACAGAATTTACAGCAGGAGAGCAAAGTATGTACAAATTTACCACTCCATTTAAAGACAAACATTTCTGTTTGTCTGGTATTTTGGCTCTATATGACTTCCCACTCTCTATGTATGTATGCATGTAAATGAACTAAATACCAGGCGAACAGAAATCAGCGGCAAGTGAAAAATTTAATTGAAGAGACAGAAGCTCAAGGTCATATTTGCTCTTACGATTTCTCTCTTAAGATTCCTCTCTCAAGATATTTCTGTCTTAATTTTAATTGGGCTCAAATAAAATTTGTTTGCTTTCTGCGCATTTCTGTTCGCCTGGTATTTCAGCTGATATTTTGGCAGTTTGGTCCCTAGTTGCAGTTCCAACTAAAATACCAGACTAGCAGAAATCAGCAGCAAGTGAGAAATTTTATGGAAGAGACAGAAACTTAAGGTCATATTTTCTCTTAAGATGCCTCTCTCAAGATTTCTCTCTCTTAATTTTAATTAGGCTCAAATAATATTTGTTTGCTTTCTACTAATTTCTGTTCGCCTGGTATTTCAGCTGATATATTGGCTCTTTGTTCTCTGTTTGTATGTTCGTCAAAAGTGATCCGATTTCAAAGTATGTCATTTTGATCAGGGTTTGGCCTCTAAATACATTCTGTAGTCAGCAAGTATGTGTCTTGAGTTTTTCTTAGCAATGTATTACTGTATGGTTTCTGAATCTAGATCTTCCATCTCATCTTGTTTAGGCAGGTTTTACTGTATGTGATTAAGATCTAAATTGTCTGCCACATGCCACAAGATAGCCTCAATGGAGAGGTTAGTAAGTTCAGTCGAGTAATCTACACCATCTAACGAAGGCCGTCTTAATCAGCTGCTTTATAAAATGGCTTGATGCTGTTCATCTGGTCAACAGTTGATTTCCACACATCATGAGCAGTGGCAGACACTTGGCTAAAGGTAAGTCCAAACACTTTTGTTCTTAGCTGATCTGCTGATCGACTAAACTTCTCAACAGGCTCACCCACGCCGGATGTGCCCGAGGATGGGATTTTGCGTCTGTATTCCATGCGCTTCTGTCCCTTTGCACAGCGTGTGCATCTTGTGCTGGACGCCAAACAGATACCATATCACAGCATTTACATAAATCTCACAGAGAAGCCAGACTGGTTGTTTGACAAGAATCCACAAGGAAAGGTGCCCGCTCTGGAGCTGGTGAGGGAACCTGGTCCACCAGTGTTGACGGAATCTCTGCTCATTTGCGAATACCTGGATGAACAGTATCCATTGCGCCCGCTCTATCCCAGGGATCCGTTGAAAAAGGTGCAGGAGAAGCTGCTTATTGAACGCTTCGGTGCCGTTATGGGTGCCTTCTTCAAGGCTTCCGATGGCGGCGAGATTGAGCCCTTTTGGAACGGCTTGGAAGACTACGAGCGGGAACTGAGCAGGCGTGAAACCGAGTTCTTTGGTGGAGAACAGACGGGCATCCTGGACTATATGATCTGGCCATGGTGCGAGCGATTGGAGCTGCTTAAAGTACAGCGTGGAGAGGACTACAATTTCGATGAGACGCGTTTTCCACAGCTGGTGAGTTGATAGACAGCCGAATCCTTCAGCCTTAATTTTACGAATGCTGCTTGATCTCAAACAGACGTTGTGGCTGGAGCGCATGAAACGTGATCCCGCCGTGATGGCATTCTTCATGGAAGCCGAGGTACAGGCTGAGTTTCTGCGTACGCGCAGCGCCGGCAAACCCAACTATAATCTGTTGGTAAAGGATGCCTGATTTATTCCATCATTTATGGCATGAATAAAGTTCTTTAGTTAAACCTTGAAAGGGAGCGTTGTGAATACTGTTCATCCAAATAGGCAGCTGATATGTTAGCTGCAGGACAGGCACCTTTCCCAAGCGATTGTATTCCATAAGCCACTCGGGTCTATCAATCAAATAGAAGCGCATGGAGTAGACAAGCAGGATACCATCCTCAGGCCCGTTGGAAGCAACCTGCAAGATGAAATGAAGTTATGAATAGACTCGCCAAATCACGAGCTGCATCAACAATTTTAAAGCGATATTTATTCTCCTGTATAATTCCATTGAGGATTTCCCGACCTACAGATTAGACAAGGGCTCGAAGGCCACATCATAGTTAGGCTTTCCCTCCTGGCGGGTGAGCATGAATTTGGCATGTACCCCAGTGTCCAATGCGACTTGCTGGACTGCTTCATCCTGCGCTACGAGATCGCGCCATTTCAATAGATTTGCAAAGCGCTTCTTGTCCAGCTCGTATTTCTCGGCCAGCACAAGCTTTAGTGCCGGGAAGCGCTCAAACCACGGCCAGAGCATGTAGTCCACCATGCCGATTTGTTGACCACCAAAATAGGGTGTTCCACGCTTGCTAATCTCCTCTTCGAAGACATCCAAGGCCTTTTCAAACTTTTGCAGCGCATCTTCAGGTGGATTAGTCGTAAACAACACAGGATAGACTGCGCTAACAGCAGGTGCCAGTCGCTCAATGAGTATTTTGTCCAAAGCCTTTTTCAGGGGATCTACAGGGAAAAGTTTGTGTTCCGCATACTGTTCATCTAGATACTCGGCTATAACCAGGGATTCAACCAGAGCCGGTTGACCAGCGACTGCGGTCAATTGAATGGCCGGCACCTTTCCCAGGGGACTGTAATCGGTATACCAATCGGGCTTCTCACTCAGATCAATATAGACCTTGTGATGGGGAATCTTCTTGGCCGCCAGCACCAAGGCAGCACGTTCCGAGTATGGACAGAAGCGCATCGAGTAGAAACGCAAGACTCCATCATCAGGCAGCTCTGGTTTTGGCGAACCTGTTGATAAACAATCATTATAAGTATATACCGAAGTTCTATGGTGAAATCTCAAATGACATCAACTAAAATGTGAAGTTGTCGTGATTATTTTCAAGGGCTTCTCGTTGACCTTGAAGCCGCCTTTCACCTAACCTTTTTTGAAGTGCTTCAGTGGAATGCTCATTGCTGCAAACTTAATTACTTTACGTATCTTCTCCGTGGCTGTTTAACTGTGCTGAGTCCAAGTTCGGATTTTCTTTTAGCAGTTTTTTTGAACTTGACGCTGCAAATCCCAATTTATATTATTATTTTAGTTTGTTTCTTATTTGTTGTTTACTGGTAACAGTTTTGTAACGTATGGCAGCCTTGGTTCCCAAAACACGGTGGCAACCATCAAGCCACAGAAATAGGACGATAGTCATATCAAAGTTATTTTTGAATAAGCTGCCTTTATGATATTTTCTTTGATTTTTAAGCTACAATTTTGGAATTTTCATATTGCGCGCCCTACTCGTCGTTTTTTACTATTCTTGTAAAACCAAACATAGATGGCGTAATTGTGTTCCGCAAACAGAGTCTGTTAATCTGCTGTTAAACTAACGTTTAACAGAGTGTTTTACCTGTCGATAACAACATGAATTGATAAAGTTGAATTCAAATTCAAATTTTAAACGTTTTGGTTTTTTTAATACTCGTTTGCAATGGCTAAATTTAAAGAAATATTAATGATTTCCCATACGCCAGACCATAAAATAAAACAAATGTCGATTAAGCTATAAACATAATTTATATTTCCATTAATTTCTTTTCGTATTTCTTTATATGACAAACTTATACATTTACTTTTGAATTTTAACTAAAATTTAACTACCACAGATAGGTTGCAATTATATTTAAAATGTATATATATATATATATATATATTGATACATACATAAAAACATACATAGTTATTTAGATTTTTATATTGTGTGTTTTACATATTACTTGTATACAGTATTATGGTCGAATATATGTTATTTGTATATATATTAACTGTAAGATTACAATATTATGCAAGTCCACCGATAGACAGTAGATTGACAATTTCTACAATATATAGAAATGCGATACGTTTTCGACTATAACGTTGAGATTTACATGAAGAATACAAGTGGACATCGCATGATTAATTTCTTACTCAAATATATGTAAGTATTTTTATGTATGTCGACTGGCTGAGCGCTTTTTTTTTTAATGTTTAATTGAGGTTTTCTGGCTCTATTAATGAGTCCGAAAAATTGCCAACTTAACTAAATACATAACTCTTGCACTAGGCTAAAAAACTAGACAAAATGATAACTAATTAACAATTAAGGTAAACATTTATTGGAAATCTTGCAATGTGAATTTCTTTTTGCATCGGAGTAGTTGTTTTCATTATCTTGATATCTTCTTTAGACTGTCGTATCGGGTGCCGGAGCAATGGGCTGCTTCGACTCGGACACGTCCAAGCGGCAGGTGGCAGGTGCCACATCCGTTGCACCCTCCTGTTGATCCGGCGCAATGTCAATGCGATGCGCCTTCCGCCACACAACTAAATCCATGAGAAACGCCAGAAACATAATGCCAGCCGTAATGCCTATTAAATGGAAAAGTTAAGTAGTACTAAGATCGAGATATGGCAGGGGGAGACTTACCCAAAAAGTATCGCCTAAAGGTGTCCGCATCGTAGAGCGAACAGGCGCCGTGTTTGCCACACACCGACTTCCAAATGAGGCAGGCCGAGTCCACGACAGCGCCATAAATGATGGGGCAAGGAACATTACCAAACAGCCCAATGGCCGATTGTATGACACCCATGGCCATGGCTTTATCTGATTAACAACAGGGTGAGAATTCAGTTGGGTAAGAGTGATAACAGAGTTGATGATATCTAAGTAGTTTACCCTTAGGATGTGTGCAGCGCATGACGAGCAGCATGCTGCCCACCTCGGAGGTGGAATGCATAAATACGCAAATGGCAAAAATCAATATAAAGTAGATAAAGTTCTTGCAGTTATTATCACAGTAACCATTGACCGCCTCAGCAACTGCAATAGCAAAATAATAAATATTTAATTCAATTAAATTATAGGGTACAACATTTATGTTCTTTAGATGTCAGTCTTACCATCTGGAATGCAAGCACAGTCCGAGTAGAGTGTGCGATTGTCGCTGGCACGCATCGTGGAGCTGCTGCATCCGGCGTGGCAGGCCGAGATGTACATTTTGCCATCGGTGCCACAAATGGGTGCAAAGTTCTCCTTATCACAGGTACAGTTGAGTACGGTGCTGCAGGCGGGCTCGATCGTTGTAGGACTAGACAGAAGAAATGGGTAACGATATAAATTCGAAATGTTACAATCATCATAACAATAATCGAGTTATCGATAGACCGTACTTGAAAATCGAGTTGTCGGTTTTTATGATGTTCTTTTACAACACTAATTTGTAATAATTATGCTTAAATCGTCACAACGAAAATCGAGTTATCGATATATTGTGAAAAAAAGTTATCAAATTATATAACTTGAAAATGACTTTTGCGAAAATCGAGTTGTTGATTGATGCTCACAGATACTCCCTATTCCCATTTACCCACTGATAACTCACCTAATGGCATTGCCTGCCTTGTAGCCCGCAAAGTCGTTGGTGCTGCAGCCAATGAACATGAGTATGATCATTCCGGCGGAGTAGACGAGTGCTGTGAAGGCAATCCAGGCGGCGACTCCCTTGGCCGTTGGCTTGCGCTTCAATATGAATAAACCTGAGATGACAATGCCAATGCCCATGACGAGGATGCCACAGAAGGCGGCTATCATGTTGGCATCATACGTGGCCAGACGGAACTGTGTCTCCAGATACTTGGGCAGAAACGTGTACAGCCCGGCAATGGGAAGCAGATGGAAAACACACGACGCTGTGCGGAACATGAGAATATCGTTGCTCAGCTGACGTCGCACAGTCTTGGGAAAGTCTAAAGGGGGAACAAGAGAGTTCGAGTTATAAGATTGTTACGTTTGATTACTCCCACTGCTTACCCTTCAGCTTGGGCTTCTCCTCCTGCTCCGGCGGCGTGGCGCCAGCGATTGCCGCCTGCGCCTGTTGCTGCTTGCCGCGCAGCTGCTTGGGGAACGAGAACATGGCAATGGAGGCCAGCAGCATGAGGCTGCCAATGGCCACTGGGCCAAGCCACCAGGCGCCAATCCAACGGGGATCGCTGGCATCGAAGCCGGGATTCGAGAAGTTCACATACCAGCGTGTACAGAAGCTGCCCACAATGAATCCCGAGGCGGGACCCAGAATCCGCATGCCAATGGTAACGGCCATGTACATGGGCGACTGTTTGCTGCCCACATTGTCATCGATATACGGGATGCCCAAGGTGGCCACCGCTGTCTGGCCAATGCCCGAGCTGAGCAGGCTGCCAAAGAAGATGCACAGCACAATGACCGTGATCTTGGTGTGCGATGCTTGCTCCATTTGACGCTCCTCCGTGCACTCGCTGCCTGCCAAAGTGCCATTCCCGCCGAGCACGCAGAGATTCGGATCGGGGGCACTGTTCCACAGGGAAGAGGCAGAGGATGAGGAAGAGAGCGACGCTTGCGGCTTGAGAAAGACACTGGACTGCATCAGCTGCTCGCCAAAGATGAAGTGGGGCAAGGCACAGGCAAAGGCCGCAATGGAGAAGAGCACCATGCCACAGGCGATCCAACGTGGTCGATGGCCGCGTCCAGCAAAATACGTTAGCAACATGGCCGTGCTGATTTGGCCCATCTCGCTGGCACTGAGCAGGAAGCCCGTTGTCTTCGACTTGATCTGAAAGAGCTTCTCAATCGTGGTGATCACGGAGACAAAGTACGTCATGTACATGCCCTGGAGTATGTAGGCCAGCAGGAACACCACCATGAACACATGCGTCGAGGCGAATCGCCGTGCCCAACGCGGGCGACAGCCAAACAAGCCGCAATTGGCGCCATCATCGCCATTTAGATCCGAATCAAAGTCGGATTCCTCAGATTCACTGCCTCGGGCACCAGGTGGCAGCTTGTAGCCACCTGTGAGCGGTGCCTGCTCGTGGGCATATTTCTCGCGCAGATTGTGACCATTGTGGCCATTATGGCCATTGCCATTATTATTGCTGAGCAGACCATTCTTCAGATTGTTAATATCCTCCGATGGCTTCCACTCGTTGTTGTTGCTCGGCGCCGTCTCGTACAGCACCGTTGTGGGCGTTGGGGGCGTGACCGTGACCACATCACCATTTAAGCTATTGTGCTGGGCCAAGAGCGGCGTAAATGCCTGTGTCGAGTCACGTCGTCCGCCTCCATTCTGATGATAAGCATGTCCATTTCCATTTCCATTCCCATTGCTGTGTTGCTGTTGTTGTTGCTGTGTGGGCGTGCCATGTTTATAGGCGTGGCCATTGCTTGGCTTCTGTTGGCCATTCATTGCAACGGTTGCAACTGTTGCTGGCGCTGGAGGCGCCTCCACATCGCTAATGCTTTTCATCATGCTGCACGATGCACGTTGCGTATACGTAATGTGTGCGCGCTTTTGCTGTGCTGCTCTTTTTTAGCCCTTGGCTGCAATTTGATTTGCTGATTGCTGGAGCGACTATTGAAGCTTCTTCTTCTTTTAGTTTTAAGTTGCTTAAGTTGTCTTGGAAATTTGTTGTTCCATTTTCCTTTGGGGAGCTGCTACATTGGAAATGAGTTCGCTTTCAATTTGAGTAATGCTCGAATTGTGTGTAGGTGTGTGTGTGTGTGTGTGTGTGTGTGTATATTTGTTTTGCTTGGCCAGCAACGAGGTAGTTTTGGTTGTTCTTGATGTTGTCAGTTACTTCTTTGTTACAATATGGCAGTGTTCACTGAAAAATGGAGAAGAAAAGGCAAGAGAAAATTAATTAAAAGTTGTCCTGTTAAATTTAGTTGGAGTAAACACGTTCATAATAAATTTAAAAGTCATAGGTACTTTCTTATTAAATAAGCAATATTATGTAAGATGTTAGTCAATCTATTAATTTCAATATTTTATTGAGTAAGTATTTTTTTTTTGAGAATATTAAGAACAGCCTTAACTTATTTTATCTCAAGCATAGTTCATAAGTAAAGCTTTGTAAATACAATTTTACTAACATAGTTTTATTTTCGTATAAAATAACACATTTAAGAACCTAAATGTATCACTTCAAAAATTATTTTTTAAAGTTTGCATAACACAAGCGCCTTTTGGATAGGCAACGAAATATTTCAATTCACAAATTCACAAAAAAAGATTTGTCTTATTTTAATTAAAATAAAAAAAAAGTAAAGTCCAGCTTAACTTTTTTCTGGGTGAATGAACTTTAGCAATAATTATTGTTTAATAACAGTTATGCAAAATGTACAACTGACAATTAAAGATCAACAAAAATATGATTAAAATATCAATAAACTGCGCGCGTTGTCTATGAGCAGGAAAATCGAACTGAGCGCACAAATTGAAACGCAGACTGCAAAAAGCGCAACACAAAAACTGTAGCACAAAAAAAAGAATTGAAAAAGCGTACCAAGTAAATACTGAAAGCCAACAGCAGAGAAAGAGACAGAGATACAGCTTATCAGTTCATGCATACTCACGCACACACACACACACACACACATGCACATACACTGACATATGCACATGCTGAGCGTCAACAAAACGCAGCTAGCGATACTTATATACGCATACTTATACTCGTACTTATACTCATACTCATATACTCTGCACTCCTCTTTTCTAGAGCACGAGTATCAACAAAAAAATGTATAAAAAATCATTGCAAGCATTTTTTGGCAATTGATAACAGTTCAAGGTTAATTGATTAGAAATTTATGGTCAACCGTGTTGAATGAGTTCTATTAATAAAAAGTAACTGTATATTTTAATAGAGGGCGCTTAGGATTAGAGCACTTTTGTTAATCTTACAAATAGATATAAATGGTAATGGATTGATGATAGATTAAGATATATTACCATACTTGGGAAAGAATATGCAAACTAATTAACGAGTTTTCGATTACTAGGACACGGCGCCCTGTTCGGTAAAATTTAACATATTTTAAATATAAACACTAGCACTCATAATATATCATTGATATTTGAAATATGTTATTCAGTAAGCTTCCATATCAAAATGTTCCTTTTTTTTTATTTAACTCATACAATAATATGTTAACTTGTAGAATTGCAATGAGTTTTCCTATAAGTGTGATCTCATCATTTATCGCTCTATATAATACTCATCTGGGTTAAAGCAAATATTAAAACAGTTTGTCTAAATCCGCAACTTTGCGTATCTGTTGTTGTTCTTGTTTCAATGTCAGCCGAAATATTCGCATGCTTAAACTCATTATACAAGTATTTTATATATGTATGTATACTTATACAATGTATAGATATTTTCACTCAACTTTCTATTGCGCCACTTCTATGAGTTTTGCGGCATAGAATCTACAAATACCATGAAATACTCTTACTTATAATGTACTCATTCAGATATTTGTATTTTCTTATATAAAGCTATGATACAATAAAAGAATTTCGCTTTTCGTTTGCTCTTCCCCTAGCTCTTTCCCTCTCTCCCTCGCTCCCTCACTCCCTCTTACACTCTCTGTCTCTCTCGCTCTCGCTGTCTGTTCAATTGCAGACGCAGTCGCTGCAGTCGCAAAATCTTATCAGAAGCCGCACAACCTCGCTGATAAAGAAAGTGAAATTACTTCTGTGGCGTGTGAAAGAGTCAAACAAGAAACTCAAATACTTTAGCTCGAAGAAATGCACTAATAAATGTGCGCTATGTACTTTGTTTCATAGCGCCAAGGCCTTGAATTTTATTTTTCGAATACCCTCTGAAATCACACATGGGGTATATTGAACGAGTATTCGAATATGAGCACTGTATAAATTCAGACAATTCAGATTTACAATTATTTATAGCCATTTGTAGGGTAGCATATAGTACATCATATAGGTATGATTGAATAACTTGTTTTGCTCTTATATTCAATACGTATTTTTCGCAAATTGTTTTCATTTGAATCATTTTGCTATGGAATGTGCAAATTTCTAATATTACAAATTAAACATGCGCGTGATTATTCATAATTATTTTACTGTTTAATTAGAAATTCCACGTGTAAAAATGTTGCAAGATTGCAATAATTAATCTGTAAGTTCAACAAGATCAAAAAGTTGTATAAGAATTTATAGTTTATTATGAGAAATCGATAACAAATAATAGCAAAATTACAATTATAATTAAGAGTCTTTAAATGTATTAAGAATTTTATAAAATTAAGTAAAAATAGAAGAAAGGGAGAAATAAAAAAAATGTTCTTAAGTATTGATCTGAGTCGGAATTTTGAAAACTTTGAAACTTTGTGCAACGTTTTTAAGTCAAAAAGAAATGTGTTTTAACTGCTTGAGAATTGTAAATGAAAACTGTTGGACATATTTGAATAGAGCTTTAAGCTGTAGATAACTGTATAAAGTTTGTTGATTGCTAAACATGTCCATGCTTGTTGTTGTTGTTGTTGTTGTCTTTGTGGCAACGAAGAGTGCAGCAGATGCGGCAGTTGTGGCAGTTGCAAATGTTTATGCAAAGTAGATTTGAGTTTGGCTCAAATGCCTCTTTGGCCTGGTGCACTTGGCCAAGGGCTGACTGGTTGGCTTAGGAGGAGGACGCTGCCCAGTTACCAGTTCTCGACAATACGAAAAGAGCTCTACGAGAATGCTGCTAAGTACCTGACCACGGAGAGGACAGGTGACAGAGGAAAGGTAAAGAGGTAAAGCACATTGAACCCACCCTGGTCACTGAACGGGAAGCTTAGACAGTTCTTATGTGTGGTGTATGGTGTATGGTGTATGGTGTATGGTGTATGGTGTATGGTGTGTATGTGTGTGTATGTGTGTGTATCTATAACTATTCACATATTGTTGTTCATTTGGTTTAATAGATTGTTAATTGCTCTTCAATTTGTTGCTTACATAAGAAGCCCAAGTGTCAGATTGTTGAACCGTTTTGCTGATTTATCGGTGTCAATCATAATAAATGCAATTAAAGCCGCTTACGTAACGACGTAAAATAGCAAAACTTACGAAATGTACGCCGATGGTTTCCATTTCAATTGAGTTTTCCCCCCACAGAGCCATAAAATATAGACAGCCAAAAAAATACAAAAAAAAAAAAGCCAAAGAGTTATCAACGCCTAGAATCGATTTGATGCAGGCGACAGGAGCAACATGCGGGCAGAGGGAAAGAAAGAGAGAGAGAGTGAGAAAGAGAGACAACTTAGTGAGTGACTCTCTCAATGCGTGTCGTTTTTCCGGTTTTTCGGCCAGTTGTGTTGCCACATCTTCCGTCTTCCGTCTTGGCCAAGTCGACAATTGCGGCGACGTAACTGCTGCAGTTGTTGTTGCTATTGTTGTTGCTTTTGTTGTTGCTGCTGCTGCTGCTGTTGGCTGACTAAGTTATTACGCGATCTTGTTTGGCTAAAGTGTGTGTGTGTGTTTGCCTCTGTGTGTGTGAATGTGCATTTGAATTGCGCAAGCGCAACTATTGCAAATTGCATACCAAACAGCTCAGTTGTTGTTGCTGTTGTTGCTATTGCTGCTGCATGCCAACATGCAACAAACCAGACACACAGGCAACGGGCCCAACCAGCAACATGGCCAACATGTTGACTAGACGTTGACAGCAGCAACAACAGCAGCGACAGCAGCAACAGCAACAAGTGCAAAAGCCGCAGAAGAAAGCCCGCAACAACAACAACACTGCCAACAAACACCAACAACAACAACAATGAAAAAAATACTTTGAAGGCAGCATTGAAAGTAAATTGCAGGCTAGTAGAAGCTCATCATGACGTTTGGCCATGATCATCAGAATGGATGAGCTAGTTGAAGACAAATGAATGGCCATTATCATGTTTCTTATCTTCATAATGAGCATGACAACTCAAAAAGCTGCTTGGCCACATTTCACTTTTAGCATAGAAATAATTTAGAACTTGTCTGCAACTGTTTGCTTTATGTTTGCTGGCTGACGAGTGCGACTCCGAGTATGAGAAGTAGCCAAGAGTTAGCCAAGTTATAACAAGATGCTTTGACAATTTAATCACACGAATTCAAAGGAAATTTCTAGAATTTTTCAAGCAGTTAAAATATGGGCAAGCTATATGAAAAGATTTATAAATATCTAATAATCATATATAGTATAAATTTCTAAATTTCTAGACTTTTAAAGTCAGTAAGACTATTTCAACCGAAATAGCCGTTAAAGATATTAAAATAAGCTCAAAAGTACTTTTTTACCCTAATTTTATCACCCGAAGTCGATTAAAGGAATAAATTTAAGATTTAAAATTTTTGAAAATTTTCAAAAAATGTAAAGGGGTAACTATGTAAAATTTCCGAAAAAAGTGAATTTTTCAAAATCATAAAATTTTGATGCCAAATCAATATTTGATTAATAAAATGGCCAAAAAAACATCCCCTTTGGAAATCGATCAAGATTTGACAAATCTATTCAAATTAAAAGAATACCTTGTACTAAAATCAGGGAAAATGTTGCAGTTTTTGGCTTAAATCTTCAAGTAAAAAACTGAAATTCAGCCCAAAAGTACTTTTTTACCCTAATTTTATCACGTGCAATCGATTAAAACACTAAAACAAAGATTTAAAATTTTTGAAAATTTTCAAAAAATTTAAAGGGGTAACACTGTAAAAATTGAGAAATTTTGGAAAAAAAATTTTTGTCTCAGAATCAAAAAATTTAAATGCAAAGTTAAAGTTGGGTTAATATTATGAAAAATAAGACATTTCTCATGGAAATCGGATGAGCTTCAATAAAGTTGTGCTCTTTGAAGTCCAGTGTCAACATTTTTCGTATGTAGATAACTCACAATAGTTGACACATTGCAATGCACAAGCTTTTTTATTGTTTGAGCAATATCCACCAATTTTACAGAGCCTGCATCGTTTTTTAAAACTTAATTTAATTTTTGTTCTGCCCTAATTTAATTTAAGAATTGATCTTAATAAAAAATTCTTTTTTTGAAATGACAAATCTATTCAAATTAAAAGAATACCTTGTACTAAAATCAGGGAAAAGTTTGCAGTTTTTGGCTTAAATCTTAAAGTAACAAACCGAAATTCAGTCCAAAAGTACTTTTTTACCCTAATTTTATCATCTGCAATCGATTAAAACACTAAAACAAAGATTTAAAATTTTTGAAAATTTTCAAAAAATGTAAAGGGGTAACACTGTAAAAATCGACAAATTTTCGAAAAAAAATTTTTGTCTCAGAATTAAAAAATTTAAATGCAAAGTTAAAGTTGGGTTAATATTATGAAAATTAAGACATTCCTCATGGAAATCGGATGAGCTTTAATAAAATTGTGCTCGTTGAAAGTCCAAAGAGTCAAAATTCAGGTCAATACAGAATATTGAGTATATTTCCTGTTATACTTAAGTTGCACATTGAATCACTCGCAGCGACTGCTGACTTAAAAACAAAGCTCAAACTGTTCGCTAGTCATCGAGAGTTGAGTTTTGATTCACATTCACATCAAAGTCAGCAGCTTAGTTTATTTTTGTTATACCCCCTTGACTTTGACCTTCACACTGGAAACCGAAATTAAAACCAAGTCAAAACACAACAGAAAAAACTGCTCGTTTTTTTATAAACAACATTTTAGACAGACGCAGAGAATAACAAAAAAAATTACAAAAAAAAGTTGCACGAATTTGTTTACCAAATACGCAAAATGTATATTTATATATGTAGATATAACTTTTTTGTTTAGCTGTATTAATATGTATATTAATCTAATTGAAGCCGCGTTTTAAAGCTGAAAGTGTCTAAATTATCTGAGCTCTGTTTGTTTTTTATACACTTATTATTATTATTTCTTTTCAGCGTGATTCATTGCAAGTTTTTTTTTCTGATTTTGTTGTTTGTTTTTTTATGATATTTTTTTTTGTAATTCCTATTAAGGCAAACGATAAAACATTTTACATGTACCAGATGCCAAATCTTGCGGATTATAAAAAATTATATTCGAATTTCGAACAGTTTCAGAAATGTACGAATACGATTTCGTTGACGATTACCAGACTTATATGTACATTTGGTTTTTAAAGTGGAACACGCATGTTTATATGGTCTGTGCAGGGTATTTACATATGTATACATGATTCATGGCACCATGACAAAAGGTGCGGCAACAAGAACTCGACAAAAAGCTAAAAAATAAGGAAAACAACATGCGAAACAACAAAATAAACTTGCATGAAAATAATTATTTACTCGCATCGAGAATTAGATACACTCAAAAACATATTGGCAAAAATTGTAAAAAATGCCCAAAATTATTTATTGTATTTTAATTAGAAATAAAGCTATTTCTGATTTATTTAAAAAATAAAATGTGTCTAACAATGTGACTAAAGTTAATAGACTTTCTGTTAGAGTAAACAGAGCCAACTGATATCCATAAGATACAGACAATGTTGAATCGTTTTTGCACATGGCTTTAGTGTATATATTTTATTTATTTTGTGCGCCGCAGTTGCTTTTCTTTATGCACACTTTCGGCAAAAAAATAAAAATAAATATAAAAATAAAAGTAAAACATAACAGCGAGAGAGAAAAAACAAACTTCCTTTTTGACGGCGCTTGTTAAAAATGCCAAAAAGGTAAGAAATGAGGCAAAAGAACAGCAGCCAAAGTAAACGAATCGAAAGCCAAGAAATATATACAAAAAAAATATATATGTATATATATATATATACGAAAAAATTAACAACCTCAAAAATGGCAGCGAAGTGTGCATAAATTTTTGAAATGTCCACAACAAGAGAAGCGACAGCCAAAAAAAAATAATGCAAAAATAAAGCGAAAAATAAGAAAGAAACGAACCTAATGAAATGCAATCAAAAATGCATTTTAAGAGGACTGCATTAAGTCGGGAGCTGAGCTCTGAACGCTGCTGCGATACCTGCTGGCCAATACCCTTTGGACCTGGCCAGAACAGAGCAGAAACAGAAACAGAGCCAGAACCAACCGTTCCAATTCGGTTCCCAGTATCTGTCCTGAAGATCAGAACATGGCGCTGATGTCCACAAAAAAAACAAAACCAAGATGTTCAAATTTATTTAAGCATATTGCCTGCGAAATGAAATACCAAAAAATAAGTAACGAAAATACAAAATAAATTCAGGCGATTGCTTTCAGCTTTCCCGGCACAATTTACATTTGTCATTTTTGTTAACAGTGGGGTAAATCTGTTCGAAAGTGCTACCAATATTTAACTATGAATATAAAATATGCTTTTAAAGATTTGCAATTAAATAAATTTTAAAAAAATGTATTTAAAATAAAAGTAAATTAAAAATTGGTTTAAAGTAGAAAACACTGAAATATCTAGTATATTTCTTTATAAGTAATAAAATAACACAACATTTTTAATTATTTTTAAATGCATAATTTGGTTTTTTCAGAGAAAGTTATTCAACTATTTTTAATTTTTCACAGCCAATATTTTCTTATGACAGTGTTTTGAAGTTTATAAGGAATGAAACGCTTCTCTCTTTTATTTCATTTTTCAAGCACTTTTGAACCACGGTGCTGCCTTAAAGGAGTCATCGTTGTGATCGTCAATGCCAGAGAATGTTGCATCTGCCATTTATAAGAAATATTCTTAATTTAAACAGAACCTTTCGTCTGATTGATTGAGCTGCTGATTTAAGCGGCTTTCTTTGTGCATGTATGTGTGTGTGAATGTGTGAATGTGTGAGTGTGTAGATCCTGGGCCAGGTACGAAAATGTGCCAAGAAGGTGCGTTGAGGTGTTAACTTGCCTTAAATGTTCAGCCGACGGTACCGTTATAACGCTAATTGAAGTCTTATAAATTGTTTGGACAACTCGAGTTTCGTTTCTCAGTTTTTCCTTAACTCCTTTTTTTTTGGCTGCGGACAATTTAGCAAAAATACTCGTAAATTGTTTAGTTGATAATGTGAGTTGTGATTTAAGCAATTATCGCCTAATTATGTGGACACTTGAAGATCTTAGTCATGTTCATTTGCATAATATTCAGTTGATAGAGAATCATCGAACAATGAAATGTATTCGTTGGCAAGAACTTCACTCAAAGTGTCAAGTGGTTTGGGCCACAGAATTGGCCCGGGTACTGAGTATGCTTGTATCTAGGCCTGGTTCTAGTTAAAAATTCAATTCTGTCTCTCCCCCTTTTACTTATTCTTCATTATTTGTTTATGAATGTACTTAGCAGCTTTTGCGCCGCATTTTTTGGCTGTCGCCGCCCCCACCCCTCTCAGCCACTTAGCCCTCGCTTACACTTTAACAATATTTTTCAATTGTTTAAAATTCTGCGCATAATTTTCGGTGTGCGTGAGTATGATAATTATTATTTTTTCGTTGTTGCTTTTAAGTTTTGTTTCGGGACTTTTATTGTGGGTTTTGTTGTTGTTGTGACTCTTTTGTGAATTTCCACTAAGCGCCAAGTGGCTTTTTTTGGCGTTACATTTTAAATGAAGTGTTTATTTAAGGCTCTGCCCAGTTCATTTAGGCGTATGCGAATTGGCTTATTGGTTTTTTCAATTCTTTTGTTGACTTGAAAACTCATTTACTTACTTATTGTTTGTTTTAGTTGAAGTTGGCATCTGTAGCTTCGAAGCGCAGACTGTAATGAGAAAAAATTAAATAGATAAATTATAGAAATTGGTCTAATCTGCATACATAAATTTGTCGAGCTGACGAAAAAATTTAAAAAAAATTAAGTAGTATGCATAAGAAATTCTTTAGGTTGTTCACAGTGTATACAACTAAGAAATCAATCAATAAGTCTTTGTTACTTAGTTATATAAATTGTATTTTAATTATTTTAATTTGCATCAGCAACTGCTTAAAGCACACGCAATCAAATGCTCAATTATAATGAATATTTAATAATTTTTAGGGTGCCATTTGCATTTTGTTAATAGCATATATAAATGTGTTTGTGTGTGCGTGTGTTTTATAGCTGGTTATCTTAATTAACTAGTAGCCCCGCAGAGCAGCGCAATTGCTTGTTGTAATTTACATGGAAAATTCGTGTCATAAAAAACTAGCAATAATAATACTAAAAAAAATAAACAACAGCAACTTAAAGAGGCACACAAGCATTACAGGCTGCACGTTTAGTTGGGCCATAACAATTACAGCAAAGGCGATTAACAACTCTAAAACAGCGACAACAAGAATCAGAGCAACAACAACTGCAACAGCAACAACATCAGCAACAACATCAGCAACAACATCAGCAACAACTGGAGCTGATCAGCGAAAAACAAGTTCGTCGCTGCATTGCGTGTGAAAACAATTTATGAACGAGCATTTAAACAATATTTTTTTATTGCAACAAAAATAATATGCAATAAAAAACGCATTACAAGGGGGCAAAGTGTACAATGAATGCTAATGTTGTCTACAACCATACACAGTGACAACTAAAATCGATGTGAACGGGCAGCGACAATGGCTGCACGCCAGCAACAACTACAAATACGACACCAACAACAGCAACAACAGCAACAACAACAACAACAGCTATCGACTGTATAAAAATAAAAGATAAATGAGCACAACTGTCTGTCGGTCTGTTATGGTCTCTCTGCCATGTGTGCGTGTGTGTGTGTGTGTGTGTGTAACAAAAGCAACAGCTCAAGTAGCATTGCATTGAGATAGGTCAGTCACACACAAAAACACAGATACACAGCGCCATAAACACACACAGACACACACATGTAAACACACACACGCATATAAATGCAACGCTGCACTCGCTGCCAAAGCTCAATATGCAGTTACAGCTGCAGCGCTGCCGCAGCGACGCGACGCCAACGATAACGTCAGCGCTAACATTACGCCGACGGCGACGGCGACTGCAACGTCAACTGCTCTAATTACTCTGCACGTAAATCGTTGCTTGGGGTGGGTTGGCAATCGGCCTCCCCAGCAACAACAACAACAACAACAACAAAAACAATAGCAACAGTCGACCCATTCCAGTGTTGCCAAGCGTTGCATCAACAATAATAACAACAACACCAACAACAACAACAACAACAACAACTGGCAGCATTAAAACAAGTTTTTTGAGTTAATCTCAGTCTCAGTTTCAGTTTCAGCTGCAGCCTCTGCTGCCGTTGCTGCTGCTGCTGCTGCTACGTCTGTTATTGTTGTTGCTGTGCCATGTAAAAACTTACACAATCGCCGCAGCGCAGGCACGCATACAGATGCAAAAGCATCTGTGCAGAGCTTCCCGCTCAACGATTCACTTTTCTTTGTGCAATTTCAATAATTTTGTGCCAACATGAGAGCAAGAGCCAGAGCCACACTGAGAGCGAGAGAGAGAGACAACAGATAGAGAGCCAAGAGAGCGTGAGCATAACAAATAAAAAAAAGCTCTATTACAGTCACTGAGAGCAGCGCAGTCGCTAACTTGCACTTTCTGCTGCACTTTTGGGTTTTACATATCAAAACGTAAATAGTAGTAGATATGATTTTTATTTCTAAAACTAATAAAATAAAAGGAAATTTGATTATATTTTGATATGATAGTAATATTTACTTTTGATAAGCTTTGAAAATGTACTACTAAATGCACAACTTTATACATATGTATAAATTTAGTAGTAGTAGTTGACCTACGACAACACAATAAACAGTGCACCATAAAGTTAACAGCGCAATTCGAACTTCAACCCCTACAGATACAAAAGAGCTTTCGCTCTCTCACTGATTTCAGCTGCTGGCAGAAAGGGTGGCGAATTTCGTATTACAATACAGACAACACAAAGAATATTGCGCAATTGCCAAAAAAAGAAATAAAAAAATACCATTTCAAATACCAGACAAATGTCTAGACATTAAGTTGCTGAGGGGTGCGGTTGGCGGGGAATTGAGCTTATGGACAGATGCGTCATGCAATGCAGTCAATTAATGGTAATGATCATTAAGTCGCATTGCCATTTGCTTTTATTGTGACATAATTAGTGAAAGTGAAATTGATCAGCAAAAAGTGCAGCAGCAATTGAAGTTGCAGTCGCCGCAGCAATAACAGCATTTCGTATTTTTAGCCGCTCAGCTGCTGCGCTGCCAATAGACTGAAAAGCAGCGCAGCGCAGCGTGACGCCGACGTTGACGGCGACGCTTTGGGAGAGTGCGCGCAGCGGCGTTAAATGTGAAATGAAAATGAAATTAAAATTCAAAATGAAAATGAAAATGAAAATATTGCAAAACTTTAACACGCACATGGACAGGCGATGATTGCAGCTGTATTTGTGTGCGTGTATGTGTGTGTGTGTGTGAAAAGTGCATTGACTTGACGAGCCTACCTTGACGGTGAGAGTGTGCGTGTGTGTTTGTGAGCTTGTGTGTGTGTGGCATGCGACCAACCCACATTGCCTTTGCCAATTTGCATTGTTTTTGTTCTTTCGTTATTGTAAAATGCAAATTACGGTAATGCTTAATCAAATTTGTAATACTTAGCAAGTTGTGTGGGTGTGTGCAAGTGTGTGAGTGTGTGAGTATTGTATTGTGGGCCATTCCACATTAGATTCTTTATACTCTTGGGTTGGAGCGAAAACTAGACTTTAATGATTTAATAATTGAAATAGTTTCGACTTTTTTTGCATGTGAATAAATTAATTTCAAATTTGTATCTAGTTTTTTATGAGTATATTTTTTTTATTTACAAAATTATGTTTAAAGAATGTAAGACTAATTTAGGATACAATTCTTTCCTTTCAAAAATATTTTATTTCCCCTTATTTTTATCCTTTCAATCTTAAATTATAAATAAATATTTTTAAGACCATAAGTTTATTATTTTATTTTAAATGATTGTTTATTAGTAAATAAATATTAAAATAAATATTTGTTTGTATAGTTATTAATTGCAAAGCCGCGCCCCCTTTATAAATCACTTTCAATAACGTAGGCGGTCTGGCATCGTTTTCACGTGTCGTATGCGCAATATGCGCATTGCTCACATCACGTATACGTCGCGTTGTGCGCTGTACGCAACTGTGCTGGCACAATTAACCGGGCGGCAAGCAAGTGCATAAATAAATAATAGTAAGTAAGTGATGCATATAATCAAAAGTAAAACGCTTTCATGCACTTTAGTGCACTTTGCCGTTGCACGCGCAAAACATTTCGCCTCGCTTGATTTGCCTCATTGTGTTACTAATTTGCGGGCGCATTCATAGTACGAGTAGAATTAGTGCAACAATGTAGCATGCACTCTGTAGTATGCAATACTCGTGTGTATCAAAATTGTTGCAAATTGTCAAACAAGACGGGAAGAACGAAGAATGCAAGTGGCGAAACTAGTTTAGTAGGAATTTTATGAGTCCAGTGCGCGTTACGTGGCGCTCAATTGAATAAGTGCCTCAAGATGGGGCAAGAAATGTGTGTTAAATTGATTGAGCGTCATTCAGTTATTTACGAGCCAGCCCCCAAAATGCCATCAATTAAAAGGCATAAACATAAAACAAGTCTACTTAAAATTGCATTTCGTATAATTTTCACAAAAATCAAACCAGACAAGAGAAGAGTTTGTTCGGTTGGGGCAGGGGGAGGGTAGATGGAAACGCAGACAGAGTCGCTGCCTGGCTATGGAAAGCGAAAACTGGGTCAACCCGATGCAGCTGCCTACGCAGCAGCGTCGAGAGCTTCATCTCAGCGTTGTCTATCCGGCCGCAGACGCTACAAATATGTAACTCAACAGATATGCAAGCCAAATTGTATCTGTATCTCAGCCAAATAAGAGCCGAAAAAAAAATATAAAATATGTAAAGCGAGTGTCGTTGACTGAGTGTTGCGACTGCCAGATACCCTCTACATCCGCTTCAAACCTCTTATGTATTTATTATTCAACTTAAATGTAGACAAATTGCATTTGATTTATTTATTGCCTTTTTCGTGCTAATAATTTTATAGGGTATTCAGCAAGATCACTGCGAAAAATCATAAAAAAATATTATAAATCATTTGCTGGCGCGTTGGAAAAGTAAAAACAGCAGCAACACGACGCCAAAAATTTATGTATCTCTTGAATTTCACCCACGCCGCCGTCAATTCAACAACAGCAACAACAACAACAGCAACAACAACGTGGGTCAAATTGCAACTTGTTTTTGGCTGGTTTTTCGTGTGCAATGCATTCACCATTGCGTTTTGGTAATCGCATTCACCTTCTTATCAGCAGCAGCAACAGCAGCAACAAGCATTGCAGACACGCGACAACAACAACAGCAACAACAGCAGCAGCAGCAACATCTGCAACATTGTTTGCAAATGCGCACAGTGATAACAATAAATACAACGACAGTCGCTTTGTGGCCAATGCTTTTTGGCTAGCATGTGTGCAGTAATCGTTGCATTTGCTCCACTGTGCAGGCCTACAATGTCTACAAGTCGTGATTCCGATTCCGCCTGCACACACACGTTCACTTTCAAAATCGGTGAAATGTAACCGACAAATACAAAATAAATAAAAAATAACAGACGAAGAAGAAAAAGAAGTGAATTGATGTTGCATTGTTGTTGTTGTTGCTGCTGATGTTGTTGCTGTTGCTGTTGCTGTTGTTGTTCTCACTGTTGTTGCTTTAGTTATTCACATTATTCATTTGGCTTACAAATAGAGGTTAATTTATTGTGACTTGATCAAAATGAGTCGCACATAAAGTACAAAGAGAAATGCCAAATGCCAAAAAAAAAAAAAAAAAAAAAAAAAAAAAAAATAGAAAAGGCACTAAATTATCATAATTTATTCATGTTCGTTTGGTTTGATTATTTTGTGCAACTTGGCAAGTAGCAGTTAGAAGTTCAATGAGTAGAAGCGAATTTAATCCAATCGCGAAATGATTAAGCTGTCCAATGTGTGGCAACACTTGACGACCTACATTCGAATATAAAAGAACTTCATGCAGCTGCAACCGGCAATCAAAATCAATTTGTAAAATAACTTTATCGACTTTGGCCCTACCACAATGCAAACGAGCTGCAAGTCTCAATGTCAAGTTGCTGCCATGTTATTGAACCAACAACACAGAGCCGCCATTCATATGCGAAGATACAATTGCAAGTCCGATGCAGCAGCAACAGATAAAACGTCAAGTGCGGAGAAAACTGAATGAGCATCCGCAACAAGAGCAACAAGAGCAACAACAGAAACAAGAGCAACAACAAAAGCATCAAGAGCAGCGGCCTTCATTGTTGATCTGACATTGAAGTGGTCATACATGAGATACTCGTGAGTAACTGCATTTGTATAGATACAAATGTATCTACAATTAGTGCAGTTAGCCAGTAAATAATTCACATATTTAACGAAAAACAAACTAGTATCTGTATGAAAATAAATAAAATATATATATTTATATATTGTCAAAACAATTGTTAGACCAACTGTATGTGAGCTTGTTGCGTTGACATAATTCACCAAAGTGTATGCAAATTTTTAGCAACGCTTTTCTTGCCAATTAACGTCAAATGCCAAATAAGTCAGCGACTTGTGCTTTTGTGGCACGTTGCAAGTTGCCAGTGGCATGTGGCATGTGGCAAGTGGCAAGTGGCAATCGATGACGCGCCTGCACTTGCATTCCACGCAAGTTTCTGACCATAAAGAGAGCGAAGTGCAGTTGCAATTGCAATTACTCTTGTTGTTGCTCTTGTTGTTGCTGTTGTTGTTGTTGCTCTTGTTGTTGCTGCGTGTCTGTGGCACTTCATGTTGCAACAAACGGCCAACAACTGCACTTGACTTACTTGCCGTGTATGCCTGTCTCTCTCGCACTCCCTCTCTCTCTCTCTCTCTCTATTTCTCTCTCACTCTCTTGCAGTGTATATATGTTTAGATGTATCTGTATCTGGTAACTGCCATCTGCGCAATGCATTTCACTTTCATTATGATGCAGTCGCTTTTTGCCACTAAAAATGGCAACGAGCATTGGCAATGCCAAATGTGTGGTTTTTCCAAGCCGAAAATGAAAACCAGTTAACGGCATACGGATTTTCCCATTTGCTCATTGCCACCCCCCTCCTACTGTCTTCCCCTCTCATTACCCCCCCCGTGTTGCTCGGCCTGTGTCTGATTGGCATCAGCTGACAGCTGCCTCACTGCTCACCTGGCCGCTCACCTGGCCGCTCACCTGGCCGCTTTGTGTGTAGGAGGCGCCTCTTTTGTCTTTTCATTGTGTTTCGTTAGTTGTTTTTACTTTCTTCTAATAGATCGTTAGCTTTGCTTTGAACTTGCAGTCAGCTAGTTTGTTTTGTTGTTGTTGTTGTTGTTGCTGTTGCAATTGATTGCTTATTGTTAAATGAAAATGGAAAGTCATTTTCTATGCAGCTAACGCTGCCTCTTTTTCATGGGCTTTTCCATTCAAAACCCCCCCTCCCCCTTGCGATCTTCGTCCCCCTTGCCCTGTACGCGTTTGTTGTTGTTGCTTTAGACTCGCTTTCCCAAAATAATAAACGGCATTTTTGTGACTTACAAAGTGCAAAGTATTTAATTCATTTGCCCAGCTAGAAAATTCTTGAATGAACTTTGCATTTTATTATAAAATTACTTGATATACATACATATTATTTTTTTGTGATGTACTTTTATTGATTTGCCAGCTGAGCAAACGGAAAGCGAAAGTAATTACAGTTAGTCATGCAATCAAATAGCAGACGTCCCAAGCATTTTGTTCCCTTCCACCCTTCCATCCCCGCACTCTGCAGCACAGAAGGTTGAAATTCAGAAGACTTCCCATTGGGACTTCGCAGTGCACTGAGCCCGAAACAGGCGATAAAAGCGAAGTGCATAAAATGCAACCCCAAACTGCCGGCTGTCCCTCAATGATGGACTTTCTCACAGTGTAAGCCCCTTGCCCTTCATCCCCCTTCCCCCTTGCCATACCCTTCCCCTCTCTGTAAACGCCCGCACGCAAGAGAATCAATTTGTATTGGTTACACAACGACGACGACAGCGCCAGTTTGAAGAGTGCATTGAACCCAGCGACTCATGACTTTTAGTACTTCTTCATCGCTTAGTACATATTTAGTACACTTTCTAATTCACGACGTGACACGAAGAACAACAAATGAAATCGAAATTAAACATGCTGTATTTCCAGTAACAGTTTTCATTTGCCAAACAAAATAATCGAATTTTACTAATGTGTCACAGCAATTACTTGACTAACTGTATATTAAGTGCAAATTAAAGATAATACCAAACAAGATCTGCAGTTAGGAACACATGTCCTTAAAGAGTATTTAAAGTTTTCATTACAGTTTCAATCAAATATTTTGATTATTCTTTTTGCGTTTGTTGTAGCTGCCCCTTTTTTGTTTGTAGTTGCCTTGTTTTTGTTGCTGTTGGCAACTACACTAAGAAAATAGCCACTCTACTTAATTCACATACATCAAGATGACTTTTGTATCTACACACAGTATATGCAGAAATTATGTTCGCACTTAGGTTTTCGGTTAACGATTACGCAAAATTTTTATATATCGGTTACCGGTAAGATTTCGGTTAACAAAACAATTTTAAAAAATATTAAAGATAAGGTATACATTATTGTTAATAATCTATATACATATGAGAAAAGTTGACTCTTTGGACTTTCAACAAGCACAACTTTTCTAAAGCTAATCCGATTTCCATGAGAAATGTTTTTTTTTTTCATAATATTAACCCAACTTCAACTTTGCATTTAAATTTTTTGATTCTGAGACAAAAATTTTTTTTCCAAAATTTCTCAATTTTTACAGTGTTACCCCTTTAAATTTTTTGAAAATTTTCAAAAATTTTAAATCTTTATTTTAGTCTTTTAAGCGATTGCACGTGATAAAATTAGGGTAAAAAAGTACTTTTGGACTGAATTTCGGTTTGTTACTTTAAGATTTAAGCCAAAAACTGCAAAATTTTCCCTGATTTTAGTACAAGGTATTCTTTTAATTTGAATAGATTTGGCAAATCTTGATCGATTTCCAAAGGGGATGTTTTTTTTGGCCATTTTATTACTCAAATATTGATTTGGCATCAAAATTGGATGACTTTGAAAAATTGATTTTTTTTGGAAATTTTACATAGTTACCCCTTTACATTTTTTGAAAATTTTCAAAAATTTTTAAATCTCAAATATATTCTTCTAATCGATTTCAGAGGATAAAATTAGGGTAAAAAAATACTTTTGAGCATATTTCCACTCTTTTTCCTTAAAATCTTAACGGTTATGTCGTTTTTTTTGGTTTCGGGACTAATTTCAATCGGTTAATACCGATTAACGGTTACGGTTACAGTTACGGCCATAGTGCCTGGTTACAATCCATTATATTTACATAATTCTTTTATTTTCAAGTCCAAAACCGATTTCTCTAACAATTTCAATATGTTATTGTAATAATCCGACGACCTCTTGACCTGATTCGCTCAATGGAATCAATTCACTATCGTTTATAAGCACTTTTTCCAGCTAAGTAGGAATGGGTAAGTCTATCGCCTATCTATGGCATGAGAAGAGAACTCTCATAACTTTTCTTTTCTAATGCGACGACGGCCTACGCAACAATTCTTGAGATAACAACACACGCACCGGCAAATCAAAAAAAACAACAACAACGAACAAAAAAAAAACGAAAATTAAATAGGAATAAAACAAAACCTAATAAAACTAAGAATCATAAAATAAAGAATCGTATTTAGTTCAACCGAGTTCATTGACACAGAAAAAGAAATCAAAATATTGAGAGCGTTTTTATTTTACTCATAGGCGCCTACAATCTCAATGCGTATACGTATCTTTTTCCCCCCTCCCTTCATCTTAACATGCACACGCACAATTCATATACCCTGTAAGTATTGAAAATGGGTATAATCGTGTTGTATTTAAATGTATCCTTTATTTTTCAGAGCATATAACTTGCTGAACTATCTATTTATAGTTCTTCAATCAATATATCAGTTTGTATGCGGGTTTAGACCTAGTCACAGGGTATCTCCATGTCGAGCAGTCTCAACTAGAGCTTTTACTTGTCTCTAAACAATTTTGTATCACAATTTGGTTGCTTTATTTCAGTTGATTTTAGTTAGTTAGACTTATCGATGTTGATAGGGGACAACGTCATCGTAGAACTACAGATACGGCTAAACGAATACACGTATACTGAGTGAGTACATTGAGTGTGTTGCTCAGAATGCATAAATTTTGATACGAGTAGCTCGACAATTGCCAATCGGCTTGCCATGAACTTGAATTTGGATTTTGTGAAAGTAAATTGAATGTAAAACTAAATTCCTTCCCAACTTATTTGGCGGACGAGAACTGATTTCTAATCAGCTCTAATGTATTTTTTGTTGCTTAAGGGTTTTCTTCAAGTGCCGTAATTAGATGTGCGTAGTGCTCGGATTTTGGCTTCTGACTTCGGCAGCGGCTTCATCGATTTGAATGCGAAAGTCTTGAGTGTGTGTTTGGCTTTTGTGTGTCCGTAGATCATTTGCGGGTGAAAGTTTTTTTTTCGACTCGCTCGAAAATTGTACACATACAGAGAGTGAGAGAGAGAGATACATGCGAGTGTATGTGTGTGTGTGTGTGTGTGTATAGGTTTCATTTACTTTTATTATTCGAGCTCTGGAGCAGCTTATCTATTGAATATCAAGTTATGCATTTGAATTTTTCGTTTTGTCACCTGCGGCTATTTATCTTCTCGCTGCGTGCGCTTTGTTTTATGGGCCCACAGGGCGTATACTTACGAGTATATCTACAGTATACATATCTGTATAAGTCCAGACAATAAGAGCAACAAACAGACCCTCGAGGTATTTTGGTTATTTTTCTTAAGGTGAAATAGAAAACACACACGACACGTGTTGCCAACTTGCCGAGTCATAATTGAATTTTTATAAGCCTGCTTCAAGTCGTGAGAGAGGAGAAAACGTGGGGAGATGTGAGCGGAGAGAGGCGAATAGAGCTGAGCAACCATTTCTATAGTCCGAGTTCAATATAAACACTTCACGCACACACGTCTGCACATTCATTGACGCGCAATGAATGAAAGGTAGCACATTAGATACTCAGTATCTAGATACATTTGTATCTGTATCCGTTTATACATAGTCATCGATGTCGTAGCAGAATGCGTGGCGTACGCACGCTTTCCAAATAAATTATATACGCTGAGTCGCTCAAGTATCTGTGTGTGAATGACTGTGTGTGTGTGTGTGTGTGTGAGTGTGTGAGTGTGCCTGCTCTTAAGATTTATTTGCCGAAAAACATGACGACAAAAAGATTAATAAAATGACATTTTGCGCTTAAAAGTCGCGAATAAAGCAACTGCCACGCCTCGTTCTCTGCCTCGATTCTTAATCTCTCTCTCTCTCTCTCTCTCTCTCACTCTCTTTTGCCCTGTCTCAGTGTTGCTACGTATTTCTCTCCTTTTCGTCAGTCTTTATTATTTGCGTTTCAAGTTCGTCAAACAAGAAATTGAACAAAATCACCTAAATTGTAAACGAACATTAAATACCCTATTTAAAACTGGTGATGTAACTCGAATCTATGAATCGAGTTTAATGTCAAAATATATCTCCAAATTAAAAATTTAAAGTCTTTTTGGAAAATTCAAATAGTCTTTATGTAAATTTGATCAGACTCGTTGTTTAGTTAATTGTCCAATTTAAATGTTGCAGGGTACTGAAAAACCGAAATATATATAAATTAACAAATGACGGGAAAAATAAAGAAAAAAGCGCACGCACAAATAACATTTATATATATATATATATATATATATATTTTAGCACTAGGGCTTTGAATAATGTATAGAGCGTAGAATGGCATAGAATGGGAAGAACGAGAGCGCTCGAAACTTAAAGTTTTTCAAATTCGCCAGAGCAGAGGTGAAGAAGAGAGAGAGAGAGGAATATAAATATGGATGGCTGAAGAGAAGGGAAGAGACGAAACGAAACGAAAGAGGAGAGGAGAGGAGGCTGTGTGCTATATTGAAATGCCGGCTGTTCGTGTTGTTGTTGTTTTAGTTGTTGTTTTAGTTGTTGTTGTTTGTGTTATGGTTGCGTTTAAGTCAAGTTCAAGGACTGTCAATTAAATTGAAATCACTTGCTAAAGAGACGCGACGCAGCACGAGCAAAACAAGCCTCGAGTTGAGGCGAGTTAAGACTGAGTGGGTTGCAGGGGCAAGGAGGGCGTGGCATTCTCCTCTTGTGGCTTATTTTGAAATCACTTAAGTATAGCACGCAATACACACACTACTTGAGAGTCTGTGTGTGTCTGTGTGTAAGTTTGTGTTATAGTTGTAGTTCTTGTTGATTTTTGCACGCAGCTTCGTTTACATTTTATGTGCTTCTTCTATCTTCTTGCGGCGGATGCTGCGCAGTTACAGGTCCGCAATTGTGTTGATGATACGACAACAGCAACAGCAACAGCAATAACAACAAGTACAACAAGAAGAAGAGCAGCAACAACAACAACGATTCTACGACTCTTTCAGAATGGCAAAACTCAAGTCAAGTGTCAAGACAGACAGACGAAGCTGTCGAATGTTTAGAAAGAACTTCTGTAACTTAAGTTAAAATAATTATTTATTTATGGAGTTAATTTAGACAACTAGAAAATTGTAAATTTAAAATTATAAACAACTCTAATAAATTCAGAAAAATATAAATGAATTTCCAAATGCAAAACATAATTTATGAAATTTTTATTTTGATCCATAAAAATACTTGACTAATTAAATATCAAATCTCTAGTACAGGGCTTATAATAATCATAATGGATCATTGTAAGTAGTTAATTGAATTAACGTAGTAGTATAAGAGTTAAAAAAAAAAACCTATTAAATAAGCAAAATTATATAATTTCCCACAATCCGTTTAATCTTTTCGAATTTTAATAAACATTAAAAATATGTCAATTTCAAAAGATATTTAGTTTCAGGCATTCACAAACAATAAGTTGTATTTTCTTTTCTTCTTATTCCATTCTTTTCAGTCAAGAGCTTTAAGCCCTAAGATTTGTAATAATTTTCCATTTAGTTTGTTAATTCTATTCACACCCAAAACTTCAAGCGCTATCAAAGCCATTCGAAGCGATTAAAAGCCAATTGAAACCGTGTTTTTAGGCCAACTTTCAGTTTTCAAATTGAAACGAGGTTTTCGCATATAATATATACGGATTGACGATTTACAGATAAGACTATAAAATTTGGTCATAGCCAGCGGCTTTGATACGCTTTAAATAAATGCATAATTAATGCCGCATTTTATTATTATTATTACTGTTGTTGTTGTTGTTGTTGTTGATGTTATTCAGAAATTAACATAATAACACGATGCCATGCACAATGTAGTTTGTTTGATTTGATTTTATTTCTCTCTTTTTCCAGCTATTGGCAACAGTTTGAGATACCAAACAAAAAAAGCCCGAGCGCTTCACGTGCTCGAGCCGAGTGTTAACTTGGCTTAGATGCGAGTTATTATCGCATTTCTAAAATAGCGAACAGTTTTTTGTACACAATTTGTAAATGCTATGGCTGAAATGTGAAAATTGCTTTTAGCCAACGAACTGAAATAAATAATGTATCTTATAGATACATATATGTATCTGCATGTTTGGCACATGTCAATCTATCAACGGCGGACAAAGCAAGGAAGCGTCTGTCACGCACAAATATAGCGACAGACAGAGACAGGGCTACCGCGTGAAAGAGACAGAGACACTTGTGTGAGTGAGAGTGCGTGTGAATGAGAGAGAGAGAGAGAGAGGGAGTAAGCAGCGGCTAATATTTTGCCAATAAAGACATTTCGCTGTGTTTTTAAACTCAATTTTTAATTGTTGTTGTTGTCGTTTTATTATTTTTTGTTTTTTTTTTTTTTTTTTTTTGTAAGAAGTTTTGTATACCAAGAATTTAAATTAGTAGTAAATCTGGTTTTCTTTTTGGGATTTCGGGTTCTGTCTCCGCCGCTCGATTCTTGTTTCGTGATTCTTCAGCTTGGCTGCTCTTTTCTGCGACGTTATTACAGGTGGAATTCTCCTGTTATTGTTACTTTTATTATTGTTGTTGCTCTTTTTGCTTTTTGCTATTCACTTTTACACACAAAAAACTAGCCAGAGCTGTTGGCTTAGAACGCTTAGTAATAAATGAGGCACAGCTTACTGGAATATTTAATTATTTAACTAGAAGCAGTTGACCAACAGTAATTTAAAATTTAAAATAAAATGAAGAAATGCGATTCACATTAACAATTAAAATATTTAGATAAATAGACAGATAGATAGATAGATAGATAGATGGATAAATAGATAGATAGATAGAAATTTTGATAGATTTTAATTAAATAATAGTTTAATAAAAACAACAATAATTTATAAAATATGTGACATTATGATGCATTCAATTAAAATTGTTTTCAGCCTTCAATGTTAATTATCTCGTATCTCTTAAAATGCAAATCAATTGCATCTGCATATCAATTTATGATAATGTCCTCAATGTGGGTCATATTTGCAGTGCGACTGTGGCCAGAACCAGCTTGTTTAATCTGGCTTTCTTTTATTAACCCTTTTTCCGCTGTTGGCCCAATGATTTAAAAGTGAAACTCAAAATTTAACTGCGAAAAAAGAACTGTGCAAGCTCAAGATAAACATGCCCTAAACAATTCCTGAATGTATCTGAGAGTTGCAATATAAACATTAACACACACACACACACACACACACCACGGCGCACACACTCATGCATTAATTAAATGTATGTTTATTGATTTTGCCTGCCAATTTTTTAAATGCTGTACTTAAGCATTTATTTATGCATTTGTTGTTGTTGCTATTTTTGTTTTTGTTTTTGTTTTTGGGATGCTTTCATTTCGCTTTTGTGTTGTGGCCTTTAATGCATTTGCAGGCGATATATGCACGTATCTTTTAATGCGTCTGCCGCTGTATCTGTATCTTTATCTGTGCGTATTTACATGTTTTTGTTGTTGCTGCAGTTGTTGTTGTTGTTGTTTTTTCTTCTTAGCTGCCTTCGCCGGCATGTAATTACACCAAAATGAGGCAACAAGAAGAGGAAGAAAAAAATACAGAAAAAAAAAACGAAAACGGAATGTATTTCATGTTCTGTTGCTGCTGCTGCTGCTGCTGCTTTGGTTTGCTTTTCGGATTTTGTGTATTTTTGTGTATTTTTGTTTCTTTTCTTATCATTATTTGGTGCTGTGCGCTTTCAGCTGTCCAAAAGGGACAGTCGCGCATTTAAGAAATTTCTTAACTCATTACGATTTCACTCAATACGGCGTATAATTTGTTTTTAGGCCGTCGCCGTCAGCGATACACATACATATACACATACAAATTACATGTTTCACTTTCTCTGGCGCCTGAAAGAAACCCAAAGAAACGCGCATCTTTAAGATACATGCTGAGGGTTCTAAATGAAATGCATCGAAACATTTAAGATGCCATAAGAGCAGATCATTGGATAGCCTTAAAAGGTATTTATTTAAAGACCTGTATTATTAAAAGATAGCATTGCAGTTCCTTCCTGAAAAGTATCTAAAAGATACCTTTTCTTTGCCATGCATGCAAATGGAATAAATGCCAGATATTTGGCTTCATATATTATCTTTTAAATTAATTTAATAATTTTAGAACAAAACTCTATTGTGGAAAATTTCAACTCATCGCCAATTATTAAACCAGTTTTAGATGACAATAACTTTGCCATATGGCGCTGCTTATTCGATTCGATATATATATGTGTATATATACATATATGCTGTTAATTTGTACAATGTTCCGGCTGTACTTACATTTATCGCTTGTTGTTGTACTTTCAGCCCGTATGCCTTGACTTTTTCATTCAGAACTTTTAGCGCTACGCAATTTATGCGTGTAATTTAGCTGCCTCTCTTCTCTCCTCTATCTCTTTCTTTCCTTCTCTGTCTCGCTCTGCATACAATATTGTACGCTCTGTTGATGTTGTTGTTGTTGTTGTTGTTGTTTATGTCGTTGTTGTTTTTTAATTCACACAATTTAATTTTTGTTGATTATTATTTATTAAATAATTGCACACATAATGGATGGGAAAATTAAATGCTGTCAGCAATGGGAAAAACACAAATCTGGTTTCACTTCAAAAATACACCAAATTCAATTGCATTCATTCTTAAAATTTCCAAAACAAATTCTTAAATATTTATGTATTTCGTTGTCGTTGTTGTGGTTGTTGCTGTTGCTGTTGTTGTTTTTTTTTTTTTTTTTGATGTGTGGGGAAACTCTCAGTTCTGTGCTGCGGCCGAAGTATATTTTGTATTTGGTTTAAAAATAGAACAATTTTCGCTTTAGAATGTTGTGTGTTTTTTTTTTCGTTTAGATGTTTTTTGTGTGGCGCGTCAGTGTTGCACTTGTATCTTTCAGATACATAAATACTACAATCAAAAGTATCTATTTTATTAATTGAGCTGAAGCATAAAACAAAAATAATTATTGCAATTACTTTTTATATTGGCTTTTAAATGCTGTTCGCTTCTGATTTTCGAAAATGAAATACAATTTTTGTGTGTGTTTGTTGGATTTAAATGGAATAAAACGCGACGCGTTCGCAGCGCAGCGCGTGCAGTTACAACGACGACGACTGAGCGGCAAAAACTCGAGAATAAGCAAAGTGCGGCTCAATTTATACGACAAACAGACAGCAAGAAGATACACACGAATGCGGCGCTGCCGCGCTGCTCCTGCTGTTGGTATTGGTGTTGGTATTGGTGTATCTTAAAGATACACACGATCGTCAGCCAACAACAGATAACAGCGGCGTCGCCGCCAACAGCAACAGCCAACAGTGACGCGCACGCAATTAGAACGCTGCCAAAACGACGCGACGCTACGCGACGCGACGCTGCCGCCGCTGGCTGCGCCTAAAAAAGAGAGCGAGCCGAGCAGAGCGGAGCAGCGCAGCGAGAGTGAATTTTTATTTGGTATTTAGCGTTTGCTCTCTTCGCTGCCTGAGGGGGTGGCGACGTCGCTGTCGCTGTCACTGTCGCTGTCACTGTTATCGCAGGCGTAGGCACTGTGCGTCGGCGTCTTTGTCTGTATGTGTGTGTTCGTGTGCGTTTGCCAGTGTCTGTGTGTGTTTTGTGTTTTGTATTTATTACAAAATAGTAGTAGATGAGGGTACAAAAGTGTAGTAGCTTTTAGTAGTAACATGCGTCTGTTTCAATTGCTCGTTTTATTTGCATATATTAAATATGCACGACCTACATTGTTGTTTTTCGACGAGCGGCGCACAAACAAAAACGAAAATAAGTATAAAGATGCAGATACAGATACAACGCACAAAATATACAAAACAGCACAGAGTGTTGAGCGTTGAGCGTAGGAGCGTAGGAGCGGAGAGCAGGCGAAGCCGCACAGTGCGCATATAAATAAAAACACAGCAAGTGTACATATTACCGCTGCTGCTGCTGTTCCCCCCCACACACACACACACACCCACCCATATAATGCCGCTCACACACTCGCATACTCAAACAAAACGGAGGGGACTCGCACTCGCACTCACACAGACAGACCACATCACATACACATGCACAGAGTGTCAGTTCAAGCCGACCAAACAACAACTCGCTGGCGTCGCCGTCCGCACGCGGTCAAAGGCAATTCCAAACTGAAATACTCGAAAAACTTTTTCACTTGGCCCCAACAGCTGCTGCTGCCGCAGTCGACGCACGAGTCAGCTGCGACAGCGACGGCGGCGTCATCGTTGTTGGAGCTGTTTTGACGCTCTTTGCATTTGACTTGTTGTTGTCAAAAGCTTAACAGCCGCCACGCTGCTGTTATCGCTCTGTTAAAGCTCTCGCCGCTGTTAAACTTGTGGGCGAGGTGGCCACCCCAGGGAGTTCTTTAACTATGTAGTCCGAATATTTGTTGTGTGCACTTTGCTATTATCTACGTCGCTTTTGACAGCTGTTCTGCTTCGCAAGCTTATTAATTATCCTAATTGGGTTACTTTGCTTCTCAAAATCGAAAGCTTGCCTGGAGCAGCTTTCGTATATTGTTCTGATGTCATTTTCATGCGAAATACTCGAACGTGGCCAAAAGAGATCATTAAGATGTTATGTTCAAATCCGTTGAAAGCCCGGTAGCCTGATGAGCTTTTGATGATGATACCGCACCGAATGCAGAGCTTTGACTGATGAAGACCTGCAACAAAGTTGAAAGACTCAAATGAAGCCAAATTCTCATAAGCATCAGCTTAAATTTGACAACAGGACAGGGTAAGAAATGAGAGATGATCAAGAAATATCAGCTGAAATGAATTGGATTTTTTTTAATTTGAGGTTTCAAATAAATTGAGAAATGTTCTAGATTTTAAGTTTTTCTATTCAGACTTTGAATAAATAAATTGAGTAGATTTTTCAAATGTGAAAACTCGTATGCACATATATCAATTAAAAATTGAGCGCAAGGCCGACAGACATGCATATGAGTGTATTTGAATGCATTAATGAATGATCAAACTGAATTGAGTATACTCACAGACAAGCGTTATTTCTATACTAGTTAATTACGTGACATGTCAGAGACGCTAACAAGTTAAACGCGATTGCAATTGCTTATAAACACATTCACCTCGAAGTGTGCATTGAACTCTTGTAACAATTACTATAAAAAATAGAAGAGAATTCAAGAATAAGTAAATATAAAAACTGAGACATTACTGATAGCTGGCGATCAAAGTAATTGATGGGCTCGTACTAAATACGAGTGTATATTGGAAATCGATTGAAATGCAGCATAAAATAATATAGCTCAAGGGGCATGGCCTCCCCCACCTCCATCTTTCACTTGATCGCTGTCTCTTTCTGGCAGCAACTGTATCTGTAGTTGTATCTGTTGTGTGTGTGTGTGTGTTTGTGTAACTGTTTCAGCTTGTAAACAAACGTTGAGCAAATACTGAAAAGAATTTCCAAAATTTGTTGTATTGACAACATCGCCGGGCTTATCTGACACTTTTGTTTGATGTGTACACTTTAACATATTTATGAAAAGAAAAAAAAGAAAGAACCAATGGAAAATACTCACATCCATTTCAAATTGAACACAAACATTCACGTGGGCAATGCGAGCGCAATGTTGCATGCCACTTACAGCTTGCAACTTGCAACTATAATTCCAATTCCAGGCACAAGCTATGGATTGCATCTAAAACAAAGCCCACAGAGGCGGAAGAGTGAAAGAGAGGGGAAGAGGAAGCTAGAGGGAGCAAGAGACGACCAGAAGCTGCACAGTCTTCTTATCAGTGAGCCCACAATGTGTGTCAATTTTGATAAGCAGCTTGAATTGAACTAAGTATTACACATATGTACATATATTACTTTATACACATGTATATAAAAATATATATAATACTTCCCATAATATTGCTGCATTAACTGATTGCCTCTGCCGTGACTAATTAAGCAGGCTGAAGTCAATTTCTCAGCATAAAAACGCGCCGACAACTTTGTAAAAGGATTGCCAAAAAGTTTCTTGCACATCTTGTGCGAATTTATAGGGTATAACTAACGGAGTACTTTAACTTTGGTAACTGTTGAAACTTTATGTTTTTAAATCTTTTATTAAATATTTCACAAAAAACCTTAAGAAAATTAAGAATTATATTCGAAAAAGCTGTGATATTTATGAAGTACTTTTTTCTCAAATTTAAAATAAATATAAATTATTTAAGATATAGCTCAAATACAACTTATCACTTATGGCAAATTTATAATAATTTAATTGTAAACACTGTAAACACTATGTGGATTTAATTGTATAGCTCAGTTTTCCAGCCAATGTTACTTAAGTTTTTAAAAAACATTTTAAGGATATGCAGACGTCAACATCTCAAGAGTCAAATTTTGTTTGTTTGTTGTTTTCTTTGTTTTGGGTTTTTAAAAATGTTTTCGATTTTTGTGCTGTGCGTTCGCGTGTGAATCATGAGCATTAAGCATAAAACCGACATTTAGCTGATTGATCTTAATAAGAATTCCTTGGTCGAGTTGGGTTCGCAATCGGGTGTGTGGTGCGGGGGGCGGGCGGATCGCTAACGGATCCAGCGAGCGGGTCAATAACATTTTGGGGTCCCCCTTATTCGTTGAGGGCGTTGCTTGGGCTGCGCCTGCGCAACATAACAAACTTTGTGTTTGTTTCTTTTCTTTTCTGTTTTTCGTTGTATGCATTTCCTTGTGCAGCCTTAATAACTCTCCGGGTCCGTCCGCGGACAGGACAGGACAGGAACAGGGCGCAGTCTCTTGAAGTTTGCAGTTTCTTGAGTTATGTTTGTGTTTTTCTTCTTGGCAAAACTCTTTTCGTATGCGAAGTGAACAAATAAGAACATTTGATTTGTTTTTAAGAATGGCATTTGCAATTGGCTCGATTCAGAACGGATGTCTGTTGCCCAATTGCTAAATGAAAAACACACAAAAACAAGAATTGTCGCCAAAAGTGCAAAATTTGCAAAGCTAATTCCCCGATACGGATAATGCTCCGTTTGAACACAGACTTGAGGACTGAGACTTGCCAGAGACTGTTGCATATTTCATATATTTAAAACCGATCAAGTCAATTTCATGTCAATCGATCAACTTCTCTGATCGATCTCGACTCTCGGTCGCTGTGAAAAACCGCTTTTAACTAATTATTTTATTTTTATTTTTTTTCAAATATTATTAAGAATTTCAACAGGGTACGGCAAACCTGTCTAAACATTCAATGAAATCCAATCAACTTTGTCTGCCAGCCAAATTGAATTTCAAAATGCATTGGTTTCAATTTCAATTTTTGACTGGCTAAGGAGAGGGGGGGGGGGTCTAGTGGTCCAAAATTGGCGACACTTTGTTGCGCAATTTGTGGTGTCTAGCAATCGAGTTAAATCAAATGCAATCGAATAATAAAAAAATCGAAAGTCTCTGCAATTGAACTTAAGTGAAATTGATGGCACAACCTGAAGACCTAAGAGAGTAATAGAGCTACTGCTTAGTGGAGCACTTGACCAGTCTAATTCCACCCCTCGAGTCACCCTCTATGTGCCACCCTTCAGCTCTTTCAGTTTTGCCTTGATACTGCTGCCCTTTATAGCGCTTTTCTGTTTGTTTGTTTTTGTTCTTCGTTTGTGCGCAAACAAAAGGCGTCTAGATTACGTCTACGTCGTCGACAGAGCCCGAATAAGACCCAGAGTCCAGACTGAGACGGAGACTGAGACGGAGACGGAGACCGAGAAAGAGACCTAAATCTAAGCCAAACACAGCCCCCCACCTCGTCCCTCGTCCGTCTGCTTAGGGTTCGCCTTGTCTGCTTTTTGTCTGCTGCTGCCTCGACAGCTTCTCCTTTTGTTGTTCTTTTTTTCGGTATTTATTTTTGCTTATTTATTTTCTTTTTCATTTTTTTTTTTAGATGTTAGTCAAGTTATTCGGGGCAAGCGGCTTTTTCGGGTTTATTGTTTGAATTTCGCATTTGATATCATTTTTTTTTTCCGTCTGCCTTGGGAGCACGAATGTATCTAGATAAGTGCTTAAAATTATAGATAGTTTGACCTAAACATATCTACGAGTAGCGCGTCTTCAACAGACTTTAGACAAGTTCTCTTCTTGGCTTTTGAAATGATTTTCGGCAGTTTTATCTAGATATTTAGCTTGAACTTGCCACACAAATTGCCACAAAAATTGCCAAAAAAAAAGAAAAGAAAAAAGTAGCCAGACACACAGACACACACACACACACACACACATTTTGTATACTCACAAATCATGTCTGGATTTTGATTGTGCGACTGACCTTGAATTTATGCAAATTGCGCAAGTGGGAACAACTTTGTCAAATTGAGAAATCAACAACAACCAGAATGGCGAATAAAATCTGCAAAAAGACCTTGACATTGAGCAGCAAAAGGGCTCGACTTTTATCATGATGATGTGACATCATCGCTGTTAGAAAGATTTAGAGACATTCTAAATGAAAGATTCTTCATTGATTCACAGATGCTGCACACACATGATGGAGCTTTTTAAGCTCAGCTTAGTGCTTTAAGCACACTAATACATGTGCAACAATTACTCAGACATGCAAAGGATTTTAAGAATTTGTAGCTGCTTCTTTGCCACATCAAATGAATTACAGCTTACGCATAACTTACAACAAAACCCAGCGAAAACAATACAAAGAAGCCAAAAAAAAAAAATGCTATTTTTTTTTTGTTAAATTAATGAGCACTGGGTTCGGTTCTGAGATGCGGTACCCAGGGTATCGATAACCCTTATCAAGTGCGCGGCATCTCGAGGCGAAAAATACAAATTATGCTTACAAACAAAAAATATACGAAACAAAGTATACACAGTGTGTGTGCATGTGTGCATGTGTGTGTGTGTGTGTGTGTTTATGTTTGCATTGGTCATGTTTGGAAATGAACATTTCGCCCTCTGGGCCACCGTCCGAGTGGTGGGCGTGGCGCATTTAAATCCAGAACGCCCCACACACCAAAAAAAAAAAAACATTCTGCGATGCAAATTTCGCGATATTGAAAACCCCGATCAAATTGCAGTAATTTCCTTCCCCAAAAAAAAATCAAAAAACCTAAAGAATGGAGAAAAAAATACAATAATAATAAGTAATGTGCATGAAATTGAGCATTTTATTAATTTACATTCACCGAAAATTTGGAAGCCGTCGCCATAAATGGCTTTTTAGCTGACAGTCGTTTAAATTTATTAAGTTACCAACACAATTGGCCAAATGATTCTCTTCACACATGCTGCATAATTGTGGGCTTCGGATTCTGCATCAGTTCAAGCTCTGATTATAGTATGTTTTAATTCCAGTTTTAAAACACTTTTAATTACAAAATACACGCGAAATTTTGATGCAGAATGAAATTGAAGGTCAACAATGATCAAATTGACATTCCGCACGAAAATCGGTTAAGTTTTAACAAAGTTACCAGAAATTAAATTTAAAAAAAAATTTAAACGGGTAAGTATGGAAAAACTTGACAGTGTTGGAAAAAAATTAATTTTTTCAAATAAATCAAATTTTGATGCAGAACAAAATTAGAAGCCAAACAATGAAAATATTGACATTCCGCAAGGAAATCGGTTAAGTTTTGACAAAGTTACAGGAGATTGAATTTTTTGAAAAAGTGTAAAGGGGTAAGTATGGAAAAAGTGAACAATGCTGGAAAAAAATTAATATTTTTAAATAAAAGAAATTTTGATTAGGAATGAAATTAGAAGTCAAACAATGAAAATATTGACATTCCGCAAGGAAATCGGTTAAGTTTTGACAAAGTTACAGGAGATTGAATTTTTTGAAAAAGTGTAAAGTATGAAAAAAAGTGGACAATGCTGGAAAAAAATTAATTTTTTTTAATGAAAGAAATTTTGATTAGGAATGAAATTAGAAGTCAAACAATGAAAATATTGACATTCCGCAAGGAAATCGGTTAAGTTTTGACAAAGTTACAGGAGATTGAATTTTTTGAAAAAGTGTAAAGGGGTAAGTATGGAAAAAGTGAACAATGCTGGAAAAAAATTAATATTTTTAAATGAAAGAAATTTTGATTAGGAATGAAATTAGAAGTCAAACAATGAAAATATTGACATTCCGCAAGGAAATCGGTTAAGTTTTGACAAAGCTGTGGCAATTTGAAGTTTTAAAAAAAGGTACAACAAGAAGCATGACAATTAGTGATCTTTTCATCTTTCATCTTTCACTTTTAAATAAAAAATTACATATATTAATTAAATAATATATAATTCATTTTGAAGCCTATTTCATACTTAAACTTCATTTTTTTCCATACATAACTGAATTTTTCGAAAGCTTTGCTTTCATTCTCAAATATTGTATATTCAATCATTCAATGATATTAAATTTATCAAGTTTTCTCAAGTTTTTTTTCGTGTAAAACAAAATTCACAAGAAGTGCATTCAAAATTTTGCAATCTGAGTCTAGTCCCATTCGATTACTAAATAAGATTAATTATGACCAAGGTTGCGCGCTTGGAGCACGAGATACAAGTGTTGAGGCATGAGTTGGCCATCCTTCGCTTCGATCGGGATGAGCTATACCGGAAGCATGGCACCCACTTGAAACGCTGTGCTGGCGGGGATTGCTGCAAGAAGTTTCGCCTTGAAGGTGAGCTGGGGCAAACGTCTGAGAAGCAGGACTTGTACATTGCCTATCTGGAGAATCAGATCAAGCAGACGCGCCTTAAGTACCAGAAGCAAATGGGCGATGTCAAGTCCAGTGCTAGTCTCCTGGAGACGAAGCTTCAGAGTGTGCGCCAAGAGATGAACTGCATCACCGCCCGGGTTCGACAGGTGGATAGGCTGCAGAAAAATGTTCAAGTACTGAAGTCAAAGCTGCAACGACGGGATTCGATAATAGCCCGCTATAGTGAACAATATACTGACTTTGTGGGGCTAATCAAGGGTCTGGATCATCAGTCAACTCAAGAGGATATCGCCCTCGATCAGATCGAAGCAGATGCTGTCGCATCTGATGGCTGCGGCAAGGACAGGAAGGATTCGAAAATTGTTTCGGAGCAGAAACCTGAGCCAAAATTCAATTTTGTCTGTCTAAACGCAGCACTCAGAAAAAATGTTACGAAAAAATCTAGAGAATATCCAAAATGATGTGCAATTTATGATGGTCCCTTGGCAAATTTGCTCTATTTTTTTTTATCATTTTAAAAAAATTTACACAGTTATAAATATTTTAAATTTTAACAATTGTCGATCGTTTTATACTATCAAAAGTGACGAATCATTCGATCGGATTGTATTTTTTACTAACGGAACTTCGGTCAGCATTTTGAATCGCTTTTCAATTCCTAGAATTAACTCAGACAAGTTCATTGACAATTTCGAACAAGTCGCTCGGCGATTATGTAAATGTATTATTTATAAACGTTAATGTACTTTGGGTTATTGGACTGCAATTCATGGGAATATTTTGTGGGAAAAAACATTTGATGTTTTATAGAATTTTTTCGAATATGATCATTGGCATATGTTTTTTATGTTTGAAAAAATCAAAATTATATCATATGGTTTTCTGTTTTTTATGGCCAACAAGTGGTAAAATTGTCACGTTTTGGTCTTTGGCAGCAATCGTTTCATTTGCCTTGTGCAATGCATTCCGTGTCCTAATGCAGAAATTTGTGCAAAAAAGCACGTAGCATATTTTCCATAAATACTCGCCGAGTCTTCTGAAATGGCGTAGGTCACGCCTGTGGCACGTCTAACGTCTATTGAATTCAAATGGGCGAATGCGACAGCAGCACCAGGAAGTGCGTGCAACAATCGATCGTTGGTCAATTGAAGTCATTTGTTGTTACTTGTGGCAAGCAATAGACCAAATGCCAATTGAAATTGATTAAGCGTCGTTGCTTGCCACTCTGTGAATATTATGAAAATACAAGAATTGGGCCAAAAGTTCAAAAGATACATCCTCGATAATACAAAATAAGCTGTATCATTGAATTACTATCTTATCTCTTTGGAGGGGTAATGAATCACTGCAGTCTTCTGATGAAATAGATGTATTATTATATAGTGTACTGAACCAGTTTAATCAGCCTTCAAATACAATTAGTATGCATTATGTTTGCTTTATATGTAAACAGGTACATACATACATACATACATACATAGGCATATGAAAACCATGACGACCCTGAATTGCTTTGTTACACGAACATTTTGTGGCTGGCCGAAAAAAATGTGACGTCATTGGCAAGGTGCTCCACTCTAAGAATAAGAACAATGAACACATAAATTATACATATTTGCTTTGAAGGTTTATTATTAATGCTTAACTAAATTGCGTACATTACATTATTACATAAATTAACCACTAAAGGCGCCAGCATTTGTCCTTTTATGTTCCTGAGAAGCTGCGGAAGTTATTTTTCAGCAGCAACACCACAAAGAAAATGCCAACAGCAATTGTAAATAACTGCACGTTGATCACTTTGGAGTCGACTAGGGCTTGCAGCATGTTGTAGATGCTTTCGCTGCGTACTTCACCACCGCAGCAGTCCATATAACTATTATTAAGTGCGCTGGTTTTAATATATATAAAAAACACTAAATCCTATCTTCACGTATATAAAATTCACGTTCTTTTTGTTTTTGTGGGGGCAGGCGAACAGCTGTCAGTGTGCAAGTGTTGGCAAGGTTGGCAAGAAATCAGTAGTGTTGGTAAATGTGGTAGGTCACAGAAACTGTTTGCAGTCTGGCAGCTCTTACGGTATTCTTGTTATTTAATTCATGCCGCGATATTTTGTTTGTTTTGTGAAATAGAACATACGGAGAGTTGATTATGAAATATTTCACTATATTTGTCATATAGCGTATTCGACCTGTGTTGTATATATAAGGGAAAAATTTAGATTTTGCCTTTTCATTAATTCATGAAATGCCTCGTATAAACGTATTAACAGAGCATTAACAGCAATAACTTTCCAAGAACTCCATGCAATATTTAGATCACACAACACAATTGAACTGTGGGTTTTCTTTTATTATTTAGCTTAACATCACTAATTTGCTAATGTGCGCCGACTAAAATACAGTTCGTTTATTGGTCATTGGCGTAATCAGCGGGGTTCTTGCGGGCCAAAGCTGTGTGTTTACGTTCGGTCAGATCGTAGATCAAGTATCCTAGAATGAAGGCTGCAAGACGAGTAAGCATTAAATAAATACAACTGATGGATATATAGCTTTCTACTTACGTGGAGTCACTCGGAAGATGTTGGAGCGGATGCGACGCACAATATTGGGAAGGCCGTTCTTGATGGCACCTGCGAAAGCGCGCTGCTCGAAGGGAGACAGCTTGTAGGTCACAATGCCGTGCACCTTGGCGAGGTTGCCGAAATGGGCACCGTTGAGGATCGGGGTTAGACGCATGTTTCAAGCTATTGAGGTAGACGGAACTAGCATTACAAACCACATAAAAAGCTCACAATTATTTGTATAAAAACACATATAGTTATTATAAACATTTTGCACTTAGCCTCAAAGAGGTTATGTAATTTTGCACTAGGAACGTTTGCAACTGTGCCTCCTAGTTGGCTGCACCTTGCCCAGCCAATAATTTTGCATATTTATAGAGCTTAGCACTTGGCAGAATTTTGGCATTTTGTATGTTCAATATTTATTTACCTTGATAAATCAAAAATCTGTGCCTTAATTTAGAAAACCTCAAATGACGTCCGTCCGTCTCTCCTAATGTTTGACAGTGCTGACTAACAGATGTTATTGCTCTGTGCTATTAATGTTATCTGTTATCATATAACAGTGGTAGGCTCTGTTAAAATATTTAAAATCAATCTTTTAGCCAAACAACAAAAGCGTAATATAAAAATTATATATGACTACTCACCTTAGTGCGTACAAATTAAAATTATTCAAGAAAATTTATAATTGATTGACGCAAGAAACATATGTTTATTTGAAAGAACTAATCGAACGAAAAGTTTAAACTCGGACAAAACAACTGAACAACTTGAACTGTATAATGGTCGTAGTTCATTCGAGCTTATTGTGAACATTTCGCTACAACTCAAACACCAACTGTTTGTAAAATTCATTTTTAATTTATTAAACTCTCATATATAACGACAGAAATGGCCGCTAAAGTTGCAAGCAATACAAACAAAGTGTTCCAGAATGTAAGTGCAAGTGTGACAATTGCGGCACGCCGAAGTAACCTCACTTTGCTTGCTGGACATGCTCGGAGCGTTGACTAATTTCTACTCTGCTTCCCTTCTCTCCCGTTCATAGCACGATGATGTGCACATCTCATTTGAAGATCAACAGCGCATTAATCGCTTTGCCAAGCACAATGCCCGCATGGATGATCTAAAGATGGAACTGGAGATGAAAAAGAATGACCTCAAGTGTGTAGAAGAAGCTTTGGAGGAAATTGAGCTCTTTGATGAGGAAGAAGACATTCCCTTCTTAATTGGCGAGGTGTTTCTCTCACATAAGCTGGGCAAAACTCAGGAACTGCTCGCCGAGACGAAGGATCAGACGCTTAAGGAGATTGCCAGCATTGAGGCCAAGGCAAAGATTATCAAAGCTGAAATGGACGAACTGAAGGCTCATCTGTATCAACGTTTTGGCAGCAACATTTCCCTCGAAAGCGACGATTAAGTAGTCAACTGGTTCCACAAGTAAAACCTCTTCATTTAAATAGAGTACATTTAATTTAAAACTCGATCCAGACGATATTTTCGTTTTACTATAGCACTATAAAATAATATATAATCAGTCCGATTATCAGCAATGTGACCACCATGCCGCCCAAAAAGACGCGCCGATCCTCAACCAATCTTCGCTCAATTAACTTCATCGTATGATTCGACAATCCCAAAGTGCTGCCAATGGCCTGGATACGTTTATGGGCACCGCCCAGCGTCATTCGCTGTGATATGAGGCTTTCAAGTATACCGCTACCAGAGGCAATCATGTCGTCAACTCCTCGATGGGCGTTACCCATCTGAGTGTGATGCTGCAGCTCGTAATCCAATTGAAGGCATGTTTCTGCCGGGGCATTACTATTTGCGGCAAACCGATGATTCAACAACTGCTCCCGTTCGTTGATCTCCTGCTGTCGACGTTGGCGACGATCACGCGCATGCTGAAGGGATGTCTGCAAGTGTCTCAAGTCGTACTTTAGTTGATCTATCCGCAGCTTGGAGCTCTGCCGCTGGGAAGGTGGCACTTTGAATAACAATACATCAAGTCGGTCACAGTTGCTGTAAAATTGGATATTGAAACAACTGCTGTGGGGTCGGGAGGGTGCGATGACTCACGAATTGGCCTGAGTTATTTTCACTTGTATCGCGTTCTCCACGTCAATCGCTTCTTGTGGCCCAATCTGTCCCAGGCGCTGAAAGCACTGCTCAATTTCCTTGACTGTGTTGTTGGTTTGGTGGTACAGGGTTTCCATAGTAGGCGCCAATCTAGTGAGCACTCATTAGCAACAGCATGGAACAAGATTGTTTTTCAATTAAACTAATTACTCAAATAACACGAATAATTAATTCGTTTTAAAAAGCTGACGCGTTGCAAAATAAAGGTTCCTTAAGTTCAATTGAACTATATTCACCAAGGTGAACGAACGAGTGTTTCGTTCGCAAGTTCAAATCTGAGCCCGTCCCTTGACACTGGTGGTTTCATTATTTATTTATGTTTCACATATTTTTGCCAAATGCTTTTATTTTGCTCTTAAATTATCATAAATATAAACATATTAAATTTTTAACTTAAAGTTTTATATAAATTGCGGGCCTGAGAATTTTTACGCCCGACGTACCGATATATCGATAATTGGAACTGTGTCACCTGCCGGCAAAAGTACGGCAGCTCTGTCACTATAAAATGTACTAATTAATACCATGACCAAGTGTGTGCTAGAAGAATGTACTAAAATAAGCCAAAACGCACACACTCTAGGATAAACCACAATGGCGCATACATCTAGTACCGGCGTTGGTAAGAATTTATTTTGTAAAATTAACAATTTGGCAAAGAATTTGATCGAAAAGCACGTGCCCGCGAGCATGGGCAAAGTTGCGGCCAATTTTGGTGATCAAATTGTGCGAATATAAGGCTAAAACGTGTGCGCAAATCTGCTTTTTTTATTGAACGATGACGGGCCGCAGCGCTGCCACTGCCCCGATGTTCGGTGTGAAAATGGAAAAGAAAGTAAATGGCAAAAAAGAAACGGCCGATAAAACGCGAACATATTAATTCATATTGGAAAACAATCAGCTAGCCATGGAGTTTTGTTCGTCTACTGCAATTGCAATGTCTATGCAGCAATTTTGCTTCGTGACTTGACAATTTCAAAGCCGCCCGCACCCCCCACACTACACACACACACATACACCCCTTGCCATGGACTGTGTCCCTTTTCACTTGTGTGTTTTTTTTCTTCATTCGCACAGCCACTTGGTTTTATGCTCATTGCCTTTGCTGCTGGTCAAACTGCTTCTTTAATTTCTAATTAAATTAGTTGGCCACTGCTTTTTGCAAATTCATTTTCGCAATCTTCAGTCGCAGCAGCAAAAATGCGTTTGCTCAAAATTTATGTCTCGTGAGTGTTTTTTTTACGTGTGTGTCTGTGTTTGCATTAAGGGGGTGGTGGGGGGATCGGACCACTAGAACTAACCAGGCAACCAATGAACTAACCAAATCAACACCACACCCTTCGTCCGGTGCTCATATAATTTTCATTTTGCCACTTGGAACGTACGAAAATGCGTGCAAAGTCATACGAGCAAAGGAAAAACATCGTAAGACGCACGGCCAATAATAACAACAATAAGAAGAAGAAGAAGTGGGCGAAGAGTAAGAACAAACGTCGTTTTCTATAAACACATGACCCCGCGCCAAACACACTTTATGTCTTAATTATAGCCTTCGTTTACCAGCATTTCAGGTCTTGTTAAATGGAAATTTATAGTTGCCTTCTTTTCATTTAATTTCAGTGGTGCCACGAAATTTCCGCTTACTGGAGGAGCTGGATCAAGGCCAGAAGGGTGTGGGCGATGGCACCATTTCGTGGGGTCTGGAAAACGATGATGATATGACGCTAACCTATTGGATTGGCATGATCATTGGTCCCCCTAGAGTAAGTAGCCCTTCCCTTCCCACCCCCAACTCTCTCCTGGGTTGCAACTCAATGGCTAACGTCATCCGACGTTCTCCTAACTACGTCATTTAAATAAGCCCCGTGTCGAATGTATCTTATCAGTCGGATTATAGATATTTTATCTATTCGATTGCGTAAATTCAAAACCGAGTGCAAATTATGCAGAAACTCGGATTAAGTTTAACAACGGACTTGAACTGGTGTTTGTTTATTTAGTTTAGTCAGTAAACAAATTTGCTTAAACAGTGCTAAAAGTTCGAAAGTCTCTATTGGACTGACTAAACGAAAAGATTCTTTCTTTGTTTCGTAATCTGTACAAATAAACAAGACATGTTTTGCAGATGTTTGTAATCCGATCGTGATCTGCTGAAGTATAAACAAAAGTTAGTAAAGCCTTATTAACAACAATTATTTCAAATTCAGAGTCGTTGAAATGAATTTGGAATGGTTGATCTTTAAATTTAACTACGGTTTATTTTATAATATTTATATGACATCACACTTTTAACTAGAAGTGTTGATAACAAATTAAAAGATAAGCTGCATTTATAGAAGAAAAAGAATGAATATGAATGAATATATTCAAATTTGTGTGTAGCTTAAAGTTAAACAACTCTCAGTTCTCAGTGCTGTGGTTGAATGTGGCACAATTTCTTCGTGTGGCATGATGAATCATGTGCATTCACCATGGTTAGCTGCAATGCCAGCGCCTTGCTGAGTCACCCAGATGAAGCAACTGAACGTTGAGTGTGAGTGCTGGCCCGGCAATTATTGGTAGTTTCAAGTTGGCTGCAGCTGGGCTAGAGGGGCACAATAGATACAGATACGAAACGCATATTTGTATAATCGACATCCAATTTACATTTCAATTAAACTTTGTAATTCACATGACACGGTTTTTACTTTTTTCTAGACACCATTCGAGAATCGAATGTACTCACTCAAGATTGAGTGCGGTGAACGCTATCCGGATGAGCCACCAACGCTCAGATTTCTAACAAAAGTTAATATTAATTGCATTAATCAGAATAATGGCGTGGTGAGTATTATGCTGATGAGGATCGAAAGCAATCAAAAGTTAATACTCCTTTTGTTATTGACAGGTTGATCATAGATCAGTGCCCATGTTGGCCAGATGGAGTCGTGAATATACCATAAAAACGATGCTTCAGGAAATACGGAGGATTATGACCATGAAAGAGAACTTGAAATTGGCACAACCGCCAGAGGGTAGCTGTTTTTAGTTGGCAACAGCAACAACTTAAAAAACATAACAACAACATTAGCAGCAGCAGCAACAGCAACAGCAGCAATATCAACACTACACACAACTGCAATAATAATAATAACAACAAGAATTATTACAACAATAGCAAGACCTGCGCTCAACAGAGAGCAAGAGAGAGCTTTATGAAAGAGAGCGTGCCCCTCAACGGTAAGTCGCCTCAATCCTCGAGAGTTGTGTGTAGTAGTGTCTAAGTGGGAGTAAAAGTGGTAGAGGTAGTTGATGAAGGAGGAGAGATAATGACATTGAAGGAGCTGCATTGTTGTTGTTCTTGTTGAATGTGTGTGTGTGCGCGTTGGCAGCAGCTAACTTCAACTAAAGCAAAATATACTATAAGTGTAACGGCAACAACAACAACAACAACTGCAACAACAACAAACAACAACTGATAGAAGATGAAGAAGAGCCACAGCAACGTCACTAAAAATAATGAAATTGTCGTCGTCCCTTCCGTCATCGAGCGTCGTACGAATATCATCATGTTTAGTTATCACTTTCTTAACTAAGAAATAAAACAAAACAACTAAACAAATATGAAAACAAAACAAAAAAAAAACAAACAAACAAACAACATGCAAAAAGTTACATTTATAATTTTACTCACGCAGATTTTGAAAAGGCAAAGAAAACCGTACACTAAAAAAATTCAGCGAGCCGTAGAAAAACCGCAATTATTGTTTTGCATAACTAAAAAACTTTATTAATTATATATATACAAATTTAAGAAAAATTTTTGTAGTAAAACAAAAAAACGAAACAAAAAAAAAACAAAACTGAATCGAGGCAATTGTAACAATTTAATTATTTTTTCCTTCTTCTATTGGGACGTGAGACACGATTTATAAACTTTAACAATTTGCGGTAATTATAAATACAAACAGTTATACAAAACTCACACACACACACACTAAACTGATGAAGAAGTCGAACGGGCAGAACGATGAAAAAATGATTAAAATAATATTTTAATTTAAGCTTCTAAATAAAACAATTAATAATCCAATAAAAAGAAAAGCCAAATCGCGTAATGAGTGCACATGAGTCGTAATCGGTTTGAATTGTATTCGATATACATTGTAATATGATTCTAAAATATTAAAATATTTGAACCCATCTCGACTGATTCGCATTGTAATTTGTTCTTAATTAAATAATGAGATAATTAATTTTCAGGGCAAGGAGAATAATAGAAATGATGGCTTCTATAATCTTGGAAATGATCTCTACTGATTGACCATGAGCTAATGAAATGAATTCATCAAAGACTTCCCATTATTAATGCAAAGAAAATATATTTTTCGGGCTTTTGTTTTCAATTGTTTATTTAAATACATAATTCGAATTATAGATTTATACACGACAAATGTAATAATATCCATTATTCATTTTTCTAGGCTCTTTGCTTGATCTAGTTAGTATTTCTCCCCGGTTTTCTGCTGTTTTTCGTCCATTGATCTTCGTGCATTGATTTGGTTTAATTATATGAATACACGTTTGGTTTCCTTTTCACTGTAGCTGTTATTATTGAATTTGTAATTGAATTTGTGTGTTTTATGCTTAAAATTGATTTATTTTTTATTAGTCGGTAAAGCCGCGATAACACTGCAATTCTTCACGTCAAATCAAATTCAAACATATCTACTTCTTCTTGGGCACAAAGACGATCTTTCGCGACTTGAGGGACGACCACTTGTGACGCTTAATGTAATACGAGATGGCAGTCAGGAAGCCAAGAATGCCAATTACTTTGATCAACATCTGCTTGCGATCGTCATGCTCCGGCTCTGATGTCCACTTGAGGAACGTGGCCACATCCTTGGCCAATTGACTCTGTGTTGGCGGTGTGCCATCCTCGTACTCAATGACCTGATCAGAAGAGATCCATTTAAATATTGTTCCTGTTTCGATTGTTAAATTTGTCGTATGCCTACCTCGTTGTACAGGACCTGGGCCATGGAAATGGCACCGCCAGGGAAGTACGGATTGAAGTATTGTCCCTCACGGAGAACCACACCAGCTGGCGGGTCATGGTAGCCGGTTAGCAGCGAAAAGATGTAATCCTCACCGCCCTTACGCGCCGAGACAATGTAGCTCAAATCTGGTGGATAAGCACCATTGTTGGCAGCACGTGCCGCCTCCTCGTTGGGATACGGCGATGGGAAGTAGTCCGACAGTTTGCCGGGACGGTCATAGTAGTTACCGGTATCATCAGGACCGTCTCTTACCTAAGCACAAAGATAAGATAAGTTACAATCAAGTTGGAGAGATCTGCTGCACTTCTCTTACCGTGATCTGCTCGGCCTCGGCCTTGGCTTCAGCTTCGGTATGGCTGACGCCAACCAGATTACGATAGGCAATGTATTGCATCGAGTGGCAGGCGGAGCACACCTGCTTGTAAACCTCATAGCCACGACGCACGCTAAAAGCATTTGACATTTGATAGACACTTGATCGATCAGTTAGCTGTATGACTTATGCTTACCTCTGGTGATCCAGCGAGGAGAACATACCCTTGTGGTTCCAGGGCTGGGCAGGTGAGTGCACCTCAGTGCCAGAGGCCTCCACGGATTGCTCCAGGGCAAACAACAATGCACCAACGCCGCCGGTAATAGCGCCCACAGCACCGATCAGCTGTTCACGACACGCACACAAACAACGTCACAAGCGTCGAGCGATGGGAGAAAAGTAAACGCGTTTTGAGGTTAGGTTCATTTGGCTATTATGAAATGCTTGGTCTTCGTTTTGATGACTAGTACTTACCTTTTTGTTGTTATTTGCCCAGCTTGAAGCCGTGGACAGGTTCTTGGCCTGCAATTAAAGGAGAATTCAATTAGATTTAACAGCCCTGCAAAAATTGCATGTACGAATTTTGCACGGAGTTACATAATTGTGGGTCGGGGTGTAATCTACAGTTGCACTTGGGCTTATTGCCCCAATTATTCATCACAGATTATGCGCACTTTTTAAGGCATTCTTTGGGATTTCACTTAAACACGGACATTACTGGCCAAATAAATATTTAAATGATTGTATACGGTTGGAGTTTGTGTCTTGCTTTATGAGACTCTGAAAATTTTCGCGTATGATGTGTTGAGGGCGGCGGTTTTTACCTGTTGCAGATTCAGTGCTGGCGTAGATTTTAGCAATCTCAAGCCATTGAATCTTCGCAATGTCGCTGCCATGCTGGCCGGAGTTTAATTTTCTGCGTCTTGTCGTGTAAGGAAACTTAAAGGGCAGCGCGAATCTATCTATTCCACTGGCTCTGGGGTCGTTCGTTCTCGCTGGCAGATGTTTACTCGCTGTTCATGTTAATCGCCATACTTAACAATACTTGCTCCTCAGTGAAAAGTCTTTGCTCCTCACATACGCCCACGCTCTTAACATAAATTGCTCCACTGTTAACAGTAATGACATCACTCTTAACATCTATGGCTAACATTAGTTTAATAGAATGTACTCCTCCGTGTACATAGCTTTCGACTCATTTAATATAATGTACTCCTCATTTAACATATTTTAGTGCAAACTTTACAGAATTTCACGCCCCCGCAATCAGCTCAGCAGTTAAGAGAATTTACTCCACAGCTTCACAACGCAGGGTCACACTGTCAGAAATTTGCAATAATTATTGATAGACGGATCATAGCAACGGGTGCATAAACAAATGCAAATAAAAGACCCTTATCATTGATTTTCATTGAGTGCGTACCGCAAAAAAGTTGCTATTTGTTGTAAGCCAGCGATTAAGAGTGGAAAAATGCCGCAGGAGCAGCAACAGTCGCAGCAGCTCGATGACGAAATCGAAAATGTTCGTGTTGTTGTGCGCTCGAGGCCCTTGGACAAAAATGAGCTGTCCACAGGAGCCCTAAGCGCCATTCAGGTGGATAAAATCAATCGTGCCATTACCGTTATGAAACCAAATGCCACCGCTAATGAACCGCCCAAAACCTATTATTTTGATAATGTCTTTGACGGAGGCTCCAATCAGCTGGATTTATATGTGGACACCGCACGACCCATTGTGGACAAGGTGCTGGAGGGTTATAATGGCACTATATTGGCATATGGCCAGACGGGCACCGGCAAGACATACACCATGTCCGGTAATCCAGATTCACCACAGACAAAGGGCATTATTCCGAATGCCTTTGCCCACATCTTTGGACACATTGCCAAGGCGCGTGAGAATCAAAAGTTTTTGGTGCGTGTCAGCTACATGGAGATCTACAACGAGGAGGTGCGTGATCTGCTCGGCAAGGATGTAAGCAAGAGTCTCGAGGTCAAGGAACGTCCGGATATTGGTGTCTTTGTCAAGGATCTCAGTGGTTATGTCGTACATAATGCGGATGATCTCGAGAATATCATGCGACTGGGCAATAAGAATCGTGCTGTTGGCGCCACCAAAATGAATCAGGAATCCTCCCGTTCGCATGCCATCTTCTCCATCACCGTGGAGAGCAGTGAACTGGGCGAGGGTGGAGTGCAGCATGTGCGCATGGGAAAACTACAGCTGGTGGATTTGGCCGGCTCGGAGCGACAGTCCAAGACACAGGCGAGTGGACAGCGCCTGAAGGAGGCCACCAAGATCAATCTGTCGCTGTCGGTGCTGGGTAATGTGATTAGTGCCTTGGTGGATGGCAAAAGCACACACATTCCCTATCGCAACTCAAAGCTGACACGCCTGCTGCAGGATTCACTGGGCGGCAACTCCAAGACGGTCATGTGTGCCACCATTAGTCCTGCGGATTGCAACTGCATGGAAACGATTTCAACTCTGCGATATGCGAGCCGCGCCAAGAACATACAGAATCGCATGCACATCAATGAGGAGCCCAAGGATGCACTGCTTCGACATTTCCAGGAGGAGATTGCACGGCTACGCAAGCAGCTGGAGGAGGGCAGCTTTGAGGAGGAGCTGCAGCCAAGCGGCGAGGGAGAGGAGGAGGAGGAAGATACTTGTGACGATGAGCTCGAGACACCAACAGAAATTGAGCACGAATCCGCTACACCAGCCGCCATCAGTCCCAGCGGCAAGAAGCCGAGAAAGAAGCGTGAGAAAACGGATGAAGAGAAGGAGGAGCTGGCCATGCGAAAGAATGAGCATCTGCGGGAGATTGAGCACGCCAAGACTGAGCAGGAGACGTTGCGCAACAAGCTCGTATCGCTCGAGGGCAAGATTCTCGTGGGCGGTGAGAATTTGCTGGAGAAAGCGCAAACCCAGGAGAAACTGCTCGAACAGTCAATCGCAGAGTTGGAAGAACGAGAGAAATCCGAGGAGGCATTGCGTCAAACGCTGCAGAAAAAGGCCACCGAACGCATTGACATCGAGGAACGTTACTCGACGCTGCAGGATGCCAGCACTGGGATCACGAAGAAGATCCATCGTGTCATGCAAATGCTGATGGGCGTCAAGTCGGAGCTGGCCGATCAGCAGCAGGAGCATCAGCGGGAAAAGGAGGGCATCTACGAGAATATACGCAGTCTGTCCCGAGAGCTGGCGCTCTGCGAACTGGTGCTCAACTCCTACGTGCCCAAGGAGTACCAGTCGATGATCAATCAGTATACGCACTGGAACGAGGACATTGGCGAGTGGCAGCTCAAGTGTGTCGCCTACACGGGCAACAACATGCGCAAGCACATCGAAAACAAAACAAGTGGCAAGGAGCCCGACTTTGTGGATCTCTCGCATGTCTATCTCAGCTATAACACGGACAGTGTCGCCAATCCTATGCGTACCAAGTCGGCCCGTCCACGCACCTCGGGCGTACCGCGTCCCACAACAGCCAGGCGATATTGAAGCAGTCAATCTCTAGTCCCTGAGTCAGCAGTAGCAACGGTATCTGCATCTGCATCTGCATCTATATCTGTCCAGTTCCTGCCCTTTGGACTGCGCGCACAGTTTTGGTTTCTTTTGTTTTTACTTTTGCTTTTCTATCTCTTGAAATATTTTTGCTCAGCGACTTTTACTTTTTGACTTAATTTGTTGTTAATTTATTTAATAGGTGTCTGCAATAGCTTATGAGTCATACTTTTAGGTTGAACAATGGTGCAATATGTTTAATTTAATTTTAAATACTAATTTATTGTATCTCACTAAGCATAACAATTTTTAAACTAGATGCAAGTTGCTTAAGGTATATTATAATGTGCTTTTCGCTTTTAATATCGACATAATTAATACTCAAGGTATCCTAGAAAAAGATAATGTGTTTTATTTTCGGGGAGGTGAGTCGAAATATTACGTCAAGAAAGTAGGCTTGAAAATTTTTCCATTTTAGATTTGTAACAAAACTGAATTTTGGCCGAGAGCCTGCCAGGTGGTTCCATAGTGTAGCGGTTATCACGTCTGCTTTACACGCAGAAGGTCTCCGGTTCGATCCCGGATGGAACCATGGTGGTTAATAATTTTTTTCTATTATTTTTTATTTAAAAATATATAACTTTACGCCAAGTTAGTTATTACATCAACTAACTAACTAAATATCAATTAAGAAGAAATCTATTTGTAGAAGTTTTAATTCAGTATGCTGTTATTTTTTTTTAATAACTTTGGACCCCGTCATGTACTACACAATTGGTGCTATCAACAACTAAAGAGATAGTTATAAGGATCTATAATTTAAAAAAAATATATAAATAAAAAATAGCAAAAGAAATAATCCACTTGGTTCCATCCGGGATCGAACCGGAGACCTTCTGCGTGTAAAGCAGACGTGATAACCGCTACACTATGGAACCAGTTGAGCGGCGTCTGTCTAAGGACTAATACAAGTTCCATAAGAGAAATTGGGGAATGTTTTAAGAACTTTTGAACAATTTCAGCAAAGTTCAAAATGTGCTGCTGTCCGTTTTATAATTTAAAGCGGAAGTTGGTAACATAATTAATATGTACTACGTCATATTATTATTCTGTTTTATTGTCAGATACAGAAAAAGCTGACAAAAGTCAAATGAGAAAGGGATGATAAATTCCAAAAGTTATTCAACTCAACAACTATGAACAATTCGTATGATTCACAGCATTATTCTCGATCTACAAAAACAGTTGCTAATTCTGGCATGGCTCATAACGGACGTGTGAATTTCGCAATGCAGTTAACTGGTCATAATTTCTACCTGCAGTCAAGTAGATAAACTGTACTACTGTCAACTCTAAGCGTTTGCTCTATTCGCTTTTATCGCAACACGTTGTGTTTATTCGTTTTCGGTGATTGGGGGGATTTTTGGCCTTGCTGGTCGCCAAATCAAGGGGCGTTATACAAATTGACTGGGAATATTCACTCAATTGCAGGTTCTCTCCGCCTATCAAGTGTGTTATCAGTCAGCATGCTGACGTCATAAATAACAGTAAAATTAGCATATATATATATATATATAACATATGTATGTAAGTATGCACATGCACATGCGAAATTGATTTGAAACTGTAAAACTGGGAGAGCAAGCCGGCATTGTTGCCATGATAAAGATCGGCCAATGGATCGCCGCTTGTAGCGGTACAGGGAGTGACATTTCATTTGAGTCTAAAATAGTACTCCACGGTCGCTGGAAGAGAGAGAAAGAGAGCAAGCATGGTACACTGCACAACATGTTTGAGGTAAGATAGGTGGGCATGAACATATAAAAAAATGTTGAAAATAAGGGGATATTATTAAAGGTTATTATTGAATATATTCGAATAAATTACTATATTATTAAAGGGTTTTTTATTTTTAATATTTGTGAGACATTGCGGATTATTATATGAGTATGAATACAATGAAATCAGTAAGAACTAAAATTTTAAAAATGTATTTGATTTTTATTCAAAATGAGACGAGATGAACTTGAGCTATTTTAAAAAAACCGCTTAATAAGATTTTTTTTTATTTCAATATATTCAAATTCTTATTAAATTTTATTCCTTCTAATATTTCTTTGAAATCTAAACTGGACAGTTTTCCAATAGACCTTCAACCCTGCTGCGCAGTGTTATTGAGTCAGAAAACTCAACTCTCGCCGTTGGACTGACTGGTGGTTGGGAGCGCAACATTTTCGTTGGATTTCGTTTGGGATCTGGTTGGTCTTATGTTGGACGACGTGTTGCGTGCTCAGTTGAAAATCGTTGACGCTGATCGTGAAACGTCTCCGTTTCCCCGTCGCATTTACAGCAAAAGCGAAATCGTAATCGAAATAAATTGTGTGTGTTTTCCGTTCGTTCAATTGTCGTTGTTGTCTTTCAATTTCACATCAATGTGCAATTGCCGTAGCTAAAAATATATATACACGTTTTGAAAACAAAGAGTAACAGACAGTGTACATAAAATATAAAAATAAAAATTAAATTATATAAAATAGAAGAATAGAACGCCACGTTCTCGTGTTCTACAAATACACATGCACAAAGAGCTCACAACATACTTATAATTAGTTAGTTGCCTTCCGATATTTCGACGAATCGCCATAGCAACAGTTTAGTAGCAAAAAGTTTTCACATCTTACACGCATATTTCTGTATTTTAAATCGAAATAAATAATATCATTGAAAGCGGCTGAAAAGCAGAAGAGAAACAAGTCAAATCTCCCCGTGTGGTTCCAATGTAGCCCTTCATGGATAATTAACACGAACCCGTTGTGTGACTATAAAGCCGTTTCGTGTTAACCAACAAAAAAAGTGCCTCAAATTAGCAAAGTACAACTAATTATCGGTCCAAGTATATTACGATCAGTGAAAACAAAAACCCATCAAATTTCACTCGACTTAACGTGAGTCACGCCAGCAACACAAATTTTCCGGTGAGTATTTCACGTTATCTAGATACGATAACAGTATAGGTATATATATGAATTATATATACTTAATGTGCTGAGGGGGCCTGTCAACAATTATTGGAAAATTGTGGACAAATACGATGAAAGCCGCGCTAAATGAAAACACTTTGAATTATCTGTTGTCTTTCTCATGAAGAGAGAGGCAAAATCAGGTCAACATATTGAAAAAGATATACATTTATTTTTTATATATTTTTTAATTATTGCAAATACCGTCGGCAAATGCGCATATTGTTTATGAATAGAGGGATCAGTGAGAGATTATGGAGAACAACAGTTCTTTAGGGGTTGTTCCCAAAATCAGAGCTCGAGGGTTCAGACCTGTTGCTACGAATTCCAGATAATTCCACTGCGTACAGTCAGCGTCGGGAAATCCCAGTGTAATAATAGATTTTTGGCAATCGCAATGAATGTTGGTAAGCTGATAAGATTCAAGGTGTAATTCATCACTTGGCATTCCAATGCCGGAAATCTGATAGTCGAGGTATACCCCGATCGACCGATACACAGACAGACCTTCAGGCGTTTATTTGGCTTATGGGTACTTGAATTACGTACGAGCCAGAACAACAAGTTGGGACAAGTGAATGGGGTCACATGGGGCTGGTGTCGCGTTGACATGTGTCACGAACCGGCAAAACACACACACACACACACACACACACACACACACACACAGAGATACTACCAATCTCCCAGATGTTTCCGGGCCTTATCTTTGGCAAATATGCGGTGGCGGCCATGTGATGTGACTTCGCTAAGAGTTCATCCAAAAATAAATGAAGTATTTACTTAGACAGACACATATACGTGCTGTTGTTGTTGTTTTCTGCGAATATTGTCTTTATCTACAGTCAACTGATAAGATTCTGCAGTGCCAACAATGAATGGGGATGCCACAAAATCCGATTAAAATAGATGACATTTAGTTGAAATTCAAAGTTGGAGCTGTTCACAATATGGATAAAAGAGAACTCTTAAGTGAAACATCATGAGTTACTTAAAGTTTGGGTAAAAACTATTTTTTAAGATATATTTAATAAAATATGTATACCTTTAAGTATTCCCCACATTCAGCAAAAGTAAAAGCTAATGACCTAGAAAACCAACAATAAATCGTCTCAAATTACAAACTCGCTCGTCGCCTGGCAACAGACAGAAAACGAGAATCGGGAATTTTTTAGATCTCAAGATTCTCAACGCTGTTTCGGCTGTGAGCAAGGCAAACAAATAAAAAGGCCATAATCAAAGTACGACTATGCCAGCGAGAATAAGCTGAAACCTCACAGGAGAGACACGAGGAGACCTTCTTCTATCTTATGCTGACGGGGGCAGGTCTCTTCCAAGAAGTTGCCAGGCGACTTGTGAGGCAGACAGGAAGGCAGGCAGACAGTCAGACAGGCAATGCGATCTACCGAAGCGACAGCAGCTATTGTATCTCACAGATACGCAGACAAATGAGGTCAAAATCCTTGAGGTTCTTGTCCTTCTGCAAGCCAGCAAAAAAAGACAGATGGAAGAGAGAGAACGAGAAAGAGACACTTGAGAACTTGGTTCTCTTACTTGATTTCTGATACGTCGCTTTGATATTGAGCGACAATTGTCAATCAATTAACTCGAGTCTGGTCTGGGATATCTCTATGACTTTGTTGCACTCATTTCACTTGGAGTTATGTAAATGCGAGGCTGTTCATCAATTCCCATTGTGGCCCCGCTTAATGACTTGGTTTTTAATTGAAGACGGCAGGAAATTCCATGTCAATTAAGGGAACTGCACGACTGACCCTACAAAGTCGGACAATTAATTGTGCCCCGAAGAAAGTTGAAATTTAATGATTTTAGTATAGCTTTATTCTCATGGGAAAAATATCTGAAACATTTCTCCTTAAACGCGCACTGATGTGATTGCCAATTTCCATTTCCATTTCAATTTCACATTTCTGAGAGGGAGTGACGTATAGATCCTAACAATGCGGAAAAGTCGAACGTACTCAAAGTCAATTGACAGCAGATTTACATGGAACTGACGCTAAATGTGCATAATGTAAAATACAATCAAATAAATAAAATGCAATTCATTTACAGCTAAAAACAATTGAGATTCTGTCAATAGTAAAATTGCTTGATATAGCTCAAACAATAAAAAAGTGTCAATTATTGAAAATTATCTATATATGAGAAATATTGACTTTTTGGACTTTCAAAGAGCACAACTTTAATAAAACTCATCATCATCATCATAATATTAGCCCTACTTTTAGTTTGCATTTAAATTTTTTGATTCTGAGACAAATATTTTTTTTTCGAAAATTGTCGATTTTTACAGTGTTACCCCTTTAAATTTTTTGAAAAATTTCAAAAATTTTAAATCTTTGTTTTATTCTTTTAATCGAATCTAGGTGATAAAATTAGGGTAAAAAAGTACTTTTGGGCTAAATTTCGATTTTATTTTTAAAGATTTAAGCCAAAAACTGCGAAATGTTCCCTGATTTATGGTACAGGTATTCTTTTAATTTGAATAGATTTGTCAAATCTTGATCGATTTTTAAACGGGATGTTCTTTTGGCCATTTTATTATACAAATATTGATTTGGCATCAAAATTGGATGATTTTGAAAAATTCACTTTTTTCGGAAATTTTACCCCTTTACATTTTTTGAAAATTTTCAAAAATTTTAAATTTTAAATTTATGCTTTTTATTGACTCCAGGTGATAAAATTAGGGTAAAAAAGTACTTTTGAGCTTATTTTCAGTTCTTTTTCTTTAAAATCTAAGCTAATAACTGCAAAAATCAAAGAAAGAATTTATATACTTTATAGGGTTGGAGATGCTTCCTTCTGCCTGTTACATACATTTCACACAACCATTATACCTTTTTTGACCATTTTCAATGGGCACAGGGTATAATAAAAGGGATCTACTAGAGTCACGACTGCTCTATAAAGTTTTTAGCCAGGTTAGAACCGGAATTTTAGCGAGGTAAATATCTTGGACAATTTGTGATCCTGAACTACATCTCAAATGACTCCACTAGGTCGTACACCAAAATTCAGCAGCATTATACAAAGTACAACTGAGTTATGACCCTGAACCACTTTTAAGTCGGTCAACAGAACTGAAATAATATTTAAGCATTATTTAAATAAGATTAAATTGGACAAACATGAGAGTACGTAAAAATTGAAATAAATGTTTATTAAGCTACAATCTGACCAAATACTAAAATACTTCACTAAACTCATACTCTTTATGCCCACTTTACAGGGTATGCACTTGGCAGTTGGTCACGTGTGGCTTTTAGCCTCGAGTCTGATAAATGCATAGGTCGTCATAAATATGATTGGACTGTCTATCTTAAGTTCTTAAGTTCTCACAACTGCCACGTGGTTGGATCGACCTGCAACTCTTGACAGGCGAGGGCCAAATAGTCGGCCAAGTTCAATAGAACTCTTGATCTGGCCATGCTCTGAAAAATTCAACAACGCAAATTTTAGCTGCTGTTGTTGTTGTTGTTGTTGTATTTCTTTCTTTTTGCCTTGACTTTTTTGCGTTGTCGAATTTTCCGCTCGTTCGTTTTTGCCGATTCCGAATCCGATTCCGACGCTGGCAGTTTTGGTGAAAACGTCAAGGCGATCGGACGAGATCGTTGAGTGGCGCGAGAAATCCAAATTTGCTTTATTTTGCAAAAACACTTTGCGGTAACAACCGAATTTGTATCTCTTAGATACTCGTACTTACGTATATTGTTGCGGATTTTTCCGGTTACTCGCTTAATCTACTAAAATAGCATAATAAATATTTTTGGACTTACACTTAAAATTAAAAATAATTTGAAACATTTTTGATTAAGAAACGAGTGTCAAAAATAAATATTGTGGACAACAGCTGAGTGTATCTTGGAGATACTTTTGATAGATGTCGACAGACAATTGAAAGAGGTAAACGAACTGAAAATGAAATTGCTCAACTGATTACAAAATGATTTATATAAACCAAATAGGAATAGTTAAATAAATATGTTTTTAAATAGATGATTATGCGAATAAAAGAGACATCAATTGGCATTGACAGTTGCACTAAAAAGAACCGAATTGAAAATGGGAAAAGCCAAGCAGCTGATCACTGAATAGGAAAACAAATTAAATAAATATATTCCTTACTTAACTTTGCTTTGCTATTGTATTTTAAATAGAATTACAATTTGCAAATCACTGCAGTTTGAAGCGGAAACGTGAATCGTAATAGAGTGAGAATTTGTCAGCTATGGAAAATAGATAACAATGAAACTGTTTAATTTAAATAATGAATTTACTCTCCGTTTCATAAGCTTGTCGTAGACTTGTCAGATGATCTCGTCCATCGCTAATCCCTCGTGTAAAACTGATGAAAAGCTGATTAAGATTTCATTAACAATTCACATCAGCTGATATTAATAATTCTATATAATGTATCTTTATATGAGTCTGTCTAAATGTTAATTGCGTGTTTAATGAATATGAGTATAAATATTCTGGTGTTAATCACGCGACAGTTCGCTGAAGCAAATGTGATTCAGTTTGATGTAATCTCTGTAAAGTATAGAAATTATAAGAATATATTAACCCTGATGAATATGATGATTCTAGAAACCTAGTCATGCTTGAAGAGTATCCTCAAGTCAAATATTTGCGGATTATTGAGAGCTTTCTTCAGAAGTTCACTACATCTGATTGCAGTCTGAGCAATCATCATTCTTACAATTATAAAATGAATGATGATGATTTTGTTTTATAAGAAGCACTTGCATTTGCAGAAGATTACTTGAATTTCTTATCCTGCAATAAATGCCGTATTTTATTACAAAATTGTTGCATTTGCTTTGCTTTCGTTAACTGAGTTAACTCGGCTTATCACATAAGCCAAGTTGTTGACGCGTGGCATCGGCCAAGTTAGCGGTTTTTTATTTTTGGATCGCATAACTGTGGCTGCCAACTCGCAATTGATTAATAATACAAATACTTGCGAGCTTTACAATATTGCAATATCCAATTTGCATATTAATTTTATTTTATTTCATTTTTATATTTCTTTCTTTTCGCCAAGTTAGCGGTTTCCATTCAGCATAAATTGAGGTTCCCACGTCAGCGACAGGTCGAGTTTTTATGTCTTGTTACCAAGTGAATAACCGTTGGCGTATTGAATTATTTATAAGCCCCTATCTAAGTTGATGATATCTGGGGAACTCTACGTACTTATTCCTATCACTCGTTTATGGCCCAAAGGCGCCAAGGTGGAGCACGTGGATCTGAGGGATACTCCCCCTTCAGTGACCACATGTGGTGTTATGTGTTTCGGTCTTTTGGAAATACCCTGTAAATTCACAAGCCATGAAGATCATAAGATTGTCTAAATTATAAAATTATTTGCATTGCTTATATTAGCCAGATTGTTGTTCAGTCTGTCGACTACAGAGCATCCCCTAGTCAATCACTTAAATTCATTTCGAGTATTTATTACTTATTTTTCTAGAGCATGTTCATAAATTTTTATTGATGGTGGGAAAATTTTGTACTGATTTGAATACGTATTTAATTTATTGGCTGTTTAACAAAGAATTCACGAAATGTTGAAGGAACCGCCTAAATAATTTATTGAACTGCGCTAATAGGTACAGTCTGAGCCAAAATATTTCGAATAGGAATATAAATTATTGATTGATTAACTATAAATTTGTTTATCTCTTGAGTTCCCAGTAACAGCATATGATATCATATTTTAAAAAGGCGCAGCTGCTTCGGGAATGCTTAGACTGAATATTCCATAAGCCATAAGGCATAGCAGAAAGTGCAATCTTATCAATATATTATATGATATTCTAGTTTTGCAAACAGGCGACATATTGGGAACAGGCTTTTGGTATCGTCTAATATAAATATTTGAACGGGGCTTAGTTGATTGATTAGTCGACAAACGCGGGGAATTTCTAGACCATAGGTGGCAATATATAAATATATCAAAATAGTTAATATTTGGTTGGGGGTTCTTAAATTTCAATTGCACATTGAACTCTATAAATCACGAACGTACGCTGTCAACATCTAAGCTAAAAACATCTCTGTTTGCACTTTATAAACAGGGATGATAACGTTAACAATGTTAACATTGCGTACAGTTGGCAGCAAAAGACGTCAAATACTGTGGGATTAGGGCAATTAGAAGCTTTACTGGCTATTTAAGGCAATTTACGTTACCGTTAGTTATTGACGTCATTCAGTTTGCGCTACTTGGCTAAAATTGACGTTCGTCTGTCAGCTGATTGGCAGCAACTGATTGACAGCTTCTTCTTTGGCCTTGATCTTCCCACAATCTTTCATTTACAATATGCTTTAAATACTCAAGTTGTGTGCCGAAAGTAGCAACCTTCAAGGGGGGGTGATAAAGGGTGGGCAAAGACTTCATTTCACTTACATACAAATCTGTATATTTGTTTATTTACAAAAGCAAATTGAATAAATTCTCCTCTGGTTCATTGCAAGTCAGAGGAAATGATTTATTATGGACTATAGTCGCATCAATCAAGTTACGACCGATTGAACTGTTTACAAAAATATGTTTTCCATATAGTGCAAATAGTTATTAAATGCAAATTGCTCATTGAATGCTGTTTATTTTAATGAATTCTGATGAAAAATGTTGACGATCGGGCTTATTTATAAATCTTAAGCAACTCAGCTTAGTCGGAATGCCGGTTTCAACTCATGAGTTGATTTATTAGAAACGGTGAGAAATTCTGAATAAAATGTGATTGAAATTTCATTTGGAATTCTTAAACTGCTACAAACTTTTGCTCTTTGCCTCTTTTTAAACATAAAGTTCTGGGATTTTTGACTGTTTATTATTTAATTTAGGCTGGTAAAATCCCAGAAAAATGTTTTTTTTTTTATCAGTTTCCAAACTCATTTAGAATGTGTAGAATTAATCACTGACTCTTGCTCTTTGACTTCTTCGCAATTCTTCTTGGAGATCTTCAGAGATTTCTGGCTACTTGTAACGTGACACATCACAAGATATCAACTGGCTGACTGCTGTTCCAATTAATGTGTCTCACTCATCTGTTGACAAGACGTCAGCCAATTGGGTCCTCCAATCAATTGGCCTACTCATATTTCAAATTCAAACGCGTGTGCAGTAACGACATAATAAACACTTTGAGTAAACAAAGTCTGCGACTGGGTTCGATTGTTGATTTGGGTCTGGATGATGATCACTTGTTGTTATTATGGCTGTATCGGGTTTAGAAATGCCGACAAATCACGAGACGCGAGCAATTGTAATAATAAAGTTATAAAGTTTATTAACACCAGACTAAATATGAATTTTCCTTTTTGCTATTCTTGCAGTTCTTCAAATGGGTTGACTTGTGACATTTAAGCTTCCTGGACCCGGGAAACAAAAGGTAAGTCGAAAACACAAAACTCACCAAAATCTTTCATTTTAATATAAACAGTTATGATACCATTTGTATTTACAAACTTAATTTACAAATCAGAATGAAAGCAAGTGAGTGAAACGCGCATTGTTTTCCTTTCTTACCCTGGATTTCATTGTATTTGCGTGTTGACTGATTGATCAGCTTTCAAATTTTTGCAAGGCATCTAAATGTATCTCACAGATACTTTTCATCAAGCAGCAAAATCAAGTGATGTTTGCTTAATATTACGCTATTCCACGTGTCGAGATTTCCGATACGAAAACATTCTCCCACCTCCCACTAATCAACGGGGCGTATGCGCATTATTTGGAATTTGTTTATCTTGATCCGCTTTGTAGTACAAGTTGAATTTCCAATTGAAAATTCTAATTACAAGCGATTCGGATTGCGAAAAGAGGCACCGTTACATATTAAAATGTTGGGGAATGTTAATGCCTAGCCTTGATATTAAAGATATTCAAAGTGGGGCATATGTTTTTATATATATTCTGTGGGATTAATTCTATAAGAAATTAAAGGCCCTATAAAGCTTAACTTGCCTTGTGGCATAGAGACTACAGATATACCAGTTAAACATGGAACAGGTGTATCTTCCCTCTCCCTCTCACTCTTACTCACTCTCTCCCTCTGGCTGCAGATGTTGCCATAAAAAATTCGCTACTCAAGATCCACTTGGCGGGCTATAAAAATAATTTATTAGTTTTACAAATACCTAAAATTTGTTTACCTTTTGTGAAAATGCGAAAAGGAAATGTGCCAAGTGCGTAAGAAATTAAATCAAGTGTAGATACATCTACTTATAGATCGATTATAGATATAGATAAATATGAGTTTTATATAGTTTTCTTTTTTACGAGTTTCTTAACTCGTGAGCATTTGCAGCATCTTTAGAAAATATAATAAAGACAAATTACAAATGGAATTAAATCGATAATTGTTTATTTTTATTAGACAACGAATTCGCTTTTCATAAATATTTAGACTGAGCGTAAAACAATAATGGGCGTTTTATTTCCTTTTTCATTTAAGCATGCACGTCATGGAAATGACTTGTATACTCAAATCTATATATCTATGTGTATATAAAAGATATATGCATATTTTGATTTAATTTTCTAATTTATTTTTGATATTTTCAGGGATATACTTATATTGAACCCATGTAAATTGAAGCCAATTGCAAAAGACACACAGCCCAGCTGCTACTGGACCTGGCAGCTCATCACTAGCACCACCCAAAATTGACCACTGAACAATTCGACAGAAATAGAAAATATCTGAAAAATTGCATTTGAATATCAATTGAAATACTGCCCAAGAGCAGAGACACCTCCACCCATGAACCAAACGGCCGTTTCGCCTGACAGCGCGGCCACCGTGATCCACATCATCATCATCATCAGCAGCAGCAGGAGCAGCAGGAGCAGGAGCAGCCACAAGATCAACCAGCATCCTGGCCTAATCGACATCAAACTGGGACACTCCTACGCCGCCCGAGCCGATCTCAATTATTGCGTGTGAAGCGACTGAAGAATCAATAGACAGATCTTTGGAGAAAGCCAAGAGAACAGCAAAGAGATTAACCCGATTACTTTGTGTTTCTTTGATCCCGTTGGAGAGCAGCCTCAAGACGGACGGAACAATGCTTAAAGTCGTTGGCGCATCATGGCAAAAGACGCGGATAGGGACGTATATATTGATCGGAGCCGGTTTACTGGTGATCGGTGCGTTCTTTGTCGGCTACATGGATCGTCCGGAGTACGATGGCACCTATTGTGCCACCGCCTTTTGGACCAAGAAGGTGGGCTTTCAGATTGAGAATTGGAAACAGCAAAACGATTTGGTTAACATACCCAAGGGTGTGGCTAGAATTTGCTACAAGGATTCTGTCTATGAGAATGGGTAAGTTACTTGTTTTTTATGTTTTGATATTCATTTAGTTGATTTTGAAATTTTCCCCCTTGGCAGTTGGGCACAAATTGAGGTGGAAACGCAGCGCAGTTATCCGGATTGGGTGCAGGCCTATGCAGCTGGCATTTTGGAGGGCTCCCTCACCTGGAAGAACATCTACAACCAGTGGGCCAAGTAAGTGCATTTCCAGTCAAAATCTAGCTCACAATTTAATAATTTATTATTTATATTATTTATTTATTGATAAAGCAAACATTGCTGCCTGCAATTAATTTAAATAATATTATTAATTACAAAAGATATTACAAAATATTTAAAAAGAAAAGAAAGTTGCAGTGGCGTTTTTAGAGCCAAATTCTAGATAGAAAATAGAAGCCTTAATTTAAAGGAAACCAAATAAAGAATGAAAATAAAGAAATAATATAAACTAAGAAATTTTACATTAGATAACTTTTAAAATTAATTTAATTATAAAATTGTGGTTTCCTTTATTTTGAGTATAATTAGTCAACATTCTTATAAGGATTACTTTGTTTATTTTTAGCACCATTTCATCCTCCTGCGAGCGGGACGAGAGTTCGCAGAAGTTTTGCGAGTGGCTGCGCGAGCTGCTGACCAGGAACTATGAGCATCTCAAGGAGCAGGCGGCGGCCAATGCCGAGCACGATCATTACTGGCATCAATTGCATTTAGTGCTCAATCAGCTGGAGGGCATGGAGACGGGCTATATACGGGGGGCGACGCGGGCTCGCTCGGATCTGGAGGAGGAGATTCCACTGTCGGATTTTCTGCTGATGAATGCGGCGGCTGATATCCAGGATCTGAAGATCTACTATGAGAACTATGTGCTGCCCAATGGCACTGCCGATGCGGCCAATAAGAATTTCCATCTGCCCAGCGCCTCGATGCTGACGAGGATCATGCGCCAGGAGTCGCAGTCACCACAGTCGCCAGCGTCGCCAGAGTCGCTGCAGTTGCTCTTTGGCCACAGCACCGCCGGCAGCTATTCGTCCATGTTGCGCATCCAGAAGCGCTACAAGTTCCACTACCACTTTTCGCCGGATAAACGGAGCAACACGGTGCCCGGAGTGGACATCACCTTCACGGGCTATCCGGGAATTCTCGGCTCGACGGATGACTTCTATGTGGTCAAGGGACGGCAGGTGCAGTCCGTCGTTGGCGGCGTCTGCATGAAGAACGAGAACTTGGCCCTGTGGCGGGATGTGAAGGTGGAGAACATGGTGCCACTTGTGGCCCGTGTCATGGCCGCCAATCGGATTGCCCAGAACCGACGGACCTGGGCGCGTGCCATGTCCCGTCATCCGATGACCGGTGCCAAGCAATGGATCAGCGTCGATCTGCACAAGCTGGGAGCACAGGATAATCTCTACAACACTCTGGATGCCGATGAGAAGCATGACGATGCTCCGGTGGCAGTGAACGAGAAGGACAACGCCGCCATCAGCGAACGTCACGATCAGCTGAAGAACATGGTGTGGATTGTGGAACAGCTGCCGGGACTGATGCACAGCAAGGATGTCACCGAGAATTTCCTCGTGGCCGGCAACTCCACTTGGCTGGCTAATGGCTTGCCCTACTTCGATAAGATCCTGAATGCCAGTGGCATCTCCCGCGACAACTACAGCGAGGATCAGAGTCTGACACCCGCCGATGAGGCGGAGCTGACCAATCTGGAGGCGGTGGACAAGTATCTGCGCAAGCATGGCTTTCGTGGCGATCTCCTGGGTGAGGAGTCGATTGCCTATGGCAACATTGACCTCAAGCTCTTCTCCTACAACGCTCGCCTGGGCATGAGCGATTATCATGCCTTTGCCGGACCAATCTTTCTCAGACTGCAGCATGCTCAGTCCAGAACGCTGGATCAGAGCGAGAACCAGGCGGATCGGGCGGTTCAAACGGATCAGGCGGATCAGACGGATCAGACGGATCAGACGGCACCGGCTGCCATTGGTGATGAGCGGCTCAGTGTGACCATCGATGATGCAGCTGCTCTGGCCGAGATGGAGCTGATCACGGAGCGGCGTTCGGTGAGGAATGATATGCGAGCCATAGCCATGAGAAAGGTGGGAAGTGGTCCCTTCAAGTGGTCCGACATGAGCAGCGTCGATGATGATGCCAATCATGAGGGTCATCCCGATGAGTGGAACTTTGACAAGGTGTCTCCCAAGTGGGCGTGGTAATCAATCCTACAGTTTTCTAGAATTTTTACATACATAGATCACAATAATAGTCTCATCAATATTCCAATCGAATTTTCAACTCGACATCAAAACTGCGAAGCTATAATTGTCCTAGAATCATTATATTTGTAGAATCGTTATCTGTGTGTTCCTAGCTGATAGTTTAAATTTGTCGTTCGTAGAAAGAAATCAATTGTGTTGCGTCCATAGTCATAAAGTTTAGTTGTGCCCGTATCTATTTTAATGTCAATTATTGTCTTCCAGTTTATACTATTTTAAATTGTAACATCATAGCCTCAAATTTTAGTAATAATAATTTAAATAAATAAAAACACAAATCAAATTAAATTGTAACTGACTCTTTTCTTATCGATAATAAGGGACAACACTTCCGATATTTGATTGTGCAATCGAAGTTATCGTTAGTGTTGATTAATGGTGTTGCTTTTTAATTTCACGACAGGTGGCGCCACTGTGCTGAAAATTCTTTAGTGTTTTTCTTAATAGAAAGCGCCACTGTCTTTGCGCGAAATTTAAATAAAATAAATAATTTTACAACAATTGCATAATCTGGTAATAAGATGTCATTTAACTTTCCCATTGGCAAGAAAAATGTTGAGAGTATTTTAAAAAGAAATCAAAGAAGAAAGAAAGAAAAGCAAATAGCTAGAGTGGCAGCACTGAACGATATAAGCATCGTCGGTTTAAATGTGGAATTTTTATTTGGTTCATTTAGCAATAAATCATAAATTCTATAAAAAAAAGTATAAGAAACTGCATGTGCAACTTTTAAAATTCAAACCCAAAAAACTCATTTTTTAAAAACTAGTTAAATATGGAAATGGAGACATCCGTGCGGCCTGATGGTTGCCAGCTCGTTTTGGGAGCAAAAGTTGCCACCTTGTTTATTTTGACAAACTTGGTGGCAGCCGTGTGGCAACACGGTTGCTCACCGTTGCAGTTATTCTCGTTCGGTAGGTTGATTCGTCCGCTTATAATTTATAAATAAAATAATATATGTTGAGAGAAGGCAATAAAAGTGGAAACCGTTTTGTTGCCGCGCAGTTGCTCAACGAGCAAACCGTGTGCAGCTTGTGAAAATGTAAATTAAGATAAATATCATAGCAGTGGTCATCGTCCAATTGCGTGCCTCACTGTTACGGCAAAAGGAAAGCGCAAATGAAAAAATATATACACACATGCAGAGGCAGCAACGGAGCATCGCAGCAAGGCACCTTCTAAGGCGGCGCATGCTCATCAAAGGCTCTGCTGTAGCATCTTTTACTCGAAAATCCCTCGAAATTAGTTAAAATATTTAACAAATTGGTGTGTGTGCGGTGAAATGACAAATTAATTATCAAAAGTGCAGACAGCAGGCAAAATATTGATGAAGCAGCTGTGGGGAGGGGGCAACAAATCGACCAGCCAGAAATCAACAGTGCTGTGAAAAAATGAGCGGCACAACTAGCGCTGAGCAACACTGGCTGCATACAGCTGTCCTACTCTTACGCATGCGGGTGGCCGTATTTGTTTGTGGGCTAGTTTAGCCATCTGTTTTGATTTTCTCTTCTTGAAATTAAGCGCGCGAAAGGGGTGCGCGTGTACTTTCTTTCTCTCCCTTCATAAATGTGTGGGTGTGTTATAAGTTTGTGTACGCGTGTGTATCGCAATTTGCCCATCGCGCGCTTTTGATAATTGATAAGCCCTGCTTGAGTATCTAAATAAATTCGACAATAACAACACTCACACATGTTGCACATGCTTTTTTGCCGCCATTGCGATACATGTACTTGTGTTGTTGTTATCATTGTGTGTGAGCTGCTAATGTATTTTAAATAATTTGTACACGCTTCGTTTGCCATTTTGCTCTTTCGCCAACACAGAATAAGAGACTGCCAAGCTACAGTAAGGAACGACAAGAAAAAAAATAACATTAGCATCGCCACAAGGAATTGTTAGTTTCATCATCTTGCAGAAAACCAAGTTTCTAATACGCAAGCATACATAAATGGTTTCTACTTTCATTGGCCTATTGGGTAAGTCGACAGACTCAAGATTCCGTCTATATATAAATATTCGTCTTCTTTGTACCCTACAGACATACAATCATGGTGGGAGATACCGTGTATTTCGCATTTCTGTTCATTGTTTAGTTCCGCCTTCGATTTACCGGACATTGACATAGAGGTGCCTATTGAAAAACAGATTAATCTTCTTAAAACAATATTACAATGTTTTTCATTTGTAGGATCTCGAATCGGCGCTGCTATCAGATGGTACCAGCGAGGAGGATCAAGTTGCCTTAGTGCCCGAATTAATTGTACGCCTGCTGACGGGCTGCGATGCGCTACAGTCGGTAGCCAATGAGATTACACACAGCAACTATCAGATGTTTTTGCGCCGTTTCCTGCGTCAACAGTGTCGCCTGCATCAGACAGAGAATCATTTTGATACGGACATAGATTTCCAATCGCTGCCGGTGCGCAAGCGTCTACAAATTCTGCACGATCTGTGCCATTTTCGTTTGGACTCTGTCGATGTGCAGGTCATACTCAGTAATCTAGAGGCGGACAGTTTACGCGTTGAGCCGCTTGGCTACGACGCTAAAAATTCTGGCTATTGGTATTTCTACGGTACGCGACTCTATCGCGAAGATAAAGCGGCCACAGGAACTGCAACCGGTTCGGGGAAGGCAGCCGCTGGGTTGCTAAGTGGTGGCGCCGGCTCTTGTGGTAACACAGCCATTGGCAGCAACGGCACCATTTGGCAAGTTATTTGCTTCACCGAGGAGGATTGGCAGAATTTGGCGGCCAAGTTTAAGACCTCAACGAATGGTAAAGAGCGTGAACTCTTCCAAATACTTGATGAGAACTTTCTGCCCAAATTACCGCAGCTGTTTCGCGAGCGTGAACGTCTGAGACGCAGAAAGTGAGTTACTCAAAACTGAAAATGTATCCATTTAATTATGTTTTATATTGCAGATTATTGCAGGTGCGAAATTCCAGTCGGATACGGAATCTAGCCGAGTTGAAGGCACGCCAGGAGGAAGAGCGTCTTAAGCGGGAGCGTGAACGTGAAAGAGACCTACGTCGTGAGCGTCAATACTCGGCCCACTTGGCACCGCCAACGGTTCAACAACGTTCACGCAGACGGTTAGCACGTCCAGTATTATAAGCAAAAAGAAAACAGAAAGAAACAGAAGAAAAGAGGCAACGCAGCAAGTGGAGACCATTTCACAATCATATTACATTGCGAATCACAGACAGTCGCAACAGACAGAAAACAAATAATTAAATAATCAACAGCAGCAACAGTGAACAAATACATATACACAGACAAAACAGCAACAGCAAATCACACACGCATAAAAGCATTGTTTATGTTAATTTGCAAATTAATTTTGAATTTGTTTTTGATTTGTTTTAATTTCTTAAACAAAAATTTGCTTGCAATTTGTGTTGAAAATTGTCATTAAATCGATTCAAATCACATCATCATCGACGCTTAACAGGCAACGAGAGAGAGACTGAGATACCAAAAGGAAATAACCAAAAAGAGGACCAAAAGGAGAGAATCAGCACTTAATTTGAGTTTTGCCCATAATTTAATTTTGTGTGCGACAAATTGGTTGGATTTCGTTTTCAAAAAACACTATGAACAATTATGTAAGCATGCTTTATATGATACTCCTATATTTGATATATATATTCTTGATATATATGCTATTTTTATGATTTCCAATTATTATTTATTATTTACATTTAAACGATTTTATAATCATCACTAACTGTCATCCATTCAGCTTCATCATCAACGAAACAAATACACACTGACCTCAAGTTAATCATGTCTAAGACTGTAGAAATCGATTAATAGCTAACATGTTTAGATTAAAAACAGAATTCCATTTTCATTGGTTTATTAAGATCCACATTTAAATATAAATATTACATAGAATCATTGCATTCGCTTTTCTAAATTATTAATCAATGAAATCTTTTTATTTCTGTTATAATAAAATGTATAGAGTTTTGTACAGCATTTGCCAAGATTTAACGTGTTACTTTTAACCGATTTCTCTTGTATATTGAGATTGTTTATTGTAATTATTTTCTTTATTTTGAATGCAATACTTATTGTTATTTATTTTTCTTCTCTCGCCGGCAGCTCTCAATCCACATCAACGGCTAGCGGTATTTCAACTTACGCAAGCTCTCTTAGACGTACAACAACAACTAATTCGAGCGAATTTCTGTGCCACAGGGAAACCTTTTGTCTCTCGCCAGAAGACGATGACCAAAACGACGACGAGGAGCAAAATCAAGACCCACAACAGCAGCAGCAGCAGCAACAACAAAAACACCAGCAACAAGAAGACCAAGAGCAAGAGCAACAACAGCAATTAGCACAGCATCAGGAAGAACAAGAGCAGCAAGAACAACAATTAATTGCTACGTCAGAAGCAACATCATCTGATAAATTTCGTTCGCCGGAACCGCCTAGAGAAAAATCACAAACGCCAGCGAAATTCAAGAGCAAGAGTCATCATCATCATCACCACCACCATCATCATCATCATAAGAAGAAAAAGTCCGGGAAGAAGCAAAAGAAACGTTCACGCGAGCATCGAGATCGGGATAAAGATCATCATCATTACCATCATCATCGACGGCGACACAAGCATGCGTCTGAGGCTGACGAGGATTACGAGGACGCCAACAACAATACCGACAACAACAACGACCAAAGCAACAACAGCAGTACAGGAGCAGGAGAAACCTCCGGTGTACGTAATCACAAGCGGCGCCACAGTCGTCATCAATTATCAGCGAATCCCGAGACGCCAGAGCCACTTCACCACGCCACCTCGCTCAGTCCTGAGGATAAGGAGAACTTTTGCCGTCAGCTGCAGTTGCTGGATGCCAACTCGGCGGCAATTGCGGTTGCCACAAGCATTGCGGATCTGAGTCTGCCCTCGCCCGTGGCGCATGACAGCGAGGAGCAACTGCAGCAACCCGAGCAATCAGCCGCCCAATCAGTTGCTGCCAAACGCGAGGAGCAGATGGCGCCAGCGGCTAATGTTAAGCTGCCCGGCAGGCAAACCAACAATTCACTCAGCTCCCTAACGGGCAACATATTTATACCGACAGGCGGTGCTGCGGCAACCACAAACCATCAGCAACAGAATAACACCACCTCGTCGACAGATACAACGGCACGCTCTAAGAAACAGAAGGCCTCAGCAGTAAGCTCAAGCTCGTCTAATAAAACGGAACGCAGTGCCACCAAAGCGGAGGTGGTAAAAACCAAAAAATCAACAACGGCAACAACGGCAACAACAGCAGTATCAGCTTTAGCAGCAACAGCAACAACAACAGCAGCACCTTCTTCAGCCGCCTCCACGTCATCCACATCCAGCAAGGCGGAACGGCACAGTGGCGCATACTCAGACAAAAGCGCCGATGAGTAAGTGAACTCCTCTTCCCTACCCAACTTCCTCTCCAGCCAACCAATCAAAGCCAAACATTGCACAGTACACAATCTATATATAAAGATCATGCGATCCACGACTGCTTGTTTTAGAGAGGATCAGTATTTGTTGAATTCACCTGTTATTCAGTTCAGATTTGTGCCAAAATTATAGAAATTTTTTTGTAGATTCTTGTTAACTTATTATTTAATGATACATTTTACATAAGATTTGTTGTTTATTTATGTTTCTACTGGTTATTGTGTACTGTCTCAAGATTGTTGATTTCGTATTTGAATATATAATTTGTTGAGAGTTTATATTGCATGTTGTATTTGGTAAACTGTTTCATTAACTTTCGCACTCGCACTTTACTCATCATATTCATTAAATTGTAAATAATATATCAATTGATTAACAATTTTTACCCATTTGTTATTGTAAACTTTTGTACCTACCACTCAACTAAACAACCAACCAAACCAACAACATTTTGACTGTTTCATCATAACTAAAATATAAAACAAAAAAAAAAACCATAAACGAACAACAACAAAAATGTAGCCATGTAAATAGTACCAACAGTAGCACCACCAACAATAAAAGCAGCTTTAACAACAACAACAACCACCATAAGCACGCGTCGCACCACAATCACAACAACAACAACAACAGTAATAATAATCACAACCACTCTACGACGGATGCAACAGCAACAATAACTGCAAATACAACAACGTCGCACGGAGTTCATACACCATCACACCATAACAACAACAAAAACAGCAACAACAACAACCACACACACACGCACACGCACACCAACCACAATCAGCACACCATTCATAGTCATATTAACAGTAACAAGCATAATAAAAACATAACACACAACACTTTCTTCTCCTCCTCAACTACCACAACAACAACCCCAATCACAACATGCAACACAAACAACAACACAAGCACAAACATAACAATACCCATAACAAACCTAATCACCAAACAAAACAACAATTCAACGTACAACTCCTCAAATCATGCGAATATTCTTAGCTTTACCGAAACGGAGGAAGTTCTACAAATCGGAATGCATAAGGTGCTCGTCTATGTCAAGAATCATCGGGATGCATGGCCCTTCATGGATCCCGTTGAGGAGGATATTGCGCCACGTTATTACTCCATTATACGAAGGTAAATTTGCATATATTTCACTTACTTTATCAATCACTTAAATTTCAATCGTAACTTCTTTATTTATTTAGACCCATGGATCTGCTTAAAATGGAGGACAAACTGGACAGTGGAGAATATCACAAGTTTAGTGAATTTCGCAATGATTTTCGTTTAATCGTTAACAATTGTAGATTGTACAATGGGCACAATAATGGTAAAAATTGTTAAATACTTCAATTTTTATATTTATTTAAAGCTTGTGCAACTTTCACAGAGTACACGGAGATGGTTAACAATTTACAGGATGCCTTTGATAAGGCGACCAAGAAATATTTCGATAATCTCTCCGATGATGAAGATGATGATCCGAATTTAAGTTACCCCGCCGCTGATTCCAAGATGAATGTGTTTCGGGAGAAGTACTTTAAAAAGAAGGTGAAAGAGGAGGAGAAGGAATCGTCGGTGAACTCAGCTTCCAGCAAGCGTCTGCAGGACAGTAGCACCGATGAGGATCACAGCGATACGGAGGAGCCAGCGGAGGCCACAGCACATGCGCTGAAACGCAAACGCAAGGAGAAGGATAAACGGCGTAAAAAGAAGACAAAGAGCAAAGCAGATCGAAGTGGGCACAATGAAGATGTGGACACGGATGAGGAGGATTTGGAAGCAGAGCCACCACCATCACCACCACCACCACCAGCACAGCCACAAGCAGTAAAGAAGAGCAAAACCAACAAGGTACCTAAGGATAAAGGCAAGGACAAGGATAAAGATAAGGATAAAGAGAGGGAAAAGGACAAGGACAAGGAGCTGACGTCTTCTAGCAAACGTGGACGCAAAGCGAAAAGCAGCAAATCCTCTCAGCCATCTGGCAACAGTTCATCAAAGTCCAGCAAAACACAAAAGACCAAAAAAGCAGGGAAAAAGTCAACGCCCGAATCGGAGGCAGAGTCGGAACTAAGTGAGCCACCAAGCGGTGTCGAGTCCAGTGATGATGAGGAACTGGCGCTGGCCAAAGTCAAGTCGCTGGTGAAGCCAACGGCACGCACGATAGCGGCGCAAAAGAAGAAGATGGTGCCAGCAGAGTCGAAAGTGAAGACGCCAACGCCTGTGAAGCGACAGACAAAGGGCAAGAAAGGTGGACGCAGTCGAGCCAAAGGAGATCGAGAGCTGGATGACCTGGATGATGATAGTTCCACGTCTGATATGAACGTGAAGAAACAGCTGCCACCAACCGCTGCTGTGGCGCTGGCTGAATCTGCTGCGGATCTGGAGGAGGATGATGACAATGAAGATGATGTCGATGACGATGATGTTTCGAGATCCCGGAGTATGTCGCCGTTCAAAGTGGATTTGCACAAGAAATACTCAAAGAGTGCACTCAACGATGATCTCTCCGAGCTGCTGACGACCGTCAAAAAGGTGACCAGCGCGGAGACCACAAAGCTAAGCGCTCGCCACGAGGGGGAACAGCTGGGTGATAAATCAGATCAGGATTCCGAGACGGATTTCATGTCGTTGGTCAGCTGTAGCAGTTCCGATGAGCGTCGTCGTCATCAGAGTCCCTCGCTGCCAATTACGAAACGTGGCAAGAAAACGGAATCGCCCTCAACCAAAAAGGAGAAGGAAAAGAAGCGTAGCCAAGACAAAGATAAGGATAAGGACAAAGATAAAGATAAAGATAAAGATAAAGATAAAGATAAAGATAAAGATAAAGATAAAGACAAAGACAAGGATAAAGATAAAGATAAGGAGAGGGATAAAGAAAAGTCACGCAGTGCCAAGCACAAAAAAAACTCGGCGGAATCAGCAGCTGCTTTGGCCGCAGCTGCCGAGCAGGCGGAACTGGAAATGTTGCTGCCCTTTATGGACAAATACGATGTCATCAAGTACCGACGCAGTCGAGCAGCGCTAAGCGGTTCCAGTGCATCCAATTCGCTGGCACCTTCGGAGGACTCCAAGTCGAACAGTGCGAAGAGCACGTCCACGTCCAAAAAGAAACGTGAGCATCTGCCAGAGCCTTCAGCTGAGCATAAACGGGCGCGTAAGAGCAAGGAACAGAAGCACGCCAAGGAGGCCAAGGAGGCCAGTCGAGAAGTGGAGAAGCCAATCAAAACCGAGAAGAGCGAAAAGCTTGAAGAGAAGCCCAAGAAAGTTGAGACGCCAAAAAACTTGGAGAAGCCACCGCGAGAGTTGACGCCGCCGCCACCACCTCCAGTTGTCCAGAAACCAGAGGTTGTCGTCAAGCCCGAGGCAGCAGGCAAGGATGTGGTTAACAAGTCTGGTAGCACAGCTGCCACCACAAACAGCAACAATGTCAAGACCAAAGAGTCAATTGTTAAATCCAATAACAAAAAGCGACCTGACAAACAAATGCCGCCACCGCCAAAGCCCGCCGAGAAATCGAGCGAAAAGGGCGCCGGCAACAGGAAGCTGACGGGGAAGAAGGCGGCAGCGGCTGCTCAGAAAGCTGGCCAAGCTGCGGCTAGCAACAGTGCGAATCTGGAGGCATTGGATGTTGAGACCGAGCAGACGTTAAAGGATATCAATCGATGGCTTGAACACACGCCACGTTTCTCCGAGTTTAGCTCAGCCAGCAATTCGCCCTCTCGCTACAATCTTTTGGATGACTTTGACTCGGGCATTGGCGGCAAACTGGATGCGGCGGACTTCCGACGACCCGTAGCACTGGCTGCACCCAAGGTGGAGCTGGTGCCCACCAAGCTGGCAGAGGCGCTGAACGAGCTGGTCAGCGATGCGGTGCCCAAGCCTGTGGTGAAGACCGAAGCGGATGCGCTTCCCACGGCCAGCAGCGTCAGCAGCAGCTGTGGAACTCCGCCGCATTCAATGCACTCTGGGAACTCCATTGGCAGCACATCTGCCACGGCGGCCAGCTCGATCTCCGCCTGCTCCAACAACTCAACGGTTTCTGCTCAACAGACGCCAACGGTACCTCCCCTGGTTAGTCCATCGGTTCCAGCAGTGCCAACTGTGCAACCCGTGAAGCCCAAGGAACCAGGCAGCACACAACTTCTTCTGAATCCTCCGCCGCCGCCTCATATCAAGCAGCAGATGGCCAAGGAGGCGAAGCGGAAATCCATGAAGGAGAAACTCGCGGTTAATGCCCAGGCACAGCAGGCAAAGGCCAAAGCGAATGTGATGCGGACAATTGAGAGACTACAGCCAGGCAAGACCAAGGGGAATCTCATACAGAACGTTTCCAAGACAGAGGAGACGGAAGCCTTGGTCAGTCCGGTGGCCAACAAGAGCAAGGATCCCAAAAATGCGCTCACCACGGAGACAAGTGAAGGTGCGCCAAAGCTCAGTCTGGGTACGGTCATCAAAACTCAGGACTTTGCTCTGGGCAAGACTATGGAGGAGTTGGCAGGCAAAACGCAGCTGCCGGAGACGGATAATCCGCCCAAGGAGAACAGTTGCACCGAGGAATCGACGGCATTGACATCCCCCAAGGAGCCAACGAAACCCTTTGAGGCGTTATTAGAACTCAGCAAAGTGAGCAGCGAGCTGTCCTCGAAGGCGGCATCCGAGGCGAAGGAGAAACCCAATTTAAGTGCCTGGCTGAAAGCCTTTGGAGGTCCCAAGGTCAATAAGAAGTCCAGTGAGGAAGACAGCAAACAACAAGCCCAGACGCTGGCACAGGATGACACTCGGGTGGCACCGCCAGCTCATTCTCCGGCTTCTGGAGAGAACAACTTCTCGTTGCCCGTGGTAATGCGTCCAAGGAAGCCGAGCACGGGCAGCACCAACTCGGAGCGCAGTTCCTTCAGTCAAGATCCCGATTCGCCGCGCATTGCCATCGATGAGAGATATGGTTCCTATGCAGCTGGTTCCTATACGTCGCCCATTTGCGCCTCGCCAATTGGGGCGTCTCCCATTATGGTGTCACCCAAGCCGATCGAAGACATGGGCAAACCGGCGTCGCCTTATACGCTGAATGGAACGATTAAGGTGGGTTTCTATCAGGACACCACGACGAAGAGCAGTCCGGACAAAAGCTGTAGTCCGCGCGAGATGAACTCACCGTATCCACAATACTCGCAACATATTTACTCATCGGCATCCTCGCCGAATGTCTCCACGCCCGAGCTGAGCGGCACATCACCCTATGGTGGTGGCAATAGCTACAACCCATCGGGCTCCGAGGCATCCAAGACGCCAGCTTACTCCTCCACCTCGCCACTTCCCATTTACGATCAGTACAAGCAGCCGCGTTCGCAGGAATCCGACTACAACTCCTCGATGAGTCCAAGCACACCAAATCCACATTCGCCTTATCAGCAGCCTCAAAGTTCGCCTTACACCACACCGCACTCCTCACAGCTATCGCCCTACCACGCCCAGTCGCCGTATCATCAGCCAACCCATCCGCAGCAACAGCAACCATCGCACAGTCCCACGGCACAACAACCACAGGCACTGAGTCCGATGCCCAGCAGCGTGGATTCACCCGCCTCTTCGGCTGCCACACAACCACCCACACCACTGGCCCACTCTCCCTCAGAGCAACAGCATTCGCCTTATCAGCAACCCGTGCTGTCGCCCTACCAACAACAGCAGCACCAACAGGCGTCTCCAGTGGTGCCGGCGCCCGTAACAACCACTCAACCACCTGCAGCAACTGTCGCATTAACGGGTAAGTTTCTTTTGACCAGTTCCCGTAATTGATATGTACGATTTTTTTAAATCGAAAATTTCGAACCCTTATTACTTTGTCAAAACTTGACCAATTTTCATCCGGAATATCATTTTGATCATGGTTTGCGTTCTAAATTAATTCTGCATATAAATTATATTCATTTTTAAAAGTTAATTTTTGTTCGAAAATTGTCGATTTTTCCATACTTACCCCTTTACAATTTTTCGAAAACTTTAAACTCCTATTACTTTGTCAAAACTTGACCAATTTGCATCCGGAATATCATTTTGATCATGGTTTGCGTTCTAAATTAATTCTGCATATAAATTATATTCATTTTTAAAAGTTAATTTTTTTTCGAAAATTGTCGATTTTTCCATACTTACCCCTTTACAATTTTTCGAAAACTTTAAACTCCTATTACTTTGTCAAAACTTGACCAATTTGCATCCGGAATATCATTTTGATCATGGTTTGCGTTCTAAATTAATTCTGCATATAAATTATATTCATTTTTAAAAGTTAATTTTTGTTCGAAAATTGTCGATTTTTCCATACTTACCCCTTTACAATTTTTCGAAAACTTTAAACTCCTATTACTTTGTCAAAACTTGACCAATTTGCATCCGGAATATCATTTTGATCATGGTTTGCGTTCTAAATTCATTCAGTGTCTAAATTTTTATTAATTTTCAAAAACAATTTTTCTTTTTTTTTTTTCGAAAATTGTTGATTTTTTATAGATTTACTGTTTGGGTTTAACATCACTATTTTGTATATGTATTTTTTTCTGACTCTTTAACTGAAGATTACTCAATATGTATTCCTCTTTCAGCAGCAATGAGCAGCTACCAGCAGCAACAACAGCAGCAACGCTCCCTGTATAATCCAGCAACATTGATTAATCCGTTGCCGAGTGCCAGTACTGCCCCTCCCGTGGTGCCAACAGCAGCAAATGTAGCTAAAGCTAGCAACAATGATTGGAATTTGGCGCACAGCCTTTTGCCACCCAACCTGGGCAGCAATCAGGTAGCGCATCAACAACAGCAGCAGCAACAGCAACACCAGAATCAACAGCAGCAGCAGGTGCTGGCACATCAACATCAGCAACAGTTGCATGGAATGAAACCAAAGTATCCCACTTATGCGCAATATCAATCGACAAATGCAGCAGCGAATGCAGCAGCTGCCGCTGATATAGTAGATACACAGCAACAACTGCAGCAGCAGCAGCAGCAACAACAACAGCAGCAACAAAAAATTGTGCCGCCTAGCTATGGCAGCGATATGGCAACGTTTATGCAACATCAGATGCAACAACCGGCAAAAACAGAGACGCTTATAAATCCATTGAAGCGAACTAGCGAGGATATAAGCATGGATTATAGCGACGTTGCCAGCAGCAACAAAATGGCAAAGCTGGATGAGAATCGGGCGCAACAGCAGCAGCAGCAGCCAATGCATGCGATAGCACCACAGCAACAACAACAGCAGCAACAGGCGCAACAGCAACAGCAGCAACAAGTTGCGGCACAACAGCAACAAGCTGCGGCACAGCACCAACAAGTTGCAGCACAGCACCAACAAGTTTCAGCACAGCACCAACAAGTTGCAGCACAGCACCAACAAGTTGCAGCACAGCAGCAACAAATTGCAGTTGCAGTACAGCAGCAACAGCCCCAGCAGCAAGCACAGCAACAGCCTCAACAGCAGCAACAGCCACAAGCACAATCGCTGCTAAACAAGCAACAGCAAATGTTCAACAGCTTTTTGGGCTCAATGGCATTTGGCAAGCAGCTGGGCACAATAGCTCCTGATAAGGCATTTGAGATGTATAATCGTGCAGCTGCCATGGGTTTCCCCAAAGAGTTTGCCAAAGATAACACTGTCTGCAACATGCAACAGCAGCAGCAGCAGCAACAACAGGCAGCGGCCAACAAACAACAACAGCAGCTACCACAAGCACAGCCGAATCTCACGCAACTGCAGCCGCCGCATAATCTAAACTATCAACAGCAACAACAACAGCAGCAGAAATTACCATTACAACAGCAACAAGCGCCGCATAAGCCACCGCTAAATTATGGCAATAACAGCAACAACCTGCAGCAGCAATCGCAGCCCGCACAGCAACAGGAGCAACAGCAACAACATGCACAGCCGCAGCAGCAGCAACAACAGCCACACAATGCTTACCAACAGCAACCACAGCTTAATCACAACTATCCGCCAGCTGCACAACAACAACCAACTGCTGTCAAGCCAGCGGCAACACAGTCCGCTGTGACGGGCAACAGTGAAAACAGCAACATGTTGCATCTGGCAGCAAGTGCGCATCAACATCATCTCAGTCAGACGCATCATTTGGCTGCCTACAATAAGCCGACACCGCCACCACCACCGCAGACGTACAACAACCCGTTGATGCATCCACTGGCCGAGTCCATGTTGGGTTATCCGGTTAACTACTTTGACAAGAACATGCCACCAGCGGCACATATGTACAGTGCAGCCTCGAGTGCAGCAAGTGCTTATGGCAATCCCGCGCAGCAGCTCCCGGGCAACTATGTGCCCGGAAGCAATACTGCCGCCCAGCAGCAGCAACAGCAGCAGCAGCCGCCGACACATTTACAACAACCACCTCCTGTGGCTGTTGCGCCGCCTGAAGTGAAGGCGCCCGCCAAACGCGGACGTAAGAAAAAGGCAGCGACAAATGCAGCGGATACCACCACTAAGCAGCAGCAACAGCAACAGCAGCAACAACAAGTGGCAGCACAGCAGCAACAACAACAACAGCAGCAGCAACAACAGCAGCAGCAACAACAGAGTCAACAACAAGCGATGTCACAGTATAACATGCCACAGATGCCAACGTCAGCAGCAGCTGCACACGCCCAGGTATTGCATCAAGGCTTTCAGCTGTATGCGGGACTTAAATCGGGCGGCGTTGCATCGCCAGCCGCTGGCACTGCAGCAGCAGCATCTTCGGTTGCTGCTGCGTCAACAACTCAAACAGCCGCCGATGCGGCAGCCATCTCGTTAAAGACCTCGACTGGTGGCATGGTGCCCGGCAGCGCCTTTAATTTTGCGCCCACGCCCAGTGCTCTGGGCCTTTATGGCGATCAGACCAGCAGCTATTTGGATCAGTTTCGCGAGGCATCCAATCCATACTATATGCCTCCAGCGCCGGCGCACAGTGGAGCGACGGCAAGTCCGGCTGGCAATGCGGCGGATAAGAGTCAAAATCCACTAAATGCGGCAGCTGGATCTTATCCGTTTCTGGCTGCAGCGCATCCTTCGACACGTGCGGCAGCATATCCATTTGCAGCCTCACAGTTGGATCCAAATTCGCAGCTGTATCAACAGTATCTGCGTCGCGATGACTTCCACGCCCGGATGATCTTCAATCAAAGTCTGTTGGGTAGTCCAGCTGCAGCTGCCGCAGCTGCTGGATATGGTCAGCCTCCTCCGCCGCCTGCTGCGTACAGACCCTCAGCGCTGGGCATGACCAAGCCGTATGATATCAACAGGCAATCATGGTTTTAGCAGTACGCCAGCGCCGCCAACGTGGATCTGCAGGGAGACGACTTGAATGCGTCGTCTACAGCGACGACGGCGGCGACAGCAGTAGGTGGAGCAGCGGCAGCAGCAACTGCAGCAGCTGCAGCGGGAGCAACAACACAGCGTTGAATGCAGCTTGGTTAAGGATATCTGGAAGCCTTTTTTATTATATATAATATAATTTGATCTGATATTAGATATGTATATGCTGACTCGAATTATAGTTTAATAGCATCGAGACGACTGTTTTGATTGTGTGTGTTTGTGGCCCTGAACTTCAAATCGCACACACTTAACAAAAGTGTTGCAATTTAAATTGCTACATATTTTTAATGAATGAAGACATCAATAACTGTTATTTTCTTGCAAAGTACAGTAGATTATAAAGAATTCATCTTTATTTGTGTTAAAGATATGTATCTGATAAACAGTTTACGCAGGAAATATCAAAAAAGGAACTAACTTTGAGTTGTAAAATTTTTGTCAAACGTGTGCGATATTGTAATCCTTGTGTTATGTCTTTCATGCTTCACTTCTATTGTGCAATGTTTCCAATACCCCCTTTAACTGCGCCCAGGATTAACACATGACACACCGTTCGGTAGTTACTTGGTAGTTCTGTTTAGACAGTCTTAGATTTTAAGTTTTTTGTTAGATTGTAATAAGTTTAGTTTGAGCTGATTAAGAAACAGAACACAACAGATTCTAAGAATTGTTTCAAAAGCTTCCGACTATATTGTAGGCCTTTAGTTTTCAGAATTTAACTAAGCGTTGTAAACTAGCTATTATTAATTATATTATACTATATTATATTATATTATTACTATTATGTACTACTATTATTAGTTTTTATACGATCGTGCAGCGGGTAATTTGTTAAAATATTTATTAATATATTCAAAAAAGATAAAAACAAAAGTAAACAAAACAATACAAAAAATTGTAAACAATTTTTAGTTCGTAGAAAGCCAAACAAGTTGTAAAAACTTTTGTTAATTATGCTAGGTACGGTCTAAACTTATATCCAAAGTAAAAGAGAGAAATAATTAAACATCTACACACACATTCATGCACACTCATACACCAATACACACACGTATATACTCATAGCTCGCATGTGCAACATTCCGCCATGATTTCAGAATCCTTTCCGGAGTCATTTTCGCTGTACATACAAACAAAGAGTTAAAACTGGTTAAACAAAAACACATCTCAAATTGTAGCTTTAAATGCTGTAAAAAAAAAATAAAAACTAACAATTTAAAGTAATTTCAATGCTAGAGCAAATGCAAATTTATGAAAGGTAAATGAAAAAAGTGTCTTAGTCGCTATTAACATAAAGAAACAAGAAAAAACGCATATAAAAGTAACAAAAACAAAAGAACCCTTAATTATACAGAATAATAATATATATATATATATATTATATAAAAATATAAAATACATATGATGACGAGAATAACAAACACAATAAATATAAATTAATTAATTAAGTTGTTAACGCTTATGTTTTGCAAAGGTAAATTTTGTAATGATAAATAGTTTATAAACAATTTAAAAACAAATCGGTACCTAGAGCATAAAGAGCAGCAACAAACACAAACATATTTAAAGAACCACAACAAGCTAAATATTATATTAATAAAAATGATATGTTTAATCAATATGCGCGTATATATATCATATATATATGGGCATATTCATAGGCGATATGTATATGTATGTTTTGAGGATATACTTACACATATGTATACAAGTATATAAGTATGTACTATATTAGATGCTACACAGTAAATACAAACAAAAACTAAATACATGCATATATACATGTAGCTATACATGAAAACAAAATAAATTACAATAAAGAATTATATTGCATATTGTAGAAATTCGTTAACTTAATTCCAACTACTAACTACTGAGTAATGAGTGCTTAAATCCCGACTCCTTCCCTCCCTCCGCAAACGTCTCTCGATTATTATGCAATTTAAGCGCACGCGTTCATTTGCATACAATTGGATTGCGGTACAAGTTCTACCTTGATCATGCCCGTGTGCAGGGTGCCCAGTGCTATTACAGGTGAGACGACTTGAAACTCGTGCCAGCTGTGTTGCCAGTCAGACAGTCGGACGGACCGACTGTCAGTCGTTTGGTCATCTAGAGGAACACGATTTACGCTTGAAGCATGGCATTTTAGTGTTGAAAGCAATTGATCACTTTTAATTATCATTGGTATACATACTAATCAAGTTGCGATTCGCGTTCGCTATTAACGAAAGACTTAGGCAACGAACCTGCATTTCACATCTAGAACATGGAAAGTATTTCAACATTTCTGAGCCGAGTGAGAGGTTACAAGAGCTAAGGCCCATTAAATGTAAAGTGTGTAAACAATTACAGCTATAATTACGTACTCATATGACGGTTCAATCCAACAGTCAGTTAAATGATCAAATAGTTTGTTTAAATATTAATAAATAAATAATCAAGTTCATTGCTGGGTTAACCTGGCGTTGCCCGTATTTTGTCTTATGCATTTCCCGTCAGTTGGCTTTAATTTACTATAGTGAAGGGAGTATTTTAGAAATTCCAAAATCATTGTTATCAACAAACCTATGGCCATAGTTCGGTAAACCGCATCTGGATTATATTTTGTTTTAATTGAAATAAAATTATATATAATAAGTTTGCGGAAGTAAAGTAGATCGACTGAAGCATTTACACTGTATTTTTTCTATTTTGAAAGTTTACTTTTATGACGACGAATTCCGAAAGAGTTCTAAGATTAATTACATATCAGAAACAATTTAAATAAAGCAGGTCGAGTGAAGCATTTACATTCCATTCCATCCATTTTGACAGATTGCTTTCAAGATGACGAATTCCAATAAGTTCTGAGAATAATTATGGAGCTGTAACAAATATAAGTTATTTGCCCATCCCATAATTATAATATACTGAAGAATGCGGACTCTTTAAAAATATGAATTAAAAAAAAAAACTGTGAAATTATAATTATAATTAATTATAATTAGAGAGTGCTTTCTAATTTGTTTATCCACCATGTGCTAAGTGGATCAAAGACGTCAGTTAAATCTTTTTACAACGAGCTTAAAAAAAACAAAACATCTAGAATGTGATATATTATTCAAATTATCATTAGCTCAGCTGGATATTTCATCTGTTTATAGTGGAAAATTTTAGCGCATTATTCGCTTATTTTTAGCACCTTTATGGCCTATGAATCATGGGTAATCCACTTCCATTGACGCTTTACAAGAACAGAACCATTGATTAATGATCTACTTGTCAGTCACCGCTAATAGTTGTATATCAAGAGTTGTGTTCTTTTCATTCTTATTTGATATAGGTATTGGGTTACCTGTACTTTATCCGGTTGAATTTTTTCCCTCTTATACCGAATGCTTTTGAAGCTTTCACATGTTGTGCATGTTTATTAGTTTATTCACCGGCAATTTGTTAAATCCCAATAAGCAGTCAAAGTTCTGCGAAGCTCACTTCTTAACTTGTTTTTTGTTAAATGGGAAAATTTAAATATTTGGCTTAAAATAGTTGAGAGTTGATTCAATGGAAAAACTATTTTTAGAAAATAAGAACTTAACCATTCTCGATAGTCAGTGTTTCCTTGACTTTTAAGTTCACTAACATGTGTCAAAATATAAAAACATCTTTACGAGCTTTCGTCACTAGCGGGGAATTAAAATAGCGCTCTTTATTTTATTCCTCCCTACGCTTGATAATTAGTACCCAATGGGCACTTTGCATAACCGTCATGAGCTTCACGCAGGGGATTTCCATCAAAAACGGTGATCGTACTACAAAACACAACCGGCGAGGGAGCAGCTGTTAAATATAAATCAAATATTGTATCACTCTTTTACATTATCTTATGATAAGCATAAATATTATTTTCCAATGTTACTCTTAAGGCTAGGATTTTAAGAATAAAAAATTGGAAATTTGAAATAAAACGGTGTTTTACTGAAATGGCTTTAATTTTAGATGGCGCGTTTGAATGAAATATCAGGACTAAATACCAGGCAAACAGAATTTACAGAAGGTTGTTAAAGCAAAATATTTTAATTTACTTGCAACCAAAGAGTCTGCCCAAATACCAGGCAAACAGAAATTAGCCGGAAATACAAATTTAATTTTATTTTAAAAAATAAAAGATTTGGTTGCTTTCTTCTCATTTCTGTTCGCCTGGTATTTTAGCTGCAATTTTGACTTTTTCTGTCCCTGCCTGCCCTCGAGGGAAGTATGTATGTATGTTTGGATGTATGTATGTACATATGTATGTGTGTATGCTTGTATTTTTGTATGTCTGTATGATTGTATGTTTGTATCAGCTCGCTGTAACCGAAAAGCCTGCAAATATACCAGGCGAACAGAAATCAGCAGGAAGCGAATATTTAATTTGAGCGACATTTAAATTGTTTGAGTAAACATATTTGAGTGTAAGCATTTGGGCTCAGATCCTCTGAGCTAGTTTTTAATTTTTGCGTACTAATTTAATTCCATTTCTGTTTGCCTGGTATTTTGAAAATTTTTTTCCCATTTCTAATGAAAAATCCTGTTTTACTTCAAATATAAAGTTTATTTTATTCTTAGAATCATATCCTTATAGACTAACATAGAGTAAATGCTTTTTGAGTTTTCTAGGACTTCTTTTCTTATAATTTTAAGTGCCTTTGCTAATATTAAATTTTTGTATCATTTTATAAATATTTAACTATGTTTATGTTTATTTCAAGTTTTCTTAAAAGCTTATACATATTAGTCTAAATCTAATATATAATTTAACTGTAGGTGCAGCATTCTTGTATTTCGTGTGCTGGAGCATGAACTTATCGATTTCCAAGTATTTAGCCTCATCCGGCTGGTTAGCTCCACATCCACCGGGAAGTATACGGAACAGATTTTCCGTTGGGCAGCTCTAAATCCTCCTCCAAATCGGAAACCTAAGGAAGAGTAGATATTATTGATATAAAAATCAGGGATTAATACTGCAACCATAACCGTAACCATAACCGTAAGTCCTAACCGAAATCGTAAGCCCAAAAACTGAAATTACCGAAATAACCGTTAAGATTTGAAAGAAAAAGAAGTGAAAATAAGCTCAAAAGTACTTTTTTACCATAATTTTATCACCTGGAGTCGATTAAAAGAATAAATTTAAGATTTAAAATTTTTGAAAATTTTCAAAAAATGTAAGGGGTAACTATGTAAAATTTCCGAAAAAATGAATTTTTCAAAATCATCAAATTTTGATGCCAAACCAATATTTGTGTAATAAAATGGTCAAAAAAACATCCCTTTTGAAAATCGATCAAGATTTGACAAATTTATTCAAATTAATAGAATACCTTGTACTAAAATCAGGGAAAATGTTGCAGTTTTTGGCTTAGGACTTAAAGTCACAAACCAAAATTCAGTCCAAAAGTACTGTTTTACCCTAATTTTATCACCTGCAATCGATTAAAAGACTAAAATAAAGATTTAAAATTTTTGAAAATTTTCAAAAAATGTAAATCGACAATTTTCCAAAAAAAATATTTGTCTCAGAATCAAAAAATTTAAATGCAAAGTTGAAGTTTGGTTAATATTATGAAAAATAAGACATTCCTCATGGAAATCGGGTGAGTTTAATTAAAGTTGTGCTCTTTGAAAGTCCAGTGTCAACATTTTTCGTATGTAGATAACTTACAATAGTTGACACATTGCGATGCACAAGCTTTTTTATTGTTTGAGCAATATCAACAAATTTTACAGAGCCTGATCGTTTTTTAAAGCTTAATTTAATTTTTGTTCTGCCCTAATTTAATTTAAGAATTGATCTTAATAAAATGATCTTTTTTTGAAATGACAAATCTATTCAAATTAAAAGAATACCTTGTACTATAAATCAGGGAAAAGTTTGCAGTTTTTGGTTTAAATCTTAAAGTAACAAACCGAAATTCAGTCCAAAAGTACTTTTTTACCATAATTTTATCATCTGCAATCGATTAAAACACTAAAACAAAGATTTAAAATTTTTGAAAATTTTCAAAAAATGTAAGGGGTAACTATGTAAAATTTCCGAAAAAAATGAATTTTTAAAAATCATCAAATTTTGATGCCAAACCAATATTTGTGTAATAAAATGGTCAAAAAAACATCCCTTTTAAAAATCGGTCAAGATTTAACAAATCTATTCAAATTAAAAGAATGCCTTGTACTAAAATCAGGGAAAATTTTGCAGTTTTTGGCTTAAATCTTAAAGTAACAAACCGAAATTCAGTCCAAAAGTACTTTTTTACCCTAATTTTAACACGTGCAATCGCTTAAAAGACTAAAATAAAGATTTAAAATTTTTGAAAATTTTCAAAAAATGTAAAGGGGTAACACTGTAAAAATCGACAAATTTTCGAAAAAATATTTTTGTCTCAGAATCAAAAAATTTAAATGCCAAGTTGAAGTTGGGTTAATATTATGAAAAATAAGACATCACTCATGGAAATCCGATGAGCTTTAATAAAGTTGTGCTTGTTGAAAGTCCAAAGAGTCAGCATTTGTCATATGTGGATAACTTACGGTTTCAGTTTGATACCCTGATAAAAGTATATCAAAAAATTGACAGCTCGATTTATTTTCCAAAAGGCTCCAACAGCCAAAACAGCATAATCTTTTGTCACTAGCGTGGATTGCTGACAACAGTGATTAACTTTAATACCGGCAATTACGCAACATATTCTGTACATGCAAGCGAAAATGCTTCACATCAATAATTCGATTTGAATGAGAATTTAAAAAATGCTAATTGCTGCTAACAGAAATTAAAAAAATGTTAGGCTGAGGGAATGATAGAGCGGAGCAGGGCGGATCGGAGACGTGGGAGGGGAGTGGTGGGAGGGATCGCACGACAGTCACGCAGCGATTTTCACGTGCCGTGCTCAAACCGTGGAGCATTCTAAAATTCTAAGATAGCCTTCCGCTTAGATTTATGTGTTGCAATATTGCACAATTAACGAGCTCAACAAATCGTACAATAATACATAATAATCAGCCAAGAAATCGTAAAACAACTGCAATCTATATACTATATATGCCAATATACTAATAAATATATATTGTAGTATATTGAGAATTGTATTGTGCGTCGTCGTTACGTTGCTGACCAAAAAGGTCATACAATTTATAAAGTTGTTGCTTTTGTTGCAGTTGCAATTGCCATGCAACATGGTATTGTTTTCAATTAAATACAAGCATTTGCAATTTAGTAGTTAAATGTGGTATTATGGGATTTTGACTTGGAATTGGGAAGATAGAAATTTTTCAACGAATGTGTCACAAACTGAAGAGTTCAGAGTTGATAGCTTAAATACTTGGAAGCAATAATAAAATATTTGTTTTATTTAATTCATTAAGACTTCTAAATTCGTCCAAATCTATTTGTTCAATGCTCTGAATATTTCATAATACTCGAGATATAATTATAATTTTTCCTCTTGAGATTCCAGTTTTTATAGAGCATCTCCCAGTTGTAATTATGATTTAATGATTGCTTAATTATTGTATTACATTTGTCAAGAGGCACGTTTGAGTTTTATTAGTATTTTGTGTGTAGTTAGTTACGGCATAAATCAAGATATGACTTGGCAGTGAGTTCAGCTTGTAACTTGCTTGGGGTGGCTTTGATGTTGTTGTTGTTGCTTTGATTGAACGTTGTTTCTGTTGCTGTTGTTGCTGTTGTTGCACTCTTTGGAGTCATTTGATCAGAACGGCATGCTTTTACTTTCTAAATTTAAATGACCGGTATTACATACTCGTATGCATGTTTGTGTGCGGTTTATTTATTTACAAGAATTTATTTAGTCACATCGCGTTCAGATTGTGCTGTAGACTTCCGTTTGTGATTCAGATATCATGTACGATATATAGTATACGCGTGTATCAACCAATTAATGCAGATAAATTAAATTAAACATGCTTAAAAATAGCACTCCTTCTCTTTTGCAGCTGCGTCGCCCTTAGGCAGACTCAGGGCTTTGAACTCTGTTTGAAATTTTAATTTATCTGCTGCGGCGACCTTAGTGGTTCGCAATGTGGTTACCGTGTAGCGGGTGTGGTTTGAACTTGGCCAGGGACCAGCTTAGCTTGATTGACTGATTATTTAATGTGAATTTGTCGATTATTGCACAATAGCAAAACATGAATGCTCGCCCCTTAATGCTTAATCATCTGCCACACGACAGAACATACAATACTACTACTATGATAATAGTTAGTACACGTAATAGTACTATGCATTAATTTATAACATGCGCCAAGCATCTTTGGCATTTGATTAATGAAATTCCGTTTGGAGCTCGATTGTATCATTCGAGTTGAGAGTTTGTCACGTAGACCAGTTACTTAATTTACATGGGTATTACAATAAATTATTTAATAATTTTTATTGCCAGCGTTTCCGTCAGCGAAGCATCAGAAACGAAAGACTTAAGCAGCGAACTTGACTTCCTGCACAGCCCGAAAAAATAAAAGCAAACACCTCAAGTTCAATGGAATTTACGTATCAGCTGTGAAATTGATCAATCTGTTTGTGTTTTATGCATGAAAAATGCATTATCTCTCAATTGAGAAAGATAAGAAAAATGTTGTAATTAGCCATTAGTCTAATTCAGTCTAGTTAGTACGTGAGAGATGTGTATGTTTACACCTGGCCTGCGGATTGCTGAGTATATCGTATCTAATGAAACTGTTAGTTAATTTTATGAGCAGCTGTGCCATAAAATTGTAATTTATTTTAATTTGCACAGTTTTATTAGTATTGGTAGCTACTGCCACCGGCCGCGGACTATAATAAAAATGTTTATAAATTATAAGTGTATTGTTTATACTTAGTATATACTTAGTTTAACTGTTTAGCGGTTTAGCTTTGGTCTTAGAAAGTGCAAATGTTTGACCTTCACTCGCGCATTCACAAGGCACCACCAAAGCAATTGGTGGGCGGTGGAAAAGCAGGTGGTTTGACCCTCCGCTCCCTCTCCCTCCCCCTCCTCATCCCCCTCAGCGGCGTGTAGTTAAAGTGTTTGCTCACGCAAATATTTCATAGAATAAATATACTACAATAATCGTATCAATAAATAAATATGATTATTTTTCGGCTTCAGCTTCGACTTGGACTTCGGTGTTCAGTTTCGGCTTTGGCTTTAAAGCAAATGCGCAAATCGCCAATGGCTCGCCTTGACAACAGCTAAGTAAGACAACAAGAAGTTGACAGTTGAACAATTTACATAATATTATGTACAGAGAGGCTTATCAAATATAATCACACACTGGGCGTTAAGTGGAGTGTGCTAAATGCGCTATAACTTTAAGAGTATGCAAAAAAAAGTAGAATAAGTAGAAACCTGTTTGTCCGCTTCACTAACTTTAAGCAGAAAGCCCCAAAAAATAAAATGATATATATTATACACTGGCAACTATTAAGTATATGTACATATATATTTTTAAACAGAATCTGTAAATGTATACAATTGTGTTGGAATACAGAACGTTTCCTAGGAAACACATATTCGGTACAGTCTTATGCAAATCATAATGAAAATACCCAAGATCCAACTCAGGCCCAATCTCGTATCTTTGTTATTATTACTACTTTTTTTCCATTCTGTTTCAGCTCACTTAACCGCAGCATTTCCGATTCAGTTTTGTCAGCAAATTAGCACTCCGAATACGAATATGATGATGCTCGTATCTTCCAGGCAGCATCATTTAGAACGTTTAACTTTAAAAAAATCCCCATGTAAGTGGGAAAATTTTTTAATTTTGAAAGTATCTCGATCATTGGCCATGAGTCAGTTTAGTTGCAGCCTGCGTCTTTTGGCCAGCTTGTCAGATATATTCTGACGTATGCTAATTTGGGGAAGACCACGCCAAGATTTGTGGATAGTGTGTGCGTGTGTGCGTGTGTGATTGTGTGTGTGGCAGCAAAACAGACCATCAATTAAACCGTTTGCGAACTAAAAGCACGGGGAATTTGCTGCGTATTCTGCTTAAAGAAATATCAAAATAAACACTGTGAATTAAATTGCCATAAAAGTCAACTGACTCAATCTGTCACATGCAGGTGAAAACACTTGTAAAATGTAAATACCAGTGGTTGTTTAACCGACTGCTGACTAGTGACTGGGTGTGTGTGAATGAGTGGGTTACAGGGTGTTGGTGGTGTTGGTGGTGTTGATTGCTGTGGTCAAGCTGCAACCTGTGTGCGAGCTGTCAATTTCAGTTGCTATTGATTTTTTGCCACAAGGACAAATTCATGATATCCTTTGTGGGATTGGGCTAAGCTAATCGGGTCATGTGGAAAAGTATTTCAAGTGGCCGAAGAGGGCACGTCAAAAACACAAAATGAACTTGCTCTGGATGTGGATGTGGCTTCATTTAATAGGCATATAAATGCTTAAATTGTGATTGCTGATACGATAATAATAAAAATGTTTATAGCAAGTGCATTTCCAAATAACAAATACTTATCGGCTTTAATTTTAACTTTCTTTGTGTAGTTGGTTGTCGGTTGTCGGTTGGTAAACTGGTTTAGCTGTTCGCTTTGTTTAAGCCCTAAAAGTCAAGCAACTGAAATTACCGTTGCAGTCGAAAATATTTAACGATGAAATTATATTAATAAAATTATTCGGATCAATATTTTGGGGGCTCGTTCGTTTTGGACATCGGCGGTGATTAAGAGGCTTTAAATGTACCCCAATGTTGACACGCCTCGAAAATGTTTGAGCGGCTCTTAAGAAAGGCGAAACCATAAAAACCCCAGTCTAAAAATAGGACAAGTGATGGCTGCTTATCATCAAGGCCCCTGAAGACAGCCACAGACTTGTGCGGATCCTGAAGAAATGCCAGTGAGATTTGTTATTACAGAATTGTTTACAGGCCATATTTAATTTGTGTGTTGTTGTCTACGCTTTTCAGATATCTGGCAATTAATTTCAGTAATCAACATGTCAAATGCTGAGCTCATCTTAATGAAATGTAGTATAAATAACGCATCTAAATGTTTCTTAGTAATTTATTTTAAGTGCATAAATATTCCCTTTCATTATTGGACCTGTGAGAGGAATACCTAATCCCACAGTTAGCATATCTGATTTATCTTAATGCCCCTCTGTCTGTCTGTCTCTACTTGTTGATGCATCTCGGTTTATTTGGAGTCCCCCATTTGATTACCAGACAACAACTATTCACAATATTTTCATTTCAAAACTTGGTAAATAATTCAGATGAGTCTTTGGATCTGGCACCGAAAGTAAGTAAGTAATTCCCCTGCAGTTGCGTCCACATATTTTGATTATGTTTTGCTGTGATGACGGTTGACTTTTTTGGCTCTCGTGATTGGCACACGTGACGCAAAACCCAAATAGAAATCACAATCGAAACACGCATACGCGCCAAGCAAATAAAAATAAACAAAATATACAGTAAAAATCAAAACAAAATGTGTGGCGAGCGTGCGACTATTTTGCATAATCAAACAATAAATTAACAACTAAATGCGAGACAAAATCAAGTTAAACGGCGTCATCTTAGGCTCTGATTCAGCCCCAAATCGAACTTGGTAAGCTCTACTTAAATAGCTGCGTGGACCAAGAGGAGGTCGAGGGACGGGAGGACCCAGCTGGGAATGGCATGGAATTGATTTGTCAGAGCAGTCGATATAATTCCCCTTCCACCAGACAGTCTGACAGTCGGACAGCTCAACAAGTGGCTATTTGGGAAAGCAAAACTTCGATATTATACAATAATTAGCAACAAAAATGATTGCCGTTTGTAATTAATGCACATAATTGTGATTCAGATCGATTAGAAATAAAGTCGAATGGGAAAAAATTATAAAAATGTTTTAAAATGGATTCTTAATTGTATTATTAATTACAGCTTATTAAATTATGAATAATATTTGATTCATAGAACAAAAAAATAAAAATAAAATCAAAAAAAAATCGAAAACAAAAACAAAAACATGACTGCGCTCCCTATCAGCTGACTAAAATATAAATAAAAACTAAGCTTAAGATTATTCTAGGAAGTTGTCAGAACAAGGGCAATTATGTGGGAACTTGCCAAGGCTGACAGAATTCATTTAGATATCATTTAGTTATCTTAGTGATATTTTGAAAATATCCGATTATCCAATATAATAAAATGAGAAAAATCAATTTCAGAACCACTTACAAGTATCTCCACCTTTCTATCAATATACTTGAATACTTTCTCAATGCCAATCTTCAATGAAACGGAACTGCTTTCATTATACTTAAGACCTGCCAATTATGATTGATTGAAATACAACTGTACCTTTTTCTTAGCATTGCCAAATAAAAAATGTGGACTACGTGACTATGGCAAAACACACAGATACTCACTTGTATGTGTTTTTAACATATATTTGATTGTACCTTTTATTAGAACAAAAGTTTAAAGGTAGCGTTCAGCTTTTGCCGCCATGTCCGAAATACTTAATTATAGAACCTAATTTATTTGAACACTTTTTTATAACTTGATGATTGATCATTAGATATCCAAAAAAAAAAAAATAAATAAAAGGCAAAAAAATATAGTGAGTTTGTATTATGTAACAAAAGTCAAAAATTGCAAAGCGGAGCTAAAATTGAAGCCAACCTTCAATTCTCAAAGGAGTAATTCGAAAAAGTTTAGCGGCAAACAATTAAAAATGATATTATGGGCACAGAGAAATACATAGATACATAGATAGATAGATGGATTGACGAGTCCGAGAGATAGGTAAGTATGTATATATAGAAAGAGAGAGAGGGGCAATTGTTTGATTGTGTTTGCGTAGAGTTAACTTCACTTGTTTGGATTTGATCATGAAACTTCAATAAAACAAAAACAAAACAAACAAACTGGTTGATCAGGTTGCATGTAGGCCCTGGTAATATAGCGATAGCGATAGCCAGGGCCAGGGTTGGGGTTGGGGTTGGAAGCTGCGACCAGTCAGCCGTTAAAGGGTCATGGCCAAGGACAAGGAAATCCCAGTGAATGGCTCTACCAACGATAAATGAATCACGATCGACTTCTACTCCGTTTCTATCTCCGCCTTCATCTGCGTGTCCGCCTCCGACTACGTCTCCGTCTCCGTCTCCGTCTCCGGCTCCATATCCGTTTCTATCTCCGCCTCTGACTCGCTGTGCTCAACTACAATTTTGCTACTTTTAAAACCTTGAGAATAGTTATGCTCTTGCATTGTTTTTGTTTTGTCTTCTATTTAATAACTTTAGAATGAGCAAACAAAACGCCGTGCACAATTAAATTTGAATATTAAATAAAAGTTAAATAAAAACTAAACAACTGCTTTTAAATGTTAAATGCGTTAATTATGCGACCGCAATAACAACAATTGTGGAATAATGTCGGAAGAAAAGTTGGCCAAAAAGCCGTGAGGGCAACACGTAGGCAGCTGGCTCTTAGCTCTTATGAAATGAAATGTTGTTAACTAAATAAGACTATATACAATTTCGATGTTTATCAATGAATAAGTCTCACATTTGAAGATTATTGAGTTGCCAATGGTTCTTAAGCTATCGGAAATGTATCTAACTAATTTTTTGTTATTTTAATATTCTTTTTTTTTTGGGCTTGTCTCATTTCGATATAATTTCTTGGACTTGCTTATTAGCAATTACAGCTAAATTGCACAACGTGTTTGATTATCCATTTAGTAGATAGTTTAACAATTAGCTTATGCAAGCAGAGAATGAACGGAAAACATCGGAGCATTTGTTGTTTAAACATTTAACAAAAAAAAAAAATCATTTACTGTTGATATGTAAACTACCCGTATCCCAGTTGACGCTGGATCTGGTATTAACGCAATATTAAAATTCTTAAGTATTGTTAATCACAGCTTGTGTCATCTATTGAGTTTAATAACTTCATATGCCATAAGGTATAATATGTGTTAGATAGTAGCTCATTAGTACATGGCTCATTAGCGGCGGCATTTAATCGCTGTCTTTAAATCAAACTACGGATTTCATTGGCACGCCTACACTGATCAAAATAAGAGTTTTTCATAATGGAAGACATATCATTAAATTTTGTATTATTTTTTATTACTTTTTCTCTTTAAGTATTTTTTAAAATTATAAATTAAAAAATAATATTGCTGATATTAGACACTGGTGTTTTTATCAGTGTAGTTGCAATGGCTTTGGCTGTTGATGTTTGTTTGGCTTTGGCCTGTTGCAAGGATGACCACATTTGCAACTGCAACAACAATGACAATCACAACAAAAGCAACAACAACAGTAGCAGCAATAAGTGCACGTCTCTGCTTCGAATGTAGATCAATGGCAAAAGCGAGCGACTAACTCTGAATTTGGTTAAATGTGCTACACTAACTAAACTAAAGCTAAATGTCATTCAAATGATCTAAGACCAGCTACACATTAGGCGTCAGCCTCGCTGCCATATCTAAATGCGATAGTAATACCTATTACATATAATATGCTTTTTTTTTTATTTGTGCGTGCTATCAGCTTACAGGAATTAGTTAGAGACATACTTAAAGTCAGCTGCCAATACTCGCATTCGTATGCAAATGTCCCGCCAATTTGCCAGATGTTTGTTTTGACGACATTTAATTAAGTCTAATAGAGCCGGCAATTCAGTAAATATCCAAGCCATTCTACTCATTAATGTGATGCATTAACGCATGCAAATTAGTTAAATGCGTTTTCATAATTGTTCAATTAACTGCTGTAGGTTGACACCTTCAACTGCGGTCATAACAAGAACAAAACAACAACAACAACAACAGCAGTTCCTTGTTTTACTTTCTTTTTTCTATTTATTCCCTTGGTATGTTCTAGATCAACAGTTAGTCAAGTAGTTGTTTTGAACAAATAAATTGTTTTGCAAAATAAAAATATGTTTTTCTTGTTTGATAAATTTTTTACTTATTTTATATAAGTTGTCTATTGCTCTTAAAACATAACGAAAAAAAGAAATATGTAAATCCTTTGGCTATAAACAAAAATGTCTCACTTTTGTGTACTGTGAAAACAACAAGCTGAGTAGGTTATTCCCTTTGCACACGCGGCGAATGCGCAATATTGACTAGGTTATAATTTGTCTGACTTCTGACCTTTCCCTTCAGCCGAGCTTGCCAAGTTCTAGTTATTATATCGTGTATATCTACCGTTGTCTACTGCATCGCATGTGATGCATATAATTGAATGTAGATTGGGCTATGCCCTGCCACACGCGGCGTATGCGCAATCTTGGTTTAGGCTTTTTTAATGACGCGCAGAGAGCGCGACAATTCCAAATATTATTGTTGTATACATAATATGTATATTTTGCCCCGTCGTTTATTATGTAGCTGGCGCGCACGCGCGCTATGGTTAACCCCAAGCAGCCAACAACAACAATGAATAGTCACAACAACAATAACAACAATGGTAGCAATGCCAAGCGCGTCGTTCTAGCTGCCGCACTTGAACTTGGTCGACTCAGCCCGATGCCGACCCACTGCCAGTTGTGGGCTTTTGGTGAGAGGAAACCCCACGAACAACTCTATGCTGGTAATACAAACATATACATATACATATATATAATACATACGTATATCTCGAGCTCCAGCTGGGCTTTTAAAATTCAGCTACGTCACAGACGCGTCATGCAAAAACCTGTCGCTGTTGATGTTGTCGTTGTCGTTGTCGTTGTCATCGGTCTCGGTCTCGGTCGTCGTTGTTGTTGTCGTTGTCGGTGTCGCGTTCGGCAGCTCAACTTTTTGGTATTTAAGCGCTGGCAACTGAACCTGGGACATGCATTGATTCGCTAACGTTCGCTCTAAAGACTTGCCAGCCTTCTGTGGTCAAGTAGTTTGCTGCTCTGATTTGTTGTAATAAAATTTTAGCTGAAAGGATTAATCAAAGTTTACCGAGTATCAGTTTCGCGTTCAAGGATTTTGAAAATATTTAAAAACAAGAATCGACGTTAAACGTGCCGTGAACGAGAAAGAGAGAGAAAGAGTTCTTTGAATTCAGCTAAATTCTAGACGCAATCAGTTCAGTTCAGGAACGAATTCAGCAATTAAGCAGTGAAAGTGCTAAACATTTCGAGTGCTTATTGCAAATCAATACAAATAAACAAAAAAAAAAAAAATTAAAATAGTATTCAAAGTGTTTGACAAATACTTTGCATAAATTTTTGAAATTCTTTTTGAAAACAAAACAAAACCAACACAAAACCCAAGCAAAATGATGGCCGTAGCAGCTGCCCAAAAGAATCGCGAGATGTTCGCCATTAAGAAGTCCTACAGTATTGAGGTAAGTTTGAAATATTAAAAAAAAACAGCATTTAAAAAATAAAAATAATACATGTCTATGGTCTACGTGACTGTTGAAAGGTTTTCAAAGTCCAAAAGCTTAATTTGAGTTGTAAAACTTACAATGCTTTAATTCAAATGATTTCCCAATGCTTTTTTTGCAACTTGATGAAATGACATGGTAACTGACGGACTGTCTGTCTGTCTGTCTGTCCGTCTGTCCGTCTGTCTGTCTGTCTGTCTGTCCGTCTGTCCTGCTGACAATACACACGCAAGAACAACAGCAACAACATGTTGTAACACACACAGTCAAGTGACAAGTTATTATTTAACAAATAAATCACTGTGAGACCTGAGAAAGATGCCTATGTATGTATACAGTAGAGGGAGAGTGAAAGTGGCCAACACCTCATTTGCCCTGCACTTACACAGACGCGTCTCATTGTTGATCTGGCGCTGTTTATGTTGATGTTTATGTTGCTGCTGTTGTTGTTATTGTTGCCTTTGTCGTTGTCGTATATGAAATCAATAAAGATGATTCAATGAGCCGTCAGCTCTTTCATCAGCAACGGCAGAGTGAAACTGTATAAACTTCCCAAAAAAAAAAAAATAAATACAAATACAAAAACAAAAACAGAAACAGAAAATAAAAACTGCAACTGCGACAGACATTGATCTTTCTGCTGCAGATAGAATAGCCTTCGTTGAATGCAGCTAAGCTGACAATACTCAACAGTTTAGACTTTGAATGAGCCAAGTTTGATCAAAGGAAAACAGTCAAGAGCTTTCTCTTGCCACTTTCATGACATAAGCGCAGATTGCGCAACAGTTCTCCCACCCCAAAACGGGGGCAAGAGTTGCAGGCAACAACTGAGCTAATGGCTAATTTCCGGCGCATATCCTGCCACTTTGAGCTTGACCAGCAATGTCACTCAAACTCAGTTCAACTCAATTAAAATATGTAATTTTATTCAATTTTTAGAATGGTTATCCATCCCGTCGCCGCAGTCTTGTGGACGATGCACGCTTTGAGACTCTGGTTGTCAAGCAGACCAAACAAACGGTGCTCGAGGAGGCGCGCAACAAGGCCAATGGTAAGTCCAATTCCACTTTAGATGCCACTCAACAGGCTGCCCACAGTTTCAGTGTTTTTATTTGATTTTGATTTTGTTTCTATTATTTCTTAATTTGCTTTCAAAGATGCCTCGCTCGAGGAGTGCATTCAGCAGGCAAAGGGCGACCATGTGCCCGCCGAGCAAAATGTCGAGCTGCAGGACGAGCAGCCCAACCTCGAAATGGCCGTTGAGGATGAATATGTTGCAGGTGCTTATCTTTCTTTTTTTTATCTAAATTTTCATTTTATTATTTTCATTTTGCTTATAATTTTCCTTTATTTTTGTTATTTTCCTTTCGATTTGTTTAGTTGAGGATATTGAAACTGAAACAGCAGTTGAAAGCAGCGCTGAACAGTCAACTGGTGATGATGAAAGGCCCACCAAGAACGGTAAGTGGGCGTGGCAAAGCACACACACACACTCACACACACACACACAGTCATACATTTATAGAGTGTGACTTGAACTTAAGTGCTTAATATGATAAAGTGCCAGCACTCAGCGTTTTATACGTGAGCATTGGACTCTGATTGTTACTGTATATGTGTGTGTGTGTGAGTGTATGCCACACACACATACACCCACACACACATAATAGAGTCAACTGTTGAGAGTCAAGAGCTCAACAGGGTAAATGGCGCATTTCCCTTTTTTCATTCATTTTTTACGCTCGACTTAAGTCTTTGTCGGTTGCATGGCAACCCTAAGAGAGCGGGGTTGAAAGGAGGGTAAAACGAGGGGGTGGTAGCTGCCACACGTAGCTCACTTATCGCTTACGTGACCGTAAAGCCGCTTGCAAGGATGATTATGATTGGCATTCTCCCACCTTTTTAAATAATTGCAGATTACGGCCTCACCGAGGACGAGATTGTCCTGGCCAATGCCGTGTCTGAGTCCCCGGAGGCGGAGGCAACCATCCAGTGCGCCGCTCTGGTGGTCCGCCTCAAGGAGGGCATCTCCTCGCTGGGCCGCATCCTCAAGGCCATCGAGACGTTCCATGGCGCCGTCCAGCATGTGGAATCGCGCCAATCGCGCATCGAGGGCGTCGATCACGATGTGCTCATCAAGGTGGACATGACCCGTGGCAATCTGCTGCAGTTGATCCGCTCTCTGCGCCAATCCGGCTCCTTCAGCAGCATGAATCTGCTGACCGAGAACAACATTAGTGTGAAGGCTCCGTGGTTCCCCAAGCACGCATCCGAGCTGGACAACTGCAACCATCTGATGACCAAGTACGAGCCCGATTTGGACATGAACCATCCCGGATTCGCCGACAAGGTCTATCGCCAGCGTCGCAAGGAGATTGCCGAGATCGCATTCGCCTTCAAGTATGGCGATCCCATTCCCCACATCAACTACACCGATGTCGAGGTGAAGACCTGGCGCTCCGTCTTCCGCACCGTGCAGGATCTGGCTCCAAAGCACGCGTGTGCCGAGTACCGTGTCGCCTTCCAGAAGCTCCAGGACGAGCAAATCTTCGTCGACCATCGCCTGCCCCAGCTGCAGGAGATGTCCGATTTCTTGCGCAAGAACACGGGATTCTCGCTGCGTCCCGCTGCGGGTCTCTTGACCGCTCGCGACTTCCTCGCCTCGCTGGCCTTCCGCATCTTCCAGAGCACACAGTATGTGCGTCATGTCAACTCGCCGTATCACACTCCCGAGCCGTAAGTATTCAGCAACCAACATCCAATTCTCTTACATCAAAAGACAAAGCTTTTTGTGTGCCACTCTAATTGCATTTGCTGCCTTTTTGCTTCCGCTTCCACAACATTTTCACTACTTCCACTTTCACTTCCTCTGCCTCCGCCTCTGCCTCCGCCTCTGCCTCCGCCTCTGCCTCTGCCTTCCGCTTGGCAACTTTTATTGTGTGGCAAATTGGTTTAACAATGTGCCAGGCACTTTGCTGCTCCTGCTTGTCCTTTATTACAATATTCAGCAGCTAATTGTTTTATGCCAACGCACTTTCAACATGATTTTCCTACTCTTTTCTCACTCTAATTACAGCGATACCATCCACGAGCTCTTGGGTCACATGCCCCTGCTGGCCGATCCCAGCTTCGCCCAGTTCTCGCAGGAGATTGGCCTGGCCTCGTTGGGCGCCTCCGATGAAGAAATCGAGAAGCTGTCCACGGTAAGCATCATCATGATTTAATTGCATTGCATTATTATTATTATTTTGAATGGCTTCCGTTGGCCTTCAGTGCAACTGCTAATGAGTTGACAGGTGTTATTCACATATTTATCGAGATTCTTGTTTGTTTTCTTTTTGTGCGATTCGTTTGTTAGGTCTACTGGTTCACTGTTGAGTTCGGTCTCTGCAAGGAGCACGGTCAGGTCAAGGCCTACGGAGCTGGTCTGTTGAGCGCCTACGGCGAATTGTTGCACGCCATCAGCGACAAGTGCGAGCATCGGGCTTTCGAGCCAGCTGTCACTGCTGTGCAGCCGTATCAGGATCAGGAGTATCAGCCCATCTACTATGTGGCCGAGAGCTTCGAGGATGCCAAGGACAAGTTCCGTCGCTGGGTCAGCACCATGTCGCGTCCGTTCGAGGTGCGCTTCAATCCGCACACCGAACGCGTCGAGATCCTCGACTCGGTGGACAAACTGGAGACTCTCGTTCATCAGATGAACACTGAAATCCTGCATCTTACCAATGCCATCCAAAAGCTGCGGCGTCCATTCTAAGAATCGATACTAAAGAGCGCGAACATACTCCCCCCCCCCCCACACTCCACATTCTTCACATACAGGTGCAACGGTCTCATTTTATACAAATTAATTTTAAATTGACATACCCCACATGCATATTGAACGGAATCGTCTATATTCCGGAAGTTGAAGCACCTCAATTTTGATTTATTTTTATTTTATGATTCTTTTCCTTTTACTTTTCCTTATCCTTTTTGTTTTATGTTTATTTTTTCCGAATCCAAATCCTATTCACATTTATTGTTCCATCCCTCACATTGTGCATTGCATATTTATTATTTTAACTAAATATTATTGGACCAAAAAATCTTTAGACATTTAAGTGATGATGTGAAATTAAGCAAAAGGACCTCAAGGTTCATCATATACTCTCACACACACACACACACACACATTCACACTCACATTTACACTCACACACTCACAAGCAACCGCTGTATACTCAGCCACGAATTTGATTTTGTATTATTTTTGTTTAATAATTAATAATTATATAAAATACATAGAAGTGAACGCGATAAAGTATTCAATCGGTAACTGAACAGTTGGCCCTATATATATACATATAACATATTCATATAATTACTAAATGCAATAACTATGAGTATTCAAATATCCTTATAGAGTGAATTTTTGCAACAATTGAACAAGTTTTTCTTACATTGTACAATAACTGGAAACGACAATATTACAATTGTGTACTATTATTATTATCTATTATTATTATTTTATTACTATTATGTATTGTATTGTAGGTATGTAGAGTTTATTATTATTTTTTACTTAAGTTTTGTGTATTAATAAAGTTTAAAATACAATTGAAAAATAACTTTTCTTGCTTTTTCATTTTCATTTACAATTATAATTTTTCTCTTTAAGCTTTCTAATTTTTTTCTGAAAACCTCTGAAGTCTGAATCAGTTTAGGGAAAATTTGTGAGATGATATCATGGAATATTATTCGGAATTTACAAGAGATTGACGCATTAGGGAACAAATCGAAAACATTGAAAATGGACTCGGAATAATAAAAGTAATCCAAATATTTTAACTAGTAGATACCCTTTACCAAGATTTACTCTATCAAAAAAAAGGTGTACCTTATTTTTAACTTTATATATACTCGAACAATATAAAAATATATATATATATATATATATATACTAATATACATGTTATTAGAACAAAATCGTTTTAAATGTTTAAATCTTAGATCTTTGAGCAACAAATACTTAAATACTATTTAAATTTTATTGCTGTTTCTTGTTGGCAAATCATATCTTATCGGAAAATTAACAAATGTTAACATAGAACAATTTTAAATATTAATCGGAGCATTAAATACAGATATATGATATTCATTATGGATACGATTTTACAGGCAGCGGTTGGTCCCCAAGCTTCTTATCGAGCAGGCTGCAAATTAATTGGAGAACAATTTAATATTCAAATTTAAAGGCTTAAATATATTTATCAATATACATCTATGTCGTATATCTATTTATATATATGTACATCTATAAAAACGTCTGCTTAAATAAAGTTGAATGTATTTCACAACTATAAAAAGTGTAATTATTAAATGGGTGCAATTTATATTATCTCATATATCAACTCCGTTTAGATTCAGGTCATATAAACTTAAGTTGAACTGAGAACTTCAAGCTCTGTTTTATTCAAATTAGTGAGTATATGTATTTGTTGTTATTGGTTCATGAAGTGCCAGCTGATTGTGTACATGACCTACCTCAGCATATATAATAAATGGAAAATATACACACACACACACACACCTGAGCAGATTTATCACATGGCAATTACAACAAGCACAAGCTTTATGATAATTGACTGTGAGAATAAATATAAATCGAATGTGCTAATTGCTGGCAGCCAGCAGAAGTATCTGATCAGATGTGGGCGATCAGATAGACGAGTGTAAACCGGGTTCAGGTAATACTCAATAGCTTCCAACTTTGAATTACATATAACAATAAAAAATGAATCTAACAGAGACGAGTGACTGACTACAGGATACCCTGCCGAGGGCGTCTTAATTCCATATATATAAACATATATATTTATTGGATGATATAAGTAAGTCAGCGATTTTATGACTTATCTCAATTTATGCTATATGTACTATATTTTTTAGAAAAAGTTCATACCCAATGCACATTATTTTCTGCTTAAACAATAGCACACATATGAGAATAAATCTTTTGTTTTAGCAATTTTTAAGTGCGGTTTTTATGACTAGGTTCTAATTATAGCAACAAAAAATGACATTTGATAAATATATAAACTTATTTAGAATTGTCGACGGGTTGAGATTAGCATTAATTGGGCTTTAAGCCCGACAGACCTTGATTAGAATGTGCTTGAGAATTGGTCTTCAATAATAAAACTGAGGTTAGGCACGGGTATTGTCTGACTGAATTGGGTCAGGTATTATAAGGTCAAAACTATTCATAGTTATATTATAGTTAATGCAAGTATGTGCTTAGGGCAAATGGAGTACGTGCCGTGAGTCAGCTTGGTCGATTGGTTAATCGGTCTATCGGCTAATCGGTCTATCGGTCTTTAGAATGCTCGTCAGTAGGCACAAGTTGTTGGTCTTTTGTCAAAGTCAATGATCATTTGGGTTAGGGTTGCAGGAAATGCTCTGGGACACACTGAAGCCGGGCAAGTTTCTTGAACCGTCTATTGTAATTGCCGGAAGTCGAATGCACTTTGCGATTATAAAAACAGAGAAAAAACAAACAGAATTAACAATAAACAACAAACTTTTCATTAATTGTTTATGTTTAACTTAAAGTTAAAACACAGCTGTAAACGACGCGAGCTTGTTAAACACGTTTCATTTACAAATACATATGAGTATCCATAAATAAAACACAAGATACAAGATACAAGATACAAGATACGAAATACAATTACAAATTTCAAATTTCAAATTTGGCTAATTAAAGGCGCATAAAAAGCCAAGGTTGGCCTGGCGTCGGCTTTGACAGTAGCCAATAGAACTAACTAGAACATAGCATTTGGTATTTAGCTAATTGAATATCAAAGTCAATGACTTACACCTTGTCTCAGCCAAGTTACTTGGCATTGTGGCCGCCATTTCGGGCCAATTATTCGCTAGATTTTTTTTTGTTTTTTTGGTTTTTCTTTTTATTTAATAGTTTTTTTTTATCTTTACGCTTAAGTTATTTAATCTTGGGTTTTGAACTTTTCAAACAAATGCTGGCAGGTGTGATATATCAGTAGATATATATAGAGAGTGAGATATATTTTTTTCTATATTGTTTTTCTGGGCGTTGCTTTGGCTGTTGCGGCCAAACCGTTAGACAACTATTTAAATACTGTGCAGCAGCACACCTGTTGCAAAATCTAATTTAAATGATCAACAATTATAATTGGCATAGCTCTTAGATTAATTAGAGCGCAAACTGGTTCGCAGCAAACGGGGGAGTTAGTTCTATGATCGGCCAGAAGGGAGAATGTTTAATCGAAACAATTTAAATGTCAAGCAACTAACTGTCATTAGGAGGAACCAAAAAGAAAAAAAAAACCAGAGGGAGAGGGACAGCAGGAAAGTACGAATTATAGACCTATAAAACTAACAGAGATATGATCAGTTAGTTCCTCTGTCTGTTAGTTCCTTTCTACTAATTCCAGTTTATTATGACAGCGAAGAAGGTGAGAGATATTGTTAAATTTTATAAATAGAATTGCCGGCTTACAGGGTATTTGGCAGTGTGTATCTGTATCTTAAGAGCAAAGAGATCCTGATTCAATTATGCCTATTTCTAAAATATTTCCTTATCAACCAGATACAATTTTCAGCTCGACTTTATCTCTATTTATTACTCTACCAGTAACTAGAGAACACAGCTTAAATATGCCAGCATACAGGGTATTTGCTAGTCATTTTCTATGCCAATTAAGTATTTGACTATAACTAAATCGAGACCTTCGTTTGCTCCCCCAACTGACCTTGAATCTCTCTCGGATCTCGCATCTCGCATCTCGGATCTCTGATCAGATGCCTTCAGGTGCATGCAAAGTGATTTCCAGAACATTATTATGCCGATTGTTGGTCCATAATTAAAAGTTATTACAGCACCAATTGACCATACTACGATCGGTTAATTGTGAATGTGAATAAAGGCATCACCAGCTGCTGGCTAAGTTGCACAGCTGCCAAGTCTCTAGCCGCTAATCAGTTCAACAAATTGAGCCACAAGCGACACCTGGCCCAGACCCAGGCACAGTTCCAGAAGCTGGCAAATAGAAGGGCCAGTTGCCAGTTGGCAGTTGCCAACCAACTTTCAATCATAAATTAACATTAGAATTTTAAATGTGCGACTAACTAATTAAAAATAGTTGTGAGATTTCATGCCCCAAGCTGTTGCCTTATCGAGAGCCACAGCAGTTGCAATTGTTGAACAATTACAAGAAAACGAAAACTAAATAAAAATTGTGCATTTCATTTCTCTTCGACGGTTGCCAAGTAGAATTCCAATTACCCTCCCTTCCCTCCCTCACAGGTGTCAACAGGTGGACCCACTAAGTGGGCCAGCAGTTGGTGCTTTAATGAGGCCGATTGCGCAATCTTTGGCGAGGCAGACAGACAGTCGGACAGGGTTACAGTGGGTGGTGCGTGTTGTGGTACGGCCTATCTTTGATTTCGCTCATCATTTTGGCATAAACAATTCATTAATACTGATGTGGACAGCATTCATTATCTGTCCAGATCTCTGTCTGTCTGTCTGTCTGTCTGGTCAAGTCAATATTTTGATTTTAGTTAAACAAATACACACACACACACACACGCACACTGACACTCAATTGGACACAGTAATAGCTATAGAAAGAGAGATGATGAAATGTCCACAAAAGATCTCAGAGCTCTACCGGATGTTGTCAGAAAGTTTGTGTTAAGTTGAAATTGAAGTTAAGTATATAGAACGGCAACATTTTCGGTTTTTTTTGATATTTACTTTTTTAGTAGAGGCTGTTGACTTTGGCTAATTAAAAGCACACGTGTTCGAAAGTATGCCTAAAGGGGTGTCATATATTGTATGGTTGCCCTAGAGGTCGATCAAGGTCAGTAGTCAGTAAATCGATCTTGTCACCATCTAATTGAATTTGACCTAAGCATCCTTTGAGATCAGTTGTTAATTGCACTATTTAGTAGTAATTGTTAAATTGTTTTTGAATTAAGTAATTTGTCAAATTAAGTCATTTATTTACATACTATAAATCGAGAAAACTTATACTTGTTACTAAGATATTTATTATTCGAAAAGTCATTTTATTTTCATTTGTCAAACACGAGCAATTTGTCTTGCTTAATTATATTTTTAACTATTTTGTGGTACGGCATAAAAGTATGTAATACTTTTGTGTTGACAAAATATTTATTATTGTTAATAGTTTTCGAACAGCTGAAAAACCATTTTTTAACTTTTAGCGTCACACAAAGCGCCATCTATTTTTCAAAGTTTTACAAAGCTCCTCAAGTAAGCTTTGCAAGCTTACTCAAAAGCTGGCTGCTATGAAACTGACAAACGATGCAAAGACGAAAAATAAACAAAAACATACCTTTCATAGTGAATGCCAAAAGTATGTGTCCACATGTGCAGCTTACACAATACAGGGTGTAATATAATTGTTCTCTGACGGTTTCCTTTAAAATATGAATGCCATCACCTTTTGGTATGCTTTAAAAAATGGTTTATTTAAACAAAATATATGTGTGTATGAGAATTCAGTCTTTTGGCAAGTTGCTGTCGCTCTTCCCCCTGCTGTAGGGCCTGGTGCCGCCGAGCATGCGCTCGAGGAGACTCTGCTTGGACTTGCGCTTGCAGGCGAGCACCTCCTTGCAGAGCTCGTTGAACACCTCGGCCACCTGATCCACGTGGTCCGCGGCGGACACTTCACTGAACTTGCACTCAAAGTCTTTGGCCAGAATTTCGCCCTCGTCGCGACTAACCTGACGCAGATGAACCATATCCACTTTGTTGGCGCACAGCTGAACGGGCGTATCCGACTGTAAGTCGGACTTGGCACGGCGTATATAGTTGAAGCTGCGACGATCCGTTATGGAGTAGACAAGTAGCAAGCCATCGGCCCATTGGATCAGCTCGGCGGCATTGGGAAATTCATCATCAGCCTGACGAAAGAATAAAATAAATATATATTTATTGTATTTTATATATAATATATATGTATATTGGTGCCTACCTTGGGACATGTGTCCAGTATTTCGAATAGCACCGGTTCCCCATCGACCATGGCCTCGTGCTTGTAGCGATTCTCAGTCTGATGATCGTATTCGCCGATGTAACGCTTCGTTAAGAAGCGCACAATTAAGGCTGCAATTAAATTAAATAATAGATCATTTGCGTAAAGTGAATTTAATTTCCTGCCTCTATCCGCCCGTTTCAGTTTCAGGTGTAAATCGAGGAAACGCCCTCCGGGGCAAGGGCAACAACCCCCGGAACAATTCGAGTACTCGGACTCGGACTCGGACTCGGAGTCTTGTAAACTCGTAGTGGGTCAGCACTTAAGCTGTAAACTCCTACGACACATCACAAATGCGGCCTCCTGAGGCAGGTGAAACTTTGTACACGGCTACAAAGGCGCCTTTTGCGGGGTTAATAAACTCAGCTAACAGCAGCAGCAGCAACAACAACAACAACAACAACAACACATTTAGGCCATTGCGTGTTTCTAGCAAACAAAACCACTGAAGGGAGGAAGGACGACTTCCTTGGGGGGTATGTATGTCTAGAGCTTCTGGTCATTTGCATGGCAAGTGCTGTCAAGTCTGACCTGGCCGAAAGGATAATGTTTTATATGGTCTGCCGACTGCCAACTGCCAACGGCCAACTGCCGGGTGGTTTCTCTTGGCCAACTTGTTATTGTTTTCATTTTTATTGACATTTTTCCATTTTCCCATTGCGATCATTTGTTTTTCTAGCAGCCGCACATTTCACTTGTGTTTAATTTATGCTATCTGCAATGTATTTAAATTCGTTTTTTTTATATATATTTTACGAGGTCAACATTGAAATTTTTGTTCAAATTACGAAGAAGACTGGCGACGCTCGCTTCTCTGGGCATTAATCGTGCCCACGTCCGCATCCGCATCCGCGTCTGCTTCCACTTCCATCTGCATGAGGCGGATTTCGCCTGGTGGGCGTTTTAATTGCCACCCCGACTCGGATCTTATGTGGCATTAAATAATCGCGCCATATCGCCGACTCTGTGGTTGAATGATCTACTGTACATGTATTTATATCAAGAAATATCTCATAGATATTCGTACGATTACGAATGCTCCATTTGATTTGTGAGTCTTGCAAGCTCTGCAGACATTTCTTGCGAAAGTATTTAATTAAAACATTTTGTACTATCTTATGCAAATAGATTAAACGATTTGAAGAGCTTTAGAATAAGACAGTCTAGCCTGGCTGAAAAGAGCTCAGTTTATAGAGAGAAAATGCACCTAACATCACAGGTGTATGCAAATGGTGCAAATGGATTTGATATAGAAATAAAAATTACAGAGACATTTAAATAGTTGTATTTAACTTAACTAAAGTTTTCTAGAGCTTGCAATAAAATTCTAAACTGGATAGGGTTAAATATAACATGCATGCAGAAAGTTAAGATAGCATGCAGAAGTGAGATTAAGTATTTAAGATAAGTTATGTAGTTCGTCGGTAGATTCACAGTGCTGATTATAAAATGAGAATGACATGAAAGTAGTGTGAAATGCAAATATCTGAGCCATAATCTCGGTCAGCTGATAGCATGCGACAATAGAAAGAGGAGCGTGAAGATTGTTGACCAAGTCTCTTTTAAGTAAAAGTCAAACGAGGAGAATTTGCAACTCAAAAATGTAGTTAAAAGTGCTCTTTTCTTTGCAGGATTGTCGGACTGTTCGCAATTCTTCTTTACGTCTCTTAAATCCACGCAGGGATCATGACATTTGTCAGTCGCCACCTCGAGCCATTTTCCCCATAAGTTCATTTATTGTCGGAGCATATCTTCGAGTCATATTTTCTAGGGAAGCTTACTTCCAGATATTACGACATAATTAAGCGTCGACTAAAGTCATTTGGTCCTACAAAATGTTACAAATTAAAGTTTTGGGGGCCGAGGGTCGTCGAACGTGATGGCTGACAGGGAACATCAATTTGCGCGCTAAGTATAAAATGTGCAACATCGTGATCCCCCCAAAATATTTATATCGGGAGAGTGTGTGTGTGTGTGTGTTGGGATGTGTTTCATAAATTAGTGGATAGCCTGGGTTGCACGCTTGTCAAATCAGACGGTGAGAAACGATTACAATGCCAAAGAGCGAGCTACTCAAAGGCAACACACAACAGACTACAGACTACAGACAACAGATACAGATACAGATACATTTAGTGCTGCCGATCGACATAGATATACACATACATATGTGTAGCTACAAAGAGATACAGGCACATGCACACATACATATGCAAGTGTTGTGTGCATGTATATGTATGTTGCCACTTTATAAACAAAACAAACAACATTCTAAATATACACGAATCGGCGATTGCTCAACTAATTTGCTGTTGCTCGGCGTTCTAGTCGCTGGTGTTGTATCTATGCATTCGTACTTATTATTTGTTAAGGCCCTTCTGGAGTGTGAGTATACGAATCGAATGGATGCTTACCGCTCTTTCCAACACTGGGCGAACCGATAACGGCGATTTTCAACTCCGTCAGTGTTGATTTTTTACGCCGTATGCCGCGCGTCGTCATCTTGCGGTTTTGCAATGGCCCAGTTTACTGTGTTAATCAATGGGAAATGCTCTATATCTATCTATCTATGTATCTATATCTATATCTATATCTATATGTATGTATATATGTATTATGTATCTGGTTGTTTTTGGCCACGGCAATACCTATATATCCGTTTGTTGTTTTTGTCTATTTCACGTTGAATTATGCGCCATTTGGCTTGATCACAACAAACGGCAACAAGAACGCTTAAGGCCTACAATTACAGCCGAGAGTCTAGAATTGCTCTCTTATTCGACAGATACTCGTACTTTCATTTATTTTGCCTATGACTTTCCGATATCTGTTCAAAATATATATAGTTTTGAGATACTTTTTTGCCTTGTTGATGAATGTGTTATTTTGTATTTATATTTTGTATATTATGGATACGTCTAGCTGAAACGCACGGTGCACTTTTCCATGTGGTCATGAGAACGAAATTCTTCTACGATTATTTATTTATTTATTTTAACAAACAGTATTTTGCTTTCAGCTGATCTCGTTGTCTGTCTGCTAAATTGTCTTTTTGCCACTAACCGGCCGCATCTGCTGGCGATTTGTACGACTTACGAATTTGTACTAAAGCCAAAATCTGTGCTACGCCGGAACCGAACCAGACCAAACCGAACCGAACCGAACCGAACGGTACCGAGCGGAATGGATTCCTCCCATCCAACACCGTTAGCACCGATCGTGCCCCGCCAGTGTTGCGTCTTCTGCTTTTTGCGAGCGAGCGGGCGAGAGTCCGAGTGCTATCCAAAAATAGCTGCCAGAAAGAGAACGACCCGAAGCAACCATCCAAACCACCCAACCGACCACACAGCCAATTATTGTCCAAATCTATCACATGCCCTACACAAGGGTTAAAGTTTTGCCCTCGTCTCGAGCCAAAGGCTAATCGAGCAGATCCAAAATAGCTGCCATCATTCCCGCTGATTGATACATTTGACTGCTGCACATTAAAGCCAAAAGTTGGCTCATTTCGAAGTCATCTCTTAGTTTATAGTGAATCAGCCATAGATCGCAGCTAAAAGTCAATCTGCATTAAATTTAATGGGTGCTTCCCCGGATTTCAGAAAGCAGCTGTTTTAGAGAGGAAAATTGAAATCGTCTGTCATACTATAATTAAAACTTATTGGACTGACTAAGCGATAAAGACAGTTAATATCAATCGAAAAATATCTTAACTATAACCTAGTTTAGATGTCAAATAAATAATAATCTAAATATAAATTATAAAGCTTTATTTATTTTGGGCAACCCAAGCAATATTCAAATGTGTTTAAATTAAATGAAAAATGTTTGTTTGCTGTTTGTTCGACTATCAATTTCGGGGTCAACTCTACTGATTCGAATGCAAACAGCGACACTCGCCCCTAAAATAAACACTATTAAAGAACCTTTTAAAGGTCTTTTAGTTACGCGTTTTACTTAATTAGGGAAATTGCGTTGAGGCATATCAATCATATTTTATATATGTTTGTTTGTATATACATTCGTACGACAACAGACAAAATACACCCTCAACAACATGCAAGCTGCACGTGAGTTTATGTTTATTCCGATGCCAAACTCAGGGCCTCTGCGGGGGTGTGTCTGCGACTCTTTTGGCTAGGGGTTGAAATTTTAGCCAGACAAACGGTCAACACATTCCGCTTGCCGGAAAATCTTTGCACTTGCTGTGGAAACCGTAACCATTCATATGATAACTGTTTCCAATGCCAGCTGATATCCGACCAATGTGCCACAGTGGAACTTAAGTGGCAATGCATTAATTTTGTCATCAATTATTATCGCCAATTACTTATTCTGATGTAAACTACAAGCTGCAGATTGATTGAAAAAAAAATTATTTTTTTCAAATGAATATTTTAAATTTTTGATAAGATTGTAATTAATTGTTAAATTATTATTGATTGTAATTTTACTCATTAAATTAAATTTTAAGGTGTACTTGAACTTTTAAATAAATTTATTTATTGTAACAAATATACCGATAATATAATATCACAAGATATATCTAAGACTTTAAAAGATGCTAAGCCCCTAAACTCGCTACACTCTGGGCATTTCTACCTTGCGCCTAAAAGCATGCAACAGAATTCAGATCAATTTCCGCATTGCCAACTGCGTGCAAGACTCTTATACTGGCAAAATGAGCTGTTGGCAACACAAGTCACATTGGCGCCCAGCAATGTGAGCAGTGGCAAATCCGACCGAAGAACGAAACGGAACAGCTGGTGGCTCTGTTGCTCTGTTGCTCTGGTGGTTGTGTGGTGGCTTGTGTGCTGGTGGTGCTGGTGTGGTGTGGTGTGGTGTGGTGTGGTGGTGGTGGTGCCAGTGACATTAGCTTGCTTCTGCTTGGCAGCCCGAGCGCTTCGTTTAGTTTTCACTCGAACGGCGAAGCGTTGGGAGCGCACGCGGCACGTTGAACGGTACGAAAGTCGCCCACGATACGGCGTTTTGGCTTCTCATTGTTGGCAGCTGCCGCCAAAAAACATTTTAAATAAAAAACAAAAATACAAAAAAACAAAAAAAAAACGATTTTGAAACCGCTGCGCGACGCGAGCTTTACGGTGTGTTGTTGTTGTTGTTTATTACTGTTGCTGTTGTTATTGTTTTAGTTTCTGGTTTAATTTGTGTTTTGGCTAGTATTGTTTCTTTTCTTTGGTTTTTCGAAATTTATTTTTGTAGTTTTACATATAGAAAACAAGATTGAACACTCAACATTTGCCGTTGTTGTTGTAGTTGTTGCTACACCATCTTCTTCTTATTCAGTGTTGTATTCAAATATATATATCTTTGTGTTGGAAAACAAAATAAAATGAAATGAAAATAATATAAATACGCATTTGTTGCGACAATTTGAATATAGTGCGTGGAATCTTTTAGCGTGTGTCCATAAATAATAATCAAATTTGGATAATAAAAATAGAAATAATTTGCTTATTACCAACGGCTACTTAAATTATAATTAGCCTAATAAAATCGATTAAACAGTGTGTGCAAGAAGAATGCGTATACAGTGACAGATGACTTAATTTTAGAAACATGACTCACTATGCTTAAATTTAATTAAAATTTAAACCAAAATAAAATCCATACATTTTTGTAATATACTTAATTAAAATATATATATATATATCTTAGATATATACATGTTTTAAAATAACAATTACAATTTTGAACTGAAAATTGCGTTTGTTTAAAAGTTGATCACCGTTAAATGCTTGAGTGACAAGTGTGTCTTCCATATAAGTGTGATGTCTCTAACTCTTGTAGTGTCTGAGATCAACACTCGTTTATAAACATATACTGACACAATCGAGCCCACTCAAAAGTTGTGATGTCATTTGTTGGCTGTCTTTGCGGTCTTTTCGAATGAAATTAAAAGCGAAAGAATAATGTGACTTGCCAAAAGCACAGCGAAAACTGTAGCCAAAAAGGCAAGTCAAGCAAAAGACGACATCACCGACTTATCGGCATTGACTGCGAACTCGTCTCAACTAGGGATAGGGACACAGACAGGGCCAGGGACGGGGGCAGGAACAGGGACAGGAACTCAACGACCCCATTCGCATGTTGCATTCGGTTGAAGGATATTCAAGACAAACATGAAGCAAAACTAGAACACAACTGAGTATAACGTATGAAAGAACATGAAAATGAAATCATCACGTCAACAAACCAATAAAAAGGATTGACAATATACTGATCGACTAGCAGATACCCTTTACTTTGTTCGATTGAAAATAATATATTTTATTTTAAATAAATTTTATGAGCAGTCCACCATCAAATGAATATTCACTAGAACACACCTGCATTCAGTTATACCCTTTTGACCCATTTTACTAATTAAAGGGTATAAAAATCAATGGATATATGTAAAGGTCTACGCTTCTATCTACATTTCCATCTGCATATATACAGTTGAGAGTTGAGTGTTGTTGTCACTTTTCGGGTTTACGCACTGAAAATGCATTTTCCGCGGCGACTGTCTGGCGACAGTTCAAGAGACAAATCACTTAATGCATTGCCCCCCTAGCCCCGTATCCAGGGATATCCGCCCCTCTGGCACTGCACTGCATCCTGTGCCCAACTGCATTGTCCTCTCTTTTAAGTTTTTCCACACCATTCGCCCGAGTAATTTAATTAGCCAAGCGCACAATCAAGCAACAGAATTGACGCAAGGATAACGCAGCAGGAGGGAACAACGCAGGGAGGGCTGAAAGGAGGTGGGAATAGCGAAACCTTGGTTACTAATTGCAGGCAAACGCTAGGGAATCATTAAACGATGCGTGGGACCAGCACCGGCAAACCGCCAACTAATGGCACCCTGAAGCAGCCCGGGCAAGGCCAACAATTCACTACAGAAATACCCTGTAATTCTAAAAAGAGAGCACGGTTAAGAAATAGCCGATCTGTCAAAATAAATTAAATTTAGGTATACTCATTAATAGTTTTGATACTTACAGATCTACAGTTCACAGTGGGTTTGAGGTTGATGGCTTTGCTAGTATTGTTTACTGTAAACTTGGGAAATCAATAAAAGCAAATTACAAATACTTTTGTAAAAATGTATATATTATACATATTGCGTCTGAGAGAATTGAAATATTTTGGTCTTGACTATAGGGTCTCTCCCATTCGCTTACTTCGCATTCAAAAAGTTATAATTTGATTTTTATAGTGCTTTTATTTTCTGCCGATGACGTCGACTTTGTTGTCGCCTGGCATCGCATTTGGCGTCACAACATTGTTGCATTAAGTGCTTCCTTCAACTTCTACCTCTTCTACGTATGACATAGTTTCTGACTCCAAGTAAGGCGACCCTTTGACTGCCCTTTTATAGTTCATTTTAATGCGAAGTTTAAAAGAAAAATGTAGGTCTGTTGAGTTTTCGCTGGTAGTAAAACTTTTACAGCACTTTGACGGGCAAACGAGGGGAGGTTATAAACAGATGCAGATAAATAATAATAATCTTAAAAATATAGTCTGTGATTTAATTCTGATTAATAGAGAAATTCAAATTAGTCTCTCGATTCCCTAAATTCTCCTGTAACGAATTGGGCAATTTTTCTAGCTTAACCCAAAAAAGGTGATAACAAATGCCGCTACAGAAGCAAATGTGGAACAGCTGAAGAACCACCCCTTTTTGTTGGGTCTCTGCTGCCCGAGCAATAAGAGAAGATTGGCATTAAAATACTCGTTTGGCAGGCGTGCCATCAATATATAAAAAATCTAGACAGTCCACCGGAGAAATGTTAAGAAATATTTCCTACTAGAAAATAGAAACCACCCTGAAGGCAGTGCGTGTCGAAAACCACCCTTAGATTCAGGCAACCACCCCAATCTAAGAATCTAACAAAAAAACTTAAAGACACCTCTAACACGTTAGGAAAAGGTTTCTGCAGGAATTTTATACCCTAACATGGGATATTATTAATTTGAAATGGGGTTTGATTTGAGTACATAAAATAAAATGATCACAGGAGTTATTTAGCAAACATCTGGAAGGGTATTTTACCTTCCTCTATAATTGTCATATTTTTTGTTGTTTGTTCTTTGAACTTGAATTCGCCAGCCAAGTTTGAAGTTTGAAAGATCTGCTGGCAGAAAACCAGACAAACAACTTTTGGAGCTTAAACCGGCATTCTAATGGCAAACAATGGACGAGACCCACACACATACATACACACACACATACATACACACACACACACACACACAGAGGCAGACAGGCAAATCGATAGGGCTGCGAGGGCTACAGGGTAGGGAGTTTGAAGCGCAGACATGATATAAACGAGAAGTAAAAATAAAATAAAATGAAAAATGTATAAAGATAAAAATGAAATTTAAATCACAAAGACGAAAACCAAAAAGCAAAGCGTTGGAGTGTATCCGCAACATATGACATCATTCGGCTCATTCAGCTCATTTGGGTCGTTTATACAATAACGTCAACGGGGCAACCTCTGTGGCTAACATTAGACACTAAAATCATGTCAGATTTTTACTCGATTCACCACAGATTCAGTGATGTTATTCAGAGTCTCAGATATGCTTGTGGTTATTATTATTATTATTAACTCGTCTGTCTTCACATCTGTTTGCGATTCAAGAAATGTGCTGCAAATGTTTCCATACAACAGACGATGGCCAATTAAACAGCAGCCGGTCCCAAAAAAAATTGAGTAAATAAATAAAGAATGAGGAAAAATGAAAAATGAAGATATAAACATAATGATAATGAGTAAAGCAAATGGCATACATTTTACATAGGGTCTAACCTTTTGCATGCTGTTAATGGAGCCCATTCCAAAAGTTGTGATTATAAAGAAAACTAGCTATACAATTTCTTTGTAATTCGAAAGATAACATCTCAAATCCTCAATGTTGTCAGTGTGTGTTAATACATTATTTTGCTTGGGTGTCATTTATTATTGTTGTAGAATTTGTGTCACCGCCTCATGCCGAAGAATTTGATGACTCAGAAGCTGTGGCTGCAGCACAGACAAAACAGAGAAAATAAGTACAAGATACACAAACATCTACAGATACTTTGTTAACCAGTGTGAATCGCTCTCATATACGAGAGCTATTTGTTTATTTTTTGCTCTGTTGTTCGGAAATTGGGGCAAACTTTTCTGGATTCTGTTTTGATGTGGAGGGTCTCCCAGAATTACATTGCCTGTTTGTTGGTCAATTCAATGTCAAACAGTCAGACAAGACAGAGACATTAAATTAATGCTTGCATGCTTAACTTAATCCAACTAAAGTCAAGGCGCCAGCCAGACTCAATGCCAATGCCAATGCCAAGACTTTAATCGGAGAGACTCGAACTGAAGTCGAAAGACTGAAGACTTTTGAATTACTGAGAACATCGCCAAGTTGTAGCTGCATTCGAGTCAACGATTTCCTGTTCATTTGCTGTGAGTGACAGGCAACGTCAAAGCTAACTTTGTAGCTACAAATGTATCTTTGTATCTCAGGCTGACTCCTTTTGTGTTCTTGTGATGCACTTCAAGTTTAAGTTCACCAGCGCTCTTGGGGGCCGGTTAGACGAGCTCATAAGAATTGCATTTGTCGCATGTCTTATGGTTGTTGTTGTTGTTGTTGTTGTTGTTGCAGTTGTCGTTGTTGTTGCTGTACTTGTAATCAAGTTTTTTAGGAAATGATTGCAATGCGTGACTTGCCCCATCGACAAAATCATTGACTTTGGCTCATTGGTCGTGCCACTGCCATTTGGCTCTCTCCCATGGCTAACAGCCGAGTTTTATTTGGGCCCATGCGATTTCTATTGTTAGCCCAACTTCCCCTCGAGTTGCTTTTATGGTGTCGATTCACAAATTTTGGTGCTCAATTTCATGCTATTTTTGGCTGTAGGCAATTAATAAAATATGTAATTAATGCGCAATTGAACAATTACATTTCAATTAGCTGCGATAACGTTGCCAGAGAATATCGCAATCGCCTGAAGCTTCTGATGATATCCGAAATGTTGCATTTCGACACTTTCGACATGCCACAAGGCCATTTCGAATGCATTCCACACGGTTATATGCAAATTTCCGAGCGATTGAATTAATACACCAGCCCCAGTGATATCATAACTATGACTTCATAGTTTTCAATACTAAATGCAAACATTGTCTGGAGTTGTTTAAATAAAAATAATATGAAAACTGGTTAGAACTTTTACTGTTTCATTTTTAAATATGTAAATGGAAGAGAAGTAAAAAGTGTATATAAATAGTAATAAAAATATCTGATACTAGAATTTCATTGATTAATTTTCCCAACATCTTAAGCACATTACATTCAATACAAAATAGTAAATTGTGAAAGAGTTAAGATATTTTGACACAGATCTATAAATAAGGCAACTCTGCTGAAAATTGGGCTACTCGAGATCAACTTTCGCCCGTTTTGTCGTCTGTGTTTTTGTTGTAAATATAGATCCCTCCCAAAAAAACAAAAACAAAACCTTACGTCACCGGCTGAGGCGTCGCCGGCTGAGGCTGTCCGAAAATGATGTCATCGACGCATTGATCCACATGCTCGTGGCATAGCCAACTAGCTGCGTCATCTTTGGGGTCAGGCCACCAACAAATTGAGGCCGAAATGAATTTCGGACAGTTTAATGGAGCTTGCCACTGGCGATGGCGGGCCAATGTAAATTCAAAATATATACATACATGTTGTATGTTGTTGTTCTCATGTTGCTGCTGCTGCTGATGCCTGACCGAAGCCTAGATAAACAAATGGGCAAATGGGCAAATTGAATGGCAATGCAACAAGTGGCATGCTGATCACAGACCAAACAATGCGTCTCGCAAATGCAAACAAATAGTCTTAATACCATTTGTTGACCTAAAAATAATAAATATAATCAAGAACAGATCTCTTATACTAACAAGATCATTTTTGACTAAATGATACCCAATCGACAAATCTTTTGATTCAATTTGTAATACTCAGAATATATAAATATTTGATCAGGAATGTCTTAATAGTACATATTTTTCATATAGAGTATTTAAGAAACATAAATATTATGAGCTAGCAAATCTTTTTCTATTTTCGACTGTGTCAATTTGGTAAGAATTTTCGCTGTGCTGAATATGTCGACACTTGAATCTATTTTTCCACCGTCCGACAGACAAGAAACAATAAAAGCAGCACGCCGCAATATTTGTAATTTCTCCCATTTTCCCAGCCATTATTTTCCATGCACTTGCCATGGTTTTTGTTGTTTGACCCAATTTATGGTCATTCCTAATTAATTAGCCGGCAACAAACACGAACCACGAATCGCAACCCCAACCAAGAAATGCAGTTTGTAGTGGAAAATATATATGTAGGTGATTCCGTGTGGGGGAAATGCCGGACTGGGATTGCGTGTGCCCTGTCAGGGTCTAGTTTTCTCCTGTATTTTTGATATACACAAATATAACATAAAGTGTGCCGCATGTTTCTAAAAGCACTTCCATCACAGTCACAAAATAGAACGAAGAATTGTAGAGGGAACTCCCAGGGGCGTGTTTCGAAATGATTAAAATTCAGAAAAATGCCTAAATAGTTGTTTCTAATTTGCCGCAAAGTGTGTGTGGATAGCATTCCTATATACCCAAGCATTCCTTTAAAATATACTTATTTATATACAAGACGAGCGGCTAAAAAAATGGTGTGGTTTGAAGAAATTAAGTATCTAAAGGTTGTCGTCGCATTTGAATAGCAATTGAATCATAAACATTAAACTCACTCGTTACTCATTTGCTTATAGCCTTTTCTGACATTGTAAAGCCATGCTTGGGGATGAGTGTATTGGGTATTGGGTGTATTCGATGTACCGAGGTGTAATCAGTTATTGCACAATGCAGAAATCATTCATAAACCTCAACGGAAACGGGCTTCATAAACTGGCCAAGTTTTGGCTGGGATCATTAGCTGCACGGTGGGCGACTCACACACCTCAGGAAGCTTTCCATTAATAACTCATAGTTGTTGCGATATATTAGAGATGGTACTATAGGAAAAATAAAATGATAACAAAAAACATGATTACATATTTATAAAAAATCTTTAACAACAAATAAAAATGAAAAATTAAGATTTTAAATAAGTTAAATAAATAAATTGAAATATATGTATATTTATTAATGACTTTCGCATCGTGACACGAAAGTCAACTCGACTCACGACCATCTCTACGTTAAGTACAAATGTTACGGCATTCGATCGATCGTTTGATTTTGTGGGCAGCTGTTGAATGCATAAAAATATGCTATTAAAATACGTAGTTCACAATAATACTACGTGCTGAACGTGTAAATAAACAATGAACAAAATCGCGGTCGCTGCCTTCAGCCCCGAATCCCAATTAAGCGTACAACTTTATGGGGCGTGCCAAGAAAAATGGCAAGAGAAATAAACAGTCAATGATTGTGACACGTATTTAGTTCATTAGAATCCAAAAGAAACGGAGAGTCGCGTAGATGAATCGATATTATTTTGCGTAATTCAAAATTATATTTGCCATTTGCCAGCTGTTTATCCAGTCGTCAAGATCTCTCCTTGAGGAAGCGCGGCGCCCATTTAAATGTCAAAGATAGCCGCCAAAATGTCAGACGGGTAAACAAAGCGAATCAGAGACAGAATAAAGTAGAATTCGTTTTTTTGTTTTTCTTTTTTGTTGAATTAGTTTGTGTACTTAACATGAAATTAGCATTTCGTTGTTGTTGTCGACGCTTCAGCGATTTTGCAAATAAATGAGGATGATCTAATTAAAGCTGATGGAATTGGAAGTGCCCTTTAGTTGGCTATTCATGGTAGATGATGTGTTATTATTATTTATTATTATTATTATTTATAATGTGTACTACAAATCAAAGCTCTACTTAAGTAATTCGGGCAAATGACACGAACTATTCATTCATAAAGAGATTAAAGTGAATACTAGTTGGCATTGTTTTCTGAGCTGACATTTCCATTGATTTCCGTTGACATGTTACGCATAATTAAACGTTGACTTTTCATGCGCCGCGTTGTCTGGTGGCAAGCCCCAAAAAAGCAATTGACCCACATAGTAAACGACGTTGGCGCAGCCCAGAGAAACAACAACAACAACAACAAGAACAACAACAACACCAACAAATATTGCAACTGCAATTACGGTCGAAGTTGCCTCTGCCCACAGAGGTGTGAAAAGACGTTTGGCAACGAGCTCAAGTTGTTTGCTCTGTAGTATTGGCAATAAACTCTGTTTGCACAGAGGCTGATTTTAGTCTTATCAATTGATTACAATTTTATATTAATAACGTATTTATTAAGATTGGAAAACATTCGTTAAAGAGTTTTTTTTTCAGTGTATCAAAGTGTTTTGTGGGTGTGTACAGCTTAGCTCAGATTGGACAGCGTGTTCGTGAGCGATGCGTCATCAATTCAATTGTTTATAGCCAAGTTTAAACAATACTTTGTATTCGAAGAAAATTATATGAACTTGGTATAATACCAAATACTCCTCAGTAAAACAAAACATTTCATAAGAGCATCTTTCAGCTATACCAACTAAATTTACTTTAAAGAGTATTTGAGAGTCGTATACGCCTGTCACTTATATATTTTATTAGCTCTTTTAATATAATGTTTAATATTCAAAGGCTGAATTAAAGCCGGCTGCAGTTGTTGATTGTCAAGGTTCTCCGGCATTCTTATCACCCGGGGGGCGTGCCAATTGTAAACATGATCAACATGCTCACTGTTTACAATTCGTTCAGTCTTTAAGACTTCTGCACACACTTAAAAGTCCATCTATTTTATGAGGTGTAAAGCCACTTGAAGATTACCCTTGGAATAGATTGTTATACTGAACTGATTGAAGATGTTGTGTAAAATCTTTTGAAATTTTACAGATGTCTTTTGTTGCCCATTATCTGAGTCTGCCGCGGGCTATATAATCTGCCCCAATTGGAGCGAGAGAGAGAGAGTGAGAGAGGGGGGCGTATTTAGAGTCAGAGGTAGAGTCTTCCCACTGTCAGTTCTTTTAGGTCTACTGATTCGCTGTGGTGATGTAATTACTGACTGACTGGCAGCCTTAACAACCGGTTTGAGTACTGTCCGACCGCCTGCCTGTTAAACACAATGAATATGGGTATGGGTATGGGTATGGGTATGGGTATGAATACGAATACGAGTACTCGTATATGCCGTGCTATATGTAAATCCACAAATCTTGTTTGTGTTCTGCGCAGCAGCTTGGAAAAGTGCCACAGCTTGTGACGTCTCTTACTTTCCATTTCCCTGGTGGTTATCTTTATTGTCAAACTCCTTCATAATGAATCAAGATCTTCACTTAAGATGAGTGCAAATTGCATCCTCAGACAGAACGTCGTGGGTGCAGTCCATCAACCTTATCCCCAGTGCATCTCATCTTCAGAGTTGCATTTAGTTATTATTCACTTGCTTCTCAGCTTATCGCACTTGTCTATACTCTATAGTTGAGTCTGATTCTTATCTCATCAGCGGCTAAGTATTGAACGATAACATTGAAAAATGTTCACAGCTAATATAAATTTATGCCTAGGACAGCAACAAATTCCATCTATTTTTTATTAGACTACGCAATTGATGCTGTTGTTGTTTTATTGATACCCTGTAAAATATAGCTGAGTTCTAATGGGACTTGACCTAATGTATTTCGTTAATTAATAACTGATAACTTCAACTTTTCTCATATATTATGTACAATTAAACTGATATTTTATTTCAGTTCAACGGTGCGAATGGCCTATTGCCCATTGACACTTGTTTATTTTGACACCCCATTGGCATTGCTTTTAGTATGTATATATGTATATTTATGTGTGACTTTATTTATGTACTGCCTCAATTGAAGCTATTCTCGCCTCTCTATTGAGATCTTATTTGAACTAGAAAGAATTTCATTTGGTTTCACTGTTGACATCGCTTGATTAGCATTGATAGACATATCGAATTGATGACTTGATACAAGTAGTAAAAGCTATAGAATATAATACATATTATGTGTATACAAATATTCAATTGGTTAATGACTTAACAATGAGCCATAGAGAGAACTTCCAAATAAAACTTGTACATTTTAAAATGTTTACTAGGATTAATATAATATATTATTCTAATTTTGCTATTGTTCATAAAAACAGCAAAAATATATAATAATTAGATGTAGGCTAACACTTATGGTTAATATACTTTTACATATGTAAATAATTTACCTATTTCCTATTACACAATGAAAGTTAGCCCGTTTTTGCTAATTGTATTTTAATTTGTTAGCATACCCTGTAGAGGACAAGGCAGCGGCATGCTCTACTAAAAATACACATATATATTTTTAAAATTTTCTAAGCAATTCAAACTCCGAAGAAGAGAAGCAACGGGTTACACAGTTTTTTTTCAACAACTGCTTAAAGGGTATAACGAAGTCGATACCTCCCTCATTTTCACCGCGCTTTGTTTGGTTTGCTGCGGTTACATTTGTTGGGCGACATTAACAGATTGTTTACCCACAACACAACACAACACGACACGACTCGAATCAAGGTGGTGCTGTCTATTGTGGCACTTGTTGTTGTTGTAGTTGTTGTGGTTGCATGTGCCACTCGATTTTATCGCCTGGGAACTCGTCCGTGTCCCTAAAGAGACATTAGGCGGTCTTTCTGCTTGTTTTGTAGCAATTAACTTTATGATTTGTGCAACAAACTGAACCTAATTATTAACTCTAATGTTGTATATTTTTTATATTTTTTCAGGCTCCTCAAAACGAATAGAAGAAGTTAAGACCGATAATCCCAGAGACTTTCTCCCTGAGTATATAGTTTTATAGATCCAGAGTTGACCCGGCAAAATGGGTTTCAAAGGCGGCAACAGTCCGCGCATCAACAGAACGTTGATATCGCTGAAACTTGTGGTGTTCCTGGTGATCAGCGGTAAGTTGGGAATCACTCATTGGAGGTGGGTCAACACTCAGTTGTAAACGGAATTCCCTAAACCAATTGCAGGTCTCACGGCGTTGCACATTTTGCATGCCACAAAGCCACTACTATTGGGTCTCAATTTCTCCGAGTATCGCACGATCAGCATTGTTGCGCCGTTTGTGTCCATTTTGGGTCCATTGATCGCCGGTCCCTGGGCTGATCGCTTGGCTGCCAAGAATCCAAATGGATTTGGACGCACGCTGCGATTTCTGACTGCCATCTTCTTGGTGCTGGCCGCCTTGATTTATGCCTGTCTGTTTGCTGTGCCGGAAGTGGTGCGGGAAACGGCCCACAAGCCGCAAGTGAGCTTCGGCTGCGACGGCAATGGAGCCTACATATTCCAGAAGCTGTGTGCGAACGACACCTGCAAGGCGTGGGACAGGAAGGCGGGCAGTGTCAAGTTGACCCGTTGCACCTACAGCTGCCTGAACCCGAACTTCCATGAGAACATGTATCAATTCTGGCTGGGAGACACTGTCACCGCAGCGCCATCCACCGAGCAGAGCTCCGAATTCGACTACGAGGAGGATCCGCCCAGTGCGACCACGGAAAGACTGCAAGCCACAAGTCACCTCGATGTCGCCGAGCTGCCGGCGGACAGTGCCGGAGTCGAGTTGGCCAGCTCCGAGGTGGGTCGCAGCAAGCGCCAGGTGAAAGGTCAGGCCAAGAAGGTGTATGTGGAGCCACCGCATCTGTGTGTCACCGAGCGCAACGAGCGGGGGGAGGATCTGGTGAAGAACTGTCATGTCTACACACAGGATACACCCAACATTGTGATGCACGCTGTCATGGGAGCGGCGTTGAACGAGCCCGTGACGAACGAGACTGCCGGCTGGTGTCAGTATCCAGTGGGTAAGTGTGGATATATAATAGAAACTAAAAATTAATATTATTGAAATTAAAAATACCATGTAGAGTATCTTAGAGAGTCGTATGCCGTATATCTAATCATGTTATTTCTTCCCAGAGGGCATCAAGTGCAACATACCCGCCCAGCAAGTGAAATATATGCGAGATCTGAAGACTGGCAGCAGCTGTAAACCGATCATCGAGTGCCTCATTGTCGATCCCTATAATGGCGAGGATTCCGTGCTCGCCGATAGTGAGTGTGTCACGGTAAGTTATGCCCAATCACTCGGGTTAAACTCTCTCTAATCTCATCGATCTCCTCGCAGACAACTGGCAATGTGGAGGAGACTCTGGTGGGCTACACGATCATCCGCCTGCTCGGCGACATCTTCGCCATGGCATCTCTGACCCTGCTCAACACGGCGATTGTGATTGCGGTGCGTGAGACGTCGGAGGGACGCGGGGAGGTGTGTCGACAGTATGTGTGGGGTGCCATTGGCTATGTGATACTCTTCTCGCCGCTGGATCTGCTCTTCGTGCAGCATCAGCCGAATCATGACGCGGCTCTGGCTGCTTTGATCATCTTCATCGCCTGCTTCCTGCTGGGTGCTGTGGTCCTAGTCCTTGCCTCGCAGATGCCGCTGAGTCCACCCGAGTGGTGGTGGCACACCAAGACTGGCATGCTGGTGGTTCCCATGTCGGCTATCCGTCGCTATAGTCCTGAGATTGTCCTGCTCACGCTGGTGTCCATTCTGTTCGGCACCTTCTGGAGCAGCATTCACAGCTTCCTCAACTGGACATTCACGGATGCCTATGCCATCTGCTATGTGGGCATCATTCTCATCCTGGCGTTGTTCTTCAACGTGGACAAGTTCATTGAGTACTGCGGACACTCGAACATCTTCATTGCCGGCTTTGCCATTTTCGTCATTCGCTTTACGGCGCTGAGTGACAAGGGCACCAATTGGTTAACCGTCATCATGGAGACCATCGAGCCAGCTGTGATTGGCGTCATCTGGATTACCATCATTCTCTATATGCGTCATGCCATGCCACGTAAGCTGACGGCCACCGGACAGGCCATCGCTGTATTGGCCTTCTTTGGATTGGGTAAGTAATCCCCCATAATTATTGAATATTTTCTTAACTGCTTTTCTATTTGCAGGCAAGGGATTCGGCGCCTTGATTGGCCTGGCCCGTGATGAGAGGCATCCCAGTCTGGAGTATTGGAAGTGCACCTACCAATGGCTGGCCATAATTGCCTGCATCATATCGCTCGTCTATTTCGCCATATACAATCTCATACTCTCCCCTCGCTGCACCGCCAAGCCACAGCACTCGGAGGAGTTGATTTCGGGCTCTGCCTCGCAGAACTTTGGCAACACTGGAACCGGCAACGGCAACGGCAATGGCAATGGCAATGGCAATGGGGCTGGAAGCAATGGAGCTGGCGTTCCAGCTGCCGCTGGAGCCTCACTAAATGGCAACACGAATGGCAGCTACTCCCCGCTGCGCGTTTACCACAACGAGCGGGGGAAGAAGGGACAGTTTAGATATTAAACGAATAATACTTGAGAGGCGATTATATGCTTTGCCCGGATACGAGTAAAGATCAAGATTTTAAGGATTTTTAATGTGAGCCATGCACATTTATTTACCCAATCAAGGGGCTATTTTTGCTAAGTGTATACACTAAGAACAACTGGAAAGCAACTGCAAAGTATGAACAACTTTTGAAATATACTTATGTAGAATCTCTTTTATTTGTTATTTAATGCAAACTAAGCGTGTTCGTAATATTAATTTAATGTCTACAAAATAATTAGTTAGGAAGCTCGATAACTAGCATGCAACTTCCCCCCCGTTGTTCACACTCTCCGCTCCCACCACCAAGTCGCTCTTATTTTATGAGGTTTCATAATGAAGGCATCAAAAATTAAAAATTAAATAAACATTTGCGTGATTTTACCAAGCCTACGGAAGCACATACTCGAACATACACATATAAATGTAATATTACAACAGAAATGTAATTATACCAAAATAAAATTAATGATAATTTTATGTTTTCAAATTAAGCGAAACAACTGTCGGAAGCTCATTAGATTTCGTTGTCTGAAATTATTTAAATTGAATTTTGGGCGTGGGTAAAATGGGTCTTAACCAGAAAGTTGAAAAGTGGACTTACAGAATATACAAAAATATCACAATTATTAATTTCTTTCAGATATTTTGAAAAAAAAAATGTTTCCATAATTATTTTGGAGATGGATATAAGAAGTAAATAATGTTGATGTATCTCAAAGATTGGCAGTGGCGCCATCTATCGAGAGCTTCGAGAGCAATGAACATTTTCAGCAAAGACACTGAAGCTGAAGCAAACAGCTTTTGGGGTGATTTTACTTAGCTTATCCGAGACCCAGTTAAACTTTAATCGAAAGTTTCTCCATGATAAGCTTTCAATATAATTTAAGGCTTGACAAGTTTATTAGTTCCTATACGGTTTATGAATTGCCTTCGCCTGTTGGGGCGTATGTGTTAAAGGGGAAGATATACACATACACACGCACATATCCCGGGACGGACATTTCGACCGACATCAGTTCACACGATTGTCACTTGACCCTTTTATATTCGCCTGCTAATAGCTGATAAATAAGTATAACATAGTTGTTAGTAGTCTACTAGACAATACCCTGTTTATTCGACTGGACTGTAGGCCGCAGTATGTTTTCTAGGATAATATGATATTGTAAATTATCTATATACATACATATGAGAAATGTTAACTCTTTAGACTTTCAGCAGACACAACTTCATTAAAGCTCATCCGATTCCCATGAGGAATGTCTTATTTTTCATATTATTAACCAAACTTCAACTTTGCATTTAAATTTTTTGATTCTGAGACAATATATTTTTCTCGAAAATTTGACGATTTTTACAGTGTTACCCCTTTACATTTTTTGAAAATTTTCAAAAATTTTAAATCTTTGTTTTAGTGCTTTAATCGATTGCAGATGATAAAATTAGGGTAAAAAAGTACTTTTGGACTGAATTTCGGTTTGTTACTTTAAGATTTAAGCCAAAAACTGCAAAATTTTCCCTGATTTTAGTACAAGGTATTCTATTAATTTGAATAGATTTGTCAAATCTTGATCGATTTTCAAAAGGGATGTTTTTTTGACAATTTTATTACACAAATATTGGTTTGGCATCAAAATTTGATGATTTTGAAAAATTCATTTTTTTCGGAAATTTTACCCCTTTAAATTTTTTGAAAATTTTCAAAAATTTTAAATCTTAAATTTATTCTTTTAATCGACTCCAGGTGATAAAATTAGGGTAAGAAAGTACTTTTGAGCTGATTTTAACTTTTTTTCCTTTTTATTGGCTGATTTATAAGGTTAAAGTTCAGTTTGCTTCTTCAACCCCTTTGACTCATTTTATGGATACAGGGTATTCAGAGAGTGTGGAGGGCATGATGTGGCCATCTAAGGCCAACGTTAAATGAAAGTAAACAAACACACTTAAATGGCTATTTACGAAAGAAGTGCGGAATTTACGATGCACCGTTACACAGAGAAGGAGCACTTGCTTTGGGATTGTGCTGGGTAGGGTTGACTTTTGGGTTGCTTTGGGGAATACTTCTAGGAGTTGGAGTCTGACGTCTGGGCATTGACATTATACACTTCCACACGCAGCTCTAAGTACTCTTTCTTTGTATGAGTGAGTATATTGGGTATGTGTGTGTGTGTGTGTGTGTGTGTGTGTGTTTGTTTGTGTACTAAAGTGACAGTAAGCCACTTAAGAACGCGCGCATTTCATTAGTTTCCTTTATTGATATTTTCACAGCAACACAATTATGAGTAACACTTGAGTGAGCACATGTGTGTGTGTGTGTGTGTGAGTGTCTGTGTGTATGTGTGTGTGTTTGGGTTTATCCATTCGCTAGATACTTATTGTCTGACTTTGATGATTCAATAAAAATATGCTTGATTCTCTGTTGTTGCATTTAAGGACGATTTTCATAGCATGCTCTTTATTGATAGACAGGCGACATTCAACACTGATTTAGTAACTGTTTCGAGCTGGCATAGTAATCATAATAAATAATAATAATAATAATATCAGGGAAAAGAAAGTAAATATAGTCTATGATATATTCAAAATATGACTTGTCGACAAAGGACTTTAGACTTTACATAAAGTATTTGAATTGTTTATAGTCAAAAGGATATTTCATAAGCAACTCACCTACAGATGAAGTTAATTTATACATCATTTGTAACGTCGAGAATATCTCTATCATCACTTTAGGAGGTAAATTTATAATCAGCTCAGCGAGCTTATAAAATGTTGGAAAGTTTATCATCGCATTTAAATGCATTGTTGCGTACCACAAGTCGTATGCGTAATAAACTGAAGCGTCAGCATTTACATGGGATTTTTGTTAAGGGCTTTTTTGGGGTTGCCAGTCAAAGTCTTGGCAATTAGGCAAGAGCTGGAAAAACAAAGGACTTGTTTCTCTGTGTGTGTGTGTGTGTAAGTGTGTGAAAAGGAGATGCTGCAGCTACCCTCAGAGTAGACACTGAAATTATTGTCACTTGCCACCTAGAACAAAAACAACAACAACAACAACAACAAAAACAAAGAGAAGGGGAAGCAGTCGAAGAAAAGAAGACAGAGTCAGAGTCAGAGTAGGAGGAGAAGCTGAACAGGAGCAGTCGAAGCATTTTGCTGCAGTTGGGAAGCGCTTTTGGCCCTATGAAAAATAGCTGTCATTTGCACAGCATAAAAATAGGGATGTGCAGGCGTTGGAGACGTTGGCGATACCCACACAGACATACATACATATATACAGAATCTACACTAACCATAAGTTAACCAAGATCCACACATTCACACAGCCACATGCTCCCATGTGCAGGCGACAGCAGCTGAAAACGGCAGCTGGAGATGGTGCTCCAGGTCTGGGTCCCGGTCTGGGTACAGCTCCGACTCCGACTCCGACTCCGGATCCGGCTTTGGCTCCGGGTGTTTTGGTAGTAGGTTCGAGGTTGCGTCGGCAGCGGAGCACTTGTGAAAAATAACTTTGCACATCGTTGGATTTGGTGTGCAATTTTCTCGCACTCACTGTTGTTGTTGCCGCCTGTTGCCCGCTTCCTTTTTTCTTATCATTTTTTTTTGTATTTTTGCCACAGCGCTTACTTTTAATTTTGTTTGTAAAGAAAACTCATTTTCATCATTTTGAAGTTGGGACTGTGCTTGTCTTTTGTAAGGCGCTGCCGTTGCCGCTTCCACTGCAAGTAAGAAGAAGAAGAACAAAAACAAAAAAAAATAGAAATGCAAATGGAAAAAGGGAAAAACACAAACTGCCGCTTCATGTAATTATTTTGATCATTTGCATGGCTGCCAGAGACCAACATGCAAATACGACTACTAACGACTTTGTTTCCTTTGCCACATGCCCCTTTAAGAATTCCACACATGCTTTAAATATGGCATCTTCCATCATCTCTATCATCATCTCTATCGTCATCGTCATCATCATAATCGCGTTGCATGCACCCTTCTAATTGTCGGTGCGTTTGTGCAACTTGCACAGATTCATAAGCTGCTCTCCATCTTTGGCATCTGAATTTTTGTGGACGTGTGAAAATTGTTTTGCCAACAGAATCGCAACACGAAACAAATAAAAGTGTTCAAGTTGTTGGTAGTCGACGAACTCTTACCCTATATCAGACATATGCACTCCTAAGTATAATCATTTTCATGCTATCTATATTCGGATATAAAGTTCAAAATTTAAAACCATTTTCAAACACTTTCATAGGTTGTAGCAACCCATTTCTCGTTTTCCACTACAGAGTATACGAGTATGAAAGCCTCAACATTTATAACTGTCGCATATTGTGTTAAGATTTTATAGCGTGCGAGTCTGCACGAAAGCACAATTTAATTCTTATGAAATAGTTTGTTACATCGCCTCATGCATAAACATCTCTGATTTGTGCCGTGCGCGTGCCAGACATAAAGGACTTGTAAATTCTATGAACAAAATATAATATATATACATTTATAAATATATACATTTAAATTCTATGAAAAAGTTAAGTCACAATTCAAAATATCAAAAGGTTTAATTTAAAAAGTTTTTTATTCAACATGATAGATTTATTTATATTTATATTAATTATAAAATGTCGACAGTTTAGAAAATATAATTTTAAAGATTCATTGCGTTCGTATATTAAACACTGAAGAACAAATAAAGTGTATCTGATGACTTTTATCATGCTTACATCAAATATCTGTGCGAATTTCTAATTTTCTATAGGCCCTAAAAATTGTAGGTCCTTCCTGGAATAAATCCATGCTGACAGTTTCATTGTAATTAATTTGATTTCGGGAATGTACTTGTACATAAACATCGTTGGCTGCTGAGCAACCTGACGTTCACTACATTTTGGTATCATTTACTAGGGTCGAGGCTTTTTCATTAAAATCAACAGCCTGCTAGGCAGGTGAGAGGGTGGGCAGGTGCGAGAGGATCGTGGACAGGATACGCGCCCTCGGAAGGCCTTTGTTTTAAGGCGTAAAACTTTGCTAATTACTGAGCAAATTTTCGCAACGTGCATGTTGAACTTTCTGTGTCTTTTATTTTGCTTTTTGTTTTCTGTTTTTAGTCGTTGTTTGTTTGTTTTAGTTGAAAATGTGTGAACGAAAAAACGTATAAGGATATTCAACTGAAATAGTCCCTGCGTCTGGGTTGTGTGTGAGTTCAATTTATGGTGCTGATTTTTAAATTGTCAGAGAAGCGCAGCAGGGACTGAAAACCATATGACAAGGCGGCTCTTAATTGGCCGCCAGCTTATGCAATTAATGAGGTAGCGCATCCTTTTGTTCCATGTCCTTGTTATGACGCTGTACATATGCGGAGAATGTCGCCTTCGAATGTCTGTTCCCAATTACAACGTCCGGCAAGTCATGGCATTGATTGACGCACACTTATTATATATACATAATTTATTTCAAAAGACAATACGAACGAGCCTCCCAACTGCGTTAATCTCGTTGAAAGTATTTCAGACATTTTTCACTTTTTCATCAATTAATTTTACAAAAAATTGAAGACAGCATAATCGGATTGGTGAATGGGAATGGAATAGAGGCATGGTAGCGATAGTAATATAATATATATATATATATAATTGATGGCAAATGCTTTAAGTTTGAATACAAGTTAGTTGCAGTAAACGTTGCTCATACGCCGCGTTGTGCACGGTCAGCAGACGCTGAAGCAGACTTCCTTATTAGCTGTTGGTCAGCCTGAACTTTTTTCGCTGGCCAATGCAGTTTTTATCGTCAAAGGATAAGCTGAAAGAGTCGAGGGACTTGCGAGCCAGGACGGGAATATGGGGGCGTGGCTCTCTGGTACGCCTCCTGCATTCAAAAGCGCGCAAATCGCATTTTCTTCTTCAGGGGAATGAAAATGTTGCTTCATTTGTGCAGTTCGGCGAATTGTGTAGAAAAATGTTTGAAAGGATTTCTGTGTGCGTAGTAAGTCGAGCAGCAAAAGCTAAAGCACGACGCTGATGAGAAACAGCAGCCGAAGCAAGAAGAAGAAGGACAATAAGATAGGGAAGATGGAGCAGGATATGGCAGGCGGTAAATTGCATGTGCAAAATGAAATAAAAGTGGAAAGCCATAAATGCAATTTGGCTGCAACTGCAGCTCCCTGTTGCCTTTGAGTATATTGATAAAATAGACATCAATTGATTTCAGCAATTGTTTAGATGTAATCCATCCACACAAATTACAATCAAAAGAATAAGAGCTGGCTTTTAAGATACGCTCAAATAACTAAATAAATCAATAAATATATAATTGTAGAAATTGATTGTAATTTTGATTGAATAAATAAGTTAATTTTAACAATTTGTTGCAGCTTACAATTTAAATTCTGTAAGCTTCTTATGATGCACTTGAAACTTGCAGAAAAACCAGCCGCCATTCACGTGTAATCGCAAATCGCAAATATATATATATATGTATATATATATATATATGCTAATAATGAGCCATTATTCAGTCAAACATCAACAGACCAACTATTCAGGCAATCACTTAACCAATCTACCTGTAACAACATCATCAACAATAACAATAACAATAACAACAACAACAACTGTTTAACTGACCAATTGTAGTTTGAACAAGTCAATCATGACTCAAGTGGAGTCTGCTCGTTTCGGTGATACCCTAGAAATATTCCTAATCGAAAAATCATAAATATTTAATATGTGTGTATTTAAGTATACTGAATTTAGAGCTTTAGAAGTTTTCTGAAAATAATTAATTATTTGTTGGTCAACAGGATAACTCCTAGCTGATCAGACTCTTTTAATGCATTCCGTGCAACATGTACATAGGTTTGTGGCAAGCGGCGCTTATTTATAAATCATTTGATTGTCGGATTTTATTTGCCGTTGGACGAGCGTTGAGCATCGGAGTTTCTATGCCAATAAGCAGCTTACCGGAAGTTGTAAAGCTGCAAATTTAGATTTCCGGCCGCAAATGCAGCAGCAGGAACCAGAGTTGCATACAACGATTGGCTGAGCAACATTTTGTGTGGCTGAAAGTTTTGCCACATTTTCATTGAATTATGCCCCATACTCGTATCCAATGGAGAATACTCGTATACTGTGGGTGGGTGGCAAACTGTTTGTGTAAGGTAAGCAAAAAGTTTGTTGCCAAAGCACAACTCAAGCGAGTCCTGTGACCGATTTGAAAACTTGCCATACTCGTAAAACATTGAAAACACTGAATCGAACAGCGACCATCGAACATAATCAGGAGTCCGTTGCCGTGTAGTCTTATAGCTAAATGGATAATTGGCGCGATTGTCCAGTTGCAAGCCACGACTACGATTACGATTACGATTACGATTACGATTACGATTATGTCATGAATCTATCGCTGATATCAAGTTGCAACACACAAATCTGTCAGGCACACTAATGACTTGTGCTTTACACATGTACCTCATGTCGGGCCTATCAGCTTGTCCCATCTGCCACCCACTTATAGTACTGGGCAATGTCTGCGACGAGCGTTCCACTTCAGTTACTGTTTTTCATCTTTCTCTATTTGCCACACACACACACACACACACACCTTGACTGGCTGCAACGCTTTCTTTCGCTCCCTTCGTCTATTTTTCTTTTATCGTCTGACTGCAATCAATTTTTACAAATGGGATTATTTTAAAGATCCTGCTCCTGCTCCTGCTACCGTGGCACTGTGCACAGTGCACTGTGCTCGTGGAGGAAACGAATTGTAATTTGTTTTTCCATGCATTTGTTATTGTTCTTCTTCTTCTTCTACTCGTGCTTGCCCGCCAGCGCAGTCAAAGTCTTAGTGAAGTCACCACATTATCTTCTATCTACCCACACACACACACACCCACACACATGTAGAGTAAGAGGAAGAGAGAGAGAGAGAGAGAATGCAGAGTCGCATTCAGGTGGAATCCACTCCGATGCCTTCTGCCTTCTGGCTTCGCATTCGCATTGCAAAGCAGCTTTCGATAGAGATTTATGCTTGTTAGTAGTTTTGCTCATAAAAATGCATTTTTATTGCTTTTTCGCTGGTCACCCTCCCCCGCTTTTCCCACTCCCCCGCTTTCGTGCTGTGGCTTTGAATATTGAGTTAGAGAGTCGAGAGCTTGGGAGTTTAGGTTTGGATTTTTTCGGGGTCTTCTCCAGGTAAGCTTCGATAAATATATATGCATATATATTTTTGGGCTCATTTCTCCTTTGTCGCCATTGCCGTCGCCTCGTAAAAACTGTAATCAGAAAAATAAATAGCGCCATAAAATAAGTTGCTATCTTTTATAGCCAGTCGCATAAAAATTAAGCATAAGAATGCCAACAATTGTAAATAACTTGCTTAACTTTTACTCCACAGTCGCAAAAGGTGTCGCGTAATTTGCACTTAAAGTCCTTTTTAATACTCCTTTCTCCTCATTCCACTCTCCAACCTCCAACCTCCAACCTCCATTCTCCATTCTTTGGTTTGTCAATGTATTCGGGGAGGATTATTTAATTCCTTGCCAGCGTAATAAATTTGCATTGGTGAAAGAGGCATTTTTTTCGCAAGAGCTGTAAACGAGTTAGCTAAAGGTTGCAATTAAAATTTATTATTCTATTATTTTCTTTTGGTGGAATTGTTAAGCAATAAACATCCTAAAATACACTTATTGCGTTTTAAGGATAAAGTGATTTTAAGGATATACGCTTATACAATTAATCAGGCTTGAAGCTTTCTGAATTTAAGTTCATTGAACTGCGGATTAAGTTAGAGCGTAAATGCCTTCTAATTGACTTTAAGGTAGTAACTTTGTGTGGCGCTTGACATTTCGATAGTAAATTAATGACAAAGCTCAACAAGTTTGGAAAAAAATTAACATTCCGCAAAGAAATCGCAAAGTTGTAAGAGATTGCAATTTTCAAAAAAGTTTCAAGGGGTAAGTATGGAAAAAGTTGACAATTTTGAGAAAATATTAGTTTTTTCTAATGAAGACAATTTTGATGCAGAATCAATTTAGGGGTCAGCAATAGTAAAATTGACTTTCCGCAAGAAAATCGGTTAAGTTTTGACAATGTTAAAAAAAGTTTAAAGTTTCAGTCGAGTTACCTGAAAATCATTCGCTTTAAAGCATAAGTTTAAATAAAAATATTCCAACCTCAAGCTTTAAAATTGTTGTTTGTCGCAAGTTTGTTAATAATCCAATACAATTTAATGTCGACTTTAATGATCTGACCAAACTTTAATTGAATTGCGCATTAATGATCGACATCATTATAATTTGCGAACATTAATAGCTTTTGGTATTTTTTGTGGCCTGTCATTGAACGCATTTAATTAATATTCCCGTTTATAACAATTTCATCATAAATTTTATTAAAGAAAGTCTGCTGAAATCGCGTTCATATCGTACAATTTATCATAAATATTTTGTAATTGATAATGCCATCGTCTAGGTCTTTGTTGTTGCTATTTTGATTAATTACCGCAATGACGACAGCAACAAAAAATGCAACAACAACGACAATGTTAAACTTAATGCTGCAAAAAATATTTTGGAAAATTTTTACTCTTCGTTCATGATTTATGTTGAATCCTTTCCAGCAATGGCAAGAGAAAGAAAGAGAGAGAGAGAGTGGAAGAGAGCGGGAGAGCAGTAGATGAATTGAAGGTCCTTTTGATGCCTTCCCTTTGATTCCGACCCGTTGTTTTTGCTGTTTTTTGTTTGTTTAATTAAAAACATAAAACTTTTGCGGTACGCAGCCAAATTCAATTATGTTCAATTTATTTTATGGGCAGGACTTTGGGACACATTCCCCAACCTAAATGACTGACTGCCTTTAATATGGCTTAAAAGTTTTCAATCATTTCTTCGCTTGTCATAAGTCAAATTGCTTGCAAATTTCAAAGGTCCAAATGGCTTAAAGAAGAAGAGGTAAATGATGCTGATGATGCTCCAATCAGTTCTGTTGTTCTTTCTCTCTATTCACACCAAGGTTGACAGCCTCTTCAACTCGACAAATATTTCTTTACTTGCATCGTTTAATCCTGAGCGCCGGATTTGATTCATGAGAATCCAAGCACGGCCATTATCTCGTCCATATGTCAAGAATCTTTAATCAGTTATTATAACATATATTGCACTTAATTGTTGTTGTTGCTGTTGTTGTACTGTGTCATTTATCATGTTGTCGTCGTTATTGTTGTTGTCGCCGTAATGTTGTAAAAATGTTTCACATAAAACAACAACTGAGTTGGCAAAAATGTAAGAGAACGAGTCCAACAAGCTTGGCTGATATCAAACATCATGCCTTTTGTTTTGCACTTGAACTTAATTGCACTGTTGCGGGGCAAAGGCAACGAAAGAGACAGAGAGCGGTCAGGGTGAGAGGAGTGAAGCAGGATTTCAAACAGAACCAGTTGCAGACCAGACTCGGGTTTAGTTGATGCGACAGCAACAACGGCAAAAGGGGCAGCCGAGCAGCAGAAAATATATAATATAAATTGCATGTGAGAGCAAGGCAGCCATTACCTGATACACACGCACACATACACAAATGAAATAGGGGCCACGCACATACAAAGTTCTCCATGTGTGTGTGTGTGTGTGTGTGTGCTTGTGTTGTCTCTTGTGTGTAATTAAACAGTGCTGTTGGCATAAAATAAAATATAAGCACAGTCGGCAACAACAACAGGCAAGGGCAACAACAAAAAGGGGAAGATAAACCGACAGACGGATCGCGGGCAGAGGGGAGGGAAAGAGGTGGGCAAAAGGGGGCGGGCCGAACGGAAACGTACAAAGCATAGCATGAAATTTTCTTGTCTTGGCATCCTGTCGCCGGATATGTTGCCTCAATATGGCCGCCGGATGAATGATGCACACACACACATACACACACACAGATACTCTCGTACACACAGATACAAAGATTCAACTGCATATTGAGATACAAGCACAAATACAATCATATTCACAGCTGAGGCGATACACACAATGGACATTTTATTGTATTGAGTTGCTGGAATTGGATTTATATGGATCTTATATTGTTTAAAATTCTTAGAGATAAAGTATTTCTTAGACCATTAGTTTGTCACTTGAAAATTTAGTGCTGGCGCAATTGCTTTTTATACCCTGTGACTAAAGAGAACAAATCAAACGGGTATAAGCCAGATAAAATAATATTGAATTGTCAGGAATGCGATTATATTTTAAACTTGGAAACCTCAAATTTTGTCGACAAATAAATACAGGGATTACTTTAATTTGACAACACAGTGCGTATTAAAAATTTCAATGAATAAATTTTCGACATCGATCATTTACTTAGCACAGGGTATTTTCTAGTCGAGCATTTACAAATAGAGCTTCTTTGTCGTGGTGTTATTGTGCCTACCGAAGTTGCTTATGAAATTCCATGTATGAAAATTCTTCTTTTTCTGACCGAAGGCAAATGTGTTGGAAAAGCAATGGATGTAATAATGTTCCATAAACTGGGGCGTGGCATGGGCGGGACTGCAGCATGTAGCATGTAGCACGTGGCACGTCTATAGCAATTGCTTGGGCAAAATGAATTGCAGTGGCAAAATGAGTTACTGAGCTCAAGTTAATCAGCAGCCATGATTAAATATTCATAGATCTTGCATAAAAGAGTGACATGTATAATACAAGGAAATCTCCGATAAAACTATAAATCAGATAGGTATTCTTAACCACTTCGCTCGAGTTCGAGAGTTTTAAAAACAGCTAACATATCCTTAAAGTCCTTAAGGTATTTATCTGCTTCTATTTTGTCGTGTCGTTGAAAACACCCAGAAACTTTTATAATTCTCTCAAGCAGCTCCACTAGAGAGTTGAAAGGGGGGCGCGGGGAAAGTGGAAAGCGGTGGAGGTGAAGGTGGAAAACTGTCGTCGTCTGATTGCAAAATAAATGGATTTAAAGAACTTTTCAAAAGAACTTATTGGAATTGGAAAAATATTTTAAATCATTTGTATTTAATTTAAGAAAAAGAACAAAAATAAAACCAATCAATTCACTTTGTTGTGCATACTTATTATTTATGCGAATGTGTGTGTGCGTGTGAGTCATTGTGTGTGTTACGAAAAGTAATAAAATGCAGTGCCCAAATAAGTATTTACGTGCAAACGTCAATAGCATGGCCAAATGGTAATTGTTGTCGTTACCCTGTATTCATGAAATGTGTCAAATGGTCTAGCAAGACCTTATAGTATGCGATTATTGTCAATTGGGAATAGTGGGTATGCCAGAGTATCCCTCAGACTAGCAGGCTGTAATAACTTTTCAAAAACAAAACTATGTATTCCAATAAAGCTCACATTTTGGCGCTGATTGTTGTAAATGCTGTTGTCGCTGTTATTTGCTTTTATTTGGCAATTAAAAGCGATTTCCGAAAATCGCCTCAGGCTCCCCGCACCGACGCCCAGCATACACTACCCCCTGCCCCCGACCAGCTGTCGTAAAAGTCACGCACCATAAAACTGACAGCTGTTAAAATGTTGAGCGGGGGATGTCGGTGTCGATGGGGAAAATGTGTGTGTGTGTGTGTGTGTGCGAATTGTGTCGAAGCTGAGGGGATGTGGGACGCTAGTGTTGGCCCTTTGCTTCAATGTGAGTTGAGTGTTGCCGCAGTAGTTAAATAGTTTGATGACTTAATGCTCTATTAACCCACCGCCTCCACTAAGATATTCAAGTGATTCTGCAAAGTGCCGAACGGAAAATCCATCGATGTGCAATTTCCACTCAAGTTAATCATAATATCAATTTTATTTGAATTGGAATCGATAAAAGCAAACAATACCGATGAGAAATAATGCCACAACAAATTGCAAATTATCCTAGGATTGTTATTGGTGGGAAATCAATCAGAATTCGACTGGCAGACGATCTGAGCTCAGCTCTGCTCATATTTCTATGTTCTTTAATTTATATATTTGATGATAAAGGCTGCAATAAATATTATATTAATAAATAAATAATTACCATTCAAATTTATATATTTGTTCTCCTTCTCCAACTGATGTCCACAGTCTGAGCACATCTCGATTTATACTTTCTGTCGCCTTCAATTCACATTAGCTGCCTTACTGCTCACTCTTACTGAAGCTGTGCCGTTTAACTTTGCAGCTGTCTCCTTATTTCGCTCTTTTGTTTTCAATCGTGAAATTTTATAAACACACATACACACACAACCACTTCGACACTATTGTCGACTCTCTTAATCGATCACTCTCTTAGCAGCTTCTCAGCTTGCGTACTCTCTGCATTCTGCACGGCTCTCTCGATTAATAGCTTACAACTGCTTTGCTGTAAACGTGCTCTCTCACTGTTTTATCTCTTTATAAAGTAAAAGAGGTACAAATTATTGGACACACACACACACATATACAGTCAAATAAGTAGACAAACGCAGTCATAAGCAAATCGCAACATCGCTGTCGCTTAATGAGAAGCTCTCTGCGTAAATAAATAAATAATGAAATGCCCAAAAACAATCGCAATATCCGTTGGACATTTCTCACTGTTAGCATAAGGACATTTCTTCAGCTGCACTCGCACAGCATATTTTGACAGGGCTTTAATTATTCGACGTTGCACATATGCAATTGTATGTTATATGGTAGCAATATCCGCTGCAACATTTTGGCCATTTCTAATTTTGCCATTTCCGTTGCGGGCTACAAAAATTATAAATGCGCATAGAGGACACATGAGAAGTGGCCCTGATGGCATATTGACATTCACTCATTGGATCATTTTTAGCTGGAAGTTTCAGTGTTGCAACATTGTCACGTTGCAGCTGCCTCAACCACATGCAAATACGAGTTACGAGCGCGTTCCACAGTGCGTATGATGAATAAGGCGATACAATAAAACCCAAGTAGGCCATAGTAAACCAATACACACACACAGACTTAGTTATAGATTGGAAATGGGAGGCTGTTTATGGCAACGGCATCGATAAGTTTACTGTTTATTTGTTTTACACTTAAGCCGGAGCCACTAATTTATTGGGGCCACGTGTAATGCCGGCAATTATTGAAAGCGTGAGGCAAATAAAAATATACAGCAAAAATATCTATGTGTCCTTGTGTGTGTGTGTGTGTGTATGTGTGTATATATAATCTATATGGCAGCTGAACAAATTGCAGTTGCCCGGCACGTTTTCGGCTAACAAATCACAAGCAATTATAGAAAATTTAAGAAGAAATCGCCTTGGCACAGGACATTGGCTGGCAACTAACTATAAGGAACAACAGCTGATGTTGACACGAAACACGAACAATAAGTATAAAAGAGAGATGGACAGAGAGAGAGAGGGAGAACTTTTATTTCTTTACTCAATGTCGTTGATTCGCTTTGCAATAGTCAGCAGCTAAATCGAAAATGCTTTTAGATAAATGCTTAATATATTGTGACAGGACGGTCAAACTAGTACGACATCAAGTATACGCCGTGGATAGCTGTTCGCTGTTTCGTAAGCACTTTATTGTGGATTGTACTACATGAGCGATTATCGCCGTGTTCTACATATTTGTGTTCATTATAAGAGATTAGTGCCTGAAATCGTTGTGTAATCCGACATGAGCACAATCTGACATTCACATGTGTCAGTGTATTAGGTGTCTGTAGCTATGTGTGTGTGTGTGTGTGTGCGTGTGTGAATCGCGCACTATAAACTACATTAATTTGCATAATTGCACTCAAGCGTGTTTAATTTGTATTTATTGCATTATTACGCATATCAGCGTGCTGTAAATACGACGACAACAAGCGAATGCTGCACCACCATCATCATTCGTCGCATTGTCCTGCCGCTGATGAGATTGGACAGGATGCAATGTGGATGGTGTTAAATGATGATGCCGCCACTAATGTCCAACCAAATACGAGCATTGTCATACATGCCTATTGCTACAGGCTTTAATGCATTCATTTTATCTAATTTTAGAGTCATCAAAATTTAAACACATAAATTAACAGCGAAAAGTACTCTTTTAATTATCTTTAATTAACTGAAATAGTAATTAAATGAAAATGATTTTTATGCTAAGTTAATGCAATTAAAATTTGATTAATATTCCTGTTCTCTGAAGTTGACAAGTAAATCAATATGCCGCACATCTTTCTCTTGAAATTAAGTTAAAAACACGAAATTGTACTTTGAGTTTGATTGTTAGGACACCTGGCCAAACACCTTAACTGTAATCAGGCATTTATTTAGTGACAACTCTGGTGTTATTTGCCAACAAGTTGCCGATATGAACGCAAATAAAATTCGTGTTAATTATTTAATTAAAAGTTGTATCCGCCCGGGCAACCAAACAACTAACCACCCACTTTATATTTTGTTTCAAGAGCAAAGGCAACATACAAAGAAAAACTTGACGTCGTTTTCGACATGGTTTGTTGTTGTTGATGTTGCTTTTTTTCCATGGAGTTAACATGCAAAAACTTGTCTCGAAAGTTTTTAGGAATAAACTTCAAGTTTTTATTAAGTTGGCTCAACAGCAATTGCGATGTTGTTGTTGTTGATTTTGGTCGTTCTCAGATTGCGACAGCCCACATGAAAGCCATTCAAATCAAATTTCAAGAAGACCCCCAATCCAAATCTCTCCATTCTTCACTGTCTTAAAAACCTTATCCCACTTACAGACACACATAAAATTAACGCACTGAAGGATGCTCTTGATGACGGCAAAGATTGATGTGTATGATTAATCTTTGCAGCAGTTTAAAGTACGTACAAGAGCTTCATTAATTCTTGGCTTACTCGCACACACATGCACTTGGGTGTGTCATAAAGGATTATTGTTTACCGCACACTCACATAAGTGAGCAATTAAGACCCCATTAGCCCTGACAATGTTTACAGAAATAAAAAACAGAGTAATCCCTAAACGAATTGCTCGACATTTCACCCAATTACTTTAATATTTCTCGTTAATTTCTTTATATTTCAGTATAATTTCCGAATGAGTCTCTTAAAATTTAAATTCATTTTACCTATTGTAAAAGTGTAACACTTTTCTATTAATCCAGGAACGGTTCAATAATCTTACTAAGGTTGTATCAATCTGTGTCTCAGTACTCATTTTTAAATATTTGTTTCCAACAATATTGCATTGCAAGTTGAAAAAAAAAATTAAAAATTTATAAGTGTTTTCTCCAGTTTTTTGCCACTTTCTCCTTTTACACCTAGTAAATTCTAAAGATTGCAGCAATCTCGCTGGGATGCCTTAACATTTCAATGCTCTCTCTAACATCTCTTTAGCATTTCTCATTTGATTGTGAGCGAAAGGCAAGTGCACATAAATATTTTTCGCACCGCGTGTAACTTTCTCAACTTTTTATTAAATTCTTTTTTGAGGCCGCGTGCAACAATCAATTACGGGTCTGGCATCTTATGCGCACCGACATTTATGGTTATTGTTTGGGAGCAAAGAAAAATAAAGTTATTTTTTTTATTATTATGTTTTCGCAAAAGAGAACGGCACGGCGAGGGAAAGAGAATGCGCAGTGTGTTGAGAGTTCTGTGTTCCGTGTTCTGTGTTCCGTGTTCTGTGGGCCATGACCGCAACTCGACAAGGTAGGCCAGCCCAAAAAGTGATTGCAAGAGTTAAAATTAAAAGCAAATGTAAAATCATATTTCTATGTGTAAACTTTCGCCACAGGGCTGAAGGCCCAGGACTCAATTGCTCTGCCACCACTCTCACTGGCTCTCGTTCTCTCTCTCTCTCTCTCTCTCTCCCTCTCTCTCACTTGGCGGCAAGTAAAACAAAAGTTTTTTAATAAAATGTTTGCGTTTCCCAGAGCAAAAGTTTGGCGCGGAAAAAGAATTCGAATGCCCGCAGTAACAGAATCAGAATCAAAAATGGAAAACAGCAACCAGAGCCCAGCAATAGGCCAGCAAAAGGTAATCGAGTATGAAAATTGAAATCGAAGTTGCTGCCACACAAACACAAGCACACACACACAAACATATACACAGAAAGGCAACACTCAGTGGCAACAACCAAAGCAACTGAAAACTGTTGTAATCAAAACGAGCTGGCAACTTCTGTTCGTCCGTCCCACAAGGCGTATGCGTGTTGTGCCGTTATTATTGTTGGCAAGTAAACTGAACTAAACTGAATGCCCCTGGCTACAAAATTTCAAGTTTCATTGTCAATCGTTGTAATAGAGATCTGGAAAGACTGTGAGCTAGCTGTCCATTCCACATTATCGACGATTTAGTAAATTTGATAAATCTTATCGAGCTGCCTGCAGTGATAGGAGAGCTAAACTTAAGGGCGATGGCGCTGCGAGTGCCGCAGATTGAAAATTTATTACATTTTTATTGCCTTAATGGCCGCGATAATCGAAAATTTATTTAAAAGTGCCAAGTTGTCAGTGCTAAGAATGCCGCAGGGCGACCTTGTGCAGGCGTTCCGCCATTTGATTTGTGGCAACGAAGCTTAAACTAGAAAATTACCAAAAACCAAACTTGAAAACACTCGCAAGTATTTGCCAACCAGCACTGTCCAATTCGATTGACTTAAAGCTGGTGATACAAATTTACGGAATCATATTTATAAGCCGCTTTGCATGAATATTTAAGAGACGCATCGAAAATTTCATTAGAATCACAAGGCAGCTCATTGAGTCACCTTTTTGCATTTGTATTTGCTTTTCTTTTTATTGGAATTAAATATTTAAGCAATTATTTTTATAAATTCAATATGGATAAATTCAATGACTTCATTCAGAATAAAGAATTAAATTGGCAATTTAAAATGAAATGGAATCAATTTTGAGAATGAATTTTTGGAAGCTTCGGTTATATTTGAGCGTCTCTTTAAATAAAACCAAATAATTCAAATCCGCTTGTAAATAGACAACAAATGTTAACTCTAAATCAATTTAATATGTAATTCTTAATGGAACGAATTTTATAAATCAATTATAATAAGGACTTATTCATTGGCATTTCGTTGTTCAGGGTATCATCTAAAGTAGTTCTCTTTTACTTGAAAAAATATTTATTTTTGGGATGAATGCGACACAACTTTATTCTACACCTTCTGGCAATTCAAACAGTGATGTCAAACTGCAGGTAACCAAACTGCAAATAGGTAAAAAAATAAACAGCGTGAGAAAAACTCTGCTGGTGGTGTGCGAGTGTGTGTGTATGCGAATGTGTGTGTGTGAGAGTGTGTAACTTCTAGCTTCAGATGTACGAGGTTGTTACCATTGTAAGCCGCTTATGTTGAACCAAAAATGTTGTTTGTATTTGAAGTTTTAAGCCACAAACTGGCCCATCTGTGTGCTGTATGTATGTGTTTGTGTTATAAAAATATATATGTATATATAAACTATATGCATATGGGCAACATGGCAAATGGTAATTATTGTGGAAAAGTTGATAGCAGTCATTAAATAAATATTATAATTTCCTGCATTCACTAAGATTACAATGAATGCAACTTGCATATTAAATATGCCGCACAGCACTTAAATTATTAATTACTATTTAAATAAAGCAGCAGAAGTTAAATTAAGAGCATTTTCATTTAAATAAATATGCATAAATGAGCATTTTAATCTGGCAGATGCACAGACGATGGTCCTTTTGTCCAAATCACATTTTACAACAATCGAATATTCCAAAAAACATATTCAAGTTAATTTCGTGGCAAATATTTAATGTTTAATATTCATAATTTCACCATTATCAATTTGAATATATTTCAAAAAAGTGCACATATTTTTGTAACGTTTTGATGCTGAATTCGTTTATCGGAACATGGCGATTAATTGCAATTTTGATGCGTTCGCAACTATGAGTAGATCCATTATTTGTTTGCCCATTTTGTGTTCGACAACAGCTGGCGCTTTGGGCAAATAAAAATAATAAAAAATAATATATTTAAATGCATGACGAGCATGAGAATTGACACATTCCATTTGGCATGAGTTTAGTTGCCATTAACCATTACCGTTAGCGTTACCGTTACCGTTACCATTTTACAGCTGCAGCCAATTTCAAAGGGAATTGGAGTCAAGGCGTCAGCTGGCAACTGACGGTCGGTCATCAGGCGATTTCTGAAGCTACTGAGTTTTACAGCAATTTAAGTTTCAGCTTGTTAGCCCTGATTTCATTTTAAAGTTGCCCGCTTGTTGCAAATGCAAAAAGTTTTCCCAATGCAGCTGGCAACTTGTTCGAAACTCCGCCAAGTCAATCGGCAATGCAATTCCAATAGGGGCAAACTCCATCGCTTAGGACAACGAATTCTTTTGCAACATAATTGCCTAAGTACCAGTTATATCTATCTCTGTCTGCAACTATCGTTGTCTCTATTTGACTCTTTGAATGATTGCTGACCATAACCATAAGTTTAATTTTTTTGGCTACATTTTAGTCTCAAAAAAAATAATCAAGACCCGCTAAACCGGGTGAAACTTACATTTATATATGTATGTATATATATATATATATATATATATCTGGAGTGCAATTAAAAGTTTTTCTCTTCCCAAATCTTACAAGCGCATTAATTTTGTGCAGCGCATAACTAATGATTTAATTTGTCTTGCCCGTTGGCCTGTTTGCCAGCATTAAGAACATAAAATTCTGATTATTTGCAATGCAAATACGAGTATCCCCAACGAACTGAGTCCAGGGAGCTGCTGAACATGAAAAGCCAGCTCTACATGAGAAAAGCGATAATTCTATGCAGTTCAAAAGCAGAGATAAAAGCCTCACTTAACTGCAATAGATAATAAATAACTTAAGCAGAAGTTTAAAATGAGCTTATGGAAGTATTATTTATGCTTTGAAATTAATTATTTATGCTTGTGTTTTGCAGAGTGAAATATCAGTTTGCTTTTGCAATTCTTTATTAACTTGGAAAGTGTTTCAGTTAATTTATAAATAACAGTTTTCATCAATTTAACTAAACTTACTTTCAGAAAACGTATAATTCAAAAAATAAATTTAAAAATATTCCATTCTATTTTTCAATTCAGTCAACTGTTAAAAGGACTTTAAATTTAAGGATTTAAGGAGTGGGTTTTATCAAAGTTTTCAGCTGGTTAGTCAACCTCGCCTTAATCAGCCTTATTTACATTTTGTCTCAAAGATTAACTATGAACATTAACAAGTCGCTTTTTCAGACGGTCCTAAACCCATTCCTCACACACCCATTGACGGTTCCCTTAATACCCATTATGTACTGGGAACTGGAAGCTGGGCAATGCGAAACCAAACTAGCAACAAAATGCATTAAAAAAAGTTCTCTGAGAATTATTCACACCGTTGAAGTGCCGAGCATATTCACAACACACTTTTGTTTTTATGCGAGTGCCGAGGCAACTTTTCAGAATGCTTTTCTATAACATAAACATGATTATGACCCAAGATACTTGTACTTTCTGGCGCGATGGCAACATAAATTGAAATACCGCTCCCACTGTACTTTTTTTTGGCAGAGTCCATTGGGGACTCTACTGGCAAACTTGCAACATTTTTCACTGCCTACTTCAACGCTCAACGCTCAGCGCTCAGCGCTCGTTGGTCGACAGCGAAATGGCCATAATGTCATTTAATTAAACGCCTGAGAGCTGTTTGTAGTTGGCTCAGCCAACTCCTGGCCAGTTGTTGTTGTTCTTGTTGTTGTTGGTGGTGGTTAGCGATGGCTAAACGGTTAACCAAAGTTGAGCTACAGCGCGAGGGGCAACTGTTGGGATTGGGGATGCCCCATGCCACATCATTTGGTTAGGGACCAGGGAGGGGGGCAGTGGTCTCGCCAGGGCGTGAAACAGTCCAGCAATTTACGTTCATTTGCATAGATATTAAAAATTGTTAGGAAGTCATTAGAAGGCATCAGTCAAATGACGCAACCTGCATATAAATGAAGCATAATTTTATTATAAGCAGCACGGAAGGTCACAGGGCGTCCACTGACAAATGTCCGGCTGGCAAGCATTTTCGCCTACAGCCGTATTAATTATTAGTTTTAATTGCGTTTTGTTTGGTCAGCTGTTCACAGACTCCTCTATTACCTCCCCTTCCCTTCCCATCACATTCCTTCCACCCCCGCGCCACAATTGCCTTTTGCTCAGTCGAGCTTAAAGCAAACCCAAAATCATATATGAAACTCCTTTTGCGTTTTATTTAAATATCCGCAAGAGAGAAAATCACACACTCATATATACACCCACACACACCCACACACACATACACCCTCAAAAATGGTGTGCAATTAAATACTTATACCATAATGTATTTTTCTCAAGTTGAGCAATGTTGACCATTTGGGTTGTGGTTGCCGTTGGTCAGAGCTGCCAGGGTTGCCCCATTCAGTGTAAATTACAAGCACAAAGAGTTGTTTATTCGACAGAGCTGAACAAATGTTCGAGGTTTAGCCTCCGATTTCCCCGCCCTCCCCTTCCGTTTAAGCCACAAGTCAAAAGCTTAACCACAAGCAATTTTATGAAATTTGTTAGGAAATTTTTCAAGTCCAGCTAGGAATCACTAGTCCTGTTGTGGTTTCTTTTGCTACTGCTACCTCTTCTTTTTCTTATAAAAAGTGCTTCTTTTTACTTTTTGTGCCACTTCCATTTCCTGTTCGTTCTCTTGGCATTGTTCTAGCTTATCAAATTTGTAATTACATTTTTCGTATGCGGCTGCTTTTCGAAGAATTTTGGACGCGGCTCATCTATTTATATGTTTGTGGTAATTCTTTTTAGCCCATTTTGAAGTTACAGTTATTTGCTCACGTTCGCTTTGGTTCGACTACCACATCCACATCCACATCCAGCACTTGCCACTTCCCATTCCGATATCCACATCCGCTTCCGCCAGCGTTTCGCTTCGATATTAAATGGTGCGCGTAATTAGATTTTAAATTTATTGTGCTCTCTGTCTATGTGTACATGTATATGTGTGTCAGTTGTTGTGTTATTTTGTCTGCTGCTTGGTGTGCACAACAATGCAAATGCTGCAATAAATAAATACACAAAACGCGACTGTGAATTCCAATTCAATGGCTTTCCCGAGGGATCGAAAGACACAGAACACAGAGCACAAAACACAACAGAAACGTGCCACCTGAGCGAAACATTTTAACAAATATTTAAGGACCTTTTCATTTTGTTTAGAGCAAATGAAAATTAGAGAGAACGTATTGTTAGTATATTGGGAATTGTGTATAATAATAGGCAGCTTGAGGTCATTATATTGCGACACATAATTAGATTGTTTATTCAACCTATTAGTTTTATTATTTATGCATATTTCATTCGCTTACTAATAGATTTCATTATTAACTCATTGCAAATATGCACGGATTTTTGCAAAAAATCAAGTAAAATAAAAATATAACTGAGTTAATTTAATAGAATTGATTAAGTTAAATTATGTTGAATTTCTTTGGTTGCACTTTTGATTTATTCGCTTCACGCGCTGTCTGTGTTTCTGTCTCTCACCTTTCAGCTTTGTTCTCTCTCTCTCTATCTCTCTCTCTGATTTTCATTTACAGTCAGCTTTGCTCTTTTGGCCACAATAATGCGGCCTTGTCCTGACCGTTTTCATGCACTGTCAGTGGGCTCCCCATTGCTGACCACAGACAACTGACAACGTGCACCACGGGCGGCAGGTTTCCTCACACCAAACATAACTAGCCTATAAATAAGTGTGTGTGTGTGTGTATGTTGGTAAGTGAACTGCCAGTTGCATATAGTGTTAACCAGGCGGCGTGAGTAATGAACGCTTAATAAGGCTATAAAGCCATATTTTAAACGAGCGCTGCAAAGTATGCTTTATATTTAGCTCAGAGTATGTGAGTGTGTACCAGAGTGCTGCATCGGGTAGATTCGAGTTGAATTGTTCTCCGTTGCCCTGCTTACGCTCGAGTAGAGTGTACGATTTGTTACTTGTTGTGAATCGTTAACACAAACGGATCAGAAAAGGAGTAACAAATCGCATCAACACTCGCATCATGATGCGAGTTACTCGTTTTTAAAATGTGCGCGACGGAGCGGGCAAGAGAGAGCAGCAGCAACCTCGCTGAAGTCTACCTAACTGTGTCGATCTACCCAAATGTGCGAGCAAAAAAAAAAGGTCTACACTGAAAGAAATTATTGAGCAGCAGAATAATTATATTATAATAAACCACTTTTTTAAAATCATAAAGTCCTCAAACCTACTTTATCGTTTCACTCAGTGTACAAATTGCCGCGGCGCACACACAAGCCGAGCCTTTGCTATGTTGTTGTTGTTCATTTTTATGACGGTCATAAATGAAAAGGGTCGAAAATGCCTCGACTCGACTCGAGTCGTGTGTGCGACGTCGCCTGCCCCGACCCCGCCAACCCCCTGCGTGCCTACCGCTGATAAACTCACATGGTATTGTACAGCATAAGCACTGCGAGCGTGCGTTTGTGTTATCCTTTTCGGATACTCGAGTCGAGTAACTCGAGTCGAGTAACTCGACTCGGATACTCGTCTTGCTAACTTGTATTGTAACTCGTGTATGTTACTCCATTTGAAACGCTTTGAGTCGCGCATGCTCGTATAGAAAGCGGCAGTCTGTCTTTGATGTGTCTCTTTGATTTATTTTATTTAAAGCCAAATAAAAAGAGTAACACGAAATTAATTTTGTAAAATAAAGTTTTATTAATTTATATTAGTATTTGAGGTATTTTAGATATTATATATATTTTATTTTATTTAATGAATTAAAAGGAACTAAAAATTCGATAAACTAAGCCTATTAAAATTAAATGTACATTTTTATGTTCTAGTACTTAGGTATTAAAATTTTTATAAAATGAATTTAAAAACAGCAAACTATCAACTGCTCCTGGCCCAAGTCTATTTCGTTTTTCTGTTATTATATTTCCAGCCAAAGAAAACGATCTCTCAGCCGCTGCACTGCTAGCTGGCATTGAGTGGATTTGCATTGCTAGAACAAACAAGTTTGGGTATTTGATTTCATTGTTTTTCCACCACTCGATCAAATCAAAGCTGTCAGTCATTTGCACAACTTCCCGAGCGTATCTCTCCACTTCATCTTCAGGATTATAAACGGGCTTTGAGTTGGGAGGCTTCATTAAATTTGAAAAGAAAAATGCCAGGAGCAGTTGATAGTTTGCTGCTTTTAAATTCATTTTATAAAAATTTTAATACCTAAGTACTAGAACATAAAAATGTACATTTAATTTTAATAGGCTTAGTTTATCGAATTTTTAGTTCCTTTTAATTCATAAATAAAATAAAATATATAATATCTAAAATACCTCAAATACTAATATAAATTAATAAAACTTTATTTTACAAAATTAATTTCGTGTTACTCTTTTTATTTGGCTTTAAATAAAATAAATCAAAGAGACACATCAAAGACAGACTGCCGCTTTCTATACGAGCATGCGCGACTCAAAGCGTTTCAAATGGAGTAACATACACGAGTTACAATACAAGTTAGCAAGACGAGTATCCGAGTCGAGTTACTCGACTCGAGTTACTCGACTCGAGTATCCGAAAAGGATAACACAAACGCACGCTCGCAGTGCTTATGCTGTACAATACCATGTGAGTTTATCAGCGGTAGGCACGCAGGGGGTTGGCGGGGTCGGGGCAGGCGACGTCGCACACACGACTCGAGTCGGGTCGAGGCATTTTCGACCCTTTTCATTTATGACCGTCATAAAAATGAACAACAACAACATAGCAAAGGCTCGGCTTGTGTGTGCGCCGCGGCAATTTGTACACTGAGTGAAACGATAAAGTAGGTTTGAGGACTTTATGATTTTAAAAAAGTGGTTTATTATAATATAATTATTCTGCTGCTCAATAATTTCTTTCAGTGTAGACCTCTTTTTTTTGCTCGCACATTTGGGTAGATCGACACAGTTAGGTAGACTTCAGCGAGGTTGTTGCTGCTCTCTCTTGCCCGCTCCGTCGCGCACATTTTAAAAACGAGTAACTCGCATCATGATGCGAGTGTTGATGCGATTTGTTACTCCTTTTCTGATCCGTTTGTGTTAACGATTCACAACAAGTAAGAAATCACAACGGACACAAGTAGATATTCGAGCCTGAGCGAAAACTGCTTACTCGTTGCAGCTCTCTGGTGTGTACGTATTTAAGCTTATTAAATAGGGGTGTGTGTGTGTGGATACGTCTGTGTGTGTGTCTGGGGCACTCGACTGGCATTTTGAAATTTTCATAAATCACTGCGCGAAGTGTTCAAAACGATGAGTTGACGTTGCGACTGTCAGTTTCGCGAGCCAACAACGTGTCAGTTCACATCCTGGCCATGATATGAAATATGGCTGAAACGAGGCTGGAGTCAGAACACGATGGAGTGTGATTTCGATGGCGTCTTAACTTGTTTACACATGTTTAAAACGCAAATGAGCCGTAAAGCGCTGATAATAATGCAACAAACTGACAATTGACTGTGGCCAATTGTTGCCGCATTGCCGCTTTCTCTGTCTCTTTAAAGTGTGTTGCACTTAAATTAAGCTGAACTCATTTTTTTTGTTTTTTTTTTGTGGCAAGTATTTACTGCACTTTACTTAATGGTATTATCCTACAGGATTGTACTGCTTTGCTCATTGTTGCAGAAGCGAAACCCGTTCGAGTATTTCTTCATATCACGCGAACTGCTCTCAGATAGAGTCATTTCTCTCAATGTGGTTGACTGCCCGTCCATCTGTCCATCTGTCTGTCTGTCCATCTGTCCATCTGTCTTTCTCGCAAACAACAGCAACAATAACAGTAACGAGGGCAACTCAAGTAAATCAATGCAAGGCAAACGCAAATGATGCGTTCGCATCCCGCATCCTGTCGATGAGTGGCAGGAATCGTAAACCTTCTCCTGCATTGTCCGACTGCGAATCTCAGATGCAGGACATACCAGGCCGTTGACCATGATCCAACAATGGCTGCAAATGCGTTACGGAAACCACAGCTGAGTGAGCCTGTGAACCGACCCTATACTATTTATACCGCTCTTCCAATTGATAGCCCAACTCCAATCGAATCCAATCCATTGGCCTCAATAATGCACGGCAATCAAATTTTAACGCAAATGTTGCGTATTTAAATGTGTTAAAAGAAAATTGAAATTGAGATCGTTTACCATTGGTTGATGGTTGCCAGATCAAATGAAGAACTTCAATTATAAAATATTTTAAAAAACATATTGCAAGCGCAAATTTAAAGTTACCGAATTGATTTTTAGTCTATGCATAGTATAATATATAATTTTTGTAATCTGACAATTTCCTAATGATCGGTGGAGAAACAACTGTGCTATGGATTAACTATCAGCCAGTGCTCAGAACTGTTAGCTTTGCTTATGTAAACTCACATATTTCTTATATCGTGTCGTGTAAAAGTATTTTAAAGTGAGCTGAAATTGAAATAATCGTAGGGTGGACAGTAGAATTCACTTTACAGATCCCTAAGACGTATTACAAATTAAAATTCGTATCCATGCTCTTGGCCAAACAGAATAGTTTCACAATGTTGGACAGTGATACCGAACAGCAGACTGATTCGCATTCCAGCTCCAGCCAAGAGCTGAAGTCCTACTCAGATGGCGACATATGCATGACGGGCAGACAGATGGTCGAAATGCCGTTTAAGCATCCATTGGAGAATACCTGGACCTTGTGGTACCTGGAGAATGATCGCAACAAGAGCTGGGAGGAAATGCAGAATGAGATCACAAGCTTTGATATGGTCGAGGATTTCTGGAGCCTCTACAATCACATCAAACCGCCATCCGAGCTGAAGGTTGGCAGCGATTATTCGTTGTTCAAGAAGGGCATACAGTAAGAGTACATACATTAAGAAGGTTTATTTGGTAGTGAATATACCCTTTTACTTTTATCAAACATCATAGTTAGTCTTAGTGAGATCGGTTCAATATTACGATAGCTATGACTGTTTTAATTCGTTAGGCAACGCGATCGCCTAAAAGTATGCAGTAATTTTTTCGTTCTTGATTTACAGACCCATGTGGGAGGATGAAATCAACAAGTATGGCGGTCGCTGGGTTATCAGCGTTGGTCGCTGTAGTAAACTGGAGCTGGACAAGCTCTGGCTAGACGTGGTGAGTTGTCCTTGTCGACCTTGAATGTCCTTTTTGGCTGTCAACCTGTAAGTCATCTGTAAGTAAGTCTCGCCTCGTCCGCAGCTGCTAATACTGATTGGTGAGGCTGTGCAGCATACTGAGGAAGTCTGCGGCGCTGTCATCAACATGCGCAGCAAGAGCAACAAAATTTGTGAGTAGCAAATGTGGCACGTATTTCATTTGAGATGTGCAACATTTATGTGATTTGTTGCAGCGATTTGGACTGTCAATGGGCACAACGAACTGGCCGTCATGGAGATTGGACACAAGTTGCGCAAACTTTTGGGTTTACCGCCTCACAATCTGCAATACCAGATGCACAAGGACTCGATGATCAAGCAGGGATCGCTGGTGAAAGCGGTTTACTTACTGTAACGGTAACAATAGTGGTAACAGTAACGGTTCTTATTTTGTTTGTTAGCCAAGGCAGCAGCTGGTCCTCCCCTCTCGACCCATCTAGCAAATTGTTCTGCTTCGTCTGCTGCCTGAGCTCGTGTATTCCAAAAATGTAAAAAAAATAAGTCAAATTAATTATAGAGCAAAGCAAAATATGCCATGAATGTGTGCAGTTATTATGCCAGAATTAAAACAAATTTTGGCTTTTAAAGTTGCTAGTAAGAAAATGAGGGCCTTGTCATACCTAATCATATTAAAGCGGAATTACATTTTGATCATAATTTGATACTAATTTCGTTAAAATATTTGTATGCCGCAAGATATTTAATCCTTTAACATTTGAATTCATCCCTTTTGAACAGTCCTGTTAATTATTAAAGTAGAGCTGAGTGTAAGGGACCTTCTAAGGATTTGTACGCTTGATAAAATGTTATGCAAACATATGCAGCACTAGAGCGCGAATAAATGCGTTATGCGAGAATTTTACAATTTTTGGTGCATGGCTATTTGTTAGAAGTTAGAAGTGGCACACAGTGACTGCAAAAGATAAATGTCCACTTGGCTGCTCGGCGAGCGCTTTTCACTTGCCGCTTGACTGCCCAACTGAAAAGCTCAAGACAAAAGGGTCAACAATGGAGGTTGCACCATGTCTATGCCACCATTCGCTGCGCTTTCTGCTTTCCGCTGCCACGAATTCAGCTGCTGCTGCTGCTGCTGTTGCTGCCACTGTTTGTGGCGTCGAGTGTCCGTAAATTGAAACAATTGAATTTTGATGAAAAGCCTCGAGAGTTTTGGAGCGTTCGAAATTGAAATTCGACCAATGATAGTCGAGTCAATGCGACGCACAGGTCGTATGAGTGATGTTGCCAGATATAGATAAAAAACGAAACAACAAAACTTCATTCCAATCAATATGCAGCAGCCAGTGGCACGTGTCAGGCAACACGACTCGAAGGAACTTTATTATGAGCCAACTTGAGTTGACAAAACTATGCTCATTGCCGTCAAACTTGCACTTCAGTCTCTAAGTCTGTCTGTCTCTCCTTTTATGCCCTCAGTTCAGCTTCAGCCGGGTGGCAGTGGCATTTGGCAAGTGGCAAGTGGCAACTGTCTTGGTAGCTGTTAAACCGAAACCGCATTGCAACCACACACGTCCCACATGGCATCCAACTGCTTTCCGTGTTGCCTGCCTTCACCTTTGACAAATTGCCACAGTCACACAGATACACACACACACACAGATAGAGAACATTATCAGTTGCCCAGGTGGAGTGAGTGCTGCCTGCCTCCTGCCTAGACGCCACATGACTTTAGATGAAAATTTACAAATTAGTTGCACGAAACGTGACTCTGGCAAAATGTTGCAGCTGCAACTCGTTTCTCGTTTCTCGTTTCTCGCTTTTCGGCCTGCGCAACGTTTGCAAATTTTGTCGGCAAAACTTTTACAACATGCAACTTAATTAGTAAATAAATAAATTATGTTGCAATTAGTTAATTTCTTACTTACCAGCGAGCATATGATATATGAGCTAAAAACCTCTGTGTGCAAATGCAAATGCAAATGCAATTGCAATTTTTGCTGCATGTCTTGTTTTGTTTGTGTCTCACATGTTGCACGAGTGCGTGGAGCATTAAATGAAGTCTACGTGTGTGTTGAACCTTGCCCCCAGCTGCTTGACTTTGACCTCAGCTTATTTATTGACTGTCGCTGGGATGTAATTAAAACCGAATCGGAATCTATAAGTAAGATGTACAGTTTATTAAGTTTAAAATATTAAACTATTTCTATAATAAATTTAAAGAGACTTATGAATGGAGCTTTTATACAAAATATTTGTTTCAATTTTAAAATTCTCTTAAAATGTTGGTAATTTTTTTTCGAAATATTTCTTTCCATTTTTCTGCTCTTCTCATAATTTTTTTAACAGACATCATTTGATTTACTTTTTGATAGTTTTTTTGATAGTTTTAGTAATTGGTTTACCATCCAGCTAAAGGGAAAATATATGAGTACTTTCCCAGACAGTCTAGCGAACTTCTAATTATAACGAAACATGCACGGAGAAGTGGTTTAAGGAGTGTGCCCAAAAGTAGTTCTGTCCAGCATGCAATCCCAGTTGAATGTGACTGATATGAATCAAAATATAAATAAGAGAAAAACAAAGTAATCTGTTATCTGTTGAAGCGAAACTACTGTTAAATTGCTAGATAATCGTGTGCAATTAAAATGTTTAAATAGAAGTGCTTATAACGCATAACGCAGCCAACTGTTGTATGGAGTTGTTGAGGTCTTTCACTTCCATTTTTTTGGAGCTTCTGCACTATCTCTCACATATATCAACACTTTTCATACACTTTGCACAAACAACACACGAAGAACGTTGGGAGCGAGCTTCAGCTTTTTATTGCCATAGCAGCTGACCGAGGCACTCTGGCGACCCCGCGACTCCTCGTCCTGCTCCTGCTCCTCGAACTCCTCCTCCTCCTACTTTTCTTCCTGCTCCTGCGCCTCGACAGGCTTCTAACCTTTGCTTATGTTGTGTATTGTTGTGGCTCGCAGTGCTTGTGCTTGTTTGCCTGTCTTTTATTTTTGCTTCCTTTTTTTTTTGGCAAGCGACGCTACACAACATAAAAATAAATTGCACTTCTGACACTTAAATACAGTTGAAAAGTGGTGTAGGGTGATGTGGGGTAGTGTGAGGGAGTGGGCCGTCTGGACAACAGAGGAGCAGGGAACAGGAGCAGCAGCGACACATGATTAAGTGGAGTTTGTGGTTTGCTTTGCGCTGGGAATACGCATGTAAATCTATTTCAGTATACATTATCGTCGTCCAGTTGAAGCTTAACTTTTATCATATAATAAAATGTAATTTTCCAACTCGTAATTCTCTGGTAATTAGAATTTATAGCAATCTTAATCGTTTTTGGCAGCCGGCAAGAGAAAGCCAAACCTCGTGTCTATCCGTGTCCATGTGTGTGTGTCCACATAGGGATTATAGTGTCATTGTCTATGTGTCTGTGTGTCCACCATCAATTTTATTAATTTGTTGAGTTTGCCGTGCAACATTTCACTGGCCTATACAGAAATGTTTTCGAAATACTTATACAATTTATTATTAGAATACAGTGCTGCACCTTGGCACCACAATAGAAAGACCAATGCGGTGTTGTTTGATATGAAATATTAATAAACGAATTCCTTGAATACAATTCAAGAGAATTCTACTTTTCACAAATTTGCATTACGAATTAATAGGAATTTATGACGCCGAGTTCCAGACCCAAGAAAAGAGGACAGGGAGAGTCACTTTCTTCTTCTTTTTTTCTCTCTCACTCCCACTGAATTGAGAGGGAGACAGACTGATGCATGACACAGATATTTACCCTAAAATATTATTGCTATTTGAAATTTGTAGTAGCTCTTGCGCTTTTTGGGGCAACAAAACAAAAATTCCTGCGTATTGCGTATATGCAAGCAGGGAGAAATGCCTGGGCCACTGAGTTCACAAAAAAGGTACCGTAGAATACGTAGAATAGATAGAATACATATTTATATTGCTTCATAAATACGCAAATATGCCAGGGCGAACAACAAAAGAAAGCGAGCAAAGAAACCTCTTCTCGTTTGCATTTTATAAGCAAATTAAAGACGTAGCAAACTATAAAAGCCACCAAAATGCACTACAGGATATTAAGCACAAAAGTTGGCCGAAAAGATTTTAGCGGCAGAACAAAGTGAGTGTTGTGAGCCCAGCGAAGCTAACTTAATGAAATAAAGCACTTGCTGCCTCACACTCTAATTTATCACACACACACACACTCATGTTTGAGAACGACGGTGACCTAAACCTAAACGCAAACCTTAGCATAAGAAGTCAGTCATGAAAAGCGTACGTGAGCAATGAAAAAGTCGCAAACACTTTATTATATATAACGGTTGAAGCGTGGCTATGGCTGCCACTAAATGTTACGCGTTGCGTATACGTAATATTTTCTATGTAGATGCTACTGCTGGCCAGCCAAGCATACAAAGCCAAAGAGAAAACCCACAGAGAGTGAGAGAGAGGGAGTAAAAGCGTATAAAAAGAGTAAGACAGATAGAGAGAGTGAGCGAGAGAGGGAGATACAGGTTAGGAAGATATTTACACACAATCACACTCATTACTCATACGCCGCGTCATTGTGCCCGCAGTGAGATAAAGAGCAAACGAAAGACAAAGGACACAGCACCGCAGGACACACAGCTTAACGGGCATGTGGAGATGCACACACACACACACTTCTATGCTTCTATGCTCGTATACTCAACGATGACGATGATGCTCCGATGCTCTGAAGGTATTTTGGTATTTTGAACATGTTCTCGCCAGCTAATGCATAGTTTATGGCGCCTATTGCCGAAAAGTGTTGTTGGTCAAATAAGGTCAGCCATTCAAGCTCACAGTTGCCAAATGTGTAGACACAATGTGAGCTAACGATTTTTAGCAAACATTCTCATTCCCATTCTCCCAAGCACTCACACAAATTTCTTTCAAAATACGAAGTTTGCAAATTTGTTAACAATCTTCAGGATTACTTTCATTTTATTCACAATCAAAATGTGTTTATTGCCTCATTATAAACGACACTCTGGTCAGACCAAGATCTTGGGTACGTATACTTAATTTATTAGGTCAACGGAGCAAATCATTGACCAACAAAACCAAGTCCTCAACCTTAGCTGGAACGTGAGAAGACTGCCAAAAGATTATTGTAAAAAAAATTTGCAAAAACTGAATGCGAATGTGAAAATCAAAATGAAAATGAAATTGAAACTACAAAGTGCACTAATTTGAGGTGTTCTGTTCAAAGGGTTGAAGCCCAACCGCAGAGAGCTTTGATGTGCGCTCAAGGGTTGCAAGGTAGGATAATCTAATCAAGGACCAACAGTTGGACCCAAAAAGGTTCCTTTTTTTTTGCTTATTTGTTTATTTGTTTGTTGGTCTGTCGGGTTAGTTCTCTTCTATTTGTTTGTTGATTGTCCGCCGCACACATTTTGCATTCCAAGCACACAGGATTCGCGAAACTGTGTCCTGCTCAAGGATAAACTTGAACAAATGCCAAGTTGCTTATTTACTGGTGCATGGCATAATTTAAATATATAATTCCTAGCGCCTTAGCATAACTGTCAACTTGTTCATTTTGTTGTTGTCGTTGTTGTTGTTCTCGTTGTTGTGGCAAGGCTTCTCATATTTTTAATAAGTATGCAAATGCCAAGACCTCAAAATGCCTGGCAATGGATGGAAATGGAAGTCCTGCGAGTGTCTCAAGCATATTTGCCTCGGTCCTTATGACGAAATCTTCCACGAAATTCTCAACTTTTTGGCCAAGTTGTGTCTAGACATTTTACGGTCTGCAAGGCTATGAGACAATATTAAGCTGCGCAAACGCTGAAGTATCCAGCGTGATATGCAAGTGCTTAACCAAAGCATCCAAATTTTAAATAAACACATTGTAAATTTTCTTAAGGAATTTTTTTGTTTTTTTAAAGAAGAATGTTAATTTTTGAAAATCTCTAAATTTAAAAAATTTCTGAATGCAGAATCAATTTAGAGGCCTAACAATGTATAAAAAGACATTGCTTATCGAAATATATTAAGATTTGACAAAGTTACAAGACTGCAAAGTGTTGGTAAATATGTAAAGGGGTTAGTATGGAAAATTGGCGGTTAATTTAAAAAAAAACTATATATTTCGATTTTTCTTTACAATTAATTCCAAAATTCACGTTTCCATTTGCCCTTTGATCCGATCTCTTCCCAAATGATGAGAAAAGTCAACTTTCCGATTTGATTTTCCGTTGTTTCAGCATTATTTGGCATAGCAACTGGTTTACATTTGGAGGCCACGTCAAAAGGCCAAAATCGTGCAACTAATTTGGTCAGCTTTAAGTTAAAGCCCCGATGTTGATTTTATGAACAGTTTTACGTTTCGTGCTGCACTGCGCTTTGTTATGCAAATAATTGTCAACACCTTTTGAGGGCCTTGCAAATTTCATTTGGTTACAGAGTTTGAATGTTGCCCAACGGGGCGTGTCCTGGATGTTTGGCGAGCTACGTGTGTGTGGTCGTGTATGTGTGTGTGGGTGCCCAGCACAAATGTTCCCAATTATTTACACAGACCAATACACAGTCGTACACAGAAAAAAAAAATTCTAAAAATCAAGTTTAAATGTCTTGTTTTTTGCATATATTTTTTTATGTATGTATTTAGGATAGTCGAAAAAGATTAAAAATATTTGATTTTATTGAAAAAATTTTTATAGAGCCCCGATAGTCAAAATATTTTAAAAAATCCATTAAAAAAATCTAACTTGACTCAAGTATTTCGTAATCGAACTACTGACGCCGTTTGAGATTGATCCTGGACTTTTTTTCTGTGTGTACACACATATATATTATATATACATAGGCATACACACAGACAGAACTAGAGTGCAGTTTGGCGTTTACACAATGTCGTAACGAACGGACCGCGCCATATCACAAAATCGCAACGGCGATGGCAACAACAACAACAAGAACAACAACAAGAACGGCAACAACAATGGCGACGGCGACGGCGGCAAGAACCGCAAACGTGCCCAAAAAGGCGTGGCGCGAACAAAATGCGAACGGACGCGTTTCATGCCCCATTGACAGAGAGCCTGTGGCTGCCATTGGCCAGCAGGCAAGGGGGGAATGTTGGAGTGGTGGGGGAAAGGGGAAAGAGAGAGAATTGGGATTGAAGTGAGTAAGGGCTTACCGGGCATATTTGCGGCTAATTGGCTTTAAGTAGTCCTGATTACAGTGCCCACCGTACTGATGATGTTCACGTTGCTGTTGTCGACGACATTCTTGTTGTTGTCGTCCTTGTTGTTGCTGTAGTTGTTGCTGTAGTTGTCGTTGTCGTTGCCGTTATCGATGTCGTTGTTCAAGTACCGAGCGCGTTTTCAATTACTAAATACTAATTAGCCAACACTGCAAGCCCCGCCATCCATTTTTGTTAAGTTATTAAAATCGCAGAAAGAGAGAGCGAGAGAGAGAGAGAGAGAGAGCGGACAATGCGTGGGTGTACCCTGTACAGAGTACACCGTACGGTAGAGACAGGTGGGTGGACTGCAGGAGGATGCTCTGTTTATACCGCATGTTGAACGGTGCATAAATTAATGCCATTAATTTGTACTTAACGCTGGTTTATGTGTCGTCTGCTTTAACTACAAATATGTGTATGTGCCAGTGTTTGTGTATGCATGGCAAGAGTCTCTTGTTGCTCTGAACTTTCCAGCAAAGAACACTTGGTTTCTCCCCTCTCTCCCCTATCTTCCTACTCACACCTCTCCTTATACTCCGGCAATGGTCAGATCCGACCATGGACCAAAACAACAATGTTAAAGCCGCGCCGTTTGCTGTGCATTTATATGTTGCACATTAATTAAAATGTATACTGAAAAGCTTTTAGCTTAAGTAAGAAGCGACTACTGTACTACAGCTACCCCAGACATTTGCCATATAAAAATATGTATATGTATGTATATCCATTTTACTTTATATACTACTGTTGTACTGACTCGAATACAATGAGCTGAAGGCATGAATAGCTTGCTGTAATAATTCCTGGCATATTGCCTTATTAATTTGCCATGTTGCAGCCACATTTATTGCATGGAAGGTGGCCAATTTGATTCTTGCTCTAATTTAAAGACTACTCTAATGAAACTTGACTGCAGCACACATATGAGTTTCACTTTATAGACATCACAATAGATTTCTTGCATTTTGTTTGTCTTAACGTAACATATCCCACCTTTAACCTTTGTTCTTCAAGGATTCACCTAAGTGTATCTTTAACATCATAAAGATAGTTATTTGTATTAGACGAATCTAAGTTTTTCATTTCATTTGTATTAAATTAGTTGGCATTTCTTTTCTTACACCTATTTTCCTTATAGAAATGCTCGGATAATTCACCTTAAGAACTCGGAATAAAGTTTTCTCCCTTATAAGCTTCAGAGTTGGAGAAAGAAAAAAAAACTATCTCTTAGTCGCACTTTTGTCTGGCGATTTGTTGCCATGACTGTAAATTGAAGTCACTTTATCGCCAGCGCCATCAACAACATAATCAACACGAACAACATAATCATCGCCATCCGCTTCTTGTCTCTTTTCTTACGCTTACTTTTCATCTGGCTTCCGTGCTGACGTGCAAAAGGGAATGATAAAGAGAGTAGATAACATTATAAACTTTATGTTCTGCTCATTTCGTTTTTCACAATTCTTTTTTTTTCAGTCAGCGAAAGCGGTTTATAATTACGAGTATATAAGATAATAAAAAGTGGGAGAGGAAAGTTATTATAGTAAGTATTCATTATGGCATGACAAGGCTATAAATAAAAAAAAACTATTACGCTGAGTTATTCATAACTTCATGCTAAAATATTTATGCTTAATAATAAATAAGACTATCTGAAAATATTAATTATTTTTGATTGGATTCGGAATGTAAACTTTAAGTTGGGGTGTTTATTATGTGTGGGTTGCATTTTGCTCTGAGTTTCGCTGAGATTCATTTGACTTGGCAAAAAGCCACTCAGAGTCATTCATACAACTTGCCAGCTACATGCCTATTTGTCGCATAAAACTATCTGGCAACACCTGCGGGGCAGCTGGCCAAGTGGCAGCCACGCCACATGCCACGCCCTTCGTCGCCTGATGCACGTTTTAGGGGGCAAGGGAAATTTTTGAGTAACAACTTTGCTGCGTGACACGAATGTTGAGCACGAGGAGGCACTTAGAAAACTCTACGGCAGATTCCCTCACGTTCAGCGCGACTAATGATGTTCATGATGAAGATAATCGTGCTCATGATGATGAAGTGGTTGACTGTAGTGAGACATATTCCAGTTAGTCAAATGGCAAAGCTCTAAAAGTCAAAGGGCATCCATTTAAATGAACTTAAATAATTATCTGTAGAAATATCGCATTTAATTTAATTGTATTTATTTATTTAGAAGTTTAGTTGAAGGGTTGAACTTTGTGACAGACAGATGCTTAACATGTTTACCAACTCTTCCATCTTCAGTCTTGCAACTTCCATTGCCATTTGCCATCTTCATTTATCAGCAGAAAAATGAGGAAAAACCCATCCGCAGGGCCTTAACTCAGCCTTAAGTGCTCAACAGAACTGATGTTGACAAATTTCTTAGCATTTTCTTTGCAAATATATATATACATATATATTTCCTTATAGTATGTATGCATATGTATCTGTGTATCTGTATCTGTAACTGTATCTGTATGTATCCTTATATCTATGCAGAGCTGCATCGTTAGCTGTTTGTTAACTCATCATCAAGCATCATCGTGACAAAAGGCTTAAATCTGTCACATTCGAAACACGTGAGCCGACGTTATTTATTTTGCGGCTTCTTTTCCCCGCTCTTTCCATTTCCCCCCCATATAAACAGTAAATGTTTTTATTGCCCTTTTGCTTAGGTGTGCGCCATTATTTGTTATTTGTTATCTGTTATTCGTTATTCGTTATTTGCTGTTGAGTGTTCCGTGTCAAACGCAATTGGAATATATAAATTTTCGAATTTCAAATGCAATATTTTTATTTGCCACTTTTTCTTTGCTCTCTTTTTTATTTGTTAATTTCTGTTTACCCTTTTAAAAATGCTTTGAAATAAAAATTATTTTTTTTTTTCTTTAATATAATTGATTCTCTCAAATCGCATTCGCAATATTTTTGATTTTATAAACTTTAGTTATTCTGAATATTTCATAATATAATTATATTGTTTACACTGTATTTGATATTCGTTGTATCACTTCTAATTTATTTAGTTTCACAATTTAAAGGGCGAAGAGTCATTTGATATTACATTGAAGTCTGCCAATTTGTTCTGTATAGAATGATATTTAATTCATGTATCAAAATCGACTGATTTCACTGCCCACAAATAGCCATTTCAGACACTCCGTTTAGGCCATTGTCAGTTGCAACTAACAACACTCAGCACTTGATACTCCATCGACCCAATTTGAAGCTTGGCACACACACATACCCATAGAAGTTAAAGGGAGAAACGTGGCTAAATCCCTGGCATCGATTAGGCCATATTCATTAACTGAAACTGCAACTGACCACACAAAATGAACTTAGATGCTGGCTATAAGCTCGCTTGGAGTCGTTAAATTTTGGTAGCCATTGTGAGCATTATTTTTAATAAGAGTCGCCGACCTGGAGCATTGCAATTTTACCAAGACTGGGTTGGGGGTGGCTCGATCTTCATGGCAAAGTGCTTACTTACGATATACTCTAAGCCACTTAACATGACTCAGTAAAGCCAATCTCATTAACAGGCTTTAATTTTGAAAACACACTTAAGTACTTTGGCCCGTTCTTCACAACAAGCTCGGTAGCACACCTAAGCGAGTTAGAAAGGGACAATTAGATGGCGAGAAAGCGAGATAGACAGAGAGAGAGAGAGAGAGTGAGACAGCGGCCAAAGCAGAGTCTCATCAAGCTCGTCGTCATTTAGTAGTCTACTTAACTCGTCTAAGGATGCTCCTGGCAGCGACTGAGGCAGAGGCAGAGAACCAACAGCTTGAGCAACCGTTTGAGTTTTGCTTTTTAGCGCAAGCAGCAGGACGAAAATGAGGACGACGACGAAGGCGTCTGGTGACAGCATTTGTTGCTCAGTTGAATGTCCTTCTGTCCTGCCCTTACCTCTTCTCTTCTCTGCTTTGCTTTGCTGTCCTTGCGTTCTGTCCTCTGCTCAGTTAATGACGCAAAGTTCACACAGGTACGAGTACGAGCTCTGCCCGCATTGCCCGTCTTGTCTTGGCCAACTCGCAGCTCGTGGCTGTAAGTGACAGCACACACAAACTGAGCAGTGCGACAGCAACAAGGATAACAATTGAACTGAAACAACTGAAATTAATTCTTGCAGCCCCGGCAGACGAGATGAGAGGAGTCTGAGAAAGCGAGTCATTGAGGCAACTGAACAACGAGGTTTCAACTTCAAAATAGTCAAAAACTAAAAATAATTCCCTTTATGATATTTTTATACTTTTAGTGGCATTGCCACTAGATTTTTCACTATTTATTATATTGTTACCAATACTTAACATAATCATTATCATACATATCATATCATACTTATTGTTTTTCATCTGTTATGTAATTTTTCTCTTATTTTCATTTCAAAATATTTATATATTATAAATTTTTAATATACTTAATATAATGTTATAAATACACCTCATATCATCATTTATTAATCTTATTCATCTTAATATCTTTTCTATTATTTCATTTTTTTTTAGATTCCTGAGGCCCCAAATACTTAATCGAATCATTGTCACGTTCTGTCCCCTCGAGCAATATTTCTCTATAGCAGGAAATTAATTCTGAACACATGAAATGCATTGCAAGTCGGAATCTGGAATCTGGTGACTGGGGTTAATGTTTTAAGGGCTGCTGTTCCTGTTTTTCCCTGCGAATATTTTTGCACTGAAAATTTCAATTTATTTTCGCCTGAGGCTGCAACAATTTTTGACTAGCTTCGAGGGCAGCGTCTTTAATTTCCGCTTGAGCCTCGCAAGATTAAAATAAATCCAAAAAAAAAAAAATTATCTATAGTTATTATGCTTGTCAAAAATGTCCAATTGGCAGTTCGTGTGTGAAAATTGATATTGATTAGCAATGGAAAACATTTTTCAACTGCAAGAAGAAGACGAAGAAAGCTAAGCCCAATTGAAAGGCATGCAAACTGGACGAGGTTCCCTTGGAAATGCCCAGGGAAATAGTCACGAGTCATGAGTTAGAAGAAGGTCAGGAGCAGGAGCAAAGAGCCCGGAGATTGACCCTTAGCCCGCATAAGACGCCAGCTGAAAAGAAGGTCAAGCGTCAGTCACTTTTCTTTTTTTTATCCTCTTCTTTTTCTTTTTGTTTTAGCTGCCTTTTTTCCCTCTTCTTTTCTGCCCAAAACATACTCCTGTATGAAATGGAAAAGGCATTAAGTTAGACTTTAATATTTTTAAGCGAATCCACTTAAAACGTTTTAGCAGCCGTCGCTTTGATGTTTGATGATCAAAACGAAATTCTCTAAACTCTAATGTTTTGGGTAATTGGGTGCAAGAGCCCGCCCAATCGAGAGTAATATTTATGTCTGTTGGCTCAAAAAAAAAAGAAGAAAATGCAGGTTGCAAAATATAAATTTGATAAGTCGTCGCCTATTTTATGGTAGGGAAACACTTTTTCCATTTAGAAAATTCTTTAAAATTCTGTGTACTTGTTTTAAATTTTTAGACTGATAAAATATAAACAAATAATTTTTATTAATTTATAAATAGTTCCCTAGTGCGAAATGGAATTCTTTACTTTTGTACAGGGTATCTACCAGTTGATTTATGCCACTAATATTACTTTTTTATGTATTAATTTTACACAATGAAGCACTTAGCTCACAGCTGGCATAATTAGGACATTCTCCGAACAATAAGTTCAATTGAGTGCTAAAGTCCTTCACAATTGCTTTCATTGCATTTAAGGTTATCAAAGTTGCCCCCATAATATGGCCAATTTTACCTAAATTCGCTGCACTTCAATTGATTTGAAGCGTGCATTGTTATTATTTAAAGACAATGTTATCATTATAAGTACATTGCTTACTCTCGTATTTGCCGACAAGTTTTAAGCAGATGAGAACAAGGACATCTATTGTCAATCAGTCGGCAGACGTCTATTCATGGATGCTGCAAATGAGAGCAGACACTCTACAGGGATTTCCTTTCAGTATCAATTTACATTGATTTTGTCAATTGCCTAAGCAATTTGTCCAAATTACAAATCACAAAATAGCTGCAGAAGTTCAGTGAGTGTCCTTGAAATGCCAGCTAGGGGAAGAGTTAACAGAGCTGTTGTCTTTAACAGAGCTATGTTAATTTACAGCAACCCCTGTTTGTGTATTCCATCAACTGTTCCCAGCTAACAGGGGACATGCTACTTAACAGGCACATGTTATTGCTTAACAGTGTCGTTAGCTTGGTTAGTTAACAGTGCGCTGCTCCTGCGCACTGGGGAAGCTAACAGTTTTATGGCACTGCTGTTACAATCCACATAATGTTAAATGCCCACGTAGAAGCATAAATCAAGCAACTGCATTAACAGCTCCCCAAACAGCATCGCTTGAGAACCGCTCTGTGTGCACTTGACTGTGTGTTTTATGTGGCATTAAAAGAGTGCTTTTGGTTAACTTATTTTAAATTCAGATATTAACGTTCTGCAATCTATCGTCTCATTTATCTTATAGATTTATGCACTAGTCACACACACTAGCGAAGTTCGCTGAATTTCTTAAGCAACTTAAAGTATGGTGAACAGTGTGTGTTTGTATACCATGCATAATATTATTCATTGATGTCTATTTTTTAAATAATTTTTTAATTATATTATTTTTGTATGGGCTTTTAGTGTCTCAGCTTTAAGTTGGCATTAAATGGAGTTTGACTTCTCAGTTGATAATATTAATTTAATTTATAATGATAGTTATAGATATGACATTCTTGGAACTGGGACTGGGTAAGTCTATTCTTGGCGCCCAAGTAGTTGGCATTTAAAGTCTGAGACTGGGTCAAAGTCTGGACATTTAACAGGAATGTAGTTCAAGTATTTGAGTAGGCGAAAGAGGCTGGCAGCAGGGGGGAAGTAAGGGGCAAGGGACAAGGTTGGTTGCCATTTCGATAATTAAATGTATGCATGCAGGGATGTGTGTGTGCGTGTGTGTGTGTGTGTGTGTGTGTGCGTGTGCAAGTTGTGCGCCATTAGTGGTAAAATGTTGTACATTTTTATAGTGTGCTGGAATTATGCAAATTGAACCGCAAAAGCGCTTTTAAAATGTTTTAAGTGCATTTGCATGAATATATTTTGGGTAGACACTCACACACTCACACACACATACACTAACAGATAGAAATGTGTGCATGTGTGAATGCAATGTGTGTCAACCAATTTTAGTAAAATTGAAATTTGTAAGCGACCTTCTCAACCCCGGGGCCAGGTCAAATGCTAAGCCAAAGGCTTTTAGCTGATGTCTCATTTGCCAAATGAACAAAGGACCCAAATCGACAAGTAATCATGACAATATACAGTTACATAGATACTAATATATATATATATAGGTATGTATATATATATAAGTATTTCATATTGTTATGCTTCCATATTTTGTTGTTCTTTCGTATTTTATATATATATTGTTGACTGGAAGCAACTAATTGAAGTGCAGCGAAGCAGAATCGTTTGCCAATCTCTGTGATAAACCATGCAGAATTGTACTGCGAGGCGTAAATTAAAAATATTATATAAGAAGATGAGCAAGAGGAAGCCATTCGAGAAGAAGATATGCAGAGCAATACAGATAAAGTGAGAGAGACAGATAGTGGAAGTCAGAGAGAGAGAGAGAGAGTGAGAGAGAGATGCGCTCGTGTTGATTAAATTCAGTATCAATCAAAAGTTTATGGCCTCAAAAGTCAGGGTAAGATTTGATGGATTTTCAAGGCAAAGTTGTGGCCCCAGGCAAGACTTGGCCGTTGCGATTGGCATTTGTATTGGTATTGGTATTGAGTATTGGGATTGAGATTGCGATTGCGATTGAGAATCTAAAGGAAATCATCGGCAATGCTGTTGCTGTTTCTGTTGCTTGATTGCTTGCCACGTTGATATCTTTATATATCGGGGGCCCCTTGTATTTGTGCAGCTTCCTCGACTTTTTCCAATGGACAGTGCAGGCGGAAACGGAAGCAAGTCTGCAGTAGCAATAGCAATGGCGGCAGCCGCTCAATTTGGTAATGAAGTCCTCGTCGTGCTTGTCTTGTCCACTCCCTTGGCCTGCTCTCTCTCTCTCTCCCTCCTTCTTCTTTACCTCCTTGTCCTCGATGTCGTTGTCGCCGTGCTGTCCTGCTTTATTATGTTTTCTTTTGGTGATGGCATAACAGGAAAATCATTAGGCCACGCCGATTTGGCGCGCTGATTGCACTGCACTCGATGCTGAAGGGGCAGAAGAAGAGGAAAAAGAGTAAGAGAGTGAGAGAGAGAGAGAGAGGGAGAGAGCTGAAGCAGGCATTGGCGCCACATTCTGTTGCAGCTGCAACTGAAGATGATGTTGCTGCTGCAACTGAAGCAGAAACAGAAGCAAAAGCAGTGCAGCAATTTACTGCTGCCGCATTTACTGCAATTAATTAAATTTTTCCTTCGATGCCCAGGCAAAGGCCATGTTGTTCTGCCTCGCCTCCTTTTCTTCACTCCACACCACTCCACTCCACTCCTCTTCTCCTTCTCTTGCCACTCTGACACTTGCATGCGGCTTTAATAAATTTATTTGAAATTCAATTTAACTCTTTGTGCAGCCTGTGGTTTAGTAAGTTGCCTCTTGACTTGCCGTCGTGCAGGATTAGCTTTAATTTAATTGCCACAGCCTTGGGGCATTTTTAATTGGTAAAAATAAATTATTATAATAATTGTTATTTACTAAAAACTAAAAGGAAATACTATTAACTACTTGAACTATCTTAGTATTTAAATAATAATTTTATATATGGTAAACTATTTTGAAAAGTTATTTCCTTAAATATTAGTTAACTAGATATATAGAAAAAATTCTACTTATCAATGCATAATTTTAAAGATATATTTTAATTACTCTAAATATAAATATTTTATATTTTCTATGGTTGCTAGCTTTAACTTATGCGCTAAATTAAGAAACAAATGAATAAAACAAATGAGCACACTTACTTTCTATGAGCCTGATGATGGATTAGAGGCACTTTAGATGGTGTATAGGGTATATGCTAGTCAGATATACATTTGTATATATGTACAGTGTGTGTGTGTGTGAGTTGCATTTCTGTTGCCGTCTGGCAAATAAATCACGTGTACTTATTTATTTAATTAGACTAACTTCTTACAAACGAATAATAGACACATACACACAAATTGACTGTCTGACATGCCACGAGATTGATTAGCCCAGTCACAGGCTTTGCTTTTCCTACAGCGTGTGTGTATGTATGCATGTAAAAGTGAGTGTGTGTGTGTGTGTGTGTGGGTGAGTGTGCGCCTGTGTGTTGATTGTTTTTGTTTTTGCCTTGTGGATTGGTGTAAATTGTGCATGGAAATGTAACTTCTGCCTCTGGCTGCTGACATTATAAATCACCGGAGAAAAGCAACAACTACAACAGCAACAAGAACAATAGCAACAACAACAGCTACAACCAATTTCACATGGCAAAAACAACTTGAACTCATTAATGTAAGTGATTTTTCTTGCGGGCGATTGCTTGGGGGGTGTGAGTCTAGGGGCAGAGGGAGGAGGACGCGGGGGGTTGTTCCACGTCATAGAGAAGAAGCGAAATCATCTTTTAATTTCAATTGATTTTGCTTGTTGCCATTGCAAACTGATTGATTGCAGTGATTTCTTATGAAAATTCCAGTCTGTCTCTAACATTCGCATTCTATACTTATCTTAACTTATCCTTTAAGTAATTGCCCTGGCTGTGCTTCTTCCCCCCCTACACTTGTTTACCTCATCCCTACAAGTCAGTGTTGTATAACGTATTTGCTGCCAAGCCAATTATTTAATAGTTTAGTCTAAGTAAATTAAATGTGTTTTTTATTACGAATTTTTATTCATTTAAATGTGATCTGTATCGAAGTTCATTCGGTAACTGCAACTAACACAAATAAAACAAATATCCATTTAAAAATAATTGCATATCAATCTATAGTCTTAACTCTTTTACTCCTCTGTTCAATTTCCACTCTTTAAAGTCGAGAAAACTGTAAAGTGTAAACTGTCAACTGCCGTGTAATATGAAAAACGAATCCGCTTTGAATCAGCGTCAGCTGATGCTCGACTCTGGTGTCCAATGGCCCGGGGGAAGGATAGAGAGGGGCAAGAGGTGTGTTGGGGGATCTGAAAGTGGCACTTGAAAGTGTCTAGTTGTTGCCACATCCAGCATATGCGTCCATTTTGACAATGGCGCCGTTTGTTGCTAATTGAATCTCAAAGCGCGATGGCGGAAACGGAAATGTCAATGGCAGCTTAAAAATGGCGACAACACGTGTCTGTGTGTGTGTGTGCGTGTGTGTGTGTGCGTGCGTTAAAGGTATAATTGAATATTGAACGAGGCTTTTAGTGCTGAGTTTATTAGCGATGCTTAAAGTGCCGCTCGAAAGCACAAAATTATGCAACAACACCAACCACAACAACACTGAACACAGCAACAATTCATGCCACAAGCAAATTAATCAATTCTCAGCAACTTTAAAAATTAATAATAAAAAAAATGAAAATGATAATAATAACATTCGATAGCTATCATTAACTTAATTACAATGTGGATGCAATCAATGCGAATTCTTTTTTTTCAACAACTAAATTCAACTACAGCTGCAGCTGCAACAACAACTATAACAACAGCAACAACAGCAACAACAACTACTACAACAACTACAACTACAACTAGAACTGATGTTGCATATGCAACAAAGACAGCTTTTTAATTGCATTTACATGTCCTGCGGGTCAATTGCGTTTGTTTTTCCTCATGTTGCTGATTTTCCTGCGCCCGTTGTTGTTGTTGTTGTTACTGTTTATTCACTGGCATTTTGTTGGCCTCACAGTCTATTAGACCAAATGAACTAGCTAGTGTACGTATTTGTGTGTGTGTGTGTGTGCGTGTGCGTATATGTTTAACTTTGTGTTCTTTTGTACGGCCCCGAGGCAGCCGCTAAATGACAAGTTCAAAATGCCAACGTCAATGACAAAGCAATGTAATTATGAGCTTTTTTAATGCTCTTCAAGCCAATGAACAATGCCCAACAAAGAAGCTAAAATAAACCAATCAGATGACACGCATTTATAAAGATTGCTCAACATACAGATACCCTCTAAGCGGATCAACTTGAATGACACAATTATGTATTTAGTTAGCCTGATAAAAGCGAATGATCAACTTCTTGTTACTCTTTTACTACAGTACAATATAATATAGAATGTGTTTTTCATAGATTTTCAGACAATTTGAGCTAATATTACATTATATTCCATTCAAAATAAACACTATGTGCTATAATAGTCAATATCCTAATTAATATACCCTTAAATATACATATAAGATGACCTTTGACAGCTACAGGGTATCGGGAAGCCAAATGACAGCCACTGAATGAGAATGTCCAGCTGAACAGGTGGAGAGTCCAGTGCACTTGTCCTTTGAACGAGAAGTGAGCCGTGCATTAACTTTAATTGACATGTGGTCATCAGTCGTCGTTGCTTTATGAGTTTGTCAACTTTTCAAATAATAACGACATGTTCGCAATATGTTATGTGAATTTTATTTCCTTTTTTTCCTCCTTCGGTTTGCTTAGATGGCTTGGATTGAAGTGGACTTGTCTGGAGTGGATTCGTGTGGAGTGATGTGGACTGAAGTGGAGTGGAGTGAAGTGGATGCCACATTGTGGCCAGTCCTGGGACCCATTGTCATTATTTCGCTTGTCGGCGCGTCGAAGGTCAAATAAAATCGATGCTATGTCTTTGGTATGACTTTGGGGAAAAGTATTAACCTTAAAATTAATGGCCCAGAAAGATTCTCCTTTTCTTTTCTTCCTTTCGAATGCTTGTTGATGGGCCAAATCCAAATGTGTCTTTAACTTGAATATTGCGACGGCACTTGAAGACAGCCAAGTTGGCTGTAAGTTGGTAGGCAAACCATTGACGTCTTAAATGTATTTACATACAACCACACACACACACATAAGCACACTCTAGCGTAAATATATCAATAAAGGGCACTTTGATACGATGCCACCCGAAATGTTTTAATTTTAAAAGGAAAAACTGAAAGCTGAAGATAATACCCTGTAAGATTTAGTCAAGAGTTAAATATATAAAATATATGATAGACTAAAGTCAAAAATATATAAGGTATGAAAAATACAAATGTATCTATTAAAACTCTAGCTGAGAAATTAATTACTATAAAATACTGACATTTACATAGATATGTGCTTTGTAGAGAACTTTATTTTTTATATCATTGATATAATCTAAGCAATTACCAATTGTTAAACCCAAATCTATAACACTCTTCTCCCAAAACCCTATGCCTAAAGGGTATTATAACCTCAGTCAGAACTGAGCCTTATACACACACTACCACACACACACACACACTCAAGCAAACACACACCAACAGAGACACATGTATGTGTAGCACATATCATCATTAATATTGCGCTGTAATGAGCATTTATCTTGGCCATTACTAAATATGTATATTTGTGTATTCAGATGAAGCAATGTACATAAATGAAAATTCGTATCTATGCAGACATTCTATCTCTCTCTCTCTCTATCTTATTATTATTCGCTAGCTGTCTCTGTCTTTCCCATTATAATACCCAGAGTACCCCAAAGTTACATCCGACTGCATGCGCCTGGATTTTCGGATGAATTTCTCAGCGAGCTTAGCATGTTTAGCATACGGTTCGTTGGATCCCTGGTTGCCCTAATTTCCGCCCCTCTTCCCCCCCCTTACACTCAACCAAGCCGCCATTTCGCAACTTTGCACAAATTAGTTGCATCCATTTTGGCCAAGTAACTGCGAATATGCCGAAATAATGCTAATTTACTTTGCGGATTACAACAATAGTGCTGTATTATTAGCATTTCAGTTGAAATCGCCATATAATTTTTTTAATTTTTAACTCGTTCTATTAACACAATTACCTAAAAAGTAAAGTTCCCTTGAATTTAGGGAAAATGTTTTTAGTACGAAACATACAATTAAAAGTCTGCACTGTACATATTTTCTAAATATTTGATAAGCTGTCATTAAGTGTCTCAGACTTTGACTTGGCTATCAATTCATACAAAATTAATAGATTTCAGACAGGAGAGAGAGAGAGGGAGAAGGGGATGAAGCTTTTGTGAAATGGCATTAAATGGAGCATGTTAAACTCTATTTGAATGCTGATCTTTCTCTTTCCCTTGTGCTCATTCATTGCCATTTCGATTAGAGAACACGTGTCAGTAAATAAAACCATTTGCTTGGAGCTTCAAACGCTTCGTCTTGTTCTTGGTCTCTGATATCGACAATATTCTCTAGGCAGGCATAAAACAAACAAATGATGCGAAAAGCTGGTAAAAGGCTTTTAAAATGTACTTAAAATTCAACAATGACAATCACATCACATATCGTATTTATTTATTTCCCCCTTTTCGGGCAGAGCACAGAGAGGCCAAATGGATTCACTCTCATCGCACTTTTTATGAATCAATTTCGCCGGGGGGAAGTAAAAGCAAAAGTGAAAGGAAATGGAAAGGGGAAGTTTTCGGGATTGGGTTAGGTACATATCACAGCTCGGCTCACTGGGAATCTCTTGTTAATGTGGCGTTTGCTTTAGTGCCGCTAAAGCGGTTAAATAGCGTAAAAGTTTCCGATAAAATGTTCTTCAAGTTTAGTTCTTTTTTTTTCTTGGGTCATGTGGTATGTGTGGGTCTTAGTTTTTACGCTTGCTTGGCTGTTGGCCATTTGCAGTCACTGTTGTCGCTCACCAATCACGAGATCCGACAAATAGCCAATCAATGGCAGCCAAAATAGATGTCCCCTCTCCCTCTCCCTCTCCCCATCTGCCTAGTTCAATTGCCACACAGTTTTATGATCCATGTGCTTCGGGGATTATCATTTATTTATATTTATTTTTTGTTCCTGTTTTTGCTGTTTATTGCTGGGTTCAGGTCAATCGGTTTATGGCAACAAGCAAGTTTTAACGACTTAATAGCCGAAATTCAATACAATTTTCCAGCTGCCTGAACTTTCCCAATTCCGTTACAGAAGGTTCCACGCACAGCCCTATTGACCCTGTAAAACTATTGCAATTCAATAAAAATGCAAATGTTTGAGCACTTCTGAAGTCCGATTGCATTTTTTTTATTTGCCGTATACCAAATACATATATTTCAAATATTTTTTAAATGCTCTGTATTCAAGTGAAAAAGGGTGATTTAACTGAAGTCAATATAAGTAACATGCAAAAGGACACTCGAAACTTCTTAAATAGGGACAACCAAAAATCTAACACAAACATGGTCTTCAAATTTTGTAATTATAGTCTTCCAAAATAATTGAATTGTCCTTTCTATAAGTATAAAAATGATTATTCGTGTCAACTAGTATGTTTTACTGGGTATCTGCTAGTCGATCAGCCTTTTTCTCTCAATTGCTGAATTTTTTGAAAAGTTAACCGAAATAAAAATTCAAATGCACACGTTCGAGTTCATTGCGATACTGGCACTTTAACGCGACCACACATACATACATATCCACATACACACAGTCGCCTCTAAAAGTCGCTCACCTGTCACCTGTCACCATCACATTCATCTCTTGACCCTTGGCCTCTGCTAAAAGTTGACTTTGGCGCATGAAATGCAAATGAAATTTTGCTTTAAAAATACCGTCGAACAGATTTCTGTTAACCAAGCGAAATTTAGCCGTTAGCTAGGCACTAATTTCGCACATTGAAAATAAAAGATAAAAAAATAATGAAAAAATCGGAGGGGGTAAAAGTGTCAGACTGGGCGCGGCACATCATGAATTTTCATGTACTCCGAACTGAAGCTGACATCCTTGCGAGGATGTGCAATTTTTTACGTGTTCTCATAACAAAATGTCAGCGATGGGCACTCGTTTTCGTTGTCTCATGTATGAAAATTGAGGATCCACAATTTATAATGCAAATGTCAGTCGCGTAGACACTAGCAAAAAAAAGATGGAGCGGAAGGGGATGACGGAGGGGGAGTGGCTGCCTATGGCGACGTAACACAAATTGAATTAAATTTCCTTAAAACTTCAGCTCACCAAGTTCAAAGTTTAATTAATTTTCTTTTGTTTGGCGCTAATTAAATGATTGAGTTTCGTATTTAGCCATGCTTGTGTGCACATCCCACACCCCCCACTCTCCCAACCCCCACACACACATTCAGAGGGGGCGGGGTAATAAATCATTAGTGTACCCTTTGAGTAGCGAGTTGCCAGCTAGTCGCGCCGCTGCCGCCGCCAGGTGATTGATGAGCCAACCAACCAACCAGCCAACCAACGCCTACCTGCCGTGCCGTGTGCAACCTGTAGGCTCTCTGCCGCTTGCCTCAAATGTAAATAAATTTTAATTTTTTAAACTTTTCCTCTCTCTCTCTCTTTCGTTCTTTGCGGGGAGCTTGAAATCAATTATTTGGCACCTTTTTCTGTTCGCAATGCGATTTTAAATACTGCACAGCAGGTTTAAGTGACGTATCAACTAGTGATGCAAGTCCAAAAAATTAATTGATTTGTCGAAATATCTTCACATAATACAGATATATTCAGAATATCATTTGGATCATAATTTGGCAACTAATTTCGTTAAAATGATTTTGGCCTGAAGAGATCGATTTTGATGCTAAGGTCTATTCGAAATTTCAAAATTTTATATCTCATGTCATAGTAAACTTAACTCCAATCTGCGAAAATAAAACAATTGATAATTGAATTGTTGTAATTAAAATGACTTTTGATCCACGCTTTAATTTAGCTGGTTTCATTAAATTCAATTAACTGCAAAAGGTGTCGGGCAAAACCTCGAAAGTCATTTTGGCCCATTGTTTTTATCGAAATGTGTTTATCTAACGCCTTCAGGGGAGCGTTAATTAATATCATCACATGTGAGTGTGTGAGAATGTGTGTGAGTGATACATGAATACATGGAGTACAAATATAATTACGCGAATTGCAATTGTATTATATCAGAAATCGCTGGACGAAACCATTGTTTGTGTTACCACTAACTAAATGCCGTTAGGCCACATACCATGCGCACGCAAACTATTGATATATTAGCCAAGATTGTATTTGAGCACGTCTCTGTGTGTGTGTGTGTGTGCTTGTGTGTGTATGGCTTATTTAAAATTAATTAATGTTATGAAAACGCAATGCACATCTGCGGTGCCTTTGTTAGAGGCTCGCTAGAATCTCCCATGTATGTAAGGCCGTGTCATAATAATTACAACACTTTTCAACCCACACACACACACACACATGTAAACTCACACAATGCCTTTGGGTGCATTGTTGTATTTGTACTATATTGCATTCGCTTTAAATGCAATTTTGTGAAACATAAATTGTTGCTAATAAAAAGCGAGACAAAAGATCGAAATGGAATCAGATAAACATTAATTATATTAACAAAACCATTGAATAAGTTGATATTTAATTAAAATGGCTTAAAATTATTTATTGATGTGCTTCTACTAAAAATTTATGAATAAGGACATTTCGTTTATAACATAACATAACTGCGATCAGATTGGAAAAATCGTAGAATTAACTATGATTATATTACCTGAGTATTCCTATATTCCTTTCTCATTTGATTCAACACTTCTTGAAAGAGTAGTATAACAATGAAAAGCGATTAAATCAGTTTCCAATTTAAGCTTTAATGCCGCAGCATTTCGATATTTAACATTTTATCTTTTAGTAGATTTGTTGGCTATTTTCGGAGAGTTGGCTATAAATTTTGTTGTTTGCTGTTAAACGAAATGCGAAACATTTGGTGCGGACATTTTTCCAAGAAGTTTTTCCACGCTAAGCGAATGATTTATATGGCCAAAGCTGCAGTCGGTAGAATTAAAAGTGTTTAATAAAGGGGAATGGGCGATGGTAATAAGGTTAAGGCAACCGACGACAACTGTTGATACAGTTCTAAGGTAAAAGACCGAATGGAGTGAAATAGAAGAAGACAAGAAAATTGGAAATTGGAAGTTACTCGCTCTAAGACTGTCTTCATGTATATAAAAAGAAAGCTTCATGGAACTTCATTCTATGTTATTGAAAATTACTTTAAATTAGAATTCAGAATTGTAAACCCTTCGTCAAGTATTTGTGAGGTGCTTTATACACTTGTTATTGATATTTTCGTGCGATTTGAATACAATGGTGATTAATCAAGCGAACGCCTAAAGTCAATTTCAACAGATTGATTCAAATTTGTTGTGCAAACACAACACATGACACGCCCAGCACCCCGAACACCCAACACCCAACGCACTTCCCACACCCCCGGCCAACTCCTTATTGCCACCTAGAAGAGCAACAGAACGACAAGCCGATAGAAACGAGCCTGTAACTCGACTGGGCTTGGCATTTTAGTTTGGAAACACGCAAAAGGCAGCGACACGTGCAGGGAAGACACTCAAAGTGAGACATACATGTTCACATCACTGTAGATTCGCACACACACACACACACACACACACATGCCGCAGGCTTAGCTCAGAGCTCGGAATGCAGAAGCTACAGCCAAAGCTGATGTTGATGTTGATGCTGAACGAAACCCAAAAATTTATTGCATCAATTAAGTTGGACATGTTAATTGCGTTAAGTTGAACATGGCGCACCTGTGTGAGTGTGTGCGGATGTGGGGGAGTGTGAAAGTATGTGTGTGTGACAATGTCATTGGCAAAGCGACGTCAAAAGCAAAGGGAGCTATTTACACATTGGTCCTTTGATTGAGATTGCCCGATAGGCAAGTGTGTGTACGTGTTCGTAAGTGCGAACGTTATTTCAATTAAACTTCAAGTTATTAGCACAGAGGAATCGATCGTTGATCAGCTAAGAGTTGTCCTGTAAAGAACTCGAAGATTCCGAATAAAATCCCTCCAAGTGACTACCACTTTCTCCTTCTTAAAATGGAACATTAAAATTTGGTATACATGTATGTAAAATAAGAAGGTAAAACATTTTTTAACAACTATTTTCAACTTCATTTATTTCAACTTGAATATTAACTATACATATATATTTTATACATATTAATTTGAATTTTATTTTCAAATTGCATTTCTTTACTTAGTTATTATTTTAAATATTTTGTCGAATTCCTTGGTTGGCGTTAATAATTAAATAAATAATTCACTTGTAAAATAGAAAAGCTGAAAGTCAAGTCCATCAATTTTCCTCAAGTTTATCAAGCATATTTCAGATTTTTCAGTTAAACGACAGACAACAATTTTTAAAATTAATTGCACTGCCTATTAAACACCTGAAATTGTGTGCAAAACAGTTTTAGGCCTAGAATGCCACAATGAGGCCAACACAAGAGGTGGCCTGTAACAATGCGGGATACTAAACCTACATTCAACACTTTTAGGCAGACCATATTATTTTGTTGCAGAAGCTTACCGCTCAATTTGGCCATAATAATAATATAAGGTTTGGTCAACTGGACACGCCCAGCAGAGCACTTACTCGTCTTGCAGCTGAGCTTGTTGTTGTCATATTTGTGGCCATCAGGTTGCCTCCAACTGTATGTAGTGTTTTTGTTGTTGTGGTTGGCTGCTGATGCAGTACTGTTGGACGTGACTGTAACACTAAAAATGCAGGCAACAAGGCAACGAGCCAACCAGGAGCTGCTCACAAGGACCTGCCAAAGTACATGACATCGAAAATAGTTTTTAGTATCGCCTTTTGCTCATTTCCTAATCTCTCTCACTCGCTCTCTCTCTCTCTCTCTCTCTCGTTCGTAGCGTGTTGTCTCATGTTGGCAATTTTCACCTGTTCACCTGTTTTCAAGGAGCCGCAGCTTACATAAGTATAACAAATGTGGCATGTGCCACCTGAGGACGAGGATGAGGATGGGCAAGTAGAGCAGAACAGGACACAGGACAGGGCTGATGTGTGCGGAATGCCAAATGCGTTTATGATTTGTGGCATGTCCTTTGCCAAATAAATCAAATGCAATCAACAGTCTCAGCCGGGATCACAAAGCTTATCAAGCACGTGGCCATAGCCAGAGGTGTTCTATTCTATTCTGTCCTGTCCATTATGTCAAATGTTTAGCACCTGCCCCCCACACCGCAAAGGTGGAAACTACAATGAAAATTCAATTTCCCGTGCAATAGACCGCATCAGGAATAAATGCAATGCACTCACCAGGAATCACGAATTTTATGTTTCCGTTGAAGGATTCAATTACGTATTACAAGAAAGGATACGTGTATATATTCCAATCTGTAGTTCGATCCACCATTGAAACTTTGAAGAGTTTGCAGTGTTCGTCTAATTAAGTTATTTTAAGAAAATGCGAATTGCATTTTTTGAAAAGTCAGATGCCATTTGGAAAATTTCTGCATTCTGTTTGATATTCGGGTTTTGCTTAAGCCGGTTCAAAACTGGGAGAAAACCATAATATGACCAACTCAAATAGGTAATGGTCTCATTTAGAATGCTTGACTAGTAGCTATCCTAGAACTCTAATAATAGAGCTAATCTTCTCTTGTCTTGTCTTCGAAAATCCCAAGATTATTCTACAGATTGAGAGATAGTGAAATTAACAGACAAACTGTCAGAGGTGAATTGACATTTGACATGTCAATCAATGTGCAGGCATTTCAACTATGTCTATTTCTATTTTCCAGGGTATTTCAGTCCCCTTAAAGCCTTGGATTTTGTCGTCAACTGGCACTAGAATTGTATATAATATTACTAAAAGTGCAACGGGGCAAGTCCAACAGTTGACTTTGATTGCTTTGCCATGATTTCCTTTCTTTTCTTTTGGATTTCTATTTCTATTTTTTTCGGGGGATTTTTCTTTCTTGGCATTCTTTGAATTTTCTTAGCTTTGTGCTCGTTGCTTAGGTTCGAATTACATGTACAAGAGCGAGTAGTACAATTGATTCTCCATTTCCATTTCCATCTCCATCTCCGTCTCCTTCGCCTTCACCTTCTATTTTTAATTTTTTAAAAATACAAAGCAAATATGTGTGATGTAAGCAAACGTGTAAGGAGAGAACGAGCGTGTCCTGGAGTGTCCTGGAGTGTGTCCCAAAAGCACAGCGAGTGCTGCCTTGTTTTTCGTCCCTTGACAGCATTGACAGTTTCGACAAAAAACTATGGCCAACAGAAAACTAAAAGAAAATGAAAAATATGAGAAATACTCTCAATACATACATATATTTTTCTACATGTATGTGCGTGTGTGTTTGGGTGTGTTTGATGCTCTTGCATTTTATTGAAATTGATATTCTTGGCTCCGAATGCATTTGCGCGAGCATATTACTTTTATTATGCTCGTACTTGTATGTTATCTTGTGTGTCCTGTTGCGTTCTCGATTCTTTTGGCATTTCATTCTTCTTCTTCCTCCTCTCCTCCGTCTCCATTTGCTTCTTCGTTAGCTTCTACTTGTAATGTTAAAATAAATATTGAAAATGGCAAATGGGAATTGCAGACAATGGATTGCTGAGCCGGGACTAACTTGGACGATATATTTTTTTGGCTACACCAATGTTAATTCATATTGATCAACTGGCTTCAAAAGCATGCAAATTGGACGATATATTTTTTTGGCTACACCAATGTTAATTCATATTGATCAACTGGCTTCAAAAGCATGCAAATTTGCAAAAAAATAGTGCTACATAAAGTTGGCAGACTTTAATGAAAATTTTTATCAAAATTCAAGGCTATAATTCTAATACCTTGAGGTAATTATTATTTAATAAAATTCACTACTTTAATATGTTTTAATTAGCAAGGCCTTGTTCATACTAAATCACAGTTGCTCAGATGAGACTTCCTTTTGAACAAAATTCTCATTGATTAATTTCTGCGGTTTTGTAAAACATGATAGACAATAGAAAATAATTGGGAAAATTTGAAGCTTTACAAATTTATCAAATCTATGACTATTCACATGCTATGCAATGATTCTGGGAACTTCCACAATTGGGAGCGGCTCATACATGCCATGAAATTGAATACTTTAATTAAAATGCTGATGCGAAAATAAGCAAACAGTTTTATTTTTATGCAAATGCCACATTAAACTCAGAGTTGCAGTTAGCGGCAGGGACACAAATAGAGACACGAGCGGGGCAGGAACAAGGGGCAGGGGGCAGGGGGCAGGGCAATGTGGTATCTGCTTTATTTTAGCCGCTCATTGTGCAAAAGGCAGACAAGAACGGAGTCACAAAGAGCCAACCGAATGGGATGCAGCTCTAATGCAGGTGCAAGCAAGTCAGGTGAGTCAGGTGAGTTGCAGCGGCTGAAAAATAATTAGAGCCTGCCAGGCAGCAACTGCAACGCACTGTAGCCAGCCATTGTTTACCTACCTGGCAGCCTGGTTGCCATAGCTTCTGCTCCAGTTATTGTTGTTGTTGTAGTTGTTGCTGCTGTTGTTGTTGTCATAGCTGCTGCTGTTCCTGTTGTTGTTGTTGCTGCTGCTGCTGCTGCCGTTGCAGTGACAGTTTCAATGTGCAAATCTGCATAAGTGCGCATTTTAATTTTGTTGCACATTTTGCCGGCTACAGAAGCGGCGTCTAATTGAAATGCATGCACCGGGCCGAAATGAGTTGAGTTTGCCAGTCCCGGCCTGGCCAGCATACTTGACTCTTGCTTTAAGCACATTCAGCCGTATGTCGATGGCGGCTTTAATGCGTATGCAACGAGTACTGAGTACTGAGTACTCCGTCTGTCTCCCCTCGGCGCCCAATGAGAGTAACTTTCATGCCGGCACGTCACAGCCATCAACGCTGTTTTATAGCTGACATCGCTGGCATCTTACACACACAGATACACACACACACACACTAACACACACACGCACAGCTTTTTGGGTGTGCCACCATTAGCAAACCCTTTTGCGTTTATTTACCTTTATTTTTCTTTTGCCTTTTTATTTATATATTTGCGTTTTATTATTGAACAGCAACATGACATGAATTTCAATGAATGTCAACAGCATCAGGATGTCGTCCTGCTCCTGTTCAGAGTTTCCCTTTAACCCCCATATCATGGCCATTAAACGAGCGTGTCATCAGAAATCGCAACAAAATTTAGCAAATTGCCGGAAATAAAATTTAAATTAGCAGCCAGCACAGAGACAGAGCATCAAATAGCAGAGCTATTAAATTTGCAACTTCAATTGAGCGCGAGTATCTACTGAGTATTGGATTAATGGGATATTATGCTCAACTGAACGATCTGCTTGAGAGAGATTGTCGTAATTCTATTATAACCCAAGCAGTTTTATTTGCCTATATTGATGGGCAGCTGTCATAGCTTGGGCTTTCACTTGTTTGAAAATAAAGCAACCTTCGGCCAACAATTCATCAAGTTGGCCAATTTAATGGGACGACAGGTCCTTAAACAATATCAATTCTGACGCTATTAAATCAAGACTTTGCAAAGAGTGTCAACCATATTTTTACTTTATTTCATTTTTATTTGGCCATCACACGGACACGGACACACACACACACACACACACACATACGTATACACAAATGGACAGAGCGCTCATTATGCAAATTGCGAAAATTCCCATAAGCAGCTCACCAAAACTAATTTGTCACTGTCTTCTGCTTGTTAGTCAAACGAACGTACACAGAAAGCAGAGTGTCATGTGCTCTCTCTCTCTCTCTCTCTCTCTCCCCCTCTCTATGTGAGTGTGGGTTTGGCCACGCTTTTGTGGCTTACATTTTTATCACTCCTCTGTGTGTATGTGTGTGTGTATGGGGGAAACCAGAGAGTCCTGTCTCTGTGTGTTTGCTGATAAACTGATGCAGACAGCACAAACATGCTAACAATTTCATAAAGTTGCCAGCAACAACAACAACAACAACTACAACAACAACTACAACAACTAACAACAAAAGCTCATGCAGAACGTACTTTGTAATCATATACTAATAAATACTTATATTAATTCTAAAACTAACATTTCATAGTAAAAGTTGTAAGCCCCCAACAAAATAAATATATATTTTTTTATCATTTGACACGTCAGAGGCATCAAACAGCCACCCCTTCCTTCTACCTCCCCCACATGGTGTTCAGGGTTGTCGCTTGCCATTTGGGTCTCAGGGTTGTTGCTGGGCATGAAAGCATAATTAAACGTTGCATACTTTCTAGCGCAGTTTTCAATTTAATTACCACGTCGTGGCAGCAAAGCGAATTATTGCACTAATTAGTGAAATTATGGTCTGATTGTGGATGCCTGCCTACCCCTACCTCTTTTTCTTCCCCTTTTTCTTACCTTTCCCACATCCTGTTTGAGTGCATTAAGTGGACATATGTGGGTTGTGGGTCCTTGGCTAACGACACTCGGGAGAGAAGTTAAGCGTGCTCAAAATTTAATTCAAATTGAATTTAGCTCTAAAAATAACAAATATTATTATAATTTTAACGTTAAACTCTTACAAACAATGGTTAGTTTTTTATTATATACTTTTATGCGGTTAATGTAAATAAAATATTTTGTTCTTAGTAAGTATTGCTTGTCCTTGTAAATAATATAAGTATTTTATTTTAAATATATGAAAGCGACTTTTTGTGGTTTTTGTTTGCTATTCAGCTGCTGATGACGCACTGAATTCTTTCCTTGAAATGTCAGCTGAGTTACAAAACTTTAAGATTATATTTGTAGCTTGTTTTTTTTTCTTTTTTTGGAGCACAGCTTGAACATTAACAAGTTGGTGCGAAATTTTGTCGTATTTTTGTGTTTCGTATTTCGTATTTTTGCCAATTCTGTTGTTGTTTCGTGTCCGCACGACAACCTCAAACACTGGACGCCTGTATAAGCCTGTCAAACTCAACTGTCAAACGCACCTGTCAAGCGTAACAATTAGTACGGCAAAATGGCAACTGGCAGCCCACAAACAAAGCTACCAATGGCCCTGAGTGTGAGTGACGATGGCTTAAACTTCGATTCGTGTATGTGTCTATGAAAGTCTGTGTGTGTGTGTTTTGGTGTGTGAGTTTGGCAAGAGGCAGCTGCAATGATTTACGACCATTTGTCGAATTTGACAAATTTTCTTAACGCTGATTTCACGAGCGAAAGAGGTAAAAAAAACCAGACAAGAACATTTAAGTTATATTTAAAGAATTAAAGCTGAGCTCAACAATAAATGTTGCTAGCATTATAAGCTAAGCAAATCTCATGTTGAAAATAATAATAAAATACAACTGGCCTAAAATTATGTTGTATAATAATTTGTTTACTTTCATAAATTCTCGTTGCTCATTATGAAGCTGGTTCAATTAGCGGCCTGGCCAATTCCACAGCGACCATTGTGATCGACAACGTGGTCCTTTATGAATGCCGGCAATTGCCACGGAAATGTGCAGCGACCAACGCGTTTTGGGTACGGAAGTGACATTGTAAGTTCGCGAAAGCTGCAGAATTTGCATAATAATAAAACAGCATAGAATAGAGCCAGTTCTCCACTATGTATTGTATATATAGAGTCCATATATATATATACATAAATATTCTGCCGCCACAAAGACCGCCGTTTTGCATTATGCAGCCGGCATTTTGCTAACAAACTGTTTGGCCAATTACCTGTGCGTTTGGCAGCCAAATGAAATTAATAAAAATATTTTTGGCCAGACAATGAAATTCGGAGTTCTGGATTCTGGGCGTGGCAACAGTTGACTTTGTTGGAAATTTTATTAAGACGAAATTGCAAGTATTTGCGTCAAATATTTATGAATTTCATTGAGTCAAAGTTTTGGCAGCTGCTTCTGGCATTTCGCTAAAACTTTTCCCGTTGTACGAGCACTCGTATTGTAAGGGAGTTCGTGTGGCTGTACTTCTTTTATAAGAATTTCTGTGAAGAGACAAAACAGGCTTGTTTTGGGTCAAAATGTTGTACAAAATATTTACTTGTTGTTGGCCAAAAAACACACAGAAATCAACCAAAACGAGGCAAAACGAGACCGCACATGAAAATGCGTGACGCATTTTACAAAATTGAAAAAACAAGTAAACCAAAAAAGAAAATCCAGCAGAAAGCAAAAAAGTTTTTGTCCATGCAGGTGTGTGTTCAGTAAGTGTGTGTGTGTGTGCTTGTGTGTGTGAGTTATGACAGCACACATAAAAAAAGGACTCAAGATTTATGTGCAAGAGTTTTACAATTTGATCGCCTGCTGTTGACATTCGTTGCTGCTAGTTGCACAAAAATTGTTGTAAAAATGTTTCATTGCTCCACATAAATTGCGAGCATTCAAGTTGTTGCTCTGGGTGCTGCTGCAGTTGTCTGATGATGAGCTTTAAGTGCAAGTCACTGCAAAGCCAGTCATATGTGGCGTATACGCAACATCTACAATTAGCTTCACTGCACATGCTGTTGCTGGCGACTGGCATCACAATTTACACAGTTTCCATCAATCAATGTCGATTGGCAAATCTTTTTTTAAAAATATAAATTTTTTATTTTATATTATTTCTTTTTCAAATTGGGGGCGTCTTTGGCCCTGGCGACATGTGTCGCCCTCCAAAATCTGTCTGAGCATCCAAATTGATTCATTGAAATTTAATTCTGCCTTTAATCACTGTAATTGATAAGCTAGAAATGGGATAGCAAGGATCTGAAAAGGCTATCGTTTAATGTTTTTTTTTAACCTCATTATACTATTCGAATACAAATTCAATATTGTTGTCAGTATATTTATTTCGCTTGCTGCTTTCACTCTTAACAATAATATTTTTGTTGCTGCTTTTAATAAACTTTCACGGCACTCATAAAACTAAGTGAGCAACTTTTATCAAAACTTTTTGCAAAGAAATTTATGTAAACAGCGACGAGTCTGAAGTTCGATTGAGACGATGAAACGATGAATCGAGACGAGAAACCAGAGATAAAAAAAAAACGTAAGTATGGTAACTATAGGGAGCTTACTCTTAGTTTGAGCTTTTCAATAGATTAATTCAAGCAGCGAAAGAAAGTAAAATATTTGTAGTAAACAAACCAAAACAAGTGGAATTTGCTTGCATCAAACTTCAAGTACATAAATTATGCTTCACAAATTCTTAGCTATTTGAATCTTTTGCAGACTTTGATGAATAAAATTAAGCTCAAAAACTTTTAAATTATGTCTGAAACTCTATTTTAATCTAATGTAGCAAAGAGATTGTTTTGATAAGATTGTAAAAATAAACCAGAAAAGTTTTCTTAAAAGCATTAAGATAAAGTCAAACATTCATCTGTAATTAAGTTCAAGTTTGAATTTTGTTTCATTTGCCGGATATGTTGAGGTTTTCTTGTACTACATTTCATTTGATATGTAGAGACTTGCAATTGATTGAGTTGACTTTCAAAAATCTACGAATCTACGGCTGAACATGTTATTGTATAATGCATTAACACTTTGGCGCACACCTGGTTTCAAATACTAATAACAGCCTCTCTCTCTCTCTCTCTCTCTCTTGGAAAACTCAACCGAAAACATCACATTACTCATGTTTGTGGTAGCGAGGCACAGCTGCCTGTGGCAAGGACAAGAGTGGCAACAGCTTCAAAAACCTAATGCCGATGCTATGCGATGCGATGCGATGCGATGTGGTGTTGAAGTAAAAAATATGTGAAATTTAATTTTCCTAAGTGATTTTTCATGTAATTCGGCACCTGCTATTATTTTCACTTTGCAATTTCCTTTTTATTTTCGCTTATTTTACTTCTTCACTTTCTTTTGCTCTTTGGCCATCTACCACATAATACTTTTTCGTCTAGCATCATCGTCTTGATCAATTGTTAATGCCACATGTATCTTACACACGTATCAACGCCTTGTGAACTTGCTAAGAGGCCAACCATACATCAACAGCAAAACTTTTCTTCATCCATCCATCCGCATTGTCGTTTCTCGCCCCGAGTTTCTAGCAAGAAGTAGGTATAAAAAAAGAAATGTTTTCAATTTCAATTTCAACATAAATATGTGTGTGATGCGGCATTGCCATAAGCCATAACCCATATATGTATGTATATGTTGGAGTAGCTCTGTGTGTGTGTGTGTGTGTGTGTGTGTGTGTTTGTGTTTGTGTGTGTTATGAGTACCTCCTCTGGCAATACATGTGAGCCCACAGGCAACCGCAGATTATGCACACTAATTGCATTCACCAATGATATTTCACTGAATTGGGTCAGCAACTGCACACCAGAATTAGTCGACATATCTACATCTATATACATATGTATTCCGAATGCCGTTAGCACAGTCCACAGAATGCATATGCTTCAAATTTAACTAGATCTGAGATTGGGTAGCTATCGAACAAAAAAATGCTAACCAAGTTTGTGCTAATTGTAACTAAAAAATCAAATTAAAACTCTGACGATAAAAGAGTGCTAACATTCGAAAATCAAAAGAAAAATGAATAAAATATAAGTATACCGTCATATTGTAAATAAAAGAGGAAAAGGTAATTAAATATAGAGATTCATTTCCGTAAGAAATCGATTCTTATTAAATAAAATTCTGAATTTCGTTCGATTTTGCTTAAGATTTGATTACTATCAGGTACAACTAAAATGGCAACAAATGAAATACAATGTCTGCCAGGGTTTGAAGCCTTTCGGCAGTTCCATTCCTCTACAGTTCCTCAAAAAAAAAACAACACTCTTCTGTTTTCGTGTCCAGTCTTCGGTTGCTATTGGATGATGGTGCACCATAAATTTGCGTTGTTAATGCCATAATACCATTTTATGAAGATGAAAGTCGTGCGTTTATTTCATTACACAAATAATAACAGTCGAAAATAAACCGCAGTGGCAATTGCTCCGTTTTCGCCAAAACAGCCACAGTAACAGTTAGAGCCAGGCTAATGAGTTGTTTGGCCGAGGCACATGCCTCATTGAAGGTCGAAAGGCTTACGGGGATGAAGAGGGGGATGATAAGGGGTGCGTTAAGAATTGAATTAATGGCAGCACATGTTCACATAACTGACTCCCTTTGGTGGGAGCGAGAAAATGGTATGAATATTCCTTATGCCTTATTCCTTATGGCATTAACGCAAATTTGTTAACAAATTTGTTTGTGCCAACAAATGAATTAGTCTGAGCTCAAGCAAAGCACAGAGTTTACCATCAATTAAGTGCTCGTTGATTTTTCAGGGCACTGTCGTGAGTATATGTATATATCTCGAAAAGAACTTGGATACTTTAACTATATGTTTGTATGTCTGTACATAAACTGGCTAGTATATAAATCAACCTCAATAAAATGTTAAAATTTAAGTTAGATGGCAGCGTTGTGTGCTGAGCTCATATTTCAAGCTGCTTGTTAAGTGCATGTTTTATGATTATTATCGCAATAAAAAAGTCGAGAGCCCAGCAAAGAGACTCGTCGCCTAGGCATTTGCCAGCGAACGAGCAAATGATACGCCAAAAAGCGTAGCTCCGTAACCGAACCTCGGTCGGAGTACTGAGTACTGAGACCTGAGTCCTGAGCCGACGGAGCCTAGAGCCCAGAGAGCTCTGAGCCTTGGCATTAGGGCAGACAGGTGGGCTTGAGTCTGCCTGTCCGACTGTCTGCCTGGCTAGCTGGTTACCTTGCTGGCAACATTATAAAGGCAATAAGATTTTCAAAATACGACAATCTATGCAATAAACTTGAAATTTATGCTACTCCGGAAGGAGTCGCAGTCGCAGGACGACAGCCAGTCTCATACAGAGTCATAGAGTCATCCCGTCGTCTAGTCACCCAGTTGCCATTTTTACTCTTATCGGAATTTTTATTTTATTGTTGGACAGCTCACATGTGTGAGTGTGCTGGTGAGTGTGCTGGTGTATGTGTGTGTGTGTGTGTGTGTGAGCCACGTGGCTGACATTTCAAAGTCAATCCATGCGCTAATCCTTACAATGTTTGCCGTTGACTTTTGGTCAAAGGTTTCCCATTTGTCGGTGAGTTTATAAAGCAGTCAGTTCTGTGCCACTTTGTGGTTGCATTGATTTCATTCCGCCATCAAATTCTGTATAAGTTGATGTTAACTGAATAAAATTTGGAAGCTGTTTGAGCTTAAAAACGTGAAAAATTTGAGAAAAATTGGGGTATGATTGACCTCAAAGTCTTTATTAAAGCTCAGCACAGCAAATAATTAATTATGTGGCTGTAAAAAAGGGTCAAAACAAGCTTAAACTCATTTTTACATTGCTGCAGACACAACAAACAATATTGCCGCAATCAAAAGTGCTCAAATAGGAGATACCCTGTACATACCATGTATGTATTCAAAATAATTATAATAATATTCATAATAATTATTCATACTGATCAAGAAGTTTCACTCACCATAGGGAAGAAAATTTAATATATTTCGATACACTCTTTTGGCCTTTTTTAAATGAGTACAGGGTATAAAAATTAATTGCCGCGCCCAGTGGCGGGCAGAACCGACGGGCTAATCTATAATAAGTTTTGTGTGTGGACAGCATTTCAATTGGCAGAGCAAAATCTTCTCCAGCCAGACCAGACCAGGATGCCCCAAGGATAACTTAACTTAATTTAGGTGTAAAACAGCGACGAGCCTTGTCTTCCAGGTGAAAAAATAACACAAAAAACCCGGACTGAGACAGAAAGGGAGCGAAAGAGAGAGAGAGAGAGAAGGACAGGGTGAAAGACAGAGACACATCATTAGCAAGGCAAGCATAAAAATGCTGATTAACGAGTCCCTCGAGGCCCAAAAGGACCTCGTGCTTTGCTTTCACTGTTCTGGCTGCAGTCCTGTGCTTTTTTTTTATCCCGCTGTTTCACTTTATTTTTTTTGTTGGCTTAAATTACAAACATAAATTTAAATTATATTAAATAATCTGAACGCGACAAATGCTCAAGGACACTGGCAACGGCAGTTTGTTGTATAATTTATAGCCTATTTATTGGCAATGCAATAATATTGATGGCCAAATAATTGAGGTTTTTCCTGAGGTTTTATTCGTATTCTTGCCCATTCTGGCAAATGAAATTCGCTTGCCATTAAATATGGCTGTGCATATGATAGACTACACTACACTACACAACATGAAATGGGCGTGGCAGGGGCTTTATATGCTTAATACTTTTATAACTGCGCTTAACGGCGCTCAAAAACTCATTTGGGCCGTTTATGAGCTGTGTGTGTGCGTCAAAGTCATAGTAATAATCTGAGGAAAAGGTTGCCCAATGGCCGCCCATTCGTGGGCGTGGTCAGTCAATAAAATGCCAATGGAAATGGAAATCGAAAGCGAAATAAAAATCAGTAAAAGGTACGACTATATTGTCAACGACCTCGTTACGCCACGAAGGCAACAACAAAAGTACTAAAATAGCCATTCAAATGGGCCTTAACCGAAGAGGTGTATATATGTGTGTGTGTGTGTGTGTGTGGGTGTGTGCTTTTGTGTGTGGTTGCTGAAAGGCAAAAGGATTTGCTGTTATAGTAAACGTACAGCGAGGTGCTGATTTGAAGTGTCTTGGCCGAGGCCCAAACCAAAGGAGGCTTTAAAATAATGTAAACGGTTTTCAAGTTGGCCCAAAAGCAGCTCGAAAATGGCTTATATAACAGCTTAAAGGAAACAATGTTTTATGAGTGTATAAACACCTAGAACTTGCTCATATTAATTCTGTCTTTGTGAGCCTAACAAAGTTTTAATTAGCTTGAATGCGGCCAGGTTAAGGAATTTGTAAAATGTATCAAATATCTATGGCAAATATTCATAGATGTGTGTGTGTCGAGGTATGCGTGTGTGTGTGTGTCGAGGTATGCGTGTGTGTGTGTGTGAAGCTGAAAACAACAACAGCAACATCAAGCAGAGTTTGTCTGGTATTTTGACACAGTTTCACAGGATTTACAACAATGTTTGTTTTCACCCAGTTCGACTAACTGTGGCTCTGCTCCGGTGCCAGTTGCTATTAGTTTTGCAACGATCCTTTTGACTATGTGACATGACACAAACACGCACATAAACACACACACATTTGGACAAGGAGCGTGGAGAGGGGAAAGGGGAGAAGGGAGACGGGGGGCATTTATAGTAGTTTCAGTGAGCTCGATTGCTGTGTAACTCGATTGCTGTTGCATGTTTGATTTCAATTGAATTGCTGTTGAGTGCAACACTCATACACACACACACTCACACACTCTCACACACACTCACACACATAGAAGCACGCATCTGCAACGCTTATTTGACAGTTGATTTGACTACATACCCAAAGTGATTGACATTTGGCACATTCGCTACTCGATTCAGGCCAGTTGGCAGTTGCCAGTTGGCAGTCTCTGGTTACTTGACCAGCTTTGCAGTTAATGCAAATCTCTGGCCATCTGAATGAATGGAACTTTCAGTCAATTGCGTGCTGTTGCATAGTTTGCACTGCATTATGCGTAAAGCAGCGATTTATACATAATACACACACACACACACAAAGAGTTAGAGAGAAACTCACTCATAGATACATATTCACATGCATATACACTCATATTCATTGTGGGTAATGCGATATAAGCTTTGGCGTTCAACAAATTAGTTACAGTTACATTGTTATGGCCACTTGATTTATATGTATGTGTGTGTGTGTGTGTGTGTTTGTGTTAACTGAAACTGTGCTAATGCAAAAAGAGGCAAAGTTGAGCATTGAGGTTACTCACACAGAGCACTTAAAACGGCACCCAAAACTCAACCCTGACCATGACCAGATCCATTAACCCGTGTTGTTTATCGGCACTGCGAGGAGAGGAATATGGCAAAAAGGGGGAGGAGGGGTAAGGGGACTTCTAAGCAAAACCCAATTATTTTAATAGGCAAACTTTATTTTGAAATACTTTTGTGCGCGCATTTTGTTGTTTTGAAAACCGAAAAATGATAGAAGGCAGACAAAGCCAAGCCCAAGGACTATCAAGGATCTGTGGCCCTCTAACCTGCCTTCTAACCAGTTACCAGAAACAAATGATGCAATAGAATTTTATGAGCCACACTAAATGTGGCTAATAGATTTTAACAACGTGGCAATAGAAAAGATACAGCCAGACACTAAGCCAACCAGCTGTGCACACACACACACACACGCACACACATATGTATCATCTATCTGTGTGTGTGTGTATTGGTGTGCGAGCCCTTATAACAATTTATTTTTATATTTGTTTGGCAAGTTGCGTAGAAATGGCCCAAAATGCGAGCGCATTTTGCGCCTTGGGTAACCACCGAATTCTGCGAAAAGGACAAACACTCATACACTCACACACTCAAACACTCATGAATACTTTGATGTTTATACTTTCGACTAGTTCGTTCCCTTAACAAATTAGCTGTTACTATTTGAATAAAAAGTTACGAAATGAATACAGTAATAACTCTACAGACATATCCTTTCTCTATTATGTTTGCCCTCAAGTTAACTCACACACACACACACACACACACCCACACACATTTACAATATGTCGGATTCATTTCAAGCGATGCCACTTTGGGGTGTGATTATGCATATAGAGCTGAGATTTGATACTTTGTCTATATCAGAATGCAAATTGTCAGCTATAAACACACAGAATGAAGGACGAAACAAAATTAAAACAGCAGTTGAGAGTGATGGGCTAGAAGATACCCTGACAGACATTTCCTTAAGCAGCGGATGCAAAAAAAATGTGTAAAAAGTCGAAATGCGAAGATATAAAATAAAAAATGATAAATTGCAAAAAAATACAGACAAGCAATGAAAAGTTGAAATAATTAAATAATACCCAATTTCGTATACTCACAATACCCATTTCAACCATTTTTATAGAGCATAAAATATGCGAACGCCTAAAATGAAGCCATCAAAAGTTTATCAAGACGGAAGAAATTTAATAACCTGCCCAATCTGCCAATAAAATGGCAGCTGTCCAAACAAAAACCGATACCAACCGCTGAGTAGTTGGCTTAACCTTTTCCCAAATTTTCCGATTTTTTCGTTGCTCCTGCCAACAAATAACCTGAGCGTGGCCAATTTGTTAAAAAATTGGCGCGCTTCAATGTCTGTAGAAAATAAAATAAAAATGAAACTCAAATGGGAGTGCTGGGCTTAAAGAAGGGGAAACATAAAAAAATCGACGCCTGCTGCCTGAATAAACGACCCATGTCAATTATGCGCTGAAAGCAAATATATTACAATATCAAAATGAAAATGAAAATGTTAACGCAAACAGCCAAAAAGTCGACGGATCACACAAAGAGTTCCTGTTCCATCGACAGTTTCCCCATCGCCCTAAGAAGTTGCCCTAAAAGTCCGAGAACAAAAAGAGCAATGCCAACACTTTGTAGGCAAAAATCTAAAGCTAACAATAGCCCGAGAAATTACTTGAATATTTGCAGTACTCACAAATTTTATTATGCTCCTTCGACTTGAATGCAAAAATAATAACAGGTTTTCTTTGGAAACATTTACCCCCAGCTATTAAAAACATTCGTCCATTGAAAGTTTACGAGAAATAATATAAAACTTTTAAAAATCAATAAATATATGTTTGCTATTCCGGGGCATGATAAAGTAACTTAGGAAGCTTTATTTGTTTATTTTTTTTACGGAAAATTCAAATTTAATTTAAATCTTCTCTTGTTATTTCTTGGATTTCTATAGACATTAAAAAACTGTCCTACTTTTAAGAGTGACGAAATTGTTTAAAGTTACAGCAACTTCATGGATTTTTCAGTGAACGCTTTAAATAGCCTCATTTGAAGCCATTTGAGGCAATGACTAAAGTTGCCATTATCACACTTATACAAACACATGCAGGCACAAAGTTGCAGACTCACACACATGCAAATTGTTTGCTGATATGTATGTGTGTACACACATTGGGCACACACAAGAGCCAAGAGCGTGGCCAACTGGCGTTTGGTCATATTGAGTAAACCAGGCCGATAGCCAGATACATAGTTAGCAAAGCAAGGCGCCTACTTCCGTTGGTTGCCTGGCAAAAACGCATTTTCCACAGACGAGGCCTCGTCCTGGGCCTGGTTGATTGCACTGGGTGCTGGGTCCACAGGGACCCAAGTCAGCAGGACTTGGGCAATAATTGAAATTATCATTAAGCCAAACCGAGCCTCATGCCAAAAAAAAAAAAGAAACTTTTCTGTTGCTGCTTTTATGGCAACAGTGATGTTTCTGACCATTAAAGGGCTGACGAAAGGGTAGAATAAAGGGTATGACAAAGTTAGTTTAACTGTATGTCATAGACAAAAGATAACTGACTCTATAAGTATATATAAGAGTATATATTAAACTGAGTAGTTTATGCGATTTATACATTTTAAATATTTACTCACATTTTGTAATAAAGATATTTATTATAATTATATTACTTTCAGATAAACTAAAATAGAATCAAAAAAATTGCTCGTGTTTTTCTTAAGGGTATTTGTTAATCGATTTCATACACTACTTTTCTTCAAACTTATTTGTTTTCTCCTTCTACTGCAGAGAGTAAGCTCTTAATGTTCTGTCAAATCTCACAGAAGCACACACACACATAGATCAAAGGATGTGCCTGGCATAAAATGAACTCTCGAGTTGAAATCTTTAAGCCACATTGCAATTCTTTTTCAGTTGTTGCTCTTACTAATCCTGTTCTCCTGTGGTATATCCAAAGTAGAACTAAAAAAAAAACATGTCCTGTTTGCTTATAAAATATGCAACAACAACAATAACAACAACACTCATTGGCAGCATATTTATGCGATAAGATGCAACCAGAAGCGGTTAACTGACAGCTGGAAGCTGCCTCAGACATCAGACATCAGACAGGACACGCACGAAATCAAGAGCTAGACTCTAAAGAAAGAGAAGCTGCTGCGTTGACAGTTGGTTTTTGGCTTTGCACAATATGCTCGCTTCCCCTTCCAACTCACACACACTCACATACATCCGACTTTCAAGAATCACAGAAAAAGAAATGTAGAATAAAAAGGACAACAAGCCACCGACAGTTGCTTTTACCATTTTTGCTTTAGTTTCTCTGTAGGCAGACAGGCAAAAAAAAGGTGACAATGGCCCTGACAAACGAACAAAATGGATAAAATGGACGGCAAATGTGCACCGGACAATGAACATGAAGGAGCGATGAAGGGTTGGACCCAAAAAGACAACTCACATATGTGTAACATATGTGATTCTGGGGCGGATCGACTTACTATTGTGAGACTTGTGCTTAAGCAACTCAACAAGAAAGCAACCCAAAAGGGATGTAAGTGAGAGAAGCAACTAGCGAATACCCTGTGGGCAAATTTGTTCTTTAAAAAAAATAACTATGTAGACATAAGCATAAAGAAAAGGTTATGTAATTATTAAGCTATAATATATATTAGAAAAATAATTATAGAGCAGATAAAAAATATCAAATTAAAAAAAGTCTTAATTTTTATTAATAATAATTTCTTATACACAAATGTATACAGGGTATTCAAAGTAACACCCAGTTATGTCAGAGAATTTTATATAAACGAATTTCTTGTTTTAACCACGTCAATTTGACAAAAAGCGATAACGAAAGGGTCAAAATCAAACAAATTATAATTTTTTTTATCATAACGTTGTATTTCTGCAAGGTAAGAAATTAATATTGCAAATCAGAAATGAGCGACTAAAGCGAAGTTCTCTCTGTTTATTTGCTTCTCACAGCCGACAATGGACTTTTAAATAACTTTATACTCACATGTTTATTATCCGACCGGTAAATACAAATGCCATAAGCATCAAATTCATAACTTGGTCAAATGCTATTTAAACCACAAATTCCGCTCAATCAATAAACGGTGAAAATTTCATAAGCTGCATTGGTTATTGAATGCCACATGCATTGAGTATACATAGTATACAATAAATAATTAGCTCTTGTATCATGTGTGTGCATAATTATTCAGTTGTGTGGGTGTGGGTGAGTATAAATGGATCTCTGGGCATGTGTGTGTGACTTTTGATAATACCTTCGTTGGTAATGATATGTTACTTGGCACATTTCATAGAAGATGGAGTCATTTAGATGGGTGTAAGTGTGTGTATTGCAGATAATACATTCCATAGTGTGTTCAGCAAATGGCATCTGATTAAATTGCAACTGCATTGGGAGCAACAAAGTTCGCAATAACAGTTGCCTCTGTCCAGTGGCTTGTTTGCAAATGAGCTGCCATAAGTTTTGCTGGCCAACTGACTGTCTCCATCCGCATCGATTATCGCCATGTCCATCTCCATCTGCATCTGCATCTGCATCTGCTCTATCTCGGTTCTCCGACCGAAATTGATGAGGCGGCCACTGGGAGGGAGACAAGCGCCGAATTGTCGACATGCCGCTTACTTTTAACCTTTCTCCTGCCTATCTCGGTGACAGCAACAACAATAATAAAAAAAGCTGCAACAATTTCGTTGCCAAATGAAATGCGGGGCACTCGAAGCGAATTGCGAATCATTCGATCAACGTTGTCGCGTCGCGTCGTACAGCGAATTCTGCAAGTATTGATATTGACATATTCTCCAGTTGCTGTCCTTGTTTCAATTGCAATTCGAGTGCTCTTTAAAACAGGGAGCAACAAAAACAAAAGAAGAAAAATACTCAAGTTACGAGTACATTTTCCATAAATTGCTCTTTTTCTTGCCGTTCCTCTCCTTGATTTTGCTTTTTTATAAACGTCTTTATTATTGAAACGGAAAATAAAATCAGATTTTAAATTCAGTTGGACATGATTATGATAAAGTTAAAATCTATACAGAGGAGTTGTTTAACATTGGTTTGTTGATTTAACAAATAACTTCATCTGTATAAATTAAAGATTTGAGTTTTTTTTGACTTAGTTGGACCGCTAGAGAATCTAGCTTATGACCCACATTTGATTTGTGTTTTTTTAAGCTTTACCATTTTATTTATTTCTATCCAATTTCAACCAGCTTAACAGCCTCCTCTGATTGGCATATTCGACTATTATCATTTTGCAGCTGCCATTTGCTATGACAGTTAAAAAACTACTTCTCTTTTTATTGCTGACTGTTAACATTTCGATTGTAATGATTTTATTTATAAAATAAAATGAAAGCACATTGATTATGGCTCAACTTTATGACCAAAATCTCCTGCAGTTTTCAACGCAAGTACAACATGGATTTATACTGAGCAAAATATTCTTATTGGAAAACTGCAGCTGTCGTTCTAAAGGGGTAAAGGGTAAAGAGGAATAGGGTTAAGGTTAGGGGTTAGCTTCAGTTACAGTTGTTGCTGCTGTGGAGAGTTTACTTTGTGGTTGGGTTGCCTTAGCTTTTTGTTGAATTTTCTCAAAATGACAAAACTTTGCACCCGCCAAACCGTTGCCCGTATTTGTTTGAATCTTTGCACTTTTCGGCACTGGACAAAGTTTTTAATTAGTCTTTGATAGGAAACCGAAACTGAGTTGCTAACTTTAAACGTTTGGTAATGCCGATCCAGATGGCTTGTTCTCAATTGCTTACAGTACGAGTAAGAGTACGGAGTACTCCACAGTGCTGCTTTTGTCTGTTGACTTAAGTTTTTTGGGTCTCGCTCATGCCCTGCACGGGGTTAATCAAAGTTCGGTTTACCTGGGGCTGCTTAGTGTGCGCTATGGCGTTGGCTTTAGCTTTGACAACGGAATCACACATACACAAACAGATACCCAGAGTCACACAGATACACAGTGAAATTGCACACGCCGCAAGTTATGTGGCAATGCCGAAATTACGCATACGTCATGTGGCACTGACAACTGGCGCAAACACATGTTGTGCCAATTAGGTGTGTACTACACTGCGTATACATATCAAACTAGTAGTTATCCACAGATATACGAATCCATACATTCACAAATATATGTATATCTTATCTCTCTAGCAATACACAATCAAGTGTCGCCTGTCAGGCGTCTGCTTCAGATTCAGCTTCAGCTTCAGCTTCTGCTTCAGCTATCTGCCACTGCGTGTGGCATTTGTCAACTGATTTTCTCTGTTGCACTTTGCTTGAAATACATATGCATGCCACTTTTATTGCCACATGGCTTCGCTCTCATCTCTGTGATCCGCCATTCGCAGTGTGTTTTTCTGTGCTTGCCTGCATTTTACACATAGCAGAGCGTAATTTTAATTTACAGTGACAGCCACGAGCCACGCCTCTCCATTCCCCGACAGCCAACCAACCAACCAACTAGTCAACTAACCAACCCACCAACTAACCCACCAGCCAACCAATCCACCAACCAATCCACCCATCAGCCATCGGGCAATGTTTAGCTTAAATTGCTTTTTCGCTTAGTTTTTAGTCGCTTAGTCGCTGCATATTCCGTTTCTCTCTCTCTTTTTCTCACTTTCTCACACTCACTCTCTCTCTCTCTCTCTCTCGTGCTCTGTCCTTGTGTCTCTTGCTACTTGGTTTCACAGCTCACATTTCCCGCCACTCGCATCCAACGGAAAGTAAATACTTAATTATACCAAAGAGTGTGGCACACATCTCTTCTTCTTGCCACTGGCTTACAAACCAGCTTACATTATACGCATTCCATTGAGGGAGCTGTGAGATTCTCATCTTTCCCCATGCACCCATTGAAATTATGACACCAAAGAGGAGCCATATCTTGATTACAATACTATACATATACATTTTTATGGGCAGCAGCAATTATCAGGTTGATGATTGTCTAAGTCTTTTAATTGTGTTTTCCACTGCAATATTTTTACGCCAGTCCTACACATTTTCTTCCTTTATTTAAAAATGTTTTATATCGATTATCTTGATATTTGATTACAGGCAGTGTGGGAAGTTTTATTCAAAGAGCATTTCTAATGTGTTTAAATAATCGAATGTATTAGCATGCAAATAAAAGTTGTTTTTTTTGCTCCCACAGCTTTAATTTAATTCAGTACTCGTATTCCGCTTTTTCTACAAATTCCTTTTCAACATGCACTTTATCTTTAAAGCTTGTCCTTATCAATTTATTTTAATGCTGCAATCTGCAATGCGTTCTGGTTTTGCTTCTGCTTCTGCTTCTGGTTTTGATTCTAGTTCTGTTTCCATTTCAAGTTGCCTTTCTGCTTCTGCTTCTGTCGCACATTGCTCGATGCCGTGAGGATTTGCTGTCATTTGCGTTCTGGCTTTGCTGCTCCTTAGCCCCTTATGCCCTTTTTCCCAATCCCTTTTCGTAGCACTGTCAAACGCTAAAGTTTGCTGCCAGAGCTGTAAAAGTTTCTAATATTTTTCAGCACCTCAACACTGGAGATAAGATCTCTTGCACGTTGTCGTGCTGGTCTTAATTAGTTGAATTCTATGCATTTTCCAAACTAAAGCTGGAAAAAAAATGTCGAATAGAAATTGTCACTGGCAAAAGGTAAGAAAATGGCAAAAAGAAACTCGAAAGTTTGCACTTTTCGCATAACTTTTCTAATATTTTGTTATAATAAAGTTTCGATCTTTGATAAAATGTGGCAAATAAAAATTGTTGAGCCGTGTAACACGGTTCTTCGGGTCAAGCGGAAATAATGGTTTGCTGACAATGCCCCCCAACACTTTGAGAAATGACTGGTACTTTTACTCGTAATTAAATTTAAGTAACTTTCATAACTCTCGTATATTAAATCTACTTCATTTATCGATTAACTGCATCAAAATAAATTGCAGACATATGTTGTTCATTGGCAACTTCATATCAACGAATCATTTATGCACATTTTTCGCACTTCTTTCGCAAGCATTTCTCTTATTTTTTTTATTTTTGTTTTGTTCGACTTACGTCAATGCAACTGACAATTTTTCAATCTCAGCCCGAAGCCGGCGTCAGAAATAATTGCAAAATGCATCAATCAGCTGTCAGAGTTGATACTTGACTCTCGTTCAGCTGAGCTAAGCGATGAGTAAAACCAGAAAGTCACGGGCATAAACTACTTGTAAATACCCTGTAAAAAGTGCTCACTTCATTCTATAACTATGATATTTTTAGTTTACACAGTTAACATTTAAATGTGGAGTGCAAGAAGAACTTTTTCATTCATTTTACTTTTACAGGGTATGACAAGTTTAGCAGACACGCTACGTTTGTCGTTTGTCAGCTGCAGCTTCCAATGCCGTGTTCATATTTTGACAGGCGACGAGACGAGTCAAGTCGAATTGTGTTGAGTCGGGTCCTTCGGTAGGAGGAGACAATGAAGGGTCGCCAGTCAATTTGTCCCAGGGGTTAGGGACTGTTCACTTGAGCCTGTCGAAGCTGCTCATTAGCTGAGATTACGTTGTTCCGTGCTTGTTCAGTGTGCTCGGTCTAGACCGCATTTCCGATAATTGTTCCTGTCCGTCGTATTGGCAGACGTCAAAAGTTTCGGACGGCCCAAAAAACTAAATCGAGCACAAAAGTAAAGGAACTTGCTGCGTGATGCCGCAATGGCCACAAAAGACGACGACGTCGAGAAGGACGACAACAGGCCTGGAGGATTATAGGCGCATGGCAAAGCGCAATCAGCAAGTTGTCTGTGGTTTTTGCTCTCTCTCTCTCCCCCTCTCTTTTTCTCTCTGTCCTTTTCTCTGGCTAGTTGGCCAGCTAATGCGGTCGAGATGTCGTCGTCCGATGCTGATTGATTTTACATGCCGCATTGTTGTCTTCCCCGTCCCGCTCGGGCAATACTTTTAATTGATAATTGCGGAAATGCATGGAATTGTAAAAATCTCCAGCAGACCGCAGAAAAGTTGCCAATATATCAGCTACAACAGGCAACAGACAGTTGACTGTCCAAATTGGCGGCCATTGCCATTTTATTATATCGTATATCAGTATAGTGAAGTGGTTGCTTGTACAATAAATGGAAATCAAGCCAATTGGTTAACAGCCAAACCGCAAAACCTTTTAATAATGGCCCAAACAAGAGACAAAGAGCGAACAGAGAACGACAAACAATTGTAATAGTTGAACTTGTTAAGGGACAGAGATAGACAGAGAGACAGAGAATACTCCAACAGGTATGTGGTCCTTACTCAAAGGACTCGTTGAAGAAACCGTCCCAGAAGTAACTACTAAAGTAACTCAACTTATATAACTCATGAGTACCCTTTCCAAGCTCATCCCTCTGTGCACATTTAATATTCATGCTGCGTTTTGGGTTTCGCAACATAAGCGAGGACGCTCAGAACTTTAGCTCACTTTTAGCCAAAAATCAATTATACGCCATGAAAATATGATACGAGTGTGTGTGTGTGTGTGGGTGTGTGGGTGTATATTCTAAAGGAAGCTGGGCTAATATAACATGTAATTAAGCCGCGTTTCCTCGACCTACTCCAGAGGGAAATGCTCAGGTTCTCTAAGGACACTGGACGCGAATGAATTTGAAATGCTGGCAACGTAATTGCCAAATTACTTGGATTTTTGCTAACTGTAACACTAAACGCATCTGCGAGTGTGGAATTTCAATAAAATATGCAAGGTACACCATGCCCATTGTCAGTCAACATTCCTTTATCCGCATTCTCATGCTCATTCGCATCTGTATTCGTTTAAGAGAACAACAACAGAACAATGCCATCCCCCAATGGCAATGACATCACGCATACGCAGCGTGTGCAATGCGAACCGAATGAAATCTGTCCCACAAATTTAACGACACTGAAAACTTAAAGTGTGTGTGTGTGTGTGTCTGTATGTCCGTGTGTGTGTGAGTGTTTATACTCATTTGCGTAGTTCATGGATTGCTGCTGACCGTGTTCAAGCCACTCAAAATTGATTTGGCCTATGTCCTTGATTGATTCAAGCCATTAATGCAGCCGACTGCCTACTCACTCAGTCTATTTACTTTTCCAGTGAGAAATTGTTCGGCATTCTATCACGTTGCCTGTGATTGGGTCAAATTTGTTTGCCTTCCAAGAAACTTTTTCAAATGAAAGTCGACTTCAACTAGAGATGAGTGCGTGATCTGATTGATTTGCACACATCGAAAGAAATTTGCAATAGCTTTTTGATTACTTTCTCTTATTGATATTGCCAATAAAGCTTGCCACTTTTACTATTTGGTATTACACTTTTAATATATACTATAAAAGTTTATCTTCCTCGGAGCAATCGTTACGTTTTTTACATCATATTAAAAACAGAGAGAAACAGAATTTATAAAAGAGGATTAAATGGAACTAGTCTTAGTCTTAAAAGGTTTACTGAAGTTAACTCGTAATTTGAAATGATCATTTTTATTCCTCACTTTATGTTTTAAATGAAATATTGCTGACTTGGAATGAATTTACATCTCGATGAAAAGAGAGAGTATTCCATCCGGTATTACTGCAATTTCCGCTTTGGGTTTACTGTTTACGAACCTCCCTTTGTTACCTTTTTTTCCTTATTCCCCGAAATGTCATTGTGTGTGTAACACAACAGCGCAGTTGGTCCCTTTTTTTCGCTGAGTTAAGTTTAAAAAGGAGCTAATTTTCTGATGTCTCGAATTTGGCAGATGAAAAAGAAAAAAAGGTTGCATAACTGTGGCTTGGGTTTCCCAGAGTTTCCAGCCCGACAGTAGCTTTTATGCTAATGTGAAGCGGCAGCGCACCTTGGAAACTTGCAGTGGCCTTTAAGAGGAGTCAACAGAGGTACCCTTAAGCTTCCTGACAGGACTTCAGACCTTCCTTCGGTGCCAGTTGCCGCTGACTGTGTTAATTACTGCGGCGAGCCGAGCACTCATGAGTCATGAATCATGACTTCCGTCTTGCCACCATTGCCGTCTTCTAATTATGTCAACAAAAAGCGACTTAGACGGCGCTAATTGAGTGTGGTCGACTAGCGGATGCTCTATATATTTATAAACAGAGTACAATTGATTATTCAATGGTATGCAGGGTATGCAACAGCCTGGCAACAATTAAACCGCAAACGCATTTAGTTCATGCTGGGAACCCTTTCGAGTTTACTGTAAATAGTTTAACCAATCTAACAAGATACGTTCAGTGAGAGAGAGAGAGAGAGAGAGAGCGGAAGGAGGGAAAGCCAGTTGATGTAACGGAACTAAACACGACAGTAGCATAATGAAGACGTCTTTCTCCAACACTTTCTCCTACATTGTGTGTGTGCGTTGGCATTTTGGAGTTTCCGCATGTGGCAACTGCGGTAAGCCGACAATTTGTACAAATGCTTTCAGATAGCTGAGTGTTCGAATTGCCTCTGCAACTCAGAGTAGTTGGTATTTGCTTAGCCAAATTAGTCTTAACTCATTTGGATTAATCGCATAGTCGAAAGCCCAAATAAGTCAAACAATGTGGGACAAACCTTTTTGATTGTATAATCACACGACTGCAAATAGAAATAGAATAGAGAGAGAGAGCTGGATGAATAAATCATCAGCCAGTTGACAAAAGCAAACACAACCGCATTTAAAATGTTTATTATTTATAATAGTTTTATTCACCTTTTGCTTTTACTTGTTTCTCTATATTTAAACTTTGGTTTCTGTATATTTTTTGGTATTTAAATGCAGTATGATAACAATATGTTTACTTAATATTAATAAATATATCAAATATTCTGTTTTCACTATTTACCGTGCCAAAAGTTTTACATACAAATAAAAATACATACAAATTGTATATGTATGTAAAATGTACAGCATACACGAGCATAAAGTTCTTTTGACAACTGACCCTGAACTAAAAATATAAATATCAAATATGTAAACATGTTGTGTAAACTTGAAATCAAAATGAAAAATTTTGATTTGCTTGTTTTTATATTTCATTTACTAGATCTATAGATGCTCGCTCGTATATTGTATATATATGTATATATATATATATATTTTTATTTATTTTTTTGATTTATTAAATGTTTTATTAGAGCTGCTGTGCAAGTCCTTTGAATTGCCTTTTGCTGTTTGTAATAGTGTCAGTATAATTGTTTTATGTTTTAGATTTTATTTCGGATTTTTAATTGCAACAACACTCGCATCACTTTGCATCGAGTTGAACGTATTTCTTTGGCATTTCACTATATTTATTAGATACTTGTATTTATAATTTTACCTTTATTTTCCACATATGTAAACGAGTTTATTTGTATGTACGTGTAGCTCGATAGTTCTATATCATTACGTTATTTATTTATGGTTTTTATTAGATTTGCTTATTTATTTGATTTCAGTTTTGATTATTGAATATTTTATGTCGCAGATGAGTTTAACTGAAGCAGAATCTCAACTTTTAAATGCATTTTGCCTGCAACTGTTTTTGCTTGAGTAGTTTCTACTTAAAGTTTATAAAAACAAACTAAACAAATTGATGATAATTTTATTCTCTAATATATTTGAGTTAGCAACAGTGAATACGTAAATAGTTTACAATAGTAATAAGTACAATAATTTTCATCTTAATAAAGGTTATCTCAGGACCATTAAAATCTCTTGTTTGATATGACTTAAATAATTTAATGGTATTTTGCAACTATATTTTTTAAGATTATAATGAATCTATTTACACTAATGACCGCGACACACATATATTAATGCAAAAGATACCAACACTATCATGTATGCCATGGACTTTTAATTATTCTCATAGTTTATTTATACAGGGTTGTCTTCCATTTATTTATAGTTAGTATTTTATGTGTTGAACAATTTCTACACTAAGCTTTCATATTTGGGCAGATCAGTTTCACTTATGTACGATAAATAATTCAATTAGTTGTTAATACACAGAAAAAAATAGATTCATTCGCAATTGAGTTGAATATTAAATTAACATATACTTGAACTCGCCACACAATAGATTGTCAATTTATTGTTTGTAAAACAATTTGATCATTTTATTATAAACTCGCACTATTGCCATACTTTATATATGGTAAATCAAATCAAAACGATTTCAATTAAAATGAATTTAATTAAATTTTGCTGACCTGTCACAATTTTTTTTCTTTTTTTTCCACGAATTTTGATAACAATTTAAATTGTTTTCTTTGCGCCAATTAATTTATTACAATATTTTTATTAAGCCCCATACTTATGCTGCTCTCGGTATTCATTAGTTTTTCTATGTATTTGCTGTAGTTTAATTATAAACAAATATTCAACAACAAATGCACATAAAAAATTTCATTTTGAGACTCGAACACTTTTAGCTATGTTACTCTTAATGCCTCGTTTTTTTCTCATTGAATTTACGCAATTTTCATACTTTTGTTTGTTTATTAAAAATATTAATCAGTCATTTGAATGCAATGAATTGCAATGAACACGCACACTCATGTATTTACGTGTGTGTGTGTATGTGTACACACTATAAATAGTATTTAAGACTCCCATCCCCTCGCCCAGAGTTGACTGTTAACAATATTGCAATAATTTATGCCATTCATTTGCATCGCATTGCTGACAGGACTAAAACTCTGCCAACTGATTGCGCAGTGCAATTATTTGAATGTGGCCACATAAATAACATTGCATACTTTTGTGCGCTTGTCATTTGCCAATGTCGAAGCCAATTGCGATGCCGATGCCTGCGAGCGAGCTTTGTGTTAAAATTTATTAAAAAATGCTTTTTGCACTTATTAAAAAATAATATAATTGCAGATGGTATTCAATTACAAGCACTCACATCAGTAGACTTTTAATTCAATATAAATCTCTCTCGAATGAAATTCAATTTTAATTCCTTAATTGCATCTCTTGATTGATTTAAAAGTTTGTTGCTTTCCGCATAACTCAGGGCATTATTATCAATTTGGGCTATTTAGACACAAAGTTTCGGCCGTGTATTGGCACTTATTATCTAGAGTTCTTATCTAAATGTGTGTACCTACTTCACTTACTTGTCGTAGGGATGGGCATGAGAATGAGGATGCGTATGCGAATGCTGCTTAATGTCTGGAGAATGCCGCATTAGCGTCGCATTCTGTCCGTTGGCGGGGGAAAGCGTTAGGCTGCCGTCGTGGTTAGTGCCATTGATGATGCTACCGCCGGCAGCCATCATCTTCTCCGTCTCCTGGCGGCTGTTGGCCATTATTCGACGTATGGTGGGCGCGCAGGGTGTGCGTCAGAGACGCGACTCCTGCACGTGCTCGTGTCAAACCTGACCATGGGCATTCATATGCAGCGCCTCGCCGGCATCGGAGGGGGCGGGTGGATAATACTGTAGAGATGTGCAATTGAGATACTGTGCGGCGGTTAGCATATCATATAATTAACATAAACTGAGCGCTTTAAATAACAACAACTTATTTCGAACCATCCCCCATTGGAGAAACCTTCCCTTAAGCTACTCTAGCCAAGTACTCACCCCCACGCGTCCGTTGTCGTAATCGCGACTCGCTTGAATGGTCAATTTGGCCTTGGCATGCATGCTGTCCGTCATCGCGTTCCTTTGATGTGTCGACGCCACAACGCCAGGACCAATGTTCGCCGGTCCGAGCATCATGGAACCGTTGCTTTTGCTCGCATTGCCAACGCCCCCGAGCGTCGTCGTCGATCCGGAACTGTTTGTCTTGTTGCGGAAACAAAACTCAATAATGGCCACGAATACGGAGACCATGAGACCGCCGATCAGTATATAGAATATTCCAGCCACATTACTCAGCGTCAGCTCATTGTGCGAGGCCTCCTGATTGTCCTTATTAAGACTACACTCGGCCTTGTCGTACCACCATTTGTTGCGCAATTTGATCAACTCGCCGTTCTCCTTCAGCGACAGCACAGCTAAATTAATGGGATCCCTGCAAGGAGCAAGAGCAGAAAGCAAAAAAGCATTTCATAAAAATGTGCCAGTTAGCTGTGACTTGACTTTTTAATAAAGCCAACGAAATTGATGGCTTTCTCTCATTCATTACGAGTATACCCAACCAATTCAGCCCCAATTCATTCACTCACTCACTCATTCCGTCTACTCACTTCAGTGCTGAGCCGAGGGGCGTGGCAATGCCAAATCCTTTTGTATCCAAGTTGGGCCCCACTTTCATTGTGTCGCAGGGCTTTCTGGCATTCACATATTCATTTTTCGGTGACTCCACCAACAGGGCATACTTCCCCTTGGATGTCCGCACCCGTCGGATGCCCTCATCGTAGGTGTTCACAAAGACGTGCTTGTGCGAATTCATATACTCCCACATTTTGTTGTGCAGTCCAATTGGGGAGCGCTGTGGGTCAAAGGTGAAAGCACATAATGTACAGATAAATATATACTAATTGTAATTAAAGGATGCAAGGGTTATCTTCGGTATGGCGAAGATTTGACTTGTAAAGTTGGAAAGTCGCAAATCAGACCAACTTCAAAACTTTCCTACTTTGCCAAAACTGATCCGATTTTCAAGCGAAATGTCGTTTTGATCATGGTTTGACCTCTAAATTCATTGTGCTTTCAAATATATTTAATATTGCTCAAATCATTTTTTGCCTCCAAAAATCGATTTTTCAGCAAAGGGTCCCCCCTGTGCTTTTTCAAAAATTCAAAATTTTAAATCTCAAGTTTTTATTTTTAATCAACTCCGTATGTCATAATTAGTATAAAACAACACTTTAAACTTGATTCTAAGACATTTCATTTTTTTGTAAAAAATCACCCCAAAACGGACAGAAATTTTGACTTGTAAAGTTGCTAGTTCAAGTGTGCGGCCAACTTCAAAACTTTCCTACTTTGCCAAAACTGATCCGATTTCCAAGCGGAATGTCATTTTGATCATGGTTTGACCTCTAAATTCATTGTGCTTTCAAATATATTTAATATTGTTCAAATCATTTTTTGCCTCCAAAAATCGATTTTTTAGCAAAGGGTCCCCCCTGTGCTTTATCAAAAATTCAAAATTTTAAATCTCAAGTTTTTATTTTTAATCAACTCCGCATGTCATAATTAGTATAAAACAACACTTTAAACTTGATTCTAAGACATTTCATTTTTTTGTAAAAAATCACCCCAAAACGGACAGAAATTTTGACTTGTAAAGTTGCTAGTTCAAGTGTGCGGCCAACTTCAAAACTTTCCTACTTGGCCAAATCTGATCCGATTTTCAAGCGGAATGTCATTTTGATCAAGGTTTAACATCTAAATTCTTCCCACATTCAAATTAAATTCATTTTGTTATGATGCATTAACGTTCGCTGAGAAACTTATAATAAACTGTATAAAGTCTTTAGTCAATTGTAATGCACTTACCCTAAAGAAATCCCAGGTGGAACCGTGCAACAAGGTGCCATATTGCACCTCCGTCTGCATAGCCAGGTCCTCGGCCGAGTTGATTGGGGTCACCATGCGCTCGACGGTGAGGAATGCAGCCAAGTTGGCCGTGTACGAGGAGATGAGTATGAGGGTAAAGAAGAACCACGAGGCAGCTGCAATGCGACCCGAAATGGATCGAGGCGAGAGATCGCAGCCCTGCTGCATGAAGGCAGACAAGGAGAACCAGAAGGAGTTCAAGATGCTGAATTCATTGACCGCCGCTGAGTTGGCTGTTGCTCCGGATGTCAGGCTGCCAGCTGAGAGGGACGCCTGCAGGGCTGCCGCACAGGCAGCCGTCTGTGGGCCAGGAGTCGGTGGTCCAGGCAGAGGCGGAGGGGGAACGGTGGCGCCACCAATGATGCCTGGTGGCTGCTGATTGGCAAGTTGTTCGTGATGTGCATGTGGATCTGTGAAGGAGAGTAAGAAGAAATTGGTGTGAGTAGGCCACAAAACGTAACCGCAGACGGCAATAGGAGAAGCAAACTACAAGTACAAGTTTATGCTGGACACAAGTCAGTTGTCCTTGTCAATGTATAAATGTATGTATACGAGTTTCCTGCCGCTCCTCTTGGCTGTTCAACTGTCAATCATTTCGTTTGGCTTGACTTTTTGCGCCTGCTCTAATTGATATGCAATCAAGCGCACAGCAAAAGCCAAAGCCAAACTCATGCCAAAAGCAGCTTCAATTGCAAAAGCATCGATTGCCCCGAAGTAGGACCTGGAGGAGTCCTGCATCCATGCTTCATGCTTCCGCTGACATGTTGCTGCCACATGCATTCGCATTCACATGTCTGATTTTATTTTGCACTCGCTTCTGGCTTGTGTGTTTGCTTGTGGTTTCCCCATCGTATTTTTCTACTTTTTTTAGTTGCCAGTTGCCACTTTCCAGTAGCTGATAACACGTTGCTTGCATACAAAATGTTGTTTACTTTCCGCTAAAATTACATTAAGGATGTTTTGCAGGATGCCAATAGATTGTTATGAGAGGGAATTGTCTGTCTGGGCTCATATGTGACCTCCGTTTTGGATTTTGATTGCCGGCAGCAGAGAATGCCACCACACGCCAGACATCCAGACACCAGGCAGGCACCTACAAAATTGAATCAGATAATTCAATTACATGCCATCGCATGCAAAACAAGTCCAATGCTTTGCCGCAGATGCCACTGTAATATTCGTGCTCCTCCTATTCCCACTCAGCATCTGCTGTTTTCCCAGGCAGCTCATAAAATATCAATATCGCCCATAAAAACGACACACGCACGGTGTCTGTTCATTATTGTCTTGCATTTCGCCAAAAGTTTGAGTCCATTACATAAAATGCACATTATAAAAAAGTTTCTTTACTCTTAGAGACGGACAAGTGTCGTGACACGAGCTTAGGATTGGAAAAATATTAAAATAAAACCAAAACTTAGATTATTGATTCAAAAAGTGAATTACTAATGACTAACCGTGTATTATAAATTTAAAGAATGAAAAAGTTGGTTTCTAAAATATTCCATTATAAAAAGTTATTAAGATTAGAAAGCATATGCATAAGAACGTAAAATATAAAATTAAGGAATGCAAAATTTGATTTCTTAAAAATTCCATTTAAAAGAAAATATATGTTTGAATAAAATCTTGTAATAAATTCAAATTTAAAAAAAATCTTTCTCATAATTAGTCAAATGTCATAAAATTTAACCATTCTTTCTTCTCGTGACACTTTTCCATCTCTATTTCACAGATTCCTTTGCAAATAGCTCAATGGGAAATAAAAATCCAACTGTTTCAGGCTTTTAGCTAATTTCCATTTGGGTTCAACAATATCTCAACTTTCAAAGCACAGTGCTTCCGTTAATGTACTCCTCCTCGCCTTGTTTCAACACCGTCGGGTGTGGATATATATGTACGCAGTGTAGTGTAGTGTTGTACAGTATAGTATGGGAACTTACCTGGCAGCTGTGATTGTTGTAGCGGCTGCTGAACGAGACGCCATTCATGTGGGGAGAAACGGGACACAAAGAAGAGCACGATGCTGACACCGATGAAGCTGAAGATGACGCTCACCTGTTGGCGGAATGAAAACATGAAAAGCTTGTAAGATACGAGCGACATGATAGCAGCAGCTGTAAAAGCAAACTCTCTATATTTCTGGCTAAAACATTTTTCATTAAATTTTCTTTACTAATTGAAGCGGAAGCGGCAATGGCTTCCTAGAAATTGCGCAACATTAGCTTAATGGGACGACGACGCCGCTACGAAAGAAACAATGGCAGACAGAAGCCAGGAGCAAGGAGCAGGAAGCCAGCAGCCAGCAGCCAGCAGCCAGGACATCGACAGCCTATCTACCTGCCCTCCTGCCAGGACTGTTGACTGCCAACTGTTGCCGTTGGTTCCTTTTGCATTTGCTGGCGTTATCAATGCTTCAATGGCTGCCACAGGAAGCTCCCATTTGTATGTGTGTGTGACACTCTGAAAAGGTGTCGTCGTTCATACACACACACACACGCTCAGTAGGCCTCTTTATCTGTGTGTGTGTGTGTGTTATTGGGCGTTGCTGTCAACGCGTCGCCGTCGTCGTGTGTGCAGCGAAAAATGCTTCATTTAATTTATGATACATTTTTTTTGTGAAAGTCTTTTATACATATTAGCTTGCCAACTTTCGAGGTCCTTTCAGAGCACCGTTTGCTCCTTTGGCTCCTCGCACACACTCCTTGACTTGACTTAACTAATTTGCATTTATAATTTTTTAGCTCATGTCAAAATAAGCATAAGCTTTCACATCGTAGACTGTTCACTGACTTTTATTAGCATTTAATTTTGCGTTTGTCGCGCTGTCAACAATTTCTATATACTGCATAGAAGGGTATAATGAAATTAAAAGCTAATTTAAAATATATATTTATACATATATTTAGAATAGGAGGTAAATGTAGATATAAAGAGATATGCCCCACCATATTATCTTGAACACCTAGGGTATATTATTTATGCTTCCTATACAATATTTATAACAAAGTTAATAGACAAAAAGTGGCATACCCAGTTGTAAAAACTATACAGGGTGTAGTATATAAATTTTGAATGAATTGGGTAACTATGATCTCCCAAGAGATAGGGATATCAAATTTGGCGATATTTCCCAATTGTGATTAGATTAAAGAGCCACTTGGACTTGGTCAACTTGGCAGGCAGATGATGTTACAACATCAGCGTCAACAACAGCAACAGCATCAACATCAACATCATCAGGGCCAATATCAACTAAATGCTCATATAATTTTTATGACTGGCCATTATTTAAACAAGCGTCAAACGGCCAACTTTGGACTAGAGCCAAATTTAAAACTTGACGGCGACGTAATTTTTGCTTGCAGCTCTTGTCATTGTTGTTGTTGTTCTTGCTGCTTCTGTTGTTGTTGCTTTTGTTGTTTATAATGTAAAAAAAGGCAAACAGTAGCAAAAGCAGAGAAAAAACTTTGTCGTTTACTCTATTAAACTTTGGGAGCTTACGAGGTACCACGTTGAAGCCGAAACCAGAAGAAATAAATACACAAAAGTCCAAGTTTGCCGCAAACTTTTGCAGAGAGAAAAAAAATGAGCCAACATAAATGAAAAGGAAAAAGAAATAAAATAAAGCAGGAAGCACGAGCGTAAAAATTACCAGGCAATGGGCGCCAACAAAAATGAAAAACTTTACTCATTTGTATGCAGCGCAAAATTTTGCATTATTTTGACTCGTTACCAAAGCGAAAATAAACACAAAACCGATTCACGTCTAGACTTGATTCGGTTAAAGGCGGAAATAATCCGAAATGGGTTTGTTTTCTTTGAAGTTATCGGGTCACAAAAGACGTATTGATAATCGATCAATCACCTGAGTTAATTAAGAACTGATTTTATCTGATAAAAGCATGGTCATTATAAGTATTGAATAATTCGTATATAGATGTTGAGTGTAAATGTTACTATTTTCAGCTTAAAGATATTGTGTTCTGACAACCTGTCATGCTGTCCTACATTTGATATAAGCCCTGTATACCTTCATGCTTTATTTGGCATATATATGTATGTACATATGTGCATGTACTATATACTAAATGCACGAAGTCAGGCCAAAACATTTCATGTACATGCTGAAGCAGAAGCAGATTCAGTATTAAAGGAGGACAAGGACTCGACTCGCTATCTCGAAGGCAATATGACAGCTTGCAGCAGGAATGTGGCTTCAAGTCAAAGTCGCCTCCTTAGCCACTGGCTGGAACGTTGCAAAGTTTCTACACTCTGTGTGCAGCGTGAGCAGGCAATGGGGGGAATATTCAGAGAGGGGTGGGGTTGGGTGTTGAGTTAACCAGTGGCAGCTACAGTTACAGCTACAGCTACACACACATACGCACCCAAATTTCCTGTGATAAAGGATTCATGAAGCTGAACACGCCGGGTGTCTGCTTCACTGGCTTCTTAATCATAATGGAGATGCCCAACGACATGAAGGGCTTGCTAAAGTCGATGACACGTTCGCGTTCAGCGGTAATCGTCATAGGGGCAATGGCAATATCCGCTTCCTGTATTTCCAAATGAGAACGGCAGAGAGATGGAGACAAAGTGAGAGAGAAAGAGAGAGTAAGTACACGGTTATGTTTGTGAGCTGTATTCAAATCTCTCACCTTTCGCACCAACTCGCCCACCATGCCATCCCAGCCACCTTGCACCGCTGGATTCTCCGATCCATAATTGCCATCCTTGACCAGGCGTAGTTCATCTGTTATTATTATTAAAATTGCATAAATAAATGTTGTGTCAATCCCCGGTGCAGCCGTAGCTTTTTCTTCACTTACAATCAAGTCCGAGTCTTTTGGACAACAAATCAGCAAGATCTTTGCAGTAGCCCTCGAAGCGATCGTTGCCATGAAGTTGCTCTCCATAGGCCGGCTGTCTAATCATAATATACGGTTCCTCCAGCACCGTGGTTACAATATACGTGCGATTCTTCTCGAACTCGACATGTGGACGCAGACGCACAAACTTCGCATTCAGCGGCTGCAGCCCCGTGACGTCATTCCATTCAGCAACTTTCACCTGCAGCAGGCAAAATAGCAGTTAACATGAACTTATAAGCACTTTTCCACTTTGGCATTATTGGTTTTCTTATTATTTAAGCTTCGCTTTAATAAGCAAATGTTTTTCTTGATAGCTTCCATTGTTTTCTAATCGATATGTTCACTTTTATCGATAGCATTAAAGCTGATCTGCTCCAATGCAACTTGCTATACAACTTGGCGCAAGTTCACAGTGCATAGCATTTAGCTTTTTTCGTGAGCAGATGCATAATCGATAAGCACACTGTATCGATAAGGACATTGATCGGTCATTAGTTTATTAGTTGAGTAATTGCAAGTGAGTTGTGAAAGTGAAAGTGAAAATATTTAAGTGCAAAGTGATACCAAATATAGAAACAGAAATGTCATTAAGTGATTGACGCCATTCATTTTAAACTGCCTGCATTCGGTGAGCATTCATATCAATTACATAATTAATGCCAGACGTTGTAATTCACATATCGATTTTGTGGTGTGTGATATGTATGAACATATCTCTTTGATGGCTCTAACTGGGCCGCAATTGTTGTGGGCTGCCTTTTCACAGTCCTTCGTATTCAGTTACTTACCATGGCGCTGTTTACGGTCATCTCGACAACGTGCAACGTGTAATTGACTCGTCGGCCGTCATCGTTGAATTTGATATCCCCGGTGAGACCCTCAATTTCCACCTGCAGCAGGAAAGCGGAAAAATGTGGCGTTTTAATTGCTTTGTCAGCGCCGTTACTCGTAATGATGATCCGGACGGACATTAATGTCTAACCCACCTTTCTCAAATAACGTGATATTTTATCGCCATGCTCCCAGGCATTCACCCAACCCTTGGCCGTGTTACAGTCCAATGCACGTGGTGCGATGTTGAAGTTGCCGCCGCTGCCACTGGAACCAGAGCCTGAACCGGAGTTGGAGTTGAAGCCGGCATCATTGTTGTTGCTGCTGCTGTTGGAGCCATCGCCAGCTGTGGAGGCAGCGGCCATCAATGTCTGACTGCGTCTCTGTACATTGTTCCGGAACTGATCCGGCTTCTTGCGCAGAATTTTGTTGAACGCCTCGACCAGTACAAAGACCGCATCGTACATGAGAGCCGCCTGAGCCTGGGTTACATAAGGGAAGAAAAAGGAAAGGATGTGTTAGCACTCTCTCTCGCTCTCTCCCTCACATTACTTGCTGGCATTTAATGAGTGTATTACACGCTGTTTTTCACAATTTTACCCATCATTGACAGCCCATTCTATTTTATTGTACTTTATTTTACACTTGCTGCTCGTTCGGGAGTACCCGTATTAAAGCCGAAAACAGTGATTAAATGTGCACCAGTTAAAATCTGATTAGTTCATGAAGTGAGTGGAAGTATGAATTTCCTGTCACATCACAACAAAATGGAGTGAGGCTCACAGACAAGTCAAATAAACAAAAAGGCATTGTCAAAGAGAGCAGCAGCAAGTTGAATGAAAAGCAGGGAGGAGAAGAGAAGAGGACACGAGGAAACGAAGGATGCATAGCATAGCATTCAAGTCCTGGAGCAGAATTCAACTAACATTTAAGCGCCACAAAGTGAAATCTTTGTCAACAAGGATAATGCCAAGGAAATACAAATATAAACAGCACGCAAACTAAACCAACTTGCCGCTGACGAGTAGTAGTTCTATGTGACTGTGTGTGTGACTATGTGTGTGCGTGTGAGTGTGTGGCAAGCATGACAAGGACAACGGCAACATCAGCAGTAGCAAGGACACATATGCCTTTGACTGAAACTTGGTGCTGCTGAACTATGTAAAAAGTGAAATCTGTCGCCTGTTGTGCTGTTTGTGCTGCTATTTGACTACACATAGCAAATAAACAGACACATAGAGAGACACACACACACACACGCAGACAAAACTATGCTAGAGTCGTCACAGTGTAAACATTAAATGTCAGCAAATATTTAACAGCCAGCAGCAATGACTACAATACTACACACAAGACATGCTCTCCAAAACGGACTTTACCGAAATCGATTCACGGCCAGCACCGACACTCATCTGTGGATCCAATCGCTTCCAGCTATCATAGAATTCGCGGACCAAACGCCTGTTCGTATCGACAATGCGAAATCCAGTGATGTTAATGGCGCCAAATTCGATTATCTCACTTTCCCAGCGATCGTCCATGACCTGGGGAAACGGAATGCAAGAACGTAATGCAGGAGCGGGGACAATGCGGCCAAATGGTTTTCACTTTTCCGTTTGACAACAACTACTACACTTACCAGACCACTCAGCAGATAGTGATAGGTGCGACGGCCCAAACGTAAATCCCGCACATGTTGTATCAGTATTTGCTTGGCCATTTCCGTGGGACAGTCGAGGACAATGTGCTTCTTGGTGAATCGTCCAATTTGCTCCAGCGTGTGCAGGAACTCGATGGCCATGCTGACATTCGAGATGCGCTTAACCAGCTCCACTTGAAAGGACTCGTTGCCAGGCTTCAAGCCCTGGTAGATCTGTTGCAGGCGCAGCAAACCTGAAACACAAAGTACGCCATGTAGTAGATGGAGTGTGAGCGTGTTAATTAACGAGGATAACCCAAACCCATAAACACACATACACAAGCACGTACAGTACAGCACACAAATTATAACAATCTTGGCTTATGCCCTATAACCCCTGCTTTGCATAAACCCATTAAGCAGCAACAAAGCTGTGTGTAAAATATTGAAATGAGCAAAGCGAAAAGGGATCAGGGAAAGTGGAAATTATGCAATCAGATACCCGATAAGAAAGTTCAAGTATGTGCTTCTTATTTAGCACAGATAAATACATAATTAATGGACCGATAGTCAAAAGAATAAAAATTAATTAATAAATAAATTAGTAAAAATAATAGCAATACATTTTAAAATTATTCTTACTTCATGATAAATATTCTTAAATAATATCTATAAAAGTATACATATAATTGTAGTCTGATCAAATTGTATGTTTTTACAGTCCAAATTGCCACTCATAGCTTAATGTAGGTTTAACTATCTGAACTAACTGTGAACTTTTGCCGGTCATTTGTTCAGTTTTGTTTTGTGACAGTCGAGACAAATACACACACTCACACACAGAACAACAAAACTCGGCTTACAAGAGCTAAACCAACAGAATCAGCTTCAATTAGAAATTTCCCGAAAACGGATGCAAACGAAAGATACACAGATACACGTGCACACACAGATATGTGTCGTATCTCACAGATACACAGAAATTGCACCTAATGCCATACGACAGGCCCCCTCCCAGATTCAGACCCCCCTCCCGTCACTTCGGAACTAGCCTGAAGTTATCATCGTCCTTGTGTTGGCCTGATATGCAGCAGAGATTTCATTGCAAGCGCAATTTGCATTTGGGCTTATTGAGTTATGGCTGCAACTAACTGCCGCTCCGTGCAGCACTCATTCGCACTTAAACAGATACGCAGCAACTGGCGACGGCAAAGGAGGCAACTTGTGGGTCAAAACTCGACGATTGAATGCGCTGGGGAGGCCAGATGAATGGGATTGGATAGAATTGAGAATTGTGATATACTACATCGATGGACAGATGATTTGTATGACATCAGGCAACATAACACAGAATAGAAAAAAAATCATCGTCTCTTTTCCTTTGGATGTTGCATGCAACAACTCGAATTGGCCTTCAATTTATGCTTGCGGATAAAATGGGATTTGCTTTGGTTTTGGCCTCAATGGAAAGTTGTCCGGAGTTCTGATTTAGACATTGTTATAGCCCCCTTCTCTCCTCCACCGCTTCTACTCACGGCTAAAGCGCACTCAATACATATCCAATTTGTTGTTGTTTTGATTTGCACTACTCTCTCTCTCTCTCTCTCTCTGCCAATGCCGGGGTTAAGTATTTTAATACCCTGTAGTTATTGAAATTGTTAAGAGGGTAGCATACAATTTTATGCCAAAAACAATTTCCAATTGTATGAACAATTACAAAAAGCGATGTTAGTCCATACAGTAATCTTTCAAATCCAAATCTGCTTAAAGGGTATCTCTTTGTCGAGCTCTCTTAACTGAAGCATTCTTACTTTTTCCATTATTTTTTTGTTGCCTTCGTGTGGCACAGCCATTTTTTGTACGCTGTACTAGTGCAATAAATTTTGTGCTTTGCCTTTTATACAATTTCATTTGCTGGTGCTCATCCCTATAGCCTTTTCCATCTCCCTCTAACCTATGTCGCCACCCCAAGTACCCATACTCACTCTATCTGAATCGGTCGGTTCCGCCCTATTCCCATTCCCATTTCCACTCTCATTCCCATACCAAGTATCTCTATAGTCCTCACGCTTGGCTTGCCTTTGGATTTGAGTTTTGTGTGTTTCGATTTGAGATTTGCTGTTTGGATTTTCTGCATGTGCGTGTGTGTGTGTGTGTGTGTGTGAAATATCGAAAGTGTAATTGAGTAGCGTACTGTGTTGTGGCTTGGGCTTTTGTTTTATTTCATTTTTGATATGAAAACATTTGCGAATGCCTCTTCCCCCCACATAATATGTCCCCAAGTTGATGGCTCGAAATTGGCTTCTGTCTTTTTGATTTCTCCTCTTGAACTCGCATTTCTGTATCGCTTGTTTTTCTTCCTTTTCTTTTCCTTTTCCATTCGTCTTTTGCCTTTGTGCTTAGTGCGTATTTCCGTTTTGTATTTATTGTATTATTTTCGGTTTGTCGACTGTCGCATTTTATGTTTCCTTCTTTGTTTATGTTACGAATTTAATTTACAATTATATTTATTTTTTTATGGTCGTCTGGATAAATTCAATTATTTTTCAAGCACAATTCGTAATAGCAAATTCATTGGAATGTGATTTTTAAAATAGGCCCAGGATAAACTTTGTAGCCCAGTGTAATCTGTATTCTGTGATCCGAATGTATGGATGTATCCCAGTGACTGACTTTCTATGCAAATTCAAAACAGCTGCCAGCTTGTTTATGCGATGCTGTGACTAAACTACTTTATTTTCACTCTCATACGAAAAGTAAACAAGACAATTTGTTATGTTAAACAAAAGTTAGTTTTGCGGAAATGAAGTTTTCCTGCCATCGGTAGTGACACTCCACACAAAAACACACACACTCACACACACAGCTTCAGCTGAATACAAATACATCTAACGATAAGTTTACGTATACGTAATATAAGGCACGTAAGACATCAGTCGAGTCTAACAAGACATTTGCTTACATATTTTATGGCTGAACAAATGAGAAAGGTAATGTAATTATTACCAACACAATCTCCTGGCAGAGATTACGTTTCCAGGATACCTCAAAGACAAACAAATACATAGAAATACTATATATATCAGCTTAATTAGAAGAATGAATGGTCATTATTATTATTCCCTTATTGTGCTGCTAATTGCACAGATTTCGTTTCGAATTCTTATTATAAATATTAAAGTATCACCGCTCTCGCCCAACTATCTTTGCAAAAATGTTGTTTCCGATTTTTTATTGCCAGTCTTTAAAGTAGAAAATTTGCTACGCCCCAATTAAGCGGTTTATTATGGGTTTTCACTTGTTGTGTTATCAGAAACTTTGCTGGTTTAATTACTTATACAGTGGCTCTCGTCCTTTATGCGCTAACAAGCTCAAGAGCATTTGCTTTACGCATATGTTTTCAATGGCTTTGCCAACAGGCGTCTTTCAGAAGTATCCAATAACACGAAAGTGAAAACGCAGTAAAAACCATAATGGTTAAATTAATGGTAGACTTGGTTCCTTTCTTGACACAATTTTGCATAGCTTCTTGTACAAATATGACGCAGTTTATTTAAATTTCTGATGTTATTTGATAGGAATTGTAGAGGAAGACGATGCAACTGCTGCTTCGATGCAGGACTGACAGGAACAATCAACATTCAACATTTGCTTATTATTCATGTTGTTCCCGACAATCAGATTTCTTTTAAATTTATATGCACACATGTCTAAAACATAAGCCAATATAAGAAAACTAGTCTGATAGACTACGGAATACCCTTTAGGAAGGATTCTCTCTTATCTCCTCCTTATATTTTCTCGATTTTATCACTCCCTTCTTCGAGTTTCTATGTCACTGGGCATTGTATAAATTTGATTGTCTTCCTAGTACTCGAATATTTGAAAGGCAATCAATAACAATCAATCTATAAATAAAAGCATTTGTATAAATCTTCGTCTCTTCTCAAAATGCCATTTCACATTGATTAGCTGCAGAGCATTCGAGTTTAGTACCTGTTGTTTGGGGCATTTAATAAAAAATTTATCAAGTCCCAGGCCAAGAATTTTCATCATTCCGTATGGCAGACAATGGAGGGCAAACTCAACAGCAGATGGACAGTGGACACTCGTATGCACTGCCCTATGGAACAGGCAATTTTGCAAATGTCCTAACCAGGACGACAACAAATGCAAATGGTTGTATTCCCTGCTCAGTTGTTTGCTCCTTGTGTCCTGCGTAGTAAATCTCATGTCACAGCAAGTCGAATGTGCTGTTAAAAGCGGCAAGGGGGCAGCAACAACAACAACAACAATGCCACAACGCCTACGCTGCCTCAATGTGCTTGCTTCAGTTTTCTCTTTTCTGTTTTCCTTTTTTTTTTTTTGTTTAGCTGCCACACGGAAAACATGAGATTGCTTCGTTCGTACACATGTGTGTTGTGAGTGTGTACATGTGCGTGTGTGTGTGTGTGTGTTAGTAAGCTTATGTGTGTGCTTCACAATGTGCTAAAAAATAAGTGAGACATTTACTTTCATTGCAGACTGCTGATTGTCTGCTCTTAATATGAAATCAGAATTCACAAATATAACATGCAAATGTCCCTACTTTAGGAGCACATCTCCTTTGTGATTTCTTTAGCTCTTTCATCAACTACTTGATCAAATATTAAATGCTGCATTGTTATATAAAACGTTTCATTTGCTTTTGAAACGGGGTCATGGCACCAGGTTAATAATAAAATGCGAATAAAACAGTTCTCTGGCCAAATTACTCAAACAAAAGTCATAATGTTAGTTATAAATATTTGTAGACAAAATAAATTGCTGACCGCAATTCATCTGAGAATTGGCAGAGATTATTTCTCTTAAGAGACTGCCAGACAGCTTACTCGTTCCTTAAACCAGGTGATCCCCTGTAGAGCTCTCCAACACCTGTTGTGGAGTGATTGAGTTTCCCTCAATGAATAGCAGTTAATTCTGCACTAAGCCCTCAAACAGACTGAAATAAGCTTCAACATTTGTGTATTATTTTATTTTAATGAAACGAAAGAGCTGCCAAATATGCAGACTAACCGCCTAAGTATTTCTGAATAGATTTAAAAATGCATGAGAAATGCGTGATAAGTTTTTCGCAAATATCAAGTATACGCATGGTGGTGTAAATGTCTTGTAGTGCGAAACATATTATTGGCTGACTACAGGCAGACATTTTATGGCGGTTCATCGGCCTCAATACAAAAGCCATAATCTTCTAGCTAAAATTAAAATGGGCGTACGCCAATTTCCCGTCCGAGTCGTAAATACAAGCGACAATAAACTTATAAGCCGGCAGGCATATCCGCATGAATTAGAGCCAAAAAAAAGAAGAAAAAATCTGAGAAAAAAGAGAAAGAAAATACACAAAATATTTGTTTGGAGGAGTGAGCGACTATAGAGTGGCTATTAGTGTTTGTTGCCACTGTTGTTGCTGTTGTTGCTATTGTGATTGCTTTAGCGCTTCTTGTTCAACATGGTACTCCAATACCGATGCCAATGCCCATAAATAGTTTTTTTTTCGATACTTTTTTTTTTGTTTTCTTGGGGGCGTAGGGCGATGTGTGTTGTTTCTCCCTCAGTAATAAACTCGTTTGCGTGGCCCAAATAAACACAAGAAGCCATTTCGTATAAACAGTTGCCAGCCACATGCGCTGCTGCTAGCCAGAAATAAAAGCCGTTAACTTGCGTTGGCTTTACGTGCCAAGCAACCGATGAGGATTCCAATAACCTCAAACCCTGACCCCTGACCCCTCTCTCTTTCTCTGTCTCTCTATCGGCGCGCCGGCTGTGTAAACATGCCCATAAAATGCCTAGCTATAATAATTGTAGAAAAATGAAAGACGACTGCGTCGATAGGCCCAACAAAAATTTCTATTTTGACTTTATCATTTTTTTCGTTCTTTTCCTTTTTTAGAATAACAAAGATATTGAGTTCGTGCCAGAGTGGACTGAGTTATGCCAAGCTTTAGAATTACGCTGTATTTTACGTAGTTTAAAGCGAGCTAAAAGTCGACGAATTTACTGAAAGAAGTTGGTAGACGAGTTTATTAAATTTAATATTTAAGCATAAGAGAATAAATAGATAAATTATATGCAAACTAGATGCAATCTCAGCTCAATATGCAGAAAATCTCTAGAGTTGATGTCGTATTAACCCCAAATGCGAATGGAGCAGCTTAAACTCAAAAGCTACTTTCATTTTGGCAAACAAAGCTATACAATGTGGCACATAATCCAGTTGCAAACACTTAAATTAATAACTAATTTAAAGCAGAATTAAGCTTCTTACAGAAAACATCATTTGATCTGCAAATAATAGCATTAAAATTCGAAATTAATTTAAGACATTTGCTCAGAAGATGGTTATTATTAGTTATTGTAGTTCAATCCGATTCTTGGAAGTTGATTGAGCAGCAAATTTCAATGAATCCATGACGTTAATCGGCAAGCAAGCAAGGCATTGCTTAAAGACCACAAATCCACTCATACAGACACACACTCATAAACGCCAAGTTAACACAGACAGAAGCACTGGCCAAAAAGTGGGAGTGGCTGTCGGGTAACGGTAAATTGATTGAGTGCTGTTCGCGACCATAAAAAGATTTTCACGTGGCATTCATTAATAATAATAATGCAGACGGCGACGCTAGTTGTCCGCCCATTTGCCGCACTGTCTGTCTATCACTCTGTCTGTCTGTGTGTCTGTCCTCCTGTCTCTCAGTCAGTCAGACAGAATGTCTGTTTGTCTGTCATTGCCTTCATTGAAGCAAGCAGCCAACCATCCATCTATCTGTACTGTGACTCTGTGTGCGATTGTTGTGGCAGCCACATAAGCCAATTGTCTGACAGCATCGAATAATTTCTCCTTCTCTCTCACTCCCTCTTAACCTCTCTTTCTCTCTCTCTCTCTCTCTCTCGGTTCACAGACGCCTGTGTCATTACTTTTTATTTATAAATCGACTAAATGGAAAATGCTTGCGAAACTTATAACAAGGCAAATTTACACAGACAGAGAAAACAGAGTCATCTCTCTTTTAGTCTCTTAGTCAAGAGAGAAGACAGCGAAGGAAAAGGGGAGAGGTAACAAGGGATGACAGGAGGGGAGGCAGTCAATGAACGGTTATTGACTCACTTGGGGCCGCCGGAACTCGTCGCTCAATCTTACACTATATTAAGTATGTATGCATGTTTATATATATATATTCGTGTATTCGTACTCACCATCGTGGGAATCGTAGAGATAAATTATTTTGCGCCAGCCATAAAATTGTATTGTATCAATGATGGCCTGATGATAATCGGGGCGCATGCTGAGGGCAAAGTCGAGGAAACCAGACGATGGCGTAAGCACCTAAAACGCGAAAATTATGGAAAACAGCATTCATATATTGTAGTTAGTTGAAAGAGACAGAATGACAATGCGAAAGAAAGAGAGAGAGAGAATGGGAAAGGATATGGCAAGTTAGTAAACCATGAATCATTATTGAGTAGTCACTGTTATTATTGTTGCTGTTGTTGTTGGGCCATTGTTTTGGCCCGTTTTGGGCATTTGGCTGCTTGATTTATATGGCTCCGCCCAAACGAGGCCAAAAGTGTGTTATAAATTTTTAAAGAGCACGCACAGGAATAGGACAGCACAGGACAGCGTTGCTTGTATTTATAATGATTTCGACCTGGGTTGCCTCATAAATTTTATAAACTTTTTGGTAGCATTTTCAAGGTTACCAATTTATATGAAAGTCAACTTTGCGTATGATTAATATTTCATATTAAAATAGGCGCTCTCTCTCTTCCTCTTTCTCTTTCTCTCTCTCTGTCACACCCTCTATTTGTTGGCCTAAGCTTTAATATTTATTAGGCTTTAACGCTTACCTTCTCCGGAAACCAGGGCGTCACAAAGGGCATCTGAAACGTATTCGAGTAGGAGTGCAGGGTATCAAAGGAGTCGGGCGACACGGCGCCGAGCATTGAGTAAACTCCACGCGAGAATTGATTACAAACTGTGGAAATTTATAAAAGGTAAAGAGTTGAGTCAGGCGAAAAATTATGAAAATTGTTTATGTCGAGATGCGATTGATAAAGAGACTTTAAGCGAGTCACTGGAGTTTTTAAATTTAAACAGTCACGACAACTACAAATTTGAAGTTAATACTAAAATTAACCATAAATATTAATGAATCAAAAATGGAGTAAACACAAAATTTATCTTTTCAATGCTAAAAATAGATTCGCTCATAAATGTGATGTATAAACTTACGTAGTTCATTTTTTTAGTCATCTTTTTAATTACCAGTATAATGAGTTTCACAACAAAAGCTCTGTGAGTTTGTCTGTTTCTTAGACTGAATTATAGATAGGTTTGAATTGTAATTCATACTTACTTAAACGTGACAATTTGAATGCATCCGCCGTGTTGATGACATCCACATAGGCCTGCAGTTCAAAGCGTCGCGAGGAGACGTTCAAGTTGTGATTGAGCATTGCATACTTGAAGGCTGATTGAACCTCATCTGTGCCCTGCTCGAAGATGGCACCTGTCGCGAACACATGTGTAAATGCAATAAAATACATATAAATGTTAGGCAAAGGTTAAATTAAATTTTGGGTGTTGTTGCTGATGTCGCTACTGTTGCTGTTGCTGTTGTTTTTGATGTTGCTGCTTTTCCTGTTGCTGTTGTCGTCGCCAGCGAGCGAAATTGTCAATTAGGTTCAAAGCAAAGGCACTTTAAACTTTGTAATTGCTTTTTCGCTCAAATTTTATTTGAGTTTTTCTTAGCGAAAACTTGAAATGCTTCTTATTGCTGTTGTTGTTCTTGTTGTTATTGTTATTGTTGCTGCTTTTGGGTGTCGTCGGGAAGTTGAACAAATTCTTAAATGTCGCTTTCTGCAAGTCAATAAACGTGCCGTTTCAGTTTTCAAAGCTTCAATGAAACTGGACTTTGCCGATTTTTTTATGTTCTCAGCTCAGTTTAATGAATCCTGAAACAGGATTGCTCTCAAACTGCAAGTTTGTGTCAATTCAACATTCAGCAACAGAAATGGCAACAGCAATGGATCAAACATTTTCTAAATGCCACATTGAGAAAGTGGGGCTTGGCATTTTAATACAATTTTGTAGCAGAGCTAGACGAATCCTTCGATAAATTATGTTTCCACTTACCTAACGGTATTTTCTCAGTTAATGACGGCTGTGCGTTGACTCGATTGTTGCCACTGCCACTGCTGCAAGTTAGCCATAAAAAGAGGCAACTCAACCTCCAGCCAAGGTCCATGTTGCAATTGTTGTAAATCCGCTTGCTGTTGTTGTTGTTGTGTGTGTTGTATTTGTGGCAGTTTATTTATATTTTACTTGTTCACTTTGTTGTTGTTGTTGCATTGTGCGCACATTATTTCTGTGTTTTTGTTGACAGTTTGAAATGTTACATTTGAAATTTGATACGCCACTCAATATTGTTATTATTGACATTTCTATTTAGTATATTTGCATAATATTTACGCTACTTATTACACGGTATTTAAAGGTTATTATCAAGTTGTTTGTATTAACTCAAAATTATATAAAAATAATAATAATAACATAAGCAAACAGGGTATCTGCTAGTTAATCATTTTAAGCTACTGCCAGCTTACTTGTTGAATTCATTAATATTTTTTGGGTTACTTTTGTCTACTTTGCCTTAGTACGCTTCAGTTATTTTGTAGCCTTTTTAAGGTGCTTAATTTATGTGCTTTCTATTTGAGCTGTCGACGAGTATGCACACATGCATATATATATAAACACACACACGGACACACAGAAAGGCTTACACACAGTGTTGGGCACACTTTCGCATTCACGCTTCGACTTGCACGTGTCTCTTACACCTTGTACAATGGGCCAAATTGAAAACAGTCCCATTCACTTTCCACTGATGTTCACATTTATGTTATGTCTCTCCCTCTCTTTCTCTCTCTCTCTCTCTCTCTCTCTACTCCTGCTCTCTCTCCCTGCAGCCTTTTAAACAAGCTTGACACTTTGTAGTCGCGTTTGTGCATTTGTATATACATGTATGTATATAAGTGTATTTGTGTGTGTGTGTGTGTGTGTGTTCAGTGAACTGTATGTAAATATGTATATATACTTGCCTATCTGACTGGCTATCCACCCCCCACACCCATATCTCTTACTCTCACTCTGTCTCTCCCTCTCTCTCTCTCTGTCTGTCTGTCCGTCAGGTGTCTGCAGCTGCACTCTTCCTCTTAATGCCACTTTTCTTGTTGTTGTCGTAGTTGTTTTTGCATGATTGTTAGTGTGTCACTGTGTGAACAACTTGTATCCTTATTGTCGCTGTTGTTGAGTCTGCTGTGTCCTGTGTCCTGTTACCTGCTATGGCTCAGCAGCAGCTCCTGTTGCTGCCGTCGTTATCCTTTCGGTTCGCTGAATGTTTTTGTGCTGATTTTGCGCCTATTTTAAATGTGCTTTTGTTTATTCCGCTTTTTTTAAAACACCCTGGATACATTAAATGTATTCTAAAGGCTATCATTGGCTATCAAGCCATGTATAGTATTAAAGGGTAGCTGCTAGTCAGTCACACATTTTTCATTATTGCTGTTAATTATTTTCACTTTTATTTGTGAATTTCAGCAATTTGGCTCACCTGCCAAACGCTTCTTCCGGCCGTCTGTTCGATTCGGCCATGTTTATTGGAATTTTATTATTTCTTTGTCAAAACATTTTTTGTTTTCGTTTTTGTTTGCATCGATTTCGGCTTTAAATTTTGTTCAATTATTTTAAAGCGGCTTATTTTGGGTGCATTGCAAATACAGATTACAGATTACAGGGCAGTTTTAATACGCCGCAGCCAATTAAAATGGTTTAAACTGTTTGGGATTTTACTGAAATTTATAAATATTATTTATCCATCAAATGCAATTGTAGCTTGCACTACAAATCTATTTAAAGTGAAGGATGCTTCATTATAACTTGAGTACATCAAAAAGTTTATTTAATACCTTTTAGCATTTTTACGCCTTTTGCCTGCTCAACTTTTTACAGCTTGAGATTTAATCATGGCATAAACTGTAGTCAAAACACCATTCTAATTGATATTTATTCATTAGTTAAATATGAAAATTTCTATGGCATAAATTTGTAGTCTACTTAACTCTCAGTTGGCCATAAAAACGAAAGGCAAAGTCGGAATTAGAGAAGGAGATGGGGATAGAGATAGGAAAACGGATAAGGACAGCGGTCCTTAAATTGGTCCACTCATCAGCCTGAGAGGGGCATTAGTTGGCGCATTTGGAAAATAGATTAACAGACGCTTAATATTCATAAGTAAGTACTACAGCCAGAGCCATTTTAGACACTTGGAACTTTATTCATTATAATGACGATGGCTGAACGCAAAACTAACACAAAATGCAAAGCTGGGACCATGGTCGATCCTCGATGGGAGAGTCTAGGCCTAGAGGAGCCGCAACGCGTAGCCAAGAGAGCTCCACTTAATTAAATTTAAATTAGAAGGCTAAAGTTGCACGTCACGGTTGTTTTAGAGTGCCTGGACAGTTAGACAGACAAAGGACCAAAAGGGAGACAGAGAGGGGTAAGGACTGAGACTGTGTGGCGATGCTGCTGGGGCCTATTTATAAGGCAAACAAAAAAGCGACTATAAGCATCACACACCCAGTTAGATAAATGAAACGAATGAATGGACATTTGGAGTAGTAGAAGAATGCCAGGGATGCCAGGCTTTCTTCCCTCTTTCCACTTTCCGCCTGGGCTGTTTTGCTTTTCTATTATATGTCCGTATGGCTTACAGTCTTATATAGCCCCACTTTTGTTAATTAAATAATTATTTTGTAGCAACTTGCTAATTACTTTTTACTTCGTTTTTTGTATACATTTTATCTGTTTTAGAGTCAGAGTTTTGCTCTCTATTCATTCGGCTCTTGCAACATTTAACAGCTGCTTCCGTCGACCCTTGCGAGAGGTTTATTTACTGTGCCACCCACTGATAGGTATCAGCTTCCCTTAAATCTGTATTACCGTTTCGCTTTAGCTTAGGTCGCCACAAAAAAAATTTAATACCAAAATGCTTATGCCGAACAGACAACAAAATGTTGGGCCAGGTAAAAGAATTCGTATTAAGGCAAACGTTGCGTGATCAAAATGTAAGAGGAAAATTATTAGACCACAAATGTTGGCGATATATAAGCCAGCTCATTAGCATTTTAATAAGGCTATTAGCATGCCAACAACAAGTTTAGCTTCTCAATAATTCAAGAGAACAACAAAAGAAAGGGCCAATTTCCGTAGCGTTTTAAATTTTGCACCGAAATCTTTTCACTATTTTAATAGAAATTCTCTTTTCTACTCGTATCAACAGAAATAAAATCACATATAATGGAGAACGAGAAGACGACGTTTTCTTTGAATTTGACAACTTACAGAAGACAAGCGGGTGAGTCCATTTCCCATTTATTTTTATTTTATTTTGTATTTTTATATTTTTGTTTGTTTTTTTTTTATTGTTGTTAATGATCACAAAACAACGCACATAATGTAAATTGTACGATACCGCGTAGTGCGGTTATTCTATGTACATTTAGCCGGAATTTTTTCCTATTTTTTTGACTCGCGAAATATTTGCAAATTGGCCATTAAGCGACTATTTCATTTGCATAAGTTGGCGCAATTTAAAAAATGATTGCCGCTTCTTTATTATCACGTAATGGCGAAAGGCCAGCACTAAAACACAGACCGCTTTTTATCACTCTGTTCGCTCTGTTCTCCTGTTGATGGGCCACGATGATGTTTGGCTTAGGGACTATTCGGGGCTGCCCGTCAGCACTCGGCCCGCTCTTAGGACTTATCTGTCTGTCCTGTCCGTACATCAACTCAATTTCAATTCAATCCGCCGTATTCGTCCTGCCAGACGCGCGCACAACTGAATACTGAATATGACAAAGCATCCACGACGGAACCTTGGCCGTCAGCCAGCTCGGCGACAAAGCTACAAAATCCGTACGCTCTCTCTCTCATTTTTCTGGCTACTCTCAGTGTACTAAAAAGGGCGGCACAGCCTCCAGAGAGTCTGCAAAGTGCGAGAGTTGCCGAGAGAGCGCAAAAAGGACGATTGTCGATGTCGATGTTACTGACCTAGTAACCGTTTTTCAAGTTTATTCGTTGTGGCTGCTGCGAAAAGTAACAAGAAAAATACGCGAAGCGCACAGCAACAACAACATTTGGAAAAATACCCTATAGAACGTTTAAAATGAGCGATTACAGTAGTGCAGGCGGAATAATTGAGACGAATTAATAAACACAGTCAGAGAATAACAATTTGTTTTTCTCAACTTTTCCTTAACGAAAACTTCTCCAATTCATATTGCTTTGAAGCTCAGACATTTTTAGGCCACATTAATTATTATATATTTTTTTCTCTTAAAGTAGTCTTAAACATATTTAAGACTATATTTTTTCATCCCATTACTTTCTTTTACTTTTCATTTTTTAATTTCAAAATCAATTATTTTAGCAACACGAAACTTTATATATTACCTCTTATGTGCGAGAAGGAAGAGTGAGAATGGGATTATTTACGCTTTTCTCATATTTATAATATCTTCGCATTATTTGGGATGCTCAACAAAAATTGGCAATTCAATTTAATTTGATCATATTATAGATTTACAGACAGTCAGTCAGTCAGTCTGTTAGGGAGTCAGTAAGAGGACTTTAAGTTAGAATTGATGAAAATCAATTCAGCTGCAACTCAATCAGTTACAGAGCTGGCAATGCTCGCACTTGTCTCGTTTCCCATTTCCCATTTCCCATTACCCGTTTCCCTTGCCACTTTTCTCGTTCGCCTGGTCAAACTTTGTGTATGTAAAATCTGAACAATCATTTTAGCATTTCAACGTGCAAAAGCAGTGGCCAAATGGAAAGCGGAAACTGAAACAGAAATACAGGAAAACATACAGAGAAAAAGTGAAACAAATCCAAAAACAAGAATAACAACAAAACACACATGCAGAAAAACTCAATCATATGAGCAACATGTGTGCACGCGTGAATACTTATTGGAAATTCAATTTTCAATAAATGCACACAAATTGATTTCAGCACAGAGCTGCCAAAGTATACATACTCCAACACACACACACACACACACACATACACATAGAAAGGGGGTGAGACACACAAACACACACACACACACACACACATATACACACTTCAATCACACACGCATATGGATACACCTCGCATTAAGTGTAAAACTTTTCAATTTACGTTTTGTTTCTTGGCATCAAATATCCGGAGCTGTCAAAAGTATTTGTCGAGAGATTTTCAAGTGTGCTCCTTTCGGATTCTTTCGACTTGGTTGGCTTCTTTTTGGGCTTGGCACACATTATTTTTTTTATATTAGATTTCATTTCTTTAGATTTCCATTGGCAATTTGTATGCCTCTCGTGGGCATAAGCAGGAAGGTAAAAGGACTGACAGACAGGTGTGTATGTGTGTGTGTGTGTACTCGAATGTGATCCTGACCTGCATCTCACCTCTGACATATGCTGTTGCTTATCCGCACCTGAAATTCCGCATCATGCAGAGCAAACACTTGTTAATTACTTTTATTATATCCACGACTACAGTTGCACAGTCACGCAATTTGACCCGAGACCAGTCACCACGACGGCATTATTGCCTGTTGCTTTTTTCACCCTGCTAATGGGGCGCTCTCTGATGCCTCAATGGGCACTGGAGTGGGTTTTCGATGCCGATGCCGCTAGCTGGTTTCCATTGCCGGTGCCGTTGCCGTTGCCGTTGCCGGTGGCGGTGGCATGCTTCATGTGCTCACCACATTTGATGTGGTTGGCCGTAAACAAGCTGCCTACATCCGCACCCTATCCACCTGTCCACACACACACCAGGTGGGTGTATCCACGTACAAGCAGCCCGCTGTCGTTCCCACACACACAAGTAATTGCAATCAGCACCTTGGCAACGCAACGCGCAGCTGCGCCCAAAAGTGTGCTACACATGTACATTTATTTAATGCCACGACAGCGCGCCTCTTAACACTATAAAGCAAGTGATTTTCTTTTTTCATTTTTATCGAATTTAATATTGCTCAATTTACGGCAATCAAATAGAGTTGATGCCATCAACGGTTTTGCAACTCAATCAAATGTATATTAATAATGTGAGTATTAAAGTATATGAATGCAACTTGAAAGCTATTTCATATAGTATAACCATTTCATAATATATTTGACATGCTCTACATATTTCCAACAGTTCAAAAGCAACGTCGAATTCCTACAACCAAGCAACCAATCCTTTGAAATATTCAAATATTTATTGAAAGATTTCATAACATACACATATGTATGTAAGTAAGTATATTTATTGAATAAAATTAAATTAATTTATAAATTGAATAAAAAGGCTTTCAATTTACTCATTCATTTATTGTATTAAGTACATTTTTTTACATTACGAAAATATGTCCGGAAAATTATTTCGCTGATATTTGTAAATTGATTTTTATTAAATTTTCTTTAACTATTTATTTTTTACCAACTTAATAGGCTTAGATTAAATTGGATTAGCTCTTTAATCAGTTTTCTACATTGTACTTCTGCTCATATTCTCATTAAATTTTCGCCTTTCAAGTGTTAAAGTCATTTACAAGTAGACACGCTTGGAAGGTGCCGCAATTTATATGCTAATTAAGAATTCTTAATTGTAATTTCTTTGCGAATGCAGCTCACTAAAGAGAGACAGAGAGAGAGAGAGAGAGAGAATGTGAACACAAAGTTGTCTGCTTTCAATATAATAATATACGAGACTTTTGCAGTTTGGCTAACGTGGCGTATGCGTAATAATTGGCATCAATCGTCGGCTTAGCCCTAACACTCATTCAACACAATAATAGTCTGTCTGTCTACTGGCTTATGTGTTACACTCGAGCACAAGTATAATTATAACATGTTAGAGCACGGATAAAGGTGCGTATGCGTAATAATTGGCATCAATCTGACAAAACTCTTGCCAAGAGTTGTCAGCTTCAACAATTTATGTACTTTCTATAGAGTCAAATTCTGTCTGTTGTCGGTTGTTGTTGTTGTTGTTGTTGTAGCAGAGTGACAAGCTTTGAACAATGGTGCGAATGCGCAATATTTGGCATCAATGCCCATGAAGTGATGGCAAAGTGCAAAGTAGGAATATATTATAATTTCAACAGTCTGCTCTGCTGTCCGCCCTGTTTAGCCAATTTTGAAAAAGCGATTGACACGGCTCGGACTTTGTATTCCGTGTGGAAATTAACGTGAATGCTGGTCAACTTGATTGGCATTGTTTTCACCGCCTGCCGCTCGCCACTTGCCACTTGGCACTTGGCACTCGCCACATGCCGCGTGTTGCGAGCCACACGCACCAATGTCAATTGAAATCAAATGTGCGACCAAATTGTATTTGGTCCTGTCACTTGAGGTGTGTTCATGTCAGACTGTATGCAAATTATTAAGCAACTAATTAAGCGACCGCATTGCACTAAAGCGAGATGGGAAGAATGTGGGAGAGTGACAACTGATCAGGGAACAATAAATACGAGTGTGTCGACGGGGAGGGGATAAAGCTTTTCCAATTAAATTTATAACTTATTTATGACAGAAAGTAATCTTCTTTGGGCATTAGATGATGTAATAAAAATGATTGAAATATAATTGACAATTGCCATAAAAGCTAAACAAACACATAGATACAGACACACACACACACACACACACACACACATGCATCAATTTTGCTTGTAAAATCCAGACTGCTGGCTTGGCAGGCACTTACAATCAACGATTACCTTTACACCTGCCATTTTGAAAATAAGCCATAAGCGGAAATGACATCAAAAGGATATTGTTATATCGATGAGGCAAAGCCAGGCAGCCTGTCCTGTCGTCGTTGTCGTCCCTGCCATTGGCCCGTAAGCAGCCGAATAAGTAGCACGGCAAAATAAAGTATAGCAAAAGGTGCCATAAAATAAATAACATAAGAAACCAAATAAACATTTTGGGCAAAGTCAAAAGGAAAAGTAACAGCTAAAGCTCACACCAAAAAAACTTCCAACTCTGTATAAAATAGACTGCTTCTGACTCTGCGGGTGTGTGTGTGTGTGAGTGTGCATAAAATAGACTTATCCTAATGAAAAAAGTCTTGCAGGCACGTTAAGTAAGATATGTATGTGATATCCACACAAGGTAATGGCCCGGCTTGAGGCCACACACAGAGAGAAAGAGCTCCATTGAGCTGCCCCGCTTTAAGGCGTCGAAACGTTAAAAGTTAGATATGGCAATAGAACTTGTTAAGCGGCTTATGCCAATAGCAAAAACAACACAAAGGTCGGTAAAATGCCTTAAAAAGTCGCCTGCAGATCCCCGCGATTCCTTTTCAAATGAAAATTAAATGAAAACTTCATATGAAATGTGTAAACTGTATGCAGTGCACTACAGATAGTATATACATATATAAAAAATAAATATATTTTTCATTTAAATCCGCATAAATTAAGAAGACAATATACAAACTTACAAGTATTTCAAAATGCTGAAAACTTTGACTACTTTCTGACTTTTGACTTGGCCAAAATAAAGTCAAGTCAAGTGTTTATTATGCAGACAGCAGTTGTTAGAACTGTTCAACTTCAACTGACAAATAAAGTAGCTCAGCTGTCGTTCGAGTTGTGACACGAGTTGCAGACATCCTTTGGGAACTGTTCGATTAAGTAGTAGCTCGTAACTAAATTAACTATTGAATGCAGCAAGATATTAATTTAAATGACAGCGGTGACAGTTTAGGCTTGTCAACATAGGAATATTGCCTTTGGCGATAGCCATCATCTTCTTCCTCTTCTACTACTTTCTTGTTTCCTGAACCTTATGACCTAATTGCTAACTGACCTGCATTCTGGCCCAAGGAACACGGCAAGTGGTTAAACGGTCTCTGAATATGAAACACAAAAATGAAAATGATTAGTACCTTTTGGTATTTGTATACCCTGTAATTAAAAAATGTTTCATGTATTTTGGGTATGCATAAGAATATGTTATTTTTAGCTATCTTAAACTTAAACTCTTTACAAATAATAATTATGAACAATTGACATGTTTAGATTGTCAATTACTCTCGATTAGCGCATTCTTGTTTTGTATAGGGTATTGTGACTTCGAGCATGATATTATATATCACTCTGCTGCGTAGATGCTTGTAGCTCGCGGCTAGATTTTCATTTTCCTTTTCAATTACGACGCCGCGTCTCGCAGTTGGCGAGTTTCTCATGTATTTTTTTCTTTTTTTTTGTTTTTTTGTTATTTTTGGTCTGGCTGTTTGTTTGTATAACCGTCGACTGGGTTCATGACGGGGTCTAGCGCTGTCTGTTGCCGGCAAGGACCTTTGCATTTAAGCCTAATTGCTGAAGCGCACTGTGAGCTGCAATGATATTTCATTTCGTTTAGCTGCGACTTAGGCTAAGCCCTTAAAAATGCCAGCTAGCTGAGCTATCTCCCAGGAACTGCATTGCAGAAATCGGAGAAATCAGAGAGCAACTACGAGTACTCATAAATAAAATGTAGATCCTGGCACCTCGAATGATATAATGATATAGAAATTGGCAAATGAAAATTAATGATCCAGTGCCGACAGAGGCACGCCCCCAACAAAATGGAAACTAATAAAACACAAATTTTTGTTGGCTCATTAAAATTGCAGGCCAGGCAAATGGCCAACCATTCATTCACCACTGCACCACCGAACCACCGCACCACCCACTTGCCATACGTGAACATTTCGTACTGCGGATGCAATAAACTGCAGAATTTATGTGCCAGTCGCCTGACAATTGAATTAAATTTCCAATGCGTCTTGATGTGGGGGAAACTGCTGAAGACGAAGATGTGGATGGGACATTACTTTACTGGGCGCACTGTCTGCAGTAATAACTGTAATTTTTGGCAAATGTTCAAGCTCTTTCACTCACTCATTCACTCGCCATTTGGCTGGCTGTCTCTTTCTCATAAACCGTAGCTCATCAGAATCCACTTACAATATGTTTCTGGTCTCTGCAAAGGCACTTCCACATTTCTCATCCTTCTCCTGTCTGTGCCTAATATTTATGTCTTAATATACATACATATGAGAACGCACGTCCTTTATCACCCAAAAACAGTCCCGAATATTTCTTAACATTACAAATGCTCGTGTTGGAATCTTTGACACATACTGGCAATGAATTATTAAACCTTTATTAATTTTACATATATTGTTCTATATACATTGTTTAAATGCCAAAGCATTTCTATTACGAGTATTCTCGAATTGATGATTCGGCTTTAAAACTGCCGTTGCAATGCATTGTTCAACTTGAATTTCATATTTCAAAAAGTAATTTAAATTATAATTTAACATACTCGCAATAAAAAGCAATTGGCGTCGTTTTAAATTATTAAATGCCTATCGCTGGACATTTATTAAATTACAATGTTACTTTTGGGAATTGCCACAGGGCAGGAAAAAAATAAGTGAAACAGAATAAATAATATGAAAATTGCGGGTTCATTCCGTATTTTTACGTTTGATTTAATTGTATACATATATTTTGGGTACTAAAATTTTGTTTTGTTTAAATAAACAAATATTTAAAATAAATAGAAGTGAAATTACTGCGGATTAGTATTCTGGAATGATATACAAATTCATTTAAATTGCAAACTAACAATGAGCTTATGCAGTGACAACAATTCAAATGTCTTTTTTGGTTTAAATAAATTATTTGTGACGTATTTGAATTCAACTCTTTAAGGTCAGCGAGAAAGATAATTCTCTGTTTCTCATAAAATATATATGAATTGTATGTTAAACACAATTAAAATGGGCTTTAACACTTGAACCCTATAATACCCGTTAACAATGTGTTACATTTGCGGGGTACAATAAGTGGGGAAACTAAAATGGCGGAAGCTTGTGATTTTTGGCAAACAATTTCCATTGAATTTTGGGAATTTATCTAGAAAAATGTTGCCAAAACAGAAACGGGTCGATGTAGTCAAAGTCCGTCGTGGAAAAGCTGTGTCCAAAAGGAACAGGCCATGCCAAAGCAGATATAATAGCTTTTGATTACAGTTTATGGATGTCGCCTTTAGCTTCTATCTTTTTTTTCTAGCGAGTGTGAGTGTGTGTGTGTGTGTGTGTGTGTGTTGGCCAAAAACTTTGTTGTTTAGTGGGCGTGCGCCACGTCGGCGTCGCTAAAATGGGCGACAAGAAGGGGCAAGAACTCTGAACTGGAAGCAAACTAAAACTGAACTGATCCCAGACTAAACTGGACCGAAACTAGATGAAACAGGCTTTTATCGTGGTGGCACAGTGGACGCTGAAAATATATGGACGGTCATTTTGCAACTACTATTGAAATTGTTTCATTGCGCAAAGCCCAATTGACTTTTATGCAAATAAAATTATGTGATTGCTCTCGTTTCTGGGGTAAAAAGCAAAACATTGATTTTTATTTACCGTCGTGAATTAAGTGCAGACCGAGAGTGAGAGAGAGAGGGAATGCTTAGTAGGGTGTTATAGCAAGAGAGGGAGGGGAAAACTGCGCCACATTTTCATAACGTAAGTGAATAGAAAATTGAATAAAATCTAATAATAAATGCTTTTATGCAGCCCTTAAGCACTCTGAAAAGATGACGACGACGGCGATGGCGACAACGATATATATATGTATAACGCCTGAAGGATGCAGCAGGAGAGATATTGGAGTGAGGGTGGGGGTCCTGAGAGCTCATTGGTGTCGCTCGACATGCTCCAATAGCTACACGCCACATGCCACATACAACATGCAACATACAAGCACAACATTTGCTCTCTGTATTCTTGGCAATATGCATAAGTATCTTCGGCTATGATGTGTACATATGTATGTATGTGTGTGCGTGTGTGTGTGTGTGTGTGTGTGTGTGTTTGAGTGCGGCATGCCCCATTTGGCTGCCTCATTGTTTGTAGCTGTAGTTCTTGTTGTTGTTGTTTATCTCAACGCTCTCTCTTTCATACTTTGCTGCTTTTTACATGGCTTTTGCAGCGCCATCGCTTTTGCCTTTGGGCCAGTCCTTCAATTTGGCTTTAAACAATTTAAACGAGTTTCCATTTAGACTCTCGGCGTTAGCTTTCTCGTTTGCGTTTACGTTTGCTTTGTTGCCTTGCCTTGGATTACAACTCAGCTCGGATATCTGGCAGCCGCACTTAACTAGTTTGACTTGCAGTTCATTTAGCCTGGCATCTCAAATGCTGCTGACTCTGTTGCATGCAACACACACACACACACACACACCTGACAACGCATCGCCTCTTCATTCTACAGACAGACAAATGGAAGTAAACTCGATTTAGAAATGTTTTTCCTACTCGCACTTCATATCCCTGGCATGTGTTCTGCTGAGTGCTGCTAGTCAAATTCAATAATTCAAGTCAAAGCCTGCACATAGACAACAAAGGAAAACGAATAGGAATCAGGTAACAGCTAACATCTAACAGGTAACAGCTAAAAGCCAACAGATACCAACTGAGAGATGCAACTAAGCCATTTCGATCTGAGTAACCAAGGCTCTTGCTAATAGCTCAAATAAAAACAAAAGTGGAAACATTTTAGCCTTATGAAATAAAGCTCTACACTCCATGTAATTAATTTGCTTAAGTATAGTAACTATTTAATGACTTCACATATTTAAAAATATCTTGAACTTAAGCTACAAATTATTTATTTTATTCTTTTATTTGTTTGGTTATTCCTTCTTTAATAATCTCTCATTTCCAATCTTCAAATATCTAGTTTGTCGCCAATGTAGTCAGTTGGTTAATCATATCGTTATTTTGCAAAATTCGGAGTACAACAAAGTTTATTAAAATTGTTGGCAATCTGGAAAGTATAAATTTGTCATGTCATTGAGAACATATATCAGCGCAGTTTTCTCTATTCTTCTTTGGCGCTTTGTATTATTTTTATCGACGCTGACTGGTGGGAAAATAAAACTTGTTAGACCACATAAATTGCTGAGCATTTTTTATTTACTGAGCATCGTTTATCAGTTACCCAATGGGAGCCAATTGGACAGGGAAGGAAGGACGATAACCATAGTCGTATATATATTTAACTATATATACTATGTATATATGAATGTATCTTTTGCAGTTGTTTAAAACGGCGGCACTTGAAAGCGTTTATTTATTTGTTAGACTTTTGAAAATATTGTTGAATACTCGAATATACTCGTACGTATACTTATTTATATTGCCTTGAGCTTTAATATTTATTTCCGTTTCCGGCTTGTCGCATTCGCAGTCGCATTTACAGTTGTTGTTTTTGTTGTTATTGTTAGTTTTGTTTTCGTTTGCAGCTGTTACTTCCTTGCTCATTACTTCACTTGTGGCGTACGTAATTCAAGTGGCCCAGATGGAGCCGAGTAAAGGGTCCTGCAACAACCACAACAACAACAACCATCCGACCAGCAACGACAACAACAACAACAACTGCGAATGATACACATTTTGTCGCGCTGTGTATTTTGCATAGCTGGATTCATTTTACACTGTCCATTTTAGCTGTTATTGTTGTTGCTGTTGCTGCTGGCAATGCGACTAAAGATTTATGTGCAAAATGCTACTTCAAATGTAATTTACAACAGAAGCTCTGCAAATTTATGTGAACCAAGCCTGAACACGTCAGCACAGCCCAGCCAAGTTAAGAGCCAACTTCGGAGCTCAGCGTATTAAAATTAAATCAACTTAAAAAACAGTATTTATCGAAATCAATTTTACGACTATGCCAGACAATCAGAAGCCGATAAATCGTAGACGCTTAAAAATCATCAATTAGTTAAAGTTCAGTTTCAGTTAGAGTAACATTTCTGTTCGAGTTGCTGTCAACGTGTTCTCGTTTTCAGCCAAATTGGACCCTTGAGTTTACGACGCAGACAACGCGAACTTCAAATCGACATTTGCAGCAGTTCATGTGCCACTCACTAGACAGACAGACAGAGAGAGTGCTAAAGGGGTGGAGAGGGGAGAGGAAAGGCCAACAGAGACAGTAGCTTCATTTTTTTGCTACGTTTTTGGCGTTATGCTTTTTAGATATTCATATTTTGCCATTGATGATATTTTCACTACTTTCGTATGCATAACACGTACGCAACCCACACACACACACATTGATGTTCACACAGACTTTAGATATATGTATATACATATATATAGAGCATAATGTATAGAGTCGTTTCTGGTACCTTTTGGCGTATTAACTCTAACCAGGCCGTGCGCTTCCATCTGTCTATGTGCTCCCTTTTAAATTTGCATATTTTTTGACTTAACACATCCTTCAAAAATTGCGAAACGCGTTTGCGATAGCTTTGGCATTTCCTTGGCCTCTTTCCGTTTTCCGCTTTTCTCTACACACACACACACACATACATGCATACTTATTTATCCAGTCTATCTATTCTTATTCTCGTTTTTTGCTTTGCTTTTTGATACGGGCTGTGGCTTGCATTTTGTGCGATAAGTTAAAGCGCCGCTTTAAAGCGACATTTTTTCAGTGACTCCTCACTCATGATTTCCCTACTCCCCTTTCCTCTTCCTTTTCCTGGTCCTCTCGCATTGCGCTTGCACTTCTGAGCAAGGGCCAGAAATTCGCACTCGAATGCAAATTGGTTCACAGTTAAATTTAATCGCCTTACTGTTTTTAAATTTACTGAGGCTGAGGCTGAGGCTGTGGGCTCCGACTCAGACTCAAACTCAGGCCTCCATGGCGGTGCGGTGACTCTCAAGACAAGTGGCGCTAATCCTTGACTTTGCTGCTAATGCACGTCGTATGTCAAACACCAAAAACGTTTACAACCGCCAGTGTTGCCCATCCACCCTTCTACCTTATTTCACCCCTCTGTTGCCATCTTCAACATCTTCCGCCCGCACATAAGGCAACGCAATTTATATGCCTTCCACTTGCTGCTCTCTCAACTCAGCTGCTTGTTTGCCTTGGCAGCGTCTTCGGGTGTCTCATCCTCATCCTTATCCTCTTCTCATTCCTCATTCTCAGACTTGGCCACAGCGCCGCTTTGTATGCTATGCATTTTTCTGCACTCTTGACTCTTAAGCGTGCACTTGGCCAGTCAGGCAGAGACCCAAATCCCCCCGTCAGCCCGCAGCCCGCAGCCTTCAACCCGCAATTCTCATCTCAAGCCCGCAGCGTCTCCATTGCAACGCAGCTGCCTCGTCAGCATCAGCTCTCTCTCCCTTTCTCTTTCATCATGTGTGCGTGTGTGTGTGTCTGTGTGTGTTGTTTGTCTTTAGGGATATGTGCACCATGGCTGCGTGTATGTGTGTGTATGTTTGTGTGTTTGCCAGCACTCTGCCGCAAGCATTTTGATAAGAAAAACAAACAACGCGCTTCAGTCATACATCGAGTAAGCGTAAGCGGGTAAGAGAGACAGAAAGAGAGAGAGAGAGAAAAAATAGAGGAACCTACAAGCTTAAGTGTCATTTATGCGTTTTAATGTTGGAATTTAATTTTCAAATTAAGTAAAGTTTGTGTGGCTTTTACAGAATTGTAGAATGGCGGAGAACTCCCCACTCCCCCCTCACTCTTTCTCCAGCAAACTGTTTTTAGTAAACTTGCCTCATTGACAAATTTCGCCCAGTTGAAATAAAAACATAAAAGCAGAAAGTTTACAACTTTTAGTTACTCTACACACAGAGATCTAAAGTGACTTTATTTTGTGTTTATGCACTTAAAAGGCAAATTGGCATTAGTTTATATGAACTAATATTCCAAAACTATTTCACAGTCTTATTTTACTTTACAGGGTATAAATTGCAATGTACTTGAAACATTAACCTAAATGAAAATAAATTGCTTAAATGCCAGCATTTAATGCCTTCAAGATTTGAATTACACAAGGACAAATATAAGTGCTTACTTATGGTAGCTCACTTATTTCCAAGAGCTTCTTGAGATTCTACTCATCATTAAATGTGTGTATATCAGAAAAATATATATAAAAAGCTTTCATTAAGTAGGTTATACTCAACAGTAGTTGCCGCTATGAAATAACTTTTAATACTTTTTGCTGTTGTCTCTTCAGAATCTCGTTTTTATCTGTATTTCTGGGATAATCTTCTTGTGCCTGTATCAATTTGCAATTATGTTTCAATCAATTTGATACGAATTTAATCTTCTGTGGCAAATAGTAGATTGCTTTCCTAGCTGGCAATTGTCGAGAGCCGAGGAAATCATGGCATGCCATGCCATTTTAAATTCCAATTGAGCGAATTGCGCTGGCGTCTTTGTTTATGGCCATTACCCATTGGCCATTGTGTCTGGTTCATGGTCCATGGTTTACTGTCCACTATTCACGGCATCCTATTGCCACTTTCGCTTGTTAGGCTCAAGTGTCGCCCATAAATAAATGGCAGAGCTTGTTAGCCAACACGGCCGCAACAAAAGTGCAGGCTAACAAGAGTCACAAGTCACACAAGTCCAGCAGCACGGCAAAAGGACTCATTAGATAGGAGGACTCATATGTTTGTGTCCTTTGCCACAGTCCACAATCCGTGCACTGACTCTGCGCGTTCAACCAGAATAATGATAACTCGGCAGAGAAGTTCTCAGGTATGGGAAAATTATATTTATTATCTTTTTTAAATTGTGGGCTCACATTTCATTTTAATAAGGGCATAAATTATTGAAAAATTCGAAATTAATTAAGCAAAACATTACACATAGAAACTATATTCAGAAAAAATAACAAATATGAGATTCCAGATAATATCAGTTCCCAGTTTAAATAATCGAGTAAATATTTTAATAATTATTGTTCTCTTAGAATTTTGTTCTTAATTAAACATTTACATCCTGAATGCCTAAAAAATATTTGTGGAAATCAAGAATTTCAATACTGAATTCTTAGTTCACAGATCTGATAAATGACTTAACAAATCAACAATTTGTTGTCCAAATGAAACAAAGTGAGAACATTTTATGAGGACGATGATAAACATTTTTTGTACTTTGTTATTATAGTCGATTAATGGCATTTTGTAAATATTTTAAATGTTTGTGCAATTGCACTTTTGTTATAAATTTAAGACCATAAATAATTGCAAATTCCACAAAAGCAGACTGAGGCTCACATACAAAAAGTGAATTGAATTATGGCCTGGTTTAAATTCAATTGAAGCGCAGTGTCGCTTTGTTAGCATTTGGCATTTATTTTTTAAAGCGTGCGGCAAATGTTGCCATTAATTTTTAACAACAACAAAGGCAGCGCAGCAACAATGCAATTGCCGGAATATACCCAGCGCCATTATGCGACAATAGGGTATATTTATTCAATGATAAGGTAAACAGGTAATTACGTTGAAAGAGAGTATTTGTGTATTTTGAACAGGATATCTGCTAGTCGAGCCATCTGCTCTATACCTTCTCACGTGTTATGAATATTATTATTTTTATTTTGAGGCTTAAGAGTAAATTTATATGCAGGTGCGCATATTCATTGGCATGGCATGTTATCAATACTTTTGAATTTCATAAATTATACTAGTTGATGCTGTGGTCGTTAATGACACTTTCCACTTAACTATCAATGTGAATGAGCTTTCAACATTTACTTAAACTAAGTAGTCGCTAAAAAGCTAATCAGAAAATAAAGCAAGTCAAAATCATGACTGACGATCAGAACGAACTGAGTCGATTTTTTCACTGGGGTCCCATTTTAGCATTCAGTGTTACCTTAACCGTTAACTGGACGACTTGGGCGTGGTGGCCCGAGGATGAAACATTCACAGCCCGCGCTCATTTTGGCCTTTTTGTGCTGCTCAACCTGTTGGCCGTGTACAATTATGTGATGGCCGTGATGGTGGGTCCTGGCTTTCTGCCCAGGAGATGGCAACCGTTGCACCACCGAGAGGCCAAGTTTCTGCAGTTCTGCAAGAGATGCGGTGGATTCAAGGCGCCTCGATCGCATCATTGTCGTCAGTGTGATCGGTGTGTGAAGAAGATGGACCATCATTGTCCCTGGATCAATCACTGTGTCGGCTGGTCCAATCAAGCCTATTTCGTCTACTTCCTGGTCTTCTACATGCTGAGTAATCTGCATGCCTCTGTGGTGCTCTGTCTAGGTGGATTTCATTACTTCTCTGACATCCTTTTGCATGGGGATATCCGAAGGATTAAATTGAGCCGCCTCTTGATCTGCGTCTTCAGTCTGGGCCTGGCCGTGGGCATTGTCCTTTGCATGTTGAAACTGATTCTCATACAGATTGTGTGCATTGTGAAGAACATGACGAGCATTGAGCAATGGATTGTGGAGAAGGCCCATTGTCGTCGACACAGATCCAAGCGACAGCTGAGGCCATTTGTCTATCCCTACAACATTGGCTGGTACTCCAATCTCGGCCAGGTGTTCAACATTCAGTCCCAGACCCGTGGCAGGGGCATCGAGTGGCCAGTTCGCAAGGGCTGCGATCAATTTACGCTCACACGGGAGCAACTTGCCCAAAAGGCCGTGAAGCGGCAACGAACTCGCACCTTCAAGTGCACTCGACACGTCACAGGACATTGGCTGCCGATCCTGTCCCAGGGATTGATGGTTACCATCTGTGTTCCCTGCGCCGATGATCCTCGCATTCGCCTGGAACCCAACGATCTCATCCGAGTGACTCGCATTCGAAATTATTGGCTCTTTGGAGAGCGAGTGCTTAACAAAGTTGAAGATCAAGATCTGAGCAGGAAATTGCCCAAGGGACCCATTCGCGGTTGGTTTCCACGTCGATGTGCCATCGATGTCACCGAGTCCTTGAAGTCCGCTGTTAGCGGAGAGCCAGATTCAAATGAATTTATTCAGAAAAATAAATCGATTGCCAAGCACAAGTTAAATCAGGATTAGAAGCGATCATAAATAACTTTTTAAATATATATATATTTATTCTGTTTTAATTGTTATAAATATCTATATGGTAGTGTTGCTATAATTCATTGAATAATCATTAAAGATTATTAATGTCTAAAACATTAAAATATTCAAAATCAAATTTATATTTACTCTGTATTCAATTGTTACAAATATGAGTCTGGAAATGCTGTAAGCAATCGTTAAATCGTTTTTTCATTATTTTTAGTTCTCTTTTGTCTTAAATCTGGTTTTAATTTTTAAAAGTGTTTTTGCTTTTCACAACAATGTTTATTTACAATATTTTATATGCAGCTGAAAAGTATGCAATACTTTCCATTTGAATCTGCATATCCGTGCTTGTCCAAGGGTGTCAAGCAATTTGCAATGCCTCATGGCTCTTGCACTGTTTTTTTCCTAGTTAGTTGTCGAACAACTACAACTATTGGTGGTGGCCCTGGCAACAGTTGCAGGAACAGGAAACAGGAACTTGCCCGCATACGTTGCGAAGTGGATTTTTAGTTGAAATGAAAAGCAAACTCCAACAACAACAACAAAGGCGCAGTGAAGTGGCATTGAAACTACGAGTTGTATATTGAAAATGAAACATTGGAATTGCAAGAGTTGCAAGTTCTGGGCAGAGTCGCGGATTTGCTATTGTATATATTCAAAACAAGGCCATAGAAATCAATACGAATTCTATTCCCAATGTAGCTGTGTGAGTGTCAGCAGGTGTCTGTGTGTGTCAGAGTGTGTTAGAATGTGAGTTACACAATGCAAACAATGCCCAACTAATGTGAGCTGCTGTAAGCTAAAAGTTATCTAAATGATCGATGATATCTCAGCTAGTTGATTTAATGATGATGCAATGATACGAGAATCTTTGTAGCAAATTGAATGTTGCTTTAGGTATTTTACAGGGTAGTTGCCAATCAATCATGATCAGCTTATGCAGCAGTCTGTCTGGACGCCTGGGGAAATCACAAAGGCATCAAAAACGAATCCAGTACAAGAAAACAAGGATGTCTTGCTGTTTAAGTATCCTTTGTTGCAATTTAAGCCGTTATCGTCCTTTTGCAGTACGAAGCTGGCTTAGCTCAAAATTAGATAAATATAATTTGAACTTGTGTATGTGTAAATTGTTGCAAATAATCCACTGGGAAATCACTTGACGTTGTCATGAGTTAATAGGCGCTGGGAATTATGTATCCGACAGCAGATCCCAAGCATCCAAGTGCCAGATACTTTATGATAAATCAATGCTAAAACTTCATAAATATAAATAACTGAGTATTAGCCATCGGCATTTATCAGAAGAAATTTAAGCTTAATTTTTATTGATTTTATTTGTAGTGAATTGAAAGCATTTCAAATGAACTTGATTCGCTTTTGCATGCCACATTAAATATCTGTAGTAATAATAGTTGCTGCCACAAATAATGCCACACAGCTGCTGTCTCAGTACTTTTGGTTTGCGGAAACAAAATAAATTTAACATAAGCACAACACATAAAAAACTACAGCAACAAAAAGCAACAAAAAGAGGAGCAGCCTTAATGACTTTTGTCGTTGCAAAATAATTGTGCGTGAATTGTACAATGCAAAAATGTTGGCAGACAAAAGCAGACAAAATGGCCGAAACTATGAGTGTAACCAAAAACCAGCTAAAGCTAAAGCTGTAGCTGTAGCCAGAGGCGGCAGTTCGCTTTCAATGTCCTGCTGACATTTAATTTCACGCACAGTCGTCCATTTTGTGCCTTGGCAACACTTTTTGACTTTTATGCGACGGCTGCGATTCCTTTTTTATTTTCTGGCCAACTTTGTATTTTTGGCAGGGTCTATTTCTAGTTGAGTACGTAACTCTCTTCGCCATTGTCGTTATGTGATACTTTCATTTTCTGATGACGAGGCTTTAAGGACCAGTCCTTGTCTCTTGTCTGTTATGGCAATTATGTTGTACATTAAACGGCGACAGCGTTTATCTTCAACAATGATGCACAGGTAGAATTACACGTATCGTTTACAGTCCTGAGAAACAAAGGCAATTATAATGACGTCATTAGTGGAAAGAAACAAACGGAACTCGTATCTCACATCAGTTGAGTGCACAAAAAAAACAGGACAATAGTTGCTCAGCCCATTTTCCATCAGGCAAAAGTATTTTTAAAATAATATAGGGTATCTTTTGATTTGACTTGTACTGGTCCATAAAATACTCAATTCATCTTTCTCTTTTATATTTTCAATGTCAATCAATTGAAAGTTCAATTTACCGCACAGCCCTTGTGTGGCATGCAATAAATTTTCTAAATTGATTCAATCGCCCACATTCAATCAATTCAAATGCCAAAAGTCGACAATCGCCCTCGCGTGTTTTTAGCTTTCATTTTTTATTTTGATTTTTTTCGTTATTAATTTGCGCCTTGGAGCATGCCCCAAAGCGCAGAGCTACAATCGGAATTAGAATTAGTATGGGAATCCAAGGGGAAGTCCCTTGGAGCAGCAGACGATTCCACATGGAAAACTGATGGACGTTCTGGATCATTGAAAAAGAAAATCAAGAAATGCAGCATTGATTAGAAGCCGGGAATGTTTTTCGCTATATTTGTATTATTCGAATTTGGTATTTGCTTTTGCTTTTGATTTTCATTCAAACGAAATATCATTTCTCTTTTTATCTGCTTGTTTTGTGCTTTCTTCTTTTTACGGTTTTTTTTAGACGTCTATTGACTGTTTATTTATGACGCTGGCAAGAACCAACGTAATTTTTCATTATTTAAAATGAAGTGAATTGCAGTTGGTTGTCGTAGCTGGCAGCTTCTCCTTTTCATTTATTCTTCATAAATAATTTATTAATTACAAAAGTTTCGTCCACTCTGTGTGCATGCAAATGCTCCCTGGTCCACTCTCTTTCACTCACACTCTCTCTCTCTCTCTCTCTCTCTCTCTGGGTCTGTATTTCTCCAGTGTGGGCAACAGTTGCAAGTGGCCGTTGCCTGTTGCCAAGTTGCCCAAATATAGCCAAAAAATATATATTACTTGCAATGTCCTTTTGCGTCTTTCGCCTGCAAAACTTTTATTAGTTGAAGCTGCCACTCGGACTCTCTCTTTTCAGCTCTCACTCTCCCTTTCCATCTCTCTGTCTCTCTCTGTGTTTGGTTTTGTTGAATGCCTGGCGTATTTTTCATATTTTAATTGACAAAAGTTTTGTGCAACTGGCCTGATGGGTTTCTGCCAAGTTTACGTTATTGCACACATACACTTACCAAAGAAAAGAAACTATAGTTTACTTAGTTCGAAATCTAGTTGGATACGAGTATAGATAGCTGAATGAAAACCAAACAGAAATTATGAATACACTTGGATATAATCGTTGATATATTTCAACTTGGAGATGAACATTAACAAAGCAATTAATTTTGAATTATATTTAAATTGTTATATGCCGAAAGCTGAGCAAATGCTTCTCTCCAGGAGTATTAACCAAGAAAATATTCCAGACATTCTAAAAAAAAAGAACTAGTATAGATTTGTTTCTTTTCTTTAATATGCTAAAAGGGCATTTCTTCTTCGTCTTGTTTTGCTGATGGTTTGTCTTCTTTTTGGTCAAGCCTTGCATGTTGAGTTTATAGTTAATTGACATACAACTTTTGGGTAGAATTTGAAATGTATATACTTCAGTGAACTGGCAGCTTCTGTGGCACCTTTATTATTTGTGCAGCAAGGTTTGAGGCTTTCTTAGAATAGTCATGCGGAGAATCTATCGACTATTGTGTGCAAAATCTGGATTAATGTTATTGAACGACAGGTTTAATTTAAGATGTCACAAGAAGTTAACACACACAGATGTTGCAACAATGGTGACAGTTAGTTGGTTGCATGAACAGAATTTGTAGTTTGGTCTCAGTTTGGTTTAGGCTTTTCCCACTTACATTTACATTTGCGTTTCCACCCATATTTCGTCATGTCATTAATGTGTTCACTAACGAAATTAACAGTAAATTTAAGCGGCTTCGTTGTGCGACTAACTCAATTTGCGTGCCGTGTATGTGATGGCAGTAGGATGAAGGAGGAGGAGTTGAAGGAGGAACGAAGAACAGGGGATAGGGGACAGGAGCATGTGCCAAGGCGAGTAGCAAGCTTTTAGTGCGTATGTTGTTAACAAAGGACACTGATTGCTGTTGACAAGACACCTAATGATGTGTACATAAAGTTATTTGGAGCATTGTGTAATGCACTTAACAACAATTCGCCGTACTGGAAGGAGCGCAGGATCGCAGGACTCGACAGCGACTCGAGCTGAGCCTGTGGGTCCTGTTTGCCTATCACTTACATCATTATGCTACTAGTAATTAAGACTGCTGCCACTGATGTGCAACCCGCTTTCACATTTTAATTGGTTTCTGTTTAAAGCTCCCTCTGCTTTTATATTTACAAAGAAGCAAATAAAAAATGCGCACAATTAAAGTAAGCAAGTCGAAGATACCCTGTAAATGACAATCAATTTTACAATCCACCAAATTTGTAATTATAATTCATGTCATGCCCAATATACAATTAATTCCATTACAGAATATACAAATTAACATGCAGATTGTGTAAAAAGAATTATTTAAAATGTTTTTGAAACCACATTGCACGATTCTGCGGTGAATTCAGTTTTGAGTTTCATTGCGGGAATCGCTTTAAAGTGTTGATCAAATTGACTGCTCAATTTTATAACGCATACGACGCGTGGTACGCGCTCGACTCACATTAAATGCGATTTAATAGCCAAAAGCAGATTCAATATTTATTAACGATATAATTAATAAATTTTCCATTCAATTCTTTTTAATAGGATTAAAGCAGAGCAACTAAAAAGTTAATGCATTTATGCTCATGCACGTTTCGTGTCCCCTTTTCCCCCTTACCCCCTTCTCCTTCTTTTTCCCCCTTTTTTCCTTGCCACAAACTTGCTGCAACACTATTTTTTCTGCGCTCAACTTTTCTACACGAACGCGCCAACTTTAATTTCCGCAAAACTTTTGAATTTTCAAGTAGTCATAAACTGCTTGGATAAAAAAAGTATATAAGTGTATGTGGTAAGTGTGTGCGTGTGTGTGTGTATGTGTATCAGTGTGTGTGTGTGTTTGCCTGGCTGCATAATTAAGTGACTGCTTTTTGATGACATTAAGCCAAATTGAAGCTGTTGAAATTTTTTTGCTGCGCCCAAAATTTTAGTTAGTTTGTTTGTCTGTTTGTGGGCAGAAAAACTTAAGAACTTTTCATTTGTCTTCGGGAGTTCTTCCCCCTTTCCCACTTGTAATGACAAGAAAGTAATAATAAGCTACAGCCAAGTTAAATATAAGCCTCTACTGTTCGGATTGCTTAAGCTAATTGCCTTAAAGCCCAGTTGAGCCTTAGAGCCAATTTATAAGCGTTGATACATTCTTGACTTTCAGCTGATTATATTTGTTTATAATTAACCAGAACAGAATCCAAAAGAGTACGAAGCCAGATTGAGATTGAGATGATGATGTGTGATGTGTACAATTAGCTACTCACAAATTTGATATCCATTACGTTTGATGTACGTTGCTGTAAACATAATTAGTATAAATATAGACTTGGCTTTTAAGTAAACATTACAAGCAATATTCTAATTTAAATACTTTAATTGCTATGTCAATTGATTTGCAATTTGTAGAACTATGAGAACCGCACTTAAATGGAAACCACAGAAATATGCTTCCACATCATTTAAGTCTTAAAAAGCTGTGGCTTTGCGACTTAAACTCTTATACTTCCTCCTTCTCTCTTGCTAACTGATTGACTTAATTCTTCGGGCTTGGGCCAGGACAACTGAAATCATTCAAACGCGGATTTGACTGCGGCATTGTGGCCAAGGGCTGGCAAGGGGCACAAAGGGCAGAAAGCCACAGTTGCGGCCGTGAGGTCAATCAGCGCAATTACTTTAAGGGATTCTCAGCTGAATGCTAGAGTTTTAGCTAACCAAGGAATGTTGAAGAATTTCTAGAGACAGAATGAGACTGGGGCTGGGGCATCTGCACCCTGTCAAAACTTTTGAGGTGAAGCATTTTTTAGTCTGACTGTCACAGTTGGATTTGTTGAGCATTAAAAACTTGACAATTCTGGCAAAATAATTTAAATTATTAAACGAATTGCAAACAGAGAAGTAAAACACACACACACATACACACGCACAACAAACACATGTCAAAAACTTTTGGCACTGTGTAAAATTTATGGCAATGTATCCAGAGATTTGCGTCTCTTTCTCCCTGTCCCTCCCTCCCTCTCGCTCCTTCTCTTAGCCAGCCGGAGGCTGAACAATGTGCAAAGTATTGACAAACCAAATGAGCAAATTGAGCAAATGTGGCACATTGTTTGCCAAGTTTCTTTGGCCATATAAATAAATAAACTGAACATGGGTAACACATTTCCCTGCCAGCTAAAACTGTAGCTAAAACTGTAGCTGTAGCTGTAGATGTGGCTAAAGCCGAATCAAAGGCAGCTCCTGCTGCATTGGCCAGAAACCAGGAACATGACCACAAACGCAATTGTTTGCACGTTGCGTGGTCATGTTAGCTGGGTCAATAATTGGTTTTTTCGATAGCTGCACAGTCGTCGGCAAACACGTTGTTTGTGATTGCCAAATGATTATACGGTGCGAGTATCATCGTAGGCAAAAGCTAAAATATCTGGCCAACAGCCAGCTGACAGTAAATTCATAGCCAAAAA